>OX493338.1:14536228-15895394 GCA_950371115.1 Anania fuscalis | reverse complement strand
ATTTGTCTAAGACCAAACCATGAACTCCAAAGTATATTAAAACGATAAGGCTAAAGTAAAAGTATTAATTTAGGACTTTCTGCTTAGACGAGCTGACGCTGACACTTAGAAAGTTGGAAATGTAAATGTAAGACAGTATTGAATCAATCTGGTCTATCATTTTATTCCTACTGATGTATGACGTATTTAGCAAATAAACGATTGAATTGAAATTTGACTTGAATTGATGTTACCCGACAAAATCAGGAGGTAGAGGTGCTTGTGCACAGTACACGGCATCGATTTTGAGCGCTAGGGCAAAGAGTGGGGATCGCTTTGCGCATCTTACAAGACGATTATTGTATTCGAGACGCGTGTGTGCGGAGCTAACAACCAATCACGACCGGCGGTGCATGCGCGGCGCACGACTAGCCAATCACGTAATCGTAATGCTCTTCAGCGCATCTTTCGCCCAGCACTCAACTGCCGTGCCGCTAGTTGTATATTGGTATTACTAAACAGTGTATAATAATCGATTGAAGATTTGTTTGAAATGATGCCAAGTGGGTGACCACGTAAAATACATCGATAATAGATCGATACAAATAGACCGATGGACCATACAGATCAAATACTGACCGTGCAACCATGCTGTACATAACCTTGTTTTATTTTACCTGTAGTGAGTTTTGGGGACAAAAAACACTGATTATTATCTGGTTTTGTCTCGGACGACAAAAAGAATAGCAGTTTTGGGCATTTTTTGACTGATAAATACTGAACGTGTATCCGTACACAAGACGCGTGGGCCTAGCTGAAATTCAGAGCTCATTTGTGAACAATAAGTAGGTACTTTGATTAATATATCAAAGGTGACACTTTATAGACCTCTGTACATTATTTGATATACTAGAGGCGTGCGTTGGTGTGCCAAGGAGGCTTATCTATGGAGCATAAATCATACAATTTGGTGTTTGTGATGTTATTTACTAATTAGTATTACTGTTGAAGTTGTAAAATAAAATTGTATATAACATTTATTTGTTTTATTTTCATGGTTATCATTCATAAAACCTTTTACTATTTAGTTACGATGTGTTATTCCCAAAAAGTATTGAGTGACTCTAAAAGCGTATCCCTCTAAACACGGCTAAGTACATCAAAGCACGACCCATCTAAAATGTACAGAACCAAAGTAATTAGTAGTCAGCACTGTACAGTAGTGTTGTCGAACCATCTACAGTTTGACTATCGATGGTTGCCCTTAAAATTCAGTTACACTATCGATAGTATTGATAGACCCGTAAATAGAGCTATCAGAGCGAGCTTTAGACTCTCCCCTGGAGATGACCTACCTTGGGCAACTTGGAACTCCAGAAATAGGCTTCGGACCCAAGAAATTCGAAGCAGGGAGAACATGCACAGGTGGGGTTACAGCTTGGAGAGCGCATGTCTTTGTGGTATTTACCGCCCGACAATAGCACATCACCTATCATGCCCTGCGTGTCCCTACACCTGCACACGCGAGGATCTTTACAGGGCCACCGATAGTGCTTTATCGGTAGTGGAATTTTTGTCCTCACATTTATAATAAAAGCCTAAGTCGACATGCAAAGAAAAAGATTCAATCCAATAGTATTGTACCATCGATTGCTATATAACGATAGAATTGCATCTAATGTATCAATAGTATTGCACTTTAATGGCGATCGATTTATAAAATAAATAAACACATAAATTATCTCCACAATCACACCAATAAGCTAGCCCCAAACTAAAAAAAGCTTGTACTATGGTGACTAACGATAACGAGATAACGGATAAACATATTTAAATACGTTTATAAGCATTCATTACTGAGGTACAAATGCTCGTGCTTATCACAAAAACACAAAGCACCTTGCGGGATTCTAACCCACAACCGCCAGGCTATGTCCAGAGCGCGAACCACTACACCAGAGGGTTGTCACTATTGATAGTAAATATACATATCAATGCTATTGTATTGTACGATATCATCGATTAGGCTATCGATAATTTTGATTTTTTTCAGCACTTTCAATAGGATTATCGACAGTTGGCCGTCGAGTCACAACACTACTGTACAGAGCTCTCAAAGCGTTATTAGTACAATTACAGTGCGTTATTCACCGCGTTCGCCAGACCGTGCTTTGAACCACCAACTTTTAGGTTTGTGTCACTACTTTTGAAGGGCGAATAGAGACCTAAGTATCTACTAGTTAGCTAATTATAAACATGATAAGTGCGAGTCAAGAGTTCTGCAGATTTCTTATTATTCAACGTTTTTAGAGCAAGCCAGTTTCACACTTGACTGGTTTTCAAAATAATATTATAATCATAATAATTTTCATATATGAAACCTCGATTTTCATCTATTATCATCGAGGTATGCGAGTAAGTTTGTGTGGAGCATCTAAAATAACAAATTGGGTCTCTCTCCTTAAAACCATGTAATTTCCTATTACCTACGTGGTTTTAAGGGGTGTCCTATTCTTTTGTACACACCCTGTATATACAAAATTTGGGTACTATTCTAAACCACACTGTATTATTTAATTAACCGTTTAATTTTTAAGGAGTCCCACCGCGATATATTAAAAAATGAAGATAATTGTCACGTTTAGGTACCAGTTATTCCATTAGTTTCGTTTATGCCATTATCATCATTGTGTTTGGGTGCTGTAGTGACTGCTTTAGCGACTGTCTGGACTAAACCGCGAGCACTAGTTGCATCTGGAGGGTTGATGATGAGGTACTTCTTGATGCTACCTGTTGTCGACGTCAGAGTCTTACTGAAGCCCTCGAAACGGCATACTTCTTCACACTGAAACAAATATATTTTTCTGTACGTAAATTACGTTACATTGTTAATAATTCCACAAATTACGTATAGCGGCGGCGCGCTAGACAGATAGGCCACTCGGAACTAAGTGTCAAAATCGTTACGCACAAATTGACAATTGCGTTTATATGCAATCTCGGACGATCCGGGGCAGTACTACAGCGGACTGTCACTCACGACAGTTTACTACAATGAGGATTTAAATACTACTACTACGCATTGATCAATGCTATGCGAAAAATGGATATAAGCGTTTTTATTAGGTTCTGCTGCAGTGTGTTTGGATGTTTGAATTGTGATTACACGTTCTTTAAATTTCCAAAATAATATTAAAAGGTATATAAAACTAGGTCTAGGTTTTCTCTTGTAAGTAAAGTAAGTAAGTAGTAAAGGTAAAGATAAGTTTTTATAGCGATCAATCATTCATTTTATAACATTACACATTCAGCAGGAATGAGCTTTTAAATTTTACTTAAATCGTCATTGGTTTAACACCAGTGTTTTGGGTAAGCGTTGAATAAAATATTATAAACATATTAAATTATTAATTGATTATTTTAAATTGTTGTTGCTAGGATAAATACGCCACCTAGAAATGTCAGTATATGTCATGACGCGTAGCGAATGCTAAGTCTATGGTCATAACAGTACCTAAGTAATGAAGTTAGTACGTATAATTTCTAACAAAGCGCAGCTGCCGCCGCGCTGTTTAAAACGACAGTAATTGAAGAAGCCAAGTTAGGGAGAGTAATTATTTCTCTGTCTTCCCATTTAGGCCTGGAATGATAAGATGAATGAATAAACTAATCGTTGTATCGGTGTAATAAGGCACACTTATTTATTTCAAAAATCAGAATAGCAACCCTAGGCAGTCAGCCCAATTTGGGCAGTTGTTTTCGAGAACGGCGGGAGTGGACCTTCTGTATTTTTTTTATTTTTCTATTTTGTGATAATTCTTAGTAGGTATAAGTGGTTCAAATTATTTGAATGTTTACTGTAAAACCAGTAAATACTGGATAAATCTATTTCCATTTATTGTAGGTAAGCACCTACTGATCTTTGTCTAAATTAAAACCGGCTCAGTGCGAGTCGGACTCAAGCACGAAGGGTTCCGTATCTATAAAAAACGGTAAAAAACACGTTTGTTCTATGGGAGCCCCCTTAAATATTTATTGTATTCTGTTTTTTAGTATTTGTTGTTATAGCGGCAATAGAAATACATCATCTGTGAAAATTTCAACTCTCTAACTATCACGGTTCATGAGATACAGCCTGGTGACAGACGGACAGACAGACAGACAGACGGACAGCCTTAGTAATACGGTCCTGTTTTACCCTTTGCGTACGGAACCCTAAAAACTAACTGTCGATGCGCCTGTCACAGGGGATTACGTGTAAATATATCAGCAATTCTTTTAACGTGCCGTGTGGTACCGGCACGTTAAAAGAATTGCACCACCCCTTCTCTTTCTATGGGTGTCGTAAGAGTGGACTACAGGAGAACCGCCATAAGAAGACGGGCAGCAGCGTCTCCTCTCCACCATTGGCCAAACTGCGATCGCCAACCCGCCTGCCAAGCGTGGCGATTATGGCAAATTCCTCCTTTTGGAGAGGCCTGTGTCCAGCAGTGGACTGATATAGGCTGGTGATGTGATGTGATGTGATATCAGCAAAATTTCAGAGTTATTACAGGGTGTCGAAATCTAGGTCCTGCCTTATACCGATTTTCACCTTATCACCAGATTAACATACAAATGTTCGGGTTTGATCCTTTACTGTTGCCCTAAACGTAAAGTCCGTCATATCCATAATGCATACCCTTCAAAGGCTGATTACCCATATAAAATTGTATCTGATCTTTGGACAATTAGTATAGAAATTAGGTTCACTAAGGGCCATCCACGACTTACGTCACATATTAAAGTAGAGGGAGGATCTGACGAAATATGACCTTTCGTGACAAGAGGTGTAAGAGGGTCCAAAATTTTGTGACGTCACCTTTCAAAGTCTAATATAACTATTTAAATTTTTGTTTTTACCAATTACCATGCTAGGTTTATCTAAGATTTTTAAAAGCACTCGCCCGGTATGCAATGGCGTGGGTTCGGATCCCACCTGAGGCGGACGATTTTTTTCAAGTATTAAAAATCTAATATTTCTAGTATTAAAACACAAAATTGAAACAAGAAAACTACATGTTGAATTAAAAAATGTCACATCACAGTCTTTAATAGTACGACGACCTCCGTAGCCTAGAGGCGAGCGCGCCGGATAATAAATGGCGCCGCCATCTCTGAGGTTCCGGGTTCGATGTCAATGTAGAAAACGAACTTTTCTATATTGTCTCGGGTCTGGGTGTTGTGGTACCGTCGTTGTTTCTGATTTCTAAAACATAAGTGCTTTAGCTTACCTTAGGATCAGAGCAATGTATGTGATGTTGTCCAATATTTATTTATTATTTATTTATTTATTCAATGTTGTTTAGGTGAAGTTTAGCATAATATACTTTCTTGGACTTCTTCGAATAAGGCCTTTCGTTGCCTCTTTAGTATCTGCAAGTTTCCTTAGCAGCTGGGCAGACTTTTTTATTCTTAAAACCGGGACGTGGTTAGTAGCATGGTATCCTTAACATCATATTTAAAACAATAAAACAGTTACATTAGGTACCTTGTTTAGTGAATAAAAGTTGTTCTGGTTTCCCCCACAACCAGAGTAGATAGTCTCCTTGCAAACCTTCCATAGTTTGTCATAGTACCATCTTTTTGAAGCGCCAAAACAATACCCGTAGTCAAAAGTTAGTTCACAAAATCTTGGCCTGGACGCTGTAATAATGAGTCACAAATATAATATTTATATACACACGTCAATATTTACCCCATGTTAAGCTGAACTAGATTTTTCCGTCCCTTTAGCTTATTATTAAATTTTATAACTTTTTTCTGCGTTAAAAACAGAACGAATTTTTACTGGTTGTCCTTCCGCAGCGTAAAGATTTGGTCTTAATATTGCAATCCGTTCGTAAACACTTTTGTCCTGAAAGTCAAATAATGACTGATTTACAAATTGTGAGAAATGAGACTTTAGATCGATGAGAAACAGTAGTAACCCCGAGCGCCATTGCGACGTCGACGGCCGCGGCGCGCGGTGAGCGGTACGTTTATGGCGCTTTGCAGACGACGGGGCGGGCCGGGCCGGTCTGACCGCGAAGCAATAAAGACCGCGTCTGCCCGTCGATGTCCGTGGCTGCCCTCACCGCGAACACAAAGGACACCGCCGCGCCGCCAGTGTCCGCTGGGCAGCTGCGGCGCGATCTTTTTGCCCTCCGTGTGCGTTGGTAGTATAGGATTCCCTTTGCGCTATCCTTCGCGGTGAATTTGACCGGCCCGGCCCGCCCCGCCGTCTGCAAAACGCCTTTCAGTAACAGGCGAGTTACTATTGTTTTTCAGGCTTTCGAGTTGGTGAATGTATATTTTTGATTATTCCAATACAAAAATATGATATATTCAAAATTTAACTTATTGAATAGAAAGTACGCCTGATACCTAATGGTTCTGTTGCGGAAAGACAACCGGTAAAAATTCACGTGTATAAGGGGTTAACAAAAATATCTACCACAATGGGTTAAAGTATTTCTTATAAAGATTACGATAATGAATCCATTTCGTGCCACGGATTGGTAATTATGTATTAATGTTATGACTAGTAATATGAATTCAAACATTTGCATGCTATTACATATGGCTGAATAGGTCAAAGCTCTATTTATTATATTATGACTATGTATTGTACCCTATTTATATGCAAATAAACATTTTGAATTTGAATTTTGAATTTGAATTTAAGATGAGACTTACTTTTTGCTTTATTTTGATTAACACACTCATTAAACTCTCATCGTACCAGCAGGCTAGGTGGGCAGATGTGGACGGATTTACACAAAATGAAGCCTAATCTTCAGTTTATATATTTTTTTAATAAAAAAAATTATGACGACCAGGTCATACAATTTATTGACTATTGTAATCTATATATGCAATACTTTTATCCATTTGAGCCGTATAAGATATTTTTGAAATTCCTTATATTTTATTCACCATTTCAGCCATAGGACGTCTGCTGCTAAAAAGGACATAGGCCTCCCCCAATGACTGAATGGTTGTTGGGAATAACCTCCATCTAGCAGCTTCTTGCATAGGGATGCAACATTGCTAATAAATCGATATTCACAAGACAAACATCTGTATTTGAAAAAAAAATAGTTATGGCGATACATCGATGTTCTTTCCGATATGTTTAATACCTATCGCATTAATCATACATGCAAATATAGACTTTAAGAGTTTTATATATCTTAGCTAACTTTTAAATACCTAGATCATACACAATAAAGTAAGCCATAATCCATAGGGCTATGTCAGCGACTTTTGTTCGTTTACGGATTTCCGCATTTCTAATTCGATCTCGAGCATATCACGCTGTCACAATGATAAGGACAATTAATTCGTCTTTTAACTTACCACGCATATTAGGCTTGCTCAAGCAAGTTGATATGCACTCGTTGTGACTGTCAAACCTATTTCCGTTTCCTTGGCAGCCCCCCCATTCGAATGTGGTGCAGTTTTTCTGTGCAGTATTGTAGTAGTACATTTTAATGTTGGCGCGACATGGGCCATGTTGCGGCAAGAGTAAACAGGTTTTGGCGACGACTAAGAAAAAAAGGTTAAATAATTAAATAAACTTTTGAAAACACAGAGAATCGAACTTTATGTAACTATATTTTATTTTACGAATGATGCGCACACAACGATATTTTAAATATCGTTATACCGTAAAGGATTACCTCGTAAGAATTCTTTTGATTGCCTTGGCTGACAAGTTTTTTTTTCCCAGCTTGCAGACTGATGCGTTTTGCAGACGGCGGGGCGGGCCGGGCCGGTCTGTCTACGAAGCAGTAAAGACCGCGTCTGCCCGCCGATGTTCGCGGCTGCTTTCGCCGCGAACACAAAGCACACCGCCGCGCCGCCAGTGTCCGCCGGGCACCTGCGGCGCGGTCTTTTTGTCCTCCGTGTGCCGCGAAGGATAGCCCAAAGGGAATCCTATACTACCAACGTAGTATAGGATTCCCTTTGCGCTATCCTTCGCGGTGAAATTGACCGGCCCGGCCCGCCCCGCTGTCTGCAAAACGCCTTATAGATTCCTCCAAGCGTTTTAGGTAAAACACAACTAGTGACAGACAGACAGAGAGAGATAGGGAAACATACATACAGACAGACAGACGGATAACAAAGTGATCCTTTAAGGGTTTTTTTTACGAAATAGATACCGAAGCCCAAAAATATCTTTAGCATCAACTTTACCCTTTGGAACGTGTTTCGTTGCTCTGCTAGCTGGAGTATTAGGTTGCGTATTGTATTCAAATTTTCCCAACACTCCCATAAATTGCGCGATGGTAAAAAACAAAAAACTTATTATCCTAAAACTGAAATAACATTTCCTTGAACACAATTCCATTCTCAGTAACTTTCGTCAGAACTGATTCCAGTAGTAATTTATGCATATCGAACACATTATATTTTCCCATAAAACAATTCATAAAATTGTTTTTGAGCTGTAAAAGCGAGTGCGATATTTGTCATTTTGTCCAGAGTTCATGATAAAGTGAATGGATTTTTTGCTGTCAGAAGATAAAAGCATTCATTCAAAAATGTTTGGTTCTATATAGGACCATTTTAAATATTTGAACCGAATTCAAATTCTATTTTCGGTTGTGTTTTTTTTATGTTCACCGATATTTTGGTCAGTTAATTATGGCTTAATTTTGAAATGACTTTTCTTAGAAAAAAAAACTCATTAAGTGATATCAATTTAAGCAAGTCAGGGTAGGATCAGGGAAAACAAGGGTAACCCTAAAAATATAGGGATTGAAAGTGTGTGTTAGTTCTGAATAACTTATACTGGTATTTCACAGCCTATGTTCGCACTCTGTGAAAGAAGATTATATGTGGTCGCGATCCTCATTGGTCAGGGACCGATGAAGAAGAAGAAGATCCGGTGTTTGCGTCTGGGAGACACTGTAGCTGAGCTGATGATGAAGGCCACAGAATTCCTAAGGGGTACCTAAAAGTATAGTAATAATTTATAGTTTCAAACGAATTCAAAAAGGAGAAGACTCTGAATTGTCCTAATGGTAGAGTTTGGCGCGGTTTCTTCGGTTTCGGTTCAGTTGGAAGGCGCCACTCCAAAGCTTGTTGACTAGTTTGCATGTCAAACTCGTAAACCCACGTCTCGTCACCAGTAACAATGCGTGTTATGAATGTTGGGTGGGAATTGACTCGTTCTAGCATGTCCTCAGTGACTCTTTTGCGATTGAGTTTTTGGCGAAAATTCAGGTCTTTTGGGACTAGCCGAGCGGTAACATGTTTCATACCCAATTGATTGTTTAAAATGGTACGAATCGACTCGTGTGACATAGAAAGTTCGACGGCTAGCTCTCTCAAACTTGAACGAAGATTTTTAGTCACTATTTTCTTCACTTTTGCAATGTTATCTTCAGTAGCAGACGTTGATGGCCTACCAGACCGAGGCAAATCTTACATCACATCTCGACCGCTTTTGAACGCTTTGTACCACTCATAAACACGTGTTTTTGATAAAGTCGATTCACCGTAAGCCTTCTGTAACATTTTCATAGACTCCGAACACGAAATCCCATTGGCGATGCAAAATTTAAGACAAACTCTTTGTTTGATGTTTTTGTCCATTATGAAATTCACAATACACACTAGATATGGTATAACTAAAAACAATACTGTAACTCAAACTCTGCGCCAAAATGGAAAACTGTTGTGCCAATCTAACAACAACAAAAGAAATATAATTTTGAATTTCGAACCATAAACAAATCATCAATTCCCGAAACTTTTTTGACAGAATAAGTACATATTTTGTATTCTGCTGCATTCGCCAAGTCGCGGTCTTCTCAACATAAATACTAAAAACGTTCAAGTAAGGCCTAACTTACACCTATCTTGACGACATGCTAATAAACTAAAACAAAATACTAACGAACTACCAAAACTTGCGCGTCTTAACGAGCTCCCGGCTTAAACCCAAAGGTTTTTCTTGCGCTAAAACTCAATTACCATATGTATTCGCGGTATGAAATTCGGAGCAGCTTTCTCACTTTAGGACACATTTGCATTGTTAATTGTGGTTCCGCAGTGGAACTTGGAGACAGTGTGTACATGGTGTTAGTTTTGGCGTTTATTCAGGGTGTTGCGATTGCGAAGTTGGACCGCGACGCCGCGGCGATGAGAATCTCAACCGACTTTGAGACACCTACAAGAAGATTGGCTTAGGAGTGATTATTATAAAAGAAATATGTTCTCTTGTATCCGAATCACAACTTGTATGTTAAACAAACTTTTGTGTATTTTAGACTTATGTGGCCTAAAAAGAAAGTAAAGTATGCCCTATATAGGTCCCACTGCAGGGCACAGGCCTCATCGCAACTATAAAGGGGTTTTGGGCCATACTCCACCGCGCGAGCCCAGTGCGGATTGGTGGTGGTGTGTTGTAAGGCCAGTGACACAACCTTACTGTCAGATGTAATCAAGCCGCTATATGCCTCTGACTAGGCTTCACGACTAATATCAAGCGATATCAGCCGAGACCAACTTTTAACGTGCCTTCCGAAGCACGGAGATGCTCGTGATAAATGCCAAACAATGTTATGTGGCCTAAAAAAGATAACTAGGGTTGTTTAAAATTAGTCAACTAAATTGAAATGTTGACACATCAGACATTTTGAGACATATCCTAGTCAACTTGTCTTTGCTGTGTTTTAGCAAATAAACGATTGAAATTTAAAATAGTCCTAGACCTAGGACATTGATATTTTATCATGTTTTTCTGAGATTTCGTAGTTTTTAGGCATATAATTTTTTTGATGTTTTCCTTGATATTTAGGGTGAAATCAACACGACACTTATCATTTCGCCATGTTTCGTGATAATTGTATACTATAAATCTGGAACTACGCATGAGACTTACACAAGTTAGACCTTAGCTACCCTCGAGAATGAATAGAAGTATATTTATTTCAACTAGTCATTTTCCTAAGAAAGATAAGACTGAAAGCCTATTAGCCTAGATCTGCCTAGACGGTAATGGCTCACACATTTCTCGTTTCTTGGGACCACTTTGTTGGACGCGAGTGATGTGAGACTAGCTGCATTACCGACTCCATTACCTAGACGCATTTGTAACGTGATACTTATTGAACTATTTAAATCCACCTTATAAATCCTTTTTAACAAAACATAATAATGCGTATAGTATATATTTCGCTTACGCTTAATAAATTAATGTAATTGGTTCACTCTAAGTTAAACATCTATGGCAAGAGTAAAGGTGCGGACAATTTGAACAGTGATAATTATCGAAACAATAGGAAATATTTTATTTAAACAAGAACTTACTTGTCCAATAATTAAAATCAAATTAAATAGGGTAAAACAAAAAGCGTTTATTGACCACCCAAACCATTTAATAAAAATAAAAAACACAAAATTTTGACACTTTTGTCTTTGTAAATTGTTCGAAACATCATATTTCAACTAACATCACCGGAGAATTAACTATAATCGTAATGTTTGCTTATGAGTATACTCGAATTATGCGTGCTCATTACTAGAATTGCTTATTCAAACATGGTACTAAAGTAGCAATATTAAATAGCATGCTATCGTACTAGTAATGAGCTTGTCTGTCCTTACCGTAGGTATATCAAGAAGTGAAGTGGACAAAAGTATCTAAGACTTACACTAGGCAACATCAAGGTGACTGAAAATTAAACTAAGGGATGGATTAACTCTAAGACCGTCTTCAGTAATTTGTCGGCGCAGCAGCGGCGCGATATCAGCATGCTCGGTATACGCGGTACAGAAAACTTACCGAGCGCCTATATTTCAATGAAGCGTTCCTGATTGGCTCGGTATGCGCGGGAACGGCGCGGCACAGATTCCATACTTTCTGTACCTCGTATACCGAGCATGCTGATATCGCGTCGCTGCTGTGCCGACAAATCAGAAAACGGCCTCAAATGGGTACTGGTAAAAACCTTTTGAGTTTATATAAATTTTATTCGTTAAACGCGTCCATCCATCCAAAAGTTTGCCATGAAACTCACCATAAGCACAAAAAAAATCAGTTATTTGTTAACATGACATATAAGTTCAGTCATTACGATATACCTAAATACAAACATACAAAAAGATTTCTTAATCTTTTTAAATGTGAGATAGGTACAATTGCAAGCCAGACCCAAGTCGACAATTCGATATCTATACAGACTCAGCCCAGCGAATACCCAACAATTTAAACCTGTCAATGCTAAGCCCAGACGATACTAGCTCGGCGCAGTATTGCATGAAAAGAGCTCTCGAGCGGAGCAAACGAAATCCCTACTCAATCGCAGTCGGGGTGAGGTGAGATTGTGGTATATATCCCTCTTGCTATAGGAAGAAAAGAAACAGACGGGTTTTGCTGAAGAAGTAGATTAGTGGTTGTAAAGACGTGAGATGTTTGAGCCGCCTGCTTCAATTGAGAATTAAAATTTTCATTGGCAACTGTCGAGCATCGATGCCAGATTAAAAGGTATTTTAATAATGTATTGAAAGGCGAAAAATTATAGTAATTATTTTAGAAATTCCCTAGTTTTATTTCTATTCTAATGGTACGTTCCATTTCTAATTGGGGTAGTCTTGACAGCTTGTAGCTATAATCGTTAAATTTGTTAATTGTACTTTAGAGCAATTTCCAGCTGAACTCCGTATTTGGACAAGATAACAGTCTTGATCATCTATCCAGTATTATTGAAATGTGACCGTGTGTACACATTACCTGCGTCGCCGAACAAGTGATATAAACCTGTTCATAGATTTAAAATAATAAAAGGGTACTTAGTGCTGGAATTCTAACTCACGATCTACAGGCGTGAGGCAATACTCAGACGCTCTCTAGAAGAACTGCATTAACAAGTGATAATTTGGTTCTATATGGCGTAAGCGTTTCATTTGCTTTTCTCTATTAGCTCTCACATATTTAAATACGTTTTCCTGAAGTTAAACACGGTGTGCTTTAGAGACTTTCCACAAATCAGTTTGCAGAATGCCTTAGCTAAGGCTTTGTGTCGCGACGGAAGCTGCGGCGCGAACTGTGCCGGCGGGAAGACGCCCTGAATAAATTCTACAGGGTAGCTAGGTTCAGAGTAACACCTCGATTACTTAAGAGCTTCTGTTTTCATCCATTATAGTCGGTACCTCAGCGATTGAGGATTGTGACCCCGTATTTAGTAGCCACGTAATGAGCCGTCTCTTGTTATTTCGATCCTATGCCCGATTGAATTAACGTTTTAGCGGAGCTAAATTTACTGGTAGGTACTATAAATCACGCATGAGCTTAATTTTTACAGGATCGTTTTAATTGGATCTGACACCATTTAATTATAATATACATTAATGTACACTTATCATATTTAGTTAAACAGAGGTAGTTTTTTTTTGATTATGTTTGTATCATAACCGTTTCATATAGTTTTTTTTTTCTACAAAAATGTTTTAATTGAAGATAAATAACACTTTAAAAAAATCATCGACCTCAGGTGGGACTGACAGGGATGATTTTTTTCAAGTGTTATTTATCTTCAATTAAACCTTGCATGGAATTGCTAAAAACAAAAATTTACTAAAATGTTTTAATAAAAATATTATATAGTTACTTCTGCATCCAGTTTTTGTTGGCTCCTAAATCTCAGACTCAGTTATCATAATTTTATGCCATGTAACCTTAATGCATTCGTTGGTTGAATGCTCTAAGCATGTAACTATGAAATGCAGTGGACTGGTTACCTTTCGAGAAGAAACAACAGCCGATGGAGCAGGCGTGTGTTTGAGTGGATACTGTAGAAAAGAAAAGCAGATGATCGAGTAAGTATAGGAAGTGGTCTTTGAGTATCGTTGGTAAAATGCTCTTAGATAGCGGTGTGCATTGGGAGAGTCGTCTAGCAGTGGACTAACGTAAAAGATTGATTTGATGATGTTAATTGTAATTTAGGTGCGCCAATATCAAATGTTGTAATTTAATGATTATATTTGAGACAACCCCGAAATGCGTGGACCGACCGAAACCGGTTAGCTACTACGACTACTACCACCGCATAATTTTGAATGTGTTTTTCAACGTGTTCAAGTGTGTGTTTCAACGCTCATGCTATCCCTTAGTCAAATCGAACATTGAATCTAATGCGAAATATAAAAAAATTAAAACATCTCGTTTTGAGTAGACTACCGTATTTTATGGAGTTTTGGGCTGGGGCTTCAACTGAGTCTAATGCTATTAATTAGTGCTCTATTTAATATAGTACGCATGTGTGGCCGGTCTTAGCGTGCTAATTTGCTTTAATGACAGACGTTGGGCGAAAAACTCGGATGGCGGTAACTTTCGACACATCAAAGGGATATAGCAGCCTCTAGTCCGATCTTGAGGCTACACCTACTACAGTCATTTGATATATAAACGTCTTAAAATATGGTCATATTAAAAAAAACGCTTTGTGAAATAAATGATATAGTGCATTAAGAAGCTTTTTTATTTTAAAGAGTAGTATCCACCTAGCACACCGTAACTAAGCCGCTTGACGCTAATATCAAACATCAAATAAGTGTGGCCACTAATCATTCCGTTATTAGAACGTTAGGCGTCACGCTAGTGAAGCCCCAACATTACAATTAAAATCTGGATATGAAACAAAATATCACCTGATAGTTTCTCTACATCCATCAATCACTCTGTACACCCCACCGGGAATCTCCGGTGGACGATGTTTGTTCATTAGAGGTTTTAATTTGATTTTTCTAGCACGTTCTAATTGCGCTGCGTTTATAATTTTCTACCTATTTATGCTGGAGCCAGAGATTCATTTGTGGCATTTGTTTTCTCAATTCTCGGTGTTTGTGGTCCGCACCTTGCAAACCTGTAGAAAATTAATTCACGGGTGTTCTTAATTTTGTTTTTACTGGTTTGTTTACTACGTCTTAAGATTTGTCGTAAATTGCTTTAGCAACTGAGGATGGTTACATTCCAGTATGATGCGTGCTCGTTGTTTGTAAGAATCTGTTATGTAGAAAATTCGTACCTGTAGTTGTTTAATAGCTAATTGTTTTACTTACTTAAATAAATAAAATAAAGGCACTGGGGTCTCCCAGTACCTACATCTGGACCCCAACAAGGTTCGTTTTTTAAATTAAACAGTACCAGAAAACTATTTCGGGGCATCTTGCATTAATAGTAAATATACAAAATAAAAAAAAAGTTAAACTTCTTACAATTGCGAAGTCAAAATCAGGTCATGTATTCAGTTAATAGGCCCTCTTCCAGGCACTTATACACGTCCCAAAATATAACTTAGCCCTACCACCGCTTCGGGACTACAAATGTAGGCTGGCGCAACGAACCCAGTCACTTTTGTCAGCCTAATTTCATTACAGGAAACACAATCACAAGACATCAAGCGCAAACTAGGCAAGTAATTAAATCCTGCACTCTTGTCGTTCAAGTAGTAATCTTCAACTTTGTAATACCCTTTCATTAGTTTTTTTTTACGTGGTGGTTTATTGTGCGCTAGAACAACGCTACTTATGTATATGAAGCTAAACTTTTGATACTTATAACTATGATTGATTCAGTGGTCTACAGCTTCCAGTGATGGCGTAAAACGTTAGGGATCTTTGTTATCATCGTAAAAAAATCCTGTACTAACATTCGCACTGGATGTGATGCTATTGACCAAATGTCTAGTTTCCCTGCTCGAAGATTGTAAAGGTCCAAATGTAATAACAAGACTTGGCGCAAATAGGATCATGGCTAAACGGTCTCGAATAGGAACAGAACAAAGCCCTAATAGGACGAAGGTTGTACAAATAGCGGGACCAATGTTGATCGCTGAGCGAAAGATGGGCAGAATACCATTACGATTACGAGATTGGCTAGTGGTGCGACGCGCCTGCACCGCCGGCCGTGATTGGCTGTTAGCTCCGCGCACACACCTCTGATACGATGATCGTCTCGCAAGATGCGCAAAGCGATCCCCACTCTTTGCAGTGCAGCGCTCGGTACTGTACAAGGGTATTATTTTGTTGTGAATTTTAAAGTAATGAATAGGTTCAACAAGAATCTAAAGCGCTTTATTGAAAAAAAAAATACATCCATCATTCTATTAAGGTCAACTGCAACTTCTTTGATAAGGGAATCTACTTAAAGAAAGAAACTACACGTCGTGGTATCACTTGGAATTTTATTTTATTTACAGTGTCTTTTAAAGATGAATTTAAATCTCTGCGTGAGAATTAACAATTTTTGCTTTTCAATAAAAACAACATACAAAAACTTATCGTTAATTTGTTAAAACTAAAGTTGCTTAGTTATAATTACTATAATAAAGAAGTTTCTAACAGTGAAAACTAAACGATTTCAATGAATAATAAAAAAGTGGTTTGACGTAAGTAATAATTACCAACTAAATAAGTTAAATAATCATTTTTCGGCCTTACAAAAAGATAGACACGTGTTGAACACCTGTTTACAGATAAGTCAACCATTTTGAAATATTTGTTAGGTCTCGAATGTCAGATGTGTCAACATTTCAAATTGGTTGATTAATTTTAGACAAGTGTTCAACTCTTGTCTATATTTTTTGTAGTAAGGCCAATAAGATCTATTACAAGCATTAGATAATCTATAATAGGATTAGGTAAGTAACCTGTGATGCACAAGCCATCCACAAATGGAATGTAGAGGTACAACTAGCGGCAACGATGTTAAGCGCTGGGCTAAAGATGCGCAAAAGACCATTAAGATCTTCTTCTTCTTTGCGTGTCGACTCACTCAGGCTTTTATATATGTGAGAACCAAAACTCAGCCACCGATATAACACTATCGGCGGCCTTGTAAAAACTCTCGCGTGTGCAGGTGTAGGGACACGCAAGGCATTACAGGAGATGTGCCATTGTCTGGGGGGAAAAGCCACATAGACATGCACTCGCCAAGCTGTAACCCCACTTGTGCATGTTTTCCTTGCTTCGGCCTACTTGGGTCCGTAGTATATTTAGGGACTTCCAGGTTGCCCAAGGTAGATCATGTCCAGGGGGCAGTTGCTCTGATGGCTCTATATTCGGGTCTATGTAATATCTCTCCTTCCATAGGTTTAAGCATCCCCGTCCAGAGGGGGAATATTCTTAATAAAGTTATGACGACTTTTTAACCTCTGGGCCACTGGCACGTGGTGGTGTAAGGGGTGCCCCGGGTCATTTACCATACCATTAGGGTTTAAACACATAAACACGATACGACGTCGTCTCGTACATCGTGACACGTTGCGACCTCGTTCCGTGGTTTTTTTCTGTGTAAATTTCCATAAAACGACGTCGCAATGTGTCACGATGCACGACGTGACGTCGTATCGTCATTATATGTGGGAACCCTTAAGATTACGAGATGGCTAGACGCACGACGCGCCTGCATCAGCTGTGATTAGTTGTTAGCTTCACACACAAGCGTCTCTGATACGATGATCGTCTCGTAAGAAGCGCAAAGCGATCCCCAATCTTTGCCCCGGCGCTTAACATCGGCGCCGGGTACTCTAAGGAGAATCGTCTCTGTGTACTAAAAAATGTCCATAGAAAAGCGTAAACTGGCGGTGCCACTGAAGCTCTCTACCCTCAATACATCCACCGAATAACTACGTTACAATAAAAATTCCATTGTGTCTCGCTTCAGCCCATCAAGCTCATATCCTATATGGGTCATTATTAGTAAGAAAAAAGTAGCAGCTTAATAATCAGACGTTTTGCATTATTTGACGACCTCCGAAGCCGCCATCTCTGAGGTTCCGGGTTCGATCCCCGGTCAGGTCAATGTAGAAAATGAACTTTTCTATATTGGCTTTGGTCTGGGTGTTGTGGTACCGTCGTTGTTTCTGATTTCTATAATACAAGTGCTTTAGCTACTTACCATAGGATCAGAGCAATGTATGTGATGTTGTTTAATATTTATTTATTTAGGTATTATTTATTTATATGTGTTTAAGGAACGACTAACAAGTAAATTACTTATGTAACTGAACGGAAATTGTAAGCAAAATTATTACATTTACATAATTATTTAAGTAGAATACTTTGTTTATGGACAGGGAATAATAAACCTAGGAAGCAGAACATACAAAACAACCAATTTATCAGTGGCAGACCTATTAATATATCACATAATAACTACAAGTAAGTAGATCAAACACCATGCGACATGTATCGGATTAAATGTACTGTTTGCGTTCCCATTAATAACTACTTTACAAACCCTTTCCATAAATCTCCCTAGCTAGGCCTCCCAGCGTCTTTCAAGCGTCGACGTGTCGTGGCAGTGTCCAATCAGCGTTAAGTAAGAGGTTGTCCAGATAAGGCGTTTTACGCGCGATTTGACTTTGAAATTTACATTGCGCCCAGTTAACGCGAGTTGCGCGCGTTCAATTTTGCACGGATTCAGGCAGTCAGTAATATGAATCTCGACAAAGCGGTTGTGTTATGGCTTGCGTATCGTCGATGGAAACGACGCAAGCAAAGAGAAAATAGACAGTATAGAGTGCATCCCATTTTGCAGGACAGAGTGACTGAAAGCATGTTTTTAACGTTGTACCCGAAGCTTAGATACACCAAAAAGAGTTTTTTAACTATTTCCGGATGTCAGTACAATCTTTTGATGATTTGCTCGATATTATTAAAGAAGATTTGAGTCCTTGTGAAAATAACCCATATCGCCACTCATAAAAAGTTCAGTATCGATTGGTTCAATCTCACGCCATTTTAAATACGTCCACTCGCCTGAACTATCTCGCGTATACTGGACGCAGCAATAGTGTTCCTAGTACCTCGACTCGCGCGCAGAACGCTCAGCACACGCGCGAGTCGAGATTCTTGCGACTTGCACGCGTTTTACGCGCGAGCCGCAAAACGCGCGACTACATGGGGACAGGATGTATGAACCTCTAGTACCTCACGATCGCGCGTTTCGAAACGCGCGAGTGAAAACGCGTTATCTGGACAAGCCCTAAATGCCGCTGCGCAAGCGTTGCGTCAACACTGATTGGATGCTGCCACGACGTCGACGATTGAAAGACGCTAATGGACCCCCCATTAGGTGTTCTTAAACCAGTCAGCCCAGTAAAACGACACACATTGGAAATTTTACTATTACATTACGCGGTCAGTTATCCAATAATATTGTTTCAAAATTACATTAGCAACTAAATCGACACAGTAGTATAAAAATTACACCAAAATGAATGGTCACAAATAGTCACAATGGTGTTGACGGCGCAAGACAAACGGGACAAACAACAGACAATTTTGCTTGTTCAATATTCAGGTTTTCGATACGTTCAAATTACTACACTCATTTTGTACTGGTAAGAGGTGTAGTCTGCTTTTTCTGTTCTAGCGAATAATAATAACAATTGACGACTTACTATGATAGTATTGCGAAATACTGCTTAAAAACTATTTAATTTTTTCTCGTTCAAAGTTTTGGTTAATAATCACATTTAAAACATCCCTGTCCCATAGTAGGTCACAACTTTTTTCTAAATGTGTCCATTCGTAGACAGAAAAATTGTAAAACAGATATCTCTAAGTACGGGTCAGCGTTACCCGCCGCCAATATGTTAAGCGCTGGGGCAAAAAGTGGAGATCGCTTTGCGCATCTCACGAGACGATCATCAAACCTATCAGAGACGCGTGTGCGCGGAGCTAACAATTCCCACGACCGTTTGTTGTAGTGGTTCGCGCTCCGGACTACAATGCCTGGCGGTTGCGGGTTCGAATCCCGCGAAGGGCAAATGCTAGTGTGATGAGCACGAGCATTTGCACCTAAGTCATGGATGTTTATAAACGTATTTAAGTATGTTTATCCGTTATCTAGTCACTTTAATACAAGCTTTTCTTAGTTTGGGGCTAGATAATTGGTGCAGTGATTGTGGAAACAATTTATTTATTATAATTGGTTGTTAGCTCCGCGCACACGCGTCTAGGTGTTACTAGCCAATTACGTAACTATAATGGTCTTTGGCGCATCTTTAGCCCAGTGCTCAACATCACTGCCGCTTGTGTAATTGTTACATTACACCCCGTAACGCCGATTAGTACCTAACTCTAAGTTTTTCTTTGGTTCTATTTCATTAATTTCTTTTTACGTAATGATTCTACTGCTTAACTCAACTTGAACTATAGAAATAACATCAAAATAGCTAAAAACCATCTTAATAAATAGTTAATCAGCTTTAGTTGTTTTTATGGGTACTTTTCCTGTAATTTTGTTTGTTTTATGTGGTTTGCATATAAAGGGTATAATATACCTCTCTATCTACATTGAACGTATTTTTCAGATTTCAATTTTGTAGTGTGCTAGCAATAGAATCATTTCCCTTTAAATAAATAAACTATAATAATAATGATACCTCATATTCAATCATCGGGAAGATTACTGGTTTGTAAAGATAAGTTACTGGTGAATAAGTTTCATAGGTAAAAAAAATACTAAAATAACTGAATAGACACAATATTCATAAAAAGCAAAATCGAATAGTTTGACAAATAATTTTGTGCATACTTTAGTATTTATTTTAACAATGGAATAACTCTGAGATGCTGTCTCTACACTCAAAATAAGTTTTATATCTACATCAAAATAAAATGTTACATGGCCACCATGATGTCCTATAAAAAGAGCATTATTGACTGCTGGGGATCCGTTAATAATTTATTAAAATCATCAGCCTTTCAGAAACCTCTGGCACGAACGTGTATCTTTCGTTCGGTCGTATAAACCTAACAAATTAAAATGGCCAGTCTCATGTGTAATCCTTTGATGAAATATGATCAACTCAATCTAGTCGTGTAAAAACCGTTTTAACCATTAACCGTTTTCAATTGTTTATAAATTGTCAAACATTTGTAACGGGGTAATGAATGTTTTAATGTAATCGGATAATTTGACCGACCGAACGATGCGCTTTCGTATTAGACCTCCAGGATTGCCCGCGTCTTCCACCTCAGTCAATATTTGCTAGAGCTGATTATTTTTTTGCGTGCGCGTATAACTGCGTGTAGCGTATGTGAGAAAGAGAAGCAAGTAGCTCAATGGACCGACGACCTCAGGATGATGACTGGCAGTAACTGGATGAGAAAAGCTCGTGCTCTTTGGCGCTCATGATGAGGAACGGTTAAATGACTAGTAGTACCGCTAAAAGTGACATTATACAATAAGACATCATGGCATTAAATATTCAAGAGAGATTATTTTAGTCCCCTGGTGTTTTATGTCATATACAAGAACAAAAGGAAAGTTTAAGAATAGAGAAAGCATTTCAGAATTACCACCATTCCATCACAATGGTGATCATTAATTTAATGAACTTTTCCAATTGAGCGATTTTGAAAATTGCCAACTTACACACACATTGATTTACATCGTTCATAACGATTTCTTATTTTATGGTAAGTACTTTTTGTTAGAATTTTAATAAAACATTATAATATACAAAGTAAGTAGGTAACACGTTAGGAAAAAAACATATTTTTTACAATATTAATTCAATAGTTTAAAGTGGTTTGGTCCAAATTTCATGGTTGAATTCCTGGTTTCAACACATTGGAAACAGAAGTATGAACCGTTCACATTGGACAGGCTAAAAAAAAGCTGTAAGGTGAAACACACACAGGTGATTATTACACGGGCAAATTAGAGTCTAACACACAAAAGATTTTGCTAACCTGCCCCTCTAGCACGATCAATAAAACACGATATGATACGATATGATATAGCGATTTATCGCCTATTTACTTAAAAAATATGATAACATAGCCGCCATTTTTTTTTTAAAAGTTCATATTTGACAAAAAATATGCGATAATTCGCTATATCATATCGTGTTTTGTTGCACATGCTTGAGGGGCAGGTAGCCTTTTTTGTAGTTGGCTTACTTCAAACTTCTACGATCAACAGCATTTATTATGAGCCTACCAAAAAATATCTCATTTTTTCAATGATAATTGGTTCTTAGATGTTAGATTTGAAAGTTTACATGCGGTTGAAGGACGGTTGCGGTTGAGGATTGTTCTAACCACAAAGTTAGATTTTTATGGGCCAGATGAAAATCGTTTATCCAAGTACCGTAATTCAGCTTCTATAAACTTAAAACCTAATGTAATTGTTGTATTGAGTGACCTTAAGCAAGTTTGTAAGAATCATTAACCTTTATTTTTTGGTGGTAAAACTCTTTGAATAAAGTGACAAACCGCAAATATTTTTTTTTTCTGTTAGTAATTTAAAAGAATCAGTTATGAAATTTCTGTAATACAGTTTTTATTTACTTATTTACTTCTAATATTTTAAAAAGCTTTATGAATTATATAATAATGGCAAAAAAACATTCTGGATGTTATTTCTTAAAAATAACTCAGTGTTTAAACAGTCAACCTGTCAAAATTACAAATTTCCCCAACTGAATATCTACATGGAGTTCAACACAAAATATAATTATAAAAAAAACAATAAATGGTTGGTTGGCTTTTCGTCTACAGTTTAAAAAGTAAAATAATGTACAATTTACTATTTTTAACCTCTATTGTAACATCCCTAAATTTTTCTTATTGGCAATTCCAAAATCGACTTATAACATTAAAAATACTTACAACTATTGCACAGACTAAATTCGTTTCTCATAAAACAATACAAAGATCTTCAACCGCCAAGGAGTGAGTGTGAGATGCCTGCATGTTTCTCGTCATCGTAATCGTATGTGGTTTGCTCAAAATCTTCGAAGCTGTAGTCCTGGCTCATGACCAGGGGCAGAAACATGACCAGGAATAAGAAGATCCAGCTAAGCAAACACCTGGATGAGCCACCGTTTAGAGTAACTGAAATGAGAAAAAAAATATATAAAAAACCGGCCAAGTGCGAGTCGGACTCGCGCACGAAGGGTTCCGTACCATTATCTAGAAAAAAGGCCAAAAAATCACGTTTGTTGTATGGGAGCCCCCTTAAATATTTATTGTATTCTGTTTTTTAGTATATTTTTTGTTATAGAAACAACAGAAATACATCATCTGTGAAAATTTTAACTGAATAACTTTCACGGTTCATGAGATACAGCCTGCGGGTCTAAAACGGCCGCATTGGATGTTTCATATTCCGTTCATAATATGTTTCATTTAGCAAATCTTAAAATGAAATGTTATTTGATGAATCATAAAATGAGCCTCGAACATTTCATATTTGCAGTTCATCTAATTTGACAGTTTTGTATGGAAATTCGTAATATGGTCCACTTATTATGAAAAGAGTAATTCATATTATATGTCAAATTAGTGAAGCACCATTTTAATGTTATTTTTATTATTATTTTGTATTGATATTTGTAGAACACACAAAACTTGAGTATTTTAAAACATTTTGTTCCTTTGTGTTGTTAAAAACATTCAGTTTCACAAAAACCGTAAAGTAAGATTGGACGCGTCACTATATTTTTTTAACGTCATCAAATATGATCCATTTGATGAAATGAATTGCATATGATTCATTTATTAATGTGGCCGTTTTAGGGTATGCAAATCATTTCCGCTACATTTCACTAAATGAATCAGATTAAAAATGAAACATCCAATGCGGCCGTTTTAGACCCGCTGGTGACAGACGGACAGACAGACAGACAGACAGACAAACGGACAGACAGACGGACAGACAGACGGACAGACGGACAGACGGACAGACGGACAGACGGACAGACGGACAGACAGACAGACAGACAGCGGAGCCTTAGTAATAGGGTCCCGTTTTACCCTTTGGGTACGCAACCCTAAAAAGAGGTTCGTTAATAATACACATTGTTCTTGCATTACGCAATAAGTATTGGACATCATTACATACATTACTTTGATTCTAAGATAAGTACCTAAAGCGACCCTAGCAAGATGGCTTCTTGTTAGAGTCGTCGGTCTGTCGAGCTAGGGGATGTCCCTTACTACGTTTGCCAAAGCGTGGTCTTTCAACGCCAGCCTATATCAGTCCTCTGCTGGACACAGGCCTCTCCAAAAGGAGGATTTTCCCATAATCGCCACGATTGGTACGCGGGTTGGCGATCGCAGTTTGGCCAATGGTGGAGAGGAGACGCTGCTGCCCGTCTTCTTGTGGCGGTTCTCCTGTAGTCGCCTCTTACGACACCCATAAGAAGAGAAGGGGTGGTGCTATTCTTTTAACGTGCCGGCACCACACGGCAAAGCGTGGCTTTACCCTACGTGTATAGTATCTCTATAACGTGAGCTGCGAGAATAACATATCTTATAATGGCGAACCCATTAATTAAACATTTTAATCTAGTGATTTTTATAACAACTTGGTACTAATTAGTCAACGAAACTTAAGAAAGATTTGTTACTAACTCTCAGCAAAGTTAAGCATCTTTGATCATACTTTTATCATTTGAACTGTCACAAATTGAACCAATTTCATATGGATAACAAGTTCGGAAATGACTACCGTCTGCAATACTTGTTAATTGGGTTTGATCCTTACTCAAAAAAATAAAAATAATTTATTTTTGCAAATTGGCCATTAAAGGCACTTTTACACGTTCCAATATTTTTTTCTTCTTACCACATCTTCGGGAATATTTGTAGGCTTATGTCGAGAAGAAGCAGCGCAACAAACTCGGTCACTGTTGTCAACTTCTCTTAAAAGAAATATTTTGACAAGATTTATTGCGAGCTAAGCACTACTTAGCAAGCTGAAGTGGCAGTGGGCGGGGCATATAGCACCAAGAACTGACGGCCGATAGGGCAAAAAGGCTCTGGAATGGAGGCCACGTACCGGCAAGCGCAGCGTGGGACGTCCACCCACAAGGTGCACAGACGACCTGTTAAAGGTTGCTGGAAGCCGCTGGATGCAGGCTGCTTCCTACCGGCCAATATGGAAGTCACTGAAGGAGGCCTATGTTCAGCAGTGGACGTCCTGTGGCTGAAATAATGATGATGCACTACTTCCAGGGTTACCCCGTATTTAGGATTAGTTGGTCTATAAAATTAGTTACTTACTCCTTTCAGGCCTTGGATCTGTGTCAGGCGTAAAGAAGTCCAAGTAGGCTTCCCTCTTGTACAGATCGTGGACACTGGCTACGCAAGCCACCCGCAACCGCTCCCCCACGAAGAGTTGAGGAGTCACCTTCATCTCCACGTGGACGCTCGTCCAGAGGAGACCAGTCTCGGACGGGTGAAGACTGGTCTCTGATGAGCGAAGCTGGAATTGGTATTAGTAAATGTAAGTGAAAGTGTATTGATATCTTTCATCACTTTATATTAGAAATCCAATGTCTATATGCCTCTCCTATAGAAAACTACAGCATCCTCTGGGTCGGTTGCATCGGGGATGTTCACGCAACCATGTCTAAGTTGTCAGTCTACCAGGTTAAAGGCTGTCGGCAATGGTTTATATTATTGGTAGAGTACGCGCCATCGATGTTGAACGCTGGGGCAAATAGTGGGGATCGCTTTGCGCATCTTACGAGACGATATTCGTATCAGAGAAGCGTGTGAGCGGAGCTGTGCGCGGAGCTAACAACCAATCACGACTGGCAATGCAGGCGCGGCGCGCGAATATAGCCAATCACGTAATCGTAATGGTCTTAGAGCTCAACTTCCGTGCCGCTAGTTGTATGTTGTCTTTGTTCTATTAAATAATTAAAAACAAGCTTCGTTAAGTTTAAACGAAACAAAATACTGCCGGTTGTTAAAGATAACTTGATATAAAAGTAATTTATTCGATTCTACTTATGTTAATTATGTCTGGGGCTGAAAATAATTTATAAACAATTGAATAAACAAACTTTCTCTGAACAAATACCCTAATTGCTATCAAAATAATATCAGTTTAGTAACCTAAATAATTCAGTCACTAATTTACCTAACCTAGCTAATACTATTATTCAAAATACTGACCCAGTTTTAACAAGTTTATTTCACATACAACCCTTCCCAGCTTGGACCATTCCCAGTTAGGGTACATAAAATTAGTATATTTTCTTATAGCCTCCTATCACGTATCGAAAAATGATGAAGTTATTTGATTTGAGGCTCTATGTTTTTCCTAGTTTTTAATGCTAAACCGATTTAATTCGGTTGAGTAACTTTGTTAGATATAGTTTTATTTTACTTTGATTTGAATTAAATTTTAACTTTGCTAATTCGGAAATTGTTGCAGAATGTTTATCCATTAATGTGATTACATAAGATAATGGAGTTAAAATAAACCACCAAGCCCTTTTAACAGCCCCAAGGTTACCCAATAGCTTAGTCTTTTTGTTTCGTATCGACGGTAACTCTAATAAAATTTTCATGATTATATTTAATTTCAGCACTCGAACTGTATCTCGTAACAGGACTTCGCGAATCACGATAGAAAAATAATGGATATGAAATAAATTATGCTTGCGAATGGTTTAGGGGAAGAACCACAATCGAACTTGCCATTGGTAACTTGCGGTGTAGCTTCACTTTACAAAGGCCAGTTTTGAGTTCTATGAGCTCAGCATTGGTGAAAGAAATACTGTAGTCAGATACTCACCGGCTCATCATTGATTTTGATGGTGAGATTGGCAGCCGGCTTCGCTGGCGATGAGGTGCAGTTGGCCTTCAGTGTCTCACCCGGCTGGTAGCGCTCCTTGTCAGCCTTTAACACGGGGTCCAGAGTCGGCAACGCTGAAATTGATAAACGAGAGTTGATATAAATCAAACGAGGAAATTGTAAGTGAGAATAAGTGTGCCTACAGTAAAGTCACGAACTCACTAGTAAAATTCACTAGCCTCAAATTCAAATTGTCCAAAATGCCCCAAATATACCCGTCTTTAACAACATAAACGAATCTAGGAGACAATGTCGTGGGCCATTTAGCTGTAAACTAGGCGGGGATGTCACTCAAAGACTCCCCAAATGTCGGACGAAAGACGATGTTGTGGGATATTTTGGCAACATTGCAGGGTCACATGGACTCAGTGTCACACACATCATTTTGTTCCTTAGTGAATTCATGACTTAATGGTTGCCGCATATTAGCCACTTGCATCAGCTACAAGTTATCGGCACAGAGATACGGACTAGAATTATCATATTAGCATAAGGTAAGCGTTGGGTAATGCGGTCACCCAACTAATCACCGGTTCAAGTAGAAAGGAACTTCTAGTTAGTATATTTTTAGTCAAAAAATATACTAACGATCGCCACTTTTGCATTATCACAGGCTGTTTTAGCAAAAGTCCAACATACCCTTAAGCCATTTTAAACCAGTTTAATTCAATAAACGGGCAAACTATAATTTTCTATGATGGAGCCAGGGTGTGGCTTATGTAACTCTTGAATGGCGCCTAGTAAAACCCTCTAGCTTAAGCTCATTTGATTTGTTTTTTAAATCCTGTTATATTTGAAACTAAAAATAACCTACTCAGAAACTCAAACAATGTTTCCAAAATTTTTCCTTTTCACTGTAATAGCTTAATAACTTTTCATTAGCAAAATAGTGGTATCCCGGGTAACTGAATTAAAATTTGTTTTGCCTTTTCAGCAGAACGCAAATCGACTCTGATTTTGAACAATGCTTGCGTAATTGGTAATCAATTATTCCATCAAAACGTTGTATAGACGGCAGCGTTAGCAATCCCGATTCTATTAATAAATTAACAAAACAATTGGCCGTGATGGCTTGTTCGACTCGAGGTTTGGAGAAGCAAGTTATTTTGGATAAGGGCGCATTATGTGTTGGGTTAATCCTGTATAATTAAAATGAACAAACATTTTAGCATTAAAAAAGTTAGATTATACATTTTTAAGATAAGATAAGATTAAAAACAATCATTTAAAAAAAATCAGCAACTTACGGGATGGGGTACTAGTCAAGTAACACTACAAAGAGGGGTCAGATGACGTAGTCTTGCCTAAATTTGACTATCAGCTGTCAAATTACACTTGCCCAAGTATTAGCAAAATATTGTACTTTTAAAATTTTCCTTGTTATACAAATCATGGCCTGAAAATTACGAACAAAACTAAAAAGAAATCACATAAATTAGTTAAACCATTCTCGAGTTTTAGCGGGGCTAAGGCACATCAGCTAATTTTTGATAGTATTTTACTTTTAGATAGATTTTTGATGAATACTATTTATTGCACAGAGCACAAAGAAGTTACAGTTGCAGAAAGATGCAAAATTTAGACGGTCGTATCACTTAAAGCGATCTCTTTCAGATAACCTATAGGTAGAGAACAAATTAAGTGAAGTGTAGCGAAATGTTGAACCGTTTCGTTTTTAAATTATTGACAAGGCATAACAAAAATCCTGTTCGATCCAAAATAATTTTGGTATAGAAATACACAGCGCTTATTATAGGACCAACATCAAAAACGAAAAAAAACCTTTCAAACCGCTGCCCGGCCAGCTACATCCCTATGTATGGAGAGTATTTTTTTTCAAGATTTATGTTGCAGCCATAGTAAAAAGTTGTTGTCATTAAGCATAGAATCACTTTGGGTCTAGAAACAGGACACCTTTTTAAACAGAAGAAGATTTATGTTTAGGTTTGTTTGCGTATAGCCTAAGACCAAATAAATTACATACTGACAATATAACCTCTAAGTGTGTATTCAGAACACTGAATCGTGCCTAAGATTTATCTACTGTCGCTTGTCCTAACATGTTGGTAAACATGATAAATTACGCCAGATTTGCTGAGCCGAATTGCTGAGCCAATTACACTTGTACGGGCTAAACGAAAGCGCAAACAAAAGAAACATTTCCATTAATTAATGATGAAATATATAATATAATAGGTACACGCCAAATTTGCTCCTTGTTTATTTGTTTATTTGAGCGTGATATTAATAGCCCGTTTTATTTCACAATTATAATCAATCAATCGATTTTGCTTGCCTCTTTATTAGTATATTATGTTATACATGGTGTTAGGTAAATGGTATATCAAGCTAAAACTAGACTATGTTAACATAATTAGGCATATTAATAGTATGGTGTAGTCAGAAAGTTTGTTATCATCATTTTTTAAAAAAAAACATACTAATCTGATTATTATTTTTTGGTTTGTATGAAAAATAAACCCTGTAACACCCTGTATAATGTAGTACAGCGTCTTAATATTATTAGAGTGCAGTGTCCACCATTATTTAACCATCATCATCTTTTCAGCCATAGGACGTCCACTACATAGGCATTCACAAATCACATCACCAAAATGTGTATTTGTTTTATTTTTTAATTTAGTTTAGTTTAGTTTTATTGTTAATATTTCATTGTGATTTAAATTGTGATGTCATAATTATTATAATTTACAGTAATTTATAAGTACCTATTAGTGCTAATTAGTACCTATTAGTACTGGAGAAAATATTCTACGGTAATTAAAATACCGGCTAAAGAGCAAGTCAGATTCGTGCACCGATGGTTTCATAAAATTTTTCCGTACCTAAATAGTTTATCGTTAATGGAAATAAGATTTTTTTAAACGAAATAAACTTTCGGTTAATTATGAAAATACACAGCTACACAATCCCCTAAAAAGAAAATTGACACTATAAATTATTTTTGTAAGGCTATTATCTTTTTCCGTTATACCCCATGCCTACAATGTAATGTGAATCGTTTTGAAACAAGTCACAAGTACCGGTATAATTGCGGTTCCATTTCATAGTATTGGAATGAGACAAATATGTTAAGTCATTTTTGGATAATTTGGTATACCCACAAAAATTAAAACGTCATGCTTAAAATAGGTTATGTATTTGGTTTGAAATGTAGTATTTCATGCTGCTTGTTTCCTTTATGAAGAAAAAAACAGAGTATGCTCTTTGTGTGTTCTTTATCGCACCGCCCACATAACATCACTGTTTAGCCTAATGGTCGACTGGTAGAGAATGCTTCAATGCATTAAGGCCACATATTGTATGATTTTTTAAAGCTATGCAATAAAGTTTAAATAAATATATAAATATGTTGTAGGGAGCGGGCCGATGGAAAAATAAATATGCTTTAAAGCAATTAGTTAATCTACAAACACATCTTGTTTCAATTTTCTCCGGTTTCTTCCCTCTGCTTCAGTAAAAACATTTTTACCTCATTTTATAGCTCTCTAGTTAATCTTGGTATTGGTACCTTTCATTGGTACATTGGTGCCTCTTATTGGTACGTTAGTACTTTTTAAATACATTTTTAAAACTTCAGAAAATTATGTATTCAATTGAACTGTACCTATTTAATCTATGTAAGAATGTATTTCTTCCTAATATGAATCAATTCCGATACAATACATTACCAATATTTGTTCATTTCTATCGATTGTATGTAACTTTGTTTCTGGTTTATGTATCTGAATAAATCAGCTGTTTGTTTTGGCGTCCTTCAGAATTTCTCGTTACCTATGTTATTTGTTAATACAAATATTTGTCGATATAAATAATATAGGTACGTGATTGTTGACGACCGTTTGGTCTGACCGTTAACTACTTTGGACTACAAAGTCGGACGATTTCGGGTTTGAATCCCGCAAGAGGCAAATGTTTGTACGATGAACACGAGCATAAAGTGTAAGGCTTCTTCTGATCTTGCAAAACCATTTTATTAGTGAGTTAAAAACGTCTGAACTTCAATGTCTTTGATAATAATTATAAAGTTTATAAAACTATAACCCGACTACGTAAAAAAGTTTCAATACGTTAAAATATATAGCCTATATTACCCGGGCCATTATAATGAATCATATGACACCTCGTTCATTAAAATCGGTTCAGTAAAATTAATGTAATCCTAAATAGGCGCTACGGTGGAACATACACTTACACACATACATAGACTGCCAAAATCATTACCCTTCCTTTTGGCTTCGCTGTAGTCAGGTAAAAAGCAATACAATTATTAACTGTTTCAGAATGTATGTGAAGTCTTCTAAATCCTGATGACCTATTTGAGATTAGTGTCTTTGTCTTTTGTAGTTGTTTAGTAAATTCATTTCGCTTTTACTGACTACAAAACGGCCACAACCCACATTAAACCCAATCGTGTGTTTCTTGTTAATTTGAAATCATACAGGGTGACTGGTTAGACGAGAAATGCTATTACATCATGTTCTACCCAATTAAATGAACATCTTATAGTGTTTTACCGATATCGAAATCGAGAAAAGGTAGTCCACTTTTCAATATAAAATATTCATCTCCCAGCAGCCAGAACAGAGTTTTTTTTATTCAAACAGCTAATTGAATCTGGGACCCTTCGTGTTTAAGATAAATCACCGCACAAAATTCAATCATGTTTTCATTTATTTCATTGTTAAGTATTTTCTCTTCCATTCCAGTAATAACTGGTAAAGACTGGTGAAATTTGTAGCCCATTCGCTGAAATAATGTCTGTTACCGTAATCATCATTTTGTGTGTCACAATAAAAATGGATTACAGCGGGCCTACTTCTTGTAAAGTGAGTAAAAAAATTATTTAAAAAAACTTTTTCTTTTATCCCGTTCCTAGTTTGGATAGGCTTGAAAAAATTCACGATGCAACAAGCCCGGTTAAAGAAATTGGTTTTCCCCTATTAAGTCCACTTTTACGCACCGCAATTTTGCTGTCCGACGCCATTTTTGTTGTTATGACTAGCAGCGCCATGAGTGTTAAAAATTGGTACTATAAACTGCCAAAGCGGTGGCTTAGTGAATCGCCGAATTACAAAACGCCTAGACGTATTAAATAAGAAGAGAATAGAAATATTTTTATTGGTCTATATTAGTCATTATAACACATAAACTAAATAAGATATAAGACAGAAAAAAAATGACATTACAAATAATATTACGGAAAATTTGTGTTATAGAACCAATTGTTACCCACTCAGTATATAATAAAGTGAAAGCTCGTATTCAATGCGGCGCGCTTTCATTCAGGCGTAATGCAATCCGCCGTATCGTCGATCCGCCGTATGGCAAAACGCCTCCGTTTTGTAAAACAGCTAGTTGGTTTGTAATACGGCCTATTATGCGATCCGACTGCGACATGTATACGAGTAAATATACATTTACGTATTAACATCAAACATTCAGGTAAAGAGGCTTCTACTCACATCTACCTTATGGTTCGAGTCCCAAGCCTAATGTATCACAATAAATGATATTACCATACTCACTCATACGTACGAATTTTGTGTGTAGGTAGAGGCAGGTACTATGTATTTGGTTCAATTTTGAATAAATTTGAATTGAATTCGATTAAACTGGTTGAATTATACATAATTGGTCAACCGGTATATTTGCTCGAATATTATAGATTTCAACAGGTCTTCTGATAATTTCGTTTGGTTTTGTATTATTAATTTAAATTTAAAGTAAATACAGATGAATTTTGTGACCTACATAGACCGCAAAACTTTGTCGTAGGTAATACTCGTACATTTATATATATTTTTTAACTATTTATGCAAATGAATATACATGTTTTTTTCTATTTTGTGTTTTGGATATGTAGGATACATTACACACCGACACTGACTGCATTTAAATTCACAATATATTAACTTAAGACTATTGTTTGTAAATTTTAATACAATCATGACATCATTATCTGAAGTGGCTCATGGTTTAATAGTAAAGAACAATAAATAAAAAAGATTCTACACTAGCAACTACTAAATCTCTGACTTACCTATATTGCTGTAAAACATAACTTTTAACTTGAATATAGTGAAACACACTCTTTAAAACAGTATTTAAATGTGAAATATTACTCATATTTAAACAACTTTTATAAAATATGGTCCCAAGTCTGGAAGGACACTCTTTACTGCCAAACTTACCTACTTCTAGGCTCTGACAATTGGTGTATTCTAGCACATATTTCTTATTGGCATTTATGTTTTGAAAGGATATCGGACCAGCGAACATTTGCGCAAGACAGTTATCAATTTTCAAACCTAAAGAACGGATATAAATTCCCTACCTAACAACCACCAAACCTAGCTCAGAGCTGGAGACTGGATAGAATATGACTTTACTTACGACCACCCAAGTTGATAAGGATATAGCCTAGAATATGACCCAGGTTGCTTAAGCCATCTTTTATGAGTAGTGGACTCTGCACTGAAATGCAAGATCGTAATTAAAACGTAGTCCAAATACAGTTTCGATCCAATCCCTAATAATGATGATTTATAGTCCCAATGATGTCAAACTGTAAAAAAATGCAACTAGTACGTAATAAGACTGAAATTAGAATATATCAAAATGACATTCAACTTACTATAAGTTGCATTTTTTAGGATTCCACAGGGATATTTACTTACCCTATGATAATAATATCGTTCTTTTGTGGTCGTCGTTATCAAATATGCAATGTCACTTGTAACTTATGTAATTTCACTTTATAGCCCCAATCTTACAAAAGCCCTTTATTATTAACACAACGGACTTTTCTCATGAATTAATAAGTTTATTGTTAAAAAGACTTGTAAAATCAATCAGGTTTTCGCTTAGAAAGATTCTCTAAAGAAGAGCTCTTGTAAAATGGTTAAGGGCACTGCAAAAGTTATCAAGAAAGCTTAATATCATCTTCGTGAACATCATAAGTACTTAAGGGAATTATGGGAGATTATAAAGTGTGTTTTTTTATGGCTAATATTATCATAAAGCCATTTTATTTTGATGTGATTTACCTTTTCGGATTATTTTATTACTAATAGTAATTTTTACATGTTAACATCAATTATATTTTTAATAACACTCATTCTGTAAGAAAACAAAATCAGTTCAGCGTACAAAATGACTCAATAACTGCGATTCAATTCAATATATTTATAACATTCTACAATGATACTACAATGATACATGTTTTGATTTGTACGGGGAAGTAAAATTTCCTTTTGACATTTCAATCTTGGTGGCATTGTTTTTTTTTTTTGTAAAATGAACAAAATTCACTGTATTTAAAATTTATTATTTGCATAATTAATTCGGATCACCGATAAAGCAATGCTGCCTTGAACAGCGATATTTTTTTTACAATTCGAGCTGGAAGAATATCATGGGTGTAGCTCAGTTGGAAAAGTATTTTCCTGGATAGTAAAGAGATGTAGGTTTGACTGTGCGAGGCAGTCGAATTTTATTAAATGTTGTAATTAACAAGTTTTGCAAAAACAACATTTATTATTTGTAAAAATTTTAATGCAACATTGTCCAAATTGTAGTACCGTCCTTGTATCTGTGTACCTAACATTAAGTGCTTTAGAATCAGAGCAATACCACGTAATGTTGCCCAATTTTATAAACAAAAAAACCGGTCAAGTGCGTGTCGTGCCACGCGCAGTATAGGGTTCCGTATTTGCCCGTCGTTACCACAATATATTTCAACAATTACTTCCGAACGACTAAGGTAACGAGTATTAATTACTCTTTAACTAACTAGTCTACTTTAAGCGCTATGATTTTCCTTGAAAGTTCATGAAAAGCACTATTATCATGATTTTAGCCAGGTTTTTTAGTTTAGCTTTTAGAGACGGGACGCCCTACTCGAACAAAAATTGGCACTTTAAAGTTTAATATTTTGCAAACGGATCCCTAAATCGAAAAATTGTCTTTGCAACCCCTAAGTCATTTTAAATGACTTATTTAATGATACCCCACACGATAGGATAGACGATTAAAAAAGAACATCCCTACGTTACATGTATGGGAGCTACCCTAAAAAGAAAATTTATCAAAATTTAATTCTACCACTCCCCAAAATTACAGCTCTCTAGGGTAAACAGTCTCCAAGCAAAACCTCGGACGGACAGACAGACAGACAGACAGGCAGACGGACCCGACGAAACTATAAGGGTTCCTTGTCAGGACTACGGAACCCAAAAAACCAAAAAAGTGTGTTGAAAGATAAAGATAGCAGTCTACATTTAAAAAAAAAACTATGCCAACTTTAATCCAACATAGCTGCCTGTCAATGGAACTAAAAAAGGAATGCCAACATGGCCAAACGATAACGCGCGCCTCCGTCAGAGCAGGGCCCTAACCATGAACTGTTAAAACAATCACAAATCTGTCAAACATTATCATTTCTGTCAAATTTTGTATGAAATAACGTACCAAAAATGACAGATTTGACAACTTTGAGATTGTTTTAATAGTTCATGGTTATGGCCCAGAAATGACTAACGTGTCCATTTCCACTTGTACACTTTTGTAAATAAAATGTGCTGTTTACCTTATATTTCAATGTTTGTAAACTTATTTCCGTGGTCAGATATTGAACTGAAAAAGTATCGAATACTTGTCTTATGTATTAACAGGCTGACATAGCCCGAAACATATTTATAAACATAAATATGTTTCGGGCTATCTACTTCCATTTACCATGTTTTTTTTGGAAAATAAAGATTCTTATTTAAAGATTTAATAAACATGTAATAAATATCTACTCAGCTCCTAAACTAATTAATAATATTTAAGCAATATCTTACATATAAATTTGCGGGATTGTTATATCAATTAGTGTGATCACGTTACCTAACCCTGTCATTAGATATTTGATAGCACGATAACTCAAATTGAGCTATTAAAATGATTTCACTAATTACAACTCAAGAGAAACGTTGTAATATCAGTAATAAGTTAAACTTTATTTAAGTTGAGAGCTTTTCTGAAAGCGGATCAAAAGATTAATCATTTATTTTAATGTCAATATAAAATTATCTTTTAATTTTCTCTATCTTCATTTAGTAATGTCTAAACTAGACGCTCTTTGATAATTTTATGAAAAGCGCTTATGGCCAAAGCATTTAAAGTGTTAATTAAATGGAATAATTAAAATATCTTTGTTACTTTAATCTATCTATCAGCCTATCGCTAGGTCAAGACACAGGTTTAACTAACTATATTGCTTTGCCGTCTTTTGAATGATGTAAATTTAGGTAACAAGTAAAGTGTAAAATTATTCCTAATTTTTTCGTGAAAAAAAAATTAAAACCGATTTATTTTTATGTATCTTAATTACTTTTAAACTTTCGCGTTGCATAATTTAAAACTCAATGAAACGGGAATTAACGCGATCATAATTTAGGTACAAAATGTTACCTCTTTTGCCTGACGTTTAGATCGGGTTACACCGACCGTGGTCACAGGCTGACTGGATCAGCGAATGTCTCTGCTTCTGACATGTTTTATGTATCTTTTTTAAATCTTCGTTTTATGAGGGCTTTTAACTGAATCTATCACCTATCATATCAAACTATCTACTTCTTTTTTTCGAGTCAATGGCAATTCCGACAAATTGATTGATGATTGAATCCGAACCAGACTATGGCCAAGTATATTTTCTAATATTAACCACTAGTTAGTAAGATTATATTTTTCACATAGAATACACTAGGTATAAAGGTATAACAGCTGGAGTTCGGTGAGCCCATTGATAGTGTGGTTCGTGTAGCTAAATACTGGTCATTAAAAATGACAGAAACAAAACACAATTCTGAACAACCTTTTTTATGATTTTGTAATTATTTTGGGTAATCTTACCTATAACATCGACGAACTTGGTGGCAATCTGCGTAGCAAAGGAAGAGTCGGCTGTGACTTCACAACTGAAGTTACCAGCTAGACTTAGGTCCATCTTCTTTAGCACTACCTGCGTGCCGTTTGAGTTGTTCATCTGAAATCGTTTTAAATTTATATTTATTATTATAAAAATATTGACACAGCTGACGTTAAAATTACTGCCAATTTATGGCATTGCCTACCACCTACTAAATGACATTAAATGCCTGTTTCACAATCGCTAAGTAAGACTCGCTTAATTTAATCTGCCAGTTAATTTATACAAAATGTGTTCTTTATTTTCATTTGATGAGAAGTGCTTACTTTTCGATTGTGAAACAGAGCCTTAATGTTGACCTTGACAATTATCACCAATAACTCTCAGGCTTAACCATGAACTCTAAGCAGAACATACGCCATATTGCTTACATCAAACTTAATGCAAAAAAACATAATAACAGTTTCGAGAATTCTTGATTAGCGCCCAGATTTCTTCGTAGGTGTACATGTAGATACGTACCAATTTGGAGGAAATGTTTGAGGAATAGGTATACCTATATATATATATATATATATCGATATCGATCCCCGGTCGGGTCAATGTAGAAAACGATCTTTTCTATATTGGCTTGGGTCTGGGTGTTGTGGTACCGTCGTTGTGTCTGATTTCTATAACACAAGTGCTTTAGCTACTTACCAGAATCAGAGCAATGTATGTGATGTTGTCCAATATTTTATATTTATATTTTATTTATATATTTTAATATAACAAATCTGTTTCTGTCGCATTTCATAAAGCGCGCCGAATACGGAGCGATAGAGACAACTGCAGCACGGAATGATACCTTAATAAAATAGACAAAATCGAGGTTTCATATTCCCCTATTTTCTCGTCCAAAACTAAACCGATTTTAACGATTATTTTTTGAACTAAAGACGATTTAGTTTATGTCTGTACATTTTTTTTTTATTAGTTGCCCAATTTGTATATTGGACATTTGTAAATGCCGGTCTAACTGGGCATGTATATGCATTTTAGAGGGATTTTTATTTCTTTCGTAAATAACTTATCGGAAAAAACAAAACATAGGGACATGCTTGTGGCAGAATAGCTTGGTAAAAATGTATGGCTCTATTATTGCAGAAAGCAGAGGAACACGTTTGTATGGAGAAAACGACGCCCGCGTTTCAATCAACATTTTTAATTATCAAATATTACAAGTAAGACCTCAGCAGATCTTCACGACAAGCAACCATATAATAACTAAAAGGACCAATAACTTAAATTTGAGTTTCAGAAAACATGTGCATTATAAAAACCTAATTTATACACGAAATGCGAGGCTTGCGGGAATTTAAAATGTCTAGGAAAAGTTTTTATGCGATTACTCTTGAATTGGATGTAACTATTGTGTGAAGTTAACAAGTATTTTGTGGAAAAACGAGGTTCTTTCAAGTTAGCGCATGCCACACTAGAAATAAAGCGATATGAAGTTAATTGTAAATCTTTGTTTTAGCAATTCCCTGCAAGGTTTAATTAAAGATAAATAACACTTGAAAAAAACCATCGACCTCAGATATGAAGTTAAATTGGTTCGCATTAGCGTAGTTTAACCTCATAGTTTGCGGTGTGAACCCAAGTCTGAAAAGGCGCGGTAGCAACAGAAGCTAAACAAAATGAAGTTATTTTCGATCCGCCTCGCTCTCAGTGTGGCCAACATTTTAGTTTTGCAAATGGCTGGAGTATAGTTTAAGGTATTTGAATTTGGCTATACAGCGCAATCGTGCATTAGATTATTATCGGTGTTACTCCTTTTTTTGACATATAAAGAGTTATTCTAAGAAAGCGTATAACGTACATCATATTGGCAACTATTTTTAAATTATTTAAACCCTTATTGGGGGAGAGCCTACTGAATCGACCATCCATTATGGCTGGAGTTCATGCGTCAGAACTTATGCACAATATTTAAATTTATGTCAACCTGCGCGAGTTGTAAAGTAGGTAGTGACTTTGAAGAGAATTATGAAAGTCATTGATTAATTTCTTTAGCTATTATATAACAATCGCGTCGCCCAATAAAAGGTATTATTAATATTCTAACAGCATCAGAATGTAAATTTTTGTTTTTAGCAATTACCATCTATCATCAAAAATTGTCCGCCTCAGGTGGAATCCGAACCCACGTCCATCGCATACCGGGCGAGTGCTTTGACCACTAAGCTACCGAGACGTTTGTTAACTCGACGAAATCTTTCAAGTGGTTCTCGCTGTCAAAGCCAGCGTATTTTCTAATCAATGATGCGGTATATACTACTACCGTCAACACCCGATAGAAATATTTTAGCGTCTGAGGCGGACGATTTTTTTAAGTATTAAAAATCTTAGATAAAGTTAGCATGGTAATTGCTAAAAACAAAAATTTAAATTGTTTAAGCTTTTCTGATCATTACCAATAGTTAAATATATGTAAAAATATTTCTATCGGGTGTTGACGGTAGAAGTATATACCGCAACATTGATTAGAAAATACGCTGGCTTTGACAGCGAGAACCACCTGAAAGATTTCGTCGAGTTGACTAACGTCTCGGTCATCATCATCACTTTCCACGCCGTGTCCGGCGACGGCGACTCCCTGCCGCCAAATATCAGGCTGTGATATTATTTGGATGGAATGCTCTGAGGTGACTAGCAAAACCGAACTTAGTTTTGAAGATTCGGTTACCTGGAACACAGAAGAGCTGACCAGCAGCGTTAAAAGTATAAGTATATGAACGTCTCGGTAGCTTAGTGGTCAAAGCACTCGCCCGGTATGCGATGGACGTGGGTTCGGATCCCGCCTGCGGCGGACGATTTTTTTCAAGTATTAAAAATCTTAGCATCAGAATGATTTAAACTAGGTAGCAAGGCAGTATAAGATAGTTAATTTTGATTTTAATCCTACAACTCCCAAGCGGTAGGTAACCGGTTACCGCACGATTCATTGTTATTCAATTGTTTTCTATATTCGCTAAAAGTTAGAGGTTTAATTAATATTTTTGTGATAGTTAAAACCCGTATTTGTTATAACGCGTTTTCTCTAGATAAAACTAGTTTATTCTAATGCCTTTGTTACAACTAAAGTTTCCTAACTAATCCAATTGAGTATTTGTCAAAAAATAGAAAATTTCCGATCAATTTTCCTTCTGGAAAACAGTAGAAACATTATCTTAATGTTGAATGAACGCTGCGCATCAAAGAAATTGACAAATACCTGGTGAGTTTATAAAACGGGAAACCGTTTCCAGTTCCATTCCAGTCTTTATCGAGTCAATTTGGAAAATTGTCGGAGACTCTAGACGAAATTTCTGAAATTTCCAGCACGCGAGATAAGTAAATGTGAGTTAGTTAGATTGAGTACGTTGGGGGAATGTTTGTTTTATGTAATTTGTTAAGACTATTTGGATTCAGATAATACTAGTAAAAAACAAAGATAGTCCAAAATTTCAAAAATTTTCACTCAAAGATTTTAAAAGTCAAGACATAATATGAACAGACTTTTACGGCCTTACTACAAAAAGATATACTAGGTTTGAACACTTGTCTAAAGATAAGTCAACTAATTAAAAATGTTTGTTAATAATATGTCTCGAATGTCTGATGTGTCAACATTTCGAATTGGTTGACTAATTATAAACAAGTGTTTTTATACGAGTCTATCTTTTTTGTAGTAAGGCCATTAATGTTTTATGAATGTATAATACGCCTAACTTTTATTAACATTTAGCATGGGTGTCATATCGAAATCCCGATTAAAAACAAGTATTGTTCCTTGCATAAATACATTCAACCTTTTGTCTGATGTAGTGACCCGTCCCCCCCGACCCCCCTTGATCAGTTGCCCCTCTGCAATCGCGGGATTTACAATGGATTTAAAAAAAACTGCAGTCTCGGTTCTAAATTACTGAATCCCTAAAAGGCTGGTACATTTTTGTATATCCCGTATGTATGTAGTTCTAATGTTCCACCAACAGCCACTTGTGGTGCCTAAGCAGCAAACCAAACAAAAAAAAATGTAGTTTACGGCAAATGTCAATGTAATGGAAAATGCACTTAACGTAATTTAGGATATTGAAATTACAATCAGCGGAATTATATAGGTAAGGGAGGTATTATGTAGGCAGCTACTTATAACATAATAGGCAATGTACATTGCCTATTATATTATAGATGAAGGGATGCGCTATTCTCGTGTTGTGTATACAACTATCAATATTATTGTCACTATATTATGCATTTTCTTTTCTTATAAGAAACTTTATAAATATTATCAAGAGTGCTGGAAATAGTAGTTAGGTATATTTTCCAAAAGTACAATTTACGAACTAATAATTGTGTATTTGTTTAAAGTACTAAAATCAAACAAAATTCGATCCAAAGTCCATCATTTGCTCTTGAAAACTGTAGAGTGATCGGCCGATACTTCAATTGTTATTCTATATACCTAACTGTGAAAAAATAGTTTAAAATGCTTACTAAAATGATTCGCCGTTGGCCTAATTTCTTAAACTAAAACTAACCAATCCAACTGTAGGCCGATCAAAAGCCTAATAGTGTCAGGACTTTTTAATCAGTCGATATTTTAAACGATCTTACTATGAATACAAAAGCAAATATTATTAAAATACTTACATCCACAGTAATTCCCGGCAGCCCAAACACTTGTGTCGGCTTGTCTTCTAGCGGGGTGTATCTATAGAACTCGTGGTTGCCTCGATACCACTTGACGGCGTATAGAGGGGCTCCTTGCATGTCCCTGGAACAGATGAGGGCCGCTGTCCCTCCGCGGACGACTGTGGACGGATGCACTAGGAGTTTCACGTCGCGGAGACTCGTTACACCTGAAAGGAGAATGCATGTATTGGTAATGGATAGGCACTGAACATGTAATCGATTTGTTGATTTATTATGAATACTTCGGAGGTGTACTGACTTACAGCGAATGACGTATTAACACTTCGCTTTTAATTTACGAACTCTTATAAAATTCCCTCAAACGCTTACTCTGTCTAAGGTTAAAAAAAAAGTTTGTATACTACTTTTTACTCTGTGTGTATTTTTTTATGATTCGTTTTTAATTTGTATACTTTTATGAAACGATTTTTCATAACCTATTTTAATATTTAAGTTAGTGCCCTTTTCACATTAATAATGGCGTGTTAGAATTGTTGTTATTCACGCTGTTATGATATATGTTTATGAATCAAGAATAAACCTCATTTTGAAATTATTGAGGAGGCGTTTACATATTATATTACTTGGACGATATGTACAACTTGTTTACGCGCGTTCGTGTTACATTAGTACACTTGGTTGATGTATTAATAACTATTCAGTTTTGTGATTTGAATGAGCGTAGGCGTATAAATAAGGTTTTTATTCATAAGTTAAATAAGATAATTTAATTTAATAGTGATTCTCATTCAATAATATTAACTTTTCCCTTCGAAAAAATAAAAAGTTAAAAACCAAGTTTTTAATATGCTCAATCGCTAAAGTATAAGTATTGTAATTCTGTAGTTTTTGGTCTGTCTGGGACTTTTTTTATTTAAATTTCGTTAAAAATAATAATACTTCATTTTATAATTAAATTACTATTACTACAAGTAAATTATAAATAATATTTTTTATAACATTTTTAAATTCGTAGTATTTATAAGAATACCTCGGTTGGTCAATCATGGTTTTAGTAAAACATTAAAATCCTTTTGTTATGTATGTACGAGGCTCCGGACTATTTTTTTAGACATTTTCCAGCACAAATAAGTCGGACCTATTATGAAAAAATCATTTTCGAGAAGAACCTTTTTAAAAGTTTACCTAAATACTGATTTCAACCTTTATAGTCAGCCTTTATAGTTTTTCATTTGTATATTCCTTGTAGAAAATTTCCGATACCTAAGCTAATCAGAAAAAAAGTCTAGCTAAATAGTCCTCAAACTCATTTTGAATAAATCACGGTTGGCATTCCTCCAGAGTCTGTGATATTATTTTTTCTATCGCTGAAGAGAAGAAAAAAATCAAAGGAAGACGCACACAATCTTCAAAGCGTAGGTATTCCTTTATTGTTACATTAAAAAAATAACTACGCAATATTTTATTTTTTCATAAAACGATTGACGAAAAATGCGGAGTATCTACCTATTGTCTAACACAATTTCGCACTATGCATTCGACAACTTTTAGTCTCCGGCAACTCGTAACTACTCGTATATTTATGTTTCTAATTTTCATATAAGTTTAGAGACACTGCGCAGACTTAGCAACCCTAGTTGCAGGTTTTAACAATCGCAACTCTTTACAGTTGCTGGAATTGCAGCAAATTACCAACTGACCTATTTGAACCATTTTCGACTAAGTAGTTTCTGGTTTCCGTAACCGGCAACGTGTATCTTCGGCAACCCATCCAATAGGTATAGATCCTTAGTGGAGACTGATTACAGAATTAGAAAGTTGATTTAAAATCGCAGCAACCGTAAACTTGACCTTTATTGCTGGTTTTAGTCACCGCAACCGCCAACTGCTTCAAAAAGTTGACGTCAACTTAGGTTGTTCCATGTGCGTGCATAGCAGCTTATGGTACGGTTAAAGTAAAGTAAAAAGTAAAGTATGCCTATATACGTCCCACTGCAGGGCACAGGCCTCACCTCAACTATGAGGTGGTTTTGGCCATACTGCCACCACGTGGGCCCGGTGCGGATTGGTGGAGGGGTGTTGTAAGGCCAGTGACTAAACCTTACTGTCAGATGTTATCAAGCCGCCTTAAGGCCTCTGACTAGGCTTCACGACCAATATCAAACGATATTGGCCGGGACCAACTTTTAACGTGCCTTCCGAAGCACGGAAATGCTCGTGATAAATGTCACTAAATACGGTCGGAATGGTCACCCATCCACTCACGACCGCGGCGTTGGTTGCTTAACTTTAGTAATCGATACCAAAGCGCTGCCGCCAGCTACGAGCACCTCCTATATCCACCTATGGTACGGTTACACGATAAGTATTTTATGTAGTCCATTATTTTGGTCAGAATGATGAGAAAATGGCCATGTAAGTAGATTATCGACGGAATACCGCAGTTTTTTTTAAAATCCGTATGTGATGGGAAACTGATCGTGTAGGTAATCTGTTTGTGTCATTCTCCTGTCAGTCAGCCTTCACGGTTTAATGGAAACAGACGTGTCACACACATTTTTTATCACACAGGGGTCTTTGCCTGTTTTATGGGGAAGTTAAACAATTCATTATTCGTCACACACACATCCTCTGTTCTGATACAAGGAATTTACCTCTTTGTGTAACGACAAGGTACCATGAAATGAGTTTTTCCAGGGAGAGCACAACAAGATTACATTCTGCCGTCGTTCTACCACCCTTTCGTTGCAACACTGCTGTCATTCTGATTTGGTTATGTATCTGTCTAACTAATATAATATATCATTCTGGCGTCATTCTATTTTGATCAGACTTATGAACCAGACAGAAATATCTCCTTAAAAGTTTAAAAACAGCTGATTTGGTTTAATAATAGAATAGAATAGAATAGAATAGAAAACGTTTATTTGACACACATAGGCATAGTTACAAACAGGATTACATTGAACATACAAAAAGAGTGTCAAAAAGGTCCCCGCTCAGCATTTGTCGTTACAGCCGAAGCCGTAACGACGCTGGTTTTCAGCGGCAACCCCGACTAGGACGTGGGACGAGTAGTGACAGCGGTCCATCGGACCACCAGAGAACCCCAAATCCCTCTGGTCGACTCCGGCTCGAATTCAGGCAGCAGGCTCCTGAGGGCCGATACACCGCTGCACACATACCTTTACAGAACATAATATTAGACAATAATAAATAAACTTACCCAACGACAACTGTTGCGTTTCTTGGCGTTGTTTTAATTTGGCATAGGTCTTGCTGGTGTGATATTAGTGTTGTATTAATAAAAAAACAGCGTTGACTTGGATGACTGTTATTTTAAATATTGTACAATATAAGGTATTAACATAGAGAAAGAATAATACTACGTAAAAGTATTAATATGAAAATAATTTAACGATTATAATTGCTGCTATCGGGCACGGCCCATCAAGGAGTATTAAATCACCCATGATGTAGAAGAAAAAAACAAAAGACTCGCGCTCTCGTCGAACACACTTTTTTTTTCTTTTTTTAATGGTAACTGCTAATGAGGTTGGATGTGAGTTTTCTCAACAACAACTGATAATTCAAAATAAACAAATCAAAAAAAAAATTTGTTAAAAAATGATAACACAACATAAAGTAGGTACATTATAATACGGAAAGACAACTGCATTGAGTTCAATACACTAGAGAAGCAAACTTCACTGTCTCGCGGCAACAAAAGTCTTCTACATGTCAGTTTGAAAGCCGTAGCTTGGAAACGACTAAACATTTAGATAAAAACATATATTTGTCTCACTTTCACTAGTGTCTGGAAACGAGCTGTCATTCTAAAAAGAAAAAGATGGCGATATTAATTTTTTGGCGGGCTCAGTGTTGCTCGCTATATGAATTTACCCCATTTTAAATAAATAAAGAGTAATTTGAGTCGAATAATTTTGTATGAAATACTATTAATATGGTGTGTTTATAATTATAAAAAGAAAAGTTTGAAAAAAGTTGATTAATAAATAAGTGTTGTCAGAGTGCTTTATTAAATACATTAAAACGTGACCGTTGTTGTTTTATAAAATAAACAGTTAGATGGCCTTTCCAGATTTGTAAATGTGAAAGTATAAACGCGAAATATTTGCGGTGGAGCCGCCTGGTGTCAATTTAACGAAACCTTTTTTCTATCTAAACCAGCGAGAACTTATTCATCTGAATAATACAAATGATAATAATACCATAGAATTATAAATATGCGTTTCTTATCTTTAAAATGGCTGTAACGATTAAGATGAAATTTTGTAATTAGATAAGGTTTGAATTTTAAACTCACTTATAAAGTTATACTTTTTACTAGCTGTGCCCGCAACTTCGTTCGCGAGGACTACAGGTTGTGTAGTATATAGCAACGTTGTAGACTGGAGACGCACTCTTATTAAAGAACGAACTTTTTACTTTGGTTTTGCAAACAAAACAAGAATGTTTTTTGATTAACACGGGTTGCGTTAATCAAAAGACAGTCACTTAGTTAACTCTCTACTTTTCAACCGGCGAAAAAAACGGAGGAGGTTCTCAAGTCGACTACAAGGTAAAACTACAAGGTAAAATACAAATGACTATGTAAATTTATTATTATTAAATTATTTGAAACTAGCTCTTGGCCGCAAGTTCAAATGCGTGGTCTTCAAATCAACATAAAAAGTTCTTTAAGTGATGGCAATCTGTTTCCAGTGAAAATCTTCTAATCATGTTGTATTTTTTGTGATAACTTAATTTGACAGCTCTTAAGAAAAACATTCAAACTGTCACTTTTCGTTTAATCGAGAGAGAGAAAGGAATATCTAAACCTAATCAAAAAAGGTTAATTATTGATTTATTACTGTAATACCGTAGTGACGAGCTCCTGGCCTAGGCGTCACCATTTTCGTGGTTCTGAGTTCGATTCCCGGTCAAATCAATGTATAAAACGAACTTTTCTATATTGTTTTGGCTTTGAGTGTTGTGGTACCGTCGTTGTTTCTGATTTCTGTAACACAAGTGCTTTCGCTACTTCCCATAGGATCAGAGCAATGTATGTGATGTTGTCAAATTTTTATTTTTAATATACAAAATAACTGAAATTTACTAACAAAAAGCATAGGTCTTGCTTCACTGGACAAGTGTATACGATCGCAGTCGGTTTTAGGGTCAATTTTGTCTTGCTCCTGGAAATGATAGGAGCAAATAATTGTAGCCTTATAAGGTAACCAATCTGTTTCTTTTCTTAGTAATCTTATGACTTTAATCCACTTCTCGCGTCGTATTGCATCTTTAGGTACTCTGTAAAATAATTATAACGCCAATAAAAAAATACTACGGTTACCAATTAAATAATTTTATCAACATAAAAAATCTCCCATAGATATGGGAAAACCAAATGATGTTTTTACTGGCAACACTGAACTTCAAATATGCTCTGTGATATTTTATTTAGAAATTTGAGTTATTTACATTAATATTCCACAAAAACGCATTACTTACCTTTGAAAAGTGATCCCACATGCTTTGTTATTGGTCTGAGACCTCGAAACACAATCTTTAACGACGCATTTACCCATTTTTTATTTTTTTATTGTGACGCCTCACTCGGTCAACGCCTCTCTAAGCACTAGTTATACATTGACTGTGCTGATGCCTGCGGCCATCAGCGCAGTAGCGCGCGTTTAGCGCGGCAACTGCTGATCTAGTGTTAACATATATATCAATGGATAACTGTAACAAAAATTAGCCTTAGAAAATGCCAATTAGACCTTTCTCAAACAAATCTTAACAGACTTAGAACTCGCTTCGCTTTCATACTATGAATTAAATCTTATAACAGATTCCTCTTTGTTATTCGTACTTCTTCAATTATACGGGTGCTTACTTAGGACATTCTTAATTGGACAGAGCTAGAAGCTGATTAAGAAGTATGTGTTTTTAATGAAGTTGAAGCATAATTAAGCTTGCTACTCGTATAAGATATACAAACAAAGCTTCTTAAGTAAGTAAAGGAATTCAAATCTCAAACCAATAGTTAAATTTAATCACAAGAGTCAGTGTATAAAAGGAATTGCAAGCATTAAGATCGTACTTGTGCTTTCGCGCGTTAATCCGTATCAATATATTAAAATTAGTAGTTGTACCGTTTACCTGGTACCGTACCAGGCATAAAGATAAACTTGCCGTTCCAATGTTTAGATTGCACAAGGTAGGAAGTTCTTTCATGGGCAATTGTATTCGTTTTTTTAATAAATTACCACAATCCATTGTTGAAATGCCTGTATATGAATTCAAATTGCATGTTAAAAGGACTCTAATGAAAAAGGGCTATTACACCGTTAGTGATTATATAAATGATAAAAATGTGTGGATTTAAAACTGCTTAGCTCACAACAAATCTTGTAAAATATTTATTTATTTTTAAAAGAGGCTGACAATAGTGACCGAGTTTCTTGCGCTGCTTCTTCTCGGCACTAGCCCACAATAGTCCCGAAGCAGTGGTAGGTAAAAAATTGGGACATGTAAAAGTGCCTTTTATGGCCAATTTACAGAAATAAATGATTTTGATTTTGATTTTTGATTTTGTTTTATTTAGAAGATCCCTGTAACAATACATACAGGGTGTAAGGTATATGTATATCAAGCTGAAACTAGCCTACGTTAACATATGCATATAAATAGTATGGTGACGTCAGAATTATAATAAAATCATCATTTATTTCGGACATCTAAGATCCATAGTTGTTAGTAACAGAGTAACTTAAGGCTAGTGTTAGTACATAGTAAAATAATCATTAAAAAAAAAACATAAAAAACAAAGATATTAAATTATTATTATTTTCTTTTTTAAATTTTATAGTAAGAGGAGCAGCACCTTGGGTTCTCCCCGGCGGGCGCCGGCAAACCGGGCTAATTGCATGCATGTAGTGTTATCCAGTGCGCCAGCACCGGGGAGTCCCAGCGGTCCATCAACGCGCGCAGGATAGTATGATATTGATATAGTTATGATGATATCATCATTTTTGAAAAAAAACATACAAAAATGTGTATAAAAATTTTAAAAATTAAAATGATATCAACTGATCTGACTTCACTGTATTATTTATATGCATAAGTTCACATAGTCTAGTTTCGGCTTGATATAGCCATTACCAAACATCCTGTATAATCACACTTATCAAAATGTAATTCGCAGCTGCAATGTTGTCAAATATTTTGTATATTGTAGTAAATAGTCATGACACCAATGACTCATATGTGGTAACAAATCTGGATGGCCGATCATTATTGTTTAAAAAATATACTAAGGCTACAAATCACATTTTTATCAGTATAAAATGTTAACAATAGAAGCTATAAAAAAAAAGAAGGACATATTAAATTGAAATTCATTATTCTGTTTATATGCCCTGAAGAAATATGTAATAAGATGTATAAGATGTATTGTATTTGTATGACTCCTTCGTGTATTGTATGGTTTGTAATTAATTATTATAATAAAAAACTGTAAATATTGTATCGTAGTATGAAATTATTTTATTGGAAGAGAAAAATCAAAAATCTTTTTTATCTGTTAAAATTAAAAAATTAAAAAGAAAAACAAAATAGTTTTTATGTCTTCGACATGCCCTCTTCCGAGCATTTGTTAAATTTAAACAAGCCCCATAAACAAAAACTAACGTTGTATATAAACTTACATTTTTATGGCGGATCTAATATGCGGTCATGACTTTATATTGCTAACTATCAGAACTAACTCCAATTACTATTAAACTGTTTCTATTCCAATTGCAGCAATATGGTTAAGCTATCTCCAAACCGAGCACTTACATAAACTTAATCAAGTACATAACTATAAACATTTATTTGTTCCCTCCAAGCTAGTTGCCAAGTTGGCCAATTGTATATAGTTAAAATAAACTAAGCTTTGATACTATCTAAGTACATATTACCACATAGTAGTAGGTTTAATTTGGAATTTGCATTATAACGTTGATTTTGTGAGAGCGAAACGTTGCAAAATATTAAAGGCATGTGGGATAGTGTTGCCGAAACACTTCGTGGAAAATTTATCGATTAACGTTATAACTCCTTGAAGGGAATGCATGCTGTAGGTTTGATGAGTTATGACTAAAACATCGATAAATTTCCAGATTTTGGCCGCTATTACCAGAATTATGAAGGACTATTCCCTCATACATAGCAGTAGGTACTGATATAGTCGATCTAGAAAAAGCTAAAATAGAGCAAAAAAGTTTTTTTTTGATGATTTGAAATTCCAAATAAATATTACACTTAAAAATAATAGATCGCTTACCACCCACGTCTCTTCACTATCTAGTCTAGATTGAATTACATACATTTATGAACTAACCTAGTATATTTAAATTCAAGACTGGATTTTTTCCACGCTAATCGTTGCTTTAATTTAACGAAGGAATTATATTTTTAGTTCATTCAATTTTTTTAAGTTATTGGCTCTAAAAATAAAAAATAAAACTGGTATTTGTTCTGCAGTGATCGATGATGTATCATCGATTTACAGAAGGATAATTACTATAAGATTGAGTACCTAGTAAGTTCGAGAATATTTTATTAAAGCTGAAGGCATTATAAAGTTAAGCCTTTAATTTAGTATCATAATAGAACTATCGACAGTCATAGCCAACGGGCAACACTATTAAAAAACAGAGTTCATTTTAGCATTAATTAAATTACCGAGACGAAAATATGAAAAGAGTAATATGAAATGCGTATTCAATGAAATAAAAATTTACGTGATTAAAATCTCGAAGCTAATTAGTAACTCGCAAAAGAAGCATATATTAAAAATATAAATGGAAAAGGAAAAGCCGTTTCAAAGTCAATTCTTTTCGAATGAATAAACCTTCCAGAGAATAATGTCTCGCTAGTTTCGCTGCAAGATACTTGATAAAGTCTTATTTAAAGGTTTTTAGGGTTCCAAGTCAAAGTCAATTTCGGGACACCAAACAGTGGTGGTTTTGACTAAACTTTTGAGATAGATTATGAAGCTGTCATTTTTGCTCGTTTTTAGGGTTCCGTACCCAAAAAGTAAAACGGGACCCTATTACTAAGGCTCCGCTGTCCGTCTGTCCGTCTGTCTGTCTGTACGTCTGCCCGCCTGTCACCAGGCTGTATCTCATGAACCGTAATGGTTAGAAAGTTGAAATTTTACAACAAATACTAAAAATCAGAATAAGATAAACAAAAAAGAAAATGGGGCTCCCATACAACAAACGAGTTTTTAATGCTGTTTTTATGGATAATGGTTCGGAACCCTTCTTGCGCGAGTCCGACTCGCACTTGGCCGGTTTTTTTATTGCGAATAACCAAGCAATTAAACAAATTAAAAATCAAGGGACCTATCTTTCAATGGTTGGTTTGTGGATAAACTGGATTTACCTTATTATACGTCAACTTGGTGTGATTAAATAGCATATTACAACAAGTGCATTGTTTGTGACTGTCGTAAAGGATTTTTTTAGTTAAGTGAGCCAAATATACCTAACGAATTGAGAACCGCTACCTTTTATAAGTCAGTAGAAAATTCGTGTGTTCGAGTTTCAATGTAAAATTGAACTCCGAAACGTATTTATTTTAGACCTTTTCTATAAAAAAATAATAATAATACAGATGTCATACTAACTTTTTTGTCTTGTGATACCTTTTTTGAATGGAATATTTTTTTTCGATGTTGATTGTTGGGGTCCTAGCTCAGGGCGGTAACTACGAACTCTTAAAACAATCTCAAATCTGTCAAACATTATCATTTCTGTCAAATTTTGTATGAAATGACGTACCAAAATTGACAGATTTGACAACTTTGAGATTGTTTTAAGAGTTCATGGTTATTGCCCAGGGCCCTAACTATGAACTGTTAAAACAATCACAAATCTGTCAAACATTATCATTTCTGTCAAATTTTGTATGAAATGACGTACCAAAATTGACAGATTTGACAACTTTGAGATTGTTTTAAGAGTTCATGGTTATGGCCCAGGTATAGAAATGACAAACGGAATGGACTGTAAAATATAGGTTTACCAGAAATCTACGACTTGAACAATTTGTGGATGGACAAATAAACCCAGATAAGCCTACTGACCTACATATAGGACACCTAAATGAGAAAATATTTCGACCTGTCTTCATTAATTAAAAAAAATACAAAGTATTCAACCCGGGTAAAATGTGATCTGAAGCGCGGTATTTAGAACTTCTTAACTCAGGGTAAACGTGATCTGAAGCGCGAGCTTTTTGAAAAGCAAGTATCTTTTGATTGCGTTGTTTTAAAAGTTTGATTCTTTCTTAGGTACAAAGGATTACATACTTTAGCAATTATTTTTGATATAATTATTGGAACTTGATACCTCAACGCATTTCTGACGAAAAAGGTATTTACAGACCGACATACCTACGGACAATGTAGTCCCACAGAGGTTTCTTTTAATCTTTTACTATTTGGTATGAAGCCCAAACAGTAATTATAATGGTATATTAATAATTCCTAAGAGAAAGATTAATACTTAGTATTTGGATATAAACGCAGATATTTAGAAACCGTATAATGTAAGGTTTGTGTTATCTATAAATCATAGTGATCTAAAGTGAAAACCTTTGCTCTGCGGTAGGATAAAACACGAAAACAAATCTATGTTGATATTAAAAAATGAATAAGCGTTGTACTAACATAAAACACGACGACTCCCCAGCCAGCATTTTTAGAACATTACCCAAACGAACTTGGAGCATTCCATCAAAACTCTTATCAACCGTCTCGAGAGGACGTCTCTGTATCGCTGAAAACATACTGCACCCTTTAAGGAGCACATTTCTTTCGTCTGAATATAAATTGCCCACTCAGATATTTCGTTGGGAGTATCTCGATTCAATTTGGATGCCTTATTTCTAGAGATGCCCGTGCGGTAGGTAATATTTTTTGCGGGCAGTCCCGAAGGTGCAGGAACGATAGATAGTGTCAGCTTACGTGACACGCGTGCTACTGTTTTTGGATATTTACATGCGGTCCGGAGAGTTACGACTAGTGATGTCAGCCAGTCGATTCTGTAAGAGCAGCGCTTACTTCGACACTAAACTCCCTCATCGACGAAAAGTAATGTGAACCTACTTTGTAACAAAATAGAGTCTATGTTTGTTTGTACCACTTTTACGTCTAACTTTTATCATTTCATAACTTTTTATTTAATTGTGTAGTGCATTCAATTTTATTTTTATTTCGTTTGTTGTTACTAAAATCAGGGCATTCCACATCCTTACCTTAATTCAATTCTTACAGCAGTGACACCAAGTATAACTAAAATAAGCTGATCTTATGATATGGCGGTCTAGTAATGGATAGAATTCATAAATAAGAATATGAAGAATTGTAGACATTCCTTAAATAAGGTGCAAGTGTGCTGACACAAACACCTTGCAGGATCTGAACCCGTGATGACCAAGAGGTTTTGCAATCGGTGTGCGAACTGCTAAGTCAATGTGATAAAATTTCTGTCGACATTAACTTCAAAATTCGAGACACATTGCGACGCTAGTTTGAAAGGAGTTGGGATTGGGTCAGATCAAACGGTAGAAGACGTTTCTTGAAAAGGACCCGGCAGTAAAAATACAAGGTTTTTGGAAGGCAAGTCAATAAGTAATTCTAAGGTTGTCCTAGTAGAGACCCATACTTTTTATAGGCCTTCCTCTTTGCGTCTCTAATATAAATCATTTATTTGTATTTTATTGAGTAGGTAAACCAAACATTGATAAACTTAAGTTATGCGCTGGAGTCTTAACTTTAAAGCATAAATCATATAAAAAGAAACTTGAATTGCTTCCCGTTTATGCAATTTGTTAATTGATATTGATTATTTGTAGAATAACGTCGTCGACACATACCAAATGAATAATAGTACCTACGACAGTTTCAATGTTTATTTTAAAAACAGTTTTATTTTTGGATTTTAATTTTTCAGTGCTTATTTTTGTACAGTGATATTTTTATTTTGATTTGTTATTGATAAAAACTCTCTAATATTAATTTAACATGCTGTTTATAATGTTTGCAGTAGTTAGAAAATAATCTACCCAAAACTTTCCAATTACGTGGCAAAACGTGAAAATTCCCATAAGCACTATTTTTCTTTATAAAACAAATGAGTGTGAACACCGCTACATATTTCCCTCGTGGCTCTAATGAGGTGAAGAAAACCATTAGAAGTTTAACATAGCATAGTTTATTTAAAAAAGATATACAGCGTGCAAAAATAATGTTACATAAAGTGCAAAAACTTTTGTTAAAAAAATAGCTTCAACTACTTAGCCCGTACTAAAATTGTCATGGACACCGAACGGGTTCAGTAATACACTTTTATACCGCTCAATTTTTATTTCTATTAATAAAATGAACTTTATATTTGACAAAGCATTAAACCCGTTAGGCTAGGGAATCGGGACACAATGAAAATTTTATTTTTACGCGACCATGTGTGTGTGTTTCAGTTTGATAGATTAAATTTCGATTTGTTATATTTTTTTCTCGTGCAAAAGAGACACAATCGAAGTTTAATGATACCCACGAACTAATCTGTCTCGGTATAATGGTCTATTACAGCTTCACAAAAGGTAGCCAAAAATAGCGTGGTACCTAAGATATTTCTACCCGTTGTTGTGAAGTTTCTGTTTTGTATTTGCATTAAGTCCATGTGCTGTAAACGATGCAGATTGCAGGTGACATATTCAGTGTTCCAAGCGAAGCGAAACATACACGAGACATGTCCGAGTCACACACTTGACTAGACTTGAATAAAGAAGTAAAGTAAAGTACTTTAATGAAAGTAACTTATTTTAGTTGTGCTTGTAAAATGTAATAAAATGGCGTCCTGTTATATTTAAATACTGATGTAAGTTTTGTTTTATTTGATAAATGAAATGATTGATGTTCCAATTATTAATAACGAAATGTTTCTTATCGGTATCATCATCATCGACGACTTCGTAGCCGAGAGGTGAGCTCGCCGGACTTTAAATGGCGTCGCCATCTCAGAGGGTCCGGGATTAATCCCCGGTCGGGTCAATATAAAAAACGAACTTTTCTATATTGGTTTGGGTCTAGGTGTTGTGGTACGGTCGTTTTTTCTGATTTCTATAACACAAGTGCTTTAGCTACTTATCTTAGGATCAGAACAATGTAAGTGATCTTGTTCTATATTTATAAAAAACATAATTTCAGCCACAGGACGTTCACTGCTGAACATTTTAATCGCTAACATTGAAATAAGATTACTAATTTACTATCTTTTAATAACATACAAAAGCAAACATACTAATTACTTATATTACCCTTGATTTATCCCGCAATGACACGAAAAAAACATTTTAAATCAAATCATATCATTAAGACTTTTAATGAGTTACCCTTAAAATATTTCACGTCTACCAAATAATTAATGTACGCTCTCATAATTACGGAGTAAAAAATACACTTATATTTTTTTCATCACATCCACAGGTTCGATAATAATTTAAAACATATTTTAAAATCTTAAATAACTGCTCATTATAACATTATCAAAACCTTTACTAAAATTATTAAAAAGAATTAATAAGATGAAATATATTATCTAAACATAACGAAATGGAAATCAATTTGAGTATATACAAGTTTATGAATGACACTGCAATGTAACGAACGTAGCGAGTCATATTTGTTCTGCTGTGTTACGAACAAATATCATCATCATCATTATCTCAGCCTATTGCAGTCCACTGCTGGACGTAACGTAATCCTCCCCCAAAGAGCACGATCTCCCGCTCCATCCATCCACTGCCAACCATCTTCCTTAGGTCGTCGGTCCATCGAGCCGGGAGGCGTCCTTATTAAATGTTCATCATCATCATCATCACCAGCCTATATTAGTCCACTGCTGGACACAGGCCTCTCCAAAAGGAGGATTTTGCCATAATCGTCACGCTTGGCAGGCGGGTTGGCCATCGCAGTTTAGCCAATGGTGGAGAGGTTACGCTGCTGCCCGTCTTCTTACGACAGCCATAGGAAGAGAAGGGGTGGTGCTATTCTTTTAACTTGCCGGCACCACACGGCACATATACACATACATATTAAATGTTATGAACAATTATTACAATTATTGTTCTTAGCAGTGTTTTACTCGGGCTGAGATGGAAAATGTCGTGAAAAAAGTGCTGTCATTTAATCTAATTTGATTAAGATACTATTAATATTTCAATTGTTTTGGTGCTAAATAATTTTGCGCGAATTTGCGTCGCGTTCCCGAAGCGGGGTCAAGACAACAGGATAATTATATTTATTTTCACTTCTCATGCTCGTAAAGTTCATCTTTATGTTGGGTATAAGCTGCATAAAATCGCTTTTTATAATCTAGTGCATAAAGTACAATCTTTGCCTAAGTCTCAGGCTCTAAGACATAGCTTAGGTCATTAGGTAAACATCCACGCACGCAATTAAACTTCGTTACACAAACTTTTTTTTTTATCAACAATCCATGTTATAAAACTAAATTAATAAAACTAGACAATATTAATGAGTTTTCTAATAAGTAAGTATTTCAAGAGTAATACGGACTGCGACAATACAACACAATACGCTCCAGAACTGGTATAGCGGATGTAGGCAAGAAAACAGCAAGGCTAAAGTAGGAGTGGGCGGGACACATGTAGGATGCACCCGGATAGATGGGCCCAAATCGTCACGCAGTGGAAACCAGCAGATGGCTATCGCTGCAGGGGCAGACCCAGAAAGCGCTGGTGTGACGATTTGGTTAGTTTTGCTAAGGATTGGGAGTCGTTGGCCATGGATAGAGATAGGTGGAGGAGTTTGGGGGAGACCTTTGCCCAGCAGTGGGATGATATAGGTTAAAAAATAAATAAAAAAATGGACTGCGACCAATGATGCTAAGTGCCACTGCCAGGTATAAAAAAAAAGTTTGTTAGCGGGAACTATTTGTATTTTCTTTGTGTTGCAATTTGAAATTGTTTTATGTTTTTTTTTTGCAATATTGATATTTAATTTCCTTACAATCGAAGTGAAAATCAGAGTGTATAACTCGTATCTACATAAAAACCATTTTACTCTAGACATGAGTCCCTCGCCTACGGCTCGGGTGGATGTACGTCGACTCGGGTAAAATGGTGCGTTTTATGCACTTGTTGTACAATCTAATAATTATATATTTATTATAAAGTTACAATATATTTTGAACTAATTTTGTAATTGAACGCATTGCTCTATTAATAATATAGGGGACAAAGTGACAAACTGGCAGTTGCTCTGTTTATTTTAGTTTACATTAACTAATAATACCCAACTACAGTAATGTACTTCAGCGGTCAACACACAAGTTTTCAGCATTTCTAACTAATTTACAATAAAGTACGTTTCATGAGAAATTTGGTGATTATTTAACCGAATTATTTTGTCCGAACTAAATTAAAGTCACAAGGAACAGCTAGTTTACAATTTATCAACCTAAGGTAAATGTGGACTGAAAATTGAAACTTATAAATAAATAAATAAATATTGGACAACATCACATACATTGCTCTGATCCTAAGGTAAGTAGCTAAAGCACTTGTGGTATAGAAATCAGAAACAACGACGGTACCACAACGCCCAGACCTGAGACAATGTAGAAAAGTTCGTTTTCTACATTGACCCGACCGGGGATCGAACCCGGAACCTCAGAGATGGCGGCGCCATTTAAAGTCCGGCATGCTCGCCTCTCGGCCACGGAGGTCGTCATTTCTCATCGTCATCGAAATCTGGTAAAATGTACGTGCAAAGTTCTCAATTAAAACGTACACCTGTGAACTCACGGTGAATTGAATTTAGTTGGTATCATGCTTGCTCAAGCGCCATTTGTTCAGTACTAGGAACGTGACTAAAAATAGAATTATCAACCATGCGCACTAAGTATCTTATTCAAAATGCATTTAATAGTCCGGGGCCAAGGTAAAACCACTTTTCTATACCCACCCACAGTTCGTTAGTACAGTGGATAACCTAAGTCCCGGACTATCTTATACAGATTGCATTCGCTATGCAATCTGTATAAGATAGTGACGGCCTTACTACAAAAAGGTAAACTAGTGTTAAACACTTGTCTAAAGATTAGTCAACTAATTTGTAATGTTTGTTTTTAATATGTCTCGAATGACTGATGTGTCAACATTTCAAATAGGTTGACTTAACTTTAAACAAGTGCTTAACACAAGTCTATCTTTTTGTAGTCTTCTTCTTCTTTGCGTGTCGACTCAGCTCAGGCTTTCATATATGTGAAGACCAAAACTCAGCCACCGATAGACCAATATCGGTGGCCTTGCAAAGATCTTCGCGTGTGCAGGTGTAGGGACACGCTGGGCTTGTCAGAAGATGAGCTATTGTCTAGGGGGGAAATACCGCATAGACATACACCCTCCAAGCTGTGACCTCACCTGTGCAGGTTCTCCCTGCTTCGGCCTACCTGGGTCCGTAACCTATTTAAGGACTTCCAGGTTGCCTAAGGCAGATCATGTCCAGGGGGGAGTCTTTCTGATAGCTCTATGTTTAGGTCTATGGGGTATTTCAACTTCCATAGCTTCAAGCGGGCGTCTTTAGCATCCCTCAAACTCAAACGACTCAATGGCTTATTTTTGTAGTAAGGCCATGAGAGTTTTGTTAAGAGTTCAGCTACGGCTACTGCTACGGGTATGCTACGGATTACGGATAAACTACAGCTTGCTTTTGAATAGCTTTGCCTATTGCTACGACTTTAATTTTGCAACGGGCAGGCGTCTGATAATAAGTAGCAAATAAAATATGTAGTAATTACAGTAAACTATTTAATTAAAATAACTCGTACGTCGATTCTGTACGACACTCGCTATAAATATCACCTAAAAAGTAAAGCATGCATTTATACGTCCCACTGCAAAGCACAGGCCTTACCTCCACTATGAGCTGGTTTGGGCCATACTCCACCATGCGGGCCCAGTGCGGTGCGGTGGAGGGATGAAGTACGGCCAGTGACTGAACCTTACTGTCAGATGTAATCAAGCCGCCATAAGGCCTCTCACTAGGCTTCACGACCAGTATCAAGTGATATCAGCCGGTACCAACTTTAACGTGCATTCCGAAGCAAGGAGATGCTCGTGATGTCGTAAATGTCACTAAATATAGTCAGAATGGTCACCCATCCACTTACAATCGCTGCGTTGATTGTTTAACTTTAGTAATTAATACCAAAGCGCTGCCGCCAATACGAGCACCTTTAAAAAAATAACCAAAATATCACCTAGGCGGTATAAACAAAAATAGCCTCTATTTTGCTAAGAGTTGGGTTTACATTACTTATTGTCGATAAGTGACTTCGTAGTTTCATTAAATAGGCCATCACGTTCCAAAAGTCTAGCGACGGCACGCAGTTAGCTCAGTCCAGCAGCATGCCTTTCAAAACTTACCTAATATTATATCTATCTATTCAGCCTATAGTCCACTGCAGGACGTAAGCCTCTCCCAAAAAGCGCCAAAGAGCACGATCTCGCGCTTTTTTCATCCAGCCACTGCCAGCCATCATTGTAAGGTCATCGGTAAGGCAATTCTTATATACTTTAAATTTATTTAGAGACATTACTCGTGAAACAGTACTTTATGAAGCTCCGAGCGGTCGTGTTAGTCCGCGATCTATACAAATTTTATTATATCTCGTTTCGCTGAGCTGAAAGGTTAACTAAATATGTCTGTAACCGTAATCATTAATGTAGGTTATTTAGGTAAATAGTAACATTCAACTACGTTCAGAAACAACTCGATACAGCAGTGCAATTAGCCTTTGAAAGCCGCATCGCTAGTTTAAGCATAAGTTCGCGTAGATCTAGCTTAACTAACCAAAATTGCTTAAATTGGGACTGAAAGCATCATGCAAGCAGGTGTCGAGCGGTGGGTATATTTTAGGGTTCCGTTTCTCAAAAGGTAAGGGTTCTATTATAGAATCACGTCGTTGTGCGTCTGTTAGTCTGTCAAAAACTTTCTTAACAGGAACGCGATTTTTATTTGATATTATTGACAATTTTGATTATTTATTATTATTTGTGTTGAGTATTTACTCAACACTGCAATCCCTTGGAGCTGTAAAAAATTAAACTAAGTTAAATTAAATTATCAAAAATAATATTAATAATTAAATTATCTAAGTCAACCCAATAAAAATAGATGGCCGTTTACACTACATTTTGAAAATCGTAAAGGAATCAAATCTTATTTGAACTTACCATAAAATTTGGCAAGCAGTAATTTATATTTACATCAAAAATATTGTTTTAATTTATCTTGAATAAGCTTTTTTATATCAAAAACCCTGTATATTGGAATTGTATCTAAGAACAAAAAAAGCAATATAAAATGGAGTTCTACATGACGTAGGTACTTACGATTTAATTTAATCATTTCACTGGAAAAAACATTTTCAACTGCCTCTGTAAGAATTTACAAAATTAAAAAGTAATCTTACTCAGAATGTATGATTAACAAATGCACATTGTAGGGTTCAGTACCCAAAGGGTAAAACGGGACCCTATTACTAAGGCTCCGCTGTCCGTCTGTCTGTCTGTCTGCCTGCCTGTCTGTCTGTCTATCTGCCTGTCTGTCTGTCTGTCACCAGGCTGTATCTCATGAACCATGATGGTTAGAGAGAAATTTTCACAAGTGATGTATTTCTGTTGCCGCTATAACAACAAATACTGAAAAACAGAATACAAAAATATTTAAGGGGGCCCCCATACAACAAACGTGATTTTTTGACGTTTTTATAGATAATGGTACGGAACCCTTCGTGCGCGAGTCCGACTCGCACTTGGCCGGTTTTTTAAATTAAATATTATTGTTTTAATTTTCAGAATATTTAACTGGATCGACTTTAATATTAAAATAATTTATGAATCATTCATTTGTAACCATTTGTTTTTCAGTTATTTTACCTATACTCCTTATTTTCTTATATTATTTTTACATAATAATGTAGATTAAATGCTTGAGCTCACACCTCGCATGAGTTTCGCGAAGAAACCTCTAGGGCTGTGCCGCAGTTTAACTAACGTTTAACTAGCGCAACTTCTCAATAGTTTTCAGAACTTAAATTGCCAAGTTACGTAGCGAGTAGCACGCAATTTTCAGCTTTTGCCTTGTACCTGCCTTATAAATGGTAGTTAATTTAGTTTTCCATTAGGGATTGCAGCCTTTGATGGTTTCAAAGTATGTTTATCCCCGAGCGGTTTGCTTTGCCAAAATCAAAGGTTTCTAGGTAAATACCAAATGTGATCTTGTGCAAAACTAGATTTAAATTCTGTATTCCTGGAAGTACGGTCAATAACAGTTAAGCTGGGTCCAGGGCCATAACCATAAACTCTTAAAACAATCTCAAAGTTGTCAAATCTGTCAATTTTGGTACGTCATTTCATACAAAATTTGACAGAAATTATAATGTTTGACAGATTTGTGATTGTTTTAACAGTTCATGGTTAGGGCCCTGATACGTTCTTTTGTCGGTACCGTACCTCCGTTTTGTATCAGCGTTGCGTTGCAATAACGCTAGTTTGGAGTACGGTACGGTGGTACGCGTCCCGATACGGATACGTACGCTTCGATCCATCACGAGTCGGTTTTTTCGCCCCATTCAAAGGCTATACGTATAAGTTCCCGGAAGAGGGCCTACATACAGAATAAATAATGTCATTTCGTTTCATTTAGTTTCATTTCATATGATAAGGTCTTACGCGCAAGTCTGGAAGCGAACGCAGCATTCACAGCCGTCACTACCCGAATCAGCTACGAATTTGAAAAATACAGTGGGATAACAATGATATCGTGAAGCTTATGGATGGATATAGATAGGGATAATTTTTCGTAATAATATTTTGAAAAACAATGAAGCACGCGCAACAAATCTACAAATTCACATAGAATTGAAAAACGACGACATCCGTAGCCGAGAGGCGAGCACGCTGGACCTATATGGTGTCGCCATCTTTGATGTTCCGGGTTCGATCCCCTGTCGGGTTAATGTAGGAAACGAACTTTTCTATATTGGTTTGGGTCTGGGTGTTGTGGTACCGTCGTTGTTCTGATTTCTATAACACAAGTGCTTTAGCTACTTACCATAGGATCAGAGCAATGTATGTGATGTTGTCCAATATATTTATTTATAATTCGCAGTCCACGACATGGTGGGACGAAAAGAACACGCGTTGATCGCAACGACGTAGGAGATATGGGCTATATTGACTTTGCATCCACAGTTATTGAATCGCGACGCTAATACGAAACGGAGGTGCAGTACGGACAAAAGTACATATCTGGACCCACCTTTAGCCAGCCCGAAGAATTAAAGGTCATTCAAAGGATTTGATGTCCCGATTGGCACGGTTCGGTTTGATTCCCAATTTATTATTACATATACAATATTTTCTTTGACAAAATATAAACAACAGAAATTAGCCATTAAGAATTACACGACTGTTTACGACTGCTCAAGATTTTTCTAAGCCTTGTAACCAATATAAATAAATATTGGACAACATCACATACATTGTTCTGATCCTGAGGTAAGTAGCAAAATAACTTGTGTTACAGAAATCAGAAACAACGACGATACCACTACATCTAGATAATATAGAAAAGTTCTTTTTCCATACATTGACCTGACCGGGAATCGAACCAATAGATGGTAATTGTATTTATTAAACGTCTAAACAAACAAAAAAAAATGTAGTAGGCGAAGGCATATATGCTCGGAAAAAAAAGATAACAATTGAACAACAATGGACCCGCGCAAACATTTGTGCGCGACCCGAGCTTAGTGCTATCTACCACCATAAAATATGATTATCTAACTAGAAGTGGTTAGATATACTGGGAGACCTTAACGAAATATAATTTACTACTATACCTTATTTGGCCATTTTATGAAATGGCCGGCCACATCATGAAGATATTAGTTTTTAGATTTGCGGCCACGACAATATATTATATTAATGACATACTTTGAATGAATTAACTTAACGCCCGCTTTGACTTGCAACTGAAACAGCAAAATATATATATATATATTTTTTAATTCTTAAGTGCAGACCCAGACTAGGGAAAGTCGCCCTTTGACTGATAATTCGCATTTAATGCTTTCAGCAAATGAAAAAGCAAAGCTGTGGATCAAATTCAAATATTTTATTTGTCATGTAGGGTAATGATCATAGAAAATGTGATATTGAATTGAATCAGAAATTTTAGGTATATTTGTTTGTATTTTATGTTTAACTATATTAAATATTTGTTGTTTATATACAAATATTTATATATTTACTCCCGTAGGTATATTAATATTTAGTAAGTAAAAGTTTGTAAATTATTAAACTCTTTAATGGCTATTATTTTACTTTTTGGCTGTATTTATCAGTTACTTGCACCGCACCCTTAGATAACTGTCTGCATGACCCAATGGTAGAGTGGCAGATAATGCTTATAGCATATTAGTAGTAGCATAAATCAACCTTTTGTAAGTTTGTGCAATAAAATTTTAAATAAATAAAAATTTGGGCTAAGTGACTTGCATTGGAAATTTGTTGTTTGTGTCAAATTGTGTGAGACTGATGAAAAAAAGGTTGATCAAAATACACATAACACAAAATAATATTGAAGGGAGGCAATCAAGTATTTCTCTGAATAATAATGTACTCATTTGCTTATTCATATGAACTGGAATTTAAAGTGTTTCCATTTCAATGGTTCGGTTAAACCTTGCAATTTCAAACATGTTATCGACTCGTTATAATGTGAATTCACTTTGTTGAAACTCGTCAGTGCAAATAAAATTTAAATAATGATGTCACGCGATAAATTATAGAAAGTATCGATATTTTTGAAACGTTTAGTATTGATAAATTGCAAAATTATCGTGAATAATAATAAAATTTATAATAAACTGAACAGTCAAATATAGTATTGATTATATCTAAGAGACCTATTCCTGCAGGGCTAGCGTGCGCAACACGATAAAATTTTGTCGTGGTATTTTATCGACTTTTGACGTAAATATGACGTTTTGTCCTCGACGATAACAAAGAAAAAACCAAAATATCATGGCAATGCCGTGTTATAACGTAAAAATAAGTGGCTACGAAGAACGGGAGACCCTGGAAATATAAAATTTGTCTTGTCTTTCGACAAAATAAACGATGCGCGCATGCTAGCCCTGCTGGCGGTCTTATCATTATGGTACGATTGTTATAACGCCATGAATGCTATCCAGCCGAGCTGAAAAAAATACTGATAGCAACAATAAGTTAATGAACCTCGATAGTAATTGTGCTATCGATTTATATCGCATAGTATAAAGCAAGTCATTAAAAGTAAATCTTAATTCTTTGTTATTGATACTGTTAAAATACAAAGACCCATCACTATCGAAACTATCGACAATTCAGCATCACTCAACACAAATAACAATAAAAGAGAAAAATGTTTGTTTTTCCATTTGCTTTATTTATTCGCGAAAGTAATTTGCGTAAAAATTTGCACCTACAAGTGTTAATTGACACTGGATTCAAATCGATTCTAATTGCAAGCAGAGTAGTTTTCATTGTCAGAAATGTATAATATTTAACATTAGAACATAGTTAGTGTTGTGACTGATTCCAACTTCTTGTCCTATAGTTACGACACCAGAATATAAGGCAAATTTATATTGTAAATTTTTGTTTTTAGCAATTCCATGTAAGGTTTAATTGAAGATAAATAACACTTGAAAAAATCATCGACCTCAGGGCCCTTACCATGAACTGTTAAAACAATCACAAATCTGTCAAACATTATCGTTTCTGACAAATTTTGTATGAAATGACGTACCAAAATTGACAGATTTGACAACTTTGAGATTGTTTTAAGAGTTCATGGTTATGGCCCAGGTGGGACTCGAACCCACGTCCCATCGCAAGCCGGGCGAGTGCTTTACCAACCAAGCTACCGAGGACGTCACGTGACAAGATGAAATTCCTCAAGTGTTTTTTCTCGCTGTCAAATTATAATTTCATCTTGTCACGTGACATCCTCGGTAGCTTAGTTGGTAAAGCACTCGCCCGGCTTGCGATGGGACGTGGGTTCGAGTCCCACCTGAGGTCGATGTTTTATTTTCAAGTGTTATTTATCTTCAATCAAATTTATATTTTTAAACGATTTTGTTATTTAATTATTTATATCCATACTAATTATTTATAAGGCGTAGTGTTGGTAGGCCCCCCACAAGGTGGACCGACGATCTGGTGAAGGTCGCGGGAAGCCGCTGGATGCGGGTGGCACAGGACCGATCTTCGTGGAAATCCTTGGGGGAGGCCTATGTCCAGCAGTGGCCGTCTTTCAGCTGATGGATGGATGATCTATACGTTATAATACTCTTCATTAATGTTTTTTTAATGACTTAATACCAAAAATTGTGTAATAAAATGGTTTGGAGTCGGTGCAAATAAACACATTTTAACTCTCAATAATGGCTGGCACTGACTCCAAAAAGGACTGATTAGAGTGTTTTAGCAAATATTATCTTTCGCTTTTAAGTTAAATTATGAAGTCTGTATTTAGTCTTTATTATTTTTATGTTAAAAATACGTACCCAACATATGTAAGAGACTCTGATAAGTCAACAATGTATTTCCGCCCTCATCTGAAATACATAGCCGGATACAATTTTCCTAGAGAAATGTTGTTATTCTGACACAAGCTAGAAACCAAAAAGAATGTTAAAACGAACTCCTGCTTTTATGCATCGCTGCATTATTATAAATATTATTATTAAAAGAGATATGTCTAATCGTTTTAAAAAAAAGTTAGTTTTCAAATGAAAGATAGCACTATCCGTTTAGTTGTTACACGTGTTTTTCTAGATCCATTTTCAATCAGGATAAAATCCATTTTAAAACATATGTTTCGAGATTTTATCTTTTTCGGTGTACATAAGTTAGGGTCAAATCGATAGATATTAGTGTCCTGGTGCTTAGAACACCCATCCTGGATAAGTATATACAGGGCGTTATACATCACACCCATATTTGAACATCTGTATATACACGAGAACATTAATCATTATTCGTCCCGCTTCGGCCGATTCCAGATTGACCTGTGTAATGTGCCAGAAAATGGAATTTTCCTGTGAACCAAACGGAATCAAACACCTCCATTACAGCTCTGTAGCCTTATAAAAAAAAAGGTATTTTATACTTAATGATTTCTTTAAAAAAAACCGTAGACGCAAAAATTTTAACATATTAAAAACGAGTACACAATTTTTTTTTACCCGACTACGGCGAAACTAAAAGGAAGGGTTATGATTTTAGCAGTCTATGTATGTATGTTTGTATGTTCCACCGTAGCGCCTAAACCACTAAACTGATTTTAATAAACGAGATGTCAAAAGATTCGTAATAATGGCCCGGGTAAAATAGGCTATATTAATTTTATCAAAATTTTATGACTGAATTTAAACCTCAGATTGAACCTCGAATAAAATAAAACTGAGATAATCACCACGTGTTAAGTATCAAAAGAAAGGCCTTGGCAAGCACATTACAAATATGTTAATATATATCATATTGTTTAATTCAAAATATTATTATGTATCATCATCTCAGCCACAGGACGTCCACTGCTGAACATAGGCCTCCCCCAGTGACTTCCAGATCGGCCGATTGGAAGCGGCCTGCATCCAGCGTCGTCCTGCAACCTTTACCAGGTCGTCTGCCCACCTTGTGGGTGGGCGTCCTACGCTGCGCTTGCCTATACGCGGCCTCCATTCCAGAACCTTTCTGCCCCATCGGCCGTCAGTTCTACGTGCTATGTGCCCCGCCCACTGCCACTTCAGCCGGCTAATCCGTCGAGCTATGTCAGCGACTTTGGTTCGTTCACGGATCTCCTCATTTCTGATTTGATCTCGCAAAGAAACACCGAGCATAGCCCTTTCCATAGCGCGCTGTGCAACTTTAAGCTTCTTAATAAGGCCCATAGTAAGAGGCCACGTTTCAGTTCCGTATGTCATCACTGGTAACACACACTGGTTGTATACTTTCGTCTTTAGGCACTGAGGTATTTTGGACGAGAAGATGTTGCGTAGTTTCCCGAACGCTGCCCATCCGAGTTGGATTCGTCGATTGACCTCTTTCTCAAAATTGGACCTACCCAACTGGATCACTTGTCCCAGGTAAACATATTTGTCAACAATTTCAAGAATAGAGCTCCCAACTGGTACTGGGTAGGGCGCAACATGGGCATTCGACATAATCTTTGTTTTGTCCATGTTCATCTGAAGACCTACCTGTTGGGAAACTCTATTAAGGCCATCGAGCATTGTACCGAGGTCTTCCAGCGACTCTGCCATGACCACAATATCGTCGGCAAACCGAAGGTGAGTAATGTATTCGCCATTAATGTTGATGCCGAATCCTTTCCATTCCAGGAGTTTAAAAGCATCTTCCAATGCGGCGGTAAACAGTTTCGGAGAAATAACGTCTCCCTGCCTTACGCCTCGCTGCAGAGGAATAGCTTTTGTGCTCTGCTCCTGTACTCGGACCGTCATGGTGGCGTTTTTATATAAACATTTCAGCACCTCGATGTACCGATAGTCAATATGGCACCGCTGTAGAGACTGTAGCACTGCCCAAGTCTCGATTGAATCGAAGGCCTTCTCATAGTCCACAAACGCCAAGCATAGTGGTAAGTTATACTCTTCGGTCTTCTGTATAACTTGTCGCAGCGTATGGATGTGGTCTATGGTACTAAAGCCTTTTCGGAAACCTGCTTGTTCGGGAGGCTGGAAGTCATCGAACCTACGTGCGAGACGATTCGTGATGACCCTCGAAAACAACTTGTAGACATGGCTCAGAAGCGAGATGGGTCTGTAGTTCTTCAGCAAGGTGTTATCTCCTTTCTTGAAGAAGAGCACCACCACACCTCTATTCCATGCCTCCGGCGTTATTCCCTCGAGCAAGACGGAGTTAAAGAGTTTCTGAAGGACCTTCAGTACCGGTGTTCCACCCGCTTTCAGAATCTCTGAGGTAATCCCGTCTGTATATCTTTAAAATATTATTATGTATATCTGTACAACCGTACAGTTCGCGCGGTCCGGTCGTAGTCGGGTTATGGTTTTCAAACTTTATAATTATTAACTTAAAAAAAAACAAAAGGGTATATTGTGAATCTCAACACATAACAATCTCGCATGATCCAGTTCAAGTAAGTACCTAAACTAAAACTAAAAATGGGAGTAACATAATGAAATCTTTAGATTCTTAATTTTTTATAAACCTATATATACCTACTTCCAGTAAAAGACAACACACAGCATGCATAAAGTCGCAATTAATAAGTAAAGTAACACTATAATTTATATCAAGTCAATAAAATGTTGAATTAATTTTAAGAATGGTGGTTAAAAAAACATTCCGAAAGCGGTTTTCTCAGAGGAACCCCTCCTCTCATGTAGGCATAAATAAAGTATATTCTTTTAGCGTAAAACCAGCTATTTTTCCGAGAATAACTAGGTATTATGTCTTTTAATTTACAGGTAAGGTATAAACAAGCAATACAAAATGTGTTTAGAAATCCTCTATTTACCACTGTTATTGAAAAAAATACTCAATAACTACTGCGACTAAGTCTTTATTAGATTGCTATGCATCATTCCATAAAGAGATACGGCAAAGAAATAACAAACTAATCAATTCCATCTGTTGGACGTGCAGTTTTTAATTGTGAATTATGAATATATTATTCACGCTTTGCGTTTACTTTAGAAAATAAACCCTGGTTTGATCAATTAGATATAACATCGAACATTTATTTAACTATCATTAATTCATTATTTACATATATACATCAATTAGATAGTTTTCTCCGAGTTTCGTTCGATTAATGAATCTACCTCTATATCGGGTGTAAAAAAAGGCTTAACGAAGCCGAATACCACATTTTTACACGATTTTTACAAATTGACTTCTGTTTGATAATACTAAACTTTTTTACAAAGAAACGTGATAAAAATTTTCAATACTTCTTTCTTCTGTGGCGTGCGCGCTATACATTGCGGGTTAGAAATAAGTTATTTTTTTTTTGATACCCAAAAATAAAAGTCATTTCCCAGCAATTATTTTTTTTGCATTCTACTTGGTTTTATGTATAGAATTCGTGGTTTAAGGCTTCGTTAAGCCTTTTTTTACATCCTGTATGTACTTATAAGTAAAAAATACTTCTACTTCTATATTACTACTATTATGAATGCCAAAGTTTGACTTTGAATAGATGGATGTTCGTTGCTAAATCACGCCAGAACGACAAAATGGATCTGGATGAAATTTGGCATAGAGATAGATTATGGTCTAGAATAGCACATCCGTTACTTACGATGGGATATTTTGTTTTTGTTTTCAACAGAATAACGAAACGACATAACTTTTTTATCTCACAGATTTTAAATAACATTCGATTACGCGTCCATGCGAAACCTCATTGAAAGCGCTTGCTTGTTTACTTGCCACCGTCACGCAAAACTAAAACTAGGGCCCCAAGTCTGCTTATTTAAAAGTGGCATACCTAATTGAATATCAATTGGATTTCATTGTAAATGTTTGACAAATTTGGTATTCTGGAACAAATTTAGGACTTAAATTTAAGACTTAAATTAGTAGCAGAATACAAAATGTGTCAAACAATTACATATTTGGTATTCTGGTATTAACTTAAGTTTTAAATAAGTTGCAGAATACCAAATATGTCAAACAATTACTTCCAAATAGATCCAATTGACATTCAATTATGCCACTTTTAAATTAGCAGACTTAGGGCCCAGAATTCATTGTTTTGCAGGGTATTACCCTAAAGGTCAATAAGACAGTCAGTGCCTACCCGCTTATTAGACTTATTTTTTTTCCGAGGCGTTGAAAACAGTGCCTTAACAAATGAATTCATGCGTCTAACTCGTTTACCCAAACTTTAAATTTCTATATATATTGTATGAGTTTGTAATTTAGTATAATGTGAAGATAAATAACACTTGAAAAAAAAAACATCGACCTCAGGTGGGACTCGAACCCACGCCCCATCGCATCGGGTTCGAGTCCCACCTGAGGTCGATGATTTTTTTTCAAGTGTTATTTATCTTCAATTAAACCTTGCATGGAATTGCTAATAACAACATTTTAGTATAATATGCTTATAAAACATAAAACATTATACTAAATATAGTTTAAATGAAGGTATTTAATATTAACATTTACCTCCACCAGTTAGCTGCTTTAAGGTGAAAACTTTAAGGAAGAAAATTGATGTCGTAACTCGTAACCTCACACTGTATAATTTATCACCTGTTTATTTCCCAATGTGTTTGATTTTCAATAAAAATAATATCAAAATACGTAGTAACGTCTGTATATCGTATGCGACACTCATTAGTTTCACCGAGTTCTTCTGAAGTTGTTCCTAACACCCCGTTTGCAATTCAAGTCTGCGCTCTACCAGAATAGTTTCCGAGATACAAATTAGGCTCAAAGACGCCTTTGAGGGCGCATCTCTTTTTGTAAAATGTTGCACCAATTTTTGAAGTATCATTTCTTGTGATAGAAATTCAACGGTATCGAAAATTGTTGCTCTACGATAATGAGATGTCAGCTAGTTTCACTCATAACAAAAGCTTTTTAATATTGTCTTATGAAATGAAATGAAATTCTTTATTCTGTATATAGGGCCTCTTCTGGGCACTTAAACATAAAATTAAATTAATTTAAATTTTGATATATTTTAAAAAAGTCATATTTTGAGTTATAGTAATATCATATAATTATGATAAGTTCCTATTACTGTCCTAAGTGGAAATTGAATCAACGCTTCCTTTCATCCTGATAAAATATTCTACCACCTTAGGCTTTTTCCGGATATTAGATATACCTACCATGTGATTTCAAAGAAAACCTCTAAAAGTTTTGGATGTGATCTATTTGTTTGCGCTTATTATTGGCCACCTGCTTTCCAGCGAATGCAACTTCAAGGATTCCTTGAATACTAAATGAATGATTAGCAAACCTAAAAACCAGTTCAAACCAGTTTAAACCAGCTAAAGCTAACGTTCACTCATTGCGCCTTGAAGTTTTGATTTTGACTAACTTATGGATGGATCTCGACTGCAGATTGTTTGCCTTCACGCTGCGGCGGGTTTACTGGAATAGCTAATAAATGTAACTTCGATCCTTTGAATTGGTTACCTTTTAATGAGGAACAGACGTAAACGATTTTAGCGAGAGAACTCTTGAGGCAACAAGAGGGAAACACAAAAACTGGTTAAAAGTCTTTCTCGTGTGTTCACAAATCATATTTACACCCATTGCTAATCTGGAACCACTCGCTAGTAATTTTCCGTTGGCGCTTACTTAAACAGATTTTGAGCAGGTTATATTTTGTTCAAAACATTTGTTTAGTTAATCAGATGCTAGACCAAAACAAAAAAAAGTTTCTTATTTTATTTTCATATTTCTTATTTATTTTCAACTTTTTCCTCTCATTTAAGGTTAAGGTTATAGATCTTTATTTTCTCAAAGAATACAAAATATTCACTTAAAGAGAAAACAACAAATACTTAATTACAACTAATACATGCCACGTGACGTGACGTACTTAAAAAATAATAATATTAGCAGTTATTACAAGTTTACACTCCACAATTGTTTTTTTTTTCCATGTTTTTTCAATTGTTTTTTTCATCAAACAATTTACCTCGTCTAACCGTGTAACTGCAAAAACAGCCCGAGATAAAACTAATCCGTCAGATTCGATGTGAAGATGCTAGCTGTCTTTGATCAGTTTCTTTTGATGCGTCTCTATGCACGTCTTTAAAAAAAACTTGTTACCGGTTATGAATGGTGCTTGAAGATCAAAAGAAAGTAGAAAAATAAATTAGAAACCTTTGGATTGTAAATCGTATTAATGAGTTCGAGATACCAATGTCAAAAACGGTTTTTCAAAAACGAAGAGTTAAAAATTCGATTCCAATTTTAATTCTTATACTTCAATTATATAAAAGTCAAGGTGATTTGTCGAATTTTAATTATATGTTAAAGAAAAAAAATAGTGTCTTTAGAGCAGATACTTATATTACGTCATTTTCGATACAAAAAAAAACATAAATAAACAAATAATTTATCACTAAAACGGACGAAATAGTATATTTTAGTAAAAAAGGTATTTAAAGTGATTGTCGTTGAATTTTAACTATGCTTGATTGAGGTGTCAGTCACGCTCAACAGTAAGGCTCGGTGTATACATAGCCGGAAACCGGACCGGGTCAATGTGGATTCAATCCATCGCTTAAACAATAGGGTCGTTTTTTGAACGGATTCTTGCGGATGCTAACGGATTCCGGCAGCGTATAGACCGAGCCTAATAGTACCAAAAATGTGGTTTTCAGCTTTCTTAGCGGCATGGCTTGGGGCGATAAATCCACATCATCATCAGTATTAAGGCATAACACAAGGATATTTTGTTTCTTACTTTAGCATGTTGTCTTCCTGCTTATTATTAAGTTATTTATTATTTTGTAATACATTTTCATTAATTTTACTATGGCTATACACAGCAAGGTAACAATCAGTCGAAAAGATAATAGCCAACCGAATACCCAGGAGATTTAATTTTGCTCGCTTGTTCACGAACGCAAAAGCCATTGGGATATTCGTTGTGGTTAACATAATAAATAATAGTGAGTTATTTATCTACAAGCTTTGAGTATAGTATAGTTTTACTACTTTTACCCCAAAAATGCCATTCTACGAGGCATTCGGACGGGCACAGGATAGAATAGAATAATATTTATTTGGCACAAACAAAAATGGACATACATACAGAGAGAAAAAAAACGAGGTGTGCCAAAAAGGACCCCACTCAGTATTAGTCGTGGCAACTGAGGGCTGCCACGATACTGATATTCTGCGGGGGCCTATAACACTGAGGCAAAACACATCAACAGAACAAAAAACAATATCGAAATGATTGGAGACAGCTCATCACCGAGACGACTAAGTAGACAGAATCACGATCCTCAACAGCTGAGGGAACGACTATGGAGGAAGATTTCTACTTCTTTTTTGAAACCAATAGTTATAGATGAGAACAACCAGCTGTCAAATCTGGTGTTTCTCGACTAAAATGCTGACATTTATTCTATTGAGTATTGGACCTGTCTATCTTGCCTGCAATACAGCTTGCTTGCTTTAAACATGATATCTTAGATTGCTCACACTTAATCAGGTATTCAAAAAGAACTCATTAATCATTTAAACTGACCATTATTTACATTTACTTATACAATTTTGGGATAATTCATCAAAAACCATAAATATTAGTTAAAAATAGTAAGATTTTTTCCAAAATAACATGGCTCATTTGGTTCATATGCTAGCTTATATTTAAATTTGCACCATTTTCCTAAGCCATTTTCAAAACACTAGTATTCTCATTTAAAAAACAATTTCGCCGTTGAAAAGTCTAATCAACATTCTGACTGTTAGGTTTCTTGCAAGCATTTACTTGAATAACTTATATTGGAAACTAGTTCACATCTTTCGCTAACTAAATATTTGGTGGATTTGCTGAAATGAATACGGCGTTCGCTTTGAAACTTATTGTTTGTTTTATGAATAAACGTTGTAGGTGCAGCGCCTTTGGTTAAGACGCCCCGCAGTGCTAAAATGTACGGAGACGAGCGTTGAGACTAATAATTGACGTACAAATCGCCCAACCAGTCGAACAAAAAGTTGACTGAATATTTGATATTTATAAACGATACCCGGTATTGGTTTGTATAAATATTGGACAACATCACATAAGTACATTGATCCTAAGGTAAATAGCCAAATCAATTGTGTAAAAGAAATCTGAAACAACGATGGTAACACAACACCCAGAATTGAGACAGTATAAAAAAGTTCGGTTACTACATCAAACCGACCGGGAATCGAACCCGGAACGACGCGAAGTCCAGCAAACTCTCCCTTTTGGCCAAAGAGGTCGTTGATTATTAATTATTATGAAATATTTTTAGTTTCATTTTGATACCTCCACGTGTTCCTGATAATAAGACGACACACGGATACATATTTTTTTTATAAGAGTTCCTTTTTTCTGTCTAATTACGGAATCCAAAAAAGTCATGCCCTGGATGGGCATTTATTTTTAAAATATCTCAAAGTTCTGTGACAATACTCTGTAGGTAGTTTAGGTATGTGTCTCGTAATTAATAGGATAAAATACATTTAGAAAACTTTTTCATTCCAACTGTATTTTTAAAATTCTATTTTCTCAGAATGGTGAAAATGTTTATTAAAACAAGCCTTAGATGAATTAGAAATAACTTTGTATTTAATGGAAATAAAAGTGACTTTTACAAAAAAGCTAATTAATTTAATTTCTAAATACGGCTGTATGGTCTAGTAGCTCGTATTCCAGCTGACTAATTCCATCAGCCAAAAGTAGTTTTGGATAGTAATTAGTTTAATCTTTAGTAAAATAACAGAAAGATCAAATTTATTTCGTGTTACATGTATTTAGATTAAAAAAGACAACACACAAAAGAGTACTATTTTTTTATAATTTTGGTATATCTAATTAGTTTAGGCAAATTTCAAGCAATCAAGATTTAGTTTTAGTCTATGGTTTTTGGTAAAACCAAACTACATACTCAGTTTAGAGCGGTTTCAGACTAGCGTTTTATATGCGCTCGTTTTGTAAGCTTGTTTTTGGAAGCGTATATGCGTATAGGCGCGCCTTTTGCCCCACGCGCAACTCGTACGAGCGTTGATGCTCTAATAAGCTCGTAATGTGGATACATTACGAGCTTATTAGAGAGTGAGTCGGTATCAACATGGATATTATGTTGATACCGACTCATCACTAACTGTTCGAACTAACATGCCGAAATATGCCCGTGTAAGGCGAAACCTTTTTTTTTAAAACGCGTAATATATCGCGTTCACGCGTGTAAGCGCGTTTGCCGAAATGACTATACGCGCAGAAAAAAACGCTAGTCTGCAATCGCCCTTATTACAGAGCGGATTTGAAGTAGCGATCTCAATATTAATATGGATATGACTGGTATAATTTGTTAATTTTTCTACACACAAAAATAATGTTACCCCTTGGAACAAAAAAGTATAAACCTTTTTGGAAGCATTTGTAAATTATGATGATAATAAATAAAAACATCAGTTGTTAATTTTTGAAATAGTCAAATTCATATCACAAGTCATATCTATATTAATATTGAGATCGCTACTTCAAATTCTATATTAATATTGAGATTGCTACTTCAAATCCGCTCTCTAGAGATAGCTTATGGCAAATTACTGACATTGTTTGGCGGGTTCGGAGGAATCGAGACCGTGGCAAATCATCGCACCCTAATAAGGACGAGAGGATGTCAAAATTAAACGAATAAAATAAGTTACGCGATAGAACATACAAATGCTAGATACAAATATACGATACAGAAAAGGTTTAGAATTTTATGAATGCCGGTAAATTATTCGCTGCAATTTTTGATATTTAAAACCATTTAGGGTTGTATAAAGAACATTTTGATTGATTAACTAGTTTAACACAATTAATTTATGGTAAAAAATATCACTATCTAAGTTATAAAAAAAGATATTCGTGAAAAAAAAAACCTTTGCTCCAATTAAGAAAATCGCTTAGGTACTAAACTTAATTAATATGCTCTATAAACTTAAGACCCAATATCGCTATAACAGTTTGTAAATATGATTTTTCAAACAAAGCGCTAAAAAAATTGTTTCAACCACAAGTACCTTGAAAGAAATAGTAAAAACTAATCATGTCAATTTTTAGTAAGTACCCAATAATGAGGCTCGATTTTTTTTAATTCTGTCGTCCGATTGGGTTTTTGATATTTTCACAACTAAGCAGTGCATGTAAGCGACAGTAGTGATGGTTATCACATTGTGAGATTCGAACTCAAAAGCCAAGCGAGCCTTGTAGCCCGGAGCAGTACATTATCAATCAACCATAATATTTGTGGCCATTGACAAGTGTTGTCGCGGAAACTAGTCAAAAGAAGTCTGGCTTTAGTTTTTATCTAATCTATCTATCTAAAACATATTTTATCTGTGATGGAACCAGAGACAACTTAATTAAGCAATCAATTAAAGTAACATTAAGGATACTAACAAACCTAATTTACCCAGTCTTGAGTCCGCTTAGTAAGCGATAATCAGATTAGAAATAATTTGCGGAGTCAAAGAAAAATGGAGGACCGTTAATTGTGTCTAATCGGCTGGTGGAGTCTGCAGGGGACAGATTTATTAAGAAAGCTTTGATATGGCACTGAACAAAAACATAGCGTTTTAAATTACGCGGAGTTAAGTGCGATTTTTCTGAGATTAGATTTTTAAGTAGAAATGTATAGGTAAATGGAAAAGCTGAAAATCCTGGATTAAATGAACTAAAAAGCAAATGCCATTAAAAACATCAAGTACTAACTAATATTGCTGGGCACGGTTGGGCATACTACATTTCGCAGTTCACAGAACGGACAACACTGTTGGTGAAGAAAGGTTCTCATCATAATCATAATTTCAGCAACAGGACGTCCACTGCTGACTTAGACCCTCCCCTTGTGACTTCCAGATTGGCCGGTTGAAAGCGGCCTGTATCCACAGGTTTCCTGCAACTTGTACCAGATCGCCTGTCCACCTTGTGAGTGGACGTCCCACGCTGCGCTTACCGGTACGTGGCCTCCATTCCAAAACTTTCTGCCCCATTGGCCGTCAGTTCTACGTGCTATGTGCCCCGCCCACTGCCACTTTAGCTTGCTAACCCTTTGGGCTATGGCAGCGACTTTTTTTTCGTTCATGGATCTTCTCATTTATGATTCGATCACGTAAAGAAACACCGAGCATAGCCCTTTCCATAGCGCGCTGTGCAACCTTGAGCTTTCTTATAAGGCCTATAGTGGGAGGCCACGTTTCTTTTCCGTATGTCATCACTGGTTACATAGTGGTTCTCGAGTACCACGTCCACGAATTGGAAAATACAGCGTAAGCAAACGTCCTGGAGCCGGTTGCTGTGGTGTTCTATAGGGGAGTCCTATGTCCAGCAGTAGATTTCTAAAGAATGATGTAAATGATGACGATGTGCTAAACTAGTATAAATATTAATACAGGGTGTACAAGAGAATAGGATACTCCTACAAACCACGCGATCAGCTGGTCATATAAAACAACTTTTCCTATAGGAGCAACATCGAAATCGTGATTTTATATTCAGATGCTCCATACATTATCATCGAGGTATGCGAGTAAGTTTATATGGAGAAACTAAAGGAAAATCTCGAATTCGATATTGCTCCCATAGACAAAGTTGTTGTAGATGACCAGCTGATCACGTGGTTTGAAGAAGTGTCCTATTCTCTTGTACAGCCTGTATATATTTTTTTCTTTACTTTTATTGGTCTGATGATAGAACTAGGATGTTTTTTTATAAATAAACCATAAATACAAACAAAGTCCTAATCTTAATATATAAAACAGAGTAGGGTTTGTTCCAACATCTATAGCTCGAGAGCGGCTAGACCGATCTTCATGGTTTATAATTTGTTGGATTTGTCTCCGCAGAATAAATAATAAAAACATTGGAAAAGCTGACAAAACAAAATAACTGTTAGGCGGTACGAAGTTCGCCGGGTCAGCTAGTTAAATCACTACATAGTATAAAACAAAGTCGCTTTCTCTGTCCCTATATCCCTATGTATGCTTAAATCTTTAAAACTACGCAACGGATTTTGATGCGGTTTTTTTTAAATAGATAGAGTGATTGAAGACGAAGGTGTATATGTATAATGTAGTGTATTTAGTATCAGAATTGCACTCGTGCGAAGCCGGGGCAGGTCACTAGTAATAAATAAAAGTTGTTTTTTAGTCCGTGAAAAAAGTAAAATGAACAAGACTATTCAGGTTTATCAGCCATCAGTCTGATTTCTTATCACATTGAGAAAAAATGAGACATGAAGAAACATGAAAGCGCTTACTAACACAATTTTCTTATTGAATACTACAGAAGATATTACAACTGTGTACCGTCTCTTAGATATTTTTATATTGTATTACCACATAACGATATTATGTACTATTTGTGACCAAACCTATAAATACCAAGAAATACCAATGTTATTCGGGGTCAAATATACTTTCATTCATTGATTTTTATGGTTTTTGCTCGGATGGACTCGCTTTCACCCGCGAATTTATCTGCGTAGACTTTAAATTAAAGCCTAAAAGAAATTATCCTTTGATAAAAGATGGATCAGTCCCTATGAGTGGACTTACAACATCACAATATTTATTTATTTATTAGTAGTAGAGTCTATATTCGTTTGTAGTGCTTAGGTGGTACGCGCTGTCACTTTAACACTAAAGTCACTCACTGACAATAGTAATGTGAACCCACTTTTTAGCGAAATAGAGGCTTTGTTTGTATCGCTTAGGTGGTATTTAGAGCGAGTTTCCTTGCGTTTTTTTAGAGAAACGACCCTCTGTAATACGGATAGTCTGCAATTAATTTAAAAAAAACACTTAAACTTAAACTCATTACCTCGCCGATACTAAAATAGTATTTTTTCAAATAAAATTAATAACATTTCTACTATACTGGGCTACTTTTAAAATAGTTACAAAAATCTGGTAGTCCGATATACCGCTGTCACTACTCGACCCACGTCCTAGTCGGGGTTTCCACTGAAAACCAGCGTCGAGTTTTTGACACTCTTTTTGTATGTTCAATTTATTTCTGTTTGTAATTATGCCTATGTGTGTGGTAAAATAGTTACAATTCTTAAGTCGTTTTAATAGTAACATTAAATAAGCTATGTGTATGATTGGACATCCTCGTCTATCTCAGCTAAGTTAGATTGGCACCCCTAGTAGGGGTAGGGGTCCCCTACAGTATAGGACCGGCGTTGCTGCGACACTATTCATGATGCTCGCCTTGAAGCCCCATTGTGCCCCGGCCTTAATTACGGCCCGATGAAGCATCGCGCTCTTTATGGGATTCAAAAGAAAAATAAGGATTTTTGTTTTAAAAGGAGCTCATCTACGCTTTGTTTACGAGGAAATGTTCTTTCAAAGGAGTAACAGAGCAAATGGCACAGTATTTATTTGCAGTTTAATTACGGAAAAGCTGAGTCCGTGTAGGCAAAGTAAAATAACTCTTGAAAATGTGTTATGTCTGGTGACAGTGGTTTTTATGTAGTGTGTTGTATTGTGACTTGTGCTTACTCTAAGACAGGAATTGTAGGTACTACAGCTGCAGAATACTGCCCGCATTTCAATTATGTGGCGGTTTAGGCTTATTCAACAATATGAGCTTTAAATTAAAGTTTGTGTAAAATAAAATTAAAATAAATAATAATTGTGAATTAGCGAATAGGTGCTATCATTAAACCTGACAGTTAGAGCTTCAATGATGCGAGGCTGAGCTATCAAAATTCATTAAAACAAAGCTGACCCTGAGCTGAACTGATTAGAGAAGTTTTATTAAACTACGGTGCACGGTGAAACATTTTAGAGCGGAGTAAAGTTTTGTGCAAATCAACAAATTCCGCCTCAATAGAGTCTCACCCTAAGGTAAGTAATTAAAAATTGGCATTGACTAACCTTACTGTCAGCACTATTAGCTGAGACCAACAAACGTATCTTTCGTTAGGTAGGTAACTAAATATGGTTAATAGTTATGATCACCTTTTTCGAATCAGGGCGTGTTGGTTTCATAACTTTGGTAATCACTGCTATAGCGCTACCAGCATCAATAGAGTTTGTACTTATACCTAATTTTATTAACTGTACTTTTGAGATTTTGAATAAGCCTAAACCCTTTAGCTAAGCTTAACAAAATATTAATCAACTTGAGCTGTGTTCTCCGAAGCACCAAGTTAGAGTTGGAATAAGTATCAGTTGGAACGTCCGTCCGTTGCCAACGCAATTATAGCTTTCCTATCAAACGTTGCTTGCTTACAAAAATAGGTAAGTGGCAAAAATCAAATTTATCAATCAACATATTAAGACGTAACAGATTTAAAATTTGGAGACACTAAACATATAATAATGGATTAACACCTATAGTAAAAGCACAATATATTGTTCGCATCTGTTATCTCTTTGATTAATTTTAATGCTTAATTAAATTTTAAGTATACCGGGTGTAAGCTCCTCGTTTCCCGGCAGCATTAATCTACGTGGTGACATGTGATTTTAATTAATTTTCACAAAGCACTCTTGCCACTTTAAAATAACTCTTTTAATTGCTTCTAGCCCGCCTGTCCAACCCGCGGTACCTAAGTCAAACCAAAACCTGCAGTGAGGTTATCAGTTTTTTTTATCAAGCAAGCTGCATTTGAGCAACTTACTAATACGATTGTTTTTTATTTGATCCTGTTTGTCAATGGAGTGCACTAGCACTCCATTGCCAAACAGGAATTTGCACTAGCAAATGTTATGATTGGAGTGCCTATGTCACCCTAGAGAGCGGGAAATGTAAGCGAATTTATGTACTTTTCTTTTAACTGATGATTTCCACAAATCATCAGCGAAATTATGTACTTTTCTTTTAACTGATGATTTTCACAAATCATCAGCGAAATTATGTACTTTTCTTTTAACTTATGATTTTCACAAATCATCAGCGAAATTATGTACTTTTCTTTTAACTAATGATTTGTACGAATCATGAGTTATAAGAAAAGTACATATTGCTTCGCAGATCAGTTTTTTAGTGAATCTTAATGGTGGCATTAAAATTTGCTTGTTTTTCACTGATCCTTATGACGTTGTGACGCTCTGAATTAATGTCAATTTTCACGATTACGAATAATTTTGGAGTGAATAATGAGTGCTCAGGGTATACGAACTACTGTCTCGAAGTAAGAAATTACCGTTATTGTTTTACGAGGAACTTGACAAAGAATTATGCCAGGGACTCTCAACAGACACAGTTATGAGCTCATTTATTAAAAAAACTTTTATAAACCCAACCGGACCCTTTGCGTTCAAAGCAAATTAGCGGCCAAGAAAATTAGGTCACAGAATCTTGTCTGCTTGTATTCTAACCCATATATTTTTTTCTTTGATCATACCAATAATCTCAGGGTTATTATATCAAGGATATCATTTTCATTCGAATATTTTTTTGTAATTGGCTTGCCTTACGCCTCCATAGCTCACTTGGAAAAGCAGGCACGCATAACGAAAGGTCGTGGTTTTAACTTCCAATCCTACCCAGAAGTAGTCGAAAAGTTTTCTTTAAAGAAAAAAAATCCTGATATTATACAGGGTGGCCAATGCCTAGAATTCCAAATAAGTTTTTTATCCAATCATTAGAAAAGCATAAGTTCAAAAAAGTGTAGGGTAGAATTTACGAATAAAACTTAAACACTTTTGCATCTGGACTTGATATAGCTATATGTGAATAATACACTACTGCTATGCCAAATTTCATTTAAAACCGTCTAGTTTTCACACCAGAACGTTATGTTACGTTATGTGAGACGAGTTACTAATTTTTACGTAAATCGGATACACTTTTTAACTTTTGTTATTCAAATAATAGGAGGAGGTAAGGTAAGTAGGTTCTTTAGTTTTAAACTCAAGGAAACGGAAATTAACGCGATCATAATTTAGGTACAAAATGTTACCTCTTTTGCCTGACGTTTTCATCGGGTTACACCGACCGTGGTCACAGGTTGACCAAAAGTCAGGCAAAAGAGGTAACATTTTGTACCTAAATTATGATCGCGTTAATTCCCGTTTCATTGTAAAATTATGCAACGCAAAAGTTTAAAAGTTCTTAAGCTTAAAAAAATGTTGGACCACTGTAAATACGCCACCCTGTATAATAAACAAGCGTTATTGTTAATGCAAAACTCAAAATAATTAAGATCTTAGAGTATGGTTGAATAAAGACATTTTGGTAAAATGAACCTAGTTCTGAATCCCATTCAGTCCATTGTTCATCAAAGATGCCTGACTCAGACAGGTGCCTGATTGAGTTCCATCCAAATATCTGAGAAAGGAGAAGCTTCGGTTTATTTAACATTCCAATATCAGCCTGTTACGATTTCAAATGGAAATTCACTACGTAATCGATACTCGGCGATTAGGAAACGCTTTTCATGCAGTTCAATCGCTATGACAACGAGCGTTAAATTTATGTTAATTACGTTCTGCTGAATTTTAATCACCTCAAAATTTTGAAGTAATTATTTGGTCCTCAACAAGAAAGACGTATCGTTTTAAGCCGAACCAATTTTTATTGTACTTTCCTTTGAGATGAAATCATCTCCCATTTTGGCATCCGTAAGGTTATTTTTTATGAGACCAAATATCCCTAAAGTTAATATTCTCTTCAATTAATAAAGAATCATTAAAATCGCGTAAAGTTTATATATTTAAAATATAAGAAGTAAGTAGGTACATTGATTTAAAGTATGTTACCTATATTACTTCGTATTTACAGTTGGTACGTAATTTGCTTTATTTTTGTTCCTGACTATTTTTAACGACAAATAAAAAACAGCTCTTTATACGAGTGTCAAAATTACTTTTCATAACACTGTTAGATTTTATCATCATCCTCATCATTTCAGCCACAGGACGTCCTGTGCTGAACATAGGCCTCCTCCAGTGACTTCCAGATTGACCGGTTGAAAGCGACCTGCATCTATTACCTAGATTACAATAAATTTATATAATTCATTTACACTTCTACAAAAGATAGTTTAAAATTGAGTGTTGCGGTTCTTGGCGTTGTTATCTTTTCAAAGGTCGCTTGTTTTGTGTTACTAAAAAACCAATGTTAAATTTGATGCATTAATTATTGAAATGAATTATTCTAAAATACTTAATGTACATTAATAATGAATAATAAATAAATATTGGACAACATCACATACATTGCTCTGATCCTAAGGTAAGTCAAGTAAGGTAAGTAAGGCAGATAGCTGAAGCACTTGTGTTATAGAAAACAGAAACAACGACGGTACCACAACACCCAGACCCGAGACAATATGGAGGTCGTCAAATGGTTGAGAAAGGTGACATGTACAAGTACATTTACGTCATTTTAAGTTGTAAAATATAAATTGAAAATATCGGTGTAATCGGGCACGGCCCACGTTTTAGAGAGAAAAAACAAAATTTAAAGACTCGTGCTTTCGTCGAACACAATTCTTTATTCCTTTTTTAATGGTAACTGGCCAAGGAGGTCTGATGTGTTTTCTCAACATTAAAATTGGCATTAACATCGAAAATTAATTAAACAGAATTACGAAACAAAAACAGTTTATTTCCCTTGCCAGTCTAAAACCTCGCAGGTTAAAAACAACTTAAGAAACAGCTCGGTCAGCGGGTCGAAGTTTTTTCATTACCGAACTTGGGAGCCATCCAAACTCACTTTTTTGTGTCGAACTTTTCTTCTTTTACTACCTTTTGGACCGAATAATCGTTGGCAAGTAAGTAGTGATTGGGAAAACAATAAAATATATGGCTGAATGTTTTTTTTGAATACACAACAACATTTGTTCGATGACTTTAGATAATTTGCACATATTTTACTTTCATACAAAAATAAATATCAGTTTAATTTTTCGTCAGAATGTTCTTATCTCTGTGCGCGTGAAGCGCGGGCGGGGCGGGGGAGGGCGGGGCGCGAGCCTCGCGCGCGTCGCCTAACATAGACTTTAAATATCACGACAAAATCATTTTTTATTAATGTTATGCCAAAACTCGTAGAACAAACGTTGATTATGATGTTAGCTATCTAGTCGTGCGACATTATTGATTTTTTTCAAATAACCCTGTATAAGTCAATGGGCTAAACTAAATAAAAACTTTATTTGACGTCTATCCGTCAGTAATGTCAGATTTACAAAATAAGTGAACATGTAAGTAATGTATTGCTTGTTACTCCACAAACATTTGGTACTACTCTAAATTCACATACGCAAAGTTATAACACAATCTTTTACTTACCCCTTTTCCTTTACCGACACTTCGGCTATTAAGGCTAAGCCTGTAGCCTCTCACTGCTATTTGTTTGTCCACAGTACTACAGACAGCTTGCCTACGGAATATTGACAATGTCCACTCGACATCGATTTATTTACTGCACTGACAATATAGCCTTTAGGAATAGCAAAATATAAGGCTGCGGGCACACTGCAAGCCTTTAATAACAATAGCAGTAGTACTCATTTATTCTTAGACCGTTTTCCGAACACTTAAACACTTCCCAAAAATACAGCTTTGCCCTAGCACCGCTTCGGGACTACATCGGCTGGTATGAAAAGAAACGTTGCAAGAAAAACTAAGTCACCTACGTTTGCTTTTTAGAAATGTAATAACTGCTAGGTTAGGCAGGTCATAAAGTCCATGGACTCTTGCTGTCTTATTCAGAGCGCATTTGCTATTCCGGGACTAAGGTTAAACCACTGTACTAACGTACAAAAATCAGTGGTTTAACCTCAGTCTGGACTAGTAAATGCACTCTGAATAAGACAGTTGTCGTTTAAATAATCGCTTACTTTTTAATATTCTTTTTCCATATATATTTTTTTAAATACCTACTTAAAAGTGAGACCTAAGCCGCAAAACTTTGCAAATAAATAATTTATCTGTCTATTAAAACCTTATTTATTCTTGGCGTCTTGCCCAGACACAAGCTCTCAGCGACGCATTTAACAGTGAGGCCATAATCGGTTTTATGTTTCGAAACTAGGATGATAAAGCCTTTGTCTAGCGGTGGATTAACTTAACACGGGCGTCCGTGAGCCTATCGTTCCCTATGTGTCAGTCCACTGCTTGATGCAAATAAGAAGAAGACGGTATACCATAGTGTTATAAGAATTATGTTTTAACCATTCATGGTTACCGCAAAGAACTCTACCAAAAGGTGCCTGAAAGAGAACGTTTTTAAACTTGTATGTTTTTGTGAAATAGTATCCATGTCACAGTAAGATAGATAAAGCCGTAATATAGTTATATCCCTAGGGATATAATTATATAAAGTAAAATAATAATACGAAAGCGATTCATTACTATCTCACTAGGAATATAGTTATAAAACGGTCACAAGTTTAGTGATATACATATATTAGTAGATTAAGTTCAGTTTTATAAATATATTACTTGATTAAGCTTAGTAAAATAGAAATCTACCATATATAATAAAATAAAATAATTATATTGGTTTTATCTTTATTAAAAAACTAAACTTTATGTATCCTGCAGTTAGTTACAATACTTTGTGACATTAACACGTATTAAAGTAATTTCAATTATAATTAAAACGATCATATTTTTTTGAATTTAAACATTAACAATACATTTAAAACTAATCAAACATTAAAAATATTTTAAAGCTAATCAACAGTTTTGAGATATCTATATTTCTTATCAGCTAAGTTGAGATCTTGGTTTCTTTAAGAGTATTTTTTAATGTTTGTTCAGACAAGAAGAGGAATCATGACATCTTGAATTACATAGCACTGAATGCTTCTTACAGGCATATCTTTTAGTTGAACACTGTATATTCCATTATATTATAGGTTCATTCAAAGTAATGTTTGAAAGCTGTATTGAATTTCTAGGTAACCAATCTTTCAGGATACCAACTGATGTTCCAATTTTATGACTTTCATTTCGCTTTTCTAAAACTTTTCCTAATATTTTTTTTATCCAATGGTCCACGATCTATTTTTGGTATCTCTATAAGAACTGAAGATCCCACGTCAATGTCAGGAAATTTCTGTAATGAGTAGGTATTAATTTTTGGTGCGTCTTTTCTTAAGTTTTCGGCAGCTTTGTCTCTTTCGTCTTGAATGTTTTTCTCGCTGTTGCATAAATAGCATAATAGCTGCGATCCGTAACCTTCATCACATGACGTTATTCCACAAAAATACACTCCAAAAGCTATTTCACTAAACTTAATTTAGTAATATAAGTATATCACTAAACTTGGACCGTTTTATAACTATATTCCTAGTGAGATAGTAATGAATCGCTTTCGAATAAATATGTTACGGTATATAATTATATCCTTAGGGATATAACTATATTACGGCTTTATCTATCTTACTGCGACATCCATATATCCATATATGCTATGACTACTTTCGTAAATTGGGACTGATTGCATTATCGTTTAGACCTTTTAAAATCATTTTAATTTTATTTTTACTCAAAATCCCATGATACGCTACAAATTTTCTATATAAAAAAAAACAATAATTGGGATATTCTGTGCAATCATAATTTTTATACTGCCAAAATAAATCGTCAGCTTGTAGTTTTTCAGAAAATTAGTTTAAAATCAATTGCAAAATACCATAGCAAACTAATAGTAGAAAAGAAAGTGAGATATTAAAAATATAGTAGGGTTTATTTGCATGCCTATCTGAATAGCAGTACCGAGAATTTCCAGCTTAACTGCACGTGTTTGGCTCCGCTCGCTTTGTACATTTTAGAGCAAACATTCACATTTCGGACTAAATTCATGGCGCCGTTATGGGAATCCAAACGGGAGTGGTAGTATTATCACTATCCCCAATTGCAGACCTGTTGTTCGCGTTATTATTGAGCTATATTATGAACCAAAATCATTGTTCTGGTTCAATGTACAAAAGTACTGGAAAACGATGGTTCCGGTGCACTAAGTATACAGCGTGTAAAAAAGAATGGGATACTCCTTCAAACCAAGTGATCAGCCAGTGATATACAACAACTTTTCCTATGGAAGCAACATCACCAGCCAGCTAAAAAAAAATTTTGGATTTCAATATTGGTCCCATAGGAAAAGTTGTTGATTACGATCAGCTGACTAAAACCACGTGAGCTGATCATGTGGTTTTAAGGGGTGTCCTATTCTCTTGTACACCCTGTATAGTATGGTAAATGAGTGCTCAAAAGGGTATGTGGATGGAAAAGTCGAAACCAATAAAACCAAAACCAATAAAACCAATTTATTTTTGCAAATAGGCTGAAACTAAGCACTTTTACACGTCCCATTGTTATTTTTTTCCCTACCACTGCGTCGGGACAAGTTTGGGCTAGCGCCGAAAAGAAAGCAGTAAATTTGACTTAGGAACTTTGTTTGGACTAGTTAGGAGATTAACATACAAAAAATCCTTGCCCCTCCTCCCCCACCTCACATCACCAGATAAAAAATGTTAAAGGCAAAGTTGTAGAAAATTTAATAACGTTTTATTATGTAGTACAACACAATTTCGTACGACGCACTGTTTTCGAGATGTAAGCAAAATACCAAAAAACGGGACCATCTTTGCCCTTTCCTTTCTTATTCTTTCTCCTAACTAGTCCAAACAAAGTTCCCAAGTCAAATTTACTGCTTTCGACTTTACGAAATTCGACTACAAAAATTTTCCATCCACAATCATTCATTGGCCAGGCTTATAGGACGTAGTTATAAGAACTTAGTTCCTTTGATGCATTTGTGCTGGTTACAGGTTAATTGTCCCCGGTAGCTCAGTAGGAAGAGCAGTAGCTCAAATAACTATCAATTAGGTTAGATTACTAAATGGTGTGACTGAATTTGTTGCGCCATCTCTTCTCGTCACCGGCCGATATGTAGTTTCGAAGTGGTGGTAAGATATATATTGGGATGTAAATTTCAATCGGGAAGACGGTTTCAAATTATCTGCGACATGGAATCCAGTGATTAAAAATAGACAATCTCGTTTTGTTTCGCGATGGAGTGCTCACCTAAATACGGACACGGCGGTTAGTGTGTGACGGTACTTGGCGTGAAAATAATTTATGAGGGTAGATGAGGAATCTGCCTCTCATACGGAGTGAAGACATCGCTATTCCAGTCAGCCTGTGACCACGGTCGGTGTAACCCGATCCAAACGTTAGGCAAAAGAGGTTACATTTTGTACCTAAAATGATCGCGTTAATTCATGTTTTATTGAGTTTTAAATGTATATTAGTGTCCGAAAGAAGGCCTATACGAGCTCAATGACTTAGACTTCGACGTTGAAATGAATCAAAGAGTGTAATAATTATATCTTACTATTACGTATCGTGCCTCCGTCTGTTTTTGCTCTACACTTTATGCTAATAGGCTATACTATAAACTAAAACATCTTAAGCTTTCAGTAAAAAGCTCTTGTTAATACTTTATTACTTCTCGAGTACTAAGTCAAAGTAAGAAAGTTTCATAAGATTATTTTCGAACTTCTCGCTGTTCAAACAAATTACCAATACAGCGCAAACTAAATAGTCAGTACAGTAATAAGAAAATAATAACTCTCAAGGACTATAGTCGATATCGTAAATTATGATATTTAAGAAATTCTCGTTAGGGGTGAAATCAGAAATGAGGTTACCCGATAAAGGAATTCACTAGTCAATAAAATTCAGATTTGAACCGATAAAAAAACCGTAAATAGGCCTAAATTAAACATTTTACACTTTCTTATTTATATTTTTTTACTTTACCACTGCTTCGGACAATATTGAGGGCTAAAAGTAGTAGTAAGGTGTACTTAATTATAGACCGCAACTTGGCAAAAGCAGCATTTGGCGCCGTCCAATTAGGTAATAAAATTAAAACCCAGGACATTCGATAAATTGGATTTTCTTTAAGGAATAAGTCAAAGATATACCACTGGTGAGGTAGACGTGTTTTTCACTAAAGACCCCAACTTAAAAAATGAAGTATTGGGCGCCCTTTATCAAGGTGAATAATAATGAATGAATTGTTAATAATAAAAACCGGTGAGATAGACGTGTTCTTGAATAGAGTCCAACAAGATGAGAAAATAATCATGGGTAAGAATTGGAGTAAAATACGGCTTAAATATTTAAATACTAAATCAAATCAAAAATTTTATGTACTTTACTTAACGTGGACGATATTTTCACTTATTTTATGTATAATCACTAACGATATACAGGGTGACAAACAAAATAAAATTAAACAGGCGCATAGCCAGGGGTGATTCCCGAACATTTTGGTTCTATAAATGTAGGTTTTATTTCAGTCTGATAAAAGTTGTAAAAAAAAATATTTTCATTTTTTTTCACACATGTTTGCTAGTTGATCAAAACGAATAGTAAACCTTCCCTCAACATTTTAAATAAAAAATGAAACTGTTCTCTTTTATAGCTTAGTTTGTTTGTTTAAGCACTATGCGATGTTACAAAAAAAAATTAACATCAATCGTTGTTTTCCTGTTGAAAATAGAACCAACATTCAAAAAGCCAAAATGTTGAGGAACTAACCCCGCTATACGCCTTTTCGATTTGATCCATACTTCCAGGGACACCATATACAGGGTTATTTGAAAAAAATCAACAACCTCGCACGGCTAGATAGTTAATATTATACACAAGTACACAACAACATTTGTTCTACGACTTTAGATAATTTGACACATTTTACTTACATACAAAAACAAATATCAATTTAATTTTACGTCTGAATGTTCTTATCTTTGTGCGCTTCACATCGGGAGGGACTGGGGGGGCGCGCAAGCGTCGCGCTCGTTGCCTAACATAGACTTGCAAATGTTACGACAGTACAATAAAAGCTTGGAAAATCATTTTTAATTAATGTATTGAGATAAGATAAAACTCGTAGAACAAATGTTGTTGTTTATGATGTTAGCTATCTAGTCGTGCGAGGTTGTTGATTTTTTCAAATAACCCTGTATACGTTGTAATAGCACGTTGTAAATAAAACAACACAAACGGCACTTATAGTAAGCATTTGATGGCCTACCTCTATTCGACATGATTGTGTCATGACTCATAATCTTATTTATGGTAGTGCAGATGATAATAAAATCAGAAGGAAATAGTCTTGTGAGCGGTGGCGGATTACTTCACTATCCATTTGACCGTCTTGTCCGTTCTCATCTCTTCCCGCGGGATATCGTGACTCATAGGGATGGGTAATTGACGATATTGTTAATATTACTATCGACAAACCCTCAAACTAATCTAATAAATTACAAAACTCTACTTTACCGCCGATCTGGACGTCACTGGGGGAAGCCTATATTCAGCAGTGGACGTCCTGTGGCTGAAATGATGATGTATTATTTTTATTTTAAAATTGGGGTAGGCCGTATTATTGTCTATTCTCAGGCAATGCTGGTGTAAAATTTTAAATTATGATCACAATATGTACAAGTTCGAAACAACCTGTTTTTCGTACTAACGTTGCGGCATAGCAGACATAGCAGTATAACTTTAGAACGAATATTACGTTTTACGCCATCGACAGTAGGAAGTCGATTGAATCACAGCACTATTGTCTACCTACGTCACTGTAAGATATCTAAGAGGTTATTTATTTTTATTGTTCTCGTTTACGAAGGTGAGAATAAATAAAACCTCCGATGTTCTTTTTGTAGGCAGTTTCTGCGCATTTTGTTTGATACGAAAAAAATGAATGATGCATTCGAGGATTTTATCGAACTTTCCCTAATATAAAAGAGCCTAAACAAACATGACAAGACGATATTGTTACGATACTTTTAAAAGGGTTAAAAAGAACCTCGAAGAACAGCCACTACACTTGTTAAGACATTCGCTATTGCTTTTCATTGACTTTTTGAAGATTTTTCACAGCTCTAAGGGATTGCAGGCCCTGAGTACTTGATATTAATTTCAACTTAAAACCTCTACGTGTTCCTGGGTAAAATGTTTTAGACGGATGGACAACGAAGTGTTCCTATAGGAGTCCCTTTTTATCTTTTGAGGTAAGGAACCATAAAAAAATAACAAGTGTTATATCTGATATATTTGAGCTATGGTTTAGTCAAGTATAGAACAGTATATAAGTTGACGATCCGTTACGTTTTACGTGCACACAATGGGTGAATTTTGATACAAATAGGACCTACACAAACACGATAAGATGAGAAAAAACATTTCTATTGCCAACGGACGTGGTAGACTTTTGGTATGTTTGGTCTCTAGGCATCTTGAACGGATTTCTGAAGAAATTGCTTAGGTGCCAGCTCACGCACTCTACACTTGCTTTTTTGAGTAGACTATTACCTTACAAATTGTTCATCATCATCATCATCACCAGCTTATATCAGTCCACTGCTGGACGCAGGCCTCTCCAAAATGAGGATATTGCCATAATCGCCACGCTTGGCAGGCGGGTTGGCGATCGCAGTTTGGCCAATGGTGGAGAGGAGACGCTGCTGCCCTTCTTCTTGTGGCGGTTCTCCTGTAGTCGCCTCTTACGACACCCATAGGAAGAGAAGGGGTGGTGCAATTCTTTTAACGTGCCGGCACCACACGGCACAAATACGAAAATTACAAATTGTTACCTTCTAATAACTGTGTTTTCTGGAAATTAACTTTTTGAACTTGAACTAGAAAGGTTCTAGAATGGAATCCGCGACGTAGGTCGTCGATTAACGACAAGGAGGACAAACGACCTGGTTAAGGTTGCAGGAAGCCGCTGCAGCCCACTTCCAACCAGCCAATCTGGCAGTTATTGGGAAGGCCTATCTTCAGCAGTGGGAGTCTTATGGCTGAAATAGTAATGTTGATACTATACTCACTTTCATTTTCACTAACATTAGAATAGTTTTTTACGAGATTTCGTATGTGCAAAAACCGGAAAAAACAACAAACTGCTGTTTCTCGGTCAGATACTGTTAGTGTTGTGTGTCGAGAACAGGTGCGAGAAAATAGTCAGTTTGTAGACAATGGTACCGTCGCGCGCAATAAAAGACAGCGAAAGAGGGTAGACCGATATGTTTGCCCTTAACAACTTACCCGCAAGATCTTCAGTTACTCCGTGATCATAGCGCTTGCAACACTGCCGAAATATCGGGAACTCAAAAATAAGCTACATGGTAGCAATCTCGTAAAAAACTATTCTAATGTTGATACTATTCCGAATAACTTATAATGCTGAAACTGTGACCTACAGGGTTTCTTGACTTTTTCCGTGACTCAATAAAAAAAATATGTCTTGATGTTTCAGCATGATTTCAGCATTGATGTTAAAAAGGCGAGGATTTTCCCGCATCTTGTTTAATATAGACAGGTATTAAAGATAATTACTTAGTACATGGATATTGAATTACTCTCATTAAGCAAAAGTGCTTGATTTTCATCTAGTTTTTGGTAATATAATTTTTTATCCAATTATCACAGACAACTAGGCCATTGATAAAAATCACAAACCTAACAGTGTTAATAAACAGATCGAAGCTGATATATTTAATTTGCTTTATTAAGCTACCTATGAAAATTAATTAATTTATGTTTAGATTCAGCTCGTTTTATATTTTATGATATAAAATAAAAATATTAAATATCTCTCGTATAATTAATTTAAGGCGGTCATATTGCAGGTTTAATGGGACCGAAACGTGGCGACACTGAGTGAATATTTAAAATCAGCCCGAAAAATAAATGTACCTGGCCTCTTTGAAAAGAAAAACCTGTAGGAAAGGGAATATTTGAATCGGAAACCAAATGGCGTAAAGAAATCCTAATGTACGAAAATCTTTCAAAGGTAAGGAGGCTTACAATGGCATAATCAATTTGGTTTTTTTCCACAAACCTACTTGCTCTTGATGGAACAAGAAGCAGTTATTTGCGATTTTAGAGTTTCGGTATTTGAGTAACTGTAACAAGAAAGCTTTTTTAACTATAATAGCGTTTCCCATACCGTTGCTCCACATAGGTATGCCAAGCATCGATAATGACTGATATTGGCAGAGACTACTGAGGTTAACCGCTATTCTCTTTTGTTACTCGTAGTGAAATAATATTGTTAGTTTGAATACGTTTTCTTTCTTTTTCTTTTTTTGTTTTCTGATCTTTACCAATAGTGAAAAATTTGTAAAAATATTTCTATCGGGTGTTGACGGTAGAAGAATATACCGCAACATTGATTAGAAAATACGCTGGCTTTGACAGCGAGAACCACTTGAAAGATTTCGTCGAGTTGACTAACGTCTCGGTAGCTTAGTGGTCAAAGCACTCGCCCGGTATGCGATGGACGTGGGTTCGGATCCCACCTGAGGCGGACGATTTTTTTCAAGTATTAAAAACTAAGATAAACCTAGCATAACTAATTTAACCATTAATTCTTATACTATCATTATAAATGCAAAAGATTGTGAGGATGGATGGATGTTTGTTACTCTTTCACGCAAAAACTACTGAATGTATTTCAATAAAACTTTACAGTAATATAGCTTTTACACCAGACTAACACTAAGGCTAAATATTTTGTGTATCTGATTAATCCATATTATAAATAAACTAATGACCACGAGAAGGGAACAGCTAGACCTAATATAAAGTAATTGCGAAAATGCATGAGTTTGTTTGTAACCCTTTTACGTCTTAACTTTACAACTAATCATCACGAAACTTTGGCTACACGTTGTCAGGAATACAGAAAATGTTATTATATCTACTTTTCATACAATTTAACGGGTTAGCCAACTAAAGTGGCAATGGCACATAGCACTTAGAACTGACGGCCGGTGGAGAAGAAAGGTTCTGGAATGGAGGCCACGTACCGGCAAGCGCGTCATGGGACGTCCACCCACAAGGTGTGCAGACGACCTGGTAAAGGTAGCAGGACGATGGATGTAGGCCGCTTCCAATCGCCCGATCTGGAAGTCACTGGGGGAGGCCTATGTTCAGCAGTGGACGTCCTGTGGCTGAAATAATGATGATGATGATGATGATATTAAATCATTATTGTTTAATTGTAAAATACTGTTTCCGATTAAAGGGTTTCAATGGGGGACGGCTGACCACAATAGACAATAGCAACATCAGTCATATCGAAGCTTTCAGTATTACAACAATACGTATCAAAATCCGGAATGCGGTTAGCATATTTTGCAAATGAAACTTCAATGGGAGCCCTTACTACAGTAAATGTATGTCACTCAGCGAGCTATAGAAATGTCGATGCTTGGGATTTCGTTAAAGGATAAAATCCGAAACGAAATCATCAGGCAGAGGACTAAAGTAACGGACATAGTCCAAAAATGTAGCAAGCTTAAGTGGCAGTGGGCTGGCCACATCTGTCGCAGAACCGATGAAAGGTGGAGTAAACGGGTTCTCGAGTGAAGACCACGTCTAGTCAAACGTAGTGTAGGACGCCCCTCAGCTCGATGGACCGACGACCTTAGGAAGATGGCTGGCATTGGATGAATGAAAAAAGCGGGAGATCGTGCTCTTTGGCGCTCTTTGGGGGAGGCCTACGTCCAGCAGTGGACTGCAATAGGCTGAGATCATGATGATTATGATGACTACGGTAAATAATCGATTGAACAAAGGCTCGCTACATCCCCAGCAACCTTGCGGCCAAACTCCACAAGTACGTTGTCGTAAAATAGCCGAAGAACTTGCAACAATAAAGTTTCGACAAGAGATAAGCACGTGGAACTTTACACTATCAACGGGCATTGACGTGTCAACATTTTGCCAAGTTTGCTATAGTTTACTTTCAAAACTTGTTAGAAACTAACTCGGAAATTGTAAGGATAAAATTAGTGCGAACAACCGCAAGAAGAACTTAATTCCCATTTAATAGTTTAGCCCAAGGCCATACTCAATTCATACAAGTTTGATTTCCTATTAGGTATTTACAACAAAGTTATAGGATTAGCAAAATATAGATATGGGGCTCAAATCTATTCCTATATTATGACATTAGGATATAAATATAGAATGTCGAGTAAATAAAAAATTAATGCCAATCGTTTTAAAATTTGTCACTTACAACCAAACTTCACTTTCACTTGTTTTTATTTAATGTAAGTGACAATGTTTGTCACTAACATAAAATAATAACAATGAAAAATCATTTTATATCCCGTCACTAAAGGTTACTACAAGTATCTTGAATCAAGACGTAAATAGATTCTGAGCTTGAAGTAAAAGAATTTGCTGTATCCTAACTAGATTTGAGAGAGACTCCGCCTGAAATAGAGTTGAACTGAAATAATGTTACAGATATAATAAATGACCTACCAATCCTTTGTGAACTAATTCTAGGAATTGTTTTATTGTTTATTACTCGTATAACAGAAACAAGCACACATACTAAGAAATTCCTTGGAACTTCGTCCATTCACCTTGTAAAGCCATTAGTCTGAAGTTATCCACTAAAAGGGCACTTATATTGTCTATAATGCAGATTATTCTGGCTTTGATTTCTATTTAAATCATATTCTACAGGCGAAATAAAGCACTGGGGTATAAATTAGCTTTTTAATGTTCTATACCTACATACTCAATAAGCAAAAAGGACAGAAGGTTATAGATATCTGTCTGACCCTATTCGTGTAAGGTTTGACAAATTTCAAATTCAAATTCGTTATTCAGTATATAGGCCCTCTTCCGGGCACTTATACACATCCCAAAATAACTTAGCCCTACCAAAAATTTGGGTCTACATACATATCAGCTGGTGATGAGAAGATGCGGCGCAACAAACTTAGTCACATTTGTCAGCCCGATTTTATTACAGGAAATACAATTACAGGATATTAAGTATATGCACTCTTGTCGTCTTGTCGTTGTGTCTTGATAATGAGCTGAGAGTGGGGCGATTTGGATATGGGCAACGGAACCCTAGGGGACAAAGGCTGGCCGAATTTCTGGAGAAGGAGGACCTCTTCGCGATGAATTCCTTTTTCCAGAAGCCGCCTCAGAGGAAGTGGACCTGGATGAGCCCCGATGGGTCCACGAAAAATGAGATTGACTTCATCATGACCACAGAGCGACGAGTGTTCAATGATGTCTCCGTGATCAACGGGGTGAAAACCGGTAGCGATCACCGAATGGTTAGAGGCACATTGAACATCAACGTCAAGCTAGAAAGGTCCCGTTTGATGAAGTCTACGCTCCGACCCTCTAATGCCCATATTTACTGCCCCGAAAGCTTTCAGCTTGAGCTGTCAAATCGCTTTGAATGCCTAGAAAACTGCGAGTCAGTGGACGAGATTAACAACAGGTTTGTAGAAACTGTCCAGGCGGTCGGGTCGAAATTTTTCAAGCCCCGTCGAAGAGACAGACCGCAAAAACTTACCGACCACACCCTCAAACTCATGGCAGAACGACGTTTACTGGCACTGCAGTCCTCCGCTGACGCTAAGTTGTATCGGCAGCACAATAGACAGATATGGAAGTCCTTGCGACATGATATCCGCAACTTTAATACGAATAGTATTAAAGAGGCGATAGAGCGGAACCAAGGCTCCAAAGTGTTTGCAAGAGACATGTCTATTGGGCAGAGCCAGCTGACGAAGCTGAAGACGGAGGATGGTAGTATAATGTCGACAAAAGCCGAAGTTTTGAGGGAGATCGAAAAGTTCTATGGGCAGTTATACACCTCGGTCACTAAACCTGTTAGTAGTTCAGCCGCAGATCCAAGAGCTAAGCTTACCCGACACTATACCGAAGATATCCCGGACATCAGCCTATATGAGATTAGGATGGCTCTCAAACAGCTCAGGAACAACAAGGCGCCGGGTGATGACGGGATTACCTCAGAGATTCTGAAAGCGGGTGGAACACCGGTACTGAAGGTCCTTCAGAAACTCTTTAACTCCGTCTTGCTCGAGGGAATAACGCCGGAGGCATGGAATAGAGGTGTGGTGGTGCTCTTCTTCAAGAAAGGAGATAACACCTTGCTGAAGAACTACAGACCCATCTCGCTTCTGAGCCATGTCTACAAGTTGTTTTCGAGGGTCATCACGAATCGTCTCGCACGTAGGTTCGATGACTTCCAGCCTCCCGAACAAGCAGGTTTCCGAAAAGGCTTTAGTACCATAGACCACATCCATACGCTGCGACAAGTTATACAGAAGACCGAAGAGTATAACTTACCACTATGCTTGGCGTTTGTGGACTATGAGAAGGCCTTCGATTCAATCGAGACTTGGGCAGTGCTACAGTCTCTACAGCGGTGCCATATTGACTATCGGTACATCGAGGTGCTGAAATGTTTATATAAAAACGCCACCATGACGGTCCGAGTACAGGAGCAGAGCACAAAAGCTATTCCTCTGCAGCGAGGCGTAAGGCAGGGAGACGTTATTTCTCCGAAACTGTTTACCGCCGCATTAGAAGATGCTTTTAAACTCCTGGAATGGAAAGGATTCGGCATCAACATTAATGGCGAATACATTACTCACCTTCGGTTTGCCGACGATATTGTGGTCATGGCAGAGTCGCTGGAAGACCTCGGTACAATGCTCGATGGCCTTAATAGAGTTTCCCAACAGGTAGGTCTTCAGATGAACATGGACAAAACAAAGATTATGTCGAATGCCCATGTTGCGCCCTACCCAGTACCAGTTGGGAGCTCTATTCTTGAAATTGTTGACAAATATGTTTACCTGGGACAAGTGATCCAGTTGGGTAGGTTCAATTTTGAGAAAGAGGTCAATCGACGAATCCAACTCGGATGGGCAGCGTTCGGGAAACTACGCAACATCTTCTCGTCCAAAATACCTCAGTGCCTAAAGACGAAAGTATACAACCAGTGTGTGTTACCAGTGATGACATACGGAACTGAAACGTGGCCTCTTACTATGGGCCTTATTAAGAAGCTTAAAGTTGCACAGCGCGCTATGGAAAGGGCTATGCTCGGTGTTTCTTTGCGAGATCAAATCAGAAATGAGGAGATCCGTGAACGAACCAAAGTCGCTGACATAGCTCGACGGATTAGCCGGCTGAAGTGGCAGTGGGCGGGGCACATAGCACGTAGAACTGACGGCCGATGGGGCAGAAAGGTTCTGGAATGGAGGCCGCGTATAGGCAAGCGCAGCGTAGGACGCCCACCCACAAGGTGGGCAGACGACCTGGTAAAGGTTGCAGGACGACGCTGGATGCAGGCCGCTTCCAATCGGCCGATCTGGAAGTCACTGGGGGAGGCCTATGTTCAGCAGTGGACGTCCTGTGGCTGAGATGATGATGATGATGACTCTTGTCGTTCAAGTAACCTTCAACTTTGTAATATCTTTTTTCCATAAGGATTTAACGTGGTTTTTGAACTCATAAACAGGCAGGTCAACATGATTTTGTAGTACTTTATTGACAATTTTTATACATTTCCCGAAAAAATAATTTCCATTCTTAGCATTTCTTTCTGGCAATGTTTGGCGACTCATTAGGTACTCCTATTGGCTTCAGAGTCTTCACTGCATTATGTATGACCACCACTTAAAGGCTACTAGTCGTTTATCTGTAAGGATCTTATAAAAAAGTGTGTCTGTTACCAGCTTATTGGATCTCTAATAATGTTATTGTCAACGTACATTTCTTCACTAATTGGATTTTTCTTTCGTATTTGGAACATTATTATTTTTCCAATAAGTGGAGAAATGACCTACATTGACATTTATACAGGGTGTTTATAAAGTGCGAACCAAAGAAGACGGATCATACATAGAAAATTAACCCTCGCAACAATTAATATCTCAAAAAATTTCTAAAAAAATAGGCCATACTTTTGAAAGACACTGTTACAGTACAAAAAAAAATGCAATGAAACTTTGTTCACAGGCAGTAATGATTGTGTAAAAAAAAATACTATAATTTTGTGAAATATTTGGCTCCTTTGTCTTATAATCAATCTCAAATGATACTTAGTAGGGGGTTCAGAATACAGTAAAACACTTAAATAAATGTTTTTGTTTAGTAGACACGAGTCACTCCTCTAAACATATGGTGTTTTTTTTTCGATTTAGGGATCTCTTAGCTTCGTTTTAAACCCCTTTGCCAGCTAAATTGCTTTGACGACAGTTATGTTATGACTAGTATGCATATTAAAGTTGAAAGAAAAACTGTGATAGTTTTTTAGTCAGATTGAAGGTTTTACAAGTAACTGAGCTAACTTATAAAATGTGCTCGGAGAAAAAAAACTTTGAAGATGTTGTTGATTGTGTTATACAGATATAAAATACCTCATATTTTGATGGGACTCACGAAATCCTACATTTACATTAAGCACTAAGACGGGTTTTATTTAAATTTAATTATGTCAATTGCATTTTAACATAAAACATTGTTGAGTGGAGTGGAGTAGAGAGTATTCCAGACATAATAGAAGTTTTGTTGTTATGACGCCTATAAGCGTTCATTCATCATTGTCCACCAATGTGTTAATTACAAAAAAAAGTATAAGCTTTTAATTACTCTACCAATTTTATTTTTTTTGCTTTGTTTTTTACTTAATGGTGGTATTTTTACTCAATTTAATGTAACCTGTAGTTTTACAGTCATATTACAATTATCATGACATTTATCTCTTTTAAAAATCATTGTGAAACATTATCACTACCAAATAGCGCACAATCAGACACAAGTGTTATTGCAAGCTGCGGCTGATATGTGAACAATGTACTACCCCATAGAGCTAATATACGATGAGTACAGCGCAAACGAGCCACTGAGCCATCAGCCAAACACACCAGTAGGGTAACCAACTTTTGGTGATTAATAAGGTGTTTCAAAAATAACTGCCGCAGCTCTATAGATGAAAGTGTTACTTATATAGATTACGATAGTGAAGAAATTGTATGCCCCGGACTTTAGTTTTTTTATTTAAAAAAAAAACAAAAATAGACTTTATTTTGTATAAAAATAGCCACACCTATCGAACTAGCGCGGGACGTAGTAAGAGGGTCTATAGTTGGACAGGTGTGGATGAAAATTTAAAACAGTTAAGCATTTTTAGTTCATTTTTAAATAAAAAAATAATGACATTACGAGCCATGAAATTTCTCCAATTATATTTGGACAACTGTTATTGACTGTCGGGTTTAGTATAGTGCGTGGATTGGAATAAGAAACCTGCAGTTACGACCTTGAACCCGGTAAGGGACTTTGTGTAATAAGAACGATTAAGTAATGTTTGCACATCCGTTATTTAGTGGCTTTATTACAAGCTTTACTTAGCAGACCGATAGTTGATTTAATTTATTTTTTTAAAATTTTATTTATGGTAAAAATATAATCACTCAAAAAAAAACAACTAAAATCATATGCCTTCTGCCATTTTGTTTAGTGTGAAGCATTTCAAAGAAGAAAATGGAGAAGGATTAGGACGTGCTGGCGATATTGCGTCTTCAGCCTTACGTACCCACGGCTTATGTACGTACGGCTTGGGTGGTAAAATATGGACTAAAACACTTCTTAATTAAGGTAAGGCCTATGCACTGCTGCCGTTTTCGAATTCTTGTATAGCCAGTGTCTTAACCCTTACTGCCTGATGTAATCAAGCCTCTTTAAGGCCTCTGACTAGGCTTTACGACTACTATCAAGCTAATAAAAAAAAAAAAAAAAATAGCTAACATAATTTCTTCCAACAAAATTTTTCAGCGTTTTATAATTGTGGTCACTCTACCCGCTACCCAATTTCCTAAAGCGCGTGTGAGTGAGAGCACAAAAGCCCAAGATAATGAGAGGGATAGATAATAAACCGTTCCAACCATTCGGCCACTCAACCACTGCTTGTGACATGTAAAGAACACACTTTATTGCTTCCGAGGTCGGAGTTCGTTCTTGTGACAGTAAGGGCTTATTCTTACTTGCAGCTGAAAATCTGTGTGAGCCTTTTATATAATCGCCGTTGGTTCTTCACGGCTTTCAATGCAGAGATCTGTTTGCGTAATACAATCCTTTTTTAGTTAGATGGTTTTAAGAGGTTTCGTAGTCAAAATAAAACCGTGTCTCTGTCTGTCCGCGGCTGTACTCAAATGGATAAAGTGTTGGAGTAAGATCCTGAAACTTTTTTATTTGTTTTTGTACACCGTAAACTGGGGAAATATTTTTTTTAGTCTATCGCATGGTGTAGTGTCGTTGGATAGGTCGTTTCAAATATTGTAGGTGTGTTAATACCATTCGATTTAGAGATCTGTTTACGTAATACAATGCTTTTTTTGTTGGAGTCTAGTGTCAAATTCACGACGGTATATATCACGAAGTTAAAAGAAAAGTTATACCATGGCTTTGACAGCGAGAAAAAACACTTGAGGAATTTCATCTTGTCACGTGACGTCCTCGGTAGCTTAGTGGTCAAAGCACTCGCCCGGTATGCGATGGGACGTGGGTTCGAGTCCCACCTGAGGTCGATGATTTTTTTCAAGTGTTATTTATCTTCAATTAAACCTTGCATGGAATTGCTAAAAACAAAAATTTACAAAGTTATACCAGCTTTACAAGTGACTTTTTTAAATCGTAAAATGTACTTCTCGTAGAACGTAACTTGGATAATATTTTTAATTTTGTAAAACAGGTAAGTACCGCATAATGTGACGAGAAACTACGGATTCCTACGTTAAGCGTGGCCGCGTGGCAATATGCGTTTAAAGTGTGCCTATATACGTCCCACTGCAGGGCACAGGCCTCACCTCAACTATGAGGTGGTTTGGGCAATACTCCACCACGCGGGCCCAGTGCGGATTGTTGGAGGGGTGTTGTAAGGCCAGTGACTAAACCTTACTGTCAGATGTTATCAAGCCGCCTTAGGGCCTCTGACTAGGCTGAATATGCGTTTGATCTAGCTGAAAACAGTTTAACAATAACACCTGTCTGTACAACTAATGTAATTGACGTCCCGTCACTTATTCACAAAAAAATAGCAATCAGCAATAATCGCGCAGTCATCGCCCGATTGATGGTCAGTTTTAAAATCGATGGACAGCACTGACAGTAGATTGCTGTGTGTTTGTTTTTAGCTGTCAAGTGAGATTTTAAAGCCAGATTTGGTAAATTTTCACTATCGCTCTGCTTTTGCATGATACAGGCTCAAGGTACGGATTTGTTGAGGAAAACGATTGCTGCTAACCAAATTTGGTTTGATTTCCTGCTGGGGTCATCACGATACGAACTTTTCTAAATTGGTGTGCTTTTCTCAAAGTGTAAAAATCGAATCTTGAAATAATTGACCCGAAAAAAGAATCCGGGTCCGTTTGCGTGAAAGGGAAATCAGCGCCTTTGCTGCTACGCCAATGGGACTCCGTATTTTCTATGGCGTCTTTTTTCAATGGTAAACAACAAAAAAAACCGGCCAAGTGCGTGTCGGACTGGCGCACAAAAGGTTCCGTACCATTATCTGTAAAAACGGCAAAAAAACACGTTTGTTGTATGGTAGTTGTATTTATTGTATTCTGTTTTTTAGTATTTGTTATTATAGCGGCAACAGAAATACACTATTTGTGAAAATTTCAGCTCTCTAACTATCTCGGTTCATGAGATACAGCCTGGTGACAGACGGACAGACAGACACGTCTGTCTGTCCGTCTCCGACAGCGGAGTCTTAGTAATAGACTCCCATTTTACCAACGGATACGGAACCCTAAAAAACAGCCTAGTTAGTTGTTTAACAACTGCTTCTAGAAATTTTCGCCAACTTTGTTACATCGAACTCGATATTAAAGAAACTTGCTAACCCATGGGAACCGTTTGCGTGAAAGTTAGTCTATTTTTCATCATTACAGGAAAAGATTTTTTCTACCTTACACTGGTGCATTTTTTATGCTGGCATTAAATGCAGGTGAAGCTCCAGCGTTATGAAATGGGAACAATTTAGGTCTTTTTCTGTGGTTATGGTAATTATTATCACAATATATATAGCTTTTTAAAGTTTTCGATTAGTAAAAATCACAACGCATGATCTTAAATTTTATCTTAAATTAAAATCTTAAAGGTTTTATCTAATTGTCATCATTATTGTTATCGGTGTAGCTTTATCAACCGACTAAAATTTGAGGAGACTTTTCTTCGTTTTTCTTTTGAATGTAGGTATAACCTCACACACACTTTTTATTTTGACAGACGACCTAATATGATATTGTTTGGTTATTAGACACAATCTTCTATGGTAAACAAGAAATAACAAAACTATTCTTGCACTCACAATTGTATATAATATGTTATTTTAACAGACTGAAAAAAATTGTTGGACTTCTTTAAAATCTTTCTCATTTTATTTTTCTTCTTTCCCCTTTGGGTACGGGACCCTATTACTAAGACTTCGCTGTCCGTCTGTCTGTCCGTCTGTCACCAGGCTGTATCTCATGAACCGTGATAGTTAGACAATTGGAATTTACACAGATGATGTATTTCTGTTGCCGCTATAACAACAAGTACTAAAAACCAGAATAAAATAAATATTTAGGGCGGCTCCATACAACAAAATTTATAGATGATGATGCGGAACCCTTCGTGCGCGAGTCCGACTCGCACTTGGCCGGTTTTATTTTGTTGTTCATAATTTTTTTTCAATAATTATGTACTTCACGCACTAAGCTTTTATAGTTTAAAAAATATATAATAATGTATTATTATTATTTTTAAACAATTAAAACAATATACATTATATTGTTTTTTTCTTAGACTCTTCACCCCGTCTCAACGTTTTTAAACTGTCTTCTACCTGATATTTGTCTGTAAGAGATAGCTTCTAGGAATAAGGCAGCCTCAATTGTGCCTTCCTTAGTGTATTTTTCTCTGTTCTGTTTGTTTAGTGTTCTGTGCAATAAAATTTCAATAAAAAAAACGAAATAAAAAAGGGAAAAACCTGAAACGTTTTCAATTAAAAAAAAGATAAAAAGCCCGTTAGTTCTAAAAACAATTACATCTACATTTCGCTGCATTTGTGTCGTCCTTTTTTCGGGATTTTTATTTATTTTTTTGTGCAAACAATTTAGAAAATCGTGTTTATTTTACTGTATGGCTTTTAAATAAATCTCTATTTAGTTTGACCGATTCATAGAAGATCCTATTACTGTTTTCAGTTATGGTCTGTAAAATAATATTTTGGACTCTCTTTTGCACGCACAAGTTGTAAGTGGGTACCTATTTTATAAATGTCGGATTAATGTGTCTTTTAATTATTAAAATATTGTTACGACATTTTTGACTGGGATTTGTGACATCAATAGGAGACGTACTTTTGGAAGTTCGTGTTTGATCAGCAATTTTTAACGATTTTGCCAAAATAGATGTTTACGAAGAACGTCTCAATTTGCGATTCGATCTTCAACCAAAGAATACTCCAAAGAAACTTAAGTTGTAAGGAGCTTTGTTAAAAATCTGAGACCAATTAGAGCAAAGAAGGTGGAAAATAAAAAAAATATGAGTTCGTTGTTTTTTTCCTTTGAACTTTTTGTTCTTTTTACCTTGTCATTGTGACAATAAACATTTATTCATTGAAATAGTATAATTCCAGATATTAAAAAGGATAGGTATCGGAATTTCCAAAACGTAAAAACAAATAACTGTCAAAATATACGGCTGCAAAAACACAATTCGCGTTTGTTATCATTATTTCAAAGATTTATATAAATTTAAATATGAGATACAAGTAAGCTTCTGCTCGTGACTTGAGAAATAAGCCAAGTACTAATTAGGTAATTAACATCCCGCGGAAACAAAATCCATAATCAACTACGAGAAATGTACACATTTAAGTAAAACCACCAATAATCTAGCCACAAACAATGCAAACCTCGTACTAGTAACTGATATCGGATCAACGTATTTTAATAAATAAATAAATATTTTGTTAGGCTATATCAGTATCTGGGTCCCTTTCAGCTATTTCTCTTTAGCCTCTAGCGAGATTGAGCTGTCTAACTAATATAATACAGAAACATGAAACCATTTTGTAGTGCATCACAGGCGAGTAGCAAACAGATGCGATAAAAATTGTGCCGTGCTATTGTACCCTAAAGATAGGGTCCCTTCTGAAAATCATCGTCGTGATATGTCCCTGGCTGTCACGATAAATGCTGAGCGGGGCCTTCTTGGCACATTTTTTTTTTATCTTAAGTATTTCTTTTGTATTCTGTGTATTTATGTGTGTGTCAAATCAGCGCTGCAATTTTCTGCAGCACATGCTGAGCTGGTGCCCATTAGACACCACATCGATGCGGATCATGGTATGCAATCTTTTGTGTTTTTTCTTGTTGTTTAATGTTGTTATTTGTCTGCCTTTTCTTTTTTATGTTTTTTTGTATTTTGTATGTATTCTACTTTTTTATTGTTGTGTGTGTCTAATAAAATATTTCTCTCTCTCTCTCTCTCTCAAATAAATATTATTAAAAGACAACAAACCAATTTTCAATAATTCTTACGACCTATATCACCATGTACGGTTAAGTTCTGAATGGGCTATTTGTAACTTATAAGTATTTTATTTGTACGACCGTCAAAGCGTAGGTATGACACAATAATTCCAGCACTGGTCGACCTCCGTAGCCGAGAGGCGAGCACGCCGGACTATAAATGGCGCCGCCATCTCTGAGGTTCCGGGTTCGATCCCCGGTCGGGTCAATGTAGAAAATGAACTTTTTCTATATTGTCTCGGGTCTGGGTGTTGTGGTACCGTCGTTGTTTCTGATTTCTATAACACAAGTGCTTTAGCTACTTACCTTAGGATCAGAGCAATGTATGTGATGTTGTCCTATATTTATTATTTATTTATATTTTTATCTGTCACGTATCTACTTATTTGGCACTTTATCCGTACAAGTGAAACAGGCCCTTATTATTTTTAAATAATTTGTAGAATACGATTTGAAAAGCTGCAAAAAATTGGCGGTCTTAACATACCTACTGCCAATAAAAAAAAAAGTTGTCAGTATTTACGAGGTCCACAGAAGTATAGTTTTTGACGACCTCCGTAGCCGAGAGGCGAGCACGCCGGACTTTAAATGGCGTCACCCATCTCTGAGGTTCCGGGTTCGATCCCCGGTCGGGTCAATGTACAAAACGAACTTTTCCTATATTGTCTCGGGTCTGGGTGTTGTGGTACCGTCGTTGTTTCTGATTTCTATAACACAAGTGCTTTAGCTACTTACCTTAGGATCAGAGCAATGTATGTGATGTTGTCCTATATTTATTATTTATTTATATTTTTATCTGTCACGTATCTACCTATTTGGCACTTTATCCGTACAAGTGAAACAGGCCCTTATTATTTTTAAATAATTTGTAGAATACGATTTGAAAAGCAGCAAAAAATTGGCGGTCTTAACATACCTACTGCCAATAAAAAAAAAGTTGTCAGTATTTACGAGGTCTACAGAAGTATAGTTTTTGACGACCTTCGTAGCCAAGAGGCGAGCACGCCGGACTATAAATGGCGCCGCCATCTCTGAGGTTCCGGGTTCGATCCTCGGTCGGGTCAATGTACAAAACGAACTTTTCTATATTGTCTCGGGTCTGGGTGTTGTGGTACTGTCGTTGTTTCTGATTTCTATAACACAAGTGCTTTCGCTACTTACCATAGGATCAGAGCAATGTATGTGATGTTGTCCAATATTAAAAAAAAAAGTATAAAAGCTAACTGGCCAAGTTGGGCACTTTACAAGTATTAATCTTTAGACGTACCAGATGGTGTAGTTTAATGGCATTTTTACATTCATTACACCCCATTTTTGGTGTCGTGAAATGTGTAAAACTTTGATAATATATTTTAAGGACCCTAATAAATACTTTTTAAATGACGCGATTATGAATTTTGTTCGACTCTAACAACTAGAGTTGTGTAATACTAGTACAAAGATTTTTATTTTTTGATTTATTTTTTAAAATATCACATTGGATTTGCCTTATATTACAGTCTTTCCATTCTGTTGACGTTTAAGGTAAGCTAGGACCAGCGTTACGGGGTGTTGTAACATTCGCAACGAACATGACTGTTTTTGTTAAGGCGGCGACTGACATTGAATATTCGCTTGATGTGAGCACGTTACAAGTCGAATGTTCGGCATGTCAGTACAGCGAGCCGAACAGCTCGATACGAGCGCCGAGCGCGCTCTTCTCGGCTGTCGGTTTCTTGGCGATTTACAAGTCAGTCGCTGCCTGCACGAGCACTGCACGCACGCGTCGTGTCTTGCTACGCTGATTGTGTTTTTATATTGACCGCTGATTTCTTGGTTTTTAGAATATCCTGACAAGTTCAATCCGCCACTTTCATGTCTCATTCTGAATTTTTTTTTTCTAAACACGCTTTCTTCGCTTCTTTAAATAGCAGTAACGGATTGAAAGAAACGCAGCACACACCACCTGTACGTCCGCCATTTTGACTGCAACAGGATGGGATGGAGCACAAATAATGATGGCGAACAAATATTCATACGAATATTCACATCGAGCGAATATTCAATGTCAGTCGCCACCTTTACGCGTTTGCTTAAAATCGTGTCAATCTAACTCACTTCACATTTATGCGCTTTAACATATTGCATTACGCCCATTAGCTTAACTAATATTAACTTTTTTAAATAGAAACGGTAAGCAGAAGCAGTCCCCAGCAAAAAATCTGACCCCTTTAAATTAATATCCGTAAGTGTATTGGAAATCGATTTTCAGCCCACCGTCTGTAAACACCTTAATGGTAACATGACAGATGTCAGAGTAATCGAACGGCTGACAGTTCGTACAACATGACAGTTACGCGTCTCAGAGAGGTCCACACATAGACTTAGCATTCGCGTAGGTGTACCTGTACCTATTATCTATGGGTCCACATGTAAGTATCACTCAACCACCAACCACCATTCAATCACCGTATCCGTACCATTGTATCATTTGTCATCAAGCTTCGTTTTGAATTTTTGTATCAGTACGTATCTTAGAAAAAGTTATCTTAGTGTCAGTATCTTCCTGGGTTATCAAAACAAAATACGTAAATTATAATTAAATCGATATAAACAAAAAAAAACGCGAATTACCATTAATTAATAATAAAAAATAAATAAAAATTGGACAACATCACATATATTACATTGCTACTAAGGTAAAACTCTTGTGTTATAGAAATCAGAAACAACGACGGTACCACAACACCCAGACCCGAGACAATATAGAAAAGCTCGTTTTCTACATTGACCCGACCGGGGATCGAACTCGGAACCTCAGAGATGGCGGCGCCTTATATAGCCCGGCGTGCTCGCCTCTCGGCTACGGAGGTCGTCTCTATAAGACCAATCATGACTACGTCTCCCACCTGCCCACATTATAATAAATATACGCCCATGACATGTGTTGATACGGGGTACGAGAATCAGATAGGCAAGTCATGCATTACAGAACAAATTGTGCGGTTTCGTTCGTTTAGCGTAACACCCTTATAAGAGCGTATTAACTAGAAAGTGACAAATTTGATCAAGAAATATGATATTCAATGATGTTCACACCAGCAAGTATAGTGTTACCCATCACCGCAAACTAAAAATAAAAACTGCTCTCCCACCTTTTGTGCTCACGGACAAAAACACCACATAATACAATGCACTAAAGTAGTTTTCAACAAAGGGTAACTCGATACATGGGGTTACTGACACCGGCTACAATGCCGACCAAGGAAACTGCACAATACGAGTCTCATTAAGATCACAACCACTGCAATACAAGTTACAAATGGACAGAGGATCGCTCTAAAATGGATTTTACCAATGAAATTGCAAAGGAAACACAACGTTTGTATCGCTTTTGTAGTGATGTCAAACAACGATATTATATCGCTATCGACAAAACCGATTAATAATTTAAAACAATGTAAATAAACTTGTAGCTATAGATCTCTCGGTATATTAGAGTTAACTAAGAGCGTATGTTTACAATAATGTACAAAGTTACTGTTAGCAGTAAAAACAAAAAAAAAACTAAACGCAGCAGTACATAGTGGGTAAATTATGGATAGATACAGGTACTTAAATACACCTTATGCAACATAATACACTGCGCAAACTACCAAATCAAGATGGTCGTCAAATCAAAAGAGGTGAATTGAGAATCATAATTATTATGGTATTCCTTGTCAGTTTGTGATCAGATGCTTTTTAAAATATACAATACTACAAAACAGTATTTACCTCTGTGCTAAAAGGTATAGAGCATAATAAGTGTTATTTATTGACTGGTTTAGTTTTACGATCATTTACGATGCACAGTGTTAGTAATAACGTAAATTGTTCGTACTATCGATATTTTTACTGAGCTTCTCATCACAAATCTGTGCAGAATATATGCACCTGTATTATACCTACGTTTCGACAAGATTTTTCGTGGAATTGATTTACCAACAAAAAGAATTTAAAACTAAATTTTACATCAGTGTTTTAATTTAATGATAAAATAATGTAGCATGGACTAGCTCGATGGATTGGTGACCTCAGGAAGATCTCTGGCAGTTACGTTATGAAAAAACTTGAAGATCTTAAAATCTTTTGCGCTCTTTGGAAGACTTACGTCCAGCATTATGTAGCGCGAAAAAGACTGAAATGATGATATTAAAAAAATCCAATCGTATTGTTGTTGTATAGGTGTTTTATTCATGAGCTATTTGCACTAATAAACTCTTGAGCCAAAAATACGTTCTGTTTATGTCAAGATGAGCACATTATCCGCTTGATTTTTTTTTAAATATCGTTCCCTATTACTCTCACTCTCTTTCTTACAATTTTCAAAAAGAACCTAGAGCTGCATTCTACGTACGTATTTCATTCATTAAGTTATGAATTTGCGTAATCTCGTCTCACACTAAGACCCCGCGCACACTAGATACTTTTGTGATCGGCCGACAATTGGATCGTTCTTAGATTTACTATTAAAATTGGCCGATCACAAATCGTTTCCAGTGTGCGCATTTACTTGTTTATTCGTAGTAATCAAGATCTTTCAACTCTTGACCGATTTAAAGTCTGTAGTGTGCGGGGGTCTTTACTGTCGATACACCTACTAATTAGTAGGCATTCATTTTGTTTGTTACTAAAAAGTTTGCATTATATCACATTAAATTACTGAGTAACATTTGTAGACATGTAGGTAATAGGAATAAGAAATTACTTCTTGCCAAATGTCTACACAGGGCGGTTTAGGGGGCAGGGCCATAACCATGAACTCTTAAAACCATAGACTTAGGATTCGCTACGCTCTTAAAGACTGACAAAGCGTGGAAAAGAGACATCATATCCTTGCGGGCACCCTACAAGATAGAAAAAGACAGATGTCAATGTACCTATGTGACACAAAAAAAATATTTAACTGACTATAAATGACTTCAATTTCAAACGTCAAAATTAATTTTATTAAAATATACAAAATTACTAACGGAAAACTTATTTAAATATTTCTGTAGACATGGGGTGCTGTTCAATTATAAATTGTGATGTGACAAGAACTTATAACCCAAATAAATACACATTTCACAGGTAAATACATTTTTTGATGAAAACATTTTGAAACAAATTTGTGTCTAATTCGTAATTATAATCGACAAAGAACTTGGATTTTACAGAAGAATATGAACTTTGTTTGGTGTGTGTTTGTGTATTTCGTAGTTAAAGACATAATTACAATAAATATTAGGTAAAATAGTAAATTGTATGTCTACACTAGGGATTGAACTAGCGGTGACGTCATAAGTATCGATAAAATATCGACAGCCATTTGTGGGTATAGAAGATTAGTAGCAATTACTAAAAAAATATTTATCATGTTTGTTTTAAAAAAAAAACACTCCAATACTGTTTTTTTGTGATTACATTATGAGATTTTAGTTTTATTTTTGGGCATCTAAAATATAACTTGTTTATAAACGACTAAAAGAATTCTGTATAGTTTAGTCAAATATTTAGTATAATATAAAATATTTTTTTAAGAATACCATCTAAACCTGAAATTCGCGAAAAGTGGATAAGAGTTATAAACAGACCAGATTGGACTCCGCGGAAACAGTCAACAGTTTGCAGTAAACATTTTGAGGACAGATGTTTCGTTAAAAGAATTTTTTGACGTATATTATTATTATTATTTTCGAGTTAGGAATGAAACACAGGTGTCAGTTAAATAAAATAAAAGCATTTCAAGAATTGTGACATCAAGTATGTTTTAATTTATTTAGAGGATATTCAATAATTTTGACATCATATTATAGTAATAAAATAAGGAACAAAATTAAAAAAAACAGACAAGTAACAATATTTTCTCGTCAAAAACAAAATTAATAAAGATATATTAAAAAAAATATTACAAATAAACAAAAACAAAATTAATCAATTAATCAGAATACCTACTTAAAAAAAAACATACTTTATGTCACGATTATTGAAGTGCATTTATTTCATTCGATTGACACCTGTGTTTGATGCCCAACTCAATGAACACAGAACCACCTACTGTAAGTGGTATAATATTAACTCTGTGATTATAAGGAATATGTTAAAATGAAATTATGATATGAAATTGTTTTAAATAGGTTACATTTTAATATTTGAGCAGACAATCTGGTAAAGGTTGCAGGACGACGCTGGATGCAGGTTGCTTCCAACCGGCCGATCTGGGAGTCACTGGGGGAGGCCTATGTTCAGCAGTGGACGTCCTGTGGCTGAAATGATGATGATGATGATGACATATTTAAAACGACCGTTTTCTTATTTTCCATTATATAAACTTGTTCACAATATTCAATTACTCATTTTTCGATTTAATGCGAGTAAACTTGTTTTTCAGATTTCTCAGTTTCCAGACTGTGAAGTTTGCATAACAAAAATATGACCTTTTTTCGACCATATCTTAACTTTACACATACAAGCCCAGAAAGCCCCGTATCCTTTCCGTGATACTGATTTTCACCTCTTTTTTGTTTAAAGATTAAGTTTAACTTTAGGTGCTTCAAGGTCCGCGGCGATTGTGACTTGTGCCAAATCAATTTGATGCCGGTTGCAATTTATCGATAAAAAAATTGTGGCTTGAACAACACTACTACACACACACATACGTGTCACATTTTTTGTATCATTTGCAATGAGCCTTTGTCTATCTTGTACATTCTATAGTACATTCTATATCTATGCTTAAAACAATCTCAAAGTTGTCAAATCTGTCAATTTTGGTACGTCATTTCATACAAAATTTGACAGAAACGATAATGTTTGACAGATTTGTGATTGTTTTAACAGTTCATGGTTATGGCCCAGGTCTGTTAGATTTTGTCTAGGCTCAAAATACCATCTTTACTTTATACCTCCACGTGTTCCTGGTGACAATAAATAATATAATAATAAATAAATATTGGAAAACATCAAAAAGGTACATTGTTCTGATCCTATATTTATTGTAAGTAGCGAAAGCACTTGTGTTACAGAAATCAGAAACAACGAAGGTAATACAACACCCAAGATAATATAGAAAATTTCATTTCTACATTGACCCGATTAGAAATCGAACCCTGGACCTCAGAGATGGCGACGCTAAGTCGGATAAAGAGGTCGTAAAATACAATAACACCGATAGACGCTCTGCCTAAAACTTTGCACTTCTTTGGGGAAAATGGCCTACTAAATGTTTTCCCAGAGGCTTACACCGCTTTGCAATTTTAGGTTGGATATTTTTAGAACTAGGTCCAAAGTTACAAGCCGACTTTCATTAAATAAAAAAAATAAGTTACTGCTGAGTATTTTGAATTCAATTTATAGTTTACTATTTTTAATAATTCGTTTTTATTAAGGTAACTTTTATTGGCACCATATTTTGAACTACCTATCCAATACGTAGGTATTACCACCATGAGATAAGCTAAGTTTTTTTTTTCAATATTTAATTTTATCAATTTATCGGCGAGATTTTTTAGCATAAATTAGAGCTTTCAAGTACTTTGAACTAAGCTTTGGATAGACGAACCTTTAAAAAAAGAGTATACTAATTCTTTAATTGACAAAGGATTTTTCTTTTTTTTTTATTAAAAAATATAGTTTGTACCCGAGACTCGATTTGAACTACTTCCTAATATTTGGTTTATATTTTTTAACATTCTGTATTTCTAAAACAGAGACTAAGAGATACCATCACATGACCCTGTAGGAACTTTTACCACAAAAGGTAACCTATCTGTTACAAGGCCACAGACGACATAATATATTAATTTTCCCATACCGACGAAAATTTTCGCCCAACTCAGTAAATGTATTTTTTTTTCAATTAAGAAATTCTATATAATAATGGTGTACGTTTTTTTTTTGTTAATTTATTTCAACTTTTTGTAATGATTTTATAAAATTTACGAATAGGGATGTTACACGGATATTTATGTTCTTGCTCGGAAGTCTTTCAAAAGAATACATTGCTGAATACTTACTAATTTTATAAAAAAAAATTCAAAAATCATTCCATGGCCGGATAATATAAAATTTCACTTTTCCAAACTGCCGACTAGCTGACATGAGTATTTGTTTTATTTTGTCTTTATATTTTACCATTTTATAATAATTATTTGAAGTACAGGGAATAACGATGGTTCAGTAGAACTTTAAGGCGTGATTTTCCTGATTGAATACAAAAACCTTTTCTGTAAGACCAACATTGACATCCCTGTTAAACAAACTGATATTCGCGGTTTAGTTTAAGAAAGTGAACATTTGTGATTTTAATGTAAATTATAGAAATGTTGCCTTATTACCCAACTGCCAAACGAGGGTTATGTTTTTCGAGCGTATGTATGTATGTAAGTATGTCCATTTCTTTGGCACGCCCTACAGCCTAAACCTTTTAACGGATATAAAAGTATAATATATCAATAGATTCGTCTCAATTGTGGGAGTGACAAGGGGTATGTTATTTCCCAAATTTCCCGCGGGAACAGAACTTACGCGGTAAAAACGGATCTGCAATACTGATAAACTGGTTTTGTAACTTTCTTTTATTAACTATGGGTCACATATTTTCAGTGCTAATAGTATTCAATACTTTATTTTCCAAAATTCCTACCTTCCTAAAATACACTGAAAAAATAGGAATGAAAAACCGTCTAATGGATTTCAACATATGATATGTCATTAGATTCGTCTCAGTTGTGGGAGTGACATAGGATATTTTATTACCCGAAATTCCTATTGGTACCTGAATTAAACGGGAAAAACCGATTTCAGATACTATTTACTAGATTTTAAACCTTTTTTTTCAATGAAGAGTTACAAATAAGGCTTAATAGTTGATTGAAAAGTAGTAGTAGTCGGAGGCATCAAATCAATTAACAGCATAATGATGATTGACTTGGTATGCACTGCGTTAGTACCTACCAAATTAATTAATTTAAATCCGTGTAGAAAAAGTCGAATCAAGTTACATAGATTTGATGCCTCAGACTGCAAATTGATTCTTTAAATCTTGTTTTCATCTTTTAAGTCCACTTTTTACGCAGTCAGGTTTTTTGATTTTTTAAATTAATTTATTTTATTTGAGCAAAAGAATCTCTATACAAAAGGTTTATTTCACATTAAACCTGTATTCCGGGCTTTAGTTTATATTTTTGCACCTTATTCCATGGATGGCTCATGGCGACACTAGGGTCTCCACACGTGACCACCAAAAGAAAAACAAAAGAAAAAGTTTTTTTTTTGTATTGTCTTATTTTAATTAATAGTCATGGTATTGTTTTGTATGTCCTATACAAATACTTTTCTTTTGTATCAAGGTAAACTTTGCAAAGAAACCTGCAGACTGCTAACCTAACAGAAACTTTCTCGCACTCTTTTCCTTTAACGTTTAGGATACCCTACAAAAAACTATAAAAAACGAAAAAATTGAAATGCTGAAAAAATTGAGACATTTTGGTGTTTCAAAGGAGTCTTTAGATTTTATTAAACTGCTATCTTACTGGTAGAACTCAAAAAGCATGTGCATTACCATGGGTGTTCCGCAGGGATCGATATTAGGACCCCTGCTATTTCTAATTTATATAAATGACCTGCCTAACTTTGCAAAAAACCTATGTGTTGTGGTATTATTTGCAGATAATACATCACTGATCTTTAAAATAAAAGAGGGTCAGAAATCTTTTGACGATGTGAATAATGCGGGGGCATGTGGGTTTTATATTGGTTTCTTACAAAAATCTTTACTTAATGCATCTTTTTATCTGGATTAGCCAAAGTTTAAAATATTTTAAAGATATTTACAATATGACACCTAACCTGAATATAACTATCGACTAGACGACCTCCGTAGCCGATAGGCGAGCACGCCGGTCTAATATGGTGTCGCCATCTCTGAGGTTCGGGGTTCGATCCCCGGTCGGGTCAATGTAGGAAACGAACTTTTCTATATTGTCTCGGGTCTGGGTGTTATGGTACCGTCGTTGTTTCTAATTTCTATAACACAAGTGTTTTAGTTACTTACCATAGGATCAGAGCAATGTATATGATGTTGTCCAATATTTATTTATTTAACTATCAATTTCACTCAACCTTCAAACACCAGTCAAAAACCCATTTGCGCAACCTACTGTCCTTGTTGAATTTGTACAAAACTCAACAAGGACAGTACTCACGTGGAAGCTTACAACGTAGAGGTAATTTAATATTAAATAGTCCGTGGATATCGTGTGGACTTAGAAAATCTAAATTAAATTGATGTTTGTAAACTGTCTGATGAGTACATCAGTTGGGTTAGTCATGTAACTGGACTCGTTCAAATTTCGCAAATTTTTGTTTGTGTGATGAGCACGAGCATATATAGATAAATTATAGACGTTTAAAAATGTATTTAAGTTTGTTAATCTGTAAGTCGTCATTTACAGTCACCATATAGGCTCTAATAATTAGCTTGGGGCTTGATTATAAGTGTGTTTATTATTATTTATTTATTTGTCAGTCAATTATAGAATTGTTTAAGTCAAAAAACTTCAAATCAAGTTCACCTGGACACCAATTACTTTTTGAAAATAAACTACTTAAAACCTGTTCACGCAAATTTTAGGATACGACGAAAATCACTCGTATGTTATAAAAAAAAACGAGAATCATCACAACTTGGAGGTCGAGAATTTGGGAATCTGTATTCTTTTTGCAGCAAATAATGTTTGAGTGTAATGAAAATCTAAATTCGAAGTTAGCTAAAGTTGCTTTCGATGTACCAGTTTGAGGCTGGAGTAAACACTTAAATAGCCAAAGCATTCATGGGTTAAAAAAACCTCGTACTTTATTAATGTAGTTTACGGGGTGTTTAGTTATTTTTGCCAATAATACAATATACAGGTTGTGGTTCAAATTTAAGGATGCGAATGTGTTCATAAATACAAACCACATTTTCTATGGGGTGTATATCTTTTTTTTTGTTTTCCCATACAATCGAACTCTATCCTACCCAGTTGATAATGTACAGTTTTTTTTTATTGTTGATTCCGTACGCAACCACTTTTACGTTTTGTATTGATAAACACATTTAACTGCATACATTTGGCTTCTGTTCAAAATCTTTAGCACTCTTTTTCTAAGGCACCAATATAAGATCTCAAAAAGAAAGTTACTTCTACATACAAAAATGTCAGCTTTTTTGCGATACCGTAACATTTTCTTTATGACAAACATCAATATTGCAAATAAAACAAAGCTTCATGTAAGTACTATACAGCTGATTCATATTTCCCTTACAAAAACGGTGTAAACTTACCTCCGAAGCTCATCATCTTAAAAATAATTTGAAAACTTAGACCAACTAAGTCGTAATGAAGTAAAATTCTTTTAAACTTGTACCTTTAGCACAAAGAAATGACTTCCCCAGTATAATCGACATCGTCTCTTTGGTCGCGATCTCATTTTCTGCTTGAGTACGCTTTAAGTAATACCAGTAATACTATCTACTATGTATAAAGTTTTAGTTATTTGTTTTCTTTAGAATAATGATAGGATAACACCTGCGGGATAACCATGAATAATAAAAAATAAAATAAAAATTGTTTATTTCGTTAACACACAAAATCGTAAACAATATTGAGGCTGGGATCTACTCAGTAAGTACTCGTGGTACCTGTGGCGGGAGACCCCGCTCTTCTTTTACAATATTACATACATAATTTGAGAGATTTGATAATGTTTGACAGATTTAAGATTGTTTTAAGAGTTCGTGGTTACTGCCCTGATCAACTCTGTGGCTATGCAAAACGGGTAATAGGTAGAGATCGCGCACAGTGCGCTGCATGGAAAAATAATACAATTAGGGAAAAACTATAACTCAACTTCTCTCGTGGATTTTGTATCCCTACACCTCCACGATAACTTAAACAAAGCGACACAAAACGCCGGCGAAGTTGCCAAGATTTGGTCGAGGTGCATCTATTGCATCTTATAAAAAAGCTCAAAGTTGCACAGCGCGCTACGGAAAGGGCTATGCTCGGTGTTTCTTTGCGAGATCAATAAATAAAAAATGAGGTGATCCGTGAACGAACAAAAGTCGCTGACATAGCCCGACGGATTAGCCAGCTAAAGTGGCAATGGGCAGGGCTATGTTCAGATGGCAGAAGAAGGAGAAAAACAATGTGTAGTTTTATAATATATAGTTATACATTCAAGTGCCCAGACGGACGAATATGCTAAAAGTCTTCAAGGGTGCTGAGCTAAGGATGTAGGAGTAATGAGGGGGTTGAAGGTTAGTCATTCATTTTACTCTGCTTGTCGGTACTTAAGCTTAATTCTACGTTTAGTAAACTATGTGACATTTTGATAGTGTTAGTTGACTGTTACTTCCGCTTCCGTCACCAAAGAATCTACGCATAACCCTATATTCGGCGCTTTAACAATTCATGCAAGTATTACTGAAGTCGCATTTAAAGTTATAATTTACAAAGTTCACCTAAGACTTCGAACTTCAAACATGAATTTCAGGGACTAGCTTGATACGCAGAATAAGAAGAAGAAACACCTCAAATCATACAAAAATTGGTTAAAGCGTAAAACGCACAATCATTTCATTCGATAGGTTTTTATTCTATCGGATTTTGACTGTAACATTAATAGGTATGTGTATTCGCAACATCAATCTAACAACCAAAGCCTCAACAGCAAGAAACACGGTACAAAATTTGACAGGCAATATCGACTTAGTAAAAAAGCAATCGCATATATTAGCGAAGACACGTGGTTTCAATCCAAATCTGAGACAATCAGTTTTCCAGATATTAGATATGATAACTATGGAATTCATTATCATTACCATCATTTCAGATTTCCAGATTAATAGGTTGGAAGCGGCATTCATCCAGCGGCTTCAACCACCAGGTCGTCTTTATTCATTGTGGTGGACGTCCTACGCTGCGCTTACCAGTACGTGGCTTTTATGTTAAACAACATAATCTAAGGCCTGGCTGTTCTTTTTAGGTTGAGCTAATTGTAATCCATTGATTCCAGAGCTAGGCCCGGTGGAAACTTCTTAATTCTATTCTCGCTTCCAGGTAAGAGCTTTCTAATTTTAGCAGTGAAATTTCGTTTTAGTATCGCCGGGAGATACACTTATCGCACTGACTACAATAAACGTGTCACTTGGATATACATACATTGTGTTCAGGGATGCGTGCATGATGACCAACAAGCCAGCAACGTTCCTCCGTTACAACAACTAAACGCTGATTTACATTTCTTTGCTTTTCGATCCTGTCTATAGTTTTTTTTCTCCAGGAAATTAAGATATTGTCCTGAAATTAAGATCCCAAGTCACAAAGACTCGAGTTAATTCAAAAACAATTGTTTTTAATTTAAAAACAACCGACAATCGTAAATTTCAAAGGCTTGATGATTGTGATGAGCAAGAGAAACAGAACATTGTCTCATAAGTTTTCATCAATAAAATAAGATCTGCCCCCTAACCATGAACTGTTAAAACAATCACAAATCTGTCAAAATCTGTCAATTTCCTACCATGAAGTCGTAAAAACAATCACATTTATTGGATTTTGACAACAAACAATTTTGCCTATCATTCACTCATTTCAGTACAAATGACGTTTATTATGACACTAATGACAGCTAGAAATTGATTTCATATGTCAAAATAATTTGTATGGAAAAATTATTTTTTATTGTTTTCTTAATTTCTAAATGAATGCTGTAAAAATAGTAGCAAGATACAAAAATAGGATTAATTATATGTATATATTTGCATAAAACATTATGATACTTCGCTTGACTCTCCGAAAATCGTAAAAGCAATTATGATATTTAGCAATTTTGATTTTTCTTTTTTTTTATTCGTACCATGAACTGCTTTAAATGTGTTTGTTTAGTGATGTGAAAGAATGAACGACTTGTCTATATCTTGGTCGTCAGAAGAAAAGGAACGCAATATCCAAAACTACTGTCAACAGATAACTTTGTCTCTTTCTATTGTTGTATCTGCCTAGTCTATGCCTAATGTCATATCTATGAAAACACGGAGCAGCTGTCCGAAAACAAAATTAAATAAAAAACGAATAGAGCAATATACTCTGAAATGAAAAATTTTAGGCGAGAGGTAATGCAATTTATCTTAAGGTTTTATGGTTTTAAAAACTCAGATTGTATGCCAAGTGCTAGAAATTTTTGTATGGCGCAAAATTGAATCCGAACAATGAGCTAATTGAGTTATAAATTTTGACCAACGTTGAGACCAACAACTACTACTACAACAACAACTACTGTCAACAGATAACTTTGTCTCTTTCTATTGTTGTATCTGCCTAGTCTATGCCTAATGTCATATCTATGAAAAACACGGAGCAGCTGTCCGAAAACAAAATTAAATAAAAAACGAATAGAGCAATATACTCTGAAATGAAAAATTTTAGGCGAGAGGTAATGCAATTTATCTTAAGGTTTTATGGTTTTAAAAACTCAGATTGTATGCCAAGTGCTAGAAATTTTTGTATGGCGCAAAATTGAATCCGAACAATGAGCTAATTGAGCTATAAATTTTGACCAACGTTGAGACCTTGTTTCGGAATAGACTAAAAAGTCAACTTCTAATCTATATTTGTGACAGCTTTCAAATTATGACATTACCAAAATTTTGAATCGAAATCAATAACCGTTACATAAATTTATTAAATTACCGGCTTTTTGTAAACCATAGAACTTAGTAGTAATACGTAGTGATTACTCCTCGGTAATACCATAAATACAAGGTACGTTTCACTATGCAAAATCAGATAGGTACGCATTTTACGAGTAGTAACTATCGTGTGTTTAATTTCTCTAGAGAAAGTGATTATTTAATGTATATTTTATGCGATTTAAGGGAAGAACAGCGTGAGCAAAAAAGAAACGCTTCAATAGTCCAACTAACAAGTTACATGTTAAGTTATCATTGCAAGGTAGGCAAAAAATTCTTAAATCCATAACGTTTGGATGTTTGTCTTAAAACTGTATAAATTCTATTTTATTTCTAATAGAAAATCATTATTTGGTACAAGACATAAAGAAGTTGTTTAAACATAGTCAAGTATTAAAATGATATACCTATTCGCTCTCGATGAAATTCGGTGCATAGATAAATCATGACCTTCCTGGCATCACCAATCACCATCATCATCATCACCGCTCGCGTGCCATGTTCAAAGTCTTTTTTCACTAGTTTCTAGTTTGTTTTCTCTTCCATGCATTCTGCATTTACTCATCATTGAGACATAACATCCTTGAGCATTCCTACATATATTATATTTTTAAACTTTATATTGTACAAACTGATGTAATCTGGTCGGCAGTTTCGTATGACAATGTAAGTTTTTTTTAAGGTTTAAATTATCTTCTGTCGAAAAAGTTGCTGTATGTGAGCAGGAGAATTAAGCCTGTCCTAGACAGACGCGGCCTGTTGTGTAGTATGAAAGTCTCAGTACTATTCAAATCCACGCGACTTGCGCGGCCGGAGCGCGGCTAGCCGCGGCCGCAAGCTTCGCCCGCTTCTGCTCAGCAGCCGGTATGTGCGCTCGCGCGGGGTGCGGCCAGTTGCAATTTTTTACAACTAGCTGCAGCGGCCAATTTAAAATATAGGTACGTTGGTCGTTCGGTATTTCATTATGAAACACACTCGCATAGTAAGATATAAAGAAATGACTCTCCAGGCCGCGGCTGAGACCGCCATTTCTTGCCTACTCGTCATCGCGGATGGACGTCTAAACTAAGTCATTTAGAAGACAAAATTCTCCTTTTGTTGGGCGGAGCTTGCGGCCGCGGCTACGTGGATTTGAATAGTAAATAAGACCTTCATACTACACAACAGGCCGCGGCCGCGGCCGCCACCTCAGGCCGCGTCTGTCTGGGACAGGTTTTATCCCCTATCTCCTAAGAGGAAGTAAATTAATATCTGTATTATCTTAGTACCTTATTGATTATTAACTTTATTTTACTTATATATATAATAACGATTTTTTATTTTGGGTTTAAGGTAACCGGGTACGTGTTTTGTTACAAACTGAAGAGTACGGATCCACAGGCAATCGCTTGACATTTTGTAAATAATTTTCTATGAACAAATTCATTCAAATATAAAAGATTGGAAGGGTCAACAAGGTAACACTGCCGTGGATAAAAGGGCATAGTAATTCCTTAGGCAACGATGCCGCAGATGTACTGGCGAGAAGGGGCTCGGACATGGTCATAGAGGGGCCACCCTCGATCCTGCCCTTACCATATTCCAAACTGCGCGCCTGGATTAGACACAGTGCTTTATCCCAACATAACGAACGATGGACTCTGAGTACAGCATGCAGACAATCGAAACTGACCCTCTCAGGGGTCACACCCAAATTGACTCGGCGTATACTCAACCTTGATAGATAAAAGTGACCGGTCACTGTCTCCTAAACATACATATTTACACCATAGGCAACACAGACAGCCCTCTCTGCAGGGCTTGTCTAACTACAGATGAAACCGCCGCCCACGTAGTCTTGGAATGCGAGGCGGTAGCATCACATCGCAATGAAATCCTTTAAAACCGATGGTCGCTCCGCGAAGTCTGTAAAAAACCCAGGAAACTTCTGCGCTTCTGGGCGGAGCTAGGCTGGTTGCAACCGTAACCATCACATCCCCCACGTATAAAAGACCGACTTTGAGTTTAAGTGCGGAAAAAGGAGTCCAATCTCATACTCTCATACTCATATGGGAAATAACATATCCTATTACAATAATCCCTATTTGACTTTTATTCCAATAAACCTAAACTAAACTAGGTCAAGATATTTCATTATTTTATTAATTTTACTTACTTTTGTTGACTTTGGTAAAAGTGGCGTCACTATCTGTCTTGCTCACTCATGGCAAACATGTCCACTATCCTTCTATCTCATCATTTTGAATTCATAAAATTAAGAACCTACCAAGAGCTTGGGCGAATAAAAAACCGGCCAAGTGCGAGTCGGACTCGCGCACGACGGGTTCCGTACCATTTTCTATAAAAATGGCAAAAAACCACGTTTGCTGTATGGGAGTCCCCTTAAATATTTATGGTATCCTGTTTTTTAGTATTTTTTGTTATAGCAGCAACAGAAATACATCATCTGTGAAAATTTCAAGTCTCTAGCTATCACGGTTCATGAGATACAGCCTGGTGACAGACGGACAGACAGACGGAGAGACAGTCAGACGGACAGCGGAGCCTTAGTAATAGGGTCCTGTTTTACCCTTTGGGTACGGAACCCTAAAAACATTTTAACTGGGTAAAATGGGTTAGTAAAAATCGGGTTACTTCAGGTTTATATTTTTGAGAGGAGGAGTCAAGGCACTCTAGTACATTTTTTTTAAGCAATAAGCTCGGGTCGCGCACAAATGTTTGAGCATACCGGTTAAAGGAGGAGGCCTACCAAAGTCGACAAATTTAAAAAAAAAAAATTCATTGTCTTAATTCTCGGAAACTTGGGGCAATTGTGACATTATTTTTGACTGTGATTCTAGAAATGTTATTTAGGGTTACGGTTCCAAAGTTTAAATGAACAAAAATAATAAAAATTAACCACAGTAACCGAAAAATGGTTACAGATTAACCAAATTTCTAGGTTTTTCTTAAATGCCCATAATTTTCAAACTGCATGGGAAAGATTTTTTCTGATTTTTCTCATGATGGTTACAATCAATCCTGTGACCCCGTTTCGGCTTAACGTTGAGTTCTGGGACACCCTGTATTAAACGTAAACGTTTTCTTGTAGGTATACGAAAACCAAAACAATTAAACCCTGTTTTAACCTTCAATAAATTACAACATTTAGGTTTGAGTATATAGTATAGGCCTAAAGTAGCATACACTAGCTAGAGGGACAAGAGTCCGCGCGCCGCGCGCGAGCTACGTGTTCGCGGCGCATTCGCCAGATCTGGACCATATTATGTAGTCTGGTCGCAGCCTTTAACGTAACAACGGAGTATGGTTTGCCACAGTGTGCTTAAGTACGTTCTTTACAAGAATTAACTGCACTATATTATAAAAAAATACGGAAAATCAATGAAAAAAAAAACATATTTACAAAGTTTTTTTTTTCATGTCAACCTCATTTCTACGAGAGATGCCGTCATAGTATAAAATCACCAGCAGTCGAGATCTATTAACTGAGATACATTTGAAGTCTGCTGGTGGGTGGGGTCGATTTTCGCATGGTCTTTTCTGTCTTCACGATATAATTTAATGCATATTATAATGTTAACATGGGCTAGTTTCAGCTTGATATACTATTTACCTAACACCCTGTATATTAAACACGTCTTATTCAGAGTGCATTTGCTGGTCCGGGACTAAGATTAACCCACTGTTCTATACCCACTCACCGTACGTTAGTTATCACCTTGGCCCTGGTTAAGTGAGTTAGGTTTTAGTAAATAGTTCACTTTATAAAACGGTCAAGTGCGAGTCGGACTCGCGCACGAAGGGAACCCTTCGAGCACCATTGTCTATAAAAATGGGCAATTAAATCGAGTTAATTATATGGAAGCCCCCTGAAATACTTATTTTATTCCGGCTTTTAGGGTTCCGTAGTCCTGACAAGAAACCCTTATAGTTTCGTCATGTCCGTCTGTGTGTCTCTGTCCATCCGAGATTTTGCTGTTGACTCTAGAGAGCTGTAATATTGTGAAGATTTGTAAATCAATCACGCTGACAAAATGATAGCATAAAATTTTGCAAAATATAGTTTTAGGGTAGCTCCGATACTAGATGAACTCCGTAGCCGAGAGGCGAGCACGCCCGAAAAGATATGTCGCCGCCATCTCTGAGGTTCCAAGTTCGATTCCCGGTCGGGTCAATGTAGAAAAAGAACTTTCTATACTGTCTCGGGTCTGGGTGTTGTGGTACCGTCGTTGTTTCTGATTTCTATAACACAAGTGCTTAATCTACTTACCTTAGGATCTGTCCCTCTAGCATGAGCAACAAAACATGATATGATATAGCAATTTATCGCATATCTTTTGTCAAAATATGAACTTTTATCGAAAAAGCAAGCATAACCGTGACATCGCCGGCAAGGTCATGCTCACTGTTTCAATAAAAGATCAAGTTGGAGGCTATGTTATATATATATATATATATATATATATTTATATTTTGAAAGAAAAGAGGCAATAAATCGCTATATCATATCCTATCATATCGTATCGTGTTTTGTTGCTCGTGCTAGAGGGTCAGAGCATTGTATGTGATATTGTCCAATACTTATTTATTATACGTGTAACGTGGGGGTGATTATTTTTTCATCGTCTAACCCAGCGTTGAATAGGTCCCTTAAAATAATTTAGGGGTTGCTAATACTACTTTTCGATTTAGAGTTCCGTTTGCCAAATATTAAACTTTAAAATGCTAATTTTTGTTCGGGTAGGGCGTAAATAAAACTATTGGTTTTAAAATTCTGGAAAAAATCTTGGTTATAGTGCTTTCCATGAATTTTTAAGGAAAATTATAACAGTTAATTTTACCTGTACCTGTAACCTGTTAGTTTACGAGTAATAATCGTTTAATTTTGTCGTCGTTCGAAAATTCCTTAAAGGGAAACTTTTAAAGTGACTTAAATGAAGACTTAATTAAATAATTGCTGCAATATATCGTGGGAACTACCACGGGCAACTATAAAACCCTATACTGCGCGTTGCACGACGTGCACTAGGCTGGTTTTTAGATTTTTTAGAACCCTAAAAATAGTATCGTTATGAGGTAGTATACATACTTTGAACTATTTATATATAAATGAGAGATAGCCGTAGTGTAGGACGCCCCCCAGCCCCATATGGAACAACCTTAGGATGATGGTTAGCAGTGGATGAATGAAAAATGCGGGTGATCATGCTCTTTGGGGGAGGCTTGTGTCCAGCAGTGGACTGCAAAAGGCTGAATAGATAGACAGTATGTATAGACTGGCTGGCCGGACTTCCCATGAAAATCTACGCCATACAAATGGGCTCCCGTCGGCGTGAACCTGCTGGGTTCATCACACCGACTATCGTCCGGTGGCCAGTCATGTAATAGTGTGATGTTGAGGAGATGGTAGAGGGCCCCCTACAATCGAACATGCAACGCGCCAAACTAGTTTACTATTCTTAGTTTAGTTTACTATTCCTTTACCGGCGAGATCCGCATGGTTCGGGAAACAAAATTGTGACGGACGTATCGCTCTGCTCCTGGTTGCTGAGATGGTGGAGCATGCTTGCTAACTGGAGAGTGGTGAAGTCAAGATAAATAAGTACCTACATTCGAAGCAGCAATCGCTCGAGCAGCTTTGCTGCGTAAGATGAAGCACCCCGCTTCCTATGTCTCTAAGATGTGGCCGTTGCGGATAATTCATTGAATACCTAGTTTAGTAAATGCCACCTTTTTTCAATAGCAAGTGAAGTACTAAAAGACAAAGTGAGTAGCTGTGGATTAGTATAATTTCAGAGTACCTTGTGTACCAGTTTGTATTATTAAAATAATTTAATGGGTATACATTTGTTAACACTATTTGTTCTTAACGATTAACGGCTTTCACAATATTTTTAGAAACACGGATAATAAACACTTGTGAGGCTCTGTCTTCATCGAATTCTGATTTCAACGTCTTAGTATCTTGGATGCCTAATCATGACACTGCTAGCTTTCTTCTGCTCCGGTACCAGGGGTACCTTATCCAGACGCTGTTAGCTTTTTTCCCCTCTGGTATATATAAGGTACTTAAGGTAATTTAAAGTTTCTCGAAATGAATCAAGAGACCTATAAAAATGATAATTTATTGTGTTATGTTGTCCATGCAAACATCGTTATACAATTGAACTATTATAAGTGTTACCTATAAATAAAGTAAAATCATAAATTAACAAAACACATTCTTGAAATGTGCTTTCGAGTCTAGAAAAAAAATATTGTAAAATAAATTGTAAATACGTGTTTACATCAAATACTGACTGTCTACGACACATTCACATCGTCATCGTTCCGTTCCATCCATTCATTCGTACATACATTCATTCTTCTTCTTGCAAAAATCCACACCGAACGTTAGACGGTCTAAAATATATTGTTAATTTGTTAAACCTAAAAAATATGAAAATATACTAAATTCAAGAATTCACTGGTTTGATTTAATCTTATACAAAAAGTGGCGACCGTGACAGGACCTGCAATCTTCAGATTTGAAGCAGATAGCCCCTCAGATTTCCACGTGTGTCAAGGGCATGAGAAGGACATCATCACCAACCAAGATACAAGGACAGAATTCCACCCAAAGATTACGAAAGATCGTGCGGAACGCGCCAATACCTACGTCCTTGTGAATTACCTACGACTACTGTTACGTGTATCGAGACATTTAACCTTCGTCAAGCAAACCATACTGGGAGTCTGAGATCTATACTACGTGTGCTCCTGGGACGCAGAAGACAGCTTGGATGCACTGCCTACCTACCTAAAAGTGAGCCCGTTCCATTCTTAACTAACATACCTATACATTAATCAATTCATTCTGTGCATTTAGCGGACTTAGTTTCTCGGCATCAAGTGAAATTTCTACATAGTATTCTATTTGTGTCTAGTGTGCTTATCCCTATCTCCGTAAGAGGGCTAAATAGGATAGGCAAATCACAAAACTACTCTTAATAATTTCACCTAACGGTTGATTGCTACATACCTTTCCGCCATTTTGCTATGCACTAATTTTATTCAATCCATTATTTTAGCCGTTTATTCACTACTGTTGAAGAATATTCACAATTTGCACCACTATTCAAGCTTACTTAATTAAAATATTACGAATTTGACCTATAAAAACCATAAAGATATATCTATTTCCGATTATATTCACAAAAAATACAAACCGCCGTTTCCGCATACGTGTTATCATTGTCAGTTTACTTAGGCGAACGAAATTAATTATATTCCAGTGATCCCGGTTACGCGTCATCGCTTGCGCACCTACTTTAGCTGACTACCGGCTGCAACACCTGCATCCCTCAGCGCTGCACGCAGCCTACGCGTGCCGTGTGCATCAGCTGATCAACAAAGCGAGGAGCGTATCGTTCGTAACTTATTACCTACTTTATTACGTAATCATAAACAGCTGTTTGAGATAGCTCATCGCGAGTTTACGTATTAAAATGGCAGAACCTACTAAGCCACTATCGCTTAAAGAGCTAACTATTAAACGCGGTTCTATTAAAGGACGTGTAACTAAATTTAAAATAAGTCTCGATGTTTTAGCATCTTTAGAACGTATTTCAGAGCTAGAAGCGAGTAAACTCTCGATGAAACTGTCAAAATGTGAAGCGTTATTCATTGAATTCGACGAGGTTCAGAATCTTATAGAAATTAATAACCCAGAATGTCAAGAAAATGAGTTAGTTACAAGAGACTTGATCGAGCAAGATTTTTACCATTGCATTGCATTAGCACAAGATTTAATTAAGAAAAATACTAAGTCTGAGTGTGATGACACTAGTTCCCGAGGAAAGTCATCTTTGGCTACGTGTCATCATAATGATCACAGTTGTAACACATTAGGGTTTAAATTACCGGTGATTAAAATACCGAATTTCGATGGGACATATTTTAAGTGGTTAGAATTTAAGGAAACGTATGTATCGCTAGTTCACAATAACGATAGAATCGAAAATATTCATAAATACCACTACTTACAATCCTATCTTGAGGGAGAAGCGGCTCGAGTGATTGCTAATTTAGAAGTTAGCCATAAAAATTATATCGAGGCATGGAACCTATTATGCGAACGGTATGACAATAAACGCCAACTAATAAATAACCATTTAAAAACATTGTTTAATTTAAATTCAATTCAAGAAAGTGACAAGTCATTAAGATATGTCATCGACCATGTCACTAAGAATTTACGCGCACTTAATACACTCGGGCTGCCTACCGATAAGTGGGATGTTTTAGTTATATACATTATCGCAGGAAAATTAAATAATAGTACATATTTTAAGTGGGAAGAACATAGAAATAATTTAAGCGATATACCTACTCTTAGCGACTTCTTTAGTTTTTTGAAGTCTCGCGCTGATGTTTTGGAGACTGTCTATCGCCATAAGCAAGATGGTCAAGATAACAAACAGAAACAGTTCTTTAATAATCAAAATAAGCCTAATACTTCAAGGTCGTTAGTAACTACGTCGAATGAAGGCAACACTTCTACTTTTATACCGGAATGTTTATTTTGTAAGCATAATCATCGTCTTTTTGAGTGTCCTTCCTTTAAACTAAAATCAGTCGAAGATAGATTAAACTTTGTATCGTCTAATAAATTATGCGAAAATTGTTTGCGATCGGGACACATTGCTAAGCGTTGTCGTCTTTCAAGTACTTGTCGTCAGTGTAAGCAACGACATAATACTCTTCTGCACAAACCAGACGACACTGAAATTGTTAATTCTGCAACATTGTCTTCAATGTGTTCATCTGAAGTACTTCTATGTACTGCTAGAGTAAAGGTTACCAATCTAGCCACAAATAAGTCTATGATAGTGCGAGCTTTACTCGACAGCGGGAGTCAGTCGACTATTATCACACAAGCCGTGAAGCGGCATTTAAACCTGATTCCTCAGCCTTCAAACACTAACATAGTAGGCATTGGTAACACTAAGTTACAAATAAGCACAGAACGCTGTATTCTACGCATTAATTCGGAAACTAGTTCATTTAACGTGATTGCATCATGTTTAGTTTTGCCTGAAATTACCGGCAATTTACCTAAAGTATATTTTGATATCAAGCAATTCAATCTTAGCGAATTTCAATTGGCTGATCCCTCTTTTAACGAACCATCGCCTGTAGATATCCTAATCGGTGCCGATCTATTCTGGGACATAATCAGTGCTCAGCAGCATTCGTTAGGAACCGGGAATCCTAAGCTTCAGGCTTCCAGGTTAGGATGGCTCGTCACGGGACCCTTACCTCGCTCTAATAAAAATGAAACTAATTCTACTTTATGCAACTTCGTCTCGCATGACGAAAACTTGATTAATATACAAGACGAGTTATCTAGATTTTGGGAACTTGAGACTTATCCACAGAAAAAACCCCTTAGTACCGAGGAAAAATTATGCGAACAACATTACCTTACCAATACTACTCGCACTAGCAATGGTCAATTTTGTGTAGCTTTGCCACTCCGAGACAACACAGATTGTTTAGGAGATTCCTACAATTTAGCAAAAAAGAGGTTTTTTAATTTGGAGGCTCGATTCCGACGACAGCCAGAATTAAAAGTCGAATATTGTAAATTTATCAATGAGTATGAAGCATTAGGTCACCTATCTGAATATCCAGAGCCTAGACCACTAAATGCCTATTTCTTGCCCCACCATCCCGTTATAAGGGAACTCAGCGAGTCGACTAAACTACGCGTTGTCTTCGATGCGTCGGCTCGCACTACTTCTGGCCTTTCAGTCAACGATCTGCAAATGGTGGGGCCAGTTGTGCAAGAACCTTTATTTAATATACTACGTTAGTTCGTTTTAGACAGCATAAATACGTTTTAACAGGGGATATCGAAAAAATGTTTCGCTCAGTGCTCCTAAAGGATGCTGATCGCGATCTACAACTTATTTTGTGGCGTGATAGTAAAGATAAGCCAATAAGGATTCTACGTTTGAATACCGTTACTTACGGATTTGCCAGCGCCAGTTTTCTTACTACACGTTCTCTTTGGCAGATAGGTGAGGAGTGTGTTGATCAAAAGATTAAATTTATCATACAAAATGACCTATATTGCGATGATCTACTTACTGGTGCAAATACTGAACAGGAATTACGGCATATCCTTCTCGCTGTATCTTCTGAGTTAGCTAAGGGATGTTTTAATTTACGTAAATATCGTTCAAACTTACCTGAGTTGTTTGCTGACTCCGTTGACCTGGAAAATGATAATCTCATGATTAGCAAAGCTACTAGTACACTAGGTGTAGGTTGGACGCCATCCACTGATAAACTCCATTTTCAGCACGATATTTCAGCATCTGAAAATGTCACAAAGAGAAACATACTTTCCTCTACATTTAAAATTTTCGATCCTCTTGGTCTACTCTCTGTCTTCAAGATAAAACCCAAAATTTTATTACAAAAAATATGGAGTCTCAAAATTGATTGGGACGAACCAGTTCCTTCAAAAATAAAAGATTCTTGGTTACGATTCTCAACTAAATCTTCATGTCTATCTTTACTGAAAATTCCACGACGTATTTTAATTGACAATCCTGTATCCGTACAAATACATTGTTTCTCTGACGCCTCGCAACGTGCTTACGGTAGTTGTATATATTTGAGATCTGTCGCTACTCGCGGTGCAGTACAAGTTGTCCTGGTATGTGCAAAATCACGGGTTGCACCTATCAAACCCACTACAATACCACGGCTCGAACTCTGCGCTGCTCTACTGGGATCTCAATTATGCCCTACAGTCATAGCTGCATTACGCTGCCCTATAGAGCGTCAGATTTATTGGACAGACTCCAAAGTAGTGTTAGGCTGGCTGAACTCTAACAAAACTAAAACCTTTGTATCTTATAGAGTAGCTGCTATAAATGAACTCACAAATCCCGCAGACTGGCGTTACGTGCCTACATCTATCAACCCAGCAGACCTAGTCTCGCGTGGCGTCGATCCAGACCAAGTAGACCTGTCTATTTGGTGGAGCGGCCCGTCGTTTCTTTTAGAATCCGAAGCTTCGTGGCCTTCCGCACATATAGCCGATTCAATAGAGTTGCCAGAGCTAAAGATACACCATACTTTAGGGGGGGAGGAGGCAACTTCCATGCCAAGCTTGTCTGAAACTTTATCCAAATATTCCAATTCAACCATGCTTATAAGAGTTTTAGCTAGGGTTTTAAGATTCATCAACAATTGTAAAACACATTTTAAATCAGATAGAACACAAGGTCTACTGCAAGTTTCCGAACTAGAAAAGGCTCACAACGTTATGGTAAAATTGGCACAGCAAGATTCCTTTCCTACAGAGTTAGCATTGCTCAAAAAAGGTAAATCTTTAAATAATAAAGCCGCCTTGGTGTCTCTAAATCCATTTTTCGATGAAAGTGGTATTCTTAGGGTTGGAGGGCGCATTGATTCATCTAATTACCAGTATGATAAGCGTCATCCCATGCTGTTACATTCCACTCATTTTTTCACGAAGATTATATTCAAACAGGAACATGTACGCTTGTTGCATGCAGGTCCTCAACATCTATTGGCTTCTATTAGGGAACGGTATTGGCCTGTGGGAGGTAGGACTCTAGCTAGACGTGTGGCACGCGAGTGCATAACCTGTCGTCGATTTAAAGCTCGCACTATGGACAACATCATGGGAAATTTGCCTACAGACCGCGTACAACCTGATTATCCCTTTTCAACAGTGGGCACCGACTTTGCTGGTCCATTCCTAATAACGGACCGCAAGGGACGTGGGTGCAAAATAACTAAGTGTTACCTGTGCATTTTTGTTTGTTTTCGGTATAAATGTGTTCACTTAGAGTTGGTTAGTGACATGTCAATGAATGCATTTTTACTGACTTTAAAAAGGTTCATAGCCCGTAGAGGCAAACCAAAGATCATTTTTTGTGATAATGGTAGAAATTTTGTTGCAGCCAACAAGGAAATAAATTCTTTTCTTAAAACCTGCAATGATTCTATCATTGATCATGCATCTCGTGAAGGCATTGAATTCCGCTTCTCTCCTGTTTACGCTCCTCACTTTGGTGGTATTTGGGAGGCCGGGGTCAAATCCGCGAAATTTCACTTGCATAGAGTCCTAAAAAACGTTCACTTGACGTTCGAGGAACTGAGTTCGTTATTTGCTCAGATTGAAGCGATTCTTAACAGTCGACCCCTTTGTCCTTTAAGTCCTTCACCTCAAGACCTATCTCCACTTACCCCGGGCCACTTTTTAATTGGTAGGCCATTGACGTCATTGCCATCGCCATATCTGCTTGACTACAGCACACATCGTCTTGATCGATTTCAGCGATTGGAGCAGGCTCGTCAGAGTTTCTGGAAGCGGTGGTCAATGGAGTACGTCGCAGAACTTCAGCAGCGTACTAAGTGGAAGGTGCGATGCAGAGAGCTCAAACCAGAGGACTTAGTCATAGTCAAAGATGATAGCGCTCCACCACTATGTTGGCGCCTTGGACGAATCTCAAGACTATTCCCTGGCTCTGATGGAGTACCACGAGTCGCCGACGTTACAACCCCGCAAGGCACCATTCGTAGAGCCATCAACAGACTTTGTCTACTACCCTCTCCGGACGAAGACCACGAAAAACATTCTTGAAGGCTATACTTCAAGGCGCCCCAGGATGTCTACGACACATTCACATCGTCATCGTTCCGTTCCATCCATTCATTCGTACATACATTCATTCTTCTTCTTGCAAAATCCACACCGAACGTTAGACGGTCTAAAATATATTGTTAATTTGTTAAACCTAAAAAATATGAAAATATACTAAATTCAAGAATTCACTGGTTTGATTTAATCTTATACACTGACTTTAACTTTTTTCTAATTTTATCCAAAGAGAATGGAACCACTACGTTTGAATTTGATCATTCATGACGTATGACTCTTGGTCCAAAATGATTTTTAAAAATCAAGAGCTCAGTCATAGCTCATTAAGAAAGTCTGATATTTACGCTAAAAATAGGTAACATTTCTACAAAAATAACTCCTAGTACAAGCAAAATACATTTTTTTTATATTTTCAAGTAATTAGCAAGCAAACACAGGTATTTATTGTGTTCAATAATATTTCGTTCATTTAATTTATCTAATTCGGACCGCGTGCATCATTTTTTGACATTATTTCAACGCATAGACAATTTTTTACAGTTCACTCGTTCTTTCACAACACTAAACAAGATCGTTTTAGGTAGTTCATGGTACCAAATCACGTGACCAAAATTTTGTGCTCATATCAAAGTGCTACCAAACAATCTCGGTCGTGAAAAAGTTCATGGTTAGGGCCCTGATCGGATCGAATGCAATATGATCGGCAGTAATGGAAATTACTCGTCCTAGAAAACTTGACTATGATGTTGATATTAACATCATTTAAAATTAAGCAACAAAACTTTATTATGCTATTAGTATAAAGTACTAAGAAATGGTGTTCTCACACATTAGACATGATATACTTACAATTAATTAGTCAACTTATATTTTACATAAAACAACGACACGAATATAACTTTCTAATTTCATTCCGTAAACTTTTAGTAACATACGAGCTCGAGTTGACAAAGATATTGTTTTACCTCACCTTACTGTTCTTGAACTAAAGTATTACAAATTAGGATGTTTCAACTCAACTTATCTAACGTGAGTTTATTCTTTAGATAAAATACGACGTCGATTTTTAGAACTTTGTTTTTATCAAGTTAAAAGGAGATATTATAAGTTGTTTCAAAAATATCTGCCGCAGCTGGATGAAAGTATTACATAAACACATCATTTGATGATGATGTGAGGTAGTGAAGAAATTTTATGCCTTGGACATATAAAAGGTGTAACAGAATCAATGTACTTTCTCTTATGGGCTGATTCTGGTGCTCCAATACAACAACTTTTACTATGGGAACAACCTCGAAATCTCAAAAAAAAAAGATTTTTCCATACAAACTCATGTCATCCGATCGGCGAGTTTGTATGGGGAGGTGAATTTTTTTATGCGATTTCGATGTTTGTCCCATTGTAAAAGTTGTTGTATTTGAGCACCAGAATCAGCCCTTAAGGGGAAGTACATTAATTTTGTGACACCCTGTATATATTTTTAAATAATAATAAACGAAAGATTAAGCTTAACTTTGTTAAATTTTGTTTAAACATCCAAACCTGTCCATCTAGCTCCCTCTTACTATGTCCCGGGGTAGTTGGACAGGTGTGGATGGTATTAACAAAATAAGGCTGAATTCTTAGTTTTTAATTTTTTATAACTTAAAAAAATTGATGACGTTCTGGTCATGAAATTTCCTCAATATCGTAATTTATGTAAGGAGCACTTTCATTCATAACAACCGTGGCAGATATTTTTGGAACACCTTATATAAAATAATTACCTACGTTGTAATGAATTCGAGAACCTATAACATCCCTCCACCTTGTCGGAAGGCGCCCTACTCTGCGTTTAACGAATCGTAATATTATTTGTGTCAATTAAATTATGTTTTATTCATATCCCCAATAGCCAAAGTTCCGGCTCAATGGCGTGCTTTGGGAGAGGCCTATATCCAGCAGTGAACTGACTTACGATTAATTCACTTAAAATTGATTGGGACAGTCACGTCGCGTAAACACGGGATAGAACTTATGAATTAATTACATATTGTACAAACTTCCGTTCTCTATCACTAGTTATATTCACTAAACGATTTTCACACTTTGCTTATATTGTCAAAGCTCGACGACATCCGTAGCCGAGAGGCGAGCACGCCGGACTTTATATGGCGCCACCCATCTTTGAGGTTCCGGGTTCGATTCCCGGTCGAGTCAATGTAGGAAACGAACTTTTCTATATTGTCTCGGGTCTGGGTGTTGTGGTACCGTCGTTGTTTCTGATTTCTATAAAACAAGTGCTTTAGCTACTTACTTTAGGATCAGAGCAATGTATGTGATGTTGTCCAATATTTATTATTTTTTTTTTTTTTTTAAAAGCTATACAATTTGCAATTTAAAATTCGGACCTTATTTTATAAATCGCCGTTGCCGATATTTGTAACTTGCAATGTAATGTACTATATCATATCAATAATAAATGATTTATCTATCTAGATTCAATCATAAATCTACTCTTCTCTTTTGGCGATGTAAGTTGCTGTAAGCCTTACTGTCATGAATCAAGCAGCAGCGAGTCTTTGACTTAGGCTTCACGGCTTAGGATCAAATGTTAATAGCCGAGGCCAATATGAATCGTGCCTTCCAAAGCACGAAATTTCTTGTGATAAATGTCATTAAAGACACAAAATTTGTCAACTATCCCACAACTGCGAGCAAGGTTTGACATCATACTAAAATAATAAAAATATTTATTTCTATAACTATCAGCTACAACAACACACTCTTACTCCGTCCTACGAGTCAAATTTGATTAAAAATCAAACTATTCTTCGAGCGTTCCGCCCAATCCTAAAAGAAGGTTATAAAATTCAAAGTTTGTAACATTGTAAGGGCCGTGGGCAGACCGTCGCGAATGGCTGGGCAAAGGCAAACTTTGGCATCGAAAATGAAACGATAATATTTATTTTCGTAATAAGGTAGGACTTCAAAATTTAGGACCCAATAATACTTAATCGTTGTGGGGAAAATGGTAAAAGTATCGCTTTAATTTAAGTTGGACTCATGTAATTTTTAAATGATGTCTAGGATTTTGCTTGCCGGTGAAAGTAAACATCATGAGGAGGTCAGTGCATTGAGATAATGCCAAATAGTAGACCTTCCTCCTGTGTAAGTTATGTAATAACACATACCCTATAAAGTGATCCAGTTGGGTAGATCCAATTTTGAGATGAAGGTTAATCGACGAATCCAACTCGGCTGGGCAGCGCTCGGTAAACTACACAACATCTTCTAGTCCAAAATACCTCAGTGCCTAAATACAAAAGTATACTTAGAACCAGTGTGTGTTACCAGTGATGACATACGGAACAGAAACGTGGCCTCTTACTATGGGCCTAATAAGGAAGCTCAAAGTTGCACAGCGCGCTATGATAAAGGCTATGCTCGGTGTTTCTTTGCGAGATCAAATTAATTAAATCAGAGAATTTCAAATCAGAAATGAGGAGATCCGTGAATGAACAAAAGTAGCTGACATAGCCCGACGGATTACACAAGGTGGACAGAGAACCTGATAAAGGTTGCAGGAAGCCGCTGGATTGAGGTCGCTTCCAACCGGCCGATCTGGAAGACACTGGGGGGAGGCTTATGTTAAGCAGTGGACGTCCTGTGGCTGAAATGATGATGATGATCTTATAAAGTCGAAATATAATCGAAGAATAAGAAGAATCTACGAAAATTCCGCCATTATAAGACTGTACTGTTTTGTATGAGCGAGATTTGACAATACTTTTTAGCCCATACTAAATGTAAGTAATTAATCAGTGTTAATGTTTAGAGAAAGATCATCAAGCATACTTTAATTAGGAACGGAACAAAACTTTAGTAGTATAAGTAAGGATTTTTGGTTGTTCATCCCTTAAGAGGGAACATTTCGGATTTACATTTATATTAAATTGCGTCACATTCCGTCAACATAGCAAATAGCAAATGGGGAACTGGATTATAAAATAGGGAAAATAGGAAGGAATCAAATATTTATTTACGATTCCGATTTTTAAACTAGAAATTTTGTATTTAGTACCTAGGTATAAGTAATGGTTTCCATCGAAGCTTATTAACTTTTTAGGGGTGTAGAAAAATAGGATTAATTGTATTGCGATCTATTGTTAATAATTTATGAAGTAACAAATGAGAGAAATAAAATTTCGTCAATGTATTACAAACCGCGAACAGAATTTTCAAACTTGTAATATATGGTAGCTTTCGCATAATTTATAGTTTGTAGCAGAAAATTAACTAACATACCTTGATGATGAGTAATTCCCAGAATAAATCCACCTAACTTAGGTTCTAATGCAGGTCATGTTCTATGTGTGGGTTGGATATATCTAAATCCATTTAATATGCGTGAGATCCTGAATTATAAATACACCACATTTACATGTATGTTTATTTTATTTGCGACTGAGTTAGCTCTTAACTTCAATCTCACCTGGTTAAAAGATATGATGAAGTAAATATACGCCACCTAGGAGTACCTATATTTACTCAGTAACCGTACTACAGGGAAATGTGGGTAAATGTATAAACAAGGTGAAACGGAATAGTTGCACATTCTTTAAAGAGTTGATTCTGTTGCTTAAATACAATAACTTTTAAATGGGATCGACATCGAAATCTGTCTTCATCTCCATCGCGGTGTTAATAACTGTCTTTATCTCCATCTAAATGTCCATCATTATTATCATCATTTCAGCCACAGGACGTCCGCTGCTGAAAATAGGCCTCCCCCAGTGACTTCCAGATTGGCCGGTTCCACCTTTACCAGGTTGTCTGTCCACCTTGTGGGTGGACGTCCCGTGCTGCGCTTGCCTGTACGTGGCCCCATTCCAGAACCTTTCTGCCCCATTGGCCGTTAGTTCTACGTGCTATGTGCCCCGCCCACTGCCACTTTAGCTTGCTGATCCGTAATTAATAATGTAATAAATGTTCAATCATTCTGAATTTGCACTGGAATGATGGTCGCCAACCCGCCTGCCAAGCGTGGCGAGTATGGCAACAACCCCCCGATGACAGAAGTCACTGGGGGAGGCCTATGTTTAGCAGTGGAGGTCCTGTGGCTGAAATGATGATGATGATGATGGTCCAATACACAAAAAAAAAAGAGTTTGCGCACCAAAATCAGACATTAGAGGGTATGCATTAATTCTGCTACATCTTGTTTTATGCCCTTCTATTTGAATATAGAATCTTCTTGGCGCCGTAGCCAAGTGAGGCGCCTGTCGCAAAGCGGTCAGGCAATGTTATTTCAAAAGATGTCACGTGTCGATCTTTCGTTTGTCACTCGAATATTTGTAAGCTAGTTATTTGTAAGGCATTCTTGTTAACAAACCTACGCTGACATGGCAGTGATGCTCACAATCACACTGTCAACGGCAGCGTCAACGTTATTAACTACCGAAACAATGACGCCGCAGAAAACCGGCGCAAATTCATTGTTTTCGTTCCGAAATGAAATAGCACCGTTCAAACAATGCGTTCCGGCTTAAACTATTTGTGTGGCTGAGCCTCTAATTTTACAGCTACTTGACACACTCTGGTAGACTTGTAATTTGAACCAGTAAACACAACCGTCATGCTTTTGATATTATTTAGTCCTTTAAAAAAACAGCTGTCCAAAATTAAAGAAGTCTTGCTAATTGTGTCTACTTTGACTGGTTAAAGATTAGTTTTGTGACAATAAATTCTTCGACAAGAATTTTTGGCAAACTAATATGTCATTTGTTTTTAAAAAAAATCTTTATTTTCACGACCACAGTACTTACTACTTTTAATGAGTTAGACATATATTTATCAAAATCACAGGAATAGTGTAGGTACGAATTTCATGGATATTGTATAAGATATTTGTATCTTTCGACACAAATTTTAAAATTATAATATTTAAAAAAAAGGACAAGATGAAATTTGATAATTTTGTCTGGGAATGCACTTAAGGTAGTACGAAGTTTACCAGAACAGCTAAATAGCTGGCGATAATTTTAATCTTTAAAAATATTTTTGAAAAAACAAATACTTTTCGTATGTAGTCTTTTTGACTAGCTTGCCTATTCTAATAAAAGTTAAAAACTATTCAATACATATAATTGAATCATTTTCTATTATTCTACAACATATTGAGCGTTAAATTATGTGAGCGTACATCAATTTAATTTTATTTGAATTGTTGGTTTATTAATATTTGTGCCTCTACACAACTTTTGATTCATTAATTAAAGCTAAAAATATTTTCCAATTAGACGTTTATTAGTGGGATATATTTAATTTTAATTCTTGTCATTGCCAGAATAGTCAGTAGCTAGTATGAAAATACCTAAATAACAGTTTTAATTATTTTTATGAGTAAGCTGACGTTGTTTCACATTAAAAAAAAACAGTATTCACTTCATCAAGTAGAAAAGTGTAAATATTTTTACAACAATATATAAGTAAAAAAACCTTCATTCTTCATACATTCATAGAATCTTCGGGAATTCTGTAACACATAAATAAAATATTATTAATAATAAATATAAATAAAAAATGTTTTCATTCCGACGATACACCTTCCAAGGAAATCCGAATATGGATTCGGTTAATTAAATTCCGTTCGTACGCATACTAAATGGACTAATAATGTACTCATGCCAGTTTCGAATAACAAGCACTTCAAACTCTGATTGATTAAGAGTGCCTCTCCAATGCCCTCTGAGATGTATAATGTTGCTGAAGTAAATTAGTCGGAGTACCGTTACTGCGATGGAAATTGATCCGAGATGCTGTATGTTATCGAATTGCCGTTATTGGCATTATTTATTATTTGGGAAGAGAACATTCATTTTTCTGTACTACTTAAGAATTGCCACTGACAAGAATAAGCTGTGAAAAACCGCCAAACTGCGTAATCAGCGATTGCCGAACACCTTCTTGAATCGAGCACTAATCATTGGATTGAATTTCATCAAACGCAAGTTCTTTCCACGGATCGCCACTTTTATTCAAGAGTGCGTGAAGCTATTGAAATCAAAAAGTATAAAAATTTTAATCGGGAAGACGGTTTCAAATAGAAAATCCAGTGATTAAAGATACACAATCTCGTTTTGTTTCGCGATCGAGTGCTCATCTGAATACGGACGAGGCGGTTAGTTTGCAAAATAGGGACAGTGAGTGTAGTGTGCAACGGGTACGTATTGTAAAGAAAATACCGAAGCTCAATATGCATATTTTAAATAACCGAAAGTTTAAAATTCCGAAAGATCAAAATCCCTAAGGATCTAATCCCGAATGTTCAAAATCCTTGATTCAAATAACTATGATCAGTTCAACTAAATACTGCGTATATGATAAGACTAAATTGGTTAGGTTTAGGTTAGAACCTTCACCACACACAGCGCGAAGGCGAGCGAACGGAGCGAGCGCAGCGAGCGTTGTAAGCGTGCCGTGGCAGCGGCCACCGAGCGCTTAAATAATGAATCCTTCATCCTTATCCTTAGAATTAATCCTTAAGTCTTCAAGCGCTTGCTGCGCTTTTTAAATAAAAGTGCACTGAAAAATGTTGGTCAATAAACTATTCAATGTTAACTTACAAAACTAAATTGATTGATTGTATAAATTATTCTTGTTTACTGTTTAGTAACAATAAAGTCAAAATTATTAATGTAGGCACTGATAAAGAAAATGGTTTGATACATAACCTAACTTGTGTATACTGCAGATCAACTTGAAAACTGACTTAATGAAAATCATAAAGTGTTTGTTTGATTTAAATAATTTCACTGAATAACAAGTTACTTGAATAAATCTGTGATCAAGCTAGCTTTATTGCCAGCAAACAAGCAGCTTTATGTTCCCCTTTAGAAACATAATTGAACGTCGACAACAAAATCTTGATGACAACGATCAAATTTTGTTTTAAGTGTGCACAGACTAGATAACAGGATTTACAGGAAATAACAACATATTATAATAGGCAATTAAGTAAGGATTATACGTTTTTCACTACTGATGGGCACAGGTCTCATCTGCCCCTCTAGCATGAGAAACAAAACACGATATGATATTTATGATATAGCAATTTATCGATACCTTACTTTCAAAATATGATAACATGATCGCCATCTTGAACTTTTATCGAAACAGTGAGCATGTGTGTGCCGGCGACGTCACGGTCATGCTCGCTTTTTCGATAAAAGTTTATATTTTGACAAAAATATGTGACTAATCGCTATATCGTATCATAACATATCGTGTTTTGTTACTCATGCTCCCTCTAGCAGCTGAACTATGAGGTGGGGTGCCGTGACTAGTCTTACTGTTAAGCCGTTTGACTAGTAGGTAATGAGCGGTTTTTGCCAGAACCAGTTTAACGCGCCTTTTGAAGCAAGGAGGATGCTAGTGACTAGGAATTAAGTATATCACTAAACATAGTCACCCATTTACTAAGTTCAGCAACGTGGTTCATTACAATCACACCAAACTAAGCAAAGCTTGTACAAATTACCAAAAAGCTACCGCCTCTAAGTAATATATTTGATACACAGTAGAATCCCGAAAATAAATTCTACTGTAAACTAGATAATCAAGTTTCAGACTGATCAATCATCCTTTTTTGTATGAAATGTGAATTTATCACTATTCACAGTTCGATGTCACTTGTCACTGCCGTCAGAATAACAAACTCAGTAACAAGAGTGCCTTTCAAACTGCTGAGAGTTTGTTATAGCAGAAACTTATGTGGACTTTCCAGACAGCTATGAAAGTTCAATTTTCTCTCGTATTTTATCCAATTCTGCGCAATATTGGAACAACATTCTCTTTTTTATCTAGTTAAGAGATACTATCCTGTTTTATTCTGATTTATTGATAGAACTCCAGTTGAAAGGATACAAAATCCAGTTTTATATTCCAAAGATAGCACAGTACTAATGTTTCCAAAAATTGTAATAGCTATCACGAAAATATTAATGGTAGGTGACGAGTTTGACAAAGTTTTAAATTCCGATATAAATAAAAAGGAACCTAGCTGCAAGAAGCCTGATTAAGTAATCTAATCTTAAATTATTTGTCAATATTTTTTCCTTGTATAATACATTTAAGAGTTAGCATTTTTGTAGGTACTTATCTGAAAATAAATACACAAAACAGAATTATTATCATGGTCTTAGGCTGAGGAATTAATGTCCCTGTTTTGTTTATTTTTGCCAGTTGAAAACCAAACAGTTAAGAAAAATCTTTTTCTGAGTTACATTGTTAATTTTGAGGAGTGACATTTAGCCTGTTTCGCAATTTACGGATAAAGTGCCAAATAGATACGTAGCAGATAAAAATATGTAGACGATAAAAGTGCTTGAATTAAAGTGTCATATAGGACTATTGACGTTCGTGAAAACGCAAATATAGTGTTTATCCTAATGATAAGTAACAAATAGCCTATACATAACTTATGCAGAACTTATCGTACATTGTAAAAAAGGCCCTTATAATATAATATTGTACAAAATTATGGGACACTCTTTAAAACCACGTGATCTGGTCATATACAACAACTTTTCCTATAGGAACAACATCGAAATTGTGATTTTATTTACAGATGCTTCATACATTTGTATGGAGAAGCTGAATTTTTTTATGGATTTCGATGTTGCTCCCATCGAAAAAGTTGTTGTATATAACCCTGATCACAAGTTTTAAGGAGTTTCCTATTCTCTTGTACACCCTGTATCGGGTATACACCCGTCACATACTACAAAAAACTAATTTATCGCTCATCAGATACTTAACCTAACTCATTTTTGGATTAAAAATACAATCCACCTCACACGCCCAGCCCTGAAAAAGGAAAAGGTCGGCTAAAAGTGTCAAGTAACATCATCCCCATAGTCATTGAGTCTTAATTTCTGACGCGTGTTTTTCTATCCCTTATTAAGGACCCCGGACACCCTTTTATCCTAATGGGGGTGGGACAAAGGGGTAGTGTTGCTGTCGTCATTTTACTCCTCCTGAGTTGTATCGAATATTTTCTTTTTTTTGGATGAATAGTAAATTGAGATATCTCTAGTTTATCTTCACTTAGGGATATGTGAGAGTTGTTGACCATTCATCTCATTTTTAACGATTATTTTTTAATGTTTTACATAATTAGAGGACACGTAACGAGGATGCGTATCAATAGATAAAGACTTGGAAATGTAGTGGTGACCTAAGAACTTTCTCTCTCATAAAGGTTAAGGAATCGTTTTTCTGCACCTAATAATCTGAAGTGAATAAAATTAAGAATCAGTTAAAAAAATTCTTCTTGGTTCTTGGTTCTTAGCTCTAATGGCTGAGAAAAATAGATATTTTTGCTCGTCTTGGGTCAAAGTTTTTATTGTTAATTGATCCCATACTAAAATAAAGTATACCGCTACTTACACACAAAAGAATTTTCCCACAGGTTTTGTTGTAAAAGTAAAACTTAATCACTCCGTCCTTAATAATTCTGATGGCGTTCTACAAAAAAACGTGACGGGACGTTTTTAAATTCTATAGCTCCCTCTGGACCGCCATTATGTCATTCAAGCGACTAAAATCCTCTTATGGTAATTAAATTTTAATTTCTGCTGCTCACTCTGACTTTGCTTGTATTAAATTACTGTTGTTATGACAGATTTCTACATTAGGAACGTGTTTATAATTATTTTAACATTATAATATATTGTATTTTTGGATTTAAATAAGTTTAATACTTTAATCTTAGAGGTGAGTACCCTGTAGCTACTGTAAATTGAATTGAATTACCTACCTACCTACCTTATGGAGAGGCCTGTGTCCAGCAGTGGACTGATATAGGCTGGTGATGATGATGATGATGACCTACCTACGCTGTTACGAGTATTTATCTATTGTCAGTATCCTGCTTTTGTGTGTATTGCAAATAAAATATAGAATAAACTAAAGGTCATTCACATTTGTGCTATTACTGTCCCAGTTTTAGAAATTCCATGTAATAAAATACTTAAGTCGTAAAACCTGGTCAGTTAAATCTAGGTATTGTTTAGATTAGTCCCCGACTCGTTTTGAGTAGGTAAGCACTATAAGAGCGGGTCACAAGAAGATTTCAAAGGAAAAGTGCTTTAGTTTAATACCCTTTATATCACATATTATCATACAGGACATTATACCAACACTAAGTTTCTCCACATGAATATTCATTATTAAATCTCTTTCGGCCGGTAAGCTAATATAATAAGGTATGACGAATATTTAAATTTATTTGTCTTCTTTTATCATAAATGGGAAGAAGAAAACAATGTGTAGGTAAATCAAAGGGTTAGAGACTGCGACCAGACGTGTTAATCTTGATAGTGATAGTGTTTCTAGGCTTTTTAAGGAATATAGAATAATATTCTAGATCCGTTTTCCGCGTTTTCCGTCGCTAGGAACGTTTCCATGTGTTTTTTACCAAAACTATCGATATTATCGATACATCGACAGAGATCGATAGTGTAACTGAATTTAAAGGTCAACGATCGATATTCCGCAACACTAGTATCGATCAAGTTTTTATCGATATTGTACAAACGTCAACATTTGAAGTATTTATCAAAAGTCCACCTTACTAATTAAATATTCGTAGCCAAGAGACGAGCACGCCGGATTTGGCGTCGCCATCTCTAAGGTCCCCAATTCCCGGTTGGGTCAAAGTCAAAGTCTTTTATTTCTGTAAATTGGCCATCAATGGCACTTTTACATGTCCCAATTTTTTCCCCTACCACCGCTTGGGGACTAAATATCAGCTGGTGATGAGAAGAAACGCAACAAACTCAGTCACCTTTGTCAGCCTGATTTTATTACAGGAAATACAATTACAAGATGGTGTAAGTGCGAGCTTTGCAGGTTATTGAGTCCATGCACTCTTGTCGTTCATGTAGAAAACGAGCTTTTCTGTACTGTCTCGGGTCTAGGTGCTGTACCCTCGTTGTTTCCGATTTCTACAACACGAATTCTGTAGCTACTTACCTTAGGGTCAGAGCAATGATGTGATGTTGTAGTGTCTGATAACTATGATACAACTAGCCAATATGTTAATCAGCCCACGTCAATCCATCGCTAGATATAGGCTGCGTTCAATGCACTGAGGCCTATTTCTAGCCATTCCTAACTTTTTAGCGACCATTAGCCCTCCGGTAACATAAAATCAACTTATAACTTATTTAATCAACATATTAATGTATTGAAGGAATACCAATATGCATGTGTGCGAAAAATAACACACAATATTGCGTTCTTCTAGGGTAAAACCGGGATAGATGCCACACTTTTTGAAAATATGTTATATCTCCCTGTACAATTAGTTCATTCTTTTATTTGTAAATATGGCAAGTACTTTGATCTTTTATCTATGAATTTATGAAAGGGAAAAAATATTACCTTTGACATTTCCAGAGTATTACCGATTATTGCGGACCTCTAAATTTTGAGACATCTATCCCATATAGGGGATAGTTGCCAAGTCCATATAAATAACATTAAGGATAGACGACCCGCTGAGAAATAGGGCATCTATCCCGAAAAAACTTTGATCGCACCTAGCCGTCCCATGCAATCGCACAGAGACATGAGACACGATCCATTTGGTGGTAGTTAGAAAGTCTCTCGACAGATAAATAAAATTACACGCTATGAATATTCGAAAATAGAGTAATTACAATCGGGGCATCTATACCACTGGGGCGTCAATCCTGGTTTTACCCCAATCATATTTTGTTTGACTAATAAAAAACTTGATCCTGAACTTTGTCCAGAAGTAGAATTGAAATTCCAAAAAATATTGCTTTCTTCTACTCATATTGTAATAAAAAACTTGATCCTTACTTTGTTAATAAATACAATTGCTTCAATACAATATTTTTCTAAAGGTAATACATAAATCCATAGCTTCGATAGATCAGCAGTAAAGTTATCCGACGTTGAAACTCACCCAGTCGGACATTCGGAAAAGCCACTAGTAATAAAATACGGAAACCTCGCTTCGATTGTCTAGCTTAATTCTAGGTCTCTGTATCCGATTTTTAAAATGTAATAAGTAGATGGATTTTGAGGATCAAAATTTCTGTAAAACTTTTTGATACAGTTTTGGTAATTGTGATGTTTTTATATTAGTTTAGTATTATCTAATGGTCCTCCAGTCTTACACTTAGCGTTTTTTAAAGTTTTTTAATTTATCCGAACCGGGAATCCCACTCAAAACTTTTTGATTTAAAGGCGTTAACTGCGTGTTTACTGCGCTACTAACACCAATCGGGTAGTGAATACATAGTGTTCAAGAGAATAGGACACTCCTGAAAACCACATAATCAGCTGGTCATATACAAAAACTTTTTCTATGGGAGCAACGTCAAAATCGATAAGAAAATATCAACTGCTCCATACAAACTTACTCGCATACCTCGATGATAATGTATGGAGCATCTGAAAATACTCGATTCGATGTTGCTCCCATATAAAAGGTTTTTGTGTATCATTAGCTGATCACGTGGTTTCAAGAAGTGTCCCATTCTTTTGTACACCCCGTATAAGATGTAATCAACATCACAAAATGTAATCAAAGCATTGTAAAAAAATGAAATTTATAGTTGAACGATTTGTTTTAAAAGATTAATAATTTCAGAAATATCCATCACTTATTTGTACAATAAAATACATTGAGACATAATTAAAACAATATTTGCTTTGTATTTATAGAAATAATATAAAAATATCATTTGCGGGGGCTGTTACCTAAATTAAAAACTCAATGAAATCGGGTTACACCGACCTTCGGGATTAAATTCGCTAATCTCGAGATACGCAAGTGGGCTTTAGAGACAAAGGAAACTTAGTTTTGTAGGCGTTTGAATTAAAACACAAAAAGACAATAAATTACGATTATTCCGAACCTGACCCGACAACGACACGTCGGGGCAGGTTAGGAAGAGGCTTACATTCGGAACAAAAATTATGTTTTTTTTTTCAAGTTCCTAACCTAACTCGCGACCGGGTTAGGATTTCGGGTCAGGTTCGGAATAATCGATAAATTAGGTTTAGTATTCTCCCCACACTAATTACTACTAAATTCAATAAAACGACAGTAGGTAATTTAACCAACCTAAAAGCACAAATTACTTATAGCGGCGCGGCTCTACTATATTTTGTGTTAAAAGTCATTAGATATAATTGTGTAGTAGGTACGAGTAGGTAACTAATTCCAGTATAACCCAACTAAATTATTTAATTGAAGATAAATAACACTTGAAAAAAAAATCGTCGACCACAAGTGGGACTCGAACCCACGTCCCATCGCATACCGGGCGAGTGCTTTGACCACTAAGCTACCGAGGACGTCACGTGACAAGATGAAATTCCTCAAGTGTTTTTTCTCGCTGTCAAAGCCATTTAAAATATTAAATAAAAAACTTTGTTTTAAATTATTTAAAACAAAGTTTTGGTCCTTCATGTCTGGTTTTGAAGCTGAAAACATTTTTCTTTTAATTTTTACAAACGTGCGTGACTAGAGATCTTTGTAAATGGATGCTAGTACTTCTTTGTATAAGTACTAGCTGTTGCCCGCGACTTCGCTCGCGTGGTCTTAAGTTTATTTAATATATATATATAAAAAAACATTTTACCTTGATAAAAAGTGTCATACATGTTAATCCAGATCATATTCTAAATGTATGCAAAATTTTATTCAAATCCAATAAAATCCATTCAGTAGTTTTTGCATGAACGAGTACCTAACAAACATCCACTACTACCATACTTTCGCAACGTTTCGCAACGCGGTACTAACAAGCATGATTTTTAGGCCGAAACTGGCTGAAACCAAAACCGAAACTTCGGTCGGACACCAGTAGGATCTAATGGATGTACTTGGTAGTTTCATATAACATAGGCCTCCCCCATTGACTTTCAGATTGGCCGGTTGGAAGCGGCCTGCATCCAGCGGCTTCCTGCAATCTTAACCAGGTCGTTTGTTCAGCTTGTGGGTGGGAGGCACTATGGGTTCCAAATTATAATGCGCCTTTAGTTAAAGTCACCACTCGAGAACCTTTTTCCCCAACGCCACTTCTTGCCCATTGCCACTACATCTTCGTTATCCAAAGATTTGGAGATAAGATTAGACGAGTTTGATGTTAAGTCAATAACAGAATAAAAGAGCCGTAATTCAGTGTTTGAACTATTTATAGCGAAACAAGATGAACCTTGTCATGAGGGTAAATTCTTTTATTCTTTTTCCTTTTACATGCCAAATTGATCTAAAAATACTTTGTCTACCTGATCATCTAGATTCTCAAGCTATAAATAGCTAATACAGAGTAAACTTTGTAAGTAACAATTGATGCACATTATTTGATGCTGTTTTGTGACGTTTTACAATGATAAAGACGTAAAGACGCCTACTTAATATTTAAACTTTTGCCTTTACTTTTCTTTCTCTTTGCGTGTCGACTCAGGCTTTCATATATGCGTGGAACAAATCTAGCGTGTCGACTCAGGCTTTCATATATTTGAGGAACAAATCCCAGCCACCGGTATAGCACTATCGCTGGCCTTGTGAAGATCCTCGCGTGTCCAGGTGTAAGGACACGCATGGCATTATCATTAAACCTACATATAAAGTGAAATTGTGTTTCTTAGTCGTCGAGACTGTAACAGCGAACCGAACATGAGATACCAGATATTTGGTTACGCTGGGCAACACCGCCCGACATTTAATGGTATCTACAAATCTAAATTTCCCTTGTTTTTTTGCAGAACTTACAAAAGTTTGTAGGTACAACTTTTGTGTTACTGCTTACTTCACCATGTATAACAGAACAAACTCACAAAATTTCAGTTGACCATTTGTTGCCAGTAATTTTATAGATTGACAATATGCCTTCACAACAAATCAAATTTTCAGAGACATTGAAAAGTATCGCTATCTACCTCCTGGCTACATCGTCTGATCAGTTATTGAATTGTAGTCAATCAAGATTAAACATACTTCTAAAGTTACAAATCTATACGTCAAATATAAGAAGTTAATAAAATTGATTTACAAAATTTGGTTACACGTTACGAGTGAAGCTAATAAAAAAGTTCTCATTATGGTGAAAAAACAAGAATCAGCAGGCTTACTCTTGAATCTGATTTAAATCGAAGTTTAATCTCGATCCGAAAATCTGAACTCGATGACAAGACCATACTCACAAGCTCAATCGAATCGAAATCAGAATCGAGTCCAGATTAAACCCTCGACCATGTGTAGAATATTGAATAACAATGGATGTGTACGGGTAACCGGTTACCGCTTGGGAGTTGAAGAATTCAGCATCAAAGATAGAAATAAGAAAAGAAGAATTATATATATAGATATATACTGGGTATCCTTAAAAGAGGGTGCTAAACTTAAGCAAAGGATAGACTAATTATAGCTGACCATCTATACAACATTTTTTTTTTAGTAAAAGTAATACCATTTCAGCGATATGATTTTTTAAAACTCCCAATTTTTTGCATAAATACTTATCGCTTGTTGCTGCGTGTACAAATGAGCAGATATTTGACAACAAGATTAAGATAAATCGCTCGTTCGTACACATAGCAACAAGGAAAAGGTTCAAAATAGGGAGTTTTAAAAAATATTTAAAAAAAATATCTCTGAAATGGTGAAACTTTTACTAAAAAAATTTTTTTGTACAGATCTATTAGTCTATCATCTTCTTAATTTTGGCACGCTCTTTTTAGGACACCTTGTATATAAAAATGTCCTTCAAACGTCTAAGATCACTTAAAAATGAAAAACGGGGAAACGAAATGTAAATTTTTAATTACTAAGCCATCTCAAAGTTTAATTTCCTATAATAACCATTCAGCGAGCGGTAAAACAAAAGTTCCGGAGATTTTTCCTTCTTTGCTCTCCAATCCTATCTCCCATTAATACTTGTTATTTCAGAAATTAAAAAAAGGTCGTTGAAAAATACTTTTTTAATGAACAAGTTCTTTTGGAACTATAATAGGTTGAGTGATTCGACTTATTTGCTCAAAGTGACCTCTTTCTTTCTTTTCCAGGAATAATTATATAAAAAAACATTTATAGGTACCCAACCCCTACATGACTTCTAATTCTGTTTGTTTCCTAACATTTATTTATTAAACTATCTGATGTTCTTTACGAAATTAAATTTATTATTTTGGCACAATGCCTCCGATTTAATTTTAGAAAATCGTGGAAATCTGTTACGAGTATTAGCTGTATATTTTTAAGACACTAATAAGTATATTTATTTATTTTTATTTTTTATTTTATTTATTCGAGAAAACCAACAGCGTGAATATTACACATACATACATAGTTATTGTACAATCAGATAGTAAAGCTAATACTAGGTTTTCCTTAGACTATTTACAAGTATTAAGTTGGATAGCAGACGAGCACAATAAAACATTACAAATTGTACTCACTCGAACAAGTCGAGCTCAGCAAAGAGGAAATGAAAGCGATCAGATTAAAATAAAAATTCAAAAAACCCGTTGACAAAGGTAAAAAGCTACACTGCAAATCAAGAACCGTACCCACTATAAGTCTCATATGTGTGAGGATAACTTTTTAAACAAAATAAAATAAGATAAGAGCTGCAAGGTTATGAATTTGTTAAATTAACAAAATTATATAAATCTACATGACTAAAAAAAAAATTAAATGAGATCAAGAACATATCTGTCTACGAGCGTTTGTTGCGTTTGTCATTTAAACATAATGGTATCGCCATTGATTTCCTAAATAAATTTAAAAAAAATAAGATCCGAAATAAGGACGACCACAAACGCCGCCACTAGATGCAACCACCGACAACCGTGTGCGTCGGCCACAAACGCCATCACCTTATGTTGCTATGCTACCGGCTTTAATTAAGCCTCGTCGCATACGAGCCACACACGCCGCCATCAGCTTCAAGTACGACCTTCAACAAGCCTCGCCGCATACAGGCCACACGCGGACAAGCATGTCCGGCAGCCACAAAAAAATAAAAAATGCTCCTGGCAGCTTTGTTTACATAATAGTAGTAAGAATATTAGTAAATATTTTTTTAATTATAACTTGTATTCTGGCCTTGAAGATACCCGGGAATCGATCGCATTCAATAGCGATGACTTCCGGGGCAAAGAATTTATCTAAAAACAATACCTACGGCCTAATATATGAACAAAGATGTCTCAATTATAACTTTATTAAAAAAAACCCGGCACCTGATGCTGGCTACCAATATCAACTTCATTTATCCTCGTCGCATATACACGACGGCTGCCGCTTTAAGTAGCGATCACCGACAATCGAACGTCGCCACTTGAATTTGGTAGCCAGCTAGTCGCCAGCCAACCAGTATACGGCGAAGCTTAGTGCTCAATTTGATGCTATAAGTGGTGCAAAAAGTAATTGGTGAAAAATCAATTGAAAATCATCCATGAGTGTACGACCGTGATTCAGATAAAATGTCAGGCAATTTGAAGAGGGTTTATTTTACAACTGAATACTTATTAATTAAACGAACTTACCTTAAGTGAAGTTCTATTATAATTGTACGAACTGCACAGTCTCGAAATGATATAGATTACTAATGTAGTATTCGCATCCTGCAGCCTCAAACCACGAGAGTCCAGAGCGCACTATCTAGTTTTTGAACGAAGAAAAAATAATACAATATCAATTCCTGAACGTCTTCAACCAATCAGCGCCCTCGGCCGGACCTGTCATTAAGTTTAGAGCAATTAAGAAATAATTAGTTAGGTACTTAACACAAGTTTAATCAAAATAGTTTGTTTTTGTTGATTATTATTTCACGATTACTAATGTTTGGGCCATGTCAAAGTGACGGGGTGGGCGGGTTAGTATATCATTTCGAGACTGTGCAGTTCGTACAATTATAATAGAACTTCACTTAAGGTAAGTTCGTTTAATTAATAATTGTACTTCACTGCACAGTCTCTCATGATATAGATTACTAATGTAGATGTTTAGAGTTGTCGTGAAATAATAAGATGATAATAACGATTACAATCATTATTTATGTTAGGAAAATCTTGTTTTCATTTTCATTAATATACCTTATACTTAAGTCAGTTATTATCAATTAGACTTAAAAATCAATCCTTTCAGGAACAGTAAAAATGAGCATTTCTATGAAATAATTAACAAAAACAAATTATTTTATTAATTGGTTATACAATCAATCACATTATCAACAAATATTTTTTTTTTTTTTTTTTTTTTTTTCAGATAATCAAATGACTATTTGTCATAAAATTTTGCTAAACTCACACACAATCATTTGCAGCCGAAATGGCATGTCTTATAATATGAGCTGTGAATATAGAATTTATAATGCCCCTTATTTAAAATGTAATTTTTTAATCATCAAAATATAATTATTTGTAATGTAACTTTGTAATAAGTATGTTTTTTTTAAAACAGTTATTGTCATGTTTAATTAAGGCATTAAGGTTTTCTGCTGGGCATTTTTGGGGTCTTTCTTGGAAAAAGGTACTGTTAGAAGAAGTTGGCTGGAACCCATATCTTATATCTTTATTAAATCTGGCATTTTAACTAATATCTGAAAGAGGAGATGATGTGATATTGTTTTTACTCTCTAGCCTATTAGGCTAATTGACACCACCAATTAATTTGATATACTTTTTATGCGCTGTCAAAAACGCACCTTTGTCCTAATATTTGTAATGCGATTAGCAAGCTATGTCATCAGCCGGACAACTGCTTGACTTCTTATTGATTTTGAAACAAACAAAAAAAAATGATTTTGATTATGTACCAGGTTTTCGGGCCTTAAATAAGGTGTCATATTAATAAATAATGTTTTAGAATTATTTATGATTGGTGTCCTTATCTCAAAATTTTCTAGGGTTAGTTAATTTTAATTTGATTACAATATTAGTACCATTGTTTAAAGTACGTATCATACTGTATGGCGGTGCTGTACGATTGTGACATCAGTATTATTTCGTAGCTTTTTTTTTTTTTTTTTTTTTTATTTATTTATTTATATATATAATATATCTATTCGTAAACCGTAACAGTGTCGCGACAACCAGGCTAAAACGGTTTTGGAACGTTGGGTTACTGGAAAAAGATTTAATGTAATTTTAAAAAGATTTAAAACAAATCAGTATTTATTAAATTTTAATACCCAATACCATCGTTGAGCTTGCCATTAGGGTACCACCACTGTGTTTTCTGATTGTTTAGTGATAATTTTTCGTAACATATTGAAGAAACATAGAAAAAACAAAATATACTAAGATCGAGGAACTGTAAACGCATTTATCTTATATGCATCCCAATCGCCTTTCCAAGATTGAATATCTTGACAATGACATTTAGCGTTAGCTTAGCTGGGAACTAGGACTAAGAAATGGATTTGTTTCTGGTGAACCAAAAGTATCTGTGATGTTTTAAAATAATTGTCACTATACAATTTCTAAGTGTTTTCTTCTGAATTCCTTGTCCTTCCTTCCTTGTTAAATAAGATGTAAATAATATAAAAAATAGTTTGTGGTGTCACCATTTTAATATTTTTAGCATTACAATTCAGATGGTTGACTGTAGACTGCCTTCCACCTGGTAATGATGAATCAAAATAAATTCATTTTTGAAATTGTTTTAAATGTATGATTTCATTGTTAGTTTTTTTTTTTTTAATGTTTTCAGACCACCACAGTACAACTTATTTAACACTATTGGAAATGTTAATATATTGTTGGATACTTGAAACTCTTGTCTCTAATTTTCTTATGTGTATATCCAACCATATTCCACGGCTAGGCAGGCTAAGATAACAAGATCTTGCAGATGTGCAAAGGGTTTTATTTTGTATAAATTAATATAAAGAAATTTCCTAGTTTCAGTTTTGATTTACATATTTTATCCTTTGGAAGTGACAGTTGAAAATTTTCAAAATCAAAAAACAGCCCTTTGAATTTTACTGATTTATGTGAAAATCAAGACTGGTCAGTATTATAATAAATTTTAGATTATACACACTGTTTTAAAATTCTTTTCAATGAAAATTATTATTATTTTATATCGTCTAATATAATATATTTATGGGAATACCTTGAGATCTCAGCCACTAAGCAACTGGTTTCATAAGTTTAATGAAAACTGGGAGCTGTGTAAAGGCCAAAATAATTAACATGAAATTCATACATTTTGACTTTCACATGCGAAGGTATTTTATGATTAGCATGAATAGGCAAAGAAAAAGTCTTAAAAAAAATTATTATATCTCTAGATGCTAAATAACAACTAGGTGTAATCAGTTTTAGAACTGTTTACACTTTAATTTAAAATGTTCTGTCACAAGGAACTTATTCAAGTTCTATAAATTTAAAATAAATTTGCCTTCAGGTTTAGGAACAGTAATTATTTGAAAAAATATTGTCTTTCGGCATGGTTTACAACTAATAATTTCACCTCTATCTAGTCTATTTATAGTTTATCTAGTTATAGGTTTCAGTATAAAACATCAATTTCCTTAAAATTGCTACAGCAGAAAAGTTATTATTCTTTGAATTATGAGATCGGGTTGGTTTACAGCTACATGGATCATATAAAGAGAGATTCTGCTTAGTAGTATCCTTTGATTTTGTAATTGGCCACAAAAAATCTTGGCAGTTGTACAAAGTATGTACATAATTAGAATTTAGCTAAAGGCATATTTTCTATCACTTGCAAATGATCAGGGAATTGCACTTTTGTCGCGACCCACATTTGGGGCAGTGACATAAGGTGAATGTCACCATACATATGCATCGCTACAATAAAGCAGTGTTCCATAAAAAACCATGCGGTTAACTAAGGGGTTTTATTTAAATATTTTAGATATCTCTTGGGCATTGAGAGTTTAAATGATTTTTGTAAGAAATTTTTTGTTAAAGTTTATACTGCCATCAAGTCTCGCCCGTTGTTCATTATAGCGGCAAACACATAGTTAAAGAGCAGCATCACTTATTAGCTCTATGCTATCTTTGCTACTCACACTGGAATTACACGGAAAATTTAACTCCGAAAACAGTACTACCTCGCCTCAAGCCTATGACTAGGCTTCACAACCAGTATCAACTGATATTGGCCAGGGCCAACTTTCTTTTGAAGCAGGTGACAGCTCGTGATAAAAATATCACAAATATGATCGGAATGGTCACCCAGCCACTCACAACCACGATGTAGGTTGCTTAACTTATGTAATCGATACCAAGGAGCTGCCGCCGCTGAGCTACGGCACCCTTTTATAGCCTCTATGCTCGATGCAGCCTGTGCCTCAAGGTTCAGCTTTGGTGCATCAATAGGTAGATAAAAAGTTTTTACATGCTTGGCCACAGTTCACGGCCATAATTGATTACAGTAAAATTGCCCAATAATTTCAGAACATCGGAATCCACATCTTCAGTTATGACTGAAGATGTTTATTGTATTAAAAAAGAGAAACAAGGATCTACCCATACAGTAGAACGCAGGTTAAGTAAGACTTAATATTTGTTGTATTTAAAAAAGAGAAAAACAAGGATCTACCCATACAGTAGAACGCAGGTTTGGTAGGACTTAATATTATTTTGTTGTATTAAAAAAGGGAAAACAAGGATCTACCCATACAGTAGAACGCAGGTTTAGTAGGCCTTAATATTATTTTGTTGTATTAAAAAAGGGAAAACAAGGATCTACCCATACAGTAGAACGCAGGTTTAGTAGGCCTTAGTATTATTTTGTTGTATTAAAAAAGGGGAAAACAAGGATCTACCCATACAGTAGAACGCATGTTTAGTAGGACTTAATATTTATTAAGTGTGGGATTGACAAGAAAACCAGGGAACTACTCAACTTTGTAGCACGCCATGCTTGTCGTTAGTTGGGAATTACTCTACTTAGTAAGTCGCCAATAATTATCCCATAGTTAATCACTTACCTGTAGATTCCTCGGTTAACAATTGGAAATTAGATTTCTTTAACTCTGTGATGAGCAGGCGATGAAAGTAACCTCGAACGAAATCTTGTTTATGTTTTGGTTCTTGTGCGAACCGGCGTGTGGGATTGACAAGAAAACCAGGGAACTACTCAACTTTGTAGCACGCCATGCTTGTCGTTAGTTGGGAATTACTCTACTTAGTAAGTCGCCAATAATTATCCCATAGTTAATCACTTACCTGTAGATTCCTCGGTTAACAATTGGAAATTAGATTACTTTAACTCTGTGATGAGCAGACGATGAAAGTAACCTCGAACGAAATCTTGTTTATGTTTTGGTTCTTGTGCGAACCGGCGTAGAAGTGTTAGCGACGTAAACGAAGCGACTGTTGTGTTTTCCTGGTGGAATGTTATCTCGACCTCACTTTAAGATTATTTTTGATCTTCCTTAACTTTGTCAACAGTTTTTCTACAGATTTCTTGGGTTCTTTACCCATTTTTTAAGTAATTTTAACAATAAAATTTTTTAAAACGCAGTTTACTAGGCTGCACGAAAACGAGAATGACAGGTCCGGCCGAGGGCGCTGATTGGTTGAAGACGTTCAGGAATTGATATTGTATTATTTTTTCTTCGTTCAAAAACTAGATAGTGCGCTCTGGACTCTCGTGGTTTGAGGCTGCAGGATGCGAATACTACATTAGTAATCTATATCATGAGAGACTGTGCAGTGAAGTACAATACTCTATTTTAACTGTAGCAATGGATAACAAATAAATCAAAAACTTATGTGAATTCTAACCCATTTTAACCCACTCTATTGTGTTCATTTGACATGCATACTTCTTCGAGTATACTTTCGTGTTTCTAAGGTTGGCTGGAAAAGATCTCTTTTAGCGATGAGACCGCTTAAATTGTGCATATTTCTTGTTGAATGGAGCAATGAAGAGTATTAATTATATCTATACTTCGACAGCTTTGTCTAAGCTCATCTTCTCGTTTCTACAACGCGACGCATAGAATTACTCTCTGTAATATATGTATGTCCGTCAGACTGGACGTCCAGATCTGGCAAATGCTCAGCGAATGCGCAGCTCGTGAGCTACACGTGTTAATACTGCAATTGTTTGGTGCGCCTCTTTAGCGCAACTCATGAAAGGCTTGTACGTACAATGCGCGCGCGGCGCATTCGCCAGATCAAGGCGCCAATTCTGCTAATTTATAGTGGCTTAATTGAATATCAATTAGATCTCATTTTAATTGTTGATCGAATAAGGCCCTATGTGTGCTAAATGTGTATATAAGCTTTTAACTGCTTTTGAACTGCCCTGCTTTTGCATATTTAATTGACTTTTGCAAACAAAAAAAAAACACAATTATATTTCTAAATATTTACGGCCAGCGTTTTAGCGATAAAGGTAACGACTTTCTCAAAGAGATAAAGTTACAAAAAGCGGTCAAAAGAAGAAGATGGATTTCCGATAAAGAAAAAGGTTTAGGGGTTCAAAAAGTGCAAAGTAAAATAATTTTAAATCATTATTCAGACTTCATAATAAATTGACATATTTTTGTATTATTATTCTAAACACTCCGTCTAATGTTTTATCAAAATTTTATCTACTTATTTGCTACTCTGCAACATTATAAGTTACTAAAATAAGTATTTTTCAGTCATATTTTCACACCATTTTGTATTAAAATCCTTTACGCGCAGCCTGTCGCATCAGTACGTTTAGTTAGTAGCTAAATAGTTTAAAATGGTTTCTGTCAGTAGGAAAAAGTGAATAATTTTTTTAACAAAACTGTGCAACATTTTTGCACAAGACAAAACAATTTGATACTATTTTGGGTTTTATAATTCGTTGTGGAAGCACCTAAAACTCGTATTACCAAATTCATTTTGATGTTAGGAAAGTATAAAAACACTAATCTTTTATGAAGTTCAGTCATAGAGTCCACCAACACACTTAAAAGTCCTTGTTAGGAATATTAATGAAATAATCGTTATTTGCAAAATTGTATTAAGTCCATGCTTAATAAAATGAAAAATATACACTTTGTATTCAAACGCCATTAAAGTAGTACGTAATTAAATATAGTTTATTAATCAATGAAAAAGATATACCGAAATATTAAAAAGGTTTTAAGTTTTTTTTAAGTACTTAAATCAATCTATATGAGTAATCTTTGTATTCATAATTACTTATGAAGAAAAAATTATCCATTGTTATATGAGAACGATTTTTTAATAAAACAAATAAGGTTAAATTAAGGAATCCCGGTAAATACTTACTAAATAAATACAGGATAATGTATGTACGGTAACAATAAGGAATAAAATTACGTTTTATTTACGAAGACGACCGGCATTTATGTGTTTAAAGGAACACGACAAGAGTTTATTAAAAACGGTAACGCAGGCGAAATTCAATTTCCTTTCGAAGCTTAAACATATCAAAATATTTTATGATACACTTAACCTAAACCGAAACGGCATTATCACTATAATATTTAAAAGACTTACCACCAAACAACATCAGGAACAAAGATGAAAAGGTAAATCCTAACATTTTCATTCAATTTTACACAAAAAAACCACTTGGAAATTCACAAAGCACGTATCAACTTCATTTAAATCAACGCCTTATTTATTCTCGAAATTAAATAACGGTATTCAATGCCGGCTTTATTTTATTATTTTTACGCCCTTAACGAAAACAATTACGTGTTCTGAAATTCAAATTTTAGTTCGAAATTGGAATTCGCCGCCAAAATTGGAGAGGGAGCGCGTCTTCCCTCCCCGCGATCCCGAAACGTACTGAGGGAAGCACCTGACTCGGGTTTTCAGATTGGAGCGCTGAATCTCCGGCTGAAAATGAGAGCAAACGAATTTTTTGCGAACTGCAACATGGCGCGCTTTTTCGCACGTTGTTTTTTTAATCTATGTACTTAATGTGGAGCCACAATGGAGGTCCGGCAAAGATTCATTTGAAAGGATTTAAGCGACGATTGTGTGTTCAAACGGCATTTATAGCCATTTGAAGCGTATCACGGATTCCCATTATATTTATCGCTCTTTCTGGCTTTCCACGGTTTTCTCGGACGTGTCCGTTTGGTCCGGTTTCCACATCGAACCTCAATTTATCATAAGGGTCTCCATTTGTTATTATTCAAATTTGCCAATAAAATATATCGCACAAAAAATTCTGGCTTTTGTTTTGTGCGAACGTTTCAACTATTTTTTATTGTTTTAAATAAGAAAAAAGGTTTTTGCTATAAATCATTTGATGTGCACACTTATTTTATCTACCACTTTATGACTGAATGCTAGAATTAGCGGGATAAGATGTTATGGATAATTTGGAATTTTAGTCTCTTGTCAGACTCAGATTTTAGACTTGTCTGTCTGTGTAGCATACCGTAGTAGAGAATATAATAATAACATGGCGTGTATTAGTTAAACATAGGTTTGTGACTGTTTAGTTCAAACACCTATAATAAGTAGACGTAGAAACTGCTTATCGGGATAAGATGTTACGGATAATTTGGAATTTCAGTCTCTTGTCAGACTCAGATTTTAGACTTGTCTGTCTATGTATGAGACATATAATATAATAACATAGCGTGTATTAGTTGAACATTGTGACTGTTTGGTTCATACACCTGGGCCCTAACCATGAACTGTTAAAACTATCACAAATCTGTCAATTTTGGTACGTCATTTCATACAAAATTTGACAGAAATTATAATGTTTGACAGATTTGTGATTGTTTTAACAGTTCATGGTAAGTAGACGTCGAAACTGCTTATGCCGCATGAAAACGAGTGAATAAAATTTTTCATCTATTTAAATAAAATACATTATGACAAAAAATACAAGCCTTTTAGGGGAGTGCTTTAGAATCAAGTCTAAAATGCTGTTTTTTTTAATTATCATAGCGTTGAACCCCAAAATCCTTCAAAAAATAAGTGCAGTTTTTTTGCATAAACTGAATTAATATGTAAATAAAAATCAATGTGATTGTATTTATCTGTTAAATTCCAATTTTGGTGAGTTGTTGTGCGAACACTGTAATAGGTTTCTGATGTAAATTGAAGACTACGCAGACAAAATCACGGGCACTAAATAACAAAATACAAAATGCAAAAATCCATATTGCTAAACGGTATTGTTGACGGTAGTATACTACTCAGCCATACATATAGCTACAACATTGATCAGAATACGCTGGCTTTGACAGCGAGAAAAAACACTTGAGGAATTTCATCTTGTCACGTGACGTCCTCGGTAGCTTAGTTGGTAAAGCACTCGCCCGGCATGCGATGGGACGTTGGTTCGAGTCCCACCTGAGGTGGATGAGTGTTATTTATCTTTATATTGCTAAATTTAGGTTTTTACAAAGTGTTGGGTTGGTTCCCCCTTTTGAGTATAACAACTCGTAACAGGGAGTAACTAGTATTGAATAAACGAACTAGTATCGAATAAAAAAATAAAAGAGCTTGTTTTGTCTTAATTATTTTTAAGGATGTTTTTAATATTTTGTAAATATTATTTTCTTAAGATTTAGTATTAAGTTTATATACTCATTCAAAATTGTTTATAAAAATGATTTTGAAATAAGTAGTTTTCAATTTACATTTTACAAAATTTGAGAAATTTTAGCGTTGGTATTATTGGAGTCTGCCACCGAAATAGGTTTTAGGATAATTAGAAAAATAACACGACATTAAGAAACAATGAAAAATAATTACAAGGAAAACTGACACAGCTACACTTTACAAAGTTACCGAGTTCACACGTAAAATGTATTCGGAGAAAAAAACTTAAATTAACATGAAATAAATCAAATACTACATTTTGACGGGAAACTACGGAACCCTTCACTGGGCGTGGCCAGACACGCACTTGACTACTAACGTTTACATCCATATTAACTACGACCTTCGTAGCCGGGAGGCGAGCACGCCGGACTAATATGGTGTCGCCATCTCTGAGGTTCCGGGTTCGATCCCCGGTCGGGTCAATGTAGGAAACGAACTTTTCTATATTGTCACGGGTCTGGGTGTTGTGGCACTGTCGTTGTTTCTGATTTTTATAACACAAGTGCTTTAGCTACTTACCTTAGGATCAGAGCAATGTATGTGATGTTGTCCAATATTCAATAAAAAATATTTAATTAATTTAATATTAAATTAATCCCGTAGAATCTAGGCAGACAACATTATTACAATGCGTTCTTGGAGGCAAACGCAATTACTATGAAATTCTACTAGGTTACAGTACAGCAATAACTTAGGTTGCTATTGACATTTACTTTTGTTGAATCCATAGACTCTCGTCTCACCTCTCGATCCGAATTAAGCACAAGCTCGGATCGCGCACAAATGTTTGCGCGGGTCTATTGTTTTTCAATTGTTATCTTTTTTTTCGAGCATACAGGTTGAATGATATTTATGGAATGATTTTACTAACAATTTTTGAGTATAAAAAAAATCAAATACTTTATTAATTGTTCAGGTAGTATTCAAAACTACGCAAAGTATTTAATGTTTGATTTTATCTAAAAAAAACTCAAATGATAACCAAGGCCATTGACATGTTTATTTGGATGGTCATTTCAGCCACAGGACGTCTACTGCTGAACATAGGCCTCCCGCAGTGACTTCCATATCGGCCGGTTCGAAGCGGCCTGCATTCAGCGGCTTTCTGCAACCTTTACCAGGTCGTCTGTCCACCTTGTGGGTGGACGTCTCACGCTGCGCTTGCCGGTACGTGGCCTTCATTCCAGAACCGTTCTGCCCTATCGGTCGTCAGTTCTACGTGCTATTATACTCGTACCTATATATACGTGCTATAATAATGCGCAAAACAACTGCGGCTGTGATTGCGAGGCTGAGGGTGAGCAAGAATGGGGTCCTGAAGATGATAGCTTGACTCTGCCATATACCGTCGTTTCATTGATTTACATGTCAAGCATGTCAATCAATGAAATGACGTCACCCGTCTCCCGTTTCCCAGTGTACACTGTTTGTTACTAGCATAGTTATATGTTTATTGCTACTAACATTAACATGGTCTAGGCTACTAACGTCTATAAGGTCTATAAGGTAAAATTGTTACTAACAAAATATGGGCTTGTAATTGTCTGAAAATAAATTATTTCTATTTTATTTTATTATATGCCCATTGCCACTTTAGCTTACTAATCCGTCGGGCTATGTCAATTCTTTTGTTCGTTCATGGATCACCTCATTTCTGATTTGATCTTGCAAAGAAACACCGAGCGTAGCCCTTTCGATAGCGCACTGTGCAACTTTGAGCTTCCTTAGAAGACCCATAGTAAGAGTCCACGTTTCTGTTCCGTTATGTCATCACTGGTATCACACACTGGTTATAGACTTTCGTCTTTATGCACAGAGGTATTTTGGACGAGAAGATGCTGTGTAGATTCTTGAACGCTACCCACCCGAGTCGGATTTGTCGATTGACCTCCTTTCCAAAATTGGACCTACTCAACTGGATCACTTGTCCCAGGTTAACATATTTGTTTACAATTTTGAGGATAGAGCTCCCAACTGGTACTGGTCAGGGCGAAACACATGGGCATTCGATATTACCTTTGTTTTGTCCATGTTCATCTGAAGACCTACCTGTTGGGAAACTCTATTAAGGCCATGGAGGATTGTGCCGACGTCTTCCAGCGATTCATAGCCATGAAAGTTTTTTTTGGCGACTCGGTTCCGAAAATTCATCTTAACCTTTCGGATAAAAATCTACCAAGGGCGATTTCCTTTTAACTATAAAGAGTGCTCGATGTAATTGATATGCCTATCTACAATAACTTTCGGTCACTGTCGATTTTTTCTGGTTTCATTTCCGTATTGATATAGCAATCATCAAGACTGTCCCTGACTGAGGGTGTATTGCTTTTTAGCGATAAGACCGCCTAAATGGTACATCATTCTGTAAATATCAACTGTAACTTCTTTGTTTGTTGGTGCATTTGTATGAAGTTGTTTTCAATCTAGGCCTTAACCGGTAAATGGGACTGAAAGATCCGGATGATACTTTAACATGTAAAAACAAGATGGCACAGTTTTCTATAGCGCTTTTTTGACACCGTAACAAAAGACTTTTTAGCGGAGTTTATTCTACTTTCGGTCAGATAACCTCCGCTAAACGACAGCGCCTCTCCTGGGAATATCGAGCGTTAAGAAGAACCGTTCAAAGCAGCTCGCGAAATTGGGATGTTGACGCGAAATTGGAAAGAATCGTATAACATTTATTAATACTTATTCGTACACCTTCTACGTGAAAAAAAAAATATTTTTGATGGCTCCGCAATCATTAAAAAGTTAGGCAGTTGAGTTAGGTAAACAGTGTAGTTCGCCATTGTCAGACAAATGAAAAGACACGTTTTGACAGCTCTTGAAAAGTATGTCAATTGATTCGTAGTGTCAACTAGCCTATTTGAAATGTATAGTTCTCTTAATCTTAGGGCTTGTTTCATAATGTACGGACAAGTTTTTTCATAAGTTCTGTATAGGCAATTTATTACCTACTTATCTTTAGGATAAACAAACACTTTTTTGCGTTTCACGACGCGACCGTCAAATAGCGCTAATATGACAGACACATTGATTCAAGTAGTTTTATCCTCTACTTGTTTTTATATATTTGGCACTTTATCTTAGTTATCAAAATAATTATTATGATTCACAGCCAATCACATTAACAATAATTTTAGTCAATAATAATCACAAAAATAACCAGTTTACCTTAGCAAATATTTGGTTACAAAAGGAATAATTGAATGAAACATGATATTTTCGACGAGAAATTATGTTATGACTGGTAAGTTGATTGTTTATGTGATTACTTAATACACAGTAAAAATATTATTACTTCATCCGCGACACATTTTAATAAGTATACAATACTGCCAGCGAAATATACAATTTCAGTCATTGTAAAAATATCTAAATTTAGCCTATTTAGCCTTTAGGCTACCCGCCTTAGTCCTTTTGCGCATCTCAGAGCCATAACCATGAACTCTTAAAACAATCTCAAAGTTGTCAAATCTGTCAATTTGACAGAAATGATAATTTTTGACAGATTTGAGATTGTTTTAAGAGTTCGTGGTTACCGCCCAGGATTGGCGAATGTAATCCCTTAACGCGGTTTAAACATCATTCTATAGATGTCAGTTTGTACGACAATGACGGAGACAGAATGATGACTTAATCTTGTATTAAACTAATCCTTAAGTTCCTCATGTTCCTTTTAAAGCTCGGGCTTAAGAAACCCAACGAAGCTAAAAGATGTTGCAGCTTCATTTATTACCTAAATACATCTTTTCATATTCATTGCAGGAAAACGAGATTTATTCCGGGACCATCCATCATGTACTCATGTATCTTGTATATTGTGTATTCCCCATACCTGCCTCAGTTTCAAAGGACTTTCCGCCTTTTGACGCGAGACGACATTGATTCGATGAAGGATGTTGTAAATGGCAAAAGCAACAACGGTTACCGTTGAGCTGAGTTACTCAGTAATTCTGTTATTGTTGCGCCGAAATAACCTAAATAATATGAAATTAACGTTGAAATGTCACTAAAACGTTAAGGAGTATGCATGGGGAAGGAAAACACTTTTTTATTTCCCAATCCGACTTAAACTTTCTTGACCTGGGGCGGGGAGATGTAGGGGTCCGTTATATCTCGCCGGGTCTTGCTCGGACAGATGACCTTTTCGTCTTTATTTATTGAATAAGTGGAGAAGTTATTATAATGTTATTAAAATAAATAAACATGCACCCGACAACACACTGATTGCCATGCATGGTGTCGCAGAAGCATAGGTTGTTAGATATGTAGCTAGATAAATAACCTTTAACCTTTAAAAAATATGGCAAACATAGTATGTACAACATACAAGTTATCCCAAGTACCTAAGGTATACTATTGGAAGCCTGCTCTTAGAGGACACTAATACTTATCAATTAGATATTTTCGGCCGATAAAATAACTTTTTGGTACAATTTCTACATGTTTTTTTTTGTTAGTTTTTTTTATAATCTGTGTAGTTTTTTTTTTATTCTTTGATATGATGTTAAAACTATAATATTAATAGATAATAAAAACGCAGATACAACATTCTTATCTTTGACAAAAGTACTCGAAGTATTATTTTCACATTCATATCTGTGCTGGTAATTCTTCGAAATACGGGTATTAAAAGAAAAAATACGATAAACATTTTCTTTTCGTTGCCAATATCAGACTACTATCAAAGTAGACTACAGGATGGCATAAATATTTGCCATTTTTGCTACAAAAATCGTAGCTTTGATTACTTATTTTTATTTTCACGAATAAGTAAGAACATTGAACTACAGTGTTTGGTTTTGCTCGTGTTATTTTTCTAGGGAGATAAGCTAATTTTAAAGCTAATATCTTTGTTTTTTAAATAAATTGGATAATATCACATAGGTACATAATCATTGCTCTGATCCTAAGGTAAGTAGCTTAAGCGCTTGTGTTATAGAAATCAGAAACAACGACGGTACCACAACACCCATCCCCGAGACAATATAGAAAAGTTCGTTTTCTACACTGGCCCTTATCTTAAGTTATATTATTATATGGATTTTTTTTCTAAAAACATTCGATGAAGTAAGTAGTTTTTGCGTCATAGTCGAACACAGAAACAGACTGAAAGTCTAAAACACAGTCATTTGTAGTCAGAAACACCTAATTAACCTAACATTTTTATCAATGTCTTCAACACACCTCTAAGACATTTTTATTACTGTTTAACGAGTAAGAACAACAGTATCACACACAGAACAAGTATTTTTATTTGTTTTGTGAGTAGTAATACAGCCAGTAAATGACATTATTGTCCGAATCAGACTAGTTAATTTGCTCTAAATAACTAGATAGATTTCTAATTATCTTTATTGCCTATTGCTTTTAACCTTTGAACTTGTCCATATGCTATATTATTTTTCTCCCTATTCTTGGAATGAGACTGTAAGGGTAAATGTTTTTCTACTTAGCAACATCTTTGAATGGGGATTGAATAGAAAATAGAAACTTTTTTTAGATAGAGCATAAACATTTCTATAAAAATATTTCCTATTTATCGTAAATCGGAATCCAAAAAAAAGACAACTTTTCGTATCATTTTTTTCGTAAGCAAATTATATTTATTTATTCTACGACTTGTTTCTTGGTTTGATTTGTTCATTAAAAAAAATTAAGGCTTTTAATTCTTTTCTAGCAGGTACATACACTATTAAAATTGACATGCTGTGTGGTTAAAATTGACATAAATTCTCTTGCGCAAAAATACAATTGGACAAAAGGAAATAACAAAAAAAAACCATGCGGGTCAAAAGGGTACAGACTGCTTGCTAAAACTACTACAGGGACTTCCGCATATACATATTATGTTTGCAATATGTATTATGTATCTAAAATTTAAAAGAACTCTCTTCTTTAAATTATGTTCACTCATCTAAGTAATACTTATGAAGACCCAATTATCTAATCAGCTTGGTAAATGGTATACTAAGACAACAACCAATAGAGAAAAATATTGCAAATATTTACCTTTTAGTTAAGATCAGAATAACCTTATACGAGATTCTTATTATAGTCGTGTATTTGAACAGCCCCTGAGCAGGCTGCATCCCACGCTTAAAGGGCCGTAAATCCAAAGGGTCCAAGTGCGGAAATTCAAAGTACATTTCATATACAAAATATGAGCACATTAGGTTGAATGTCACATTCACTACCCTTTTTATTGACCAATATCAAAACAATAAGCAGTTCCCAAGCTAATTTCGTCAGCAAAATATGAACAGATGACCTCCGTTCTGTGGACGTAGCATCTGAACGGAGGTCCAATATTACTCTATTCAGCCTATTGCAGTCCACCGCTGGACGTAAGGCGCCCCCAAAGAAGCCAGAGAGCTTTCTTCATTCAGCCACTGCCAGCCATCTTCCTAAGGTCGTCGGCCCATCGAGCTGGGGGGCGTTTGCCTAGGCGTGGTCTCCACTCGAGAACCCGTTTACTCCACCTTTCATCGGTTTCGCGACAAACGTGGCCAGCCCACTGCCTCTTAAGCTTGCTACATTTTTGAACTATGTCCGTTACTTTGGTCTTTTGCCTGATGATTTCGTTTTGGATTTTATCCCATAATGAAATCCCAAGCATCGACCTTTTCATACTATCATATTACACGTCTCGGCTCCGTAGGCCAATATTATTATGGCTAATTATTTTCGCTTCTTGTGTTGAGCACGCATCGATACTTTAAATGGAAATGGTAGGTCTAACTCCCAGAATTTGTCATGCAATCGGACATCACCTGTTTGTGTATCTCATGGCACAGGCGAAACCAGCGCCATGACTTGTGAAAGCCATGGCTCGTGCTGACTAACTGAGGTCTTTTAACTTAACACTTTTTACATCATCATTATTTCAGCCACTGCTAAACATGGCCTATGTTTCTTACGGTTCCTTGGAACCTTTATTATATTACTGTAATGTCTCGTTTGAAAGTTTATTTCTGCTTAGGATATGTGAGAGGGCCTACTGTAGGTACCTATCACTTTTTTGTGATATTAACATGAAGTGGCATTTCAACTAAACCTCTTCATTGGCATTCTATTCAATTCATTTTCAATACGACATTGTATTGATTTTACATCGCATTTCATTTTTCATCGCTTGTAGTAAGTGATGTGCGGAATCAGTGGATTCTTCATATCAAGTATTTATCATCTTTTAACAATTATTCTCACTTATAAAATTATCAAATTCAATCCTCTCACTCATTTCGCGAACACATTTGTGACGCGACCATTGTTATTGATTTGTTATATTTTTTCTCAGAGCATGCGGGACCACTACACCTAGATCCGAGACACCAAAGAGTTCGTTTTCTACATTGAGCCGACCGGGAATCGAACCCTGAACCGCAGAGTTGGCGATGCCAAATCCGGCTACTACAATCGGCTACGGAGGTCACATGCCCAAGTAAGCTAATATACTAAGACAATTCTATTTTTTCGATGTTTCCCATAGAAAAGTTGTTGCATTAGATCACCGATTTATCAATACAAATAATTCTGATCTTTATGAAAATAGAATATCAAATTACAATTACCTCGGTTTGCGATTTCATCTAGTATTTGGTTTTCAATACGACAAGGCTTTCTAAGATGTTTACACTAGACTTCACCAGTGTACTAAGACTGCCAAGCAAGGCACCGATATTCTTAAAATATACCTATAAATTATCGTAGGTAATATTCCAGACAAGTATTAATTGTTTCTGCCCATGACTAAGAAGTTTAGCATTCAAGTCACAACTTGGTAGTTCTTGGAAAAATCAAATTGATTTCATTTTTTATAATTTTAAACATTAGTATTAGTAGTGGTGAAATCAAATAAAAAAACTAAATTGAAACCAGCACCTTTAGTATTAGGGTTTCTTGAAACTATATTAAAATTTATATTAAGTTCAGATAGTTACTGGTGAAATTAAGTATAAGCATAGCCTAAGATAGGTAGGCTTAGTTTTTTGGGCGAGCCAAATGATGTCCATGAATGAATACGAGTTACGTGTTAGAATGAGAGGTAAATTTATCACATCAGTAACGGCCTGTTTGTATGGAAACCTTTTGTGCTTAAATTATTAGGAGTTGAGGTTCACTATACCGACAGACAACAGTATCACGCGACACGAGAGAGACATAAAATATTGCGATACATCCACTCTGTATAAAGGGTGTTTAAAAAGTAGGGCACTTCTTAAAACCACGTGATAAGCTGATGAACAGCAACTTGATATGCTTATGAACAGGGCCTACTTTTATTATCGTAGCAACATCAAAATCATCGGCTGTAATCGAAACAGCACAAAATCCTTTAAGAGGCTGACTCTGTTGCTAAAATACAAAATTTTTAAATAACGATATCACAAAAGAAATCTACACAAACTGATGTGTCAGCTGGTTGGCTGATTTCGATGTGTTTCGCTGATGTGTCAGCTGGTCGGCTGATTTCGATGTGTTTTTGCTGATTTCGCTGGTTCCATAGTAAAAAATTGCTTTATTTGCACAGTAGAATTTAGGTTTTGCGTTATTTCAATTCATCGCGTATGTTCTTTTTTATTCGGAACACCAACAGCTTTGATACAATCTATGTGTACAGAGTTATCATATAAACGTAGCCATTAACAGGTATTCGCATATAGAAAAAGATAAGCGATAGATAACTCGGTCTCTAAGTAAAACCAATTTATTTTTGCAATAGGCTTAAACTAAGCACTTTTACTCGTCCCAGTATTTTTTCCCTACCTCTGCTTCAAGACAAATTTGGGCTAAAGAATTTACTCCCTGTGTAAGGGGTACTAGACACTAAATTTTGATAGGGGTGTTTCCTATTACATCCAGACTTGATCCAATTTAGAATGGTTTGTGTAGGTTACATTGTTGAGTGTCCTTGTGCACTATTCACTGGCTCACCGTCACACCAAGCGTATATCTACGATCCGTCCACCAGTATCTAGATCCACACCACGACAGACTACTGCTGCCTAGTCATACCGTAACATTCCGGATGACAGCTGGATATGACAGATGTCAATGTCATCTATCAACACAGATGACACTGACAGTTGACGCCCTACGACATGTTTGCGTGATACAGCGTATTATATCTAGTACTTAGATACAAACACTACAGTTTGTTTTCTAAATTGGCCCGAATCGCTTCGATTGCCTTTTCTCCCCCTCTTGCCCCGCCTCCTTGCATCGTGAGATCTTGCTGCTTGGCATTTAGGTGAAACTCTAAGCGGTACGATAAAAATCCAGCAGTTCGTGCACATCCCTTCACAACAAAGGGTTAAGGTCTTTAAGAAGAAAAGTTGCCGAAGCACATTTTTTTTAGACTGTATAATTTTACCTGCACGAAGTAATGGGGTTTCTACAGGCTGTTAGGTAAACGGTATATCAAACCGAAACCAGCCTATATTAACACATGCTATATGCTATAACTCACCATTCTATTTATATAATAAAATGATGAAGTTATAAACTTGATATCATCATTTTCAATATCACAAAATTTCTAAAATACAAATTGTATGTTTTTTTTTTTTCAAAAAACATCATCATCATCATGACCAGCCTATATCAGTCCACTGCTGGACAAAGACCTCTCCAAAAGGAGGATTTTGCCATAATCGCCTCGCTTGGCAGGCGGGTTGGCGAACGCAGTTTGGCCAATGGTGGAGAGGAGACGCTGCTGCCCGTCTTCTTATGGCGGTTCTCCTTAGTCGCCTCTTACGATACCCATAGAAAGAGAAGGGGTGGTGCAATTCTTTTAAAGTGCCGGCAGCACACGGCAAAATTTTTCAAAAATGGTGATATCAAATTTCTGACTTTACCATAGTATAGTATTTATATGCATATGTATATTAAAATAGGTTGGTTTCGGATTGATACTATCATTTACCTTACACCCTGTATACATCGACTATGACTCCCAATTTATTTATTCTTCTATCCATTCAGCCCATTGCAGTCCACTGCTGGATGTAACGTTAGCCTCCCCCGAAGAGCGCCAAAGAGCACGATCTCCCGCTATCTCAATCTATGGCTAGGATAACAATGTCGCACCATCTTTTCTTGTTTAAGAAAACAGTAAAGCTGAAATAGGAGTTGGCAGGGTATCCGCGACATGGAAACCGGTGATTAAAAATAGACAATCTCGTTTTATTTCGCGATCGAGTGCTCACCTGAATACGGACGCGGCGGTTAGTGTGCAGTATAGGGACACAGTGAGTGTAGTGTGTTACGGTACTTATAGTGAAAATATAAGGGTAGATGAAGAATCTGCCTCTCATACGGAGTGAAGAAATCGCTGTTCCAGTCAGCCTTCACGGTCAGTGTAACCCGATCGAAACGTCAGGTAAAAGAGGTAACATTTTGTACCTAAATTATGATCGCGTTAATTCCCGTTTCATTGAGTTTTAAATTAGGCAGGGTAAGTAAGATGCATCCAGATGAATGGGCCTAAATCACCAAAGAGGTGCTAAAATTATACTCTTGATTTTATTTCGGGTGTCATTCATTGAAACCGCGTATAAATTCATCCATCTCGTTCTTCACGCTCATGAATCTGTTGAACCACTGTCTAGACACAATTTAACATTTTAGTAAGTTTTTATTATCTTTTGGAAATTCAAGAATCGTTTGTTAAGCTGAAAACGTAGTTTTATAAGTCACCCTTGAGTTTTTATTGCTTGAATGGTTTCGTTTCTTAATGGTGGTACTTGACCTTGTGAACGAAATCTATTAGTATTGTAATAACTAAAAATATCATAAAAATATCAGATTTTATGCATCTTTTGGCTATCCTGATTTTAATGCAACTCGATTTTAATACCAATCATTATTTACAGATGTTTGTAACAAGTTTTCATACAAACCATTTTCCTTTGGAAGCGAAAAATATCCGAAAAAAGCTAAAACACGAAAAATATCCGAAAAATATCATAGAGTATCTATATAGGACGTTGACTGCATTGTTGCGTAGATCGAGAGGCAATCTGAGATAATTTTATATTACGTACAAACAATGAATCATGCATTTGATGAAAATATGTCGGGCAATACTGCAATTGAAATAGTTACATGTCAGTTTTCAGAACGACCGAAGTGTCTATAAAAATTTGGTAAAAAATGTAATTCAATACAAATTCAAGAATTCAAAGAACAAGTTGTTAAAATTACACATAGCCTTTAAATATCTCAACAAAACAACTTGTTTTAAAAAACAAAAATTCATTCAAAATTCGCTTCGTTATTTGACGCATATAAAAGTTCCCCGAACAAAGCAGAGCTTAAAAATAATAAACGGACAAGCCCTAGAGTCATTGTTGGGGTGGTTCCGTAAATTGACTTTAAAATATTATGCTTTTCAACTTTTACAGTTTTACACCCTTTATTTACACACACATTACACGATACACGAATACAAAATACCTTTAAAATTGAGAATTATCATATTCAAACTCTATCCTATCGGATAACAGGGCCATAACCATGAACTCTTAAAACAATCTCAAAGTTCTCAAATCTGTCAATTTTGGTACGTCATTTCTTATAAAATTTGACAGAAATGATAATGTTTGACAGATTTGTGATTGTTTTAACAGTTCATAGTTCCCTAACCCTGTTCGCTTTGTTTATAATAGTTTTACGACATCGAATAACGAATGTTCTTAAAATTGTCTATGGACAGCCGTTTAGTTTGCCATTTATATATATTTGTAACAAAAAGATACAGAATATACACATATTCTGTATCCATTCATTTATAAATTATATTCTGAAAACCAGCTTCTTTGCTTCGGTTCTGATATTTTGGCACACACAAAAATGCTGATTACTTATTCCGAGACCCTAACCATTGACACAGAATCCATTGATGTGTATACAAAACAAGGTCTCATTGCTCCGCTTGGCGTTTTACGAGTAATAGGTTTTTGGTTGAACAAAAATTACCTTGTAGGATGAATGTGACTAGCTAAGCCAATATTATTGCAAATGCATTAAGCTGTATAAAAACCGATCCCTGAGTATTGATTTTCTCATCATCATCATCATTTCAGCCACAGGACGTCCACTGCTGAACATATGCTTACCCCAGTGACTTCCAGATTGGCTGGTTGGAAGCGGCCTGCATCCAGTGGCTTCCTGCAACTGCTTCCTTTACCAGGTCGTCTGTCCACCTTGTGTATTACGATATTGTATTTTAGGTAAATATAAATCTATTTTAAATATACTCGCACTGTTCGCTTAATGCAAAACAACTTCGCAGTTTTCACTTGGTCGATTATTTAATGAGCAGAATTTTCACTTGACTGGACATGAAATTTAATTACGCAGCTATCAATATTTTACAAGCTCTGTTTATTTAAGGGTAACAAAGGTTTAGTTATCTTTTTATGATGATACGAGTATGAGTGCTTGTACGCTTAGACGCAATGCAGGTGTGCTAATAGTGTTGCCAAAATATCGAAGTTGATACAACATTTAGTGCCACTATCGAAAGCGTATCTAAACTATTGCTTAAATTATAACAAAATCTCAATCATCTGTTTCGCATGCAATATATTGAGGGCGAGAGGGTGGTGCTCTTTGCATGGGCTTGTGTTTGTTCTCAGATTGTGGGTTACAGGTGGTGTGATTGGGGTTCCTATGTCGGCGTAACTGAGCAGAAGTTTTAGGCAAAAAAATACATTTTCATTATTTAAGAATAACAAAATATTTGATATTAAATACAAATGATAGTATTCCATCGTAATTGCAATTTAAGCGCCGGACTTGCGATTCAGACTGTATTTTAATAATACAAGTTCTCCACACCACAAATACTTAATACTACTTACTCTGCGATAAAGGTGACTTTCGGAAGTATTGATAGTTTGGCATATTGTTGAAAAGCAATACTGTCGATAGGTTGGCTATTTTCGATACTATTTTGTGTGGACTATCCAATGAAAGCACTAGTGGGTAATTAGAAAATATATAAAATAGAAATAAAGTACATTGTAAGTACTTCAGTCAGCCCTTCTTTCTAGGGATATAGTGTTTTGTCCTGCGGGGTAACCATGAACTCTTGAAGCAATTACAAAGCTGTCAAATCTGTCAATTTTGGTACGACTTACAAAGTTTGACAGATTTGATAATGTTTGACAGATTTGAGATTTTTTAAGAGTTCGTGTGTTCGAGTTACCGCCCTGTTAATGGATAGGAACGCTTGACCATAATTCGAGATGGCAAGTCGAGTAGATTTTAATAAAGAAATTCAAATAATATTATTTACAAAATAATTCACAAATGCTTAATAACTTCTTGGCAAACGCATCACTTTGGCTATTCAGCGTGGAAATGCGGCTAGCCTTCTGGGCACTATGTCGCTGTCTTTGGACGGCTATTTGGGCCCTAACCATGAACTGTTAAAACAATCACAAATCTGTCAAACATTATCATTTCTGTCAAATTTTGTATGAAATGACGTACCAAAATTGACAGATTTGACAACTTTGAGATTGTTTTAAGAGTTCATGGTTATGGCCCTGGGCCCTGGCCCATTTTTTATTTATGCTTTATTTTAAAAATATTAGAATTATTTTTTATTTTTAAGGTTTAGCTTTAAGTTTAGCTTAGTTAGAATTTCATTGAAAATTTACATTCAATAAAATCGTATTTATTCTACAAACAAGAGATTCAAATTAATTTAAACCTTGAGACACGAGAATCAAACCATGTTTATGTGCCATGGCTATATCAATGAGCAGCTTTCCTCAATATGTTTTCCCTCTCGATATATTTCTTGTTTTTCCCTAACTATCTGTAGCTAAATTCTGAAATATCTAAGGGTATGAGCTTAGATGTGAACCTAGGAACCACAGATTTGAACCAAGACTCTAACTACTAAGTACCACAGCTTCTTAGAGAAAATAAGCCAAGTAAGTAAATTAGTAAAAGTAGGTAAGTACCTACTAATTGTATCATACTTACATAACATACTTATTTTAACAGATATTTTAGACAAGACAAAAAATACGTATAAATGTCTTGAGCCATCATCAAATAATAGAGCATACCTACAGCCTAAAATCTCAGCCAGCAGGGCTTACCTAACTTTAACCGCTAAACAAGTGTTGTTTAAACGTCAAACTATACAGCAATATTCACAAGCTTTAAAATAGGCCTTAATGTCACAAATTTTATAGCGGATCTCCAAAAATACTCCTCCGCTAATGACTGTAAACCATTTGTGATAAAATCTACACGACATGTCATTGTCATATGGGGTAAACAAATGCTGCTTCATAGTACCATCTTTTGGGATACAATACATGCTATTTTAAACTCCATCCCGCTGTTACAAAGTCTTTTTTCGATTGGCAACGGCATCGTATTTTTTTCTTTTATAGACTAAAATCTAGTAGACCGGGCGAGTAGGTTTTGTGCTAAAAGTTGATGTCATTTATTCAGCGCTTAAGTTGGTTGCAGTCATGCACTCAAAAATATTGCTGCCATTATTGCTTCTGTGAAAACAACTGAAATTTTTATAGTCTGGAAAATGGGAAAATTATTTAAGATGCACCGATGGACGTTATTAAAGTAGGTACTTTATAATAAATGTTTTCTATTCGATTCTATTTTATTCTATTCTATTCTTTAGAAACAGCTTTAAAGGTTCCCCTTAGACTTATTTGGGCATCTCTATTTCTTAAAAAAGAAAAAACAATACTTACAGAATCATACATCGTTGTTTTGACTCTACTCTTTAAATATAGGTATATTTAAAGAGTAGAGTCAAAATAGAATAGAAAACATTTATTATAAAGAAACTTTTCCCAAATTGTTTATACCTGGTATTAAGTAATCTAACACCAATCTTTTTAGTATCTTTTTTTAAACAAAAAAAACTACTACGAATTGGCGTAAATTCATCTTAGAGCGTTTCAGTGTCATCTCGGGTAAAAAAAACATACTGGATGACTTTTTTTACCGTCAGGAAAAAATTACTGTGTATTCTGTACCTAAAACTATGTGATATTATGTAAGTGTGTTTATAAAATACAACTGATTTTATAAATTTTGGAATGTCCAAAAAAATGTTTAAACATAGAATACATCAGTGAATATGCGTTTGTTTTGGTCGGTTTCATATTTTTATTATTATTTTACCAATATTCTTTGTTTAGTGTTCAGTTAGTCAAAATTAACTTAGAATTAGATGGTTATGAGGATAAATAGTTGATAAAAATAAAATAAAAAATTCAACTTTTTTTTTTAAATTATCATGTTATCATCACCTATATCATTAACCTATTTCACTCGTTTATTTTCTTGACGGTAAAAAAAGTCATACAGTATAGTTCTACAATTCCTAAGATAACTTTAAAAGTTAAATTATTCTTCTAAACTAACTTAATTAAAAAATAAATCAAGTCTTGACGGAATTTAATTAGTTGTAATGCTACCGAGAATTTATAATAGTTTATTTATGAATTTGCATTTCCATTACTTCAAAACGGTATTTATTTCTAATTTCATTTGCACTAATTTTGTGATTTAATTTGAATTCTTACTTTTGGATGCTAAGCGGTCCCATGGGAACGCTTAAAACTATTTTTGTGCCATATTTCGATACGTTAATGGATTAAAGTCATTTGTTATCACATTTTTCTTACTTGAAATAGAAACAAATGATAAGCAAAGACATAAACAATATAAGAAAATAGTATCAATTCTACAATTTAATACAGGGTGTAAAAAAAGGCTTAACGAAGCCTTAAACCACGAATTCTATACATAAAACCAAGTAGAATGCAAAAAAAATAATTGCTGGGAAATGATTTTTATTTTTGGGTATCAAAAAAAATAACTTATTTCTAACCCGCAATGTATAGCGCGCACGCCACAGACCATGCCTGTGTGTGAAAGCGGACCATGTTTCTTTGTAAAAAAGTTTAGTATTATCAAACAGAAGTCAATTTTGTAAAAATGTTTGAAAAAAAAATGTTACTTTGACTGTCAATAACTCGGTAACCCGTCATTTCCCAGGTATAGTGTAACAGAAAAAAATGATCGTAATAATACGTAGAATATGTAGTATTCGGCTTCGTTAAGCCTTTTTTTACACCCGATATATTAATTATGTAATACACAAAAAAAACTTTCTATGGTTTACTATTATTATATTTTAAATATTAACTCATAATAATCCAAATATAAATCAATAATTTTAGAAAAGCACATAAATATAGCTAATTATTAAATTTAGATTATCTGGCAGTGTAGAAAAATTTAGCTTTCTACAGCAATTATAGAGAAAACATACAGCTGGCCTTATATATTACGTTTTAGTAGCGTAAAATATATTTTAGAATTAATTTTCAGTCCGAATGGACATAGTACGTAACAGTTTTTTTTTATTTGTGATAAATAAATCTGAAATCTTTGTCTTGTTTAAAACGACATCCTGTATGTAGAAAATACCTGATACTTAATAGTACAAATAATATTAAAATGAATAATAACATGGTTATCTCCTGAAAATGATGCGATATCGAAGTTACTACAAATACCACAACACAGTGTATTTATTTTATAATTAGAATGTCAAAAGACTTACCCACTAGCTGACCGCTGATGTCGAATGTTTCGGCAATAATGAAGTGTGGTCATTTTGGTCATTTACAATTCAGTTAATTAATATCGAGGTGTGGCTACAAATAGTTGATTCCAGTCTATCATTGGGGACCCTTTTTAGTTCGATGTCATAATTAGAAAATTAAAATATTAGGCGATGCGACAGCGGAGACTTATTAGTGTGGCGACGCTTACACTTGACACACACAGCCTGCTAGTCAAATAAATAAATAAATAAATAATAAATAAATATTGAACTACACCACTAACACCGCTCTGATCCTAAGGTAAGCTAAAACACTTGTGTTATAGAAATCAGAAACCACGACGGTACCACAACACTCAGACCCGAGACAATATAGAGTCGTTTTCTATATTGACCCGACCGGGGATCGAACCCGGAACGTCAGAGATGGCGACGCCATATAGTCCGGCATGCTCGCGTCTTGGCTACGGAGGTCGTCAAATGTATTTGGTGTAAGCAACTAATAAATTATATGAGTAGTTGTAGTTTAAAATCGTTTAGTACCCATCTGTCACGGTGATGTAGGTCTGATGGCAATCACTCTAAATAAAATAAATAGTCTAAGTATAATGGGCCAGGCCCTGGCCGCAGATGGCCATCGTAGCAATCCTGGACAGATAATATTTCGGGTGATTAATTTGTAGTACAAAAGTAAGGGAGACAAGCTAACGGGTAGCCTGTCCCAAACAAGTAAATGTTGCAAAGAAGAAGGGTCAAAATAGCCCAACGTCCAACAGCAATGATAAGCATCTCAAAAATATGATAAAGATCAACAAATTTGCACACTTTTGAATGCCACCATTTAACTGTCAAAGTACAAAAAAAGCTATGAAACTATGAACCCTGTAAGTCGACGATTAATCGACTAAACAGATCCAGATCTAGGTTCATTGTTAATAATATAAGGTCCGATTTTATTAGTGTACATCCTGTTAACCTGTGACTATATAGGTGAAAAGCAATCGTAAAAACCAACTTTCAAATTACTATCATTAAAACTAAAAAAGTTAAAATAAAAATACAAAATAACAACATTGACTTCATATTGCATAAACTCGGCCTATCTTCAACTCTTTCTCGCTCTGAAAAGGGTAAGGAATAAGACGGATAATCAGATGGTAAAACGTACCAAAGATAGGACGAGTTTATGCATTATGAAGTCAATGTTGTTGATTTAGATTTTTATTTTTATCTCTTTTAGTTTTTATGGTACACATTTGAAAATTGGTTTTTACGATTGCTTTTCACCTATATAGTCACAGGTTAACAGGATGTACACTTATAAAATCGGACCTTATATAAAATGTCGGAATTGTTTAAGTCAGACTCGAAGCATACAGCATAAAATATTTAACGACACCCTGAGTCGCTAAAATAAAGTAAACAGAATCATACTGACACATTGCATCAATATTCTTTTTTGAAACCCGCTTACCGCCTATCACCAGTACCAATGCCCATATCCACACACCAGTCCCCACACGCAACGGGGTGTGCCACATACCCCATTTTGCTCAAGGACTCCAAAATGAGTCTCACATGTCACGTAATGTAATTATAGCACTGACAGTAAAAAAGTTAATAGATTGCATAGTACAATTTGCGGGCCGTACTGTTACAGTAAATATTAATACAGTATGTTAAGTCAATTATAGTAGTATACAGGTTTCGTTTGCGTTTTACTCGTATTATTCAATAACAAAATAATCGTATATTTGTGTCGAATGTGTAATCAAAAATCCGAAATCGCCGCCGGTCCCAAAAATTGAACGGTCAAACAGAATATGAAATAGATGAGTCAAATGCGTGAGAAATGGGCACATGCACATTAATAATGGGCACATTAATAAGTTGTTATTACGTCCCATGTTCGATTCTGTTCTGAGTTCGGCTCATGTCAATTCTAAAGTGGGATTTAATGATATATATGTCTGGTCTGGTGACTGTGGAAAGCCTTCTAGCTCAAATTATTTGTGTAATACCTTGTAATTTGCTTCATATATTGCATTAACTAACCGTCTTCGAGTACATACCTACACAAAGAGGATTATTCCAGGCGTTTTTCCAATATATTCGCGCTCCGCCGCGAAAGATCGGCAACGGAATTTCTTCGTGGTTTGACATAGGTATAAGGTGGTGAAACGTACCTACCTTGGTCCTACTGTTAACATTTCTACTGTGACACTTTACACACACAACAAATGAATTGAAGTGTAATTAAGGGTAAAAAGTAACTGAAAAAGTAACTTAGTGCTCTGTTAAAGAGGAGTGCAATTAATACGAGTATATTTTTGTTCTGACGATTCTAGAAAAATATTTTGTTTTAAAATCTAGAACAAGCTCTGCGAAAATGCTATATTCTCTACTTAATGTTTTTTTTTTATCAAACGGCGTCATTAGCGGTCTAAATGATAGGGTAATAAGGTAATAATAGTACCTCCGACATTTTTTTTTACAATGTTTAGACGAAAACGACTGTTATTCTATCTGTTAACTTATTCTTCTTAGTGTAATGATGACAAACAAAAACGTACATATAAGACACTGTCACTGTTTTAAAATAAGTTATACCTAAAAGTTTAGTAGACAAATACTTTTTAACAAAAAAAAAAATAACCGCCCAAAAACTGAAAAGCCAAAAATAATAAAATGTGTTCATTCGCACCGACTCAAAAAGAACTGATTAGGTATACGTACGTTAGTTAAGAAACTTAGTTACTAAGGTTAAATGCTTCTTTGCTTTTCAATCTTTCGGCAGTTTAAGTTTTTTGTTAAAAAAAATATATTTAAGATTTGCTGTGGATATAAGATCAGCATTAAAATCTGAGATTGAACAATAAATCACCCACCCCTATTTACCCACAATAAGGAAAAGTTTGTTTTTGAAAAAAAATCTTAATAGTTAAAACTTATCTAATAAAAAAAGAATTATGAAAATCGAACTGCTCTGTAAATAGTTATATGCGTGATCATACATAAAAAAATATATACGCGTCGACTTGAGAGCCTCCTCCGTTTATTCGTCGATTAAAAAGCTGTAGCGCTTAGTGGTCGCGAAATTATAGTCTTGTCTCAAATCCGCTACCACTTCGTTTTGTAGTCCGCCGTGCTTCCTATGTGCAGGGCACATAGCACATTTAACTGACGATTGATGGGGCTAAAAGGTTTTGGAATGGAAGCCATGTACCGGCAAGCGCAGCGTAGGACGTCCACCCACAAGGTGGACCAGGGGCGTGCGGTGCATATAGACAATTAGGCAGTGCCTACCTGGTAAACGAAATGAGGTAGGCAGTAGGTACTTACAAGTATGTCATTAATAAAAACCACTGATTTTCATCAATAAAACAATATACTGCCTACCTCGAAATAAAACCAAAGCCCGCCACTGAGGTGGACAGACAGTAAAGGTTGGGAAGCTGCTGGATGCAGGCCGCTTTCAACCGACTAATCTGGAAGTCACAATCAGTTCAAGAGTTCAAGAGCAGTAGACGTCCTAACGCTTAAATTATGACGATGATGTGCGAAATCCTAGACTAAGATGGTCTTTAAGGTCTACGTAGAGATTTAGGATCGACTTATGGCTGCTTCCCAGTCGTAGAGATACTCGTATAGCTTGTAAATCAAAGGATTTATTACTAAGTTACTGCCGACTTCACTTATCTGAGGCACCTCGGGACTAAGCTCGGGTTAGATAATCGCTATAGGTATAGCGGTCTGATGTCAATAAAACTTTGCCTACTATTCACATACTGAAAGACTAAGGATTCCTTGAACTTAGTTTTCACATCGTTACTTCAGAAAGATGAATGTTATTATACCTAAACTTGATTCATTAATCCTTTGTGCATTTGTTTCCAAGGATCCAGAAGAGTGAGGCTTGTTGACAATGACTGATTGATGATGATTTTATTGTTCCAAATTAATAACACCATATGCAGAGAATAAATTATTAAAAAGTATATTCTTGTGTAGGTTTAAACAAACCTCACCATAGTGCGGTATTACAAACTCTCTTCGAAAGTGAAAACGCTTCTTTCGAAGTTAGTAAGTAAATAAGAAAGTTTACTTTTCCTTAAAAATTAAATAGATAAATTATATCGGCATTTAAGTTTAACTTAATCTTCCTAAGATCGTACTTCTTATACACATTACAAAGTTAAGCACCACTTTAAAACGGTTTACCATAATTTCCCAGAAATCGGGAACCTGAAGTCTTCTCAAGTAACATAATTTTCTCGAGTTTTCTCTTCAGAATTTAGAGTGATTTACTTCCTTAATATAAATTAAATTAGAGGTCTTCCTGCTAGCAAAAACGCAAGCATATTATGCTTATTATCAACCTAAGAAAAGATGTTTTTTTTTTTGAGTTAACACCTCATCTACTGCATCCAAGATCAAAATATTTATGAGTTCTATAATTATTATATATTTAAGTGCACCACAAAGGAGAAAAGACGCCAAATAAAATGTAAAACGTCCAAGTTCATTATCTAATAATACTAAATGACAAAAATCTATTATTTTTAATAATAAATGTTCCAAAAAACTTTGGCCTACTACCGCACCGGGACCTACCGGTTCTTCTTCTTCTTCTTTATCCTAGCCACTTCCTATTATTTGGGGTCGGCTCTCCTCGTTCTGCAGCACCAGGACAGTCTGTCCTGGGTTGTCGAAATATTTGTTTGGGCAAGTTCTAAGTCCTTGGCTACCGTGGTTGGCCCACCAGGTGGCTAGTAGGCGTCATCTACCTTTTCTGTTATGTGTTATGGCTAGGGCCTGTTCTACGACATGATCTTTAGGGCGTCTCATGACATGACCGAACCATCGTAGGCGGCTTTCAGTAAGTTTTTCTGCTATAGGCGCGACCTTGAAACTTCCTCTGATGTGCTCGTTTCGCACTTTACCTGTTGATTCTGTAAAAAAACCGCAATCACTTCGACACTAAAAGTACTCATCTACAATAAGTAATGTAAACCCACTTCGTAACAAGATAGAATAGATCTTATGTTCGTTTGTATGTCCGCTTAGGTGAACCGAGCTCTCCCTCTGACACTGAAGTCAGTCATCGACAAAAGTAATGTGAAGACACTTAGTAAAATAGAGGCTAGGTAAGTTTGTTTGTACCGCTTATGTGATATTAATAGCGAGTTCACTTGCGTTTTCTAGGAATCGACAGGCACTTATCGGCTGGTGATGAGAAAAAATAGCGCACCAAACTCAGTTTCTTTTCTTACTCAGCCTTACCCTAGCTATATAAACAGAAAACGTAATTTGACGTCTGTCAAATTTGCGATATATCCTTTGAACATTTCAAGCGTTGTTTGTCTGCATGCTATTAAACATCCCAAGTTTGGATATTCGAACCATATCATCGTCGCTTCAGTCCAAATTGGAGACTTTGTATATATATGTGTGTATATGTTGTTCTTTTTGGTGTCGGTGCGAATGGACACATTTTAACTGACAATGGCTGGCACCGATTACAAAAAGGGCTAATTAGGTATACTTACATCAGTTAAGGAACTTAGAATTGTTAAGATTAAATGAAAAAAAGTTTATTATTTTTTGCTTTTCAGTTTTTCGGCGGTTTAATTTTTTTGTTAAAAAGCCTTTATTCAATAACTCTATCAGTCTAGCAGCGTACATGCAACAAATTCAATACTACACCTGATAAGTATTTTACGCGCTTGTCGATATTTCCCGTACCTAACAATAAAAGAAATTCGTGAGTCGTACAATCTTCCTTCTAATATACGAAAAATGTGGCTGTGGTCTTAGTAGATAGGTTAACGATTTTAAGAAATATAGCACTATGATTTTTAACGGTTTTTTTAAGAGAAATATCTTTTATTATTCCTAAAACTTCCATATAAACTACTTAGTCTAGTGGTACTAAGCTGCAAACTACAAAACCAAGCTTGCTACTAACCAATCCTGCGTATAGTAAGTGGTTGAATATCATAATGTATTTATTTATTTAGGTGCATCTCCTATTTAGTGGCTACGAGAATAACAGCTCTGCTTTGTGTGCGGCTAGATAATTTACGTAATTGTTGAAAGAAAACTGCATATTTTAATTTAGATATTTATTTACTTCGACATAGCTCTAAGAATAATAATCACGTTTTAACGTGGAAATGGGCAGGCCACTTCGCTCGAGTTGACAACCGTTGGGGAAAATGGTTCTTGAGTCATATCTGGTTTGGTCGACTACAAAATGGAAGACGCAGCGTGGGCATGGCCATAACCATGAGCTCTTAAAACAATCTCAAAGTTGTCAAATCTGTCAATTTTGGTACGTCATTTCATACAAAATTTGACAGAAATGATAATGTTTGACAGATTTGTGATTGTTTTAACAGTTCATGGTTAGGGCCCTGGTCTCCCAGCGGGTGGATTGACGACCTAGCTAGCAGAGATGCTCGCCGGTGCTTTGTATACTTCTAAAGGCTGAAAATGATGATTTATATTTATACTGGCTGTGCCCGCAACTTCGTTAGCGTAGACTTCAGGATGTTTGGTTTGATACCATAACGCAAAACGTTCAAATAAATAACAATATATAGAAAAATATCTTACAGAAACATTAGCTGGGAATAAAAAGATTAATCTGCAAAATTTCATCCAAATCCGGTCAGCCGTTTACGCGTGATTGAGTCACAAACATCCTCACAAACTTTCGCATTTATAATATTAGTGGGATTTCAAAAACCCGTATCCGCTACCTCTTGTCACAGAGCGAGCCCACTCACTCAGCCACAACTGTTGCCGCTATATTTGACGTTTCGTTCGGCTCCCCGCAAATAATTTGATTCAAACGGAGGTAGTACTGCCGTAGACCCACAGATTTTCGATATGAGCTTACTATTTTGCTGAATTTATAAGAAATTCTCAGAAATTGTTATTGTGATTTGAACGCTCTGTAGTAGGTTTGTTGACTAAATGGCTGAGTGGATTCCTAGTGGAAAGGTAATAAAAATATTTACGTATTATCTATTTTTGATGTCAGTCAAAATTGATAACAGTAAATTCTTTTGACGGTTTCTGCGTCTTTAATCTGTCAAGCTCAATAACAAGTAAACAGGTACACGTGGCTACGTAACAATAAGCTTTTGTGTCCCGTTTTACAGTTAAAGCCATCCTTTACCATTTATCATATCTTTTACATGTAGGTACTAGTATTGTATTAGTAGTAAGAAGGTATGTAGTAGGTTGAAAAATCTACTACTTTCAGAAATAGGTTTGCGGCAAAATCATGAGCTTTTAAAACAGTATCTTTTTAAGCTTGCTGTTGTAAAGAAACACATTCTTAAAAAATTGACACGACAACTTCTTACGTAATGTTAAGCGTTCATAATTATATTAAAGTGAACTCTAAAACAAACTTTGAATTTTCATATTTCATAAATATTATTGACGTGTTTGTTTTCTTCTATAATTTTTTCGAAGACCTCTATAATATTATTGTGCCTCTACTATTTTTTTATGCTTTGTATGTGTCGAACTCGAAATAAACTAATGTTTGCGTACTAAACTAATAATGCGTAGATTTCTTATTTCAAGCATCTTTAAGTTAAAATCGAAAAGACAATGCAATTATCTGTCATTTGTTTAAAGGTCCTAAATTGTTGTCACTCAAGAAAAAACCCATGTAGCAAGCTACATTTTAAGGTTTTCTGGAAGACATGACTTTTAGCGTTCAGACCGTCTAAATTGTACATCTTTACGTCTACCTACTTTGTAACTTCTGTGCAACAAAAGATTATATCTATCTCTGTCTATCAAAAATATCAATAGGGTCACTTGATCTGCTTAACGACATTCAACATAAGAATAACAAACCAGTATTAGTCCCTTTCAATGTACAGCACATACGATGTACAGCACAGTATGTCCCTGAGTATTAGTCCCTTTCAATGTACAGTACATACGATTGTAGTACGTCCCTGGCAGACCGCAGGCCGATCGGTCCATCTGCGGGAGAGAGCGTCGGTGCGTGACTGGCATCCCAATGCGTCGCTCGCTTTGTGTCGCTCCACTTTTGATTTCGATACGATACAGGGTGTTATAGGTGCTCGTAGCTTAGTGGCAGCGCTTTGGTATCAATTACTAAAGTTAAGCAAACAACGCTGCGGTTGTGAGTGGATAGGTGACCATTCTGACCATATTTACTGACATTTATCACGAGCATCTCCGTGAGCACTTCGAAAGGCACGTTAAAACGTTAGTCCCGGCTGATATCGCTTGATATTAGTCATAAAGCCTATTCAGAGGCCTAAAGGTAGCTTGACTGTTAGGTTTAGTTATTAACCTTACAACACCTCTCCACCAATCCGCTGGGGCTGGGCCTGCGTGGTGGAGTATGGCCGAAACCACCTCATAGTTGAGGTGTGGAATGTGCTCTGCATTGGAACGTATATAGGCATAATTTGCTTTTGGTCACTCCCAATGTACAGCACATACGATTGTAGTACGTCCCTGGCAGATCGCAGACCGATCGGTCCATCTGCGGGAGAGAGCGCCGATGCGTGACTGGCATCCTAATGCGTCGCTCGCTTTGTGTCGCTCCACTTTTGTCGATACGATACAGGGTGTTATAGGTACACGTACCTCAGTGGCAGCGCTTTGGTATCAATTACTAAAGTTATGCAACCAACGCCGCGGTTGTGAGTGGATGGGTGACCATTCTGACCATATTTAGTGACATTTATCACGAGCATCTCCATGTGAACTTCGGAAGGCACGTTAAAACGTTGGTCCCGGCTGATCTCGCTTAATATTAGTCGTAAAGCCTGGTCAGAGGCCTTAAGGCAGCGTGATTACACCTGACTGATAGGTTTAGTCACTGGCCTTAAAACACCCCTCCACCAATCCGCACTAGGCCCGCGTGGCGGAGTATGGCCGAAACCACCTCATAGTTGAGGTGAGGAGTGTGCTCTGCATTGGAACGTAGATAGGCATACTTTACCTTTAGTCCCTCCCAATGTACAGCACATACGATTGTAGTACGTCCCTGGCAGATCGCAGACCGATCGGTCCATCTGCGGGAGAGAGCGTCGGTGCGTGACTGGCATCCTAATGCGTCGCTCGCTTTGTGTCGCTCCACTTTTGATTTCGATACGATACAGGGGGTTATAGGTACTCGTAGCTCAGCGGCGGCAGCGCTTTGGTATCAATTACTAAAGTTAAGCAACCAACGCTGCGGTTGTGAGTGGATGGGTGACCATTCCGGCCATATTTTACCACGAGCATCTCCGTGAGCACTTCGGAAGGCACGTTAAAACGTTGGTCCCGGCTGATATCGCTGGATATTAGTCGTAAAGCCTACTCAGAGGCCTTACGGCTCTGACTAGGTTTTACGGCTTGATTACATCTGACTGTTAGGTTTAGTGACTGGGCTTACAACACATCTCCACCAATCCGCAGGCAAGGGCTTTATTGAGTAGTGGACTTCCAAAGAATGATGATAACAGGTTTGTGTAGTCATTTCGTAGCAACACAGACTATAATACTCTCGCTCGCGCGAGTCCATTGTTTTTTAATTGTTAATTTTATTCCGAGCATGCAGTGTGTTGTCACAATTCGTGTAAATCGTTCGATACTTGGCAAACGAAACGTTAGGCGCCTATCAACAAGGTGAAGAGATGATATAGATACACAAAACTGCTGACAGCGGAAGAATATCCTATGATCGTGTTTAGGAAAAGGCATTAGGGAGAGGCCTATTTCCAGCAGTGGACTAACGTGGGCTTATGATGATGATAATAGCAACCCAATTCTAAGTCGTAGTGAATTTTGGCAAACTAACTAAATAAAAACATGAATTTACAAAACAGCATCAAAGGAAATGAAAATCAATAATGGCATTATATTTATAGGAAGGGACAAAAGATAACAGATCGTGAAATAACAAGAGCTGAAACTTCAATAACATGCCAATCTAGTATTGACAGTTTGAAGAAAAATAGGATTAGGACGGATTCCGAGTGTAAACAGGAAATTGAAAACAAAGAGTATTATTGATTGTCTTTCTGAGAAATTGGTACAAATTGGTAATTGAATGAATAGGAATATAATTTCCCAAAAAAAAAACATGAACAATCTGTCAGTAATTGTTGGATATCAAAGGAATTTAAAAAAAACATTAGTGTACATTTTTGAATTTTGGTAGCTTTTTAAAACAGCTCCATAAGTCTATTTAATCAAATTCACTCCGCTACTGCCGCTACTCTGAGTGAAAGCTGTTTTCGCCTGTCATAAAATTAATTTAATCGTAGGAAAATGTGATTTATTATTTGGAAGGCATGTCACAATGTTTTGTAAGTTCCTGTATGCTCAAACATAACAACTTATACAATAGGATCAACATAAATAAATAAGTATTGGACAATATCACATACATTGTTCTGTTAAGGTAAGTAGCTAAAGGACTTGTGTTACAGAAATCAACTTCAACGACAGTATCACAACACCAAGACTCGAGACAATAGAGAAAAGTTATTTTTAGGGTTCCGTACCCAAAGGGTAAAACGGGACCCTATTACTAAGGCTCCGCTGTCCGTCTGTCTGTCTGTCACCAGGCTGTATCTCATGAACCGTTGTAGTTAGAGAGTTGACATTTTTACAGATGATGTATTTCTGTTGCCGCTATAACAACAAATACTAAAAAATAGAATACAATAAATATTTAAGTAAGCTTCCATACAACAAACGTGATTTTTGCCATTTTTACAGATAATGGTACGGAACCAATTAAATTGCAAACTGCTTTCATACCTAGAAGACAATGATCTTCTCAGTGATCGTCAATATGGCTTCCGCCGGGGACGTTCAACTGGGGATCTTCTAGTGTATGTAACGCATTGCTGGGGCGAAGCCATCGAAAACCACGGCGAAGCAATCGCAGTGTCGCTGGATATTTCGAAGGCTTTCGACAGGGTTTGGCATGCGAGTCTGCTGAGCAAGCTTCCAGCGTACGGTATCCCCACTGGCTTCTGTAGCTGGGTGGCTGACTTCCTGAGAGAACGGTCGATCCGAGTAGTCATTGACGGCTGCTCCTCTGACCTCAAGGCCATTGACGCCGGAGTTCCTCAGGGGTCTGTGCTCTCTGCGACTCTTTTCCTGCTGCACATTAATGACCTGCTATCTTCAGGTATTGTTGGGTACGCAGATGACAGTACTGTCACGGAGAAGTATCTGTCTAGTGCAGGAGCCAGTGGAGTTGAGGTCCAAAGATTGAGAGAGGCCATGGTTGAGCGTACGAGCCTGACGTTAAGTAATGTCTCCCAGTGGGGCGATGACAATCTCGTCAGCTTCAATGCCTCTAAGACGCAGGCGTGTCTTTTCTCTACAAAAAGGAGTCCTTTCACCCTTTCTCCTACTTTCCGAGGTACATCTGTTCCAGTGACCGACACTCTACAACTTCTTGGCATGGAGTTGTCCTCTGACCTCAACTTTGGCACCACCATCGAGTCTAAGGCTCAAATTGCAGCTAGAAAGTTGGGCGTCCTGAATAAAGTCAAGCGGTACTTCACGCCTGGACAGCTTTTAACTCTTTACAAAGCCCAAGTCCGATCTTGCATGGAGTACTGCAGCCACCTTTGGGACGGCTCGGCGAAATACCAACTTGCTGCACTAGACTCGGTGGAACGCAGAGCCAAGAGAATAATAGGCGATAAAAAACTGGTGGCGTCCAAGCTGCACAGCCTGGTTCACCGCCGCAAAGTTGCTTGCCTATCGGTCTTCTACAGATTGTACTTCGGAGAGTGTGCTCATGAGCTGCATGAGCTCATACCACCGTCACCTTTCTTCCATCGGACAACCAGACGCACGGCCGGCTACCATCCGTTCTTAGTTGATATACCCATAATCCGCACTAAGCGCTTCTCATCATCTTTTATAATGCGCACAGCTAAAGATTGGAATTCCCTGCCTGCGTCTGTATTTCCGAGTGCATATAACCTGACTCTCTTTAAGTCCAGAGTGAATAGGCATCTTCTGGGCAAGCTCGCTCCATCGTAGATCCCATCTATGCTCTAGAGCAAGATTGGGGTCAAGAGTAAGCCCATCTTAAGTAAAAAAAAAAAAAAAACCCTTCGTGCGCGAGTCCAACTCACACTCACACACACACACACTTGGCTGGTTTTTTCTACATTGACCCGAACGGGGATCGAACCGACGCGACGCCATATAATCGCCTCTCGGCTACTGTCGTCACATCAAGATCATGTATCATTCCTCCCATAAGGCCGGCCTGCTGTTCACTGCTATGACATCCTGTCTGAAATGATGATGAAGAGTAATTTTTAGCTCATTTTACTTGATGACATTAGAGTTTTTACATTAGATTTAAAAAAAGTTTTATTTACTTTTGCTCCGTAAGCTAAAGTGACATGAAAAACCCATTTGTATAATAAATGGGTTACGTGTCTGTAAACTTTTCAACTAATAACAATTAACTTATTGAACAAAAACCCTTTCTGAGAGACAAATTAGTTTGCCTTTTCGTTGCCAAATGCATTGACAATATTTTAAAATTTATTTGTAACGTCTACATAGAATTTAAATATTTTAGTCTATATTATCCGTAGAGATCAAAAATGCCTTTTTATGAAACAAATTAGTTTGCTCTTTCGTTGCCAAATAAATAAATAAATAATAAATAAATAAATAAATATTGGACAACATCACATACATTGCTCTGATTCTAAGGTAAGTAGCTAAAGCACTTGTGTTATAGAAATCAGAAACAACGACGGTACCACGACACCCAAACCCGAGCCAATATAGAAAAGTTCGTTTTCTACATTGACCCGACCGGGGATCGAACCCGGAACCTCAGAGATGGCGGCGCCATTTAAAGTCCGGCATGCTCGCCTCTCGGCCACGGAGGTCCTCGAATGCATTGACAATATTTTAAAATTTATTTGTACCGTCTAAAAATAGTTTTAGTTTAGTTTATTTTTTATTCTTTATTTATCCTTAAAGATATCATAAGAAACATCACACTCAGTGATGTTTCTTATGATATATCCAAAAAGATAGTTTTCGATTAGTTTATTTTTTAATCTATATTATCCTTAAAGATCAATCAGTGATGTTTCTTATGATATATCCAAATAGATAGTTTTCGATTAGTTAATTTTTTATTCTATATATTCCTTAGAGATCAATCAGTGATGTTTCTTATGATATATCCAAAAAGAAAAATGAACTTTTGACTGAACTAGAATGATACAAGAAATCGAAATCTAAAATGAATTAAATAGTTATATGGCCTATCCATCCATGTACTAATATTCATGAATGTTAGACAGTACCTAAGCAGTATTGGTTTATGGCTAACTCTATGTAGAAAAGACAAAACATGGTTAAAGTTATTTTAATTATTTATACATGAGACTTTGTGGTCTGAGCTAGTTTACGCGCAAATGCTACTTTGTACTACCTACTAATATTTCAAAATATTATTAGTTTAACGTTATCTATTATAAAACATCGAAAACATGGGTACCTACTAATTTAAAAAAATGAGAATTTGAAACACTAATAGGTAGGTAACTCTAGACTTGAGATAACTCAATTTCTCTAGCTTGCGTGAATAGAAATCATTACTTTTGTGTAACAATTTATTAGAATATACTAACTTTTTTAAATGACCTTTAGTTACAAACTTGCATCGAGCTTAATGTAATATACTTCTTTCATTATGAACCTGATTACTAACCCAATTGCGGCTTGTAACAACTTTTATGACGCGTTCCGAACTTCTGGCGCTCACAAAAATCACGTTTTCGAGTTGGTCTAAATTTTAAACTGTGTTACTGAAGGGTCAGCCATAGACCTTTTCGCAAATAGAGGTCGACATCTTGTTTTTTTATACTTTTGGTTTTCTTTTGGTTTCTTTTCTCACAAAAAGTAATCTTGATTAATAGTTTACGGAAAAGTAACGATTTCGTTGGCAATTTTCATAGAACGATTAGACGTATTAAAATTAAATATTTAAAGTTACTGGGAGAGCCCTATGTTCAGCAGTAGACGTCTTTGGCTCAAATGATTATGATAAAGTTCAATATTATTTTGTCTCAGAAAAAGTAAAAATAAGACGACTTTACGTAGCTGGAAGGCAAGCACGCCGTCGTCACTTAGAGTCGACATCTCTGAGGTCCAGGACTCGATTTTTGGTCAGGTCAATTTTTATTATTTTATCTCAGGACTGGGTTTTATGGTACCGTTGTTGTTTTTGATAATATGTGAAGCTGTCGAACTTATTTCCAAAAGCCCGTACCGACAAACATGCTACCTCTGGCTTAACACTTGGGAGCGTGAACCACAAGATGTCATTTAGCTGACGGTAGCTCGATGTTGTGTATTGTAAAAGGCCACTTAGATGACAAGAGCATGAAACCATTAAAATTTATTTATTTTTGCGAATAGGCTTAAACTAAGCGCTTTTACAGATCGCAATGTATGATACCATAACTATCACGTTCAAAGTACTTCAAGGGAGATCTATAGATATCCAGTCTATGGTCATCCCTTCCCTCGTCCAGTTTAAATGGCTTTAATTATGTCACAGTACAACCCGTCGTTCTTGATTTGTGCAAATGTGTCGTGCAGGCCATTATGTCTTATTGAGTGAATTACGTTCATCATAAGGATTTTCCATGTATGGAACAGGCGTTTGCAGATAAAGTCCTCTTTATTCATTACTAACTTTTGCCGGCGACTTCGCTCGCGTGATCTTTAGTTTATTCAATGTACCTCACAGGAGCATTTAACTTAGATAAAAGTACCCTATATGTTAATCCAGATTATATTCTATATGAATGCAAAATTTCATCAAAATCCGTTCAGTAGTTTTTGCTTGAAAGAGTAACAAACATCCATCCATACTTACAAACTTTCGCATTTATAATATTAGTAGGATATTCAAGAGTTTTCGGTACTGGAATATTGACCAACGGTTAATAAACAATTACTTGTTTGATTAAGTGTGTTCAAAAACTATATCTTAACTCCCTGCATCTCTTAAAAATAAAATTATTACGAGTTAAAGAGGTAATAGTTAGGAGGAGCTAGTAGCACTATCCCGAGTTTTTACCGAACTATTATGGATATTAAAAACCGGCCAAGTGCGAGTTGGACTCGCGCACGAAGGGTTCCGTACCATTATCTATACATATAAACGAGCAAAAAAATCACGTGTTGTATGGGAGCCCCCTTAAATATTTATTGTATTCTATTTTTTAGTATTTGTTGTTACCATCATCATCATCATTCAACTTCCTAACTATCACGGTTTATGATATGCCTACATCCTGGAGACAGACGGACAGCGGAGCTTTAGTAATAGGGTCCCGTTTTACCGTTTGTGTACGGAACCCTAAAAAGAGGAATTCCAATGAATCATTGCAATATCTTTGACTCTTCCTCCATAGTCGGTCTTTCACCGGTTAAGCATCGTAACCCAGTCTACTGAGTCACCTAGAACATGAGCCATCTCCAGTCATTACGATCCTGCGCGTCTGATTGGCTCTTAGAACGACACTTGTTCATTACCAGTAGGTCTGACCAATGTTCTGGTCTTTAGTCAATTTGTCTTATGTCTTATCATTCCCGATGAGAATAGCCTTCTTGAGGTTATCGAGGATTTTTTGCGCTATGCCTCCAAGCGCTTAATGCCCAAAGTATCATAGATATAGCTTGAGAATGACAGTTGTAAGCCGCTCCTTCCTCCCGCTACAGGAAGCGGTTCAAGATACACGACGCATTCGGAAATAGTAATTTTATAAGTGCCTATATGTGCCGTGATTTTTTTTCCTCTATTCTTGCAAAATAATCTCTTGGCCTAGGAGTTTCCTCTATAGGTATGATGGTATGATGGTACGTGGTACTTTTAAAAATCGAGAGGAAACGTTTACTTTGTGAAACTTCAGCAATTTGGATTTGTAAATAATACTGCTAGTTTATTATAATGGCATGGCAAAGAGTTATTTACGCCGCCCCACCTAGTTAGTTACTAGGCGTGTAATTATAACGCACGCGACATTAAGGCGAGGACTCTGATTGCGAGTCCAGTGATTTGTGAATACATTCACTTTAATATCATGTCGTTTGTATTTTCATTGAGTCATTAACCTCAGCCTTTCCTCGAAATTTTTATTTGTAGTAGAAAACTAAAACTAGAGCACGAAATAATAATTACTACGAGTATCTGATACTCTTGTATTTTATAAAAGAGTATTGTTACTACTCATGGAATAGAGGTGTGGTGGAGCTCTTCTTCAAGAAAGGAGATAACACCTTGCTGAAGAACTACAGACCCATCTCGCTTCTGAGCCATGTCTACAAGTTGTTTTCGAGGGTCATCACGAATCGTCTTGCACGTAGGTTCGATGACTTCCAGCCACCCGAACAAGCAGGTTTCCGAAAAGAAGAGTACCATAGACCACATCCATACGCTGCGACAAGTTATACAGAAGACCGAAGAGTATAACTTACCACTATGCTTGGCGTTTGTGGACTATGAGAAGGCCTTCGATTCAATCGAGACTTGGGCAGTGCTACAGTCTCTACAGCGGTGCCATATTGACTATCGGTACATCGAGGTGCTAAAATGTTTATATAAAAACGCCACCATGACGGTCCGAGTACAGGAGCAGAGCACGAAAGCTATTCCTCTGCAGTGAGGCGTAAGGCAGGGAGACGTTATTTCTCCGAAACTGTTTACCGCCGCATTGGAAGATGCTTTTAAACTCCTGGAATGGGAAGGATTCGGCATCAACATTAATGGCGAATACATTACTCATCTTCGGTTTGCCGACGTTATTGTGGTCATGGCAGAGTCGCTGGAAGACCTCGGTACAATGCTCGATGGCCTTAATAGAGTTTCCCAACAGGTAGGTCTTCAGATGAACATGGACAATACAAAGATTATGTCGAATGCCCATGTTGCGCCCTACCCAGTACCAGTTGAGAGCTCTATTCTCGAAATTGTTGACAAATATGTTTACCTGGGACAAGTGATCCAGTTGGGTAGGTCCAATTTTGAGAAAGAGGTCAATCGACAAATCCAACTCGGATGGGCAGCGTTCGGGAAACTACGCAACATCTTCTCGTCCAAAATACCTCAGTGCCTAAAGACGAAAGTATACAACCAGTGTGTGTTACCAGTGATGACATACGGAACTGAAACGTGGCCTCTTACTATGGGTCTTATTAAGAAGCTTAAAGTTGCACAGCGCGCTATGGAAAGGGCTATGCTCGGTGTTTCTTTGCGAGATCAAATCAGAAATGAGGAGATCCGTGAACGAACCAAAGTCGCTGACATAGCCCGACGGATTAGCCGGCTGAAGTGGCAGTGGGCGGGGCACATAGCACGTAGAACTGACGGCCGATGGGGCAGAAAGGTTCTGGAATGGAGGCCGCGTATCGGCAAGCGCAGCGTAGGACGACCTGGTAAAGGTTGCATGACGACGCTGGATGCAGGCCGCTTCCAATCGGCCGATCTGGAAGTCACTGGGGGAGGCCTATGTTCAGCAGTGGACGTCCTGTGGCTGAGATGACTACTCATGATAGTAAAAAGGTCATTTTTAGGGTTCCGTACCCAAAGGGTAAAACGGGACCCTATTACTAAGGCTCCGCTGTCCGTCTGTTTGTCCGTCTGTCACCAGGCTGTATCTCATGAACCGTGATAGCTAGAGACTTTAATTTTTACAGATGATGTATTTCTGTTGCCGCTATAACAACAAATACTAAAATACAGGATACAATAAATATTTAAGGGGGCTCCCATACAACAAACTTGATTTCTTTGCCGTTTTTATAGATATTGGTAGGGAACCCTTCGTACGCGAGTCCGACTCGTACTTGGCCGGTTTTTATACTACAGTCGTCAACAAAAATTAAAAGTGTTCAAACTGATCATAGATAAAATTTGATTGTACTCCGTTGGCTTTAGTTGACCAGTGAGTTTCGCCTGACATTTATGGGTTCCATCCCAGCAATTACAACTGGATTGTTCGGGATATGTATAAATTATGTATTTTTATTGCCAATAAATAAATATTATTATTATATAAATAATAAATATTGGACAACATCGCATACATTGCTCTGATCCTAAGGTATGTGTTATAGAAATCCGAAACAACGACGGTAGGTACCACAACACCCAAACCTCAGGGTTTGGGTGTTGTGGTACCGTCGTTGTAGAATCGCTAATATAGAAAAGTTAATTTAGGCGCCATTTAAAGTCCGGCGTGCTCGCATCTCGGCTACGGAGGTCGTCAAAATCGTCGTCAAAATATCACTCGGCTATCACGTTCTCGACAGTGAGGATAACACCGTCAAGAAACCTGCATAAAAATACCTACTATACAGGATGTACAAAAGAATAGGATACTTCTTAAAATCCCGATAAGCTGTTCTTAAACAACTTTTTCTATGGGATCTATTTTTTGAGCTGCTGATCCATACAAACTTACTCGAATACCTCAATGATAATGTACGGAGCATCTGAAAAATAAACACCTTTTCGATGTTGCTTCTATTGGAAAAGGTTTTTGTATATCAGCAACTGATTAATTCAAATTCAAATATTTATTGCGTGGTTTTAAGGAGTGTCCTATGTAGTGCAGTCATTGTGTTAACATATTTCTCTCTTGTACACCTGTAAAACATTGGAGCTAGCCAGCTAAAAAACTAAGAACCAAATTGTATGGTCAAATCATCATTAGTAAATAAAATATCAACAATCATGTTGATATTATCAACAATCATGTTGATATTATATTACACAATTTCTTTATTCAGCCTATTGCAATCTAAAGCTGGACGTAAGCCTCCCCCAAAGAGCGCCAAAAAGCACGATCGTCCGCGTTTTTCATCCAGCTACTGCCACTATCTTATACACCGTGAATTTTTAATTACCCGAGAAAATTAACTAACATACTCAGATATCGACATAAATCGAAGTTGGCGAATATTTTTTTTTTATGAGAAATTTATTTGAGATCCCTAACATTCCTTAAAAAATATGCACCATAAAAGTCCTGCTAATTCAAATAGTAATCATTATCATTCCAACATTAACGGAACCAAAATCCACCTAATTTGGTCGCGTAATATTGGCGTACGGAAGGAATAATATTTTTTCATTCATAGTTATTCCTTCCGTACGCCAACGCCGTACGCCATTCCTTTTTTTTTATTTGCCAAATTCGATGTATATCGTTATCTGAGTATGTTAGGTAATTTTCTCGGGTAATTAAAAATTCACGGTGTATATAAAATTCTCGTGTCACAATGTTCGTTCCCGTACTCCTCCGAAACGTCTTGACAGATTCTCATGGAATTTTGTGAGCATATTGAGTAGGTCTGAGAATCGGCTAACATCTATTTTTCATACCCCTTAGTGATAAGGGATGTCCACCCTTAACATTTTTACTTAAAAAATATTTATATGGCAATACAACGTTTGCCGGGTCAGCTAGTTACTCTATAAATTTTAAAACCATCACTCCCTTACATTATGCATCAGCCAATTTAAAAATCTAGTAAAATTCCATTAACAGAGATCTAGTTTAAAATAGATTATGCAATCAGTTTAATTTCAAAAAGAATCTATAACAACTTTACCAGTCAAGCGTCAAAAATAAATACTTCACCGTCATAGTAATTCTTTACAAAAATATTATGATTTTTTTATGCCCAAACAGAAATCAAAACACCACAAATAACGTCATAACATTTTTCCAACTTTTCACATTCAACAGCTAACTTCTTAGTTGTCAACAACCTCCGATACCAACAACTTTGGTATCGCATCAATCTTCGTTTCGAGTATTTACAACTGAAACTTGTATAAAAGGGCACACCCACAATAAATATACTAACAGTAGCCTTACTCATATATAAAGGATGTAAAAAAAAGCTTAACGAAGCCTTAAACCACGAATTCTATACATAAAACCAAGTAGAATGTAAAAAAAATAATTGCTGGGAAACGACTTTTATTTTTGGGTACCAAAAATATAACTTATTTCTAACCCTCAATGTATAGCGCGTACGCCACAGAAGAAAGAAGTACTGAAAATTGTTATCATGTTTCTTTGTAAAAAAGTTTAGTATTATCAAACAGAAGTCAATTTTGTAAAAATCTTTGAAATAAAATTGTAACTTTGACTATCAATAACTCGGTAACCCGTCATTTCCCAGGTATAGTGTAAAAGAAAAAAAATATCGTAATAATACGTAGAATATGTGGTATTCGGCTTCGTTAAGCCTTTTTTGACACCCGATATTTAAATGCTAAAAAATAAGAATACAAGCTACGAAGAAAATAGTAACGAAATTATCAATCAGTTGATCAACGGGCAAACCGGTGGTCAGCAGGTATCAGAGTCCGCGTCTAAAAATTTGTCAACAATAAACAGCATAGATAGAGCAAGATCCCAGCACTTGAACAATACGTGATTAACCTGTTCTCAATAGGTTCGTACCCATTTGAATAATTTTTGAAGGAAAAAATTGACCTGTTTAAATAAATCTCTCACAGATATGTATACAAATACATAAATAAATATTGGACAACATCACATACATTGCTCTGATCCTAAGATAAGTAGCTAAAGCACTTGTGTTATATATTTACATATAATATAATCCTGGAATGTTTTTTTGTATTATGACGCGCGAGTTCAAATTCATTAGAGCAATGTAAATATACGCATGTTATAGGGTTACATTGCAATGAACACAACATTTTTACTATTTTTTTGTTATTCCTATCCGATATTAAAATTGTGGGGCTGAATAGTTTACTATCGGTCGATGAAATTACACCGCACCGTTGGCGTCCACCTGTCTGATGAATGACCGCGCACCTAGCGTTTTCTTTTTTTTTTCCAAAAAACTACAACGAATAATCATAATTTATGTGAAACTACTTTTTATATTGTTTTCTAGACTTTATTTAAATAATAGCAATACCTTGCCATTTCGCTTGTTGCATTTATTAATTCACGCGCAAGACTTTGCGACGAATTCACGCCATTCTGGAAAAGCTCTCAGCGTTCATAGTAAGACCCCTGTATCTATTTCCACTGTAGTATAGCCAACTCAAGTTTGGAACTAACAAACAGCAAGCACACTTTAAACTGTCCATAATAGATGTCGCTGAACTATGTTGGCAAATTTGACGTCTCCGACTGAGGCATGAGGCGACCCCAAGCTTGTAGGAGGGCCATGAGATTGAAATAATCGGGATAATTGATAAACATAAATGTTTACTGATTAAATAGCTTGCTCGCGAAGAAACTTACACACGGGAAATATTGCCTTGTTTTTTTATGTGATACTCTTGCGGGGCGACAAATGTCGGCTGGGATGAATGCGTCTGATGAAGCGTCAGGTGTTTGACACCTGACGTTTGTAATTAAGGTCTTCTTTTTAGTCGGTACCTTCATTTCTAAAGGTCGTGTCCAGCTTGAAGTGCTTACCCGACAGGCCACGGCAAAGAGACACAATGAAATTTTATTGTTACGCGGCCACCGGTGGCTAATTGAAGCTTGATAGGTAAACGTCAGGTAGGTGCCATGTGGTGCCGGCACGTTAAAAGAATTGCACCACCCCTTATCTTCCTATGGGTGTCGTAAGAGGCGACTACAGGAGAACCGCCACAAGAAGACGGGCAGCAGCGTCTCCTCTCCACCATTGGCCAAACTGCGATCGCCAACCCGCCTGCCAAGCGTGGCGATTATGGCAAAATCCTCCTTTTGGAGAGGTCTGTGTCCAGCAGTGGACTGATATAGGCTGGTGATGAGGTAAATGTCACATTTGCTTTCAAAGGGCAAAATAAATAGTTTTGCCTTTTGTAGACAGGCCAAGAGATGACGTATTTAATTTCAAAAACGCTTTTAAAACATTTGATGATTGGTGTAATTGTTAAAAGAATGTATTTAGGTATTTTATTTAAAAGGTTTATTTTATGCTGGACATTTTAAGTTTGATAAGTGTAACAATATAATATCATTTGACGACCTATGAAGCCGAGAGGCGAGCACATCGGACTATATAACTATAGGAGGTTCCGGGTTCGGTCCCCGGCCGGGTCAATGTAAAAAACGAACTTTTCTATATTGTCTCGGGTCTGTGTGTTGTGGTACCGTCGTTGTTTCTGATTTCTATAACACACGTGTTTTAGCTACTTACCTTAGGATCAGAGCAACGTATGTGAAGTTGTCCAATATTTATCATGGTAACTCTACAATTGCATAACCGCTTAGACAGTAAACTGATGCTCTGCCACTACTCAAAAGTTGCAAAGCTAAGCCATTCTTCATCCTCATTGTGGCACCAACTTCAACATCCAACAGATGAAAATAGGTGTTTGGGTAACCAAATAATAAATTAAACTAAGATATTCCAACGAACTTTGTGCCTAAAGTTTCGGAAAGAGATTTACCGATCTTTGAAGATTAAATATTATCCAACATTTTCTCAAGTGACATTAAACCCTAACTTTGACCAATGTGATTAGGAAGTAGAGAAGTAATACCTACAGACTATCTATGTATTAATTAATATTCTGAAACTAATCAGTGACTTTCCTCTTAGGCTAAGTATTAAGTTGACAGTAGGTATTGTCAACTCTCGCTTGCATTAAAACAGTATCACAGTTTATAATAAACAGTATGTCACTGAACGAATAATAGTGGAATTGTTGTCGATCAATAGGTATATAATGTCATTTTAGGGTTCCGTAACCAAAGGGTAAAACGGGACCCTATTACTAAGACTCCGCTGTCCGTCTGTCTGTTTGTCTGTTCTGTACGTACGTCTGTCACCAGGCTGTATCTCATGAACCGCGACAGTTAGATAGTTGACATTTTCACAGATAATATATTTATGTTGCCGCTATAACAACAAATACTAAAAAACAGAATAAAATTAATATTTAAGGGGGCTTCCATACAACAAACGTGATATTTTAGATAATCGTACGAGTTCGACTCGCACTTGGCCGGTTTTATTCTCGTATAAGGGTCTTAAGAAGATCGATGGTAGATTAGGCAGTGAGCTGTACTAGTTATAACTATATAGTTTGGCCGTAAAAGTGTAATAACAATATTTTAAACGTTTAGTAAGTATTCGAGAAAGTTTTCTGTTTTAAATTGCTAACAAACCTTACTCCTATACTTATGTTGCATCAAAACCCGACACAAATCAATCAGTATCATCTCAATCAGTTATATTTAACACAATAAAACTCGCAACGTCAATAAAAGTCTAGATATTACTGACAACAAATATGAAATCAGTCTGAAAATTCGACTGTTTCTATGCTTCCAATAATTCGATCAGAATTTTGATTTGTATGACGTTAGCATTAGTGTGTCCAAGCCTAAAATGCAAATGGAAACATGGCTGACAGAGCTGCCTATAAACAAGTTAGCACGATTGATAACCGGGCTTGTTTATCGCTGCATTTGGATGGGCGCCACCTTGTGTGCGCTGTGGTAAGTATTGGTCAGATGTTTTTATTAGAATACTAGCTGACACGGCCAACTTCGTAACTATATTTTTTAAATATATTATAATAATAGTTTTTTTTTTCGTAATGTTTTTATTATTTATTCTGCCATCCGGGGAGGAGACAAATCCAACAAATTACAAACCATGAAAATCGGTGCAGTCGTTCTCAAGTTATAAGTGACTCCAGCGAAGTGACAAGTTAGAAGACTTTAGTTTATATAATATTATAAGATTTGCCATCTTGTATATCTATTGCTTACATGCCCTAAGTTGTAACAGAACTAAGCAAAACCACAGGGTTCCTTAACCTGTATGCTCGGAAAAAAGATAACAATTGAATAACAATGGACCCACGCACTTATGTGCACGACCCAAGCTTACAGGTTAAAAAGAAAAACCAGTCAAGTGCGAGTCAGACTCGCGCACGAAGGGTTCCGTACCATTATCCATAAACGGCAAAAATCACGTTAGTTGTATGGGATCCCCCTTCAATATTTATTTTATTCTGTTTTTTAGTATTTGTTGTAATAGCAGCAACAGATATACACCATCTGTGAAAATTTCAACTGTCCTACCATCACGGTTTATGAGATACAGCCTGGTTGCAGACAGACAAGCAGACAGACCTGTCTGTCTAACAGACAGACGGACTGCGGAGCTTTAGTAATAGGGTCCCGTTTTCCCCTTTGAGTATGGAACCCTAAAAACATTTTTACAAGTCTATAAAGTTATATGTATTTACAATTAAAAAAAAGACATGATTTTAACTAATTGATTCAATATTTGTATCAAAAGTTTATCTACCGGTTTAATTAAATTCAAGGCAAGTTATAAACGTTAGAAGGAGGAAGCTCTTCGTAGACAGAAGTTTGCTTAAATAATATCGAATGAATTTCTAACAGCCACTTACAGTTATGCGTCCAATACACACAGGATACGAGCTACGATCCGAGTATCCAATCATAGTTTATTGTGCACCGGTGCGAGTCTCCCTCTTTAGTTGGCTCGGATTGCTTTAAGAATTCACAGTGGTCTTTTTGCTTTATTTGTTGTTAATGAGGTCTTTTCTATAAGAAAATGTTGTCGGCTTTGAAAGCGCAAGAAGTTTGTTGAGTTACGAGCTACTCAGTGCGGCCAGGCTGGGGTGACCGACTTACTGCATTTTGTCTAGATGTACCAACATTTACTATCAAAACAAAAAGGCTACGACAAAAATATATCAATTGTATGTTTTCGTCGTATGTTTTAAAAGCTAGAAGCATTATTTAGCCTTTAGCCGGGGCTAAAATATGCATTAATTTTGGTATGTAGAGCTTGAAACTTATTCAGGGCCCTAACCACGAACTGTCAAAACAGTCACAAATCTGTCAAACATTATCATTTCTGTCACATTTTGTATGGAATGACGTACCAACATTGACAGATTTGACAACTTTGAGATTGTTTTAAGAGTTCATGGTTATGGCCCAGGGCCCTAACCATGAACTGTTAAAACAATCACAAATCTGTCAAACATTATCATTTCTGTCAAATTTTGTATGAAATGACGTACCAAAATTGACAGATTTGACAACTTTGAGATTGTTTTTAGAGTTCATGGTTACCCCACAGAACGTGCTTAATACCGTCTGTTTTTTTCTGCAATTATAGTCAAACTTCTGTGTCAGCCTTTTTCGTGCTGTAAACATGTAAGTAAAACTAATCAAATATTTAGTTGTATTTATAACGTTCAGATTTTAATAACTCTTTTTGATTCAAAACCAATCTTTACTCTTAAAAATTTTTAAAATACTACACACATGACCTACATAACAAGGTTTACACACACTAGCTTCCCGAGTCTGAGTTGTTCGCTATATTCTCAAATGGAGACGCTGAGTGGCGAACTGTATTATAGAGGAACTAAGTTAGCGATTCCTGAGAAGATAAAACTTGTTTTCTCTGCAGGGACGGCAGACTTCATACACGTTACATACAGCTCTTCTGTCTTTGTCTGTCTTTTGATATGGCATGATCCTGGCACTAAGCTCGGGTCGCGCACAAATTAATGTTTGCGCGGGTTCATTATTATTCAATTGTTATCTTCTTTTTCGAGCATACAGGTTTAATTCATAATTCATTTATTTTTTTACATGGTATACAAGATGTTACAAATGAATTGGTCCATTACATGAACCCTGTTAGGGCACCACAATATGTATAATACTAAACATTATTTATTTATAAAAATTACAATAATGAGATAACAATTAATTAAATAACATACTCCAATTACAATAATATTAGAATGTCAAATATCGAATAATTAAAATGTCAAATAAAATATTAATAAAAAAAATAAAAATATGTACCTACCTACCAACAATATTAAATGTCCTACTAAATTAAAGGGAATCAATGTCAATAATAGATACCTACTAAAAATACAATTCTGGTCATTATTTATAAAGAAGAAAATAATGTTCTTATATATTGCCCTATTTGTTTTTGTCTTTGAAAAACTCTTGCAGAGAATAGTAGCTCTTGGCTATTAAATAGTTTTTTAACTTAGCAGTGAATAGGGAGTCTTTGTTTTCATTGGTGAGGGTTAAGCTCAGTTTATTTATATGACCGCGCATTTATTACATACCTGCCTAATTATACATAGTGCTTACTTTTCCCGAAACAGTGGCAGGGAAAAAAATATTGGGACGTGTAAAAGAGCATAGTTTAAGCCTATTAAGTATTTAGTATTCTGTGCCTATTTGCAAAAATAAATTGGTTTTATTGGTTTTTATTGTGTGTTGTTTTGCTAAAAATTTGTGTGTGTGTGTATGTATGAGTACCTATCCACCCATCCATCCATCAGCCGAAAGACGTCCATTGCTGGACATAGGCCTCCCCCAAGGATTTCCACAAAGATCGGTCTTGTGCCACCCGCATCCAGCGGCTTCCCGCGACCTTCACCAGATCGTCGGTCCACCTTGTGGGGGCCTACCAACACTACGCCTTCCGGCCCGCGGCCGCCATTCAAGGACCTTCTTGCCCCAACGGCCATCAGTCCAGCGAGCAATGTGCCCCGCCCACTGCCACTTAAGGCTTGCGATTCTGAAAGCTACGTCGGTGACTTTGGTTCGCCTCCGGATCGTCTCATTTCTGATTCGATCGCGAAGGGAAACTCCGAGCATAGCTCTCTCCATCGCCCTTTGAGTGACCTTGAGCTTTCTTATGAGGCCCATCGTTAGCGGCCACGTCTCAGATCCGTATGTCATCACTGGCAACACACATTGATTCCATACCTTGGTCTTGAGGCATTGCGGTACTGTTTGTGAGGAGTACCTATGGGTGCGTGTAAGTGTATGTATGTATGTTTGCGTTTGAATGTGGTGAGTTTCTGAGGTAAGTCCATAAACACTACCAGATCATAGGTTTGTTTTTATTTGAAGATAGCCTTACAACATTATCATCTTGGGATCATTGGATCGTTCATAATCATATCTTGTACACTACGGTTGGTATAATTCCGCGCGTTAACACGCGGTCATTTAAACTTAGCCTTAAGTGTTTGATGACCTTCATAGCCGAAAGGCGAACACGCCGTACTATATAGGCCGCCATCTCTGAGGTTCCGGGTTCGATCCCCGGTCGGGTCAATGTAGAAAACGATTTTTTCTATATTGTCTCAGGTCTGGGTCTTGTGGTGGTCGTTGTTTCTGATATCTGTTATGAATGTATGTTTAGAATTATAAGTAGATATGTAGGTATCCACATATTTGTTTGTGTCACTCTGCACAGTCGGTCAATAAAGCTACTAAGGTAAAGACGCACGCATTTTATTTATCAGTGGCGAACGAGGACGGTTTAAATATGGCGGCCAAATTCGGTGAATTTAATTTAGACACGGGGAACTGGAATTCATATTGTGAACGTTTGGACATGCATTTCGTAGCGAATAATGTCGCGGAAGAAAAGAAATTACCGACATTAATATCAATAATCGGTGAATCGGGATACGAATTAATGGTGAATGTGTGCAGCCCGATCAAACCGCACAAAAAAAAATATGAAGAAGTGGTAAAACTAATGACAGAACACTTACAACCGAAACCATCAGTTTTAGCAGCGAGGTATATTTTTCGTCAGCGGATGCAACGGCTAGGCGAAAGTGTTACGCAAAACGTGAGTGAATTAAAACGTTTATCGCGGTCATGCGATTTCAACGATACCCTTACTGAAAACTTAAGAGACCAGTTCGTGTGTGGCATACGCAGTGAGACGATTCGACAGAGACTGTTTGCAGAGGAAAATTTGGATTGGGCAAGTGCAACCAAATTAGCAAATATAATTGAATCGGCGGCTCGGGATGCGTCGGTAGTTGAGTTTTCGGAGGAAACCGATAACCGTGACGCGGGAAGTCGGTCTGCGTGGGCGCGGAGTTCGAGCGCTGCGGGCCCGGGTGCTCCGGGAGATGTATACCGGGTCACCGGTGAGATGGATCGCATGCGAATGGCCAATTGTACCGCGTGTGGTGAAACGGGACACCGATGGAGTGAATGCCGTTATCGTAACTTTGATTGTAGCCGATGCAGGAAGATTGGACATTTGAGAAGGGTATGTCCCCTGGGAAAACAAGTAGGCGCAGGGCGCGGGAGCGGGCGAGCTGGGTGGTCATCATCGGCACGCGGGCGCGGGCGCGGGCGTGGGCGCGGGGCAGCCGGGGTACGAGGCGGCGCACGAGCCCACTATGTGCACGAAGAAGACGACTCCCAGGGGGACAGCCAAGACGTCGAGCAACAGGATGAAGAACCAATGTATTTAATGTCACTTGGAAACTATAAACCGGTCAGTATTTCAATTAACGTTCAAAATCAAATAATTAATATGGAGGTAGACACAGGTTCGGCATTATCATGTATTAGCGAGTCGGTGTACAGAAAATTGTTCTCAAAATGTGTTTTAAAGACATGTAATTTAACCTTAAGATTTTACAATGGTATGCGAGCCAAACCCCTTGGTGTTATTGAAGTCAATGTAACCTATAATAAAATAAATAAAGTGTTAGATTTATATGTCATAGAGAACGGGACAACGAATTTACTAGGTCGCCAGTGGTTAGCAGAGTTAAATATTGCTATACCTAGTTTTTCTATCACTTATGATACAAATTGTAATAAGATTGGTAATCTGGATATAAATAAAATACTAAACGATATGTTTTGTAGGTACAAGGAGGTGTTCAATGAGGAGTTGGGACAATTCACCGGTGGGCGAGCCCGGCTCCGCGTGTGCGAGGGCGCGAAACCCGTTTTCTGTCGCGCGCGGCCCCTGCCGTACGCGCTGCGCGAGCGCGTGGACGCTGAGCTCGACGCCATGCTGCGCACCGGCATCATTGAGCCCGTCGACCACTCCGATTGGGCCACACCTCTGGTAATAGTGAATAAAACTGACGGGTCGCTCCGCTTATGCGCTGATTATAAAGTTACACTTAATCGTGCGCTGTTAGTCGATAAGTTTCCGGTACCCAAAATTGAGGACCTATTTTCAAAAATAAGTGGTAGTCAATACTTTACAAAAATTGATTTGGCACAGGCCTATAATCAAATCATTTTAGATAATGAGTCAACTAAATTAACTGTTATCAACACTCATCGGGGCCTTTTTAAATATAATAGATTGGTGTATGGACTAGCGTCGAGTCCAGGAATATTTCAAAGATTTATGAATGAATTGCTTAAAGACATACCTAATGTCATATTTTTCTTGGACGATATTTTGATAAGTACGTCCAGTTTAAGCGATAACATTAAAACTTTAAATGTAGTTTTAGAAGTTTTACAAAAAAACGGATTAAAGATAAAAAGGCAAAAATGTAGTTTCTTTGTAAACGAAGTGAAATATTTGGGTTTCGTGATTGATAAAGAGGGAATTAAAGTAGATTCGGAAAAAGTGAAACCTATATTAACCATGACACCCCCCACAAATGTCAGTGAGTTAAGGTCATTTATAGGTATGATTAATTTTTTACGGAAAATTCATTAAAAATTTAAGTGAACATTTAGCACCTTTATATTGTCTTTTGAAAAAGCATTCTCGTTGGGTATGGGGTCAAGGTCAACAAAGGGCTTTCAATAAGGTAAGAGAACTTTTGAAAGGGGCCCATGTGCTGGCTTATTATGACGTCGCGAAACCAGTCGTGTTGACGTGCGATGCGGGCCCGCGCGGACTGGGCGCCGTGCTGGCGCAGCGGGACGCGGCCGGCCGCGAGCGAGTCATTGCCTACGCGTCGCGAGTTCTTGCGCCTGCCGAAATAAACTATAGCCAAATACATAAAGAAGCCTTAGCCATTATATATGCGGTAAAAAAAATTCACCAATATTTGTACGGTCGGCACTTCACACTTAGGACCGATCATAAACCTTTAGTGAGTATGTTTGGACCGGGCGCGGGAGTTCCAAACATGACCGCTAGTCGTTTACAAAGATGGGCCATAATATTATCAGCATATGATTTTACTATAGAATATATAAAATCGGAGGACAACACGGCAGATGCGTTGTCGCGATTAATAGCAACACATAAAGATGTGCTAGGTAAGAATGAAGACTACCCGGAACAAACCTATTTGCATTTTGCAGCCGATGCACTTTTATTAGATTACAAGGTCATTCGCAAAGAAACACAAAAAGATGTTATACTTAGTAGGGTGTATAGTTATATTCGTGACGGGTGGCCCCAGGAAGTCGAGATAAGGGAATTAAAGCCTTATTTCAATCGAAGGTCAGAATTGTATTGCGAATTAGACTGTATTATGTGGGGCCACAGGGTAGTCGTGCCAGAACAATGTCAAAGTAAAGTTTTGCGTGAATTACATGATTCCCACATGGGAGTAGTGAAAACTAAAAGTTTAGCGAGAAGCTTCGTGTGGTGGCCGGGTGTAGACGAGGCCGTGGAAAGGGCATGTCGCGCGTGCGAGGTGTGCGCGGCGCTGGCCGCGGCGCCGCCCGCGCACGAGCCGCGCTCGTGGCCGTGGCCGCGGCGTCCGTGGTCACGAATACACGTTGATTTTTTGGGACCGATTCTAGGCGATAAATACTTAGTTATGGTTGATGCGACTACCAAATGGATTGAAATTTTTAAAATGTCGTCTACTACTGCTAAAACGGTAATAAGTAAATTAAGAGAAGTATTTGCGCGTTTCGGACTACCTAAACAGATAGTTAGCGATAACGGCCCACCTTTCTCTAGTACCGAAATGATCGATTTCTACAAATTTAATGGTATAGAACCTATATATACCGCGCCGTATCATCCGGCTTCAAATGGCGCGGCAGAAAATGCTGTAAAAATCTGCAAAAGAGTGATAAAAAAGGCCTTAATGCAAAACATAGACACAGATATCGCTTTAAATAGATTTTTGTTAATTTATAGGAATACCGCTCATAATACGACAGGGGAAAGTCCGGCTCAGCTTCTTTTCGGGCGTTCTTTGCGTACCAGACTTGATTGTATCAAACCAGATCGGGAAAAGAAAATTGCTCATTTACAAAGACAGCAAGAAAGGGTCGCAGGGGGTGCGTTACGTGCTTTTTCCCAAGGGGAAGAGGTGTGGTATAGGAATTTTGGAACAAATAATAGGTGGCATAAAGGCGTAGTAATGGAAATATTAGGCGACACAGATTATAATATACGCTCGGTTGACGGACAGAGGCTACATCGTCACATCGATCAGTTAAAAAGGCGCGAGGGAAACGTAGGCTTGTCAGAGCGCAGAGCGGAGCGATCATCAACAGAGACAGAGGCGGTGGCCCGGTCGGACGGTGGGGTCGCGGGTTCATGCCCGGCGGTGCCGCGACCGCTCACGAGTCCGGTATGCGTCACCGTGCCGGCTGCTAGCGTTGACAGTGACGTCACGGGCGCGGCGAGCTCAGCGTCTGCGCAAGCGAGTGCGGCTACCGCGGAGACGGGGCCGCACCACCGGTGGCCTATTAGAATCCGTAGACCTCCCATACGTTATGGTTTTGATTCCAGTTAGAGTTATAATTAAGTTAGTTATTAAGTAGTTCTTTTTAGTTAAGAAAGTGTAATAAATATAGATACCGAAGATATTGGTTATAGTAAATAGGAAACTGATATTGTTTTGTCTAAAAATATTTATTGTATGTATAATTGTAGCCTATTGTAGAAACTTTAGAAACTCCATCAACTTCTTTGTTTCTTTTATGTAGTTTAAAATGATAATTATGTTTAAAAGGTAGTACCTAGGTTTGTTAAAAAATTATTAACTTTTGTAATGTACCAAAATAAGTACTGAAGTTGTTTAGTCACGTAGGTACCAACTTATCTAGGTATATGTTATTTATTCCTTATGTGTTTATATAAGGGTGGAGATGTTATGAATGTATGTTTAGAATTATAAGTAGATATGTAGGTATCCACATATTTGTTTGTGTCACTCTGCACAGTCGGCCAATAAAGCTACTAAGGTAAAGACGCACGCATTTTATTTATCAATATCTATAACACAAGTGGTTTAGCTACTTACCTTAGGATCAGAGCAATGTATGTGATGTTGTCCAATATTTATTAGTGTTTATTGTGTACCGAGTAATCCTATAAGGGTTCCGTGTGTTGATTCGGCACTCGAAACCCTAATAACAGTATCAAATTTTGTCGTCAGTCCGGTCAAGTGGGAAGCTATCCCTACAAAGGAAGCGGGTTCGAATTCCACAACGGACTTATGTTTGTGTGATGAACACAAGCATATGTATATTAGTTTAGGCTGGGTTGCACCATCTTACTTTAACTTTAACAAACGTCAAAAGTCTGTCAAACTCCATACAGAAACACCGGTTATAGTTACAGTTATGGTTAAAGGTAAGGTGGTGCAACTCAGCCTAAGAGATGTCAAATATTGTATCAGTTGCTGGCATAAGATAGCTCAGTTGGAAATAGTCACAGACTACGGAAGCACATTTTTTAAAACTACTTAACCGATTAACATGAAAAGTTGGTGTGTAAATGAAGATGGTAGATAAAACATAAACGACGTTTTAATAACGGTCTATAGCCTGCTAGCTATCTTAAGATATAATCTCGTAACTTTTATGGTTTTTGCTGCAAGAGATTTGAAGTTATGATTCTCATTTCAAATGTAAAATAACTAAACGGGGTAGAAAGTTCCTGACAGATTAATACCATTGAAGATCGGCGGCGGTTCAATCAACCGCCTGGCATTTCACACAGTTTGCTAGAAAAACGGCAAAGTGCGAGTTGGACTCGCGCACGAACGGGTTCCGCACCATTATCTATAAAAACGGGAAAAAAATCACGTTTGTTGTAGGGGAGCATTCTTTAATATTAATTTTATTCTGGTTTTTAGTATTAACAGAAATATATCATCCTGTGAAAATTTCAACTGTCTCTATCACGGTTCATGAATACAGGCTGGTGACAGACGGACAGCGGAGGCTTAGTAATAGGCTCTCTGGGTAATTTCACCCTTTGGATACGGAACCCTAAAAGTAAGCCCCAAAACAAAATCTAGGTATGCAAAAGGAGTTGCGAGTGTCCGCTAAAAGGCACATAATGAGCATAGCTACCAGGCATAAGTTGCAAGCGTTCAGTTACTTGTACTTGTACAGTTGTGCCGTGTGGTGCCGGTACGTTAAAAGAATAGCACCACCCCTTCTCTTCCTATGGGTGTCGTAAGAGGCAACTACAGGAGAACCGCCACAAGAAGACGGGCAGCAGCGTCTCCTCTCCACCATGCCACTGATCAAGGCAATATAACCATGCCAAACTGCGATCGCCAACCCGCCTGCCAAGCGTGGCGATTATGGCAAAATCCTCCTTTTGGAGAGGCCTGTGTCCAGCAGTGGACTGATATAGGCTGGTGATGTGATGATGATGTGTGATGTTCAGTTACTGACCAAACATGTGAAATAAGTCTTTGTTGGTCGGTAAATGTAACGAAGAAAGGAATCAACATTACTTGTGTAACGAAGTACTTACCAGATAGTATTTTTTTGCTAGGGGCATCACCCAGTTACACCCAGACCTAAAACTATTTAGTAAAGTTGTATTGAAAAAAAAAGAATCATGTAAATCGGATCAGAAATCTTGGCGTAATCGGTGTCATACATAAAAAAAATATATACGCGTCTTGACTTAAGAACCTCCTCCGTTTTTTCGTCAGTTAAAAAGGAAAAATTTACTCTATTCACACCACTTCGGCCGTCTACGTAACCGCAGGTTCGTAACCAGTTACGAATAAGGAATAAATGATCCTTGTTCGAAACCAGTTTCGTACGAAGAATTATTTTTCTGTATACGAAACCATGGTTACGTACAAGGAATTATTACATCAAACATAATAAATATTTAAATATTTTAAAAATAAATGAACATTAATTTTATATGTATTTATTAAAAAATCTGCAATAAATTTATACTTTAATTTGACCAGAATATACACCTAGATATTTAAATTAAAAATTCAAATGGGGAAATTATTTCTAAGCAATGACCGACGGTAATTTTGTTGTCTTATAATTCTTTATTGTACGATCAATTTCTTCGTCTATTTCGATGTAGTTTATAGCTTTTTTGGTACAATTCTTTATAATATCTATAATTCTCGTCTTATTTGATAATGTATTTAATAAAATTCCGATATTGGGTTTTCTTCGGCCTATATAGCGATAAAGTCGTCTGTCGTCTAAAAATTAGTTAGAATCAAATTGGTACTAGTTTTTTTTTAACTCATCAAGTTCTATATGTAGGTATTTTATTTTTTGCAAAATCCTGTTTGCAGGGGTGAAATTAATTCTTTAACACTTCGTTTGTGGTTTTGACGGTGATGCTGCCTGAACAACCACCGACACTATGATTTGTACATAGCCAGAAAGTGTGCCCTTAAGTATATTTTTTCTTTCTATGATTTCCTACCAGAGGAAACTCCTCCTCATCGTGTGGACACAAACTACATTTTTCTTTCAAACTCTTTGACGAGTCTAACAAGGCAACAAAGTAAAATAAAAATAAAATTTTATTCCAAACCACCATCGATGGATAATGACATAAAAGCAATTATTAGACATTGACATAGTGAAATAATTATATCTAGCCAGTATTTTATGAAGTTTTATACCTACCAGTTTTGAATAAAGAAAAATAGTTCCTCCCTTTCACTACAATACCTACTTTTTTGTAACTAGTAGGTTTCGTATACAGAAAAAAAAAACAACGTAATATTTAATAATTATTTTTACTAGCTGACCTGGCGAACTTTGTGCTGCTGACAGAAAAAAAATTGTTCACCACTTTTTCTAATGTTTTTATTATTTATTCAGGGCATGAATTTGTCTCCAAATGCAACAAATTACAAACCATGAAAATTGGTCTAGCCGTTCTCGAACTATAAGTTTTGTGATAAGCCCGACTTTGGTTTATTTATTAAGATTTGATAAATTTTATTTATTTATTTATGAAATCAAATTAACAATTGTTTTTTTCATAAAATGTAAATAATTTATTCAATTAAGTATTTAATTAATATTGTTTTTATTTTGATGTAAGTAAAATGATTTTTTATAAAGAAAAATAGTTTTTCTCTTGTACTATATCCATTCGTAACTGGTAGGTTTCGTATACAGAAAAATAATTCTTTGTACGAAACTGGTTTCGAACAAGGATCATTTATTCCTTATTCGTAACTGGTTACGAACCTACAGTTACGTAGACGGCCGAAGGGATTCACACACCAAAAAATCGAATAGTAACGGTTTTTTTTTAAATAAACGAGATAACTGTTGTTATTTTTAAAGTTGCGCTCGTCCAATTCCCCGTATCTACGGTCACAAAGGAATTTGTTCGCGGTTCAAGTTTGCATCGATCGTAACAAGTGTACTCGAAACTTCACGACTGAGTTAAAACTATATATTATTATATCATTGCAATAAATAAACAATCAAACAATCTTAGAGGCAAGTTGAAATACGACTATTATAGACCTATCGACGTTTATTTGTCTGCTAGGTTGTTTGCGTGTTTTTTAGGGTTCCGTACCCAAAGGGTAAAACGGGACCCTATTACTAAGGATCCGCTGTCCGTCTGTCTGTCTGTCTGTGTGTCTGTCTGACCGTGTGTCACCAGGCTGTATATCATAAACCGAGATAGTTAGACAGTTGAAATTTTTACAGATGATGTATTTCTGTTGCCGCTATAACAACACATACTAAAAAACAGAATAAAATAAATATTAAGGGGTACCTACTCCCATTAAAAAAACATATTTTTTTTGCCGTTTTTATAGATAATGGTACGTAACCCTTCGTGCGCGAGTCCAACTCGCACTTGGCCGGTTTTTCATAGTTATTTTTTAAAATTATTTTTTGCTGCGCAAACACAAAAGGTACTAAGTATAATTTGCGGATTTTATACCAAAATAATTACGACACAAAAAAAATAATTAGAAAAAAACTTCGAAAAGCAATATGTAATCCAAGACCGGTGTCCAAGTTTATGTAAACAGCTATCAGTAAGCCTTCATCTAAGTTTACGTGACATTACAAGGAAACACCCTTCCTTAACTCTGGGATTATATCAATATATCATTTTAATATCCAGTTAACATTAAGTAGTTTAAAATATACTACCTCGTATTAATTCATGAGCAACGAGCAAGTCTAGAAATTCTCTATCATCTTATCCAAACAGTCGAATTATTAAATATCCGAGACGAAGACCCAAAGTAAATTTGGTGTTCGAGTACCGCATGTGTTAACACTTCCTGGATGCTTTTAGTATATTTGAATATTCATGTTGAGTTGAGTCATGAATTGTTATGTGTAATTGGCACAAAACACAGAAGACGGTTCATTGACTGAATTAGTAACTGTTAAATAAATGAATATAACAACACACTATCGCACTCATTACTATAGCTGTTGTCGCGGTTTCACTCGCGTGTAATACGTCTTGTCATCGTATTTTAATTCCTAAGAAGTTGGATGAAAAATAGTAGCTTTTGCCCTTTTCTTCCTTTCGGCACGCGCAGTATAGGACGTCCACCCAAGAGGTGGATAGACGACCTGGTAAAGTTTGCATAAATCCGCAGCGTGCAGGCCTGTTACAACTGCATGGCCAATCAAAAAGTCATTGTGGGACGCCTAAGTCCAGCAGTGAACTGTACCACAGTACAGTGGGTTCGAGTCCCACCTGAGGTCGATGATTTTTTTCAAGTGTTATTTATCTTCAACAGTTCACTTAATCAGCTACAACACATAGTAGCTGATGAATTTCCTGGATTTGAGCTTCTTTCCAGAATGAAACTCGGGACCTTTGCGCAAATAAAAGAGCCACTACGACTAACAATCTCTTTTTAATCTCTATTACAATAAGTGAAGATGGGCTCTTTACTATAAAAGGAAAAAAGGAAGTAAATCATTCCCGTTGCTGAATATGCAACAATCTTGTTTTTTTCCATGTAACAAACATCAAAAAGCAATCCCAGCATATTACTGAGTGGGCCAAATGTTTATTATTCGCGCTAGTTTGAAGACCGAATGTGGCGGCTTCCGAACTTTTCCCTATTCATCAAAAGTCTCCCCTAATAAAAATCTGTTGGCCAACAACATGCTGCTATGCAGAAAATAGTTAAAACTCTTTTTGTGCGTATTTCGGGAAATAAAAAAGAACGTTATTTTTCCTGTGTATAATAATATTTCAACACTCTAGACAACCATCTTTTTACAACCAGAATTTATCGATTTACAGGTGTATCTTGTAGTATTTTGCTTATTGTAACCTAATGGATTGCTACATCTTTGCAAGAAATGTGCAATAGCAAACAAAAACGAACTAACCTACTTTATCTAGTAACGTGAAAATGTAACCTAATGAAAATCTATGAAAATATTTAACGAAGTAATTAGGATGTATGCTAGTTTTGATTAAATGTTGACAATATTTTTTTCAACGCAGTTGTCATACAATTCCGTGTGCGGTGGGGCAAACGCACGTTAGCAGTCCGTTTCAAAGCATCTAAATTGAACGCACCCTATGCCCATTCTCACTCGAGGCAACCAAAACAAAACTAGTTGTAAACTTTGACTTCTATCTCATGTCTGCTTACGAGTGACCTTTGAAAACAAGTTGCGCCGGGTGCATTTTGTATGTGCCTCAATCGGGGCGTGGGAGTTAACGTAGCCTCGTATGAGGACAAATTAAGGCTTGCTGTCCTCAAGATAGGATAAGATAAGATAGCATTTATTTCCAAGAATAGTTATGGTCTTAAATTTTCAAATTTAGTGCTTAGAATGTGGGGCAAACCCCACCAATAAGACCCTATTGATTTTCATAGTTTAGTGTCACTTAGCTCTGGGTCAAAGGGGTTGAACAAAGCTAGGTTTTTTATGATCTCGTTGACTTTAGGGGTGCTTGATAAAGATGAGCTATGGACGCGTGCTCCTTAGCACTATTTCTCATCTTTAGCTTACATCCTTATGTGAGCTAAAGATTAGAAGTAGTGTACCCACCTACCTGAAGTAGTGCACAGCTAAACACGTGTCGAAGAAGTTCGTAGCAAATGTTTTCGATGTAGTAAATCTTACCCGCTCTGCTATGCATATACTTACAAAACTTTAGTAGAAATAGGAGAACTACAAAAAGATAGTCTAGGCTTAAACCACGTCTCAAGAATAGCCAACCAATTTTAAATGTTGATGCATCAGACATTCGAGACATATTATTAACAAACATTTTCGATTGGTTTACTAATCTTAATATAGTATTTAAACCTAGTATCTTTTTTGTAGTAAGGCCAAGTATCTCGTAAATAAATAATATATGTTCATAGCTTAGCATTGACCTCGCCTATCGCTTTACAAGGTAATGCAATCCAGTGAAAAGCCAACTTTAGACTTTTGTTTGAATAGACAATGGCCTAAATTAAAAGTTATAACACATCACAGAGAAGCGTTTTCGTAGTTTTAATGGTGTACGGGCGTCAGTACTATCAGATTAGATGTAGTACATATAACATGTGCACATAGTACTAGTTTTACAGTATGAATAAGCGCTCAAACAGAAGAACTCGAAACTACAATTTTCGGTCGCAGGGCCGATAGCCGAGGCCAATAAAACGCGCAAACATGGCCGAAACTGCACACGTCTCGTTTACAACTATTGTTACTTGTTGTATGTCTCGTTTACTTGCAATTTAATAACAAAGGACGACTTTGAAATTGCCAGCGTGAAAACATTTTGCAGATAGTAATGTGTGCTTTTATTTTAATTGCTATAGCAAGGGTCACAAGATATTTGTAAACTTATTTATACAGAGTGTACTAAAATTAAAGCCATTTTTTGGAAGATTTCATAATTAAGTCTAGAGTTTTAAGGTTGATGGCAATTTGGGTATTATAATAAAACTAACTGTAAGAAACATTAGGTAGTTAATATTTTAATTATACTCTTTGTTTTCCCAATTAATGAAAAAAAATAAGAAAAAGGTTTTTCTTGACACTTGACAAAATAAATTGTTTTTAAACAAACCTTTAAAAAACAACCCTTGTTACAGCACGGTTGCGTGGATTGAACAGCCGATTCCGATTTCAAGGTTCAGAATCCGGAAAAAGGGTACCTACATGCCGCCATTTTGAGCGTAAGGGCTTGTGTGAACGAAATTTGATCAAAAACATTTATTTTATGGGTTAAGATTGTTTATTTCTCATTAGAATTACTTTTATTTGTATTAATAAATAAAATAAATGAGACAATCTTTTAAAAAAATTAAAAGATAACCTACACACTAAGTGTGCTAAGCAAAGTACACAATATTTTAATAACAATAATAGTTCAGCTAGAAAATATAACCATTACCATTATTATTATCCACACACGTGGATCTTTGGATGTGGGTAGCCATTGCAATGCGAATAAAGTGAGGATATAACAACCTGTATTTCAGAGCATTTTAAAAATAGCTAGAATAGATCAGTAGACGGCCCCAGACTGGCTATCTATCTTCGCCTACGTTTCTTCGGTCTGTCAGAAAGTTATCGACCTTTTGACTCTATAAGGTCCGATTTTATTAATGTTCATCCTGTTAACCTGTGACTATATAGGTGAAAAGCAATCGTAAAAACCAACTTTCAAATGTCTATCATAAAAACTAAAAAATTTAAAAATAAATTACATAATAACAACATCAACTTCATATTGCATAAACTCGTCCTATCTTCAACTCTTTCTCGCTCTGTACAAGGGGAAGGAATAAGACGGATAATCAGATGGTTAAACGTAGCAAAGATAGGGCGAGTTTATGCAATATGAAGTCAATGTTGTTGATTTTTAACTTTTTTAGTTTTTATGGTACACATTTGAAAATTTTTATGGTATAAAATTGGTTTTTACGATTGCTTTTCACCTTTATAGTTACAGGTTAACACGATGAACACTAATAAAATCGGACCTTATATATTCGATTCTAGAAGAATCTCGCGCTTTACCATGTGTTGCTGTTATAAAATAGTGTTTTATATGACGACCTCCGTAGCCGATAAGGCGAGCACAAAGGACTATATTATGGGGCCGCCATCTCTGAGGTTCCGGGTTCGATTCCCGGTCGGGACAATGTAGAAAACGAACTTTTCTATATTGTCTCGGATATGGGTATTGTGGTACCGTCGTTGTTTCTGATTTCTATAACACGAGTGCTTCGGCTACTTACTTTAGGATCAGAGCAATGTATGTGATGTTGTCCAATATTTATTTATTTATATTTATTTATTACTTTTAATTTAGTATTCTTTTTATAAATAGATGTAAAGGTAGGTCGAGTAGCACTGGGCATTTAATGTGGAACAGCTTTTTTCTCAAGTTTACTAAATACGGCAAATTTTCTATAGCAAAAGATGTTAATATTCATAGTTGTATGAGAAGTGTTGAATAAACGGATAGGGCTAACATCTTTTATACAAAAAAAATGTAATCAATTTAAGAATGTTATTCTTGCGTACAAAATGTTATACAGGACAGCCCCCTAACCATGAACTCTAAAAACAATCTCAAAGTTGTCAAATCTGTCAATTTTGGTACGTCATTTCATACAAAATTTGACAGAAATGATAATGTTTGACAAATTTGTGATTGTTTTAACAGCTCATGGTTAGGGCCCAGTTATAAAAATATTTCCTACAAATTGAAAACCTTCTTTTTTAAATCGGTTAAAATACTACACTTTCTCTTTACAGGGTATTTAGTATCGCCCATCAGGACAAATCCCCCGCCACGATCACCAAATATGACGTAGTTACGCCAACTTGGAACTATTCTAAACTAGCATCATACATGGCGTCGCTTTTTAGGGTTCCGTACCCAAAGGGTAAAACAGGACCCTATTACTAAGGCTCCGCTGTCTGTCTGCCTGTTTGTCCATCTGTCTGTATGTCTGTCCGTCTGTCACTAGGCTGTATCGTATGAACCGTGGTAGTGACAGGTTGATACGCCAAGAGGTCATTAAGAAGACTGTTGAGAAACTTGTAAATTTTTGAGGATTTCAGGAGTTAAATATATACCTACCTAACTCGTATTCGGTTAGTGACGGAGATGTATAATAAAGCTACGGTCACACTACCTTACCGTTTGCCGCCGGTCACTGCATTAATTATGGCATTAAATTACTAGGTACCCAAACTAACGCCATATGTGGTGTAGTTACACTAGAGATTACCGAGATATGGCAATGAACTAGGCAATAAATAATATTATGTAATTTTTTAAGATGGCAGCTGAAGCTGCAACGGTGTTGTACTTTATGGCTGTCAATTACTATTATGTACATAAATCTTTTACAAAACTAAACCAGTACTTAAGCAGTTCTTCAAAATTCGAGCACCCTTTCATTTGACCACTCCATATCAGTCAGCATATGTTCATATGAACAAACGGTAGTGTGGCCACTTCACTCAAAAATTACCGCGATTGATGTCTTTGATGTGCAAAAAAGACCGCCACCGGAGCTATTGCCTACCGGCATATATGCCATATTGATTGAAATTGTAAAATTATGGCCATAAATCGTGGCTACACCTAGTTGTTGTTCCAATTATGGCCATAATTATTGCCATATCACGGTATTATGGACGTAACATAACGGACACTTACGTAAAGAGTGACATATTTATAATGCAACCGCAAAGTGCTGCTAAAATAAAATGCTTACTAGACATTGTACATTTAACAATAATTAATAGACGAATGATTAAAATAAGTAAACCAAGGATAAGGTGTACGGCGGTAACCACGAACTCTTAAAACAATCTCAAATCTGTCAAACATTATCAAATCTGTCAAATTTTGTATGTAATGACGTACCATTCAGGAATCTTTCCAGAGAGTTGGAAACTAGCCATTATAACACCAATCCACAAAAATGGAGATAAAAACTGCCCATCAAACTACCGTCCTATTTCGTTGCTAATCATATTTTCAAAAATGCTTGAGAAATTGGTGAACAGAAGAATAGTTACATTCCTTGAAAGCAATAACCTAATTCCCGATAGACAGTTCGGATTCAGGCAAGATCGATCCACCGAAGACGCAGTAATGTTACTGACGGAGACGGTTGCTAACGCCCTAGATCAAAACAAAGCCTGTCTAGGTGTGTTTCTCGATCTTGCGAAGGCTTTTGACACAGTTTCCATCCCAATTTTACTGCAAAAGCTAAGATCAGTAGGAATCAGAGGAGTCGCTCACGACTGGTTTTCTAGTTATCTCTCAAACCGCAGACAGTGCGTTCGCGTAGGTACTGTAATAAGCAACCAGCTCCAGGTCGAGTATGGGGTTTCCCAGGGCAGCATGCTTGGCCCTACGCTATTTCTAGTATACATGAGCGACATTTTGGAGATTCCTATGAATGGTGCTGACGTTCTATGCTATGCTGACGACACAGTGATACTGTTCAAAGGCAAATCTTGGGAAAACGCTTATGAAAAGGCAGAACAAGGCTTAGCACTTGTCGCGAACTGGCTAAAAAACAATCTTTTAACCTTAAATCTCCAAAAGACAAAATACATCGCCTTCCACAAGACAGTGCGGACACAGCCACCCCTTGCAAAAGCACTTCTTTTACACCTTTGCACTGCATCACCCCAGGGTTCTCACAACTGCAACTGTCAAGTAATAGGCCGAACGGACAAAATAAAATACCTTGGAATCATAATGGACGAAAACCTGACGTTTAAACATCATATCACAAACTTAGCAGCTCGCACCCGTAAGACTATATTTATCATGAAGAACTTAAGATACTCCGCAACTAAGGGTACACTTATGCTAGTTTACAAAGCCCTATGCCAATCCCTTCTTATGTACTGCATTCGAGTCTGGGGAGGTGCCGCAAAATCGTTTATGATCGAGCTCGAAAGAGCTCAACGTGCGGTACTAAAAGTTATGCTCCGGAAACCTTATTTATTTAACACCAATCAACTCTACGAAGAAGCAAGAGTATTAAGAGTACGACAGTTATTTATACTTAAAGCTGCCACAAGTATGCACAGCTTTAACCTCAAGTCTTCTGAATATGATGATTTAGTGAAGAAACGCATATTCAGAATTTCAGTTCCGACTGTTAACACTACTTTTGCCAAACGTCACCCCACTTTTTTGTTACCACATATTTACAATAAAATCTGCCGCACCATCAAAATTAAAACACTACCGACCCGAAGTGCCAAACATTTCATTGAATCCTGGCTTTATAACCTTGATTATTCGGACACAGAAGATATTCTGACTTAGGTGACCTCTAACACACACACACACACACACACACACACACACACACACACACACACACACACACACACACACACACACACACACACACACACACACACACACACACACACACACACACACACACACACACAGACACACACACACTTTTTAAATTAACCTAGTATTATTATCCTCATGTAAAATATTTTATATAGGTCTTCTTAAGTTTTATAAGCTACTCTGTAATTTTATTGGCAATAAATAAATATTATTATTATTATTAAATTGACAAAATTGACAGCTTTGAGATTGTTTTAAGGGTTCATGGTTACCCCACAGGTCTTCAACAAAGACGGTTGTTTTAGACGGATTAAACGATTCAACGCCAGTTCTAGGAATATCTATTACCGTTTGGAAAAGATTTAACTTAATGTTAATAAGCAACACAAACAACTAAGCTTATTCAATGAATAACCGTGAATAAGTAAAACTCATCTGGTAAAAGGCTTTAGGAAACTTGAATTTTTAAACTAAGTTGTCAACACTATTGGCCTTACTACAAAAAAGATAGACTAGCGTTAAACACTTGTCTAAAATTAATTAACCAATTTGAAATGTTGACACATCTGACATTCAAGACATATTATTAACAAACATTTTTAATTGGGTGACTTATCTGTAAACAGGTGTTCAACACTAGTCTATCTTTTTGTAGTAAGAAAATCTAGAAAGTCAAGCAAAATTTTGAAGTGATAAGTTAGATTGTCCCATTAACACATCAGCGGGAGATCGTGTTCTTTGGAGCTCTTTAGAGGAGGCTTACGTCCAGCAGTGAACTGCAATAGGCTGAGATGATGATGATTATCTCATGTTTCACTCGTATCACGAAAAGATGCGCAAAAGACCATTACGATTACGTGATTGGCTAGTAGTGCGACACGCCTGCACCGCCGCGTAGCCGTGATTGGTTGTTAGCTTTGCGCACTGCGTGTCTGATACGATGATCGTCTTGTATGATATCCAAGGGGCTCCTCACGCTTTGCCCCACTTCCAACTTCGCTGGGATACTATGCGTATTCTCACGTCCGTTGCGCCCAAGTCGCAGGCATCACGCTATTAAGAATTTGGGTTATCTTTATCTTTACACTATATTGATTAATTAATAGCGGGTGGAGTCTAGAAATGGCGGTGTTAGCTCCAAAAATATTATAGCAAAGCCTTTAGTGCCTTAGTGGTTTGAAAAAAGACAATCTAAAGTTAAACTTTTTTCTTCTTCTTTGCGTGTTGAATCAGGCTTTCATATGTGAAGACCAAAACTTAGCCACCGATATACCACTATCGGTGGCCTTGCAAAGATCTTCGCGTGTGCAGGCGTAGGGACACGCAGGGCATGTTAGAAGATGAGCCATTGTCTGGGGGGGAACTGTAACCCCACCTGTGTAGGTTCTCCCTGCTTCGGCCTACGTGGGTCCGTAACCTATTTAAGGACTTACAGGTTGCCCAAGGCAAATCATGTCCAGGGGGGAGTCGCTACACTTTTGATACAGTTAGAGAAGCATTTAATTTAGAATATTCGAATACAAAGCCGCAGTACGCTTGAGAACACAAGCAGATTTCGCAACAGAAAAAACGTCCAAAACCATTATCGCATAATCTAAGCCCTCTGAATATTTACTAGTGATACCTTAAATTCGTCGGATGCTGCAATTAGGTATGTGCATACTAATAAGGAGGTTCATGAATAAAAGCGCCATGTTGTGGAAAGGATTAAAGCTAGCTCTCGGACAATACGATGCTGAGTGCAAAAGATAAAAAGAACTTAAGTACTTTTTTTCGCGCTAAAGATAAAAATAGTCATGAAAACATTTTGGTGGAAATTGGCAAAGCCTCAATAATATACCAAGGCTGATTTCTCACCACTCAATCCTGTAGACAACCGTGTAGCGTCTTGATTTATTTCTACGCAGGAGCAACCGAATTGAATCTAGAAACTAGTAAAGGTACGTTCAGACCGGTGACAGGAAACATGCAATAATTTTTAGGCCATATTTCTGCCATGTATCAAACACAATTTGTAACAATATCCCATAGCTTGGACGCCTGCCTGATGATTCTGTAAGAAACACGCAAGTGGTTTTAAAACTCACATAAGGGTATAAACGAGCATAGCCTCTATCTTGCTAAGAAGTTGGTTCACATTACTTTCGTCGACGAGTTTGGTGTCAAAGCACGGTTTTCCTGAGCTATACAAAGGAACTTAAACTATATTTTGTTACGACGTGAGTTCACATAACTTTTCGTCGACAAGAGAGTTCAGTGTCGAAGTGAACGTGCGGTTTTTTTACAGGCTTGTGCGTAAACTGTCTATTTCACGCACTCGCTACGAGCATTACAAGCCGACAGGGGCGTGCGGTGCATAAATGCAATTAGGCAGTACCTACTACCTACCTGGTAAATGAATGCAGATACTTACAAATGTGTGTCATTGATGATAACCACTGATTTTCGTTTATAAAACACTTAAGAAGTATGTACTGCGTATCTCGAAATAAAAGCAATGCTCGCCACTGCAAGCCGGGCACGGTGCGATCCGTGGTTTGGCGGTATGAGTGCATGGACTTATGACCTGCCTAGCTCGCATTACCTAAAGTATTGTAACTGTATTTACCGTGTAAAAGGTGAAAAAATATTATACAAATGTATTAACTAGGCTATATATAAAGTTTATAAGAACCCTATTAAAATTAACAAAATGTTCTTCTATACAGAATGAAGATTTAAAACTTAGCAGTACTTACAAAGGTGATTCTATACCTTGTGCTGATCAGGAATCACGAAAAAAAATGACTTTCCATACTACCATTACTGCACAGATTGAAATCTACATCCTTTATATTTAATAAGTGTGTATAAATAAATAAATATTGGACAACATCACATACATTGCTCTGATCCTAAGGTAAGTAGCGAAAGCACTTGTGTTATAGAAATCAGAAACAACGACGGTACCACAGCACCCATACCCGAGGCAATAAAGAAAAGTTCGTTTTCTACATTGACCCGACCGGGGATTGAACTCGGAACCTCAGAGATGGCGGCGCCATTTAAAGTCCGGTGTGCTCGCCTCTCGGTACGGAGATCGTCAAAACGTCGTGTATGAGTTTTGCTGCCACAATGCTTTTACTATACTTAGTAATTGCAAGGTAAGGCCTTATTCTGAAAAGCTTAAACGTATTTGCAAAGATGTCTGCAACTATACTTCAGTTATTCAAGTAGACAGAGCTTAGCATTCGTAGATTTGTTGTCTGAACAAATCCCAAGCAATAATGTGGCTCCAAGTTTCGCCCTTGAAATAACCCTTTGTGACTCGTTGCTATTGTTCACGCACAATGGGACTTTAGCTGATGTCTTGTATAAGTCTAGTTGAGCTTGTGTTTAATTGTGAACGGATAATGAGTGCCTAGTTTTGTCATGAATGAAGGTAAAGATGTACATCAGGGTATATGACATTTTAACCCCTGCTAGCTTTTACAGGGTTATTTGAAAAAAATCAACAACCTAGCACGACTAGATAGCTAACAGCATAAAAAACAACATTTGTTCTACGTGTTCTATCATAACTCAATACATTAATTAAAAATATTTTCCTAGCTTTTATTGTACTGGCTTGACATTTGTAAGTCTATGTGCGCGCGAAGCCTGCGCCCGTCCTCCCCCGCTCCGCCCGATGTGATGCGCACAGAGATAAGAACATTTAGACGTAAAATTAAATTAATAATTATTTTTGTATGATAGTAAATGTGTCAAATTACCAAAAGTTGTAGCACAAATGTTGTTGTTTATGATGTTAGCTATCTAGTCGTGCGAGGTTGTTGTTTTTTTTTCAAATAACCCTGTTTAATTATAACATTGCTTTTGTTTGTATAAAATTTAGATGCCAACACCTCGCGAACAAGAAAGAGTTGTTTAGAGAAAAAAGGCTGAAACTAATGTGTCACCCACCACGAAATAGTTAAAAAAATATACTTATTCCGTGTGTATGATCATTGTGAAACTAGATTAACATCTATTAGTACGATTTAACTAGTTAATTTAACACGTATTTTATTGTATAACATGTTATATAATGTAAATCCAATACTGGCTGTCTGCTTTGTAATAAGAAAATGTTTTATGTACCTACTTAAAAGCTGTGGATTTTGTAAATTAATAAAATAAAATAGATAAATAAAATTTCTTAATTAATTATAATTTTATTTAACAGTAACAGGCTCCAATGACTTGCAAATGAAAGTACTTTTAAGTTATTAAAAAGAAAATCAAAACAATATTCTACTTTCAAAATAAGTGCGCAGGGTAAATATCCTTTCAAGGTGTCAAAACAAGTGGGCTAATGTCCTTTTTACAAGCTTTTATTTTTTAGTTTCACCTGTCCCGTTGTCTGTAATCAAATCTTGCAAGTTAAATTTGATCCACTTCCCGGTAACCAATTGAGCTGAAATTTTGCATGCATGTGTAAACCGCGTGACAATGCAATATTATGATGAAATGGTGGTGATCTGATAATGGACCTGGAAGGTGGCCATAGGAACTTCACAATGAAACGAAACAACCTCATCGAGTTTGGGCTCGTTTGAATCGTCTTGAAGAGTAGTTTGTCTTTCAATGGTAACCAGGGTCTGGTGATGGAGCTGGAAGGTGGTCATCGGAACTCTGTAATGACACGACGAAACTCCATCGAGTTTCGGCTTTCGATTCTTCATGACGAGTAGGTACTTTGTTTTAAAATGGTTACCAGGGTCTGATCTGATGATGGAGCTGGAAGGTGGTCATAGGAACTCGGAAAAGAAACGACGCAATCCCATCGAGTCTCGGTTTGTTTGATTCGTCTTGACGTGTACTTTGGTGCTAGATGGTAACCAGGGTCTGATGATGGAGCTGGAACATGGCCATAGGAACTCCGAAAATAAACGATGAAACCCCATCGAGTTTGGACTCGTTTAATTCGTCTTGACGAGTACTTTGATAAAAGATGGTAACCAGGGTGTGATGATGGAGCTGAAACGTGGCCATAGGAACTCCGCAATTAAACGACGCAACCCCATCGAGTTTGGGCTCGTTTAATTCGTCTTGACTAGTACTTTGATACTATATGGTAACCAGGGTCTCATGATAAAGCTAGAAGGTGGCCATAGGACCTCCCGTAATTAAACGACGCAACCCCATCGAGTTTGGGCTCGTTTGATTCGTCTTGACGAGTACTTTGTGTTAAGATGGTTACCAGGGTCTGATATGATGATGGAGCTGGAAGGTGGTCAAAGGAACTCAGTTAAGAAACGACGCAATCCCATCGAGTCTTAGCTTGTTTGATTCGTCTTGACGAGTACTTTGGTGCTAAATGGTAAACCAGGGCCTGATGATGGAGCTGTAACATGGCCATAGGAACTCCGAAATAACAACGCAACCCAATCGAGTTTGGGCTTGTTAATTCGTCTTGGTAGATTACGTCTGATTAATTAGATGCCAAGGTGAGCACGTGCCAAGGGCTGAATGGTATGAGGTTGTAAAAACATTTCATTACGCTAACGTTGCGTCTCAGGGTACCAGGGCGAACCCTGTTGTACTGGAGCCCTTATACAATGGACCTCTTGGGGGATGGACCGTTTTTGTTCTATACTCGTGGGAACAACATGAACAAAAAATCTCGAATTAAAATACTAAAAAGTTAAAAATAAAATTAAAGAAAAAAAAACTTTTTTAAAGACAAGCTTTTATTATTTGTTAATAAAATGAACTAAAGAGTTAAAAATAAATTTACCTGATGAGAAAAATACCATTATATAGGTAGCATTTAAAAAAAATAAAAGCGTGTTACATTTTGATGGAACACTAAAGGACATTTAGGTTATACAACATTATTTTTCTTCTGCAATCACAATGTAACACGCTTTTATTTTTTTTAAATGCTACCTATATAATGGTATTTTTCTCATCAGGTAAATTTATTTTTAACTTTTTAGTTCATTTTATTAACAAATAATAAAAGCTTGTCTTTAAAAAAGTTTTTTTTTCTTTAATTTTATTTTTTTAGGTGTCAGTTTTACTCGTAGCCAAGGTAAAAGCCGAATTTACGGATAATAATCTTAAGCTAAGTACTAACTACTAGAACCAATTTCGGAATTCGGGACGGGCGCGGGCGTTAGAAAATATGTCTATACTTTACTTTCTTCTAAAACTCATTAATTGTCGTTTTAGTCTGTTGGTAATAGAGTATTTTTTAATGCTAATTTGTATTCTCCTCTTGTCTCCTAATAACGCCCGGTTGACATGAGCCTAATTGTTCTGGTCACGTAGTAAAAGCCGTTTTAGGGTTCCGTAGCCAAATGGCAAAAAACGGAACCCTTATGGATTCGTCATGTCTGTCTGTCTGTCTGTCTGTCCGTCCGTATGTCACAGCCACTTTTTACCGAAACTATATGAACTATACTCTTCAAACTTGGTAAGTAGATGTATAATGGTACGGAACCCTTCGTGCGCGAGTCCGACTCGCACTTGGCCGGTTTTTAAATTTTGGCATGTGTAACTGGATCTTTGTTGGCAATCTAATCGATATTTGATGTTCCACATGAATGGCCATTTGCATGAGAAATCGTATTTTAATGTCACTTTATATATTTGTCAGCCGAGTGGGTCACGGAATACGGAAAGAGATGCAAAGTGCTGTCTTTCGCTCCCTCCCTCTGAAACGTGGAAAATTTAAGTTATGTTTATCGTATGTTGTGGTATTGTCAATAACACTAAAATTAATGACAGTTACGGGTAATGCCATCAGAATCCCCTAGCATCCCCTGCAAATTAATTCTGGGATCTTAAAAGGAGTTTAATAGGATCCCCTTAGTTAAAATTATGGAAGCCAAGTAAATAAGATAAATGACCATCGTAAAAAACAAATGAGACTCTTAAAAACAAATGAGGATAAAGACAACAAGTGAGCATCGATAGAAGGAACTATCTATGTGTCACGAGGTACCAGACGGTTGATTTAGCAGGGGGTGTCTCCCAGCACACCCAGGCTCGAGTCAATTTAGCAAACAAACAATCTTAAACGACCAGAACCCAGCACTTTTTGCGTTTAAGGCATTTTTTTAGTACTACAACAATCAGGTTGACTGTGTGACTTATTTTTGACGCATTCAAATCCCATTTACATACAAAATTGCTACAATTTCTGAGGAAAAAGAAAAAAATACGTCTCCTGTTGGTAAAATGAAAAACAACATTTTTACGTAAACGACGCCTACATACTAACATGGCTCATTATAGATTTATACTACTTATTTACTAAATCCCAACTTGTCCCAGTACAGGGACAGCCGAAAACCTTTCCACAATATCCATACGCTTAGAATGTTAAGTCTACCTTTTTCATTATCTTGAAAGATAATGTTAAATTCCCATACTACCTACGAGCACATTGGTGCCATATTTTATTTATTTATTTAAACTTTATTGCACAGACAAAAAACATGTGGTACAAATGGCGGACTTAATGCCAAAAGCATTCTCTACCAGTCAACCTTAGGGCCAGACAGAGATGGCATGGGCGGTGCAACAAAATAAGCTTGTATACAAAATCAAATTTACAAACTTAACTAGATTAATACATTACATACTATATAAATAGATAGATAACAATACGGTTTATACATACATATAATATACACGCATATAATATGATTGTACACAGAACCATGCCAGCGAGGACCATTGGGAAATGAAGAAGAAAACGAGAAAATAAGAGAGGGTTAGACTTTAAAATGAATGCGCGAAGCCTTCTTAAAAGAAAGTTTCGATGCCATATAAAAAGTTGTAACTTTCTTTTAAATAAATATTATTTAAGGTGTCTCAAACATATTTGCCGCGGCTGCTATAAGACGTATTTATGTATGTTTATCCGTTATTTATCTATTTATGAAAGTATTACTTTTATACTAATACATCATCGTGTGTCTATTTCTGTTTTTGTTTTTCGCTTCTTGTGCTTTGCTGTCGATCGGTTGACATTTTGAGCCTATGCCATTTTTAAAATCGGTCGGTGCGAACGAGTGCAAATGTAAAAATGTTTACTTTGTTAAAATTAATCATGTTTTCAATTAAGTGACATTGTGATTTTTATTGAGAAATAAATAATCTTCAAACCTACTTTTATAGATTACGATAGTGAAGAAATTTCATGCCTGGACGAAGTCATATTTTATTTATTAAAAAAAATAACTAAAATTAAGCTAAGTTTTTGTTAAAAATCATCCATATCTGTCAAACTAGCCTGTTGTAGTTCTAGCCCACGGTAGTTGGACAGGTGTGGATGGTTTTAAACAAAATAAATATTAATTTAGTTTGATTTTTTCTTTTAAATTACGTCATATAATACTTTTATCCATATTGCAGCGGTGGCAGATATTTTTGAAACATCTTTTATAAATAAAATAGCTTATTATAATATATTATTGGTTAGAAAAAAAATAAGTAATTGAAAAAGTCTGCAATTATTCAATATATTTATTTAAAAGCTCATTTTAAAATAATGAATATCGTTATAAGATTCCATTACACACTTTTTTGCTCACATATTATGAATAGAGGAATTCCACCATTTGCTTTCGTATAAAAATCTATTCAAATTTTTATTTACAGCGTCAATGTGGCCATAAAAATATTTTAGGACCTATTATGCTCAGTCCTTTAGCTTTCAGAGGTACACAACAGTAAGGATATCGAGGCTTTTCTGCTTAACATATTCACGATAGCATTATACTATAGCTGTCTTATTCAGAGTGGATTTACTAGTCCAGACTAAGGTTAAACCAATGATTTTTGTACGTTAATACAGTGGTTTAACCTTAGTCCCGGAATAGCAAATGCACTCTGAATAAGACAGTAGGAGTTATAAGAATTAAGCCACGGATACACTAGGGGACAGTAAATGTCCTGCGTCACGTGTCGCTAGCGACGGTGGGTGAAGTGGTGCGACGTTGCCGAACATCGCTCATAGTTGAGTACCTACTAAAGAGCCTTAGGCCTATTTGTAAGTCTAGGTTGTGGCTTTGTAAATCATATTTATAACACAGTTTCTTGAAATAGCTGGACATAATTATTAAGTCCTTAATTTTAGGATCTGGGAACGACATAAAAGGTTTAACAAAACCTGGCGACGTATTTTTGAAGCGTTCGTATTACAATTTAGCATATGAAATCATAAGAATCGTATACAATTTCCTACGAGTTCTGGGGTGAATAAACAAATTTTCCATACTAAGCCGCACCAGTGGACTCAGGTGTGTAATCAGGCTTTTTAGGGTTCCGTACCCAAATGGTAAAACGGGACCCTATTACTAAGGCTCTGCTGTCCTTTTGTCTCTCTGTCAGTCCGTCTGTCACCAGGCTATATCTCATGAACTGTGATAGTTAGACAGTTGAAATTTTCACATGATGTATTTCTGTTGCCGCTATATGAAAAAATAGTAAAAACCAGAATTCAATAAATATTTAAGGGGGCTCCCATACAACAAACGTGATTTTTTGCCGTTTTTATAGATAATGGTACGGAACCTTTTGTGCGCGAGTCCGAATCGCACTTGGCCGGGTTTTTTATGTTTGTTTTCTTAAAAAAAGTTTTGGTTCTCAGCAGTAGAATCACTTCTAGAAAGATCACGGTTTTTTGTTACATTTTATATACTTGCTTTATTAAAATTACTTATAATATTTATTAAACTTACTATTGTTAGTAACAGACTGAAGTTAATTTGTTATACCAACACTTTAAGGGCCAAACCTAAAATAAATATTCTACATTTGAAAGTAAACTAGTAAAATTTGCTATTTGAAAAACTGTGCTTTTATGATTAATATATTTCAAATATTATGACTCTTTAGAAATGGATAATCTTACAATTCAAGAAAATCCATTAACTGGTTTTATTTACAGATTATAATAGATTATACAAACAAGCGTTAAACATTATTTTAATAAATGTCCATTACTGGTATAGAACCAATTGAACGAGCTTTGGCGAACTGTGGCAAATGAAAGCGAGCAACATTCTGCTCGCAAGCAAACATCAAAGCACCGTCGTGCTTCATTTACATAAGAGTGAGTCGCTGTAACCTATTTAGTCTAAAATAACATTAAAATACTCGTAAACAGAGTACGATGTTTTACTTTTATCACCTCAACAAAACAAAAAACAATTATTCTAAAATCAGTTAAGGATCAGCTTATGTAAAGCAGTCCCAAAATTCGATTGCAAATTTCGGTCCACATTTTCTATTCAAGTAACCTTAGCTGGATTTCATTACGCTCTGTCGATTGTCCAATATATCTGGACCTGTGGATTAAACCCCCCCTCCCCCATCGAACATATCTCTCGTCGGTGCAGAGAGAAGAGGGGTTAAGTTCGCGGGTTAGTAAGAGGCCGTAGTGAAAATTAATGCAGACGTAGCAGCCTATTTTATCAACGTATATGTTTCCACTTGCTCTAGTTAAACTGGTTAAGGCCAGGAAATTAGCGATTTAAATGGAAGACTCAAACTCAACCATCTTTGCACTTTATTTTAGTTTGAGTGGTATTTTGCGGCTCCATCTTCAGATCTTTGTCATCACGTGCAATAATTAAGGCATCTATTCAAGACAACAAAGCAAACGAGCACAAACTTGACTATTTTAGCACTTTGCATTCCAGTTGATAAGCGAAAATATTATTCCCAAGTATATTGAGCTTTAGATCACAAGCTTGGTCCTTTGTGGCTAATATCGTTTGATAAAAATTATCATGGTCACCTAGTCAGAGACCTGGGCGGTAACCACGAACTCTAAAAACAATCTCAAATCTGTCAAACATTATCATTTCTGTCAAATTTTGTATAAAATGACGTACCAAAATTGACAGATTTGACAACTTTGAGATTGTTTTAAGAGTTCATGGTTATGGTCCTGAAGGCAGCATGATTATATTTGACAGTAAGGTTTTATCACTAGCCTTACAACACCAACGTCTGCACACGGTTCATGCGGTAGATTCTGATTATTTTAAAACGATATTTGGAAAACAATAGTCTGAATAACTCACTTAAGTATGAGTGGCCCAAACTACTAAAGGTAAGACGTGTGCGCTCAGTAGGACGTATTTAGACTTAATTCTTTTACGTATACAATTTTTTTACTAAGCTAGATACGCCTTTTTGGTGGCCGTGCTTATATGAGGAACTTGATATTTTATCTTTAAGCTACTCCAGATATTTTCATGTGTATTGTTACTTACTCAGAATCCGTCTGGGTGACGTTACAAGGTTATGTGATCTCAGTGGAGGGATATAAGGAGATACTTTGTCGTGACATTATTTCCTTGTTCTTAGAGTTTACGGTACTAATAATATTCACAACGTAGCTAGGTATTATCGCACAGCGAAAATAAAAATAAAAAGTGGCTACGTCGAACTGACGACATGTGAAGCTTTAATTACAATATGGCGTCTTAAAAAGCGTCGTAGAAGCGCTGGTCGTCAGCCGTCATGTGTTTTTTAACCAGGGACACCAAAGTTAAAAAGACACACATACCACACTTCTGGGCCCTGTTTCGCTGTACAAGGCCAAAGTCCACCAATCTGGCCTCGAAATCTTCACGTTTTTCCCACCCATCTTCAAGTGAGAGGCGATTTCATTCAGTTCATTTGTCTGGATAGGTAATCCGCCACACATAACCCTGCACATAAGACATAACACTGTATTAATTAAGTTATTATATTTTTGTTTCTATAATCTAAATCTTACTAATAAATTTTGTGTCATCATCATCATCATCATCATCATTTCAGCCACAGGACGTCCACTGCTGAACATAGGCCTCCCCCAGTGACTTCTGTCATCGGGGGGTTTTTGCCATACTCGCCACGTTTGGCAGGCGGGTTGGCGAGCGCAGTTTTTATATTATTTCGCACGCAGACGCTGCTCCCCGTCTCGTGCTACAGGATTTAGTCGTCTCTTACGACACGCCTCCTGTTGGCGGTGGGGAAGTGTATTATTTACGGTCATCCCCACACGGCACTTTACAATTTTGTTTTTGTATTTTAAATCAATTTTATTTGCTTAAATTATCTAGCTAGCCTTACCTCAAGCTTTAATGGAATCCGTTGGTCTAAGTTTCTTTACCCTAACTTATAAAGCATAAAAGCCGCTTGATAAATGATCTTTTTATCGTTTATATTTAAAGGCTGATTTGATTTGATACACACATCTGATAGATGATAAAATACGATCTTCACAGTATTGGGTAACTGTCCTAAAGGTATGTGATAACATATGCATATAAACACTACGGTAAATAAAAAAAATCGATATTATCATTTCGATCATTTTCATTTATTTATAGCATATTTGTATATATTAGTATGTATTTATTAATATTTTGTTGTGTATCTATATTATTTATTAAAGTATATGTATAACATATAGGTATTTAGCTAGAATAAGTTTGTGGAATTATTGTTGCCTTAATTAACTTTTTTTTCTATAATTTTATCTTACCGCACCATTTGCAAGCTTTCTGCATGACCCAATGGTTGACTGGCAGAGAATGTTTTTAGCATTAAGTCCACCATTCGTACACTTATTGTAAGTTTGTGCAATAAAGTTTTTAAATAAAAATAAAAAAACATCCAAAACCTAACTTTCGACTTTAAAGACAAATTTAACATACAGGAGATAATTTCCGCTTTGTCGAGTCTGTGCTTTTCATTCCTATTCGCTGTTACTTTGAAAATAAAACAATTATTTCAGAAAACAAATTACATGCATTAGTTTATTTCGACATTCCTCAGGCGTAAAAATATACTTACCCCTTCAATTATTCTTTAATTGACGATATTATTGAAAATATAGGCCTTAGGGTTAAAATTTTGCCCAGTTATTTTTCAGTTAGAGGAGGCCAAAAAAACAATTGCCCTGCATTTAGCTGCATAGTTATGAAAACAGCCTTTTCCGGTCACATACAAAATTGTGTAAATCAACACGTCAGTTACCGTTCCTGGGTCAAATAATCTAGGCTCTCTAAACAAAGCCTGTGTGCCGCCTGATAACAAATAATCATTGTTTGTGGATCGCGCTTTAAAACATATCCATACCACAAAAAAGAAATGAGCAGTGACCCCGCTTTCTACACCAGTCTTAGCTAGAGGCGGCTTTAGCCAGTACGAGCCGACAGGTTGTAGATAAAATTTGCCAGGCCCTAGTCCATACAGGGGCGTACAGTGCATATAGGCAATTAGGGAGTGCCTACCTGGTAAATGAAATGAGGTAGGCATTAGGTACTTACACATAGGTGTCATTGATAAAAACCATGGATTTTCATCAATAAAACTCTTAAGCAAGTACCTACCGCCTACCTCGAAATAAAACCAATGCACGCCACTGAGTCCATAGGTACAGTAAACGGCACCAATGTTGTGCTCTGGGGCATAAAGTGGAAATCGCTTCAGAGACGCGTGAGCGCGGAGCATACAACCAATCACGGCTGGCGGTGCAGGCGCGTCGGACGACTAGCCAATCACAATAGTAATCGTAATAGTCTTCTGCGCATCTTTCGCTCAGCGCTCAATATGTGATACATTTACCTAAGTATTCTAAGCTCAGGCCGCCAGTGGTTTTAGCAGCCATATTAGTTTGCTTACACACACACATCGTCTGTATCCATGCAGAATTATGAACCGATTGGTTTAGTAGCGCACCAATTCACATAGAACGCAATGGGTTGCGGGTTCGTTTTCTGTTCGGCTTAGTTTAAACAACGGTTTTCTCTAAGTTGGGTCGGTTCTGGGTGTGTTGGGACATATCTCTTGCAAATATATACCGTGTGGTACCTTGTAAACAAAAGAATATAGATGCTGATCCCGTACTTTAAAGAGTAAAACAACAACGTTTATTTATTTATGAACTGCCTAGCGTGGCAAGTATTGGCAATCCCCATCATCATATCATTATCATAATCATCATCATCATCTCAGCCTATTGCAGTCCACTGCTGGACGTAGGCCTCCCCCAAAAAGCGCTATAGAGCACGATCTCCCGCTTTTTTCATATCATAATGATAATTTGTTATTAGCTGTGCATGCGGTAGCAAAAACAGTTTTGTCTTTCACATTCAAAAACTAAAAGCAAGCATTCTAGATCTTTCTACTTTATATCGATACATTTTGCTGATATTCGTCCCAGTGCGCTCTATCGATTATTGCGAATGATGGATTTATCCCACGCTGCCTTCACCTGCAGCTTTTAAAGTAATATTCTAAACACAACGCCTGCTAAAACCGACAGCTTATGAATAATGTACTAAAAACATGAAAACAATAACATGTTATTGACTTATTTACTGCTTCATGTATGATCTAGCTAAAATGTTCAATTTGATGAACTATGTAAAAAATGATTCTCTTAACTAACCCGAACGCAAATCAAATTCTAACCTATTGCTGCTCTAGGTTATTGTTGTGATGCCAATCATCACAACAATATAGGTTACAATACAGGGTGATGATGATGATGATTTAAATTTAAAAAATGTAGTGATTTATAATGATACTGATTTTAAAAAACTATGGGATAATTCAAAATCGACAATACTGCAGACCTTATCTAAAATGAACTCATATAATTACCTGCACGTGCCAGTTCATTAAGTTATTCCATGATTTCAATTTTAACGTTAATTTAATTGTATACTCTTTACAAGCCCAAGTTTATGTTTAAGAAACCCACGCAATGTCAAACTTTCCATATTGTCTGCGAAGTTTATATGAAGACTATCTGTTGCCTACGACTTTGTTTACCTACGTGCTTTTCAATTCAGAAATATTCCCTGACAAGCGCACAACAACTCATCTAAGTTCCATCGCAATCGGGTAAAGAGTTTAAGAACGCATGCGGGACAAACAAACATAACAAAAAATAATTTAATGTACATAATATATAAGGTGTAAGTGAATTAGTGTCAGATATTTTTAGGAGTAACTTAGACTATCACATGGATCACATATAAGATAAATTTAAAATTATAGAACAAAATTTAATTCACGCACCAAGTAATATGATATTATGATGAACAGTGTAATATGATTATTTGAGTGCATGAATGTGATTCTGGAGAGATTATGAATCGGCTAGCGTTGTGTGAGTAGTCTACTTGTGGTGTTTGGGTACATGTACAGGATGATGTAGATTCTTTATTTTAAACTTTTTATTTTTTTCGATTTTTTAAAGTTTGTTCTATAATTTTAATTTTATCTTATATGTGATCTATGTGATAGTCTTAGTTACTCCTAAAAATATCTGACACTAATTCACTTACACCTTGTATATACATATGTATACATACGGGGTTATTTGAAAAAAATCAACAACCTCACAAAACTAGATAGCTAATATCATAAACAACAACATTTGTTTTACGAGTTTTATCATAACTAAATACCTACATTAAATATGATTTTCCAAGCTTGTATTGTACTTCCGTGACATTTGTAAGTCTATGTTAGGCGACGAGCACGACGCTCGCGCTCAGCTTTCCCCCGACCCCTCCCGATGTAAAGCGCACAGAGATAAGAACATTCGACGTAAAATTAAAGTGATATTTATTTTTGAAAGTAAAATGTGTCAAATTATCTTAATAACAAATGTTGTTGTGTATGATGTTAGCTATAATATCACTGCGAGGTTGTTGATTTCGTTGAATAACCCTGTATATTCACTATTTACACCCAAATATTAAAACGGTAAAACTGTTTATAGATTTTTGGATCAGAGCATGCATGTAATTAAAATTTTTGTTTTTAGTAATTACCATGCTAGGTTTATCTAAGATTTTTAATACTTAAAAAAAATCGTCCGCCTCAGGTGGGTTCCGAACCCACGTCCATCGCATACCGGGCGAGTGCTTTGACCACTAAGCTACCGAGACGTTAGTCAACTCGACGAAATCTTTCAAGTGGTTCTCGCTGTCAAAGCCAGCGTATTTTCTAATCAATGTTGCGGTATATACTACTACCGTCAACACACACGACCACTCGCCCGGTATGCGATGGACGTGGGTTCGGATCCCACCTGAGGTGGACGATTTTTTTCAAGTATTCAAAATAAAAATCATGCATGTAATGTTGTCCAATATTTGTATACTTACATTTGTTCACCTTATTAATTTACCATACAACACAACTTTGAACAACAGGTAGCGTTGTCATAGTTGAAAGACACGTATGGGCAATAAACAGCTATTACCGGCTATTGTAGCACAAGCGCCGAGCATACAATATGCTAATGGTGTTGAGGTGCAAAACAATGGATCTACGTAACCTGAGATACACCTTAGACCTCGTTTAGATAAATTAATAAAAATAAATAAATAATATTTATCTGCATCACATAAATTGCTCTGATCCTAAGGTAAGTAGCAAGTGTAGTCTGCATCACATACATTGCTCTGATCTTAAGGTAGGTAGCTAATGTAAAAATAATCGTCTACTCAATTGACCCGACCGAAAATTAAATCGGAAGCTCAGAAATGGCGACACTAAGTTCAACAAGCTGGCCGCTTAATAACAATAAATTAACAAGTTTTGGTTATGAGAAGGATAATTTTGGAGTCGGTGCTAATTGTGGAGTGTTTGCTAGATGTTTTTGTTAGCACCGACCCAAATATAGCTTATAGGTATGTTTGAGTAAATAATGTTTTGAGTTTATTAGTTTAAGTGATGTTGAAGTATATTCTCTAATGTTTTAAGCTTTGAAAAGAAACTCTGGTAAGATGATTGATTTTACTTTAAAGTTGATGTGCTAGTGCTATGTGCGGGTGCACACATGCCTACACATTATAATTTCATCAATTTTTATTATTTACTAACACACAAAAATTCTCCTGCTTGTACTGCTCTTTGGTACTGACTGACCATACTTGTAATTTCGTTATTAAATTAACTATATTATTATATATATATAATATTTTTTAAAATGTAATTTTTGGTAATTTTATGCTACTGTGTGACACAAATAAAAATGTAAATAAAATGAAAAAAAAATTAACTATGCTTTTCTATACAATTTTATTATGATTATATTATAACGCATTTAAATTGATTAACCATCCATTGAACTTAGCATATTATCGTACTCACCTAGCCGTACAGCGTGTATCGTATCTGATACTGTATCAAGTGAGTACGTACTTACGTAGGCACGAGCCTGCTGCCTATGCTGCTGCGAGCCGCTCGTGCGTGGATCGAATTAAACGCATTGACCCGCCGAAATACAGTATCAGATACGTAACATGCTACACGGCTAGGTGTACCCTGCTTTAGCTAGCTGTGTTTGTTACTAAAATAGCTAACCTAGGGGTAACTAAAGCCCATTTCAGGCACAAGTCTGTCGCAAATTCAGGAAGAAATGTAAAGATAATAAAGATAAGCAACTAATTTGTGATGAGTAGAATAAATGCATATTTTATTTCAGTATCAATTTACCTTTGGTTGTATGGGCTATGATATGACGTATGATAGGTAATCTAGTTCTAGTATCAAATTATTAACAAGCGTGGCTCTGTTTAAAAACTGAAAACTGAAATAGCAATACCCACCAACCCCAATCAACCACTACATGTTTCACCAAGAATTGTTATATTATGTGTGTAAAACTGTATAATTTACTACCATGCCTGCTTAAAGAATTGCCGTTAAAAATCTTTAGAAAAAAACTGTTCAGAATCTTGGTGGAAAACTGTTTTTATAGCACTGAAGAGTTTGTAAAATACTGTTCTGACGGGCGTATCAAGTGTGCTCTGATAGGTGGTGCAGAGACAATAATTATTGTTATAATCTAATAATTATATTAATCGTTATTTTTATATGCATGATTTTTATCGATTGACTACCTTTGACATTATTTGTATTATTAATTGACCCCATCTTAAGTTCTTATGTAATGGACATTATATTGTATTACTCTTTTTGCTATTTTTTTTAAATTTAATGTAAGACACGATGACATTCAATTTAATTCAATTTATGAAATTTTGCCCACCGATAGTTCGGTAAAACACGCTTGTACAGTATTTTTTATTATATGACTATCATTGTATACAATGTAATACCGTGCTTTATCCAAATAAATTTTCATTTCATTTGATTTCAATACTATACTCATTAATTATTGAATAGTATTTACAATATTATTGAAACAAAGCTGAAAAAATAGACAAAAAGTGCAAAAAAGTAGTGGAAATACGAAGGTGGTTTTGTTTATTTGTTTCCAATGTAACCATAATCTTTTTAAATTTTGTCTGGTAATGTAACTTCAATCTACGGGTATAGTACTGTATGGAATTCATCATCATCATTAACACCAGCCTATATCAGACCACTGCTGGACACAGGCCTCTCCAAAAGGAGGATTTTGCCATAATCGCCACGCTTGGCAGGCGGGTTGGCGATCGCAGTTTGGCCAATGGTAGAAAGGAGACGCTGCTGCCCGTCTTCTTGTGGCGGTTCTCCTGTAGTCGCCTCTTACGACACCCATAGGAAGAGAAGGGGTGGTGCTATTCTTTTAACGTGCCGGCACCACACGATACTGTATGGAATTACGATGTTTTAAAAAGATTTTATAATAGATGGCGTTGAATTGTGTTGAATCGCGATAGCATTTGTTTTTTTACTGTAATTTAATTACTTTCAATGCAAAATAATATAAATAATACAAGATGCATTCGCATTTTTCAATCAAACATCATTAGAAATCTCTTGTGATGTTTGATTTAGAAAGTCAGAGCAGTGTCCACACGTCTGCACAGTCCGCCAAAGACTTAAAAGCCGCAGAAGCTTCTTGAAGTGCGTTTCCCCTCTTGACCGCGACCCCTCTACTGCTAGACGTGTCCTGTGGGAGAACGGTCCCTTACCGCTTGCTCCTTTCGTTCCTCCTTCCGAACACCTCCCTGCAGGACACAAACTGCAATGGCCTACTTGGAAGTCCCTTAACAGACTCCGGTCCCAAGTGAGTAGATGCAAGGACACCATGTTCAGGTGGGGACTTTCCGATGGAACTGATCTGTCTTGTGTTTGCGGGTTCACTCCGCAAGACATGTCACATTTGCTGTCTTGTCCTGCGTGCCCTGATTCATGCTTGCTAGAAGACCTTATGTGTGCCAACGACAAAGCAATCCGCGTCGCCAATTACTGGGCACAACAAATTTAAGACGCTTTACCATCGAAACGATAAGATGAAGAAGAAGAAGAGCAGTAGTAGTTTGAGGGAATCGTATTATCAGTATTTCATCATTTTCGTCAGTGGGTTACACGATCATTTTCCCGCCATTGTGATCAGACTGACAGACGGACTAATAGTAATACTGATCGTGTAACCGTTTACGTACACATAGATATAACTCGTTTAGAAGACGCATATGGTTCACTATACAGCAATTATCCAGCTATTTCACGGGCGCGCACAAACCCGCATGCATATGCAAGTATGCTAATGCGACTGAGGTGCGAAACAATGGAAGGTATGGTTACAAACCTTACACCGACTTGGAATAATAATGTCGGGTAGATGACTTGTCTAAAGGAGATAATATTCGTGAAATTGTAAGAGTTTAGCTGAGTGACAGTCGAGAACGGACTAGTGATGATTTGAATAGAGTTCGTAATAATTCGATACTTTTTTTTCGACGCCTTACTAAGGCTCCGCTGTCCGTCTGTCTGTCTGTCTGTCTGTCTGCCCGTCTGTCACCAGGCTGTAACTTATGAACCTCATGAACCGTGATAGTTAGACAGTTAAAATTTTCACAGATGATGTATTTCTGTTGCCGCTATTACAACAAAAACTAAAAACCAGAATAAAATAAATATTTAGGGGGGGGGGGGGGGGGCATACAACAAACGTGATTTTTTTTGCTCGTTTTTATAGATAATGGTAGCCGGTTTTTTATGATAATATTATAACTTTATTTTACTTTTACTTTTGTATCTTGTCTTTCGATTTGTATCGATCTTATCATAATATAGAGATTATTAAAACGTGCAACCTGTGTTAAACGTTCAACGTCGATATAACTTTAAATACTAACTTGAATCTTATTATTTGAAACACACTTAGGCGCGTATTTTGTTATGCCTAACAACCGCCTTGCCTAGACAATACCTTTCAAGTTTATTTATAATATGTTCAGGCGCCTTTTGATGTTATAATTTGAATAAATAAATATTAATAAATAGACACGTTTTTTCTTACATTTTAACAATTTGGTAATGATAAAGGTTAATAAGTTTAAAAAAGGTATTGGTACAAGTAAGTATTCCAAGGCGATTTGGGTACCTATTGAGTATGGATATTTTGGTGGCAAAGAGGACAATATTAGTCGGTCGGTCGGTCGGTCGAGTCGGTCATTCATTTTTCAAAGTTCAAAGACGCTTTTCTCTACATGCTTAGTTATTTCGAATTGGGCTGGAATCCCAATAATGGTCAAACGTCGTTTGTTATGGCTTGGCCTATGTATTTAAAGGTTCAAATCAGTTAGAGTAAATATCTAATACAACCAAATGTACTTTTCGATTTATTCGGTTTATTCCGATCGTTACATAAAAGTGAGATTTATTTTATCACGTTAGTTTGCCATTGACAACAAAACGTGATTTAATTTTTACAGATATAAATAAAGGCTTTTGCTGGTAGACAGACCATGCACCATACAACATAGTACTTACACATTTAGTATAAGATAAAAAATACATTTCTTTGTGACTTTTAAAAGTCTCATGAACATTTATAAGTTCATCAATACTGATCGAAGAGATCGAGGATGATAGACTATTTATAAGTATATGTATAAATCGTGGCATATTCATCAGAAGGGGAGATTATGCTTTACTTTTTTTATTGGTTTCTCCGTAACTCAAATCCGGGACCTCGGAGATGGTGATACTAAGTCCGGCATGCTTGTCTTTCGTTTACGGAGATCGCCTAATAGGTACTTGAGAAACCGTTTCTCCGAGGCATTACTTTTGCGGTAAGAATTGTCATCTATCCAAGATCTAAGATGACCATATCGATGAGCTATATTCAAATTGCTTCGTCGTGGAAACCTTCTTAATGAAACTCAAGATTATGTGTATTCTATTTGATATTGAATCTGTGTAAAACCATAGTAGGTATAATAATGAGTACTAAAACAGATCGTTTCTAAAAAGCTGTTATGCCTTTTTTTAAAGTTTTTTGTTCTTTTTCTCTTTGTACCTACCTACTCGAGTTGGTAGTGTTGCCGTAGCTATCTTTTTTAACTCTTCTGTTTATTCGATATTCTGTGTCAGCGATCGCTTTACAATACAAATTGGCTATTAACCGCCGGAGCTAAGACGCGTTGAAGCAACGGCTTCTCATTACGCTACCTTTGTACTATGCCGTGAGTTTAGTGTTACACTCAGTAAAGCAGGATAGTAGGCGGCAGCTGTCTGTCCGATAGGTGGAGGGTTTTCCGGCATGTGCTTGTCTGATTAGAGAGAATTAAGTCGAGTGCACGCTGTCATAAATATTACTATACTTACTTTTAATAAAAAAACAACATGTTTTGTAAATCAGCGGTATTTCTATTATAACAAAATGATTTTTTTGTTAATTTTTTAATCAATGTTATTTAAAAACAAAAAATCAGTCGACTGCGAGTCGGATGGTTCCATACAAACTCGTAGGTTTGTAAATAAATACCTATCTTGGTAGTTCGTCTTTAAAGTGGAAATCAATTCTCGAAATTTTACCTGTTTTCAGAATTTGTAAATAAAAGGTTTCATTTGTGGCCTTAAATTAAAAAAATAATAATTTGAGTATGGCTTCTGTCGTAGTAAATATTTAAAAGCAATACCGTCCCCGTTGCCATGCCGCGTAAAATAGATGTCTATTGAAAATTAAAACTGCTACTGAAACTCAATCTTAATCAAGCCAGTTAGTAGTGAATGCTAAAAGCCGCATTGTGCGCAGGCATTAAACTGCGAGTGTGCATAGAATCAGGCATGTATGTAGCTTATTTACTGCTGGAAAGCACAGCGCCAGCGCCATATTTTATTAGCGAGTTAACTCAGTTGGCCAAACGCACGCAATGTATTACGCGTGATTCATTCACCATTGTACAAATCAGTACTGCACTAGTAACATTTTTATAACCTATCTATAAAGGCACATAGTAATAAAATTACCTTACTCTTCAGCAACTAGAAGAGAGACTTTACTTGTGGTTCAATGTTTGCAATCAACGTAATATGTATAATCAACGTTTTTGTACAAATAAACGTCGCGCATGAAATCTGGACAATACTAGACGTGAATCGGCGAAACTGTAATATCTCTCGTAGCACTGGCTAAAGTTCGTAGCACAAGCTTCATCCGTAGCAAGCTATATCGGCTTGTTATCCAGATATTCATATCTTCACGTCGACACTGCGTTTAACCAATGCGTCCTACCAGTTTTAACCTACGGAGCCGAAACGTGGAACATGACAGTCAAATTGGCCCACCGACTACACGTCACTCAGCGTGCTATGGAAAGGTCAATGTTGGGGATCTCACTAAGGGATAAGATCCGTAACGAGGTCATACGACATAAGACTAAGGTGACTGATATTGTCCAAAAATGTAGCAAGCTGAAGTGGCAGTGGGCTGGCCATGTCTGTCGCAGAACCGACGAGAGGTGGAGCAGGAAGGTTCTCGAATGGAGACCACGCGTAGGCAAACGTAGTGTAGGACGCCCCCCGGCTTGATGGACCGATGACCTGAAGAAGGCAGCTGGCAGCGACTGTATGCAAAGGGCGCTGTGGCTCTCCTTGGGGGAGGCCTATGTCCAGCAGTGGACTGCAACAGGCTGATATGATGATCCAGAAATTAATTACAAATTCTAATTAGGATACTGTTTTAAGCTATGTTTATAAGTCCTCTTCAATTTCAATAAGCACAGTTGAATTGAGGACACTTAATATATGGCTATAAAGCCGGCAAAAGCCTACCTATGTCACTGAATGAAACGAAATTGCAATTCAATTACTAATTTTGGAATACTGGTCAATTCTGTGATAATTACTAAAGGGTATAAACAAGGGAAAGGTGTCGTTATTCATAGCAAATACATCAATTACTTGATAAGTGCTACGACGGTTACTACCTTGAATTAACATAATGTTACTTAGACATAACCTAAATATCGCAGTATCATAATATTGTTTGGATCTAACGCGTACTACGTAAGACCCATCTAGACTAAGTACTTTACAGATGTGCCCTTAGCCTATTTTAAAGAAAATTTTATTTGTATCTCTTAATAAAATATAGATTTAACAATATAATATACATTAGCCAAAGAACACTCATCATGTCCATGTGTTAGATACAAGGTTACATTTAACGGTAGTACCAAATTTAAAAAATAAGATAAAGAATACTATAAAGTGCGTCCTTATCGTTGTTTTTTTTTACTATTATTCTGATAACATTAACTTTAACTATCCGGAAAAAATGACAACGTGAACTGCTCGATCATTCATAATAACACGCGTACGCGGCGCTAACGCTAAGCCAACAACGACCCTATGCAGTGCACATACGGTACACAATATATAAGGTTCTTGCTGGTAATTTGGACCTCTGACTTGCGCGGGCGCTCCTGCTGTTAAAATGTACCTTACATCGTAAAGGCTAAGGTTTGTTTTCGCGCGGCATTGGGACTATAAATGCATTGAACTTTGCAGTGTTAGGTTGCGCAGAGATAGTGAGTGCGTATTTTTTTTATGAATAAGACAAGATTATCCTATTATAATCTTGTCTCATTCAATTCCTTGTAATTAAATATGTAAAAAAGTATTTAAATGAAACTACTTTTACGGATTATTTCGCGATTTATTAACATTTTATTTAACCTGACGTTTCGAACACTTTATCTCTCCTATATCGGTCAAACAAAACGAAGTATAGGCGTGCGGGTAAAAGAACATATAGCCGACATCAAACATAGACGGAATACTAAGTCTGCAGTGTGTGAACATGCCTTAGATACACCCAACCATTTCATACGATTTGACCAGCCTAAAGTCCTTGCAAGAGAACGACGATTTGTTCCTCGCATGTTACGGGAGGCAATTGAAATTAGAAGACACCCGAATTTCAACAGAGAAGATGGTTCGAAAATACCACCAGCATGGGATCCTGTTTTATCGAAATCCCATGCTAGGCCCCGCACTGCAAGACCTCTAGATACAGTTAGCTCTTTTTGCGTAGATAGGAACACAAATTAATATTAACTGAGTGACGGTAGTTTATATTTTTTCAAAATATTGTAAAGACGAATAACACCTTAGTCTACCTGTGACCACGAACGCTGTAAAGTGTTTGAAACGTCAGGTTAAATAAAATGTTAATAAATCGCGAAATAATCCGTAAAAGTAGTTTCATTTAAATGTATCGTGTTCGCGTAAATAAAAGACAACAGTATGTAAAAAAGTAGTTTGTTTTTTTACGTAGATCGATTTAGTTACTGAATCTGAGTGGTCCCTGAAAAATTGGCACTACCTTGCAATGTAACCCTGTATACGATTATGAACGCCGGGGGCGTCTTCCACAATATGTAGACGTGAGTCCATTTAGTAAAGTTCAGCTGAATTTACTTGACCAGAAACAAACTATTTACACGATCTAAATCGTGCTCTATCTGAAAATAAATTCTCAGTGTTGGGATATACAGGGTGTACAAAAGAATGGGACACTCCTTAAAACCACGTGATCAGCTGGTCATATACAACATTTCTTCCTATGGGAGCAACATCGAAATGATTTTATTTTCAGATGCTCCATACATTATCATCGAGGAATGCAAGTAAGTTTTTATGGAGAAACTGAAAAAAAAAATCGATTTTGATGTTGCTCCCCTAGGAAAAGTTGTTGTATATGACCTGCTGATCACGTGGTTTTAAGGAGTGTCCCATTCTTTTGTACACCCTGCATAAATACGATATGAAAATAACTAACCATGAAGTTAAGATGTTGTTTTGAAGCACAATCATAAAGTCAGGTTAGGTACTCAAGTTTTATTGCTCCTGTTTTCCACGTTGTCCATACTTCGTAAAGGTTAATTAAATAGCCGTAGCACCTCATAAATTAGCGGCCATTGTTGCAAGGGTAAGTTGCGAGCCAACACTGACCGAGCTCTCGTTCCAAGCGCGCATCTATTACGCTTGATATATTAACGAGTAAACAAATTAAAGCGTTTTAACGCACAGCGCCCGACTGTTGTGTTCACAAATCATACGCGGTTTTGGCAGCGGATGGTGGAGTGCTCTCGATGAAACTATTGACATGTTAATGATGCTAGAAATTATTTGGATGTGAAATAGACAGGATAGTTTTGTTATGGATGTACACAGTGATTTGATACGTTTATTTAGGTTTCTGTTTATTATTATAGGATTTGCTTGTTCTCGATCAAAATATCATACAGAGAAATGGTAGCTCCAACGAAAAGCGGATAATTTGAGCGAAAAAAAAACGCTTTAATGCTAGACAGAGTTAATCGTATAATTTTTTTTTTATTTCCTGATTAAATAACAAACGTTATTCGGGTGATGCCGACGAAACCGTGTTTTTCTACGCAAATCCAAGTTTACTTTTTGGTAGCGTTGAAGTAAAATAACATGGCATAGTAATTAGTAGTGCTTTTATAAATACTGACATCTATAATATAAATAATAAAATTACCTCTCAGGAGAAAATTATGGGTTGTTTTTGCGATTAGCGCTACGAGAAATCGCTGATAAATAATACAACTGTGATACGAAAAATGTTATTGGCCACTACAAAAAATATGTTTTTTTTTATATTAGACAACATTACTTTACATTTAAATGGCTCCGCCATTTCTGAGGTTCTGGGTTCGATACCCGGTCGGGTCAATGTAGAAAACGAACTTTTCTATATTGGCTCGGGTTTGGGTGTTGTGGTACCGTCGTTGTTTCTGATTTCTATAACACAAGTGCTTTAGCTACTTATATTAGGATCAGGCAATGTATGTGATGTTGTCCAATATTTATATTTATTTATTACATACATTGCTCTTATCCTAGGTTAAGTAGCTAAAGCACTTGTGATATAGAAATCGGAAACAACGACGGTACCACAACAGCCAGATCCGAATCGTAAGGTCGTAGGTTACTTTTAATAAAAAGAAAACCTATGTCAAAAGTATTTTGTATTATTATCACAGATTAATATTTTGATACTCTAGTAACAAAACACTATCATAGCACAAATAAATATTTGTTTTATCGCGCAAGACAAATAAATTCGAAACAAAAGAAATTCGAAAAAATACCTCCGTAATTATTCCTAGCCAATCTTAGAATAATTTATAAGATGTTTTTAACACGATCTAATTTTCCTTTGTCTAAACAGGGAAACTCCCCTCAACTTAATTCACAAGGACACTTTTCTCATCAAGTTATTTTTTTAAGTGAAATAGGTACCTATAACATTTTCCGCAATTTTACTAACTTTTTGCAACATTTACTGATATTTTGATTTTATAACTCGCAATCGTCGAATTTTATAGATGTTGCAGATAATAAAACTGAAGGAGACTACTAAGAGTTTTACCACAATGAAACTTTTATTGTTTTGTATTTATTGTAACTATCCAATACATAAATCAACTAACTTAACATTTATATTAGTCTGGATAAGTAAGACAAATAAAACGAAATTGCGACCTTTAGTATACCTTATTCAATAGCAAATAAATGGTTAATAATTCGAGCCTAGGCATTTTGGGTTTTCGCAACTTTTGGAAGCTGAACGCAGCGACATAGTTAGGCAGTTACGGGTTCGGCTCTTCCAAGGGGCAATGTTTTGTAATGAGCACGAGAATTTTAACTCAAGTCATTGATGTTTACAAATGTGTTATGAGTTTAACTAAGTTTGGGAATAGATTTTTGGTATGTTTGTTTTTTGGAGCATAATTTAAATAACTTTGTGTAATAACACATATACAGGATGTAAAAAAGGCCACGAATTCTATACATAAAACCAAGTAGAATGCAAAAAAAAATAATTGCTGGGAAATGACTTTTATTTTTGGGTATCAAAAAAATTGCTTATTTCTAACCCGCAATGTATAGCGCGCACGCCACAGACTATGCCTGTGTATGCAAGCATGATCCGCTTCTTTGTAAAAAAGTTTAGTATTATCAAACAGGAGGCAATTTTGTAAAAACATTTGAAAATAAATTGTAACTTTGACTGTCAATAACTCGGTAACCCGTCATTTCCCAGGTATAGTGTAAAAGAAAAAAATGATCGTAATAATACGTAGAATATGTAGTGTTCGGCTTCGTTAAGCCTTATTTTACACCCGATATATATATATATATATATATATATATATATATGTATATAGTATATAGTATATATAGTTGATAAAATTAATGTGTTTATTTGTTAGATTCGATGTGTACCATTTTAAGTAAGAGCTTAAGATGCAAAAATATATTTGGCCTTACTGCAAAAAAGATAGACTAAATTTAAACTATGCATAAAGAATAGCCTACCAATTTAAAATGTTGATACATCAGACGTTCGAGACAACAAACATTTTCGATTAATCTTTAGACAGTGTTTTAACCTTGTCTATCTTTTATGTAGTAAGGCCAAAAAATTTTTTTAACAATATTTATTATGTACCTACCTATATACCTACTCTCAACAAAGTCAAATTAATTTATTCAGTATGTATTTGTTTTTGTTTTGTCTACCACCGCTTCAGAACTAGGTACTTACATAAATGCTGGTGATGAGAAGAAACGAAACATCTGTTTTCAAAAATAGACTGATTTTATATCCACTTTAGTACTTTTTTAAAACTTTTTTGAGGCTATACTAACCCTCAAAAGCTTCCAAAAAACTTAGCCAAGGTAATCTCCTAAGTAAAAACACAGAAGCCACAGCCTCATGAATAATGATCAAAATGCTTCAAAAGTATCAAATTGAAGTTTATGGTCGTAGTGTCGGGTAAGACCATTAATCATTGCATGGTAATTCATTATGTTCACATCTTGCCCTATTCTTAATATCATCGTTTTTCATAGGCACAATGCGCCTACACTTAGTAATCAATTTCTTAGGACAAGTTAATCTTCATAATACTTACTCGCCCTGAGTTACTTAATTCGTTATTAAGCCTTGAAGGTTATTCGATTAAGTATAGATTACATACCAGACTACCAGTTACAATCAAACTGCCTTAATAGCTTAAAGAAATAAAAAATACGCGTAATGTATACAGGGTGTGCAAGAGAATAGGACACTCCTTAAATCCACCGAATCAGCTGGTCATATACAACTTTTTTTTTTGAGAGCAACATCGAAATCGAGATATTTTTATAGCTGCTCCATACAAACTTAGTCGCATACCTCGATGGTAATTTATTGAGCATCTGAATTAAAATCACGATTTCGATGTTGCTTCCATACAAAAAGTTGTTGTATATGACCAGCTGATCACGGGGTTTTAAGGAGTGTCCTATTCTCTTGTACACCCTGTATACAGGGAAGTTTTTTGTAGCTGCTTCATACAATCTTACTCGCATACCACAATGATAATGTATGGAGCATCTAAAAATAAAATCACGATTTTGATGTTGGTCCCATAGGAAAAGTTGTTGTATATCACCAGCTGTTCACGTGGTTTTAAGGTGTGTCCCATTCTTTTGTACATCCTGTGTAGAAGAAAACTTAATATTTCTTAACAACAATATACAAAGCAAAACAAAAGCAATTATTGAGGTAGTCGGTACGCTTGAGTGATGTTCGCTTCAATTACGAGTAGTACTTAGCACAATGATTAACTAAATACCAGAAACTGTTTCAGATTTACAAAGCCTTGTTCAGACTGTGCCAATACCTTTATTATGTCACTTTAAGTGAAATGTATCCATTTAGTCCTCAAAATGTATGAATTTTATCTATCATTGCGAATACGAATTGACACGACGTGTCTACAACCGATCAAATATTGCTTCGCACAAAAATCTGTGGAATATACAAAAATGCATGTAGCCCTAACTGTAAGTACTTTCTGTGACAGATGATAAACAAATAACTGCCCTTTGTCAATTGAATTAATAAACTCTTCCTATAGGCACATCAATAATCTAGCCTCAAAATAAGCAAAGTTTTTACTATGACGACTATACCTATAACCTCAGAGTAAGAATTATCTTCAATACTGGGGCTTCACCTGCGTCTAATGTCGTTAATTAGTGCTCTATTTGACGTAGTACGCAGATGTGGCCGGTCTTTGTGCGCTAATTTGCTTCAATAACATTAGACGTTAGACGATAGCTCGGACGGCGGTATCTTTTGACACATCAAAGAGATTAAGCTGGCGTTTAGTGCATTGTTGTGGTTACATCTACTACACTAAACATGTTAAAACACGGTCACATTCAAAAACTCTTTGTGAAATAAATGTTAAAGTGCATAGTTTTTAAGTTAGGATGGAGTAGACAAAATGAGAAAAATATTGAGTTCTTGGAAGCGTTTTTTTATTTATTTTAAAGATACAGTCACAGATCACACGTTAACTAAGTCGCTAGACGCTAGAATCAAACGTCAAATAAGTGTGGCCACGCACTTAGCGCGTAGATTAATGCTTTAATTTAGTTAACGCTAATCATTTATTTGAACATTAAGCGTCACGCAGGTGAAGTCCCAGCATAGCGGATAAAGATGTTCAAATACTTAGAGCCTGTTTAACAATGTCCGGATAAGTTCTGCATTAGTTCTGAATAAGGTATATTTTACTTATCTGAAGGATAAACACGATTTTGACACATTTTTGACACGATTTTCAAGCATTTTATCATCTACATATTTTTATCTTTTACATAACTTTATCCGTACATTGTGAAACAGGTCCATATTTTTACATTTTACATAAAAATATTCGTTGTTATTATATATTTGACCCTGGCGGTATTCGAACCTGCAACCTCCTGGCTTTAGGTAGATTTTAAGTCGTCAAATTAAAGGTGTAAATATCTAAATTTGGTTTGACCATTAATTTCTACGCATATAAATAGTTACGTATCATTTCAATATGCTCTGTACGTCCCCACAAGTTATTTTAAGCGTTAACAAATCCTAAGCAACCGATTAATAAATCTCGACATCAGAAGGGAACGAAATTAGTTCATTCCACCGTCGGATCTGCATCATTTCGGAAACAATTTCTTACCCAGAAAATAGAAATTATTTCCACGACGATGGAGTTCCGATTAATGATACCTTTGAGTGCTCGCGATCCAGCTACTTTGGGACTCGCACCCTAATTTGAAACTGTGGTAGGGGACAGACATTCTAGTTTGCAGATCATTAGCAGTACATTTGTTTTACATTTTTATTCTTTCACGCCGTCCTCGTCCGTTCAAACGGCAAATCTAATAAAATAGTCGACTGATTGAGATTTTTAAAGGATTTTTTTGGACTTTTAAATATTTAAGAAATGATTTTTTTTTTGATAGAACGATATTTTTGGATTTTTTCTTTTTATTTTGATTCACTATGGTTATTTTAAAATAATGCTAAGATAAAAGCTTAGATTAAAATGATGACCAAGATCATTTTAAATATGTTACAATCGCACTTAAAAATACCTGGCCAATGTTACGGGGCGTAATCCTTACTTCCTTATTAATATTATAAATGCGAAAGTAACTCTGTCTGTCTGTCTGTCTGTCTGTCTATCTGTCTATCTGTCTGTACGCTTTCACGCCGAAACTACTGAACCGATTATTGTGAAATTGTGTACAGAGATAGACTAGAGCTTGAGAAAGGACATAATCTCAGCATATTGCAGTCCACTGCTGAACGTAAGGCGGAGAGCGTCAACGAACACGATCTCCCGCTTTTTTCATTTATTCACTGCCTGTCCATCGAGTGGAGACCACGTCTAGGCAAACGTAGTGTAGGACGCCCCTCAGCTCGATTTAGGCACATGATAAAAAGTAAATAATAAACATTTGTATTTGCGTTTATATGTAGTAAATCACAGCAGGCAAAAAATATGCTGCCCAAAGCAACTATTCCATGTGGACGATATCGAGGGCAAAAACTATACACCTATTTTGTCTGTTACGTTTCATGCCTAAAATACTGAATAGATATTGAGAGAAAAATTATAGCGTTTTCGAAATTTTGACCTGTGGATAAAAAGGTATGGAAGTCCAGAGTCACGCTTCTACGCCTGTTTGTTTTTTGATAAATACAACCGGTGTGTTTCAAATCCAAAGTAAAAAGCTCATTTTTGATGCGTGCTTCAACGCAGAGCACAATGTTGCTGAATTATGAGACACACCAAATTCCTGTAGTCTACGCGAACGAAGTCGCGGGCACAGCTAGTAACTACCTTTATAATTCAAAATCCCAGTGCATTGGATTTTTATCTTAAATCTAAGAGTAAGCATGATCAAGGAACAATCGTTAAAACATACACTATTATTTTAAAACATTGTCTGGCGCAAAAACTGTCATTGGTAATGTAAATGTCAATTAACAAAATCAAAACCTTTGCTTTAAATTAACACGGTCTCCTGGACTCTAATGTCATTGATGGATCCACAATATTAGCTGTACACCTCTTGAAATTTTATTAATATTTTGAATGGCTCCCTTCGTAACCCAATTCGCATTACTTCTTCTGTTTTTCATAGCTTACGGTATTTTACAAGATAATGCGTATTGTCGAAGTGTAAAAGATACGTATTGTTTTTTACTGTCGTATTTGCGTCAAACCTGCAATGATCTGAAAGGCTTCGAAAAATTCACCGAGCAAGGTTCTCAATTATAACAATTGTTTTAGAAAATGGAAAAGCTTCCACAAACTAGAAATATGTGGCTTCATCCTATTGTGTCCAAGTCTTCTATAAACAACTTGAAAAAACCGGCCAAGTGCAAGTCGGACTCGCGCACGAAGGGTTCCGTACCATTATCTATAAAAACCCAAAAAAAGCACGTTTGTGGTATGGGAGCCCCATTAAATATTATTCTGTTTTTTTGAACTTTTTGTTATAGCGGCAACAGAAATACATCGTTTGTGAGAGTGTCAACTATCTAACACTACCACGTTTCATGAGATACGGACGGACGGACGGACAGACGGACAGACAGACATTGGAGCCTTAGTAATAGGATCCCGTTTTACCCTTTAGGAACGGAACCCTGAAAAGACTTCCCTGGCTTCGGGCGATTTTATTTACGACCTCAAAGATTGATAAGCTCCAATTTTCTTTGTTCACAAAGCAAAACCAACAGGCCAATGAACTGTTGCTGTGACAAGGGTTAGTAGGTTTCGCCTTGGAGAAACATGTTCGCGAAAATAAACGCAAAAGGAGATTGGGAATTCCAGCTTCCCACTAAGTGTACTTAATTAAATAAATAAATATAACACACTTGTTGCCATGGTTTCGAAATAAAGAAAACTTTCTTGTATCGAGGTACAAGTCATTATTTTTTTTACCCTTTTCTTATAATTTGACTTAACTGACAATCGAACATAATCAAAGTAAAGCCACTATATCACTATATCTAATACGGACTACGGCAAACTCAAAACATAAATAAATATATTATATTTCTTCTAGTCAAAATCTGACTCTATAAAGGACGTGAATGCAAATGGTACCTAGAGTGATAGGAAAAAACTTGTCCTGCTTTAGTCAATTTTCGGACTAGACAAATTCCTTAAATGTTATAAAAGAGATGCCAATAACATAAAGATATTGAAATTAACTATCGTTATAAAAAACCTTTTTTGCTATATCAAGATGAATTCAAAGCTTCTTTGAACTTTAAAAAAATCAATAAGCTCTTAATAAGTTATTCTTAATTTATTTATTTGCTCTACACGTATTTGTATCAAAACGTACCAGATTGACACTAGAGTACGTTTACATTCTTAAATAGTGCAATATTAAAGTCGGCCATTCTCCTTTTTCCGATAACCTTCGTAACACAGTCTATCTTGTGCTTTGTGGAATTAAATTAAAGTTCAATTCATTCGGGCATTCATTCGATTACTTTTTTAGGGGCAGGCAGGAGACAGTAAATAAATCGGACCACCTAAAGTTTTGGGCTTTATGGTTCTATAGATCCGGCATAACACACTGACGTATCTTGTATCGTAACCATCGTGTAATGGAACGCAAAATATACTTCGACACCTTAACTCCTATTAGTTATTGCTTAATAATTATTTTTGTATGGTATACACCTGCGGCTGAGATTACCAATAGCAGAGCATAATGTCTATGCTCACTCGGGCGGACCAATCATTGGCCGTGAAAGCATCCCTTCTTTGCTATCTGTCAAAAGAAGTGTGTGACACTTGCTACCGAACCGCTAAAAATCGTTGTTGGTGTTGATCACTCACCCACCGTATTCATCTCGCGAGTGAATATCAAAAATCGTGTCAAAATCTACTCAACTAAAACATTTTACTCTCCTAACTCAGCTCTGTGCCATAACCATGAACTCTTAAAACAGTCTCAAAGTTGTCAAATCTGTCAATTTTGGTACATCATTTCATACAAAATTTTGGCAGAAATGATAATGTTTGACAGATTTGTGATTGTTTTAACCATAGCGAATGCTAAGTCTATGGTTTTAACAGTTCATGGTTAGGGCCCAGAACTTTATTGTGTATCAGCAAGTGACCGAAGAAATTGCGTGCGGGGCCACCCAAATCCAGAAGACGGACATCGATGTTGAAAGGTTCCAATCGTGAGTAAGCTATTTTGGTATTTTCCAGGTCGTGGTGCATTATCGTTTGCAGCCTAATAAAGCGTTTTCTTTCACGAGGTTGCTCCCTTGAAAAGTGTGTCGAATATTTCACTGAAAACGCCACATATCTACACCTTCAAAACGCTTAAAATTTTAATCAGCGGACAGTTTTAGAAAAGATACTGTGCGTATGAGTGACATTAATGATATATACTACGAAAAACACGTTAAAAATTTATCGCGGCATGATTCCTCTAACGCCGGGCCTGTTTGATTAGCTCTGGGGGGTTACCATGAACTCTTAAAACAATCTCAAATTTCGTAAGGAATGACCTCTGAGAGTAGAGTTTATTAACAGGGCTTACGATAGAAATATAAGTATGCTTACTTTTTATGGTTCCGTACCCTAAGGGTAAAACGGGATCCTTTTACTAAGCCTCCACTGTGTCCGTCTGTTTGCTGTCTGTCTGTCCGTCTGTCCGTCTGTCCGTCTGTCACCAGGCTGTATCTCATGAACCGTGAAATCTAGACAGTTGAAATTTTCACAGATGATGTAATTCTGTTGCCGTTATAACAACAAATACTAAAATCCAGAAAAAATAATTTAAGGGGGCTCCCATACAACTAACGTGATTTTTTGCTCGTTTTATAGATAATGGTGCGGAACCCTTCGTGCGCAAGTCCGACTCGCACTTGGCCGGTTTTTTTTTAGAGCAGAGACAAATGCGCTAATCATCTCATGAATTATTATGGTCTCAAGAAGGGATAAACATTAGGTATTTGCCTTATTTTAATCTTCCAACAATCAGATCAATTATCTAGCTAAAATAAAGAAAACCTCGTAATAGGGTAATTAGTTAGACAAACATTTATATTATTTCAATAAAATGATTTCAAATCCATGACTCAGGTACAAGCCTCGTGCTTATAACTTACTTGTTTCGAACTAGCTTTACTGAAAACTAAACTTGGATCTTTAGTTCAAGTAAGTAAAGGTGTTACGGTCAAAAGAAAAACGTTATATTTTTAAAAATGACCACAGATATTGTTTATCAAGTATTTTGGTTCACTTCTTTGTAAGATAATATTGTTATTTTGACTTCCAATAAATATTTGATACTCACTGGGGGGTTACCATGAGCTTTACTATCCACTCAAATTCCAGGCAGTTCAGTGTCTATGCGTTTACTGCAATGGGCAATCTACTATGCATAATACAAATCTGAGCAATTCGGGTTACCTACTTGGGTGCGAAAAACTTTTCATCGATGTATGATTCTTCGAAAACCTTTCACCGACGTTTCTATACTGCGACACCTTGTTAAATCGATGTCTTGTTTCTGCGATGTTACGTTACATCGAAAAACTGTACTGCGAACGATTTAACTGCGAAGCCTTGTTCAATCGACGTCTTGTTACTGCGACAATATGTTAGTTAGGTAAGTTTACTTCGAACAATCTTTCTGAGAAGACCAAGTACATTGATTTTTACTCTCAAATAATAATCTAAGTAACGTTAGCTTCTAGTTTTTTTGATTTTATTAGCGTATGGCGCATCTCTTATGAATATAAGTGTTTAAGTAAAGAGTAGATCATAGCATAGTTTGTCTGATTTCGTTTCTATTTTTATTTATTATTTATTTTAACATCGCAGTAACAAGACGTCTATTGAACAAGGCTTCGCAGTAAAATCGTTCGCAGTACAGTTTTTCGATGTAACGTAACATCGCAGTAACAAGACATCGATTTCACAAGGCGTCGCAGTATGCAATGGAAGTGACGGTGAAAGGTTTTCGAAGAATCATACATCGATGAAAAGTTTTTGGCACTCAAATAAGTAACCCGAGCGATTCAGATAGGCAAGGACACCGAACTGAATCGCCAGATTCATACTATGCATTGTACAAATTTTAGATTCAGTACATATTCCTATCTATTACCTATTTATCAAGAAAGTTTTCTTTAATTTCATTTCCAATAATTAAAAGGAAGTCAAACGAAGACGGTTTAAAATAATAACTCGAATTTATATCCTATAATCGAAGTATTATGGGAGTGAGTTTAGAAACAGGTTATCTAAATTGATCCAACCTGGAATGCCTCGGACCTTTTGTACAACATCGATGTCGCCAATTTCTGATTCTACTTCATTAAACCGATAGTTCCGAGCTACCTCCATAAGGAAACTATAACTAGTCTGGGGGTCACTTAGATGAAGTTTGCAGAGTTTGGGGGCCCATAATGGCGTTAAGTCGTTTTGGACAAAAGACCAACTTAGATTAACAATATTCACACATTTCAGAAACAATAGGTACTTACATTAACTTGTAGTAATAACTAGTAGCACAGTAGCAGCTGAGTTGAAAATAGTTACCAAGTTACAACATAAAAGCAACACACGGCGCGATTGTGAGTGGATGGGTGACCATTCCGATCATATTTAATAATATTTATAAGAGCATCAAAATTATCCCGGCTATATCGCTTGATTCTGGTCGAGAAGTCCAGTCAGAGGCCTGCAGGGCTAGCATGCGCGCATCGGTTATTTTATCGATAGACAAGACTTATTTTGTCTTCGACGATAATTTTGTCGTTTTTACCTAACCTAACGGATCACAGACGTTGGTTGGGCACCTTAAATGAACCAAATTATTTTTTTAAATATTTATTATTACTAAACCTAAGTAATAGGTAATTTCTTTAATAATAATATATTATCTTCAAATGGTTTCTATAAGTTAGTATCTGAGGCTATTTGGTTCGCGCCATAAGGATCGCGCTCTTGAATTCGCTGAACCTGGCAACACTGGCGCGGACATATTGCATTGATTCCTAACCTTTACGACATCGCGGCCGCTTCTTCTCGAGTAAATTTGGTGAGGAGTTTGTTTTTTCTTCGTGATGGAATGCTGAAAGTTGCATGAAATGAACCCAACAGTGATTTGACTATCTGTTTCGTGAAAGTGTTTCACGGTGTGAACTGCGGAGACGAGCTGGTGAAGCTGGTCCGCAGGTAAGTGGGCCACATAGTTTTCAGAGCTGACGACGAAACCATTTATATTTCTTCAATTCGCAGGGTGGGTTTCATAAGAATCAACATAATTAATCTACAAACATAATCTTTCATAATTAAGCTCCCCGCGTGTCAGCGGCTATTTACAAGTTGCTACATCAGACGTCTCGAATCCTTTTTATATATTTTCAGGGTCTCCCGTTCTTCGTAGCCATGATATTTTAGATTTTACTTTGTTATCTTCGAAGACAAAACGATATATTTACGTCAAAAGTCGATAAAATGCAACGACAAAATTTTATTGTGTTGCGCATGCTAGCCCTGCTGGTGACTTGATTACATCTGCCGGTAAGATTTAGTGGTCTTATAAAACCCTTTTATCAATCCATACTGGGTCCGCGTGGTAGAGAATAGCCTAAACCACATAGTTGCCAGAGGTGAGGTAAGGCCTTACCCTTAAAAAAAGTAAGCCTAAACATTTACCCGTAAATTTCTATAGGTTTTAGATCCGATAAAGACACTTTACACAATTGACTCTGCTTGATGCCGCTGCGCCCTAAATTCATGACTGTAACAAATAATGGCGGCCGCGGGCCGGAGGGCGTAGTGTTGGTAGGCCCCCCACAAGGTGGACCGACGATCTGGTGACGGTCGCGTGAAGCCGCTGGATGCGGGTGGCACAAGACCGATCTTTATTCAAATCCTTGGGGGAGGCCTATGTCCAGCAGTGGACGTCTTTCAGCTGATGGATGGATGGAACAAATAATAATTATCTTCGTTGAACGTAACACATGACGTTTTATTGCATGCTAACGGTAACATCACGTATTGAACGTATACAGTACAGATTGCAAGAATTTCTCATAGCTTCGTCTTGAATTCTTACGAGGCGTCAGCTTTTCTCTGAAAGAAAAATAGTTGAGATTTTTCAATTCCAGGAAGCAACACAAATGGCCAGACTGAAATTGTATTTTTTTCCGGACTGACACAACTTATATTAGACTAATCTTAGAATTTAACTCGAATTTCTTTCTGTTAAAATGATTTAATACGAAAACGAAATGTTTGCAAGTTATTTATAAAATTGAATATAAGACGACTAGAAACTGCCGAAATAGACATTTAGAGATAAATAGAATTGCTTAACAGTTTGGCTAATTGTGCCAAATAAACGATTTTCATTCACTCATTCATTCATAATCTAAATATTTGATCGCTTCTGTATTAATTTTGGTCCCAAAATGTATTAATGAAAATCTAGAAACATGATAAGTACCTACAATAAATTATTAGTATCTTCACGAGTTTTAAAAACCGTTTCCAATCCGAGTCACAAACTTTATCGTAAACGAAAACGTTTTTATTTTTGTGAAAACAAAAAAATAGTCTTTATATAATTTTACACATAGTTCTCCTCTTAAGAGAAACACTGATAAATATAACCTCAGTAAGGGTGGTACCAGACCAATCAATCGATCGTCGATCGACGACAACGATCAACGTCGATCGATGATCGATCGATTGGTCTGGTAACACCCCAACTCACTTTTGCTTTTACCTTTCCGGAGCTTCAACTCATTTCATCCCGTCCTCATCGACTAGATTATTCCCCATTGATTTGGGGAATAATCTAGTTCAGTGTTTTGGAAAACACCCAGCCTGTGGTCCCCGGACCCCCAGGGGTCCGCCGACCTATCTCAGGGGGTCCGCTAACAGAAAAAAAGGAATAGTAGAAGAGCTTATTTGTGCAGGTGAACGGTTTAATGGGTCCGCGGATTGTAGGTGTTTGGCGGTAGGTATCTAGTCGATGCCGTCGATCGATGATCGATCGACTGGTCTGGTAACACCCTAACTGACTTTTTAGTTCACCTTTCCCAAGCTTCAACTCATTTCACAGAAAATTTGTCGGCGGAACTAGCACTTCACTTACATCGTCACATACTGAACAACGATATTTTCCGTGCCACCTCCTGAGGAAAAACATTTTGTTCAACACATTGCAGGCAATGCCACGCATGGACGACGTCGAGGCTGGACGCTGAGATAAAGGGATTTCAGCTTAATGCTATGTTGTCCGTGGACGTGAACGAATGAATGGGAATGGACAAGTTACCATCAAAGCGCTCAGGCATTTTTCTGACGAACTTTTCGGTGCGTCGCGACGTTTCGGCAATTAAAACCACTTTGCCACGTCTTAATTATAATTATTATTTTTACTCTATTACTTACTGCTTTGGGGCGCTATTGTAGCTGGAGCTGAAAAGAAGCAGTGCATTAAACTCGATCACTATCAGCTATAATTTTTTCTCTATGCTATCAGCTTCTTTTGTTTGAGCAGGTGATTTTTTCCAAAGATTTTTTTTTGTCAGCAGCTATTCTTTTGTGGGAGTCTAAACGGGTGTGCGTCATATAAACGACTGCCCACACTGTTCATTTCGACATGACATTTTGAGTCTGAAAGTCTGAAAGGCAAGGTTACCTTTAAAACATTAGTTTTATTAATTTGTTTATTAAAACATCAAAATAATTCTACTTTTTGACCTGTCGATAAAATAATACGACTGACTACATCATCTAATGTTAATTGTGAAAATTTTACTATTCGTTAAGAATCTGGAAGAACTCCAGTGATCTTAATAAAACTGGAAAAAATTAAGCCACCTCTACTCTGTTTGTTCGTCCATGGTTTAACAAGTATTTGGGGCGAGTATTGAACGAATTTCCTGTCAGTAATTTTGAGTACATGTATTACCGATTAAACCCTATTTTGAGTGTAATAAAATTTTACTGAAATACACTGCTATACGTTCAAGATTTCAAATGCGTGACTATTAGAAATATCTAATTGAAAAAAAAAGCTTTACTAGAAATGTGTTATAAATTAAATGTATGGACAATAAAGGTCTTGATGGCATTGTATGCTATGGGTGTAATCATAATCATAATCATAATCATAAGTCTTTATTGTGGAGCACAGGTGTACAATAATGGGCTTACAATACAAATAGTGGTTTGTCTTAGAGCTAGCCGTGTCCTGCCTTTTGGCGTACAATCGTAAACACAAGTTATAAAAATAAGAATTCTGAATCACATTTAATAACAAGAGATACAAATTTAATTTAATATTGATTACATGCAAGTTATCTTTAATTTTATTTAGTTTATCCGTCATAAAATTCATTTACTGTATAAAAGCATTTGTCAATTAGGTATTCATTAAGTTTTGTCTTAAAAGTATGTACCTATGTCATTTTGTGTCTCGTATGGTTTCTGGTATCCGGTTAAAAATACGAGGAGCATTTCAAAAAATACTTTTGCTAAAACTACTTGTGTTAGCTCGAATAGAGCACAGTTTCTTTTTGTAGCGAGCTCGTGTCCTAAATTCGTACTTATCTAAATTCATTTTTATAAATACGGCGCATTCATAAATATATAAGGAAGGAAAGGTCAAGAGTTTCTCACTTTTAAAATATGGCTTACATAACTCATCCGATTTTAATCGATACATAGATCTTATGCAGCGTTTTTGCGCTCTAAATACAATTTCTCTATCAATGGAATTTCCCCAGGTGTTGTAGTACCGTCGTTGTTTCTGATTCCTATAAACAAGTGCTCTAGCTGCTTATCTTAGGATTAGAGCTTAAAACAAAAATGTTATAAGGTAAGGTTGTAAGGATCAAATATTTTATAAAGCGGCTAAGTATTAAAATAGACTGAGTTTTAAATAGAACAACGAAATTAATATCTATGAAACAACGTCATAAAAATAAACTAAATTACCTAAACAGTACTTAATTAGTATTACATCACGGGTAAAGAATTCTTTATTCTCATAAGAAATAATATTTCACTTACATGAGGATTTAAATACTAATAGAAACATAATTTGTTTCATGCGCGAGCGCGCTAAATACATCATACTTTATAATCAAAAAATAAAAAAACTTTCTTCAAGGAGAAGAAAGATAACTTCCATTATGCTAGAACAGTTAAGATTCAAACACTATTGTTTTAAAAACCTATATAGCTAACCCTAGTAACAATAAGGCTAACTCGAAATCGCACTTGTCATCAACTACAATTATTTCGCGCCGACTCTCGAAACTAAAATACAAAGAAACAAGATTTACACTGCAATTCCAGCATTCCCGCGTCTAATATTGCTGCGGTATAATCCCGAACACCTGCACCTAAAAGAATTTCCTTTTCATGGAATTGCTCAAAGAGACCGCTTCTACTGAGCTAAAAAGCTGTTGCTTAGTCTCATCAAGAATAGGAATTACCATTTTTATTTTTTACATAAAATTTAAGGCGACGCTTCACTAAATAAATACCGAACGATTATACCATAAGGTCGTCATAGAAATGTAATATACAGTAAAACGGCTATTTTCAATAATTAAGTTTAAAAGTATATGTATGTTTTGACTTATAAACTATTAAAACAAACGAGTGTAGGTATAAAACAATCTAGTTTGTCTGTTAAATGCATTGTTCTTAAAAAAGGTATATGTTTTTAAAAAAGGTTACTTTGATATTTTTTCTCTGTTATAAAAGTAAACGTATCGTGTTTCTGCAACTGACAAATTGTAGTGAATGAAATGAAGATTTAGTTTGTCATATATCGGTTTCATAATATGTATTGCGGTAGTTGAGGAAAATCGATATCCCTGCCACCAACATCTCCAATGCGTCCTAAGTTTCTCTTGACGATTTATAGAAACATTTAAATATAATTTATTTTTTTATGAATCTTACTATTACGTAAGCTTATGTCTAAAAAGCAAGCAAAACATTTTTTTCCAAATATCTGATTGAAAAACCGACTAAGTGAAGGTTTAGACGAAAAAATTATGAGTCACTTGCAACCGGCACATCTGGAAGTCAATAATTGGGGAGGCCTAAGTTCAGTAGACGTCCTATGGCTGAAATGGTGATAAGGATGATCCCAGGTTTCACCTGTCACATAAGTAGATCCCGTACAATAAAGCTGGAACCAAAACCGGTAAATGGGGCACATAAAATTTGTTTTCTTGCAAAACAGCAATAGCGGATACTACGGTCCCGTAACGCGTCGACATGCTGAAAAATATCGTTGGGACGTGTTTGCACCTTCGTGAATAAAATGCTCGTAGAACATCGACATCCTATTCGACAAAAATTACACAAAGCCACCGTAACTGCTGAAAGTAAAACGCTAATTACAAGCCATTGCTTGCTAGCTCGGTAAAGATAATTTAGTTCTATTATGTTAATTTTGTATGTATGTATGTGTTATGTATTATGTAAATTGCTAAAAACAAAATTTTTCAATAATTCAGTTGGCTTACTGATAACCTTGTAAAATATCACGAAGCTATGGATACTACATTCAAAATTCGCTTATTGCATAATTTATCGAATTATGATATGATATGATATAACGTGATACTTACATCAAGAGGGAATATTTTCAACCAGCTTTTAAAAGAAGGTCTCATTTCCACTTTTAAACTATATTTTATTTGTTTTGATGTATGACTACGCATATTTTTTTAACTTGTTTATTTGTTCGTATATTGGCATGCTCATTATAACGTAAATAAGTAAAAAAAAAGCTCGTTCCAGAATTAAACATTAAATTAAAGTTATAAAGATATACAGGGTGTATAAAATAATGGCACATTTCATGAAACCACGTCAACAACTGGTCATATATAAAAAAAATATATATGGGAGCAACATCGAAATCGAGATTTTTTTTAGCTCCTCCATACAAACTTACTCACATACCTCGATGATAATGTATGGAGCATCTGAAAATAAAACCACGATATCGATGTTACTCCCATAGGAAAAGTTATTGTATATGACCAGCTGATCACGTGGTTTTAAGGAGTGTCCCATTCCTTTCTATACCCTGTATAAGTATCGAAAAAGTTAAGTAAAATAGGTTTTCTTTACTTAAAAAAGGTACATTACGTTGAGTAATGTAATGACTAATGATTTAACTTTTTTCCATGGTTAAAGCTCGCCCCACAAAACGTGTTTTGAAAAAAAAATGCAAGTTAAAATAATTTCTACGTAGTCAAGAATTTATCATGAAGTGGATAGAAAAATTACCACTAGACGGCTTTAATGAAAAGGAAACTTTACCCGGACAACGCCAAAGATGAACTTTACAAGATAAACAATATTTTCCAGGAAAAAAATAACAAGTTCTAGTTGGTTTGAGAATAGCTTAAGTTTTAAAGGCAATGTTATGTTTGAAATGTTTTCAATGTCTGCCTGTTGAAGATGTTTTTGCTGAGCAGTTCATATTTGTCGCAAGTCTGGAGCGAGGTATTCAAGTATTATTTCTACCTGGTTAATAGTAAGTGGTCGAAGTGGAGCTGAAGTAGCGCAGTGGTCCGAGTCTCCAACGCTAAATGATACTAATTGCCACTTACTTGTAAGATATAGTGAGAAAACTTCCACATTAACAAAACACTTATGGCCTTACTACAAAAAAGATAGACTAGCGTTAAACACTTGTCTGAAATTAATCAACCAATTTGAAATGTTGACACATCTGACATTCGAGACATATTCATCATCATCATCATATCAGCCTGTTGCAGTCCACTGCTGGACATAGGCCTTCCCCAAGGAGCGCCACAGCGCACGATCTCCCGCCCTTTGCATCCAGTCGCTGCCGGCTGCCTTCTTCAGGTCATCGGTCCATCTAGCCGGGGGGCGTCCTACACTACGTTTGCCTAAGCGTGGTCTCCATTCGAGAACCTTCCTGCTACATCTCTCGTCGGTTCTGCGAAAGACATGGCCAGCCCACTGCCACTTCAGCTTGCTACATTTTTGGACACTATCAGTCAACTTAGTTTTATGTCGTATGACCTCTTTCCGGATCTTATCCCTAATGGGATCCCCAACATAGACCTTTCCATAGCACGCTGAGTGACGTGTAGTCGGTGGGCCAACTTGACTGTCATGTTCCACGTTTCGGCTCCGTAGGTTAAAACTGGTAGGACGCATTGGTTAAACACCCGGCTTTTCAGGCAGTGTTGACGGGAAGATATGACATATTACTAACAAACATTTCAAATTGGGTGACTTATCAGTAAACAGGTGTTCAACGCTAGTCTATCTTTTTGTAGTAAGGCCGTTAATGTGTAGCCATGGTTCAAATATTATACAACTAACGGCACAGATGTTGAGCGCTGGGCGAAGGATGCGCAGAAGACCATGCGATTACGTGATGTGATCATCGTGACATGATCTCGTAAGATGCGCAAGCGCTCTCCACGCTTTGCCTTAGCGCTCATAATCGGTAACTAACTGTACTGTCGATAAATAGACTAGAGTAGTGTTCCGCAAAGAGTGTTCCGCGGCACACTGGTGTACCGTAATCATTAGTTCATGTGCCTCGAAAAAATATGTTTATCTTATAAACTTATTATGCGTTTTGAAATTAATTAATCTTAATTATAACGGAAAAATTAATAATTTTTATAAAAAAATAACTGATTGTGCATATTTAGCAGACTGAAAACTCAACTACAGTGCTCATACGGGCTTGCTATAATTACTCCATAATGCGGGAAACGAATATTCATTTGTATATGAGAGAGATCCAATGGCGAATGAAACGTGCCATAATTTCATAATATTTAATTAAAAATAAAGAAAAGGAAACAACACAGCTTCTGTGGGAGTAGGGTTACCGTGTTTCAAAACTAAATGGGACAAAAAGTTTTCGTTAGAATTGATTCGAAACAGAACAAAGTGTTTTGATGCTAATGTTTTTGAACAATGATAGGTTTTAAACAAAGCTTTAAAGAAAAATTCACATTAAAAACCAAAAAATTTAACATTTTTACTGACGAAGAATTAAAACAATACATTATTATTAGAATCGATGCAAATTAAGACATTTATATTTTATAGCTTGCATCGATCTAAAAATCTATAAAAAAATACAACTTTTTCATAAATTAACTCATTCGCAATTCCAAAAATATAATATAAGCCGTGAAGGCACAATTTATTTTGAAGCACTAAGTAATTTTATTCAATATTAAAAGATCAGCGATCAAAATCGGTTTACGTTTGACACAAATATACACAGGGTAACACAAAAACAACATACAAGGTCAAAATAGAGAATCTCCTTTTTGAAATTGTTTAAAAATCAAGGGATACATTCACAAAACAATCCGATTAAAGTTCTCGTACCTATCTTTATTGGCAACCTTAAGCTGGCAGCCTAAGAGCCTGTTTCACAATCGAAAAGTAAGCACTACTCAACAAATACATTTAAATAAGGAACACTTTTGGTATGAAGTATCTGGCAGGATAAACTAACCGAGACTTACTTCCTTAAAGGCTGCTGCGACACAAGCTCGCTTTGTGCAGAAGCCGCTAGACATAAGCTACTCTGTAATTTTATTGGCAATAAATTATTATTATTATTATTATTACTTTAGCGAATGTGAAACAGGCCCTAAGCCTTCTTAATGCGTTGCCTACCTTCAAACACGAGATACTAATCCGGCCGCCAATTGCCATTCCGCCTAACTTGCCATTGTACATGGAACCCAACAATGATAATTAGCAATAGAAATAGATAAACATACACTATCATTAACCTCGTTCTGTTAATGGAATAACTTTACACCAAGGTTTATATAACTTGAATTTTGACTCTTATATGGCTTTGTAATTGTGATATAAGATATAAATTACAAGGTTTAGCCTCGGATGAAATCTAGTCAATATTGTTTATTAATTTAATAAGATATTGTGTTGTACTGTTACTTGTCACTATAAAAGTCAGGCGCGTATCCTGTCGAGACTTGAAATAATAAGAAAAATGGTTTTATTAATTGGCTGGAACTGGGAAATAGATCCTTTTCAAGGCGAATTACTGCGTCACTACGCCCATCGACTCGTCAAATAAATAGATAAATGAGTCAAGTCTGGTTATTTAAGATTCGCATAATTTCAGACTCCGTAATCCTTAGACATAAGAATAATTTATTTTAGACCAATAACTAAACACTTCAATTCAATTTTATTTAAAATAATACTCTATATCGAAACAAAATGAAAATGTCCCAATAATAAGTCACGAACCTGGTAAACCTAGTGGCAGTGTGAAATATTTTAAAATAATGTTTAAACGCGCCGGGAAACTGCACTTTTGCCGTCATCGTTCGTTTTATTTCAACTTAATTTTCCTTTTGAAATAATGAATTAGTTCTAAGAGGCGCTTCGGAAAATGCGGGCACCGTGCTTATCATGAAACTCATTGACGCACTTGGCTTCGACCGTGTGGAATTTTTTAACGAATGTGAGAAAAAAATCAAGGCATATTTATGGTAACTTTAAAAAAAAAGTGAGGTAGCGGTAAAGTCGTGACAAAAGTAATAATTCGTGATAGCTTAATTCTCTCACTAAGTTCGCGCACATGTGTCCAGGGCCATAACCATGAACTCTTAAAACAATCTCAAATCTGGCAAACATTATCATTTCTGTCAAATTTTGTATGAAATGACGTACCAAAATAGACAGATTTGACAACTTTGAGATTGTTTTAAGAGTTCATGGTTATGGCCCAGGTCTATTGTTATTCAATAGTTTTTTTTTTCGAGCATACAGGCTAATCAGTCAATAAATACCTAATTTACTATGATGTCCTGATGGATGGATAGTGACTAGGCATATTGCTTGTGCCTTCTTACAGTTCCAGAGTTGGGTCAAATCAAAAACAATCGGTAACTAGTATGTAATTGGGTTCCTTGCTCACTTTACATTTTTAAATCATCATTATTGAAAAAGTAACATTATTAAACGGGTTCTGGAGTGGAGACCACGCCTTGGCAATCGTAGTGTAGGACGCCCCGCAGCCCGATGGACCGACGACCTTAGGAAGATGGCTGGCAGTGGCTGGATGAAAAAAGCGGGAGATCGTGCTCTCTGGCGGCTTACGTCCAGCAGTGGACTGCAATAGGCTGAATAGATAGATATAGATTTTAGAAGCTGCAACACCACTTTTTGCAAGGACACGATGCAAGTTAGATTAGTTTAGATAGCAAGTTTCTTTAAACTATAAAATAACTATATCACATTGCCCCTTTCTTGTTATCCCAATTTTTCGAGGCTGTTTGGTCTGGTGTTTCCATTTAAAAAAATAAGTAAGATTTTTTAGAATCCATAAAGCACTCTCCTTTAAAGTTAGGTTCTTACCAAAAGTTACAATTGTAGTTCTTGGAAGTGATATCCTATTTACTTTTTGTTTTCTTTAATAATTGTTTTATCTCATAAAGAGATTGCAAGCGGAGAAGATACGGCAAAACCCTGTTTTAAACCTAGCCGTAAAAGCTAAGAATGTTGGAACTTTTGAATTCCAGAACTTAAAAATAAACGAGTGGGAATTCTCGGCACAGATTTCAAGCACATTTTATCGAAGCTCCCAGTAGCGGGGCACTGATACATTCTTAAAATATTAGTATGTAGTACCTATTTTTCTCCGAGCGCTTTGTCCCTTTTGGTAACTCTTAAAACACAATCCGGACTGTTTTTTTTTTGGACCATGGTTAACCCAATAGATATATAAATGTGTAGTTTCACTTTGGCTCTCAATCCCAAGTACTTAGTATAAAATATAGCATTGATTCAGAAAAACCCAGAGGTGCTATGATGCAAACTTACGACTTGTCGTGGTAAGACTCCAGTGTAAACCGTTTTTATTTGCTTTTCCAACATTGTAAAATAACGTGTACTGCAAAAACATATCCTTTAAAAAAAAATTGTGTATTAAATCAAATAACTAGTAAAATAAATAGGATGTTATGCTGAATAATTTTTTATTGTATTTTTCATTACAAAAGTCATTAAAAACCAATTACAAGATTGTTGACAATATTGGACAAGCAAATAATAATACTATTATGACTATACTAAGTTACTACTGCTCAAAATATAGAAATATATAGATATAAAGATAGGTACCTCCTTACTTTATTACTTTTTATTTAATAAAAAATATTCAAAGTTATACCTACGATAAGTAAAATTCTAAAGCGCGGCGCAAACGTTGATACTAACCTATCTAATATTTAACAAATTGCTTCTACTAATAAAGAAAGATAACCCAATATTAAAACTGTTTTAAGAACTCACTAATCTCAAACTATATTAAAGTTCATGTACACTTAAATATAAAATTAAATTACGTAAAAATATACTAACGTATAAGAACATAACGAAATAATAATCTGTAGTAAAAATTTAAAAAACTTGTTAAAAAGGTTGATGGTGTTATAAATTCAAAGTTCATAGGTATTAAGATAAATGAGGTCGATAATTTTTTTCAAGTATAATTATCATTAATTAAATCTTGCATGGAATTGCTAAAAACAAAAATTCATAGGTATTTGTTTTTCATTGAACCACTTTAGTACCGAAATAATATTATACATTTTGAAATTTGTGTGTATTCACTGTGATCAGTGAAGTCGAATGAGTACGAGAATTTTTACCTTAGTCACGAATGTCTATGAAATAGTTATTTTTAAGTTACATCAAACTGTTATCTCGTCGCCAAAATACACACTGTTCACTATGTTATTCGTATGACTTATTCTGTGGTTTAGTACCAGACTTTATAGGTAATTGTTGTGCGATGAGAGCGATTGTTGATAGAATTTTAAAAAACCGGCCAATTGCGAGACGGACTCGCGCACAAAGGGTTCCGCACCATTATCTATAAAAACGAGCAAAAAAAACATGTGTGTTACGTAGAAGCCCCCTTAAATATTTACTTTATTCTGTTTTTTTGTTATAGCGGCAATAGAAATACATCATCTGTGAAAATTTCAACTGTGTAGCTATCACGGTTCATGAGATAAGCCTGGTGACAGACGGACAAACAGACATAGAGACAGACAGACGCACAGCGGAATCTTAGTAATAGGGTTCCATTTTACCCTTTGGGTACGTAACCCTAAAAATGAGAAAAATGTCGTTCTGACTTTTTACTTATTTAAAAAAGGCTAGGCTACAGGGCAAACCCTTAACCCGATCGTCTTTGTTTTAGGCTCAAATTGTAGCTTAGTTGGTCCCGTTTTACCCTTTAGGTACGGAACCCTGTAAAATATGGAATAAGTATGTTTCCGTGAGAACTTTGTAGTCAAAGACAGTGTTTGTACCTGCTCGATTAAAGGTGTCCGCACGATTTACCTTCACGTCAATAATACAGGAGGGATCCTCAGGGCTGAAACTATTGAACTGCTAACTTTAGATTCAGGGCTGGCAGTCAATTTGAAATTATATTTTACTGTCTATAATAATTACACATCCTTGAAATTCAAAGATTCGGACTCTCCAAATCACATCATTAATATTTTAGTTTTAGTTTTAAAACTTAAAACTTGGTTAAAACCAAGGCAATGCAAATATCAGCTATTTAATATTTGCATTGCCTCGGTTTTAACCGTGTTTTAAGTTTAGATTTAGTTGATTTTGATATTAATTTAATTAAGAGCTATTTGCTTGAACTTTAAAAGTGTTAACAGTCAATGAGGCACATCGATATGATTAAATAAGAATAATATTATGTATTAAATAACGAACGCCCTGACTAGAGCTTTAAACATAGTTGTTTATGTAATTAAATGGTTTTTTTGTTGTTAAAAGCATTTTTATGTCACTTTATGCCATATTATATCATAGCTAGATAAACAGGATAATCCTGCCCCCCTAGCATGACAAAAAAAAACACGATATGATATGATATGATATAGCCATTTATCGACACAAAACTGTCAAAATAATATGAACTTTTATCGAAACAGCGAGCATGTCAGTGCCGATGACGTCACTTTTATGCTCGCTGTTTTATCACATCATAAAAGTTAATATTTTGCCAGTTTGGTTTCGATACATCGCTATGTTATATCATAATATATCATATCGTGTTTTATTGGTCGTTCCAGAGGGCCTGTTAGTTTACATACATACGTACCTACGTGATTTTTCTGGTCAGGGAGTTAGTCTCACGCGCACTTATTCTGTTTTTTTTAGTAGGTTGTTATTTTCTAGATGGTATTCCTATTTAAACACTTTGAAGTGCCTAAATGACTGATAAAACTTTTTAAAGTTCAAGCTAATAACTATAAATAAAGTTAACATAAAAATCTACTTAATGAAATTTTAAAATCTTACCCTGCTATCGACACCCCTAACTTAGGTCGAATAGTAGCAGTTGAAGTTAAATTGACCAATTAAAACTCGGCGCTGATAGTTGTCAAGAGCCGTTCGGGGATCTATTCCGTAAAACGATTTGATTTATCAGCTCTATATGTGTCTTCGTCACTACTGCCTGCATCGAGGGGTGAGTGATAGAGATAAATAGAGCCAAATCTATCGAAATTGTATTTCAGTAGAGCCCCCAATGTTATTAGATCGCAGTTCTACTAATAGTCGAACAACTAACTCAGATCAGCGGCCTAATGAGTATTTTGATCACAAATCGACCTGAAATATGTTGTCAATGCGATTTCTCTATAACAAACTGAATCTGCAATGAATAATATTTGAATTTAAAACCATAATTAACACGCGCAGGCAAGACTAAAGAAGAGAGTACATTGGTAGAATGTGCTGCAAAGTGTCTTGCATTAGTATATTCATTCACAAACACCAATCAAGCGGTTTCTTTGACAGCGCAATGGTAAGCAAAACGCTAGAATGCACGCTGCACGCCCCGCTGTAGCGAAGCTTCGGCTTACGGGTGCCTTTTCATTCCCCAAACATATACGAGTGGTTAAGCGGTAAAGGAGGTCAAAGCTAAGCTACGAAACTTACATACCTCCTTTCACCAAAGCTATGTCGCCAGTCAGATGTGCAAGGCGAGCTAAGTAAACTGCCCCAATCCTGATAACGAAACCACATGCACATCTCTCATCTCTAGCTCACATCTTTAACACACATTCCTCATTCGGGGTTAACCCTTTCACCAGAGCAAAATTTTAAGTTAAGGAAATTAGGCGACATATTGACGGGATGGAGGACACACCATGACTTAGCAAAGTGACACATATCTGAAGACTAGCTTCAGATCTAGTTGAGATATATTCGTGAAACAATATCCAATTTTATAAAAATAATAGTTAAAGTTAACTCAAAGTTTATGCTATAGGTACATTTTTTTAAAAGTAAAATAGCACTTTTGAATCTATTCGGTTTATTCTGAACGTAACGTGAAAAGTTATAAGATAACCCCCCTGGTGCTAATAATGACTTATCAATACATTTATCGATTCGATACCATCAAACAGTAGCAGATGAAGCCAAATTGACCAATTAAAACTTGCAGATAGTTGTCAAGAGATCTCGCGATACTTTCGACACCCATTCAGCCCATCTGCCGATAACTGCCAGCACTATTGTACAGTAGACATGAATACAGTAGAATCTGACCATCGAACAGCCATCAAATAAGTTATTATTTCGTACTTTAAGTTAGTGATGTTTCATTACATTTACAAGTTCGTACTATATGATAGTGAAAGCTAACATAATTTATAGTTAATAAATATGTGAAAAATACACTACTAAATAAATTGACAAGGCCTTTCAACTCTTGCCCTTTAAGTACTCAGTCACAGATAACAAAGTGGCGGAAATTTTGTAGAACAAATTAAATGTCATTTCCATTCTTTAGGTTATGTGGTCCCAAGACTCTGATCGATCAAAGTTTACGCCTACCATAGATAGTAGTTGTGAATGATACTTGTAAATATGATTCGCGCCACTTAATATGAAATTGAACATCACTAGAAACCACCGGGCTATTATAGTTTAGTGATTTAGTAACTAACTTTTAACAGCGGGGTAACCATGAACTCTTAAAACAATCTCAAAGTTGTCAAATCTGTCAATTTTGGTACGTCATTTCATACAAAATGTGACAGAAATGATAATGTTTGACAGATTTGAGATTGTTTTAAGAGTTCGTGGTTACCGCCCTGAATTACGAAGTAGCTTACGACAATATCATATAATTAATACATCAATTTTTTTTTCATTTAATAAACTTTATTAATAACCTAATAATTCACTTGTGTCTGTAATGAATAAAGATTCCGTTGCTTTGTACCTTTAAGTTTTAAGAAAACTTTCCTACTCGCAAAACAATCGATTATTATACCTACATTTTATCAAAAGCATTCTACGAAGCGCCATCTTTTGTTACTCAAATTCGAGGCTAATTCAAAAATTATTGCCTTGACGGATTAACTCTTAATAATAAAAAGACTTTGACTGCCGCACAACAAGCCACAATAGAAAATCTGTTCTTTGGGGATGAATCACCATGGCGCTCAATGTGTCAATAATAGAATATTGGCTTTTGAATGTTTGTGTCAGACTAGATCCCACGAGGGCAAAACTGCGATCAAACCATTTTCCCTTCATTTTCACACTGTCTATTCGCAGTTTCAGTAAAGAGCGAGTTTACTGAATCTAACTCCTTTGGAAATAGTCAAGAAACTCTGATTAGCTGCCTAATCGCAAGAGCTTCGGTAAAAGATTTCAAATTTATTTTACTAGAGAAGCATTACCTAAAGTTGTGGGTCTAAAGTCTGGATTGTAAATGAATACTTTTATTATAAAATTGGACTTTATAATATTAGCAATATAGGGTCAATTTTTATAGTTTACTTTCGTTTTGACGATGATTATATCTCCTGATCAAGTACATAATTACAATTTCCGATTTTCATTATCTTAATCGCATATTTATCATTATCTCAACAGAGACGGGAAATATCACAAGTCACCATCTATTATAGAATAGTTTAGTAGTAACATTTATTACGATTTTGAAACAGTTATGCCATTAAACCCGTCAAACATAGCCATTTGATACCAAGCGGTCGCATGAGAACGGTCTCATGCGACCTCACGCAAAATCACGTAGGTATGTAAACTAACAGCCCCTCTAGCACGACCAACAAAACACGATATGATATACAGGGTGTACAAAAGAATGGGACACTCCTTGAAATCACGTGTTCAGCTGGTCATATACAACAACTTTTCCTATGGGAGCAGCAACTAAATCGATATTTTATTTTCAGATGGTCCATACATTAACATCGAGGTATGCGAGTAAGTTTGTATGGAGAAGCTGAAAAAAAATTATCGAATTTGTATCTCGTTTCGGAGACGTAAGAGATTAATAAAGGCTGTGTAGGTAACACAAATTTTAAAACTTAGTCTAGTCTAATAGATGTATTGATATCCCACTTTAATAATCTATGTTACCTTCATAACAATTTAAATAATTTCAAAACTCTTTTCCGTAACGAAACTTTGCATTCGTTTCGTAACCAAATACAATTCAATGAATGCAAATAAACTTTGAGACAAACAAAAAGAAACGAATTCGGGAATAATTGAAAACAATGTAATGAATCACGATTCGACGCCATACCTCGTAAATACAGATATTTAGGCGCTCCGCAAATACAGACACTTTTGTTTTGGACGGAAACGACTGATGAGAAACAATGAATACCTATCTACGAGTAATACCTCTTAGTCTGATTTGAGCCGTAATCAATTTTCAATACAACAACGAACATCGTGTTTTAATTTTCGCTATGGTATCATGGATGACACTCTTGCATGAAATCGCTGTAATCCAAATAACGAAAAAATAATATTAAAGATAATTTTCGTCGTTACCATCTTCAGGAAATAGGCATAGGCCAAAAATTTACTAAAAAGTATCCTTTTTATTCATTTTCGGGATATTTCTCTGTTGCATAATTGTTTAGTATCATAAGCACAAGCATGTTCTTAAATATGGCTGAGACTTCCTACACGTTGCAAGGGAACAAAACACTACTTAAAATGTGGAGCATTTTCAACAGTCAAACTCATCTGCCTGCGGCGCACCCTACTGACCAATAAACGAGGCTCTGAAGAAATAGCGTTAAATCTTTTGCATAAACAGAATACCCAGACCTAGACAGCAACATCACACTTCCTAGAAGGCTCTGCACTTTAACATTTGCGTAACGTTTATGAGCTTTGCCCTTCATGGCAAGTCATTACCACTGCCTCTAGTTCCTGGCCGCTTTGCTATTTCTAGCCATGGCTGAGGCCATGGTTACAGCCAGGCAATGGACGCTAAGAATCGTCTTAGAAACCCTAGCCTTCAAAAGGCCGCCAAAAGCATATGCTTTTGGCCAGTATCATATGATACTGGCTACCTACAATGGAAGCACGCTACGGCTTGACGAACATCTAATTCAGGAAAAAATCCAACCCCCTAAAAAAGCCGGTTTACGAGGGGGATAATTATGGTACCTTAAACCACATTTACACGAAGCGGAAGATTATAAATAGAACATTGAGAAATATCTTCAGTTTCTATGTTTAGCGTTTGACAGAGCCTTTAACTCTATCGAAACTGGTTCAGTCCTAATTGGCAATAAGTTCAAGTGCTGATACCTTAAGTATCTACGTATGCACAGCACCTAAGCTCAGTTATTTACGTGCAAGTATGTACGATGCGGAAAACATTATTACTTAAACAAAAACGATAAAATTACCGTAAACACAACATTGCTAAGATTCTTTCGAAAAAGATATAATAACTTGATTATTTGCAATTGCAGCAAATGAAGAAATGTTGGGGTGCATACTTTTGTTTACTATACTGAGGCTTAGCCAGGGGTACGTTGTGTTTGATCCTAGCTCATTGAAATTAAGCAGCCAAATAAATGTAACGGACGTTGAAGATCGCGGTCATTACCTTCCATTCGAGCGAAAACCAGTAAATGAAGGACCCTTACCTGACTATGTTGATTGGAGACAAAAGAACGTTGTGACACCAGTTAAAGACCAAAAGAAGTGTGAAGCATGCTGGGCGTTTAGTATCGTAGGTAAATTTATTTTTAACTAGCTTTTTCAGCTCAGCTCTCGTGCGTATTATTTTTTCATGTTATTTTAGAGTAAGGTCCTAAGACGAACCATTTGATTCCCAACAAAGAATATTTTCTGCAATCCGATTTTATTTCCTTTTTTTGCATCTTTGTGGTATTTTTGTTTTGAAACCAGAGTGCAGTTTTTATGCAATTGAAAGTATAATATCAATTTATTGTTTTAAACTTTCATGGTCACTAACATTAGAATAGTTTGTTACGAAATTGCTACCATGAACCTTATTTTTGAGTTCCCGATATTTCGGCACTGTTGCAAGCGCCATGATCATTTCGACAGAACGCCACTACATACCAAGAATGGTCAGAGAAGCAATTGAAATTACAAAGTACAAAAATTTCAATCGCGAGGATGGGTTTAAATTGTCAAGTGTCTGGAATCCAGTGATTCGTATGTGCAAAAACCGGAAAAAAACAACAAACTGCTGTTTCGCGGTCAGATACTGTTAGTGTTGTGTGTCGAGAACAGGTGCGAGAAAATAGTAAGTTTGTAGACAATTGTACCGGCGCGTGCAATAAAAGACAGCGAAAGAGGGTAGACCGATATGTTTGCCCTTAACAACTTACGCGCAAGATCTTTAGTTACTCCGTGATCATACTGATCATGGCGCTTGCAACAGTGCCGAAATATCGGGAACTCAAAAATAAGGTACATAGAAGCAATCTCGTAACAAACTATTCTAATAATAGTATAATATCAATTTGTTGACGAATATATTGCGTAACACACATTCAAAATTAAACATAAATACAGTAAAATCCTACTTTCTGAAGTCTATTTAAAGGTGGCATATTATTCCTTTGTCTACAAGGTTTATATTTTAAAATATTTGGATTTTTGTCCTGTTTTGAGTTGATGTTTTCGAGTAGCAGAATTAAAGAAAAGAGAAGTTAACTAATTTAGAAATTTATTTTAAATATTTTACCTGAACGAAGACGCGAAAGTGTAGGCACATCTTCAAGACATGGATAAAAACCGTTTCCAATATAACCAACAGCAGCAATTAAAAGTCTCCACGTATGCACATCACCTAAACGCAGTTATTTACAACCAAGTATGCCCGACACGCGAGACATGAACACTTAAACAAAAACGATAAAATTCACCATAAACTCAACATCGCTAAGATTCCTTCGGAAAAGATATAAAAACATGGAAATGCGCATTTGAAGCAATCGACACAATGTTGGCGTCCTTACTTTTGTTTACTTTCCTGGGGTTAGCCCAAGGGTACGTAGTATTTGATCCTGATTTATTGAAATTACGCAGCAAATTAAATGCAACGGATCTTGAATATCGTGGTCATTACCTTCTATCCGAGAGAAGACCAGTAAATGAAGGTCCCATACCTGACTACATAGACTGGAGAAAGAAGAACGTTGTGACACCGATTAAGGACCAATTAGGTTGTGACGCAAATTGGGCGTTTAGTATCGTTGGTAAATATACATGCTGATTTTTATTATTGCAATATTAAACTTAAGGGTTTATAAGTATACTCGTAATAACAAACAACTTTCCCCAAGAAACGTATGTCTATCTCAACTTCATTTAGAGTTAGAATATGTTTGCCAGCCACGTTTTTGTTAAAAAACTGTTTCGTTTACTACGAATAACAAAATGAAGTTGTGATAGGCAAGTAATTTCTTGTGAAACGTTCTTTAAAAAGAAACCCTTCATTATTTTATACTAATAATATTGCATTTTATAAATTTTAACTAGCTTTTCACGCATAGCCCTAAGACGAAACATTTGAATCCTTAACAAACACTACTACACCGATTTCATTCCCTGGTTATACACCCAGGTTTTTTTATTGTACTATTTTGTAACTACAACTATGAGATATTACGCTATATCTGAAATACAAATACTCAAAGTGAGTATATTCTGCTTTTTGAAATTAGTCAAAATGAAATACTATATAGTAACTGAGAAATAAGGTGGACAGACTACCTAGTAAAGGCTGAAGCAAGCCGCTGGATGCAGGTCGCAGGTAGAACTGACGGCTGAAAGGTTCTGAAATGGAGGCCACGTACCGGAAATCGCAGCGTGGGACGTCCACCCATAAGGTGGGCAGACAACCTGCAGGCCGCTTCCAACCGGCTGATCTGGAAGTCACTGAGGGAGGCCTATGTTTAGCAGTGGCCGTCCTGTGGCTGAAATAATGATATGATATTTTTTCAATTTTCTTTACAAACCGCTATAGTTGTAACACGCCTTTGTGGACCATATTTGTCGAAACCATCATTTATAGTTCTGATTATAATTTAACAAGCATCATAGGAAAAGGTACTTCGTGGTACGGCTACAGGTCATTTACTAAGCGCCTCCGATACGAAGCGACATGTTCGGCATTAATTACTAACGTTCTCAAGTGTCGTGATTAACGCTGTAATTAATTGCTTCCTATGAACCGTCAGAATGGAACAGCAATATCAATTACTAGCACTATTATAATGAGTCTCGTGTAATAAAGTCAGTTTCTCTAATTACGTCCAAATGCCGAATATCCGAACCGATTTAAACCACGTCAATTACAATTAATCGTTAAGTGAACACTATTCAAAAACTTTAATAGGCTTTACAAAAATACTTTTTCGTTCTTCTTTTTGCGGCGATGGGAAATTCCTTCAAGTTTTGATGAATAGTATTTTTCCACCAGACAAACTGCACTAACTAGAGGTGGCGTGTAAAGGTGGGTAGTGACCCGCGTTAGGGGGTGTAATGTTATACAAAGCAGTCAGTACGGAGAAACAAGCGAGCAACGAGCTGGATTTACGTGGATTTTAGCACACGGCGTAACGTAACATACTCACTACGAGTTATAACAGGTCTTTGCGTTTCCGTACATGTAGGGCATGAAAAGATGACGAACAAAACAACACTTAAAAAGTGTGTTTATTAATTTTTTAACTAGTTATGATATTAAAATTACAAGGTATTCGATCAGTGCGTCCTTTCGGTGATGACCTGTGGAGCCGAAACGTGAAACATGACAGTAAAGCCACCGACTTCACGTAACTTAGCGATCTATGGAAATGTCAATGATCTATGGAAATGTTTAGGATTTCGTCAAGGGATAAAATTAGAAATGAGATCATCAGGCAGAAGACCAAAGTAACGGACATAGTCCGAAAATGTAGCAAGCTGAAGTGGATAAGTACTTATGGGAGTGGGCTGGCCACATTTGTCGCAAAATCGATGAAAGTTGGAGTAAACGGGTTCTCGAGTGGAGACTACGCCTTGGCAAACGTAGTGTAGGACGCCCTCCAGCCCGATGGATCGACCAACTTAGGAAGATGGCTGGCAGTTAATGGATGAAAAAGCGGGAGATCGTGCTCTTTGGCGCTATTTGGGGAAGGCTTACGTCCAGCAGTGGACTATAACAGGCTTAATAGTTAGATAGATAATAAAATTGTTCCAACGGAGGTACAGTAACGAGCCGTTGTGTTCCCAGAAATTTCAATCCAATTAATCATTGTACCAGCTCCTTAAAGGATGTTTAGTCAACCATGTCAAACGCATATCTGGCAAGATGCCTTGATTGAGCTTCGGCGCAAACTCCTCGATTGGCCCCTTGTGCGGTCTCCTTTGAGGTCGGCTAAGCGGAGTAAATTATATTCATTTGTATGCCTACAACAGTATCAGGTTAACAGTTTAGCTTAAGGATAGTATAAATACTAAACAACATTTATTGGTACATACTAAATATTTCGAAATAAGGTAAGATTTAATTACATAGCGTGCAAAATAGAAAAAAAACTGATAAACGCTTCCACATATTTTATATTCAAATATTTTGTCGCTTTGATCACTGTTCAAATGAAAGTTGCTCAAAAGGCTGGCTACGTTATAGGTACGTAGGTATAATGATGGGGATAATTTTGAAACCCGTATTTTCTGTGACAGAGTGTAACGGTACTTAAAACAAAGTTGAGGGTTTCATACCCATTTTAGGTCAATTCAGTACACCAACATTTCTTAATTGACCCAAGCTGGGTCAATTCATTTTCTGTTACCTCCTAATCGTCCACAATTAGGTAATGCCTATTCTCATCATCGTAAAAAAGGTTGATTGTATGGTTGTACCTCCTAACACGGGGATGTCCATTCTTAATGACCATCGCCATTGGAAAGTTATTTATATTTAATATTTTCTTCCAACAGCGGCGGTCGAGAGCCATTTCGCCATCCTGACTGGCAAAAGAGAAATCATGTCTGAACAGTTCCTCATCGATTGCGATCCCAGAGACACGGGGTGTGCGACCGCATCCCTTCTGGACTCATACTCGTAAGTTACACACAACTTATCACTGGCAGTTTCCCATGTGACCAAGAGATGGCACTATACAGGGTGTACAAGAGAATAGGACACTCCTTAAAACTACGTAATCAGCTGGTCATATACAACAACTTTTTCTATGGAAGCAAAATCGAAATCGAAAATTTGTGGCTAGCTTCTTCAGACAATTTTACTAGCATACCTCGATGATAATGGTATGGAGCAGCTGAAAAAAACACAATTTCGATGTTACTCCCATAGGATTGTATATCACCAGCTGATCATGTGGTTTTAAGAAGTGTCCTGTTTCTTTTGCACATCCTGTTTATACTTTTAATTGCGGCGGGAATCACTACATTTTGTTATTTCACGAAGTTGACATAATCTAAGGAGGTTTAATGAATCCCACCACATAGGTAAAACAAATAATGTATTTTTTTTACAACACCCTTATTTTTTTAGCCGCATAGTCAACCAAATCGGTGGAGTACTCCGTGAAAGGGACTATTACCCCTTCGAAAATCGACAAAGCTCCTGCAGATGGAAACCGCCCAGCATAAACTCTATCTTGCCTCGGGTAAGAGGTTCGAAACCAGAAGGAAATTGGCAGATATCACATGCGTACCCCGTTCCAGTGATAGGCTACACAAGAATCAAGAATAATGAGGATGAGATGGCAGACGCCTTATTCAGATATGGACCGTTAACTGCAGGTCTGATATACTTTGGATAAGATTTTTAAAATAGAAGAACTCAACATTTTTCAGTGTCAAAGGTCTTAAGAAACCTTAAGAAAACCATTAATTTGAAATTGGTGTGTTCCGTAAAGATTTGTCAGATAATTAAAAATGTTTGTTAATAACATGGGGGGTTACCATGACCTCTTAGAACAATGTCATATCTGTCAAATGAGTTCATAGTTACCCCGAGGGTCTCGAATGTTTGATGTGTCAACATTTCAAATTGGTTGACTAATTATAAACAAGTGTTTAACACTAGTCTATCTTTTTTGAATTAAGGCCATTAATGTATTTTAAATAGTCGCTAGACACAGAGGTTTGGCACAGAGCCAAAAACCACAAAGTTTTAGTTCATTTGTCATCTTAGAGAACACTGCGAGTGTAATAAGCTGATCTTTCGGCGCCATACATTAGTCAGACTACATAGATATGTTTGAAGTATACAATGTGATATGGGCGGTACATCTAACCCGTTAAGGCTAAGTTCGATATCTAATTTTATCGACAAAAAAAATAATTAGGGTCAAAACAAAGCTGCGAAAAATACAAAAATAAAGTTTTTTACGAAAATAATTTATTGAATTATTTCTTTCCTAGACGACAAAACCCTAAACATTAGAAATCAAGTTTTTGGTCAGTTACTCTGTTCTTCAAGCTATCTTCTGGTATTCCTTTCATGTTTCTATGACACATAAAACCCTAGGTATTTGGTATTGGCTAAAGTGTAAAAAAAAGTAAAATGGCCGCTATTCATATGGGCTGTGAGTTTGACCCTCCAAAATATTATTTTTGTCGATTAAATAAGATATCGTACTTAGTCTTAACGGGTTAAAAGTACCGCCCATATCACATACAATGTTTGTTTTTTTATTATTACTGCATGTGTTGTTGGAAGAGGTTCAATCTTCAAAATCTATTTATTTACAGCCATAAACTCTGCATCAATGGCCACATACAAACGTGGCAGCCACTACATCGACGAGCCGTCAGATGAGGACTGTGACCCGACAAAACCAGACCATTCTGTCCTGATCGTGGGGTACAGCGCATATGGTAATTTTACTTTTGATGTACTAAAACACTGTGTGTTTCAACAAAACAATCAATGTGTGTTGCCAGTGATGACATACGGATCTGAGACGTGGCCGCTAACGATGGGCCTCATAAGAAAGCTCAAGGTCACTCAAAGGGCGATGGAGAGAGCAATGCTCGGAGTTTCCCTTCTCGATCGAATCAGAAATGAGACGATCCGAAGGCGAACCAAAGTTACCAACGTAGCTCTCAGAATCGCAAACCTTAAGTGGCAGTGGGCGGGGCACATTGCTCGCAGGACTGATGGCCGTTGGGGCAGGAAGGTCCTTGAATGGCGGCCGCGGGCCGGAAGGCGTAGTGTTGGTAGGCCCCCCACAAGGTGGGCCGACGATCTGGTGAAGGTCGCGGGAAGCCGCTGGATGCGGGGCACAGGACCGATTTTCGTGGAAATCCTTGGGGGAGGCCTATGTCCAGCAGTGGACGTCTTTCGGCTGATGGATGGATGGATGTACTAAAACACATATTCTATTATACACATGTGTATACATACATATGTGTGTGCATAGATATCTACAGTAACGTGCGGTGTATATAGGCAATTAGGCAGTGCCTACCTAGTAAATGGAATTAGGTAGGTAGTAGGTACTTCCAAATGTGTGTCATTGATAAAAATCACTGATTTTCATCAGTAAAACACTTAAGTAAGTATCTACTGCCTACCTCGAAATAAAACTAATGCCCGCTACTGGATATCGTAAATGCCGCTATATTAAATCCTTCTCCCGAGATTGTAATTTGTCGAAGGATTGTAAACCGTAACATAATACTGCGTATAATTTTCCCCATTATCTCTTATTATAATCTATCGAAGTAAAACTGTTAAATCAGAATTTGTCGCACGCAAAGATATTGTATTTCTAGTAATATGTCTTTGGTCGCACGTTAACTTGTCAACTGTTCGAAGGCTGTCCCTGATTGGTCGGTTTTACAGTAAGTCGTTCAGTATCCAAAGAGTCAAAGTCAAAGTCATTTATTTCTGCAATTTGCAGAAATAAATGACTTTGTAATTTTTTGTTTTTAGCAATTCCATGCAAGACTTCCATAAATGACTTTGACTTTGACTGGCCATCAATAGCACGTTTACTTTCACTTTTTATAGAGTTAGGTATCATTGTTTTTTTTATAACAAAATAACATAGTTTGAGGCAGTGTTTTAAATAATCTCAACCCAAAAATGTGAACATTACTAGGAAATTTTTGATCAATATTCTTTACTTTATTAATTTTCAAATAATAACGAAAATAACTTTTCTGTATAAAAATAAGACTTCATTAGGCACTCGTGCATAAAGTAGTAAGAAAAAAAAGCTTAATATATTTTCATCTTAGTTTTAAATAAGAAGAATCATTTCCTTTTCACACTTTGTCAAGGTACACACTAATAGCAATTATCTATTATTTTATTTACGACTGGACACGCATCACGCTTTTGTTCTAGAGTCAACTGGTCCGAACAAGGCTGCAACAAAGTATTGGATCATAAAGAACTCCTGGGGAGAACAATTTGGGGACAACGGCTATTACTACTTGGTGCGCGGGCGCAATGCGTGTGGCATCGCCAACGATGTGTCTTTGCCCTATGTGTCCAAATAAAACAATAATAACATGTAAATAATAAAACCTTTATGTTGTATTTAAATGTATACTTATTCATATTGTAATTGTATTTCCATTGTGATTGTATGTACCTCGTTTCACAATAAGCACTCTGCATTACTTTCCCCTTTTCTTTATAGTCGTCCTCTGCCCAAAGTTTGTCTGGAAGTGATCACTGTTAGCGATAAGACCTAAATTATACACCAACATGACCTGTAATTTCTTTATTTGGAGTGCAATAAAGAGTATCTATAATTATATCTTAAATATTGTGTTCTTTATTAACTTATGCTGATTTGTGATTAGGTTAAACAGCAGAAAATCGGTTATAAGTTTGTCGGAACGAGCGTAAAAAGTACATTCTATTTAATTTACAGTTAATTATGATACAAACTGTAAGTATCATCATCATCATCACCAGCCTATATTAGTCCACTGCTCGACACAGGCCTCTCCAAAAGGAGGATTTTGCCATAATCGCCACGCTTGGCAGGCGGGTTGGCGATTGCAGTTTGGCCAATGGTGGAGAGGAGACGCTGCTGCCCGTCTTCTTGTGGCGGTTCTCCTGTAAACTGTAAGTATAATACACTCAATAAGGCACGTGGCCACAATTCTAGAACCTTTTTGCCTCATAGGCCGTCAAAGAAGAGTCTATAAAGAATTTAACCTAAAATAAAATTATGTATAACTGCAAAGCAAGGCATTCTAGCCGCTCAGAGATTGTGTACTTTTTGAATGAAATAACAAAAAAAAAAATCTTCTTTTAAGGCTGTTTTCTGATTTGTCGGCGCAGCAGCGGCTCGACATTAGCATGCTCGGTATACGCGGTACAGAAAGCTTACCGAGCGCCTATATTTCAATGGAGCGTTCCTGATTGGCTCGGTATGCGCGGGAGCGGCGAGGCACAGATCACATACTTTCCGTACCGCGTATACCGAGCATGCTGATGTCGCGCCGCTGCTGTGCCGAGAAATCTGAAAACAGCCTAAATCCCACTAATATCATAAATGCGAAAGTTTCTGAGAATGTTTAGATGTTTGTTACTCAATCACGCTTAAACAGCTGTACGGACATGGATGAAATTTTGCACACATATAAAATATGATCTGGATTAACATATAGGATACTTTTTATCCCGGTTAAATGTTCTTGTGGGATATTTATTTACAGCTATAAAAAATATTTCTGTAGGTCCTTCCTATAGACTTTTGTATGAAACAGTAAACACCTAGAAAGGTATCACAGCAATACCTATAAGACGTGTTGGACTCACTCAAAACGCAAGCATTGCCTTTTGCTTATACATAATTATACCGGGTGTAACGAATTTGATTAAGGATTCCTATTTTTATTCAAGAAAGGAACCCTAAAAGAAGTTTTAACTATGAGATTACAATTTCTATTTTACTAATGATAACAATTAATTAAAAGATGTTTGCATTTATATCTAATTAAAGGCAAAGCATTAATTAGACACCTACGCCCATTTAGTCTCAGGCCAGCTAATTTACGGTCTACTTAATGAGCAAATTAATATCTACTTGATTTAAAAATGTCTAAGCCATTAGTGAGAACTAATAGTTAAAATTAAGTTCATGAAATGAAATGATTGCTTCAATTAAGCGGCGTAGCGTTCCGATCGTGATTCGTAAGTTTTTTTCGCTTTAAAGTTTTCATTCGCAAATCAGTTGAACTTGAGGCCTTATTAAAAGCTGCTTATACTTGACGACTTTATTTTAATAGCAAAATGCAAGAAAAATCAAAGCCGAGGATTCGGTCCTGTGCAGTGCATATTGAAAGGCCTATGTTAATATTGAAATTTGCGTGGGCTGTATAGTGAAGTAATTATTATAAAAATCCGGCCTAGTTCCGCAACATTATCTATAAAAAAACCGTCCAAGTGCGAGTCGGACTCGCGCACGAAGGGTTCCGTGCCATTATAAAAAAACGGCAAAAAAAACGTTTGTTTTATGGGAGCCCCCTTAAATATTATTTTTTCTGATTTTTAGTATTTGTTGTTATTGCGGCAATAGAAATACATCATCTGTAAAAATTTCAACTGTCTAACTATCACGGTGCATGAGATATATCCTGGTGACAGACGGACAGACGGACATCGAAATCTTAGTTAGCGAAATGTTACAAAAACATCACTGTAAATAATTCATTTTAAAACTATCACCTACTTTTTTCACTACAAATAGGGGAGAGAGTTTACAGAGTCATAAAAAAATATTTTTATAATTTTAATTATGTTGGTGCCTCCAAGCCCTGCAGCCAGCTCGGGCATCTTCGGCGTTCTTCGTATGCGCGGGCGGCGGGCACACTCTGTAGGTGCCCTCCCCCGCACTCAGCCTCTCGACCACCATCGGCATCAGACGCGGTTCCTCCCTCACAGGCGCGATCAAATTAAAGACGAAATAATTTTGTTACCAGTATGCGCTCACAGTCCCAGTCTTATTTAATATTCCAATAGTCTTAGGACCCTAACAAATTAGGTAATTTTATTTTTTCTTTATCTCAAAGAAAGCGGTAAGAGAAAACAAAATTATTATAGTATTTCTAAAAGCCCTCTTACGTCAAGTTAGAACTTTGTACAAGTACCTATTACAAGGCAATAAGGTTGGCTTAATAATAATCAGATTCAGTTGTAACCCCCCCCCCCCCCCCCCACTGTAGGGGGGGTACTTTAAACTTGCTTTAAATGTAACTCGAACAGGGCACGAACAGCTTCCACAGAAATTGAAATGGGATTTCCTTGCTCTAACTTGGTAAATGCCAATAAGAACTAAACTCATTAGGCGAGTTTTTTCAGGAGCTATCGATCTACGTTATTATACTACGTTTGATTTATGGGGTGTAGTACCTACCCACCAAACTCTTTACTAAAACTTTTGCTGAATTTCAATTAGGTAGTTTGTTCATAAACTTATTTATGGCAAATGTTTTGCAATGCTCTACAGTTTTTTTTTAAATACTTTATACAAAGTAACGCTTCTTCGATGATAAGGAATTATGGAGCAGTTTTTTTCTTTTTTTGATATAAAAAGTTTCTGCATTTATGCAACTACAAATACCACAATAAATGCACACAAACTTGTCCACACATGCAAATACTTATACACTCCACATATTTGTGATTATTTGTTAAAATTTATATTACAATTCTGATAAAAGTTGTGTTTTACGAATATTTTTCTTTTTGTAAGCCTAGATAATAATAAACTCTATTATTAGTTGTTATGTAATGTACCCTACCTAATGGCAAATAAAGATATTTGTTTTAATTTGATTTGATCTATGGAAGAGTGAAGTCACATGGCACAGGCATTTTTGCTTAAAAGGACTTGAATGAATGAATGAATGAAAATCGTTTATTTGGCACAATTTACAATAATTAAAATTCACGTTACACAATTTATAAACAGCCATGTACCAAATAGGCCCCCGCTCAGCTTATGCCGAGGCACAGAGTGCCGCGACGCTGGTTTTCAGCGGACACCTTAAGACAAGAGAGTGGGCGTCGAGCCCTACAAAAACGGATATTATTCGTATTAACATTGTGAACTCATGTTGAAAACAAAATGAACAAAGTTCCTACATAGTTCTCACAGAGCTATATTAAATTATTCATTAATATATAATTCGTGTATTAATAAATATGTATAATTAAATGTGTATTTGTTTATATGTATTTGTTTTTAACTTAACAAGTGATACAATATTTTTATACAACTATTCTAAACAAGGTATGTTTTTACAACAGTATTATATATATAAGGTGTAAGTGAATTAGTGTCAGATATTCTTAGGAGTAACTTAGACTATCACATGGATCACGTATAAGATAAATTTAAAATAATAGAACAAACTTTAATTCACGCACCAAGTAATATGATATTATGATGAACAGTGTAATATGATTATTTGAATGCATTAATGTAATTCTGGAGAGGTTATGAATCGGCTAGCGTTGTGTGAGTAGTCTACTTGTGGTGTTTGGGTTCATGTACAGGATGATGTAGATTCTTTATTTTAAAACTTTTTATTTTTTCGATTTTTTAAAGTTTGTTCTAAAATTTTAAATTTATCTTATATGTGATCCATGTGATAGTCTAAGTTACTCCTAAAAATATCTGACACTAATTCACTTACACCATATATATATTATTATAGTAATTACTTTGTTATATTTAATTAAGTCATTCGGCTTTTTGAATATTAAGGAGATGTTTCTTGTATTTAATTTTAAAAGTTTTAATATGAGAACAATGTCTGATGGGCGGAGGAATGTTATTCCAACACTTTGATGCCGAATATCTAAAACTACCACGAAAAGCTGCTGTTTTAAAAGTTGGACAAATTAACCTATCATTAATTCGTGATTGGCGTTGAGTGAACTTAATTTTATTAAATAAATAGGAAGGATCGTTTCTTTTGATAACACCAAAGAGCAAGGTTGCAAAATGCAATTTGCGTCGTGTCTCCATGTTCATCCAATTTTAGCTATTTATATACGGAGTTATATGAGATCTAGGGTAAATAGGAAAACAAAATCTAATGCAAGAATGTTGAATACGCTGTATCACTTTTTTAGTGCGACCCAATAGACACAGGCCAACCACAGAGTCAGCATAGTTCAACTTTAACAATATAAGCGATTCGCAAAGGTAAATCCTCATTTCTACACTCAGGTACTGTCATACCTGGTACAAAACCCTCAACCTGTAATAACACTGCTCGATAACATCACTAACGTGCTTTTCAAATCTCAGTCTGCCATCCATCCAAACACCAAGATTTCTTGCTTCATTAACTTGTTCAACATTGGTTTTATTTAATTTAATTTCTACCACGCCACTATTAATTTGATCGATTTGAGACTTATCTTGTTTTTGATAAGGTCTTGGTTGATTTTATTAACAGCATCACTGGTGTCCATTGGTTTGAAAGAAATATATATCTGAAGATCATCGGCATACAAATGATGATTAGCGTGTATTATAGCTTGTGGCAAGTCAGAAGTATAAATAATGAAGAGAATAGGTCCCAGTATCGAACCCTGGGGGACACCTTTATTTACAGGAGATGTAACAGATACTTTCCTTATGCCATTACTAGAAACAATTTCCACCTGTTGTGACCGATTACACAGATAACTGGAAAACCACGCAAGAGCCGTATCATTAAATCCATAATATTTCAATTTAGCAATAAGCATCCTCGTATTGATAGTGTCAAATGCTCTTGAATAATCTAGTAGTACCAATATCGATCCTTTTCCTGTATCCTGTTCGGTCAAAATGTCATCGACCACGTCAAGTAAAGCCGTTGCCGTATTTCTTCCTTTTCTAAAACCAGATTGTTTTTCTGGTAATATATTATTCTCCTGTAAATATTCATTAATCTGTATGCTAACTACTTTTTCTACTATTTTTGACATAAATGGTAATATGCTAACCGGCCGAAGATCTTTTAATTGTGTAGGATTATTAGTTTTTGGTAGTGGTATAACCGTCGCCTGTTTCCATATTTCAGGGTAGGTGCCTGTTTCAAGGGACTTGTTAATGATGTCGGTAATGAGTTGCAATGTACGTGGCTATGTCAAAAGAATCATGTTAAGCGATATTCCATCTACACCCTGAGCGTTGGTGGTGATATTTTTTATGACTTTGAAAACCATTTCTTCATTTATCCGTTTAAAAGAGACTACAGAATTATTTTTGAAACGATGAGATAAAAAATATGCAAGGCGGGAAACATTAGCACTATCATTACCGGGAACTTCGTCACTGTTCGTAAAATGTAAACATTTTACTGAAAATAAATAATTCTCATTTAAAATAACGTGGTCTAAAGAAGTTTTCTTTTCTTAGGACACCCATCATACACGAGGAATTAAAATTGTTTATTTGACTTTATTGCTATTGATTTAAAATGCCGCCATCTTCAGACACAATAAATGACAATTGGTATGACTTAGTATTGAGTATTTTTTACCATGTACTAATAAAACTTTGACTGTTATATAAAAGGTGTAAGTGAATTAGTGTCAGATATTTTTAGGAGTAACTTAGACTATCACATGGATCACATATAAGATAAATTTAAAATTATAGAACAAACTTTAATTCACGCACCAAGTAATATGATATTATGATAAACAGTGTCATATGATTATTTGAGTGCATAAATGTAGTTCTGGAGAGATTATGAATCGGCTAGCGTTGTGTGAGTAGTCTACTTGTGATGTTTGGGTTCATGTACAGAATGATGTAGATTCTTTATTTTAATTTGTTTTATTTTTTTCCTATTTTTAAAGTTTGTTCTATAATTTTAATTTTTTCTTATATGTGATCTATGCGATAGTCTAAGTTACTCCTAAAAATATCTGACACTAATTAACTTACACCTTATATATCGGGTGTAAAAAAGGGCTTAACGAAGCCGAAAACCACATATTCTAAGTATTATTACGATCATTTTTTTCTTTTACACTATACTTGGGAAATGACGGGTTACCGAGTTATTGACAGTCAAAGTTACATTTTTTTTTCAAAGATTTTTACAAAATTTACTTCTGTTTGATAATACTTAACTTTTTTACAAAGAAACATGATAAAAATGTTCAGTTCTTCTTTCTACTGTTGCTTGCGTGTATAGCGATACATTGTGAGTTAAAAACAAGTTATATTTTTTGATACCCAAAAATAAAAGTCATTTCCCAGCAATTATTTTTTTGCATTGTACTCGGTTTTATGTATAGAATTCGTGGTTTAAGGCTTCGTTAAGCCTTTTTTTTACACACTGTTTTTTTTTTTTATTGAAAGAACCACAAACAAGTTTACAATAAGCTCACACTAAACCATATAAACAAAAAAACCTAAATAATTGTAAACTCAACAACGATGGTTACATTTTACGTTGACATTAAATTGTACAGCTGGACTCAAGTTGTACATAGAAATGATCTTGATTTATCTGTTAGTGATGTGTGTGTGGGTTCGTGTGCATATGTTGGTAAAGTAGATATCGGAATGACGTGTTTAAAGTGTGTGTGATATATCGGGTGTAAAAAAGGCTTAACGAAGCCGAATACAACATATTCTCCGTATTATTACGATCATTTTTTTCTTTTACACTATACCTGGGAAATGACGGGTTACCGAGTTATTGACAGTAAAAGTTACAATTTTTTTTTAAAGATTTTTACAAATTTGACTTCTGTTTGTTAATACTAAACTTTTTTACAAAAAAAACATGATCCGCTTACACACACAGGCATAGTCTGTGGCGCGCGCGCTATACATTTCGGGTTATATATATATATATATATATATTTTTGATAAAATAAGTCATTTCCTAGCAATTATTTATTTGCATTCTACTTGGTTTTATGTATAGAATTCGTGGTTTAAGGCTTCGTTAAGCCTTTTTTTACACCCTGTATATTTTAGGTAAAGTGTGTGTACGAAATATGTGAATCGTTAATTAATTTATATTATAATATTATATCTCAAGTGTAAATAAGTACTTCTAGCAATTTCCGATCATGTTTACGAGATAATTTCCACTCACTAGTCATTAATTAATTACGTAAGAAAAATATCTCCGATAATTAGTCAGATCTCAATTAATGTGTCCATAACACTGTCAAATACAAGACGTTCTACTTAGAAATATAATAAATACATATCGGAAAACATCACATTCATTGCTTTAATAATATATGTACCTATGCATTGACACCAAAATACTTCTTTTTATTATTATTCCCTAATTAAGGGTAAACTTGTAGACAATGTATATTAATGTTTTAATAGACAAATGAATTTATTTTAGTTTTAACATTTAATTATTAGTATTTTGTGTTGATAATTAGTTCATTAAAATAATTACGTCCTCGTTTCAGGCCAAAATTGTTTGATGTGCCCAACAGGGTACATAAAACTAAATGTCCTAGCTTTAAGCCTACTTTGTCTTCCTACTCTTTTAACAGTACCTACCTATAGTGTGAAAATGAATAAATGAAATAAAATAAAATGAAATAGTAGCTGAAGCACTTGTGCTAAAGAAACCAGAAACAACCACAACACCCAGAATCAAGACAATATTGAAAAGTTCGTTTCCTACATTGACCCGACCGGGAATCGAACCCGAGACCTCAGAGATGGCGACGCCAAGTACTCGCCTCACGGATACGATCTACCATTAGGCAAACACTTTCTTTTATAAATATAGGGTAGCATTGAACAGTTGCTTTCACCAGTTAATTATAACTTTGAAAAGTCCGGAATCCTTCTAGATTGCGTAGGGCGGAAATTAAATTTCTGAATTCTGTTATCTTAACAGTATTCGGATAGTAACTTTGTAGCTATTAATGAACTGTTGGTAAACAAGAAACTCATTAATAAACTAATACAGCTAAGGCTAAATTAAAGTTAATTACTTGCCAACAAAATAATAAACGATACAAATTTGTGTGATTAATTGTTTAAAAATTGGCGATTTTTTTGCAAGTTAGTTACTTATTCTTGTAACCACATTTTCAAAACTAGGTCAAGTACGAGTCGGACCGATTACGTACGGTTTTGAGGTATGAAACCTTAAAATATACCAAGTATAAATACTGATGGTCATTTTAGTATCTTAACCTATGAGAACTTTTCAGAAAAAATATACTGAATATATAAATAACCTAAAATAAGTATTATTGAGTGATATCAAATCACTGTTGGGTATTTTAACGAGTTTCATGCAACTTTTAGCTGTCCATCACGGAGAAAAAACGATTTCCTCACCAAAATTACGCGAAAAGACACGCCCGCGATGTCTTAAAGGTTAGGAATGCTATGCAAAAAAAGTCGGCGCCAGTGTTGCCAGGTTCAGCGAATTCAAGAGCGCGATCCTTTGGCGCGTGAACCAAATAGCCTTAGATACTAACTTATAGAAACCATTTGAAAATAATAAATTATTATTAAAGAAATTACCTATTACTTAGGTTTAGTAATAATAAATATTTTAAAAAATAATTTGGGTCACTTAAGGTGCCCAACCAAATAGTAATATTTAAAAAAATATCACTTTAGAATTTAATAATCCCTTAATCGAAAAATAGTCTTAGCAACTCCGTTATCTTAAAGTTATTTTAAAGGACCTATCCAACGATACCGAACACGATGGAATAGACGATGAAAGCCCTACGTTACAATACATGTATACATAGAAACTACACTAAAAAAAATCCAAATTTTATTTTACCACTTTGTCGGCGTGATTGGTACCTATACATACCTCTACAAAATTACAGCTGTCTAGTGTCAACAGTATCCAGCAAAACCTCGGACGGACAGACAGACAAACAGACGGACATGACGAAACTATAAGGGTTTCTTGCCAGGACTACGGAACCCTAAAAAGGAGGTTCATCGTTCGTCGGAACCGTTTTTATTTACGTGTTAACGTTATTTTTAAAACGAGAACTAATAAAGTTTACCACTTAAACTGAGTGACTGAGGTGAATGAAAAGAATTTAAAAAGTAAAACCATAATAAAGGTCCATTAACTCCTGAATTCAAAGAAAACCGAACTTCCATTTTAAAACAAAAGAATCCAGAACTTTATCACCGAATTGAGATATCGGCTAAGCGAAACTTCGCTAGAAACATTACCCTAGGATTCAATAAGCGTCTCAGACATTAAAATATTGAAAGTCGACGCAAAAGTTACCTAATAAAAAAGGTCCCATTTGTTAAAATGAAAAACGATTTCCACTTCTCACTTCTCTGTCTTGCTCGGGATACTTGTTTTCTTAATAAAGACTGTATTTGTGTTAACCATTTAACAAATAATTTAAATTTTGTTTTTGTCACCCGGTAGGCGATGGTCGTGGGTTTGGGTCCCCCTGAGGCGGTCGATTTTTTTCAAGTATTATAAAATAATACCAAAGTAGTTGATAGTTTAGTATTTTTCAATTATTTTCTGATTTGATCCTCAAAGTAATACGGAATACAGAGGTACAGACCCTAAGTGCACAAGGCAGTCTCTTTTTTTTTTGCTTTAGAGGAAAGTAGGCAAAGGGAAAAGGACCTAATACAACCTTTATACATTTCGTGCTTAATTAGAGACAATGATATTGCATAAACCCCGCATTAGTCTTACGATACGATTGTCTAAACCCTGATGTGGCTCAGAATAGCTTGTCTAGACAAAATACCTACAATGTAAGGCCAGGTTCATACACGTACCAGACGTATTCTCATCCGTCAGCCGCCGCCTTTACAGACTGTTCGAACCAGTGTTAAAGTAAGCTTAGATTAAATTTTCCGACGACTACCGCGAGGCAAGCAGCACGCCGCGCGTCGTCGCCATCTCTGAGGGTCCAGGTTCGATCCCCGGACACATACCCTGTGTGTAGAAAACGAAATTTTATATAGGGTGTTTGGTAAACGGTCTAACAAGCCGAAACTAACCTATGCTAAAATATACATATTATAAAAAGTATGGTGAAGTCAGAAATTTGATATTAGTACATTATGATACAAGTGTGCTACGTTGGTCATTATACACGAGGCATTATTATAAGCGCGAGCCGAAGGCGAGCGCGGTAAGGAAGCCGAGTGACGTGATAAGACAATAGAGGAAATCTCATGCACTCCACCTGTATCCACAAAGGAGAAGTCTAACAGTCTTAATATTGTACATCAAAATATACAAGGCTTTTCCGGCAAAGACCTGGAAATAACTCTTTATTTACAGGAAATGAATATACATGTCCTTTGTCTTACTGAGCACTTGCTTAAGAAATGTGAAGTGCTCATAGGGATTAAAAATTGGGAAGTCATTAGTTTGTTCAGTAGAGAGTCAGCTCAACGAGGGGAATCACTAATTCTTATTAAAAATAATATTAAGTCAAAAGATCGCAAAGACATCGTGGCACTTTCTATAGAGCAAACTATTGAACTAGCGTGTGCTGAGCTGGAGCGGTACATTATTGTTAGTGTATATAAACCCCCATCTGCCGATTACCTTCTTTTTGAGTCCACTATGGAACAGGTATTTAAAAAATTATCAAAAACGAATAAGAAGGTAGTTGTATGTGGAGACTTTAACATTGATTTATAAGAGGTAACTCAAAACTCTATAAGGTTCCTAAATCTTTTTAAATCCTTTAATTTAATTAATCTTTTTAATGAACCTACACGAATTACTCCTACAACAGCTACTTGCTTAGATAATATTTTCTGTAATTGTAAAGTTATGCAAAAATCTATTATAAACTGTCTAAGATCAGATCATAGTGGACAAATAGCCACATTTGAGCACCATCATGTTTCACCAATAGTGGATATTGTTTGTAGGCCAGTCACTACCAATAAATTAGATAGATTTAAGAAAAATATTGATTATATAATAAATATATTGCCATTCAACAGCGCTAATACGGATGTGCCATATGAAAATTTGTTTGGATTTGTTAAAGATGAGTTTAACAATATATTTAAGCAAAAACACCTTAGAATAAATACAAATAAATGTAAATTCAGCGACTGGGCCACAACCGGTATTCATAAAAGTAGGAGAAAATTATATGAATTATATGAACTTAAAGCTCAAACTCAATACCCTAAAATTATTAAGCATGTGAAAAAATTCTCTAAAATCTTTAAAAAGGTATGTTCAGTAGCCAAATCAAATTACATTCGTGATATTATTGCTAGCTCCAAAAATAAAATAAAAGCCACTTGGAGCATTATTAATAGAGAAACATGCAAAAATAAACAATTTGATCGCACAATTAGCCTTAACGTTGATAATAAAATTATTTAATCCGACAATGAGGTAGCAAACGCGTTTAAGGATTTTTTTTCTAATATACCTATTGCTACAACTAGTAATTTAAACTCTTCACAAGGTCTTGCGGAAACTTTTTTGAAATCAAATGTCGAAAAATGTACTTCTATTCTAAATTTTAGGCATACAAATCCCGAAGTTATTGTAAAAACTTTTAAAGAGGTAAATATGAAAAAAACAGAAGATTTATGGGGCATTTCAGTTAATATAATCAACCATATAATTGATAGTATAGCAACGCATCTTGCTTGTATATTTAATCAGTGTATTGATGAAGGTTCGTTTCCTAATTTGATGAAGTACAGCAAAATCATACCCTTATTTAAATCTGGAGATAAAAGTGATCCCTCTAACTATAGACCGATATCAATTTTACCAGCTCTTAGTAAAATATTTGAAAAGTTAATCTTCAATCAACTCTTATCACACTTCAGAATAAACAAACTATTGCATGAGAATCAGTTTGGTTTCACAAAGGGGAGAAACACAACTGATGCGGGAGTTGCACTCATTAAGCATATCTTTGATGCATTTGAAAGTAAGCAGGATGCTTTAGGGGTTTTTTGCGATTTGTCTAAGGCTTTCGATTGTGTAGATCACAAAACGTTATTAATGAAATTACGGCATTATGGTGTCTCAAATGAGTCAGGAAAATTGTTAGAGTCATTCCTCACAGATAGAACGCAAACAGTTAATGTCAATGGAACTGACTCATCCGGGGCTCCATTACGCATGGGTGTGCCCCAGGGCTCTATATTGAGACCTTTATTATTCCTGATATATATAAATGACCTTCCTTACTTTACTAAAGATCTGTGTGAGATAGTATTGTTTGCAGATGATACGTCATTGATTTTTAAAACTGACAGAGGTGAAGCAACCTTTGACGATGTAAATAATGCTCTCTCTCAAGTACTACGATGGTTTACTGCTAACAATCTTTTACTTAATGCAAAAAAAAACCAAGCTCATCAAATTCACTATGCCCAATGTGAGGCAGGTCAGTACGCATATTAATATGTCAGACGATCACATAGACGCAGTCGATTCAACAACCTTTTTGGGAATCACTATAGACTCCCGACTGCAATGGGATCCCCATATAATTACCTTGTCAGGAAGGCTCAGTTCAGCGGCTTATGCTGTGAGGAAAATAAGGCTTTTAACTGATGTCGAAACGGCAAGACTAGTATATTTTAGTTATTTTCATAGTTTATTGTCGTATGGTCGATTGCTATGGGGCTCAGCTGCTGACATCGAATCAATCTTCATGTTGCAGAAAAGAGCTGTACGTGCAATATATTGTCTTGGGCCTCGCGACTCTCTGAGGGAGGTCTTTAAAGATATTAAAATATTAACAGTAGCGTCACAATACATTTTCTGATAATATTATGTATGTTAGAAAAAACATTAGTTCGTTTAGCCTTAAATGTGATTCACATCATTATAATACTAGAAATAAAAATAAACTTGCCGTTCCGAGCTTCAGATTAAAGAAAGTAGGTAATTCATTTTTGGGGAAATGTATAAAAATATTTAATAAAGTACCACAAACTCTTGTTGACTTGCCTGTTTATAAGTTCAAAAACCACATTAGAAAAATCCTTATGGAAAAAGGATATTTCAAAGTTGAAGATTACTTGAACGAAAAGAGTGCATGGACTTAATAACATGCCTAGCTCGCACTTACACTATCTTGTAATTGCATTTCCTGTAATAAAATCAGGCTGACAAAGGTGACTGAGTTTGTTGCGCCGCTTCTTCTCATCACCAGCCGATATGAAGTCCCGAAGCGGTGGTAGGAAAAAAAAATTGGGACATGTTAAAGTGCCATTGATGGCCAATTTGCAAAAATAAATGACTCTGACTTTGACTTTGAGTGTTATAATGATCAATTCACACGAGTTGCATACGACGTTTTTCAACACAATTGCGAGGAAAAAAACAAACTTAAATTTAAAATACCTTCTCCGAATATGACTTGGCGTTTTTGCTGTTTTTCTATAGATTTTGGCAACAGGCTTTCACTCGCGTTTCGTGCCTCGATAAGTATTTCCGACGGGGTTGAATAACATCTTACTCGTCTTTACTATTTAAAGTAGACATTTTTGTTAGTAATTAACCACACAGCAACAACTTTACCAAATATTTAGGGAAAATGGCACGTACGTTTTATTTTTTTTCGCGCGCCGCAATTTCGATGCGCGCGCAGGTTCAATAATAGCACAGGAATAACCGGTTGTTCAGCCGGAGTAGCAGCAATTAAAAAAAATAAATAAACTATAAATTATTGTTTCCAAAAATTGTAGTTACTTAAGTTAATTTGTGTTTATTAATATACAATTTGATAAAATGAAATATTTATTTGTCATCTTAACCCTAAAATAATATGATATTGGTAAAATAATCAATGTTATTAGACACAAACTTTTGCTGGATTTTTAAAATAAGTTTACATTACCGCACTAGTGCGATAATGTTATTACAGCACAAGTGCGTAATATGGTGAATTATGAAACTAAAAACGGTGTTATAAGAGTCTATTTACGAGCAACTGTGTTGTTTTTTTTTTAATAATACAAAACATAATTTGTAGACTTCGATTTGTATGAAAATATATTTTTTAAATGATAATATCAAATTTCTGCCTGAACCATAGTATTATGCATATTTTAACATAGGCTAGTTTTGGCTGGATGTAATAATCATATACCTTACATACTGTATATTATTATTTTGTTGCTCTATAGCGCGCATAAACTTATCTTTTATTCCCTCCCCATGATAGCAGTCCAAATCTGTGGTTGACGATACGTTTTGTGTAAACGAACCCTTAGCCTTAGTCATCCTTTGTTGTGTGTAGATAACGCAATCATTGACGTATACGTCGAGTAACTCGTCAAATAACGTAGAAAATAAATTTCTTTTTCCAGGAATAATCAACCGCTGATATATTCCATTAATATTTATTTATGGATTTCTGGTTGGTCCTTATACTCGTTTTTGCGGTTATTTACTTCACTATGAGATGATATCTCCCCATTGCTCTTTAGGGTTCCGTACCCAAAGGGTAAAACGGGACCCTATTACTAAGACTCCGCAGTCCGTCCGTCTGTCAGTCTGTCCGTCTGTCACCAGGCTGTATCTCATGAACCGTGAAAGTTAGAAAGTTAATATTTTCACAGATGATGTATTTCTGTTGCCGCTATGTCTATAACATTAAATACTAAAAAACAGAATAAAACAAAACTTTATGGGGGCTTCGATACAACAAACGTGATTTTTTGCTTGTTTTTATAGATAATGGTACGGAACCCTTTGTGCATTAGCGAGTCCGACTCGCACTTGGCCGGTTTTTTTAGATTTCAATATTGATTCCATGGACAGAGTTGTATTTGCGTACAAGAATCACTAAAAAATAGAAATCTATTCTGTTTTTTAGTATTAGTTATAGCAGCAACAGAAATACATCATCTTCGAAAATTTTGACTGTCTAACTATCACGGTTCATGAGATACACTCTGGTGACAAGCGGACAAACAGACAGATAGACAGACGAATGGACAGGCGAAGTCTTAGGGTCCCGTTTTACCCTTTGGGTACGGAACGGAACCCTAAAAACACTAATACAAATTGATGTTAGCTGGTCGTCGGCTAAGCGTAGAGACCCCTTAAAGTTTAACTTACATCTTTCTGTTGCACCCTGTATAAAAACATGTTAATATTAGGTCCCGTATTAGGTAAACATTTATTCGATTAGCTACTTAAACTTTGTAAAGCCATTGTGCGTGCATCAGGAAAGGTTTCTGAATTTTATTTCATTAGGCGTAAAAAAAAAGTATGCCTATATACGTCCCACTGCAGGGCACAGGCCTCACCTCAACTATGAGGTGGTTTGGGCCATACTCCACCACGCGGGCCCGGTGCGGATTGGTGGAGGGGTGTTGTAAGGCCAGTGACTAAACCTTACTGTCAGATGTTATCAAGCCGCCTTAAGGCCTCTGACTAGGCTTCACGACCAATATCAAGCGATATTGGCCGGGACCAACTCTTAACGTGCCTTCCGAAGCACGGAGATGCTCGTGATAAATGTCACTAAATATGGTCGGAATGGTCACCCATCCACTCACGACCGCGGCGTTGGTTGCTTAACTTCATTAAGCGTACGAAGTAACTATTTTTATTAGGCCGAAGTATGTTTACGAACCAGATTTCTTCTTTCAGTTTATTCCGTTCAGCCGTTATATCATGATTGAGTAACAAACATACAAACTTTTAAATTTACTATTAATGGTAAGATAAACTAAATTTCCATCTACAAAAAACAAAAGAATATGATTTTTTATCAATATCAGTCAGCTAAAAATCTGTCGGAGAACGAGCAAACACGTTATTTACTACCAGCGCTCGTTAATCAAACCAGCTTAGCATCAGTATATCATAAGCTTTGACAAGTTTTGACTGGCCAAACACAAAATAAATTGCGACTCTATGATCCAAAATATATTAGCTTTTTACAACACCTCTGTTTTGATTTTAAATAACACTGGATGAAATATAAATCAGTAACTGACAGACGATATCTGAAACCCCTACGTACATAAAAATACAGGGTCGCCCAAAGATAACGCGAAACGGATGACTAGACATAGAATATTCTTAGGGGGATTTCAAATCACTTTTTTAACTCATCTAATTATGTTAAATCGCTTCACAATTGTTTTAAGATTACAAAACTTATCTATTTCGAAAAAAAACATGTATCCGAATAGTTCATTTCTCTATAACCAATAATGTCAAGTATGAAAATAAAATACAAAAAGTCTGGGCATTTGCTTGACTTTAATTTAGAGACAACCTGCATATTTTGATGAATTATTAAAGATTAGTCAGTAAAGTATTAATGCAAAACAAAGCCGCCGATTTATGTATTTGTGATTTAAAGGTCACACAATCAAACCTGTGCTCAAATACAGCACATCCTAATGCACACAGATGACGAATACTACCGGGTTAACATTATATAATAATATAATTTGCCACCCTTATCATAGCTCGGTAGTAATACTTTATTTATTTATTGATTCTTAAGCTACAAATCACCACAGAAATTTCAATATATTTCTGTAAATGTCACAATTGCAGCATTAATACTATAAAAAGCAAACCATGTTAAGTTTGAGGTTAAGTAAGCTACTATTTGTAAGTCGAGTCCTGGGCCTTAACCATGAACTCCTAAAACAATCTCAAAGTTGTCAAATCTGTCAATTTTGGTACGTCATTTCATACCCTTAGGGGCCTGTAAACAATGTAATTTTGTATTAACGGATGGCTCAATAAAAGTGTTTTTGATTTGATTTTTGATCCTTCAGCTTTCCACATTATTGTGTTACTTCAAGGTAGGTAACACAATAATGCCGAAAGCTTATTATATTGATTTAAATCTACTGGCAGTCGGGCTTCAACGTCTTATCATTCAGTCCAAAGAGGATTTAAATACTACGTATTCAGTCTTTCACACTTCTTTTTATTTATTTTGTATTATTAAATCTGCGATTATAACTTGTTCGCTTTTAAGTTTCATAAAAATTTAGGTTACAACAATGAACTAAACTTAACTTTTAAACTCGAATAAAATAGTAAGGCCATTTGTATGTCTACTGCAATGACTAGAGTTATCTGTCGTGAATTTGTCCTACTCGTAGTCCAGGTAATCTTGGTCATATTAATACCTACAATAAAGTCTCAATTTCTCTTAAATCAGTCAATTTCTCTTAGAGCCTTAGCCACAACCCCAGCCAAACATAAACGGCAAAATAAGTAAACTCGAAATTAAAAACAGGTCAGAAAAAACACATAGTACACAATTTATAACTTTTGCTGCAATTTAAATGGAGTGGTTTGATATTGTCAGCAGCTCCACATCACACTATAAAACAACTTCAAAAACCAACTACCGCGGAAGTTTCCTCACTAAAAACTAGAAAATACTGCAGGTACTTAAAAATATTCAACCTCAACTAGGTATCAACCTCGCCGAGTCATTTAATATGTCGTTCCTACGGTCTAACTAATAGATATTCCCTATTTTCAAGAAATAAAAAGAACATGTACCTATTCAACCACTTTTACTTACAATGATATTATGGGGTATCCGTTTAACGTCAAAATCTAAATTTTAGATACTAAAAATTACTTTTGAAATATACTAAAAAGCGTAGTGTAATTAGACCAAGCTGCCAACTAACCATGACCATTTTAACAATTAAAGAAAGAAATTATCACTAAAACACCGGTAACTTTACGGTTGTATGTGGCGGTATCAAGTCAAAATATGAAATGTGTCGTAATGACCACGACCGCGTTATTTTTCGTCCGACATAAATAAGGACCGCCATCAATTGTGGCATTGCCAAGTGCGGGTCGTACGAAATCTAGCCAATAAAATAACCGAACAGACAATAAAATAACTGTGCATGAAATAACTGATCCTCGGGGGCCCGTTACGTTGTTATGATTGCCATAAATTTTATGCCTCTCGTCTGGACCCGTTCTCGATTTATACCTCCGATGTTTCCGAAATATAATAAATCAGATAAGTAACTGCCGATATTTCTCTTAAGATACTAAGTTTTTCCTGTTGTTCGCGTCGTGTTTCATCGCATTAGATTTTATTGCGGCAATGAGTTGGTGTATAATACAGGTGATGAAACAGTGGGCTCACTTCCTAATGACGTGTCGCCCCCCACTTTAACCGATTTCAAAATCAAAATCAAAAACACTTTATTAAGCCATCCGTTAATACAAAATAACATTGTTTACTGGACTCGATTTACAAATAGTAGCTTACCTAAACTAAAACATAACATTGTTTGCTTTTTATAGCATTGTGAGATTAAAGCATAAGAATAGATTATCATGAAAGTATCAGTATCAAGCTATAAAGAGGGTGGCAAATTTATTCGAATCCGTACCCTACCCGCCGCTAAGTAAAAACTGTGTTGCGACGGGTAGTGTTCGTCATCGTCCGACCGCGCACCGTTTAGTAAGCCCAGTTGCCAGCACGTAATCTAGCACTGAGATATCGTATGCAGTTGTAGTAAGGGTGATTTTGTAACAATGATGCATAGACTAATGCACGGCCTGCACTGAGTTGCCTGTACTCGTTACTTGTTTGTGAGCGTAGAGCGTACTAATAAGCTCTTCTACTATTCCTATTTCTCTGTTACGGACCCCCTCAGATAGGTCGGCGGACCCCTGGGGGTCCGGGGACTACAGGTTGGGAAACACTGATAGAGTAAAGTAAAGCGTATTTAAAAAAAGTATGCCTTAACTGGTAGTTAAATCAACTGTTTTTTTATGTTACAAACTTATAATAGACATTATAATAAGGATCAAATCGGTCTAATTAACGGCTCATCTGAAATTCAAGAACTTGCACACTTACTGACATTAAAATTTTATTTTTGGAATAATTTTGGCATATGCAGATATAACTTTTTCCTCAAAACAATGTTTTCTATAAGTAAAAAACATATTTTTAAAATTTATGGAGTCTCACTAGAAGATAAAATCATGTTTAGTTTTGGTGAGCCTACTCCATCTCATTTTCATTTTGTCGTATCGCAGTTAGGTATTCCACGAAGAGGGGTTGGAAAGCAACCAATTTTTGTGATGGTTTTCGCTTACATAATAGAGGTGGCCTTTGAATTTTACTCCGCCATTATGAAAAGCCTAGTGAGGCCCGTGAAGTGTTCTCGGATTTTGCTGACGTGGGTACCCCATGTTTTTAAAGGAAATTCAAACTTGGTTTGCGTGATATTAGGATTTGTTCTGAGCTTATACATAATGATTTCCAGTTACTCCCCATATTTATTAAGGAGCGAGTTCATCAAAATATAACGGAATGTAAACTAATATTCTGTTACGTACTGAACCTTGATGATGTTCCACTACTTAATTGTATGTGCTATATAAGGTGTAACATAATGAATGCTCATTTTCATAAGGGTTGATTCTGGTGCTCAAATACAACAACTTTTATTACAGGACCAACATGGAAAATTTAAAAAAACCGGCTAATTGCGAGTCGGACTCGCGCACGAAGGGTTTCGCACCATTATCTATAAAAACAAGCAAAAAATAACGTTTGTTGTATGGGAGCCCCAATAAATATTTATTTTATTCTGGTTTTTAGTATTTATATAGATATAGAGGCAATTGAAATACATCATCTGTGAAAATTTCAACTGTCTAGCTACCACGGTTCATGAGATACAGCCTGGTGACAGACGGACACACAGACGGACAGACAGACAGACAGAGAGACAGACAGACAGACAGACAGACAGACAGACACACAGACAGACAGACGGACAGCGGAGCCTCAGTAATAGGGTCTCGTTTACCCTTTGGATACGGAACCCTAAAAAAGAGCACCGGCGTCAGCACTTATGAGGATGTGCGTTCATTATGTTACACTTTATTAAAGTAATGTTTTTGGAGATGAAAAAAAAAACATACAAAAGAAGATAGTTCACAATCCATATAAAAAAGTACGCCACGTCCGACAGTGAAACGAAGGTGCAATTTTGATTCTTCTTCATTGTGATGGGTAGCAGGAAATCTACACACGGACTTGACCGTTTCTCATTTTATTTTTGTTTACTGTAAAACGAGTGTTAACAAGTCTGTTAGGCAGAAGAAAAACTAGAACATACCGTCAATCGTAATATGAATTGCTGTAACCGCCAAAATGGCGATTTTGGGTTATATAAACAGTTCGACTGAAAATTTTCTGCTCTATGGATTGGTGTCTTTAAAATCTCTTGAAAAAAATGTCGAGTACTTTAACAAAATTTGGGTAGGTTTTTTTCATTTACACTTATTTTTGTGGTGTATGATCCATTTTATAAATAATTGCGATCTTTAGTTTACCGTAAGACATTTTTTTTGAAATGTTCTGATCAATTTTGGTGCTTACGTAAAATTTCAATGATTCGTTAAATTAAAGAACGTTATTCATTTTAGACTAAACATTGAAAGTACCTGATAAAAAAATATACCTCTTCTCCTCAGTGCCGCGCCGCGTGCATTGCCGGGCTCGGCGTAATGGAAATTCCGTAATCTTCCACCAGACGTTGTTTCATAATACAATTATCCGATAGGGCCATTGCTTAAGGCCTTAACACGCTTGAATGACCTTGACGCGTCGCGCACATACAATTTTACGCGTGCGGATGACCTCTAAAAATTGTAAAAACGTGTTTTTTATTAAATTAATGCCTTTAACAAGAATTTTCAAATAAAACTCTCAATTCATAACATTTATATTTCCAAAATCTTGTTTTGTGTGAAAACAGTAATGAAATAGCTTGTGCCGTTTAAGAGACCATTTGCAATTTATGACAAAATATACACTTTTTTGTGCATGTTTTCAAGGGACTTAAGGGAAAATCAAAATTATTCAATTTAAGAAGTTTATTAAATCCTCATCTAGCATATCGTATTAATAATATTATAAAATTTTTAGATTAAATTAACAGGTATTCTGTCAATTTGATTCTCATATTCGAGATTTTAGGCACTTGGGTGGTGTTAAGGCCTTAATCCCTTAATCTTCATTAGATGACACTAATTAGAGACACTGGCAGACGCAGCATTGGCTGCCGAATTTTTATCAACGTTGAAGCGCGCGGTTTCTTACGACTCCATTATACAATGTGTATGACAAACGTCACACGAAATGCAATCGCAAGCGCAGGCAGCTTCAGATCAGAAGGCATTGTTTCTATTTTAAATAGATAATTTTAATTAAGAAAAAGACAAAAATCTCTTCCAAATTGTGTTGTTTCATCCTACATGAAAATATAAAAAATAAATTTTAAATGTTAAAATATCTTTTCCTCTCTTTCTGTTTGGACTTAATTGACCTAATGTCCCAGTGAACATTATCACGTTAAACTTCGCGATATCTTTTCGCTTCGTCGAGTATAGTTCGTAGTAGCTGGTTGTTTTGCGACGACCACGTTTTCGCTTTCCTTGGGGATTCCAATCAAGGGCCCGTTAGGGTCATTACCAGGCTCCCTGGGGGCTGTACCCAATTATTCTTGCAGTATTTGACATAAAGGTTGCTTAGCAATTATTTTAAAAAGGTTAAATTAAGAGTGCTAACTTAGTTCAATATTATTAGGGATGCTCAGGGAAAGCTTATTTCAGATGGTGCTAGCGTTTTTGGTCTTAGGGATAGAAATAATCTTTATTTGTCAATCTTGTGAAATATTGTCAGCCGCAATGTCTTTGTAAATAAATAAATATTGGACAACATCGCATACATTGCTTTGATCCTAAGCTAAAGCACTTGTATAGAAAACATCTACACACAGAAGTCAGAGACAACGACGGTACAACAACATCCAGACTCGAGACAATATAGAAAAGTTTGTTTTCTTCATTGACTCGACCAGGAATCGAACCCGGGACCTCAGAGATGGCGACGCCTAGTCCGGCATGCTCGCTTCTTGGCTACGGAGGTCGTCGAAGTCTATGTTTTTTTGTGGTGGATAAATAAAATGTATTTTAACTAGTTCAGGCATCGCATCGAACAGAGATATCATTATTATGTTTAATTACCTAAAATTAGGCCTTAACGCAAGTTTGGCACAGTCAACAACTTAGCAGAATATCTAACCTAAGATTTTATAACATTTAAAAAAAAATAGACCGCCTCCGGTGAGACCCGAACCCACGACCATCGCATACCGGGCGAGTGCTTTTCCAACTAAGCTACCGAGACGTTAGCAGAGCTGACGAAATCTTTCAAGTGTTTCTCGCTGTCGAAGCCAGCGTTTTTTCTTTCTTTTTCTTTTCTAACAAACTTTTCAGCCTATTGCAATCCACTGCTGGACGTAAGCCTCCCCCAAAGAGCGCCAAAGAGCACTATCTCCCGCTTTTTTCATCCATCCACTGTCAGCCATCTTCCTAAGATCGTCGGCCACATAATCGTCCATCAGGCTGGGGGGGCGTCCTACACTCCGTTTACTCCACCTTTCATCAAATATCTAGCCTATAACGTTGTGATTATTGGATCTGTGTCAGAACCACTGTATCGGTGAGCAAATAATTACTTCGGGCAAGATTTAACACAATGCGATACCTTTCGGGATAAATTTGGAGTGCAGAAAGATATTATGTGAATGTATAGGTATATATTATTATGTATGTATTGTACCGTACTGTTAGCGATTTATGTATCTAGTATGTATACACCGTGCTTTTTTTAACCATCTAAAAGCCGAGGGCCAATTGAAGTATCCAATAACTAATTGTCATTCGTAAATAAAACTTGGTAATTATTAAGATTTAAAAGACTAAGAAATTAAAATAATTTTAAGCAGAATTTAGTTCGAAACATCCTGTACACGAATATGGTAGTCCACGTGGACGGTGCTGTACGCGTGGAGGTGGCAAGGTCAAGGACTATGCATTGTTGCAACCGTAAACATTATAAGCAGGATGATACATTACTATCTTGAATTGTTTGTTGATTTTTATTTAAAAATTATATGGCTGTTAAAAAAATAACACTTCCTAGAGGTTTATTAAGATGGTTACATAACGTGGGCTTCGGCTTTAAGACGGTTAAAAAAGCACGGTGTATATAAATGAATAAATAATAGACAACATCACATACATTGCTCTGATCCTAAGGTAAGTACCTAAAGCACCTGTGTTATAGAAATCAGAAACAACGACGGTACCACAACACCCAGACCCGAGCCAATATAGAAAAGTTCGTTTTCTACATTGACCCGCCCGGGGATCGAATATATTCATCTTGTTTGCGATTAATTTGACAGATTTCTATTACCGATTTTAATTTGTTGCACTGCCCACACCATTCTATCTGACGCCAAGGTTTAATGATAGAGAATGCTATTGCATATATGCATTAAGTTCGTCATTTGTACCACCTATTTTTTGTCCAATAAAGTATAAATAAATAAATAAATGTATTGTAGTAGGTGGATAACCCGTTGCTGAATACTATTAACCTATTTAAGACTGTAGAAAGTGGTGAAGCTGAAGCACTGTAGTTGAAGTTAACTTGACAAGAAACAAAGGTGGTACATCCTAGAAGTGTTCATGAAGCACCAAGACTGTACAAACTATTAACAATTCCTTAGGAACCTCACAATTAGTCTACCGTACTGCCACAACACAAAAAGGAATAGTACGCCTACTCTCAGGTTAACGCAGAAAGCAAGACCCACGTATACGTCGCAGTCGGATTGTATAAGCCGCCGTATTACAAACCAATTAGCTGTTTTACAAAACGAAGGCGTTTTGCAATACGGCGGATTGACGATACGGCGGATTATCATTACGGTGTGTCTCCGATATGACGTCTCACGTTTAGCCGAATTTACAATTCGCATTTTGTGGTGTTACGGTTTTTTTCTTAGCATAACGTCATATTATTACACTAATAATTTCAAATCAAACTATGGAAGAGGTATGTAGACGACGTATTCTGTGTATTGAGAGGAAACAACCAAGATGTAGAAACTCACCTGTCATATTTAAATGGTATCCATCCAAAAATAAATTTTACCTGCGAGATAGAAGAAAACAGAAGCCTAGCATTTTTTGATGTGAAGATTGAAGTGCGGAGTGACGGTTCACTGAGTCACTCTGTCTATAGAAAATCCACTCACACTGACCGCTATCTCAACGCAACCTCGCATCACCACCCTCGACATCTTAATTCTGTAGTAACTGCACTGACAAACCGACCCTATGACTTGTGTGACTTTGAACACCTAGACCAAGAGTTGGAACATGTTCAGAAAGTCTTACAGAATAATGGATATAGAGGGCAGCTACCATCTAGACACAAATCAAGACACTTTAAAGACACAGTAGACAGGCAACCTGTGTTCTTGCCATACATAAGAGGAGTGACAGACAAGATCTCAAACGTACTTCATAAATACTCACTTAATACTGTCTTCACTCCATTAAGAAAAGTAACACAATGTCTACGATCTCCAAAAGACAGCTTCCCAATGGAGAAACCGGGTGTCTATAAGATTGACTGCAGCTGTGGCAGTTCATATATCGGCCAAACAAAACGTACCATAGCGTGCCGAATGAAGGAACACATAAAAGCGGTCAAAAACAACGACAAACAGAAATCGGCAATCGCGGAACATTTGTTGGAATCAGGTCTAAATCACTGGATTGAGTTTCACAACCCTCAGATCATTGCGACAGAACGCCACTACATACCAAGAATGGTCAGGGAAGCGATTGAAATTACAAAGTACAAAAATTTCAATCGCGAGGATGGGTTTAAATTGTCAAGTGTCTGGAATCCAGTGACTCGTATGTGCAAAAACCGGAAAAAACAACAAACTGCTGTTTCGCGGTCAGATACTGTTAGTGTTGTGTGTCGAGAACAGGTGCGAGAAAATAGTGAGTTTGTAGACAATGGTACCGACGCGTGCAATAAAAGACAGCGAAAGAGGGTAGACCGATATGTTTGCCCTTAACAACTTACCCGCAAGATCTTCAGTTACTCCGTGATCATGGCGCTTGCAACAGTGCCGAAATATCGGGAACTCAAAAATAAGGTACATGGTAACAATCCCGTAACAAACTATTCTAACACTAATAATTGTCTAATATTCCGCCATACACCATAATCTAAAGCAAACTTAATGGTTTTAACGTTCATTACTATAACCTGTAAATCTAGTTATCATATTTACGGCTTTTGTACAGTTCAATATTGCGACGAATAAAAATTATTTGGCTGCACAATTATTAATTTCACAATCATTTAGAATATTTTTCAACCATTTAGTCCACTTTTAAGCACTCTTACTGTTCGACGCTATTTTTGTTGTTTTGACTGGCAGCGTCGCGAGTGTTGAAAATTGGTACTATAAACTGCCAAAGCGGCGGCGCCGAATTCCAAAACGCCTAGACGTATTGAATAACGTGAAAGCTCGTATTCAATACGATGGACTTTCATTACGACCCTATTGCAAAACGCCTCCGTTTTGTAAAGCAGCTAGTTGGTTTGTAAAACGGCGAATTATGCAATCCGACTGCGACATATACATGGTGTTAGGTAAATGTTATATGAAGCCAACACTAGCCCATTTTAACATTTATGCATATAAATAGTATGGTGAAGTCAGAAATTGGATATATCATTTTACTTTTTCATGTTCATACCTACAAAACTTTTTTTTTAATCCGATGCTTGAATATAAGTTTTTCAAAAATGATGATATGAACTTATGTTAACATAGACTAGTGTCAGCTTGATATACCTACTATTTACCTAACACCCTGTATAGGTATTACGTATTCACGCTCTTGGCAGCAATTACAACGCGCGTTTGTTATAAACTTGTTTTTTTTTTTTAAATTAAGTTGGTTCAATTTTTTTGGGAAAATACTTTGTAAACAAGCGATATGTTATTATTTTTATTTTATCCGCGTTTTGGACTACCCATTCGGCATAATCGTTAATGATTATTTAAACGACGAAAGGTACTCTATTTCCTTGTTTACTATTTAAAAAGAGGCTGGCAATAGCGATCGAGTTTGCACTGCTGCTTCTCTCTACTATATTGTTCCGAAGCAACAAAAGTGGGGAAAAAAATAGGACGTGTTAAACAACTTTATTAATTCCTTTAAGCAGTTTTTGTTTTATTGATTTTTAATATTTATTAGATAACTTTCATCTAGGGGGTGATATTTATTACTGCTAAATACCTACAGCAATTTTTTTTATTTGACCACATTCTAATCGAAAAATGCCGACACATTCTACATCCAAACAAACTTACCGCTTTAGCACCACTTCTGCGAGTTCCTATCTTGTGGAACTGCTCCCGCTATTTATCAGACTCGGCCAAACTACGAACCGTCTGAGTAATGTTGCGGTACAACCTTCTGGGCGAAGAGGTCGCTCCAAATCCGTCCAGATTTATAACCAGCGGCCAACTTCGGCAATTTTTGTGAGAAATGAACCGGGTCCGAGTGGCACTAGACATTCTGGGCGATATCTTTTCTTAGCCCGTTTCACAACTCAATACTCAAACATGTATAATCAACCATAATGAAATGGGTAGATGTTATGAAATAATTTATGGACTGAGTATAAACCCTGTCTTATGATGCTATGCTATGCTTATGTATTTGTAAATGAGTAGGCATAATAAATGTGGTTAATTTTTTACCTTTGTATAATCAAAATGTTATAAAATTAATTGGGTGTTATTCAGGATTTTTGCTAGTATAATATAATCCTAGTTTTTTACTTTAATCTAATTTGTCTTTAAAAAATATATAAATATATATAATACAGTAAATTTTCGAAAAGTGTATTTTTTAGCTTTTTCTTTTTTATAGTTAAAGTAATTCAAATTTTTCTAAAATTAAAAAGTGTACAAACTACGTCAGACTTTAATTAATTAATGTTTTAAAAAGATTATCCAACCCGTAAATAAATTACAAATACCAAGTAATTCTTTATTTAGAAACTCAATCCAGTTGACTCGTGTAACGCTGTTAATCCAATTCTTTTAATTTAAACTGGCCAAGCACAAGTCGGACTAATGGACCAAGGGATTTTCTAACCTTTTTTGGGTAGCGACCTAGCGACCCATACTTGATAGACTTTTAGTGTCTGCTTTCAAAACTATCGATAGTATTTCTTTGTGTTAATAGTATTGGTACTCGCCCAAAATACCTCAGTGCCTAAAGACGAAAGTCTACAACCAATCTATGTTACCAGTGATGACATACGGAACAGAAACGTTGCCTCTTACTATGGCCCTTATAAGGAAATTCAAAATTGCACAGCGCGCTTTTGAAAGGGCTATGTTCGGTTTTTCTTTGCGTGATCAAATCAGAAATGAGGAGATCCGTGAACGAACAAAAGTCGCTGACAAAGCCCGACAGATTAGCAAGCTAAAGTGACAGTAGGCGGTGCACATAGCACCGAGAACCAACGGCTGATGGGCCAGAAAGGTTCTGGAATGAAGGCCACGTACCAGCAAGCGCAGCGTGGGACGTCCATACCCACAAAGTGGACAAACTACTTGGTAACGGTCGCAGGAAGCCGCTGGATGCAGGCCGCTTCCAACCGGTCAATTTGGAAGTCACTAAGGAAGGCCTAAATTCAGCAGTGGACGTCCTGAGGCTGAAATGATGATGATGATGTATTATTGGTGTAGTTATTTAAGCAATCGTTAATATCGATACAGTCGATAGTGCTATCAATAGTGTACCTACCTAAAGTAAAGTAAAGTATGCCTATATACGTCCCACTGCAGGGCACAGGCCTCACCTCACCTATGAGGTGGTTTGGGCCATACTCCACCACGCGGGCCCGGTGCGGATTGGTGAAGGGGTGTTGTAAGGCCAGTGACTAAACCTTACTGTCAGCTGTTATCAAGCCACCTTAAGGCCTTTGACTAGGCTTCACGACCAATATCAAGCGATATTGGCCGGGACCAACTTTTAACGTGCCTTCCGGAGCACGGAGATGCTCGTGATAAATGTCACTAAATATGGTCGGAATGGTCAACCTGGTAAAAAATGGTACCTACCTACCTAACTGAAATTCAAAGTCAACCACCTAAAACCAAATTATCGATAGTTTGCCATCAATAACTGAACTTTTTATTCAATTAAGGAATTTGTCGAAAATAAACAATAAAACATAATTATTTCGTTCTATTGATGCATAGATTTATTGAACTCACTCGAAACTCATTCGAACAATTAAATATCCTTTGACATTTTCTTAAATTTACATGCCATAGCATTATGGCTAAGTAGGTCTATGTAACCACCTATTTATAGCAAATAAAAGATTTGATTTGATTTAAATGACTTTATGTTGTGTGATGAGTTATCGGAAGACAAATGAAACGCCATTATAGGTGGAATGGAAGAGAGCATAGACGTATATTTTCTTTTTTAAATTATTTTACATCATATCCATAGATAGTGCACAGATAATGAAGATAATGCCAGGACTATATTTTCAATTAACAGATTTGATAAGTATCTAGAAGAAAAGGGTTCTCGTTTGGTGATTTCCAAATAAATGATCCCTAAAAAGTAGCAAATCAATACTTAAATGTTCGAAGCAAATTAATGAATCCCAAGAGCTAATATCAGGTTACAAAGAGTTGACTTCTTAAATCTTAGTAGAAAAAAATACAAATAAACAAAACAAAACATAATACTGTGCTGTGTTTTTATCCCGGTTAAATGTTCCTGTAGGATATTAAATGAACTAAAGACAACGCGAGCCAAGTCGCGGCCAACGGCTAGTGTTACCATTTTTTTTTTAAATATTAATAGTTTAATTAAAAATAAATAACACTTGAAAAAAAATCATCGACCTCAGATGGGACTCGAACCCATGTCCCGTCGCAAGCCGGGTTTACCAACTAAGCTACCGAGGACGTCACATGACAAGATGAAATTCCTTAAGTGTTTTTTCTCGCTGTCAAAGCCAGCGTATCTCTGAACAATGTTGTAGCTATAAAAAGTTGTAGTTGACAGCGAGAAAAAACACTTGAGGAATTTCATCTTGTCACGTGACGTCCTCGGTAGCTCAGTTGGTAAAGCACTCGCCCGGCTTGCGATGGGACGTGGGTTCGAGTCCCACCTGCGGTCGATGATTTTTTTCAAGTGTTATTTATCTTCAATTAAACCTTGCATGAAATTGCTAAAAACAAAAATTTACAATATTCATAGTGTCAAAGTCAGTAGTAGTTTCATTAGACACCAAAGGCAGAATAACATTGCTCTGTCCTTAGAAAATGAGAGAGCAATTAAAAAGCAGCGCGTCCGCGCTACTGAACATAATTTACACAAACAATGTCCAGGCCAGTGGCGTTTAGTTCAGTGCCGCAGTAGGGCTGGCTCTATTATTCGTTAAATTAAATGTTTTATTTTTGCCTGAATTTTAAACGTATCTGTATAATTGTACATCTTTTTAAATGCCAACTATTAAGCAAGATTCGCATTTGCAGTTAGCCACGAAAGTGGTCTGCAAGGTTTTGCGTTTTAGTATTGTTATTTGTAATGATAAATAATTTGAATGCGCCGTTTCTTCTCATCACCAGCCGCTATGTAGCCGCTAGTCTCAAATCGGTGGTTGGGCTAAGTTATATTTTGGGACGTGTATAAGTGCCCGGAAGAGAGTCTTTATACTAATAAATAATTTGAATTTGAATGGGTCTTGACTATTAGTCGTTCTGTTCTGCATTAGATATTATGATTTATTTTAAGAGTATAGCGAAGTGATTATAAATAAAACAATTTTAATGGTGTAGTTTTTTTATTATATATATTCTTTTGTTTTTTTTTTAATTTATTAAAATAAATATTTTTGTTTCTTTAAAATTTATTCAATTACTTCATTTAAAACTTATTATCTATTTTTACGTGCTAAACAAAAAAATCTCCATGCATTGCAAAAGGGTTTACGAATGTATTGAAAATTGAGACCAAAACTTTACGCTGCGAAAAAACCGGTACTGGTACCGAAACCGATAAAAATCCACGTTGTATAATGCTTACAGTTTTTATCTTGTTAGATGGTTAACAACAATAACAAGTAACCACTAAAGCTGACAGTGGCGGTCATTCATTTTATTTCGAGGTAGGCAGTAGATACTTACTTATATATTTTTTGATGAAAATCTGCGTTTTTCATCAATGACACACATTTGTAAGTACCTACTGCCTACCTTATTTCATTTACCAGGTAGGCTGAAGACGCCTTCGGAGAGTCATGGAAATACCTCGTCTTCAGGGCGGGAAAAAATATGGCTGAGCCGAAGCTCAGCTTCCAGATCACTAAGATCTGGTGCGTTCGGACAAAACGGGAATATGATGTCCAGGCGATAGTGGACTGTATGAAAATAGGATTATGAGTTTGGTTACGGGGTTTTTATATTGAAATTTATAAGAAGCTAGAACTGGTCAAAGAACGGAAAAACATTAGGAAATAGTGGTTGGTTGGCTGTCGATAAAGAGACAATAGATATAATACAGAAAGATGCACGCCTACCTTTGGTTAGCAAGGGTTTCTTCGCGTCTTCTTCCTTGCGCCTTGGTCCAGGACTGCGTGGATAGCCACGCGGATACGGGCAGAACGTGGCCAATATCGCATCAACTTCGTTTATATTTCACCAACACAACACTTCACTATCAATTTAAAATTTTCTACTACCTTTACACCAAGACTCGAGTTCGACACAAGTTCTAAAACGTACTGACTTCCAGCACATGAGTAATGAAACGGAACAGAGACAAAGCTAGATACGAATGCGCTGTGATAGGTACATCACTACAAGTGCAACGCGTGTGTGTGCGTGTCCACTGGCCGCTTGTCACGTATGAGCCGAAATCGCTTCAAACTAGATCAGCCAGTGGTCAATCTGCGGGCTTGCAGGCGTGACACGACGCTCGAATATCGTGCGTGTTTTGTTTTTGTTATCGAGTTTCTCACATAATACGTAAGTAATATTTTTGTTTTAGTATTTAAAAAGTGTTGTAAATATGGTTGTACATTGTACTGTGTGTCATAATACCTCCTGACAATTTTATTGCATTTGTTGAATTGCTTGAGAAAAAATTTCGCGAATATTTTGATCTTCATGCACAAATTTTTAATATTGATAATGTCATATTAGCACGTTTGCAAGATTGTACATTTCATATGCCATATGTTTCTTTACTCATGTGCTTCCAGGCTCTAGATGATTCTAGAAGCCAACAAAAGAACGTCGCTCATGGACGCAAGTCACGACGCTAGATGTGGTAGGCGTGCGGTGCGAGGGAGATTGACATAATATAGTAAAAGGGAAGGAATGACAGGCAAACTTAAAATATTAAATTAGGGATTAAAGAAAAGAATTAAAGAATTTGCGAAATAAAAGAATGGCGGACCATAGGCACTGCCTAATTGCAGCTATAGTGGACGAAAACTGTGAGCATTATAATGATGTAGGTATATTGAGCATAAATATTTTTTTACTGAGGCAACCCTAAGCTTACGTTGGCACTGTCGCTTGCGGCGCCGCGGGCCGATGCTAGTTAACATACTTTTAATTTAATTTCGCTCGTATCTCAACGGACTCGGATAATAAACGTATTGTGACTGTCAACTTTGTTTCAAACGAATATTTGTAAACTATCTCGTCGCTCTTTTTGCTACGTTAACAACATTCAAGGTTATATTTTCGACCTGATTAGCGCGTGGCGTTGTGATTCACATTGAACGCAGAGGGTCCCGGGTTCGTTACCCAGTTTAGGTCAATTTATAAAACGAACTGTTCCAAATATTCTTAGATTGATTTCCGTCAGCTTCCTCATAACTCAAAGATGTACATTAAAATTTTCTGAAAATAAGAAAATATTTTAAGAGACGTTCCAAGCGGAAAGAAACTTAAAACTCAAATATTTTCAATGATTTCTTCATATCTTTTGAACCCTAAATGGAAAGCAGAATTAAACGTAGCTTTTAAAATATAACTGTCGATTTAATACTTAGCATGAAATGTTTTATGCCATAACGGCAAGGTCCATTGAAATTCAGTAATAAAGTCGAAAGTGTCGAAACGGAGCTTTAAAATAAAAGTTGTTCGCAAATCATAGGCTTTGCACAAGTTTTCTCGGAACGTTTCAGACTGCTTTACCGTTTATTGGTACTTAAAGGCGACTTAGCAATTATTGAAAACGATTAGAAAAGTATTATATCTCAACGAGTGGTAAAACTTTAGGGGTTTTTCTCATGGTTGAAAATAATTTATTTTTAGATCAAATATCTGAGTGTAAAATCAATAGAATCAAAATATCGCGACCCATTAGCTAAACTTATTTCCTTGAAAGTAAACTGGAATTGCACGCGCGTAGATCGCGCGCCGCTCGCGTACTGTACAATCCTTGCATGAGTTGCGCTAAAGAATCGCACCAAACGATTGCAGTAACGGTGCGCGTGTTGCGCGCGTGCAGCTCGCAAGAGCTGCGCATTCGCCAGATCTGGACGTTACCCTTAGAGCAACACGTATTATGACAGACGAACAAGAAAGTAAGGCTTCCGTTGTTTAATTTAAGGTACGGAATATTAAAAATGGACCTATTTTAATAACAAAATAAATAAATGCTATGGGTATTGGGTATACAGAAGTTAAACTTCATACAACACGTGCTGCAACATTCACATAAATAAATCGGATACGCTCGGACTCAAATTCTTCCGGCGTGTTTTGAGAGTTAGTGTCCATGACCAATGTCTATGTGTGCTCAAACCAATGGGAAACCAAACTATTTTGAATTTAAAAACATGGGTACATATCACTAAGACTTATTTACCTACTTATTGATGACCTGCCTTTGCCGAGAGGCGAGCACGCCGGACTTGACTTTGACATCTCTGAGATTTCTGAGAACCCCAGATTGATTCCCGGTCGGCTATTGACCATTGGTAGAAATTTACTTTAATTTACTATCTCGGTGGTTCTGATTTCTTAGATGTTATCCAATATTTATTATTACTTATATTATTCAACTTCTCAGAATCGAGCAGATAACTCAGCATATTTCTCCATTTACTTGCAAACATCAAAGGGAGTGCCAGCCTAATGATATCAAAGAAAATAAATAAAATCTCCGCCGTCCGTTAATAATATTATTATCCATCAAAGCCCCAATTATGTTCGAATAACACTCGAATTACACTCGTCGGTGCGTGTGATCCGGTCGAATAGGCGGGCCTTAAATAAAACTCGGCGCACACAGGCCGGTTTTAAAATCACTAAAATAATAAAATATTAATAAAAAAGCCGTTTGTACTAACTTTGGTCACTAAAAAAATTACCCATACTACTTTTTGATCACGTTATTTTATTTGTGTGGGGAATTTGTTTTTAGTTAGATGTTGATCCCATACAAAATACTATTGTACCTAAGTACCTATTTGAAAGAGGTTTAACGTATTTGGAATTATAATGTTGTATTTTTCGATATTTAATACTGAAGTTGCTCGTCGAATGGTTAACTTATATGTGGGCATTATTTCAGATATAATGGAAGTTTTATTGTTATCACAACTAAACAATAGTTTTAAAAAAAACTTATTTAACTAAAATAAAGTAAATTCAATGCATTTACAGTAATTTATCAATTACTTTATTCTACAATCCTCTCTTCGACCTAGTTGAAGATAGCCAGGGCGGTCACCAAAACCAAAGTCAAACATTATCAATTCTGTCAAATTTTGTATGAAATGACGTACCAAAATTGACAGATTTGACAACTTTGAGATTGTTTTTAGAGTTCATGGTTACCCCGCTGGTATGCTAACAAAGTAGGTATGACTTTGAATGGCTTTAAAAATACTTTGGATTATAAATAAAGCATATTTAATTTTTATAATAGGAAAATACCTTTTTCTTAATACACGGTCAGCCTAAGATTTAGATACGTATATAAACTAGAAGATGATTGAATACATCGGAGTGCGATTTGGAGTACACAGGGATAAAGTGAAAATAAAACAATCGTTACGACTTTCCTCCGGGCAATAGATGGATTGTGTTAAATTAATGGACTTTGCCTTTTTTATGATTGCCTATAAATAGCATTCATCCAGGACTTTACGACTGGAAAATTTAATAAAAACGCTGATGTTTAGATTATAAAATGTCTACAAATTGGTACGATTGGTGTCCTAAACTTATTTAAAATTTAATATAGCTATTTTAAGAGAGTTTTAAGAGAAGCTCAAACCACTGAACGGATTCCGCTGAAATTTGGCACACATATAGCTATTAAAATGTAGGCATTCGCTAAGAAAGGATTTTACAAAACCCACCACCTGAAGGGGTAAAACGGGGGTTCAAAGTTTGGATGGAGCAACAAGATCGCGAGGTTAATCCTTTAACTAAATAAGTAAAAACTTGTTTCAAGGTTTTGATATTTACTGTGTTTGACATTCATTTATTCACTCAAAGTCAAATCTAACGTACCTAAGCGAAGCTGCGGGCTAAAGCTAGTAATAAATAAAGTAAAAGTGGGTTTTGAAGAGACCGCTGAAATATGCCAATTTTCAACTTGCACTTTGAAACTTGCGGTTCTTCTATAATAAAAACTAAAAAGTTATGTTTTCAGAGAACTTTAAGTAGGTACTTAAATTTCTTACTTAGTATCCGAGTTTTAAGCAAAAATCCGGAAAAGATCAGATTTTTTTCTAATTTATTGCGTTTTTCTCAATTTTGCATCACGAAATTTTGTTAGCAAACCTTAGATTCAGATTCAGCACCCCAAAGCAAATCAGAACTACCCCAAAACTTTCATAGCAAAAACACAACTTCACTAAACTAAAAGTAAACAAAAGCTGATAGTCGAATCTTTAATTATAGCTCTCTATATCTTGAATACCTAAATGAAATAGGTATTCTAACAAACATGTCATTATGTATTTAAAAATATATAACATGAACCTGAAGGTCCCGTTCACATTGGCATGTTTTTTTGCGTACCTATACCTACCGCTTAGACGCTTTGGTCACAGAACCAACGAACGTTAATGTTTTAAAATGACGAACAGCTACTTCATTCAGTAAACGCGAAAAAATGCTAGTGCGAACCTTACCTGCGATTTATTTAATGTGTAAAACTATAGGTGTCATCAATACGTCATTAGCACAATTTTGCAACACTTTGAAACAATGCAAAATGAAACGGCACCTTAACCGCGACTACTAAAAGTTTCGAACTAAAAAGGGAAACTGGAAATTCTCAATAGTATCTCGACGTACAATTGCTGAAAACCACAACGGAACAAGGGAGCTGCAGCGAACACCTCTACATAACTTTTAATTGCCAAGTTCGATTCAATTTAAGAGAGCATATCTTTGGCGGGCACCGCCGCGAGCGCATGAATGACTTCGTTAGGGGAACTCCGTCTGCCGGCCGCCGCCATGAAGGTGGGAAAAACAGCGAATATTTTTTATCCGCCGACTTGAAAAAGGAGAAGGTTCTCAAAGTGACGCTTTGATTTCTTTTTCAGGGTTCCGCACCCAAAGGGTCGTGTAGTGCCGGCACGTTAAAAGAATAGCACCATCCCTTCTCTTCCTATGGGTGTCGTAAGAGGCGACTACAAGAGAACCGCCACAAGAAGACGGGCAGCAGCGTCTCCTCTCCACCATTGGCCAAACTGCGATCGCCAACCCGCCTGCCAAGCGTCGCAATTATGGGAAAATCCTCCTTTTGGAGAGCCCTGTGTCCAGCAGTGGACTGATATAGACTGGTGATGATGATGATGACCCAAAGGGTAAAACGGGACCCTATTACTAAGACTCTGCTGTCCGTCTGCCTGTCTGAGATACAGCCTGATGACAGACGGACAGACGTCTGTCATCAGGCTGTATCTCTTGAACCGTGATAGTAGGACAGTAGAAATTTACACATATTAATTTATGTATTTTTGTTGCCGCTTTAGCAATAAATACTAAAAACCAAAATAAAATAAATATTTGAGAGGGCTCCCATACAAGAAACGTGATTTTTTATGTTTTCGTACGCGGTTTGTTTGCTAAAAGTGAACCGATTTTGATGATTCACCTCACTTCAATAAAACCACGGTATCTCCAACCAACACTTGAGTATATTCTTCTTTAATCACTTCATATTAATACAAATACAATAATTATAACAATCATCAGCTATCGGACCTAGATGCGACAAATAGTCTTAACACCACTGAGGACAACGAAGGAATGAATACAGATTTTGGCCGATCCAAGTCGAATCTCTCTACCCCACTACATTACCACTTCTAGCTGAACAAATAACGACAAGAGACGGTTGTTAACGGCGTCGCCATTTAACGGTTTTTAAAAATAAACTAGAATCAAGAAAAAAATATACTAAAATCATGACATTTTCAATCGATCAATAATAATCCTCGGGTGTTGTGGCACCGTCGTTGTTTTAGATTTCTATAACACAGTGCTTTAGCTACTTACCTTAGGATCAGAGCAATGTATGTGATGTTGTCCAATATTTATTTATTATTTATTTATTTAATCCTTTATCATAATAAATTAGCGCATCCAAAAATTACCACATCCATATTTTTTACCACCTTCAGCGAGTTTTCAGCGGGCGAAGTTAAATTGATCATTCCAAACTCGCATAATGGCCACTAAGAAACGTTTCAGGGCCGAGTGAAAAGCAATAACGGCTTTCTAACCGCTTTACGCTTTGCCAGTCATGGCTCAGGCCTAAGAGAAGCAAAGTTTGTTTAAAAATAAAATCTCAATGGCTTATTTTAACAGCAAAGCGTCTTTAACCTTCCGAAGTGGAAAGTTTCCCAAGATAAAAATAGACATTAGATAGGCTTAGTGAGATTTGTTTTCGTAGATTATTTTAATTCAGTATTTTGTTTTATGATTTTTTTTGTAAGGATCTAGTAAATTAATCGCAAGTTCTTATAAAGGTTTAGTCTAGGAATGACTGATTCGCGGAATGACTACATAGTCTATAATTGACCAATTCTTAGAATGTACAATTCTATAAATTGAATATAAACTTTGTTTAGTTTCACAAAAACAAAATTTGAATATAAAAAACATTGTCGTTCGTTTTAGTCGGTTTCACAGAAAGTAGCGGAGCGTAGCAAATCTTACTTGTTCTATGGTCGGTTTGATTTTCTGGAAATCAAAAACTGTACGTTATTTAATTGCTCAAAATATAGATCTACTTCAATGAGTGTTCAATCATACGTAACATAACGATGCCGACGATGTCGTAGCACCACAGCTCCTAAAAGTGCGATAAATTTGCGGAATTATGCATAAAGGATTAATCGTATTCCGCAGTATGTCTGAAGCAGGCATTACCATTACATTTCGTCAGCCCGGCCAGACTCAAACGATACACGACATCCACACAAGTCGAATTTATTCCAACCGGCACCCAGTCCTGTTCAAATAAGAGCTTGAGTATGAACACACGGGGTGCAGTAGGCCCACGAAACTTCTTTAATGACGACAGACAGGGGTATCTGCTATTCGCTTAGACAGTCGGCGACCACAGAATTAAGAATAGTTAGATATAAGAAGACACTAGACCACAGAATAAAGATAAGAGGAAGATCCCCTCCCTATTAAATCGGGTGGCGCACAGTGGCAAACTGACAGGTAGGGCATAGCTGATCTGGCAGAGAGAGAGATGGTCCTAGTCCATTGGACTAGGTGAAACATGCAGACGTATGGTTGTCTTAACTCAGGTTTTTAGTAAGTATACTGGCTTTTATTGCACTCAAAGATAATATAACTCCAAGAAAAACAACCAGCTCAGTGGGAATCTAACCCACGTCTCATCGCATGCCAGGCGAGTACTTTTCCAACTAAGGCACTGAGGACGCTACCATAGTATTACTATTTTGTTACTCTCAATCTGAGGTTCGAAGTCCAATGCCTAGCTGCTTCTGGTATGTGTAACGTGTTATTTTGACGCTGAAAAAGGCTTTCTGCTGACCACAGACAACGGGATGTATGCAAATTTTGTAAAAAAAAGCGTAGAAATAATCCTGCGCGCATGCATATTGTTAGATTTCGGGTTTGTGGGAGCCTATCTTTCCTCTCCAAGCTTCAGGCTACGTCTCATGGCTCTCTGTCTGTAATTCTTATAGCAATAATAGCACCAGAGGACACTGAAATCATAGGTACTCAGTGTCCAGTACCTAAATATTTTGTTTTTCATAACCGTAGGAACGGCGCTCTACTTGTGGCTACTGTATCCACATCTATTGCGATGTAAATGTCGCAGACGCATTTTAATGAGTCGTCGTTTTGCCCGACAACGTTTTTGCGTTTGTTTAGGATCGGGGTTTTTCGCCGGCGCATGATCCCTAAGACCGCGGATAGTGGGCGAGCAATGAAAATAGTTGGGCTGATTGGATCTAAAAAACCGCTAGAGTGATGCACTCGCGTTAATGTCTGCTGGTTTATCACAATTTTTGTTTGTCCAACTGTGTCCCTAACAACCTGTCAACTATTCGTATAATTATATTGTTATTTGGGGATTTTAGCTGGGTTTGTTTATGTTTTTGTACTTTTCTCGTTTTGATAAAACAGGTTGATCATCTCATGAATATACACCGTGAATTTTGAGATACCCGAGAAAATTAACTAACATACTCAGATATCGATATACATCGAATTTGGCGAATAAAAAAAACGGAACGGCGTACGGCGTTGGCGTACGGAAGGAATAACTATGAATGAAAAAAAAATCATTCATAGTTATTCCTTCCGTACGCCAATATTACGCGACTAAATTAGGTGGATTTTGGTTCCGTTAATGTTGGAATGATAATGATTACTATTTGAATTAGCAGGACTTTTATAGTGCATATTTTTTAAGGAATGTTAGGGACCAATAAATAAATTTCTCAAAAACGTTTTTTTTTTATTCGCCGAATTCGATGTATATCGATATCTGAGTATGTTAGTTAATTTTCTCGGGTATCTCATAATTCACGGTGTATACAATCTTTACAATGATGAAATTGAGAAAATTGTTGTCGAATAGTACAATTTTTTTGTGATTGCAACGACACGTCCTGATTTCGTTAACGTTTCCATAAGAGCAGTATCACGAATTTTGCAATGCGGATGCTTTACAGGGACCACAACGAGCTGAGAGCGCTTTTATTCACTTTATTAAAGCATTTTTCGGTTTAAGCGTTTCTTATGTTTTAAACTTGAAATTTTACTTTTGCAAATGCATATTTTGGATTTATAGGGTTGTAAAATCCTTAAATTTTTATAGCATTCGTCGATAAATCAAAATTTACCAACTCGATATTTCAATGACGACTAAAATGATGACTGTCTAATGAAGCAAGCGCAGCGAGAGTTCCCTGACACTAGATTGCATGTTAGGTTGTTAATCTGTGACTGGCCACCGCCGGATTTGCAGAATAGAATTTTCCGATTGAAATTCAACTATATCCGAGCTCTGGAATTGTTTTTCCGTTGACAAAATTTACATGTCGGTAAAAGTTTTCCGGGTTTTTGTGATGGATGATCCTAATAAAATTGAAATAAATAAGCTACAGATAACATTGTAAGTAACTGTCATTGTCTCCTGGTAACTGGTATTGTAACTCATTAATTCAGTAAATATGCTGTCTTTTGGACAACTCTATATGCGTCCAACAATGTATGTTTGGCCTACGACCGCGTTAGAGACATTATATTAACAGTCCAAAAAAAATCTTAGTCGCTTTATAATACAGGAATCAGGTACAGCATGAAATGTAGTAAGTGCAAGCTTACAAAAAGTTATAAAAACCGTACGACCTTGTCGTCTACATAATCGTAAGTGTATTTAGAAATCGTTTTTTGCAAGGATTTTAGGTAATGTTAATTTTGTTATTATAAACAGGTAGGTAGTTTAGCAAAAGTCTAAAGTCAACTTATTTTAAATACAAAGATTTTTATTCAGTGGCATGGGTATTCCAATACACTTAAACCCAAGCAAGTTTAGAAAATTCAGTTTTTAAATTGAACTGAACAAGAATTGAACCCGTGAAGAAAAATTCACGCATCTAATTGGTTCGGTAGAAAGTAATTGAAGACTTTTGAAATTTACTCTTTTGTTTAACTAATCAGTCAAATAGTCAAATAGTAATTAGCCTATAAAAAAGAGAAAGTAATTATCTCTGGGAACGAGGCAGTTCTTAAGATGCTTAATTAATTAGGTTACGTAAGATTGTCTGGGGGGTAACCATGAACTCTTAAAACAATCTTATAGTTGTCAAATCTGTCAATTTTGGTACGTCATTTCATACAAAATTTGACAGAAATGATAATGTTGGACAGATTTGAGATTGTTTTGAGAGCTCGTGGTTACCGCCCTGGTCTCGGTGGGCCGCTATCAAGTACTGGGTCACATACACACAACTCTTCGAGTGAGATTCCATTGAGGCGGACCTGAAATTAGTTATGTAGCAATGGACAAATATTTAACCAGCTCAGCTCACTAGGCCCCAACGGACGGTGTGTTTAGCGGAGCAAAGAAATGCGGCGTCGTATTTCTAAGGAGAACCGACAATCGTATACGGAGCGAAGCTGAGCAAGCCTGAGCTTTGCAAAACCCAGTCGTACAGCAACTTTCTTAATTACGCTACTCTGCTCGACTCAGGACAGCACCCAGCACCAATAAAGCACATTTGATGAAACTGCTCAACTCAGCTCCGACTCAAAAGATTGACAGTGGATTTAACCGCTTAGCTTAGTAGGTAGTAAGGTGCGGACGTATGCCTAGGGTTACCCTGGGCGATCACTTGCGGCTCTCGTCCACCATTGGCACTGGAGGATGTCGTCAAGATTTTTATTGTGTAGGCAGGTCTCTTTTCGAGTCCTTGGGTCCCACATTCCCCAACGGCTCCCACCGAGGGCTGGTGGGGTAATATGTGACTCGATAAAAAGGTAGGTAAGTAAGGTATTAACGTCCGTGGGCAAAATACCATGTAACGCAAGGATGTCATTTCCTTAACAATCAGTGTGTTATCTGGCGCAAATTGATATTTCTTTAACTGCCTCATCATCTCAGCAAATTGCAGTCCCCTGCTGGCTGTAAGCATCCCCTTAAGAGCGTCAAAGAGCACATCTCCCGCTTTTTTCATCCAGCCACTACCAGCAATCTTCCTAAGTTCGTCGGTCCATCGAGCTTGGGGGTGTCCTACACTACGTTTGACAAGATGTCGACACCACTCGATTTATCTGCCTACCAACCAACTCACTACTCAATTCCGTTTCCGAAAAAGAATTTTCAAATTACTAGAACAAGATGGAAGCTGAAAGAATGTAATGGCATATCCTAAGTCCTAACAATCTTACTCGCAATGCCAATTGTCCGAAAGAGTTGTGAATCCCTTAAGCCGCCTTTACACAAATGTAACAGACGCGAACACTGAAACCGTTTAACGCCGTCCGAGCGCAGACGAAGACAGTCGTGTAAAGACGCCTTATTGAGTCTTTTTTAAGGTTATGGTTTTCCGATAGCATAATGTTGCATAGAAAATGGTGCTACAATTTGAACTGTACTTAAAAATTGTAAATTTTTGTTTTTAGCAATTCCATGCAAGGTTTAATTGAAGATAAAGAACAGTCGAAAAAAATCATCGAGGTCCCACCTGAGGTCGATGATTTTTTTCAAGTGTTATTTATCTTCAATTGTACTTAAAAACCTGTACTTTTAAGTATGCGACTGCTATCATGTGTGTGTGTGAGAGAGAGAGAGAGAGAGAGAGAGAGCGAGAGTGTGTGTGTGCGTGTGTGTGTGTGAGTATGAAGGAGTGGAAATTAATTTATAATTTTTATGAAGGAATGTGTAGAAGCTTATCTGTTTCGATTTCTTACATCGTCTTACGTCGTCGTATTGGTATGATGGTGAAACTTGTGTTTTTAGTTAATCTTTCATACATCAAGTAAGACAAGAAAATCATAATAAGCACCAACGACAACCTTTGAAAGTACAATGATACCTTTTAAAAAACCTCTCATCACATAAATCTTCTTCAGATAATGTTTAGGTAGAGTACGACAATATTGGAAAAATGAGAAATTAGGTAAATATGATTTATTCTCGTCTTTAAACAAGTAATGTTTCATGATTTATTTCAAATAATTAACTTTTTAATATCAGTGTCCAGTTTATCAATTCTGAATTGCAATCAAACACATTTATATTATTTTAGTGAATCAATGTAATGAGACTGATGAGATAAATCAAATTGAAATTGGATAGGTACGCCGAAAAATGCTTGTCAGTAATTATACTAATACCTATAACAATTTTAATGGATTTAAATTTTTGTTTTTTAGCAATTACCATGATAGGTTTATCTAAGATTTTTAATACTTGAAAAAAAATCGTTATACGGCATGCGATGGGCGTGGGTTCGGATCCCACGTGAGGCAGACGATTTTTTTTTAAGTTTCAAAAAAAATGGAGTCGAAAATACGAACAATCGTCTATTCTATTGGTAAGGGGCCTACGACGCTAGTAGTCGCGGGTTCGAATTCCTCAAGGCGCATTGTTTGCAAGAGCAATAATAATATACAAAATATAAACATTCTGTTTTATCGACTATAGTGATCCTAGTTACATTATAGGTTGGAGCACTGAAATCAGTATTGCATTATAGTTATAAAAGAACTGAGTATTTGACATACGTGACAAAATCTGTCTTTTTTTAATTTTACTTCATGATGATTCACTTTGGTTCTAGAGATAATTTATTTAATTTGGTATTATTGTGACTGCGTTGGTCAAATAGGCTAAGTTTACGTTTTTACCTTCTTTCATCTTTATGTACCTACGTAAGCACAATCTGAGTAAACTTGAAATAAAGATCATCTCATATCTCATAAAAAAATGCAAATTATCTGAATCTTGGAATCCTGAGAAGCTATTTTATTAATGCCAAGACTAAGTAAGGATTCCCAAAATTTCCCTGAACAAGTCAGTCGTACTACACTTACACTTTTTGAACTTCAAGCCCGAGGGTCAAAATTATTCCACTTCAGGCCAATCCAATCCACAGTTACTTCAGCCGATCGCTCAAGTTTTATGAAAAAAATGCCTTTACTTTTTTGTTTGGGTCAAATGTTTGAATTGAAGGAGCACCATTAGGGCTCAACGAAAGCGATGAAAACCTTTTTTAACCCCCAACGCAAAAAAAGGTGTTATAAGTTTGACGCTTGTCTGTCTATCTGTCTGTCTGTGTGCCGGTTGCATTGTAATTCCCAAATGAATAGACCGATTCGGACGGTGTTTAAAAATAAATAGCTTTAATAGTGAAACTTCTTAGCTATAAGTGACCAAGTCAGCTATTTCGAAGCATATCAGTCTCCTTTTGTTTATAGTAAAAAGGTAACAGCTTCTACTCATCTGATGATTCCAATTGGATTATAAGTACTTATATATATATTTAGAAACCCTAAGGTTAAAGTTAAACCCCTTAATATACGCGGATGTAGCGCGCTGCTTGTAACACTGATGGCTTTTGTGAGGCCTTTTCAGCTACACCGCGCAGTTTGGGTGAGTGCTGAAGGGGCTCAGCCTCGTGGCCTCGGTCCATACCACCTAGCCGTCGCAGCAATCCGGCCGAGTGTGAGGCTCGTACGTGTCACGCAATGTTAGTATGGGACTAGCAGGCGTGATTCCCGTTTCTTTATTATCCCGTTTCTTTAAGGCGGAAGGAAAAACGATAATTATTTATAACTTTTTACAAAAACAAAGTGCTAGTTGTTTTTTGTTTCAGGAAAAATGGATTAAGAAAGGTCAGATAGTGGGCGCCATCTTAGCGAACGAATTTAGGAACGTCTTTGGAATAAATGACGCACAGTAAAATGTTGGCGCCTTTTTTGCTCCTTACTCTATTCTCACTTCTCATGTCCATGCTGGGTTCGCGGTGTTCTTTGGGCCATAGCTGATGGGGGGGACCTCAGGTGGGAACTGTACGTTCACTTGTCGATTCAGTACTAACATAACATTAATGATAAGTTTCGTTCTAATATGTTTGATAAGATTGCTAACAAGTCTTCCTCTTGCAAAAAACGCTTCGTTTATAACAATAACTGTATTAAGTCCAATATTATAATAGTGAAGTAATCAAATCAAAGGGCACAATCGGCCGAAGCGTTCGGCTTGTGACGCATCACTCTCCACCACTCCATCGGCCGATGCGTCCGAGTAGCATCAATGCTTTCTTATAACGTTATCACATAAAATTAACGTCCGTAAACCGAGTTTACAGACAACCATTTTTTTATTTGGCAAAGTTTACAGGAAGTCGCTGGAAGGCCTACGTTAGTAGTGGACATCCTTTGGCTGAAATGATGATGATGATATCTTTTTTTTGTACTCCAACTTCAGCTTTACGGAACCCAGCTTTTCTATACGTTCTTTTTGCTTAACTGAAACCTTTGAATGGAAGTTAGGAGCTTCCGTTCAGGTACAAAAGCCAATTTAATTAAGTGAGTATCGCACGCAAGCACTGCAGCGCCTTGGGCTCGTAATTTTTAACGTTTTTAACAATGCCCCTGGTAAGTGGTCAAACTTGGATTGAATTATAAGTTACCTAATTAGATCCTTTCGAAGGCGTAATCTTGCTCTTCTTATTGAGAAAAGGTTACGTGCAATATCTTTAGGCTGAGATAAGTGCGATAAGGGAATAAAAATAGATCAATTACAATTTAAGAAGTTTGTTAATTATTTATCTTTCTCTGCTCTACTTACATTATACTCGTATGAGGGTGAAATAAAGTTTAAAAGAAAAGAGCATTTTCAAAGGTTTTAAATATTACATGCATTTATTCTTATGTCTTAAAAATTATATGAATGTTGTCTCTGGACTACAAAACCAGGATGTGGCAGGTTCAAAACCCGCAAGAGCAAGTGTTTTTGTATGAGTACGAGCGTTTGTACTTATGTCATGAATGTTTATAAATGTATTTAAGTATATCTATCCGTGCCGTGTGGTGCCGGCACTTTAAAAGAATTGCACCACCCCTTCTCTTCCTATGGGTGTCGTAAGAGGCGACTACAGGAGAACCGTCACAAAAAGACGGGCAGCAGCGTCTCCTCTTTACCATTGGCCAAACTGCGATCGCCAACCCGCCTGCCAAGCGTGGCGATTATGGCAAAATCCTCCTTTTGGAGAGGCCTGTGTCCAGCAGTGGACTGATATAGGCTGGTGATGTGATGTGATGTGATATCTATCCGTTATCACTAGATAGGTGCAAACCTTATAGTAAAATTTAATTTTAAGTAAGTTTAATTTCAGTATGTTTATTCAATGACAGGAAAAAAAACAGTAAAATGTTTAACTATAAAATTAATATAGCATATTGAATTGTTATATTAAGTAAATACTTATATACAACTATAAAAGAGTGTTAAATCAATGAACACTTAAAAAACTTCAATTCAAGGTTTATTTACTTTAAGATTCCTCTTCAAAACTTGTCAGGCATACCAAGAGAAGACACACTTGGTAAACTCCTAGAACGAAATTCTAAGAAATTCGACGGCGAGAGGCATTTCGACCCTCATGGAGGGCCCGTATTTATGCACATAATGCCGGGCACTCCACGTCAACTACAAGAAAATTGTCTAAAAAGCCTTGCGGGACATCCGCACGTAACTCAACACTAGAGGCGCCATGATTTTGTCTAATAAAAGGGGACATTATATAAAATCTAGCTAAGACACAGCCACTTTCTCTAATACAAACTGTTAAATTGGATTGGTTCTCTAACCAGCTCCTTAAGATTTAAACACTAGAGGCACCATCATTTTATCCAATAAAGGAGGATATAATATAAAATATATCTGAGACACAGCAACTATATGCTAAGACAACCATTTATATATTAATTCTCTGACTAGATCCTTCAGATTTGACTCTTACATTATTTTCTCGCCAAAACAATATTTTTATTTTCCAAAAACAACTTGCTAATATAAACATGTGTATGTATATGCAGACGATTACACACACACGATGCGCACGCAACTCTTTGAAACAATGTTTGTCGATGTCACCCCACGTTGGGCGCCAGTGTTGGTCTTCTGCCTATTTTTAGAAACTTTTCAAACTATTACTGTGGTAATGTTACCAACAATTATTTCATTCTTTTCTGTATGAACAGATGGAGCAATCGGGGCAAAGCAAAGCAAATTAAAATGTAAACACGCATACCTAGGCTAAGATTTACACATTATAATAAGTACATACTATTTGCTAAGGAGCTGGTCAAAAAGTTATTTTTTTTTTCGTTGAGAAACATGGAGACGGAATCACACACTGAGTTTGTCTTGTGTTAATGTTGTAAAAAATCTATTACTTGAACAATTTGACTTGACAAGATATTATTTGCCGGAACAGTTTATATTTGGTGGAAACCTTAGCTCATTCTTGTAGTTTAACTCTCTCTACATAAACGTGTCAAAATGTAAGACCATAAAAAAAAATGTTTACAAATCTTTTTTTTTCTATCTTATGCAAATCTTTTTTTACCTTTTTTATTCAGATACCTCGTCAATACTCCGCAAAAAGTAAAATAATTTATTTTTCGTTTAGAAACTTGGAGACAGTAGCACGCACCGAGTGAAAAACCAGATCGATGGTTCCCAGATGCTCGGCCTGAGATGTATATTACATCTGTCTCACTAAAGAAATACTACTTCTTAGTAAGTAAGTAAGTAATTATTTATTTGCATAAAACATGGTACATTTAGTTTTTATCTTTAATATATACATACATGTTTTATCGATCTATCGATAAGCAAATGTTTGCTATCGTCGTGCGTTTAACATTATACAGGCAAATTTAAAATTATATAATAAGCAATTAAATTAAAATTACATTTATTTTAAAAATATTAGTTATTATGTCAAAAGATGTGTTACATTAAATAAAAAAATCAGAATATAGTGAAAAAATGTCCATTAAAAATTATACTTAGCCGTCAATGTCAATCGTGCAAATACAATACAATGTCAGGCGATAGAATCAGGTCAAACAATATTTAAATTATTTGCTATTTTCTTAAAACGTCCGTCACGGCAAGTTAGGTAGCAACTATAATTAAAAATGATATTTGTGTCTAGGTCTCTATATAAATATAAAACTCAATTGTCATGCGTTGAATTCGGAAAAAACTCAATTTATTATGTACCTTTAAAACATTTTAAAATGCGGTGATTTACGTTTGTAGTTCAAACTTTATTATTTTTTTCCTATCATTTTATGCCAACATTTATTTTTTTAAGATAGCTATATACCTTTTGGTGATCATTTAATAAGTATGATCAATCAATTAATGTTGTTCTGATTTCTATAACACAAGAGATTTGGCTACTTTAGGAGCAAAGGAAAGTATGTGATGTTGTCCAATTCCTCGTAAAAATGCTATGAAGAAGCAAAACTCTAATATTAAAAGATCACCTTTTGTATTCATAATCGATAGTTATCACAAAACTTTTCATAGAAATCGTAACAGCTAATCTAGTAGTTATTGTTTTTTGTTTTTTCTTCATTTGATGTTGGTTTAATAGGAAAAAATATTTCAGTTTTAATTTTACAGCTCTATATAGTTTACGCGGAAATCAAAACAAAACAACAATAAAGTATTTAGTTCTGTATTTCAATTCTGATAAAGGATAAATCTAATAATTGATGGACATGGAAATTGGCATTCGTTTGTATTCGGAAATGCGATTATTGCCGATGTGCAAATCTTTTGCCGGGTACTGTGCAACAATCAAAATAGATCTCGCTGTTACTCCGATAGTCAACGTAATTTTGCAGTAGAATCACACTCAATCAAAGATAACAAATAAAAAATAAGAATAAGACCTACCTAATACTCTCATTAAAAAACAAAAACATTGTAATCCGTATTGAGCCATGAAACCATTACTAGCGCACACAGCTTGTTCTAAGCCAACAAAGAAAATGGGTTAGCGCACCGAGCGCCCCGTTTGCCTCAATTTGCCGCTTTTGCGGGGGTAACTTAATGTACCGCTCGATTGGCTACTTTTTTAGGGGAACTATTATGCAACCGCTTTCATTTGTTTTGTATTTGAAACATTCTACAGATTCTGACTCTGGACCTCAGTTGGCGATCCATACATACGCAAGCCCCCTATAGAACATCCCATATACAGGGTAATTTGACAATAATACCTAAAAGCGTGTTAAAAATCAACAACCTCGCACGACTGGACTGCTAACATCATACATAACAACATTTTTTTTAAGAGTTTTGATTATTTGACACATTTTACTTTCATCCGATGTCCACAGTTTTGCGTAATGATTGCTCCATACTGTCGCAGCACCCTGCGATTCGATTGCGATTACCCATTCACCGTCTGAATCCAAGAGCACGTCTACCCCATCGGCTATCGGTTCTACAGCAAATGTGATCAGCCCACTGTCACTTTATATTACTTAACCCTACTTATGCTCGGAAAAAAACATGTGTGCGTGAACTAAACGAGAGGATTGCTATTCTTTGAGCTATATTTTATTTTTCAAAGTCTGAAGACGAGTCTTAAACAACTGCATATTACTGTTCTCATTTACGAAACTGGAGGCATACTACGAAAATGTATCGTCCGTTCGGAAGTTTAACCTATCAAATAAAATAACCATTCACTTGTATCAAACCTTTGACAATTTATGAACAATTGAAAACGGTCGGGTTTTTTACACTGCTAATATAGTTTGAGTTTGATACAAGAAGGCCTTCTGAGACATGGACAAGAAACCCTCGGTACGACTAGAACACCAATTACAAGTTATTAGTCTTATGAACGCGACAACAACTTCCTTAGATGTAAATAGTTAATTTGCAGTAGATTCCCGATATTCCCAATGTTCCTGTGTGCTGTTATCTGCAGGAACCGATGTGTCGCAAAACAGCAAGTAGTGCCACCTGCTACTGATCGGTTCACACTTGGGAAATGGTGCAAGTAATTAGCTCTAAACACATTTATTATTATTCATAAGGTTAAACTTCAACTTATCACCCGATCGTGGCACTATTCCGGGTTCTGCAATGAGCCTGGCCGCAGATTCTAACTTTTTACTTAAAGACCCCAACCCACATCACACTGCAGTGTGATAATCGCCTTATTTTAGTATTCATTTAAGGCTTAAAGAAAAAAAGCGCTCATTGAACAAAAAGGCTGTTGTTTTTAATAATTATATCCATATCACGAAAAGCGAGTAAATATTTACTCTTAAAAATCGCTCATGACGCGTTATGGCTAACAGAAAGACCACGTAGCGTATTTTATGATTTGAATAAGTCTACTAACATCAAATCCTTTCTTCTTACAAATTAAAACTCCCTAACTCACGCAACTCTTTGCTACTTAAAAAAACCGGCTAAGTTCGAGCCCGACTCGCGCACAAAGAGTTCCATACCGCTTTCTATAAAAACGGCAAAAAAATTGTTGTACGGAAGCCCCCTTAAATATTTATTTTATTCTGTTTTTCAGTATTTGTTGTCATGGGGGCAATAAAAATACATCATCTGTGAAAATTTCAACTATCTAACTAACTATCACGGTTAATGAGATGCAGCCTGGTAACAGACGGATAGACAGACAGACAGCCAGACAGCCAGACGGATAGCGGAGTCTTAGTAATAGGATCCCGTTTTACCCTTTGGGTACGGAACCCTAAAAAACTAGCCATAGTTTCCTCAAACTTTAATCGCTTGTACCAGCGCCCCTTTCCCAGGAGTTGGGAATTCAACTCTCATGTTCATAAGAAACTTATTGTTCGCACATTATCATGGCGCCGCATCGAACTACAGCGGTGCCTGGCTGCCATACACTATATTAATTTACAGCAAAAATAAATAGTTATAAATAAATATACCTACAAGGTATAAGAAAGAGCGAGACGTGCAATTAAACGGCTATTTTATCCAGCTGGCTAAGGCTTACACATGCGCCAAACTGTACCCATGGTCCCAAAGTAAAAAAGTAATATCCTTGTGACATCATGACTAGATATCATAGAAAATTTGGGCGCTTATATACCTAAACTTCCTCTTTTTTTTCCTTTCTTTAACATATCCATTACTTTATGATAGCGGGTAACATTTTGTGAGAATGTTATTCATCATTTCAGCCACAGGACGTCCACTGCTGAACATAGGCTCCCCTAGTGACTTCCAGAGCGGCCAGTTGAAAGCGACCTGCATACAGCGGCTTCCTGCAACCTATATCAGGTCGTCTGTCCACCTTGTGGGTGGCTCCCACGCTGCGCTTGCCGGTACGTGGCCTCTATTCCAGAACCTTTCTGCCCCATCGGCCGTCAGATCTACTCTACGTGCTATGTGCCCCGCCCACTGCCACTTTAGCTTGCTAATCCGTCGGGCTATGTCAGCGACATTTGTTCGTTTACCGAGGATAGCCCTTTTCATATGTACTTAATGAAACAAATAAATTAAAAGAAATAATAATCGATTATGAAGAGAATGTCATATTCATTAGTGAAATTCAAGAGCGCCAAGGACCACGATCACCCGCTTTTTTCATCCAACCACTTGAGGTTGTCAGTCCATCGAGCGGGGGCATACTACACTAAGTTTGCCGAGACGTGGTCTCAATTCGAGAATACGAACTCCGCCTTTCATCATAAAGCCGATGAAAGATGGAGTTCGTATTCTCGAGTTGACTATACGGTTTACCAAACTAAAGTAGCGTTTAAACCAGCTGTATTTTTTAAATGAAAATAAAGTACGCACCTACTAAAACAACAGCAATGCCTTTTTATATTACGCCGATAAACACAAAACTGTAAAATTTTATGCCAGGAGCGAAACATTTTACAATGTTTATGAAGGCTGTTTGGACAGTCGACATTAAAAGTAGCCGATTAATTTACCCTATGCCAATGGACTTAAGGTCAAAAGTATCAGGTTTTGCTACCGAGTGTACCTGACACAATAACTCTCATCGTAAAGTATTGATGGATCTGTAAAATAATATAGGTATTATGTAAGCCAATAAAGGTTTAAACGATAAGTAAAACTAGATGGTTTATGCATAGTATTAGAAAATTTCTTAAATAATAAAACTATATCGCTTAATATTGGTCGTGAAGCCTAGTCAGAGGCCTTAAGGCGGCTTGATAACATCTGACAGTAAGGTTTAATCACTGGCCTTACAACACCCATCCACCGCACCGCACCGGGCCCGCGTGGTGGAGTATGGCCCAAACCACCTCATAGTTAAGGTGAGGCTTTTTCCCTGCAGTGGGACGTTATAGGCATACTTTACTTAATAAAATATTCTTAGGGGAAACATTAGAAAGTGACTTAAATGAAGTAATTGCTGAAATTATTGTAGTAACGATGGGCAGTTGTCCGTCCATACTTTGACGGCGCTATATCACAAATTGTCCAATTGGGACTTAAAAGAGCGTAAAATTGACTATACCTATTCGCAGAAATTAATTAACTAGATTTTTTCTAATGATTTAAATTTAAAATAAGCAGTAAATCAGGCAAAGTGTGGGAAAGAACATCATGTGGGCACCTAAAAAATACCTAGAATGATAGCTATAGCTTTTTTACTGTGTACATTAAGACAGAGTTTTTTATTTTTTTCCTTTCCGATATTTTGACCGTTTACAAATGTTAGGAAAAATATTTATCACATACCAATTTACGAAAATAAATGCTTTATCAATTAGTCGGTAAACACCGCTGTTAATTGACTAATCACTCATTCCTTGCATTTGATTTCTACTTTATTTTGCTTTTACGACAGGAAAACTTCCGAGAAAAAGACATTCCCAAAATAGATGGGAACCTTTTATAAAGAATTAAATTGTGCTTTTACTAATGCAAATAAAATTAAACAAAAGCTCTTTAGAAAACAAAAGAAGAAAGATAAAAAAAACAAAAACAGCCTTTAATCCGTAAAGTTTATAGGTTCATAGCAACAACGTAAATATATTTTTAAGCTAAGGCCCAAGTTTTGCGGAATTAATTAATAAATATAAATTAATCTTTCAACAAAAAATATATTATAGAGACTATAGATAACCGGTAATCGAACTTGCAACCACCTAGGTTTGTAGGTATTCGGTAGCGCGAACCTAGACCTGATTTTTTGTCGAACAAAATTCATGACATTTCTACTTTTCCAAACGTTATAATTAAGTATGTATTTATTATATAATATGTAATTTTTCCATGTGTTTACTTAATAAATAAATTAATTGAATTATATCTACTCTAAGTACTTAGTATCTGCTTGATGGCATCCGCATGCATATTCTTTTGTAATTGTATATCTAACTACTAAATGCAATATTTGCGATAGGATTTTATTGACATTAACGCAGGATATAAAGCCAAACCACTGAATAAAATTACTCATGAGCTGCAAGCTAGTATAATTTACATTTTCAATATTTAATGTAGCTTTCATAACGTTTCGTTGGTTCCACTAATTACCTTGGTACACTACCGGAGAGTAAATAATTACTGCACCCCGGACATTATTAAAACAAAACAACATCAGAAACAAGATTAAATCTAATTTAACTAGACGAGGTTCGAGTAAATAAAAACAGCAAAAGCCTGGAGTGGCCAACTAAACACAAACTTGCTCGGGCTGACGTAGCAGATTACACGAACACAAATTTCGTGCAATTAACTATCTCTCAGCAGCTGGCCTTAGCTAGCTCAAATAATACAGCCATCTCACCTTGTAAGGACCTTAGGACCTAACTATGAACTTTTAAAGCAGTATCACTCAAAACTTCTTTTGTTTTTCCCGTCCAGCGTTTGCGTAAAAAACCAGCACTGCTTAGGTACTGTACAGTTCAGAATGTATGGTTCGACTCCTGTCCTTACAACACCTGTTTAACATAGAAGAGATAGACTTGATCTGACTTCCTACTATTACATAATTATGTAACACCTCATAACATGTACCGTGTTTCTTGTAAATACATGATTTTGAATTTATGGTGTGACTTGTGTTTGACGTGATATAACGACCGTCTGGTGTAGTGGTTCAAGCTCTGGACTACAATACCTGGCGTTTGCGGATTCGAATCCCGCAAAGAGCAAATGTTTATGTGATGAGCACGAGCATTTGTACCTTAGTCATGAATTGTTATAAAACATATTTAAGTATGTTTATCCGTTATCTAGTCACCATAATACTAGCTTTGCTTAGTTTGGGGCTAGGTAATTTATATAATTATGAAAACAATCTATTTATTTATTTGTTTGTTTGAATTTTTATCTAGCGTAGATCAATGATAAGTAGTTTTCTTTTGGCACATTTTGATTTGTGCTGTTTTTTATTAAGTGGCTGTTTTTATTCGGCTGTTATTTAGTGTAACAGGAAAATATGCTGAACTTAAACAAGTCTCTGGTCCTAGACGTAATTGAGCCGCGGGAGTATTTCGAGGAACGATAATACCCAAATCCGAATAAATTTACGTATTTAAGTACGCACGTACTAAAACAACAGCAATGCCTTTTTATATTACGCCGATAAACACAAAACTGTAAAATTTTATGCCAGGAGCAAAACATTTTCCAATGTTTATGAAGGCTGTTTGGACAGTCGACATTAAAAGTAGCCGATTAATTTACCCTATGCCAATGGACTTAAGGTCAAAAGTATCAGGTTTTGCTACCGAGTGTACCTGACACAATAACTCTCATCGTAAAGTATTGATGGATCTGTAAAATAATATAGGTGTTATGTAAGCCAATAAAGGTTTAAACGATAAGTAAAACTAGATGGTTTATGCATTGTATTAGAAAATTTCTTATCGTATAAAAATTTCGGGAAAACATTAGAAAGGGACTTAAATGAAGTAATTGCTGAAATTATTGTAGTAACGATGGGCTTGGCCGTCCCTACTTTGACGGCGCTATATCACAAATTGTCCCGAAGTAGTGGTCCCGAATTACCAATTGGGACTTAAAAGAGCGTAAAATTTACTATGCCTATTCGCAGAAATTAATTAACTAGATTTTTTCCAATGATTTGAATTTAATATAAGCAGTAAATCAGGCAAAGTGTGGGAAAGAACAACATGTGGGCAAAAATACCTAGAAGGATAGCTATTAATAGCTTTTCACTGTGTTCATTAAGCCAGAGTTTTTTTTTCCTTTCCGATATTTTGTCTGTTCACAAATGTTAGGAAAAATATTTATCACATACGTAAATAAATGCTTTATCAATTAGTCGGTAAACACCGCTGTTAATTGACTAATCACTCTTTCCTTGCATTTGATTTCTACTTTATTTTGCTTTTACGACAGGAAAACTTCCGAGAAAAAGACATTCCCAAAATAGATGGGAACCTTTTATAAAGAATTAAATTGTGCTTTTACTAATGCAAATAAAATTAAACAAAAGCTCTTTAGAAAACAAAAGAAGAAAGATAAAAAAAACAGCCTTTAATTCGTAAAGTTAATAGGTTCATAGCAACAACGTAAATATATTTTTTAAGCTAAGGCCCAAGTTTTGCGGAATTAGTTAATAAATATAAATTAATCTTTCAACACAATTACCTAGCCCCAACATTAAGCAAACAAATTGTATTATAGAGACTATAGGTAACCGGTAATCGAACTTGCAACCACCTAGGTTTTTGGTATTCCGTAGCGCGAACCTAGACCTGATTTTTTGTCGAATAAAATCCATGATATTTCTACTTTTCTAAATGTTATAATTAAGTATGTATTTATTATACACCGTGAATTTTCTAATTACCCGAGAAAATTAACTAACATACTCAGATATCGATATACATCGAATTTGGCGAATAAAAAAAACGGAACGACGTACGGCGTTGGCGTACGGAAGGAATAATTATGAATGAAAAAAAAATCATTCATAGTTATTCCTTCCGTACGCCAATATTACGCGACCAAATTAGGTGGATTTTGGTTCCGTTAATGTTGGAATGATAATGATTACTATTTGAATTAGCAGGACTTTTATGGTGCATATTTTTTAAGGAATGTTAGGGACCTTTTAAATAAATTTCTCAAAAAAAAATTTTTTTTTATTCGCCAAATTCGATGTATATCGATATCTGAGTATGTTAGTTAATTTTCTCGGGTAATCAAATATTCACGGTGTATAATGTGTAATTTTTCCATGTGTTTACTTATTGAATAAATTAATTGAATTATATCTACTCTAAGAACTTAGTATCTGCTTGATAGCATCCGCATGCATATTCTTTTGTAATTGCTTAGTCTAACTACTAAATGCAATATTTGATATAGGATATTATTGACATCACCGCAGGATATAAAGCCAAACCACTGAATAAAATTACTCATGAGCTGCAAGCTAGTATAATTTACATTTTCAATATTTAATGTAGCTTTCATAACGTTTCGTTGGTTCCACTAATTACCTTGGTACACTACCGGAGAGTAAATAATTACTGCACCCCGGACATTATTAAAACAAAACAACATCAGAAACAAGATTAAATCTAATTTAACTAGACGAGGTTCGAGTAAATAAAAACAGCAAAAGCCTGGAGTGGCCAACTAAACACAAACTTGCTCGGGCTGACGTAGCAGATTACACGAACACAAATTTCGTGCAATTAACTATCTCTCAGCAGCTGGCCTTAGCTAGCTCAAAGAATACAGACATATCACCTTGTAAGGACCTTAGGACCTAACTATGAACTTTTAAAGCAGTATCACTCAAAACTTCTTTTGTTTTTCCCGTCCAGCGTTTGCGTAAAAAATCAGTCTTCTTAGGTACTGTACAGTTTAGAATGTATGGTTCGACTCCTGTCCTTACAACACCTGTTTAATATAGAAGAGATAGACTTGATCTGACTTCCTACTATTACATAATTATGTAGCACCTCATACTAACATGTACCGTGTTTCTTGTAAATACATGATTTTGAATTTATGGTGTGACTTGTGTTTGACGTGACATAACGACCGTCTGGTGTAGTGGTTCAAGCTCTGGACTACAATACCTGGCGCTTGCGGGTTCGTATCCCGGAAATGTTTATGTGATGAGCACGAGCATTTGTACCTAAGTCATGAATTGTTATAAAACATATTTAAGTATATTTATGCGTTATCTAGACACCATAATACTAGCTTTGCTTAGTTTGGGGCTATCTCATTTATGTAATTATGAAAACAATCTATTTATTTATTTGTTTGTTTGAATATTTATCTAGCGTAGATCAATGATAAGTAGTTTTCTTTCGGCACATTTTGATTTGTGCTGTTTTTATTAAGTGGCTGTTTTTATTCGGCTGTTATTTAGTGTAACAGGAAAATATGCTGAATTTAAACAAGTCTCTGGTCCTAGACGTAATTGAGCCGCGGGAGTATTTCGAGGAACGATAATACCCAAATCCGAATTAATTTATCCCTATAAGGTGCTATATTGCGTCATTGCGATAAATCAATTACGTGCCACACGAGTAAACAACGTACGTGTATGTTTGATATAGTAGAAGTGGGTCTAGTAGGTGCTCATGTAGTGAGCGTTCTTAACTTATCGTCATTATAAATCTGCCCCTAGCATGACCAAAAAAACGAGATAGAGGATGATATGATACGGCGATTTATCGACACTCTATCAAAATATGAACTTTATTCAAAACAGCGAGCATGTCCGTACGAGCATGTCCGTGTTCGGTGACGTCACGGGTGTTCAAGATGGCGGCTATATTATCATATTTTGACAGTTGGGTGTCGATAAATCGTTATATCTTATCATATCGTGTTTTGTTGGTCATGCTCGGGTGGCAGACAAGTCTACTGCTAGATTTAGGCTTCTCCATATGCACGCAACTAAGTTTTTTTACTTCTGTACTTGAACTGTAAAGTTGTTCGGTGGTTATGTTAAAATTCGATATTCATAAATCGCTTTTCACCTTCTTTCACATCGATACTCGGCCTTTTCTATGGGCTGGCGTTTGATATACTTTAAGACACCCCTACCTCTAGTTAGTACTATGTACTATGTATGTACTAAGTACAACATTAGGAATAGGAATTTTTATTTCATAAGTTGAACGACTATACTCTTTAACTAACTGATTTACCTTAACCGTTATGATTTTTCTTAAAAGTTCATAAAAAGCACTTTTTTCATGAATTTTCCAAGATTTTTTAAGCCAATAGTTTAGATTTTATAGTGGAAGGCGCCCTACTCGACATAAAATTAGCAATTTAATATTTCGCAAACGGATCGCCAAATCCAAAAATAGTCTTATCAACCCCTTAATTATTTTAAAGGACCTATTCAAAGATATCCTACACGATAGGGTAGACAATGAAAAAAAAAATCATACCCACGTTACAAGTATGGCTACCCTAAAAAAAAATTTAAAAAATTTGTTCTACTACTTTTTCGCCGTGATTGATATACATATCTCCACAAAATTACAGCTCCCCAGCCAGGGTCAAAAGTCTCCAAGCGAAACCTCTGACGGACAGACAGGCATGACGAAACTATAAGGGTTTTTTGTCAGGACTACGGAACCCTAAAAAAAGAATCACATCACCCTTTGGCTAAAGGTATGCTTACTGCACGTGCGTATATTGTAGCGATTTCAAGAAACGTATTCAGGAAACATGATATCAAAAGAGGATATGAGTGTAAAATCCTCCGTGCTCACTCCAACCATGTGTGAAATCGTCACGTGTGTAATAGATTAGGTGCTACTTGGTTATTATAAATAATATTTAGGTGCTTAATCGACATAAACGTGTCATGGAATATCGAAGAAACCACATGAATAGATACAACACAAAATTAAATAAGTTAAATAAAAAAATTTTTTTTTTAACTTTTATGAATTAGAAAAGTAAACTTGGAATTACATAAAAAAAAAGATTTCGTCAATGTGCCATTCATTAGTGACGTCACACTGATTGCTATTTAATAACAGAAATGAAGACAAATAAAAAACTAAAAATCTGGACAAGGAAAGTGAAGCTTGTGCCATTAGGTAAACACTTGAACTGCAAATGTAAGTTTATAATCTCAGCTTGTTGCTGAAACTAATACTAGCCTTAAAATGCAGTTACCTATTAAACCGGCCTTATTTTATCGTTTCTATCTCAGCAATCGGAATAGCTGCCACAATTAAACAAGATTAACCTGGACAGACGAAGGATTACGTCAGACAAACGACAGTAACAGGCGGGACACTTACAACGGAGTGCATTAAACATTCGCGTCAGCCTAATCTGGGCCTACACGGTTATGTTCATAGTTTTCAACGTAGCGTAAACTAAAGACCGTCAAGTGCGTGCGCGATACACACAGAACATTTAATTTTTATCCCAAATCAATGGCGATACTCATGTGGGGTGACAGACGCTGACGGGCTAATCGGTATCAGCCGCGAAGGCGATGCGAAAAGTGCTTCTAATATTGCACTGCACCCCTATCGTTGGTGATACTGGATAGTGGGGAAAAGCTGTTTAACACTACACAATTATTTTATTACTAAAACTTATAATAACGGGTCTAAACGCGACGTACTATAGTATGTAGTAGTATTAATAGTATAAGTTATTATAAGTTTTAGTTATAATGCAACGCGAAAGTTTAAAAGATTATTTACACAATTATTGTTGCCGATACCTACTTGATCTCGGGAATGAGGATGAGCTTGGTAGCAGTGGCGATAGGCGGACGGACAGTCCTTCTTTTGCACAGTAACTACGAAATCTCTGAGATTGGGCTTTTACAAAGGTTAGACAGGTAAAATACTAAATACGAACTTAAAGACATAGGATAATAACTATAATCAATTTGTGGGTAAAACTTTATCTATAAATGTTTTCATAAAAATAAATTGTTAACTATGAAACACGCCTTTTAAGTATGGGACTCGTCAAAACGAAGTAAACGAGCTCAAACTTAAGGGTTCTACTGAAGCTGGCTGTAAACGGAGCCATATTGAAGATTTCCACTATACACCTCTAGGCTCTAGCATCAGATAAACTTAATAACAAATAAATTATTGTATTATTAACGTACCCTAGTGCTGGGTTTGAGCCTAGAAATTTGAGTGTTTGTTCATGATAAAAATATCAGCCTATCACACATCACACATCACCAGCCTATATCAGTCCACTGCTGGACACAGGCCTCTCCAAAAGGAGGACTTTGCTATAATCGCCACGCTTGGCAGGCGGGTTGGCGATCGCAGTTTGGCCAATGGTGGAGAGAAGACGCTGCTGCCCGTCTTCTTATGGCGGTTCTCCTGTAGTCGCCTTTTACGACACCCATAGGAAGAGAAGGGGTGGCGCAATTCTTTTAAAGTGCCGGCACCACACGGCATCAGCCTATAGTAAGTATTTATTATAATCCCTATAGCAAGTACTTATTAAAATAGTTCTCTACATACAATATATTTTATATTTATTAGGTATTCTTTAAAGTATTGTATGTACTTCACAGTGAAAGTCACACAGAAGTCAGTTTTATTTTTAACTACCTACAGTGAATTCTTTTGTGGAATCATAAATATGTACAACAATTTATCATAGAATCATACAGTCTTAGTAAAGAGAAGAAAATACATTTTGTAAAGAAAACTTATTCAGAAGCAAAGCTTGATGTCGGGCGATGTCAGCACCTCAAGCGTGGCCAGGGATGGCAAACTAAATTCTATTATATTTTAAAGGGTCGAAGTGTAAGATTACGAGCTCTATGGGAAATACACCTTTACTTTGTGATTTCGACGTTGATTCATTTGTGGAAGTTGTTGTTTGTGCAGTAGAATGGCGTAACGGCCAAATTTTTGTAATTTTGTTTTGTTGCTTAACTTTAGCAATTGATTACAAAGCGCTGCCGCCACTGAGCTACGACCACCTCTTTTTACCTGTTTTTATGGAGGAACCTTATTTCATTATAAAGGTACCAAATAGTTACATTATTGGTATTAGACTTGTATTATGTGAATTGGAAATCTAAGACTTGGTCCCTCCATCTTGACGTTTACAAATCCTCTATTCAAAAGTTAATAAATTCCCACTACTGCCAACCCTGTAAGACAAAATGTTGTAATATCTTGCAGGCTGAGAGGCGAGCGGCGAGCGGGCAGTAATCACCTGTCACGGGCTAGCTCAGTTCCTGGCGGAAGGAATGGCTTGTTATCAGTCCGGTGCATTTGATGAATCAACGTGTACTGCTCTTGTGGATTTCAGTTTCAACGATATCGTTTTAAACGATAGAACCTGTCTGTGTAGACAGGTTCAGGTGTAGGACAGTGAGTGTTTACTGGCTCACTGCTTTTAGACTATCAGAGTTTATGGGACACACGAATGAGCACACGAAATCCTATTATAACCATACTAGCTGCTGCCCGTGACTTCGCTTGCGTGGCATGGATAATACGACCTACCGAACGATGCGCTTTCGTATTAGGCCTCCTGTAAGTACTAAAAATTAGTGCAATATTCTCGAACATTATCTTAGAGCCAATTTAGAGTAAGCTTTTTCGTCGAAATAGATACAGATTATTGAAGCAGGTACTAAGATTCTCATAGTTAGAGTTTTAAGCTCCTGGATTTGCGAGGCGGTAGTGCTATACAGTGGCATAAGTTTTAATATTGCTATACTAATTGTTTGAAGTGAAGTGGCAGTGGGCTGGCCACGTCTGTCGCAGAACCGACGAGAGGTGGAGCAGGAAGGTTCTCGAATGGAGACCACGCTTAGGCAAACGTAGTGTAGGACGCCCCCCGGCTAGATGGACCTATGACCTGAAGAAGGCAGCTGGCAGCGACTGGATGCAAAGGGCGGGAGATCGTGCGCTGTGGCGCTCCTTGGGGGAGGCCTATGTCCAGCAGTGGACTGCAACAGGCTGATATGATACTAATTGTTTTAAGGCAGTATTCAGCATATTTGAGCCAATGAAATGGTTTTAATGGCATAAAGTATTGGTCTCTTGCGTGCTAGAAGCACAACTCTGCGGTAATCATTAAGTGGGCGGACACTACATTTGACTTATTTATTTATACTATATTGCACAGACAAAAATAGGTGGTAAAAATTACGGACTTAATGCTTAAAGCATTCTCTGCCAGTCAACCATCGGGCTAGGCAGAGATTCATTATACGTAAAAGTCTAGACTGTAATGTTGTTCCGTCAAAGGATGCGCCAGCAACACAATTCCCTTGACGGCCTTCGTAGCCGAGAGGCGAAGCGTGGCGGACTTGGTGTAGCCGTCTCTGAGGTTCAGGGTTCAATTCCAGGTCGGGAAAATGTAGGAACGGAAGTTTTCTAGTTTTTCTTGGGTCTGGGTGTGGCGGTACCGTCGTTGTTTCTGATTTCTATAACAAGTGCTCTAACTACTTACCTTAGGATCAGAGCAATGTAATATGTGATGTTGTCCAATTTTTATTTAGTAACTAAGTAAAGCCTACCGCAGCGTAGCGCTTGCCGGTTAACGGAACAACAAAATTTGCCTGCACGATGAATTTCCGTTTATTTAAAGCCTCATCCTCCTGCTCAATACAAGTGGTAACGACTTTCTATAAAATGACATCAAAAGCTTACAAAAAAAAAACACATTCCCATACAAAATGATGCGAACGTACACCTTGCTTGTTTGTAAGTAATATGTATGTATTATGGTGAGTGAGTGTGTGTTTTTTTTTTTTGTTGAAATTACATTTTTTTACCTCATAGTAGCAATTATCAATAAGAACATTGTTTTTTGGTTCTAAATTACACTGCGTTTATTATGTATAAACGACTTTACCCGGAATCACTTAAAACAACATTCCGAGTAGGTATCTTTATCCAACTCGAATTAAAAATTTGACCAAAAATATTTCTAGGAATTGCACTTTGGAATGAAGAAAATCCTGAGTTTTGCGTTTGAAAATTTTAAGAATTTCTACTAAAAATCGCTACTGCACGTATCAATCCGTTCTAGCTAGTTTTTGAGAATTCTCAACCTATATTGGAGGTACTTTGTTACTTACCTTGTGCGGCCTTTTGGCAGTACCTGCCGGCTATCATCGCCGACGCGCTGCAGAATCGTAGCAGCAGCTTCGTAGCAGCATCGTAGCAGCATCGTAGCAGCATCGTAGCAGTATCGTAACACTTAAAAGCATTACTTAGGCGGGGTTGCACCATCTTAACTTTAACTATAACTGTAACTATAACCGGTGTTTCTGTATGGATTTTGACAGACTTTTGACGTTTGTTAAAGTTAAAGTAAGATGGTGCAACCCAGGCTTATTGAACTAGATAAGCTGAACATTTGCCAGTTTGAAATGTTAGACCTGATAAAGAAAACTATTTTGTATATTAAGTGTTAATTAAGGTAAAATAAAGTGGAGAAGCTATGAACGTTATTCAGTAAATATCCTAGCATCACCGTGTCACTGACCCACAGATTACTCGTGTAGAATGAAAAAACGCCCAAAACACATGCTATTTGGTACAACAATTGGTATCAAATCCATAGATTAGTTCGAATAAACAAATACAGTTTTTTAATGTCATTTAAAAATCTAATCACATCTTTCGTTGAGTCAGAACAAATACCACATTTTTTTCCACACATTTTGACCTCTCCTTTATCAATGTTGATTTGGCAGCATTATTTCATTTGATGTGAATATCAATATTAATATACAATGACAAACGATAAAATTCAGTGTATACCAGTATCAAAATATAATTGATCAGTTTTTGTGATTTCGGCATGGGAGTTGGCCGACCAACATGCTCCCAAAATCGTGACCCCGACATAATTATGTTACGGATAGTGTTGTAGCTCGATAGTCTACTATCGATAGGCCTATCGATGGTATCGATTGTCAAATAACAACAATCGCATTTATTAAGCCCAATTTTATTGATGATATTGATCCCTGAGTACTAATAATAAACTATCATTTTAGCCACCTATAATACCCGTAGTAATGAGACCTTAAAGTACTGGTGTCAAGCTTTACAATATTGTCGATATTTTTTTTAAATTTTATTCTTCTTCTTCTTCTTCGTTACACTCTTGTCAGAGCGGTCATGGTCATCATGTGCCAAGCTTAGAGGCCGATGTTATGCGCTTCACGATTTCTCTCATTTGGTTTTTCTGGAACACTCATACAATGGATCGCCAACTGCGGATTTGATTTGGTCGGTCCATCGCATGGGTGATCTTCCGCGTGGTCTAGTGCCCTCTACTCTGCCCTGTATGACAAGACGCTCAATGGATTCATTGTTTCGCCTAGAGACATGTCCGAAGTACTTCAGGATGCGTTCTTGGACCAGAACAGACAGACGCTGTTCGATATCGAGTTCTTGGAGAATAGAGATATTTGTGCGAAACTTGGTCCAAGATACTCCGAGCATTCTTCTCCAGCACCACATTTCCAGAGCGTCTATCTTATTTTTTTCCACCTCACGTAGCGTCCAAGTCTCAGCAGCGTAGAGAAAAATAGGAAATACTAGTGTTCGGACAAGCCGGGCCTTAGTAGCTTTTGTGAGGTCTCTGTTCTTCCAGACTTTTTTCAGATTGTCCATCGAAGTCCTAGTGATCGCCATACGTCTCTTGACCTCATCCAAATTTTATTATAATAATATTTATATTATTTTGTCTATCGATACTATAGGTCGACAAAATAATATAGGTCGGCAATACTAGTATAAAGATATGATACGTTTCATAAAATCATGACATGAACTACAGGTTACTATACCAGTATTTCTACCTTAACTGGCATCCAATATTTGGAGTATTTCAGTGGTGCTGCATCCTGAAACGTGCTGAAACGCTTGAAATAGTGTCAAAACATCGATTTCATAGCGATGTCACCGGTATTTATGCCAAAAATTCGGATCGGCTTAAAGAGCAGTAGTGCGTTTCAGCATTACCTACCATTAGATGATTAGAAGAACTGTGTACTGTAACATTATGGAATGCAATAAATATATAAATTAAGCATATTCAAACAGACAAAATGTCTTTAACACATTAACGTATAAAATGCAATGAAAAATTTGAAAACTTGAAATTACGAAACGCAGAACAGTAAAACAAGAAATTAATAAAACAGAAAAAAATACAAGAAAAATGAAATAAGATGCTCCTAGAAAACTATCTACGGAGAGATGGTTTTCCAAATTAAACTATCGATTCTGAAACTATTATAGATTTTACAGCAACACTATTCGACACAGCGTTCTTTTGAATACTTAATATCACTTTTAGAGTTCAGTTCTTTATCATTTCAGTCATATAATCATCCAAAATAATCGGCACAACATAAACACAAGTATTTACAGGAGTTCAGTTAATGAAATACCTACCTACCGAGGCAGTCAAAGCCGACCATCTCATTACCTCGCCGTAGCCGTTGCCAGCCAATAGTGCGGGTTTAGACCTACTCGTAACTAGAGGTAGAGTTATCGAGCTGGCCAAAATAGAGATAGGCGATTTCAAGCTTTATACATTACAGAGTGTACAAAAGAATGACACACTCCTTAAAACCACGGAATCTGCTGGTATAAAACTACTTTTCTGTGGAGCAACATCGAAATTGTTTTTAGCTACTCTATACAAACTTACTCGCATACAGCGATGATAATGTATAAAGCATCTGAATGAAAATAAAATCACGATTTTGATGTTGCTCTCATGGGAAAAGTTGTTGTATATGACCAACTGATTACGTGGTTTTAAGGAGTGTCCCGTTTTGTACACCCTGTAGATAAATAGAAACACTCACATCAAGTTCATCCTTTAGAGTAGCCACAAACCACCTATACGAACCATCTTTCTCCAAAACTTGTAAGTTTTTCCCTGACTTACATTTAGTATGAAATGTGAAGTCCTGTTAACACTCGCCCTTTAGACCTACATATTATTTATCTTTCTCTCTAATACAAGCAGTAAAGCTACAGGCTAAAATGCCTTAAAAAAGTTTTGTCGATCAAAATAAATTAATCTTTTACTCTAGAGTAAAAATTGAATTTATTTTGTGTTTGTATACCCGTGTTACGTTCAGTCACAAAGCACATACCCTAGTATTTTTTCAGAAACGTGTTTAGGTATACGTGTCTGCAAAAATACCAGAGTATAATGCTACAAGACAATTAAAAAACAAAATTAGGAATAAAAAAATAAACATAAGACAACAGCACATACATAGCTATCCTAAAGTAAGTAGCTAAAGAACTGGTATTATAGAAATCAGTAACAACGACGGTACCACAACACCTAGACCCCAAACAATATAAAAAAGTTCAGTTTCTACATTCACCCGGCCGGGACCTCAGAGATGGCAAAGCGCTAGAAGGGCATATTCTCAAATGAATGTAAACTATTTCTATTCAACCGTCGAATAAAGTTGTTTTGCCTACAAAATCATAAAAGCGCTCATAATAATCACAGCAGCTTAGCTTAGCTTAGCTTAGCACGGGGCCGCCAAATTTTCATCATGCCATAAATAAAATGGTAAAATCGTAAAATAGTGAGTGAGACAAAAGCATGGAAAATGACACGCTAGTACATTATACCTCAGTGGAAATGACATTACCTGGGCAGGGCCGGGTGGGGCGAATCACGACGCTCGCTGCAATTAATATGCTAATTAGTGGGACAAGTGTTTACATATGACGACCCGAGTCACGATCGACTCGACTAAACAGCCACATAAATATACGATCGCTACGACTACTATCTAAACAACAACTTACTTATAAAATTTAAAGCAATTTTTAACTATGCTGTAAAAATAACAGAGTATTTTTTTTCTTTATAGATAAGTCACCAATCAGTTGAAAGTAACAGTATACCCTAGTACTAATATGACGACCTCCGAAGCCGAGAGGCGAGCACGCCGGACTGTAAATGGCGCCGCCATCTATGAGGTTCCGGCCCCCGGTCGGGTCAATGTAGAAAACGAACTTTTCTATATTGGCTCGGGTCTGGGTGTTGTGGTACCGTCGTTGTTTCTGATTTCTATAACACAAGTGCCTTAGCTACTTACCTTAGAATCAGAGCAATGTTTGTGATGTTGTCCAATAATATAAAAAAAAAAACATTATAAAAAAACAAAAAATATCTGTGTTCTAGGTACAGAATGTTTCTTTATCACGTCACCTTGTAACACATTCTAATCAAGTTTTATCTTCGTCTTTTTTTCGACTTTTCATACTAAATAGTCAAACAACTGATCCTTGAGTAGGTAATTCGAATAAATAGTATGAAAAATAAAAAAAACCTGAAACAATAGTTTTACCAAATGATGTGTAGAATACGTGGTGACAAGGTGGCGTGGTCTTTAGTGAACATCCTGTAGAGCCGTACTCTATTTTACATTGCCCTACCCATTATTAAAAAAAACCGACCAAGTGTGAGTCGGACTCGCGCACGAAGGGTTCCGTACCATTACATATCATAAAAGTCACGTTTTTTGTATGGGAGCCCCCTTAAATAATTATTTTATTCTGATTTTTAGTATTTGTTGTTATAGCGGCAACAAAAATACATCATCTGTGAAAATATCAACTGTCTAACTATCGTTCATGAGATACAGCCTAGTTACAGACAGACAGACAGACAGATAGATAGACAAACAGACAGACATACGGACAGACAAACAGACGGACAGTGGAGTCTTAGTAATAGTCCTGTTTTACCCTTTGGGTACCTACGAAACCCTAAAAACCTCTATAGTTATGCTAATTCTGAATTTTATGAAACTGTTTTAATTTGTTTTTTTTCCTAATACTGGTACCTCACACTGTCAGTAGACACGTTGTATGTGCTGATCATATGGACGACTCATCATCATCATCATTTCAGCCATAGGACGTCCACTGCTAAACATAGGCCTCCCCCAATGACTTCCCGATTGGCCGGTCGGAAGCGGCCTGCATCCAGCAACTTCCTGCAAGACTGGCTTAAATTATAACCGGCCAAGTGCGAGTCGGACTCGCGGCACAAAGGGTTCCGTACATTATCTATAAAAACGGCAAAAAAAATACGTTTGTTGTATAAGAGCCCCCATAAATATTTATTGTAATCTGTTTTTTAGTATTTGTTGTTATAGCGGCAACAAAAATACATCATCTGTGAAAATATCAACTGTCTATCGTTCATGAGATACAGCCTAGTTACAGACAGACAGACAGACAGGCAGACATACGGACAGACAAACAGACGAACAGCGGAGTCTTAGTAATAGTCCCGTTTTACCCTTTGGGTACGGAACCCTAAAAACCTCTATAGTTATGCTAATTCTGAATTTATTGAAATTGTTGAATTTTATTTGGATTTTTTGCATAATACTGGTACCTCACACTGTCAGTAGACACGTTGTATGTGCTGATCATATGAACGACTGATCATCATCATCATTTCAGCCACAGGACGTCTACTGTTAAACATAGGCCTCCCCTAATGGCTTCGCGATTGGCTGGTTGGAAGCCGCCTGCATCCAGTAACTTCCTGCAAAACTGGCTTAAATTAAAACCGGCCAAGTGCGAGTCGGACTCGCGGCACAAAGGGTTCCGTACATTATCTATAAAAACGGCAAAAAAATTACAATAAAACGACAATAGTTTGTTGTATAAGAGCCCCATAAATATGCATTGTATTCTGTTTATTAGTATTTGTTGTCATAGCGGCAACAGAATTACACCATCGGTAAAAATTTCAACTCTCTATCACGGTTCATAAAATACAGCCTGGTGACAGACGGACAGACAGACAGACAGACGGACAGCGGAACCTTAGTAATAGGGTCCCGTTTTACCCTTTGGGTACGGAACCCTTTAAAGAAATAATGCTCACAAAATACCTCATGATCGGACAATATAAAGATCTTTCTAGATATACGTGACTTGTCCAGTAAGTCCAGTTACAATGCTACAAACAACAAGCGTCTAAAACTGTAACTCGTTCAAACGCGATTTTATTATGACCGCGTCATTTAATGAAACGACAAACTTACACGACAAACCTAAATATGTAAATAAATCAATATTAGAATATTAGCATAGTTTGTTACGGGATTGCTACCATGTACCTTATTTTTGAGTTCCCGATATTTCAAGATCTTAAGTTGCTCCGTGATCTTGGCGCTTGCAACAGTGCCGAAATATCGGGAACTCAAAAATAAGGTACATGGTAGCAATCCCGTAACAAACTATTCTAATGTTAGTGACCATGAAAGTTTAAAACAATATAATATTAGAATAGAATAGAAAACATTTATTTGACACATAAGCACAATTACAAACAGAATCAAATATAAACATAAAAAGAGTTACAGTTTTTGTCGTCAAGATTTGTCGTTACAGCTAGAGCCATAACGACGCCGGTTTTCAGCGAAGACCCCGCAGGACGCGGGACGGGTAGTGTCAACGGTATTAAACGACATCACATTACACTGCTCTGATCCGAGGTAAGTAACTAAAGCACTTGTATAAACAAGGACGGTACCACAACACCCAGACCCGAAACAATATAGAAAAGTTCGTTTTCTACATTGGCCCGACCGGGAATCGAACCCGGGACCTCAGAGATGGCGACGCCAAGTCCTGCGTGCTCGCCTCTCGGTTACGGATGTCGTAATGGTGATGAAAACCTTTAAATTGCAAACTTTGTGATAAGAAATTATACTTCACTTGTATTTCACTTATTGCGCATCTCCCACCGGCCTACAACCTTTTATCGCAGTATAAAGATTATGCCTTTTATGATTGTCCTGCAAGATCGTAAAAAGGGCTTTCTCTCTAACAAAATGCCAAGTTTATTTCTGTATTAAGTATTACTAAACTTTGTAACGACGTCTTATCAGACTTATTTAATATTCGCGACGTATTACAAAGTTACCTTAATAGCCGCCGAATAACCTCATTAGGGCTAGTCAGTCAACATGGAAAAATAAATCATTTAACCCAGAAACTCTTGCTAACATTATTAAACCCCCGATACCAAAGTTATCAATTCAAAGTTTGCACCGGTCTGTGTATTTAGGGGCATTATCACACTAGGGAGTTGCGAGCGAATTGAAAGCGGGGCGGGTTCGCAACGTGCGTGCGGCGATCACGCAGCTGCGAAGATTCCGCACCATTTCAGTCGTATCAAAGACAAGTCTAAATAGCGCAAGATGTTAGCAGGGCCCCCAGACATAACTTATTTTCTCACAAACCAAATACCTATATGGGACTGGTAGCGAGTCTTACTTGTTCTGTGGGATTAAGTAGAGTAAGTATGTACTATCGCGGTCTCCGCCGCCTGACAAGTCTTAAAGCTAAAATTGCTTTAAAGATAAAGATACGTTTATTTGCGTTTAAACAGGGTACACTGAAAGTCTTATGATTAATTTGTTGTTATGCCCGTTTAGCCATTACCAATAGCATGCAAAGCAAACAAATAGCATGCTTGCAAGCACCTCATTGCCACTCACTTCAAGTCACGCCCTACGTTCATTTATGTTTCGGGTTCAATCAAGACAATAGGTGTTTAGGCACAAGCAAGCAAGCTTCTACGTATCTAATTAGTTGTAGTAAAATGCATAACCGGCGCGATACGCTTACACAGGAATATTTCTACAAAGCGGTAAGCCGACGAAGACCGCCATAGTACCTTGAGTGTATGCGTATCTGCTATATATTGTTTTAAACTTTCATGGTCACTAACATTAGAATAGTTTGTTACGGGATTGCTACCATGTACCTTATTTTTGAGTTCCCGATATCTCGGCACTGTTGCAAGCGCCATGATCACGGAGTAACTGAAGATCTTGCGGGTAAGTTGTTAAGGGTCCAAATTCTGCAGTCCTTTGCACCGCCCTTAGTGTTGTAGGTAGTTAAAAAAAGTGTAATGTTTATAAGTGTTTCATATACAAGTAATCTGTAGTCCACATTGCATGCCGTGGCAGCCTATAATTAAGACGACGCTTAGCTTTAAGTCAACTTGCCAGATTATGTAACTTAATTGTATTGGTGTTTGTCTTGTTGGTTGTCCTAATAAATAAATAAATAAACTATTCTAGCGTATCTGCTAGTTTTGCACCGCGGCCAATTAACAGGTACCCGGTGATAAAGATAAGTAAAAAAAAATTGTTTGTTAAAGTTTCAGTGCTGATTTTTACTCATACATAATGACATAATCCCATAAATGAGGTTTGTGATAAATTGAGTTTATGTCTGGGGGTCCTGGGATCTTGGAATATAAGTTATATTGACAGGTTTGAACGTTAGTAAGGGGTACCTACAGAGTTATTAATAAATGAAACTCAAATTCTTATGTCTTCGGAGCATAGAGAAAGAATAATACTGTAACAAAGCTAACAGCAGTGATGCCTCGTCGGAATCCACTGTCACTGAGAGTATACAAACGCCGATCGCACGTGAACTCGCTCCGAACCGCAGCATTGCATCGTCGCGCGGCGAGCTCCTTAACTCGCTAGTGTGATTGTAATAAATAAATTCTTGCCGCCATCTCAGCAATTATCTAGTCTTAAACTATAACTATACAAAGCATGTGCTATGGCGACTAGATAGTGGATAGACATTAAATACGTTGTAAACATCCATAACTTTCGTAGAAACGCTAGTGTGCTCATTAATCATCTCAGAAACTTTTACTCCTGGTGGGATTCAAACCCGCAACGACCAGGCTTTGTTGTTCAGATCGCGAACAACTTCATCAGCAGACGGTCGTCATACTGTGAAATCATAATTCTAAAACGGATAGACCGTTAAAGACGCAAATTATAAATAGAAAGGTGGTTTCTCTGGTTCTGAAGATTAACAGAATGATTGATATCTTAAGATAGGCTATAAGCATTTTTTCAAAAGTTTCGATACTTTTGAAAACATGCATATAGCCTATCTTTTCTTCTCTTCCCCACATTTACGCTAGTCGATAAGCAAGGTTAGAAAAATATATTGACTACTGCTGCCACCTAGTGGGTAGCAGTTGAATCACAAGATCATCGTGCTCACAGAACAAAGACTCGCTACTACTCACTCACTACGCTCCGCTATAATCGTGCTGACCGATTTCCAGTGTTGCCGTAATAATAAATTCACAGTTAACATCCTTTTGTTTTTCGTAGTTGGATTTTTTTATTAATCACTGTCATCACTTATTAACACAATATTAATGTTCTCCAAAAATTTCGGTTTCTTCCCTTAGTTTCATTTCACAGTCAATATTATGTAACATTAAATAAATAGTTTATCTTTTCGTTGTACGATGTACCTACATTATTAATATTTAAACTCCCTGGTATCATACAAATTTTAGTTTAGCAAAAACGTTGAGACGATTCAAAGAAATTACTTACCTTCTTCAAAAGATACTTTTACTTACATTTTATCATAGATATCAGTAAGTTAATATCGCCGCCAAAAAACCGATTTGCTAGATATTATTTTAAGAAATATCGTAGTATCGAAATTCAAATCAACATCTAAGGGCTGGCCAGATGGCTGTTTATTTCTGTTGACCAATTACCATAGTCCAATCGACTAAGTCTATCTATTCTAAAGAAAGTCTTCCAGTCATGGGGTAAAAAATAAACCCGTACTGTCTTATTCAGAGATTTAACGTACAAAAATCAGTGATTTAACCTTAGTCTGGACTAGTAAACGCACTTTGAATAAGAAAGGTAAGGTTTTGCCATATCCTTTAGCTAGGCTCGGTCTATACCCAGCCGGAAACCGGACCGGATTAGCGCGGATTCAATCCATCGCATAAGCGCTTATCGTTTTTGAATGGATTTTTGCGGATGCTAACGGATTCCGGCAGCGTTAAGTCCGAGCCTTAGTCTGCTGTACTCTGTCCCCGCAAAAGAAGTGGCAGGCAGGATAAAATCTTGAAAAAAAAGTTTTTTTATGTACCTACTTATTTTTTTAAAATCTATTACCACATATTGTTGTTGGATAGGCAATAAATTGCTTTTTTTGTTTTTGTTAGGTTTAAACACTAGTCTGTTTTTTTTTCGTCTAATAAAAGCCTTTCAGTAATAATTTTCATGCATTACATAGAATTGTATTTTCGAGTTACATGTGGCCGATTATCTCAAGGTCACTGCAGCTGTCTAGTATAATCTCGATAATATTTCTTTCTGTTTAATTCATAAAGTTAAATACCTTCCTTAAGTAGGTAGGTATATTAACTTTATGGTAGAATTATTATTGTTTGTAACCATATAATTGTAATAGTTGTTTGTTAGATTCTCCCTCCGCCCATTCTATAACAACGTCCTTCCCGTCCTATTTTGACGTCATATTAATTAACTAGAACGAACGATGACTGCTGCACAGATTAGGCAAACAGTAACAACAATTATTTAATTCCACTGCATACTGTGCTGTCTGTGATGATGCATCGGGTGATCGCAATCGCAAATCTATTGAAACTAGTTTTAAATAAGCAACGCTCGTGTACGGTGCATAAACCAGCATTTTGTTAAACAATTATTTTTCAATCAAATTCTGAAACAGTGCAACGTGTTAATAAAATTTAAAAAAAAATGGATTGTTGGCTCGCTTAACTAGCACTAACATACTTTTTTTTATGTGGCAACATTGAAGAAGTGAGCCATCGCCCTGTTACTGTGTCATGGCGGTTTGACTTGTTAAAAGTTTTTTTGCAATAACTCACTAGTTAATGTGCTTTTTAGCGATTTGATCTTTGATTTAAATAATTAACAACACGTGACACAAAATAGTCAATAATGCGTGAATACAAAATAGTCGTGTTAGGTAGCGGAGGCGTGGGAAAGTCTGCCCTCACGGTACAGTTCGTACAAGGCATCTTTGTGGAGAAATACGACCCCACCATAGAAGACAGCTATCGGAAACAGGTGGAAGTGGACGGTCAACAATGCATGCTCGAAATTTTGGATACCGCCGGCACGGAACAGTTCACTGCGATGAGGGATTTGTACATGAAGAATGGTCAGGGATTCGTGTTAGTGTATTCGATCACCGCACAATCGACGTTTAACGACCTACAGGATCTGAGGGAGCAGATCTTGCGAGTGAAGGACAAAGACGACGTGCCGATGGTGTTGGTGGGCAACAAGTGTGACCTGGAGGCTGAGCGCGTGGTGGGCAAGGAGCAGGGCGGGAACCTGGCACGCCATTTCAACTGCGCCTTCATGGAAACCTCTGCAAAGGCGAAAATTAATGTGAACGACGTGTTCTACGATTTAGTAAGACAGATCAACAAGAAGTCACCCAAAGAGGAAAGGAAAGTGAGGAAGAATCGAGTGTGTCGTCTTCTGTAAGTGTTGCGGGCCTCCGACGCGTCTAGATATACAATATTTAATAATTTGAAAGACTTCTCGTACCCGGATTTGGCTCTTGACAGTTCCCAAAGTTAACTAGATCGGGTGTGAAGCATCGTCGCTTGGCGAACACCTGTAGCATTTCGAGAATGTGCATTTGTTGAGCCGTAACGTGATCCAGTGCTTTAGCATGAGTGGAAAATGCACATAGCATCGTGGATTGTGTCCAAATTCCTACCCGAATAAATGTAGTTAATACACATTTTGGTCTGTTTTTTATAGTTAAATGAGATATATTTGAGGATAGATTCAACGATTCTGTGTGTGTTTCACTCTAGAAATTCCAAATGTAATGTGTGGATGCTGTTAGGTTCAGAAGTTTAATGTTAAAATGAATTGTATTCCAATCCATGGCAATTGCAGTGGGATTCAATGTAGGTGTATTGTAAATTAATCAATATGAGAAAATAGGTAAATGACATGCAATAATTACTATAATTCATTTATCTAATGTTAATTAAAAGTGTAGTTGTCATGGACCAATAATTTAGGTCACAGCCAAACTCAAGTCTTTTCAAAATAACTAATGTTATTCTATTAATATTAAATGAAATAACAATGCTAAGTTCAGCCAGACTGTCGCTTTGAACAGGAAAAGAAACAATGAGTGTATATCTACCGTAGCATTATCTCAAGGGCATTTATATACACTCAAATGTGACACGAGTTATACTTCATTTTGTAAAAAATTGTCTACTGTAGTCTTATTGTTGATTCAAACTTTTGATGTGCATTTATTCATAATTCTTCACTGTCTGAACGTAGCAATGTATGAAAAGATGATTTATTTTCTAGTTTACTAGTAATATTGTTCTAAATGCACTAATATTTACAAGAGCCCCAAACTTCTGAACATTTCGAATGAACGTTGAATATGCAGGCTCAAAAGAGACCTGGAAAATGTGCCAGCAGGCCTGTACCAGCATGTAAGTAATGTTTAATATTAAGGATACATTAAATTTTTTCAGATATATTATTGTCTTGTTATATAATTCAAATGTATCGAAGGAAAGTTGATAACGCAACACCATTTAGAACTTGGTAACCTTTGAACAAATATTAGTGAGCCTTAGGTGATTGCACCCTGCTGACCGTAGTGTCTTCAGCGTCTAGTGAAGTCCGGTGCAGTGGTACGAGGCATACCACAGTCACACTAAAGTGGACTATAACCCCTCACCTATGAAATTGAAAACTTTAAAAAAATTATCGTTATTGTAAATGGATAAAGTTTTATGATTACTGGCTCATTTATATAAATCCAACCTAAGTTTTGCTGCTATAAACTTTGTTAAATGTAATAATTATAGGTGTTCAAATATTGTTACGGGATTAGATGTTTCCTCCATTTGCATTTCTGTTAACATGTAAGATTTACTGCACAAGGATATTGGTAATGACTTTGATCTGAGTTGAATTATATTTTTATATATATTGTGCAAATTAAGAACTGTATATTTTTATCTTTGCAATCAATAATCGACATGTACATTAACTATTAATTTCTTTTTTTTTGCAAATTTATCAATAAAACCCATTTTAAATATTTGTTTTGGGGTATATTTGTCGCTCTCGGCGGCGCTCCCGTCACAGTCGCATCGCAGCGTCGCCCTCGCATGGCGTGAGTCACTTCCAGCGGCCAGTCGCCCTCACGGCTCCCCTCGACCAATCAAATGAACCTCAATTGACTCGGGTATTTTAATTGAATTCAATTAATTGAAACAACAATTTACCATCTACAACTATTTTATTGCCTTGACATGTGTAAAAAGTTTCATAAAATGTGTATCACTTATGACTAAATGACTAGGTCTAATCACAAACTCGATAAAAAATAATAATGGCAGTGTGACGTGGCGGGCGTATGTCGACATTCTAGTAACATAAGAATTGACACAGTCCAATGGAAATGAACAGAATATCTAACTTAGCCTATGTGTAAACTTAAGCGCGCGCTATGATGCAAAACAAGTGTCGCGTTACACAGGTACTGTGGGCGCGCCCATGGAGTGAAACAAGGTCTCGTGCATAGATCGAGCTCACTATGGGGGCGGATATAGAAAAGAAACGCTTAAACAAAACTAACATTGTACATAATTGAAATAGAAAGTGGCGAGTGATTTAATCTACATACAATTGCGACCGCTGGGGAAACGGCGTCGCGGAAATGGTCGAATTCGATAATGGTAATGAACTGCTTTTAACTATTCTGACCGAAGCTCCTATCACAGCTTATCGCGTACGCTTTCAAACGGGTCACGAATCCTGGAAAACATTCCCTTATCTATTGACTCATGAAGGATTAATAAACGCTCATATATTCAGTTTATCTGTATGTTTATTTTTTTCATATGAATTTGCATAGTGATAATAACTTGATAAGAATCGTCCAACTTATGGTTTAATATTGTGGTTCATTTGGACAGTTAGATACAATATTGTGTTAAGGTGCAGTTGTTAAAGAGGTGACATTACAGAAAACACCCATATTGGTTTAAAACGCTTTAGTAAATACAATTACACATTACACTATGTCAGTTTTATTAATAGTTGGCTATTATATTAATTAACCGCGCCGATGACGTCTTTGTAAGTTACGTCATAAACGTTTTATGAGTTATTGAACACTCTTGAACAAATTATGAAGATCCATATTATGTTCTATTTGAATTATTTTCATAAGATATTAAGGCGGAAAAGTGACTACAGTTTTCTCTATAGAAAACTCATTTATACAGGATGAATATGAGGTCGTGTTGTTTCTTGAAAGTACTTAATCAGCTAAAGATTTAAGTGCCATAGCTTTTGGAATGGGAGCAACATTGAAATAAAAAATATATGATAAAATCAATTTATTTTGCAAGTATTCACTTTAATAGGTCCCAATTATATTTTATACTGAGCCACTGCTTCGGGACAATTTGTTGTAGAGTAGTGATGAGAAAAAGCAGATCATGTTGTCAACCTCATTTGTTTGGATTTATGAAAGCAGCTGACTGCATTACTTTCAAGAAATCACCAAATATTTTTTATTCAACTTGTATATAACTAAGTGCTATTATTTTTACAATTATACTGGACGGACTTATAATGTTAGTGACTAGAGTATAAACTTAATAACTAGAAGTGATTACATTAAGTAAGTCAATTTATTCATTATAAATTTAAATTACGTACATTAGAGATGATATCATAATAGCTTATGTGTGTTAAATCATATTTTTAGGTTCCTCTGTAGTTCCATAAGGAAACTAAACAATGGAATTGAATATAATTATTGTAATCTGTACATAAACTAGTTTTTCCATAATTTATAAAGTCCTTGTAATTAAACAATATTAAACCTTTTTTGCGTGAAAACAAGTAGTACACAAACAGCAAAACCACATATCTTACTAAACAAATGACAATCGTATTAAGATACCTACTTTCAATTTCACTATGAATTAAATATATAATTTACATAGTACACTGATGAACGTACTACGTGATGTATTTAACAAAACATTTTCTGTGTTCTACTCAGCAGTGTTTATGTGATATTAGTCATCGTGAATAATTGCGCGCTCTAAACATTGACCTCACCTGTTCTTATAAAATGACTCAGGTCGTGTAAGAAGCTTACTTCCGGTGCTTCCGGCCGATCTATGACCTTTCGATGACATGATTCATCGTCATTACTTGACTTTATCCGTATCCTTAAGAGTCATACGTAATTCATTTCAATTTTCAATTTAAAAAACTCCACATGCTCCTCGTTTTGTTCTATCTTTACGAAAACCAATGCCATTTTTACCATGTATCAGTTCAATTCAACTCTTGATTTTGGAATAACTACGTTTCAGGTGACCCTTACGTGGGGCACTTAAGTTGATGCTATGCGTTGTCTAGTTTTAAAGAAGTTACTATTTATGGTAGCTTGAACGGTGGCTCGGTGCGTTCGGACTCGGGACTTGTTTTATTGCGCGAGCGAATAAATTAAAGTGTTTAAATTACACAAATACAATCTTTAAAATATGTATTTTTAAGCCCTTGTGTGATAGTCATAGATTAGTAAATTAAATTTGGATTTTGGAGACGGGAATGATCTTTGGCATAGATATTATTCGATAGTTTCTGTCACGATGGATGAAGATAATTGACTATTAGAGGTTGTCAATGTACCTCTTAATTGGGAAATAGAATTTTCGAAATCGTGTTAGGTGTAAAGAATTTTAAATAGAAGACCTAATAAGACATTTTTAAATCTTACAAGCTTATGTAATAGAAAAAACCCTTGTAGGACAACCATTCAAACAGTTTTTGAACACAACTTTTTTCTTGTGTTGCAACAACAAGTTTTATAATACTTATAGATGGTCCGAGTGGATATCTGTTTACAAATTCCTACATTTCATAAATAAGTGTATTTATAACATAATAGTTAAATCATTTGACTAGAATACACATCACAAAAAATACCTTCAAATCCTTTTCCACTGACTTTTCCGAGTCCACAACACAGAAATCCATTCATTAATATTTTTGGTGACTAGAATTCTAAAAATAGGACTGTTGAGACCAAATTTTTTATTGAACTAAAGTGACAGGTCATTATTTAAAGAGTTGTTGATCTCCGAACACGAAAACATATGACTAATTTGTGCATTACATAGTTGCGATACTCTGAATGGAAGATTTAAGTACCTCTCAGAAGACTTAAAAACTATTGTGCGTTATTTTTGAGTCCAAGGCCTAATATTTAAAAAGTTTTAAGTTATGGACCTTTAACTTACAGAAACATGAATAATTTTGTTGGTAAAAATAAGTGTTTAAATGGCCATTACTTTCGTATAGTGCTCTTAAAATTTTACAATTGAAACCATTATTTATGAAATAAAAAAGGACAACTTTGTAATCGTCATCTTGGAACTTTACTGCCTCAATGGGTTGTGCACTATATTCTTTCTTTAAAAGTGTACCAAGCAAGACAATCTTCTCAATCGAGAAGGTGAAGAATGTAATTCTTCACTGTTGTCGTTGTTCTTCACCTGTCGTGCTGTTGTACGACGTAGAATCTGCTAACTGTTCTCAATATTAAAAAAACAAGTTTAGGATCAGCAAGGTCAAATGATTTTTTCTTGTTTTAAATTATACAAATCTCTAACTGACCGTTTGTCAGTTATTGATAAGTTTATTCTACGGAAACTCTGACATTTGTATTTAAGTTGCTGTTATTATTACTGTAGCATCATCTTCTGCTTCGTGTATAATTTTCGTCAAATAAAAAGAACGCTGGAGGGTGGCGCTACTTGTCTCCACCGAACACTTATAGCAGTACTGAAACCGTTAGTTCCTATTTTGGCCACCGCTCTTTTAACGCGACGCCAAGTATAGTCAGTACTACTAAGTTTACCCTAGATTGGTGTATTATACAGTACAGTACCCGGCACCGATGTTGAGCGCTGGGGCAATAAGTGAGGATCGCTCGCGCGGAGCTAACGACCAATCCCGGCCGGCGGTGCAGGCGCGTCTCACGACTAGCCAATCGCGTAATCGTAATGGTGTTCTGCTCATCTTTCGTCCAGTGCTCCACATCGGTGCCACAAAGTTATACTGTGGCATCATTCCGTAATCTTTTCGATTGTCAACACTAAGTCCTGGCGCGTATCCTGAAAGTTACTTATGGAAGGAGAAGTAGTATGTACCTATATATCCTGAAGGCGGTTATTTTTAAGATGAGTCGTGGTATGCAGGGTGTTAGGTTAGTTTCGGCTTGATATACCATTTACCTATAAGGTGCTCGTGGCTCAGTGGCGGCAGCGCTTTGGTATCGATTACTAGTTAAGCAACGTGGATGGGTGACCATTCCGACCATATTTAGTGACATTTATCACAAGCATCTCCGTGCTTCGGAAGGCACGTTTAAAGTTGGTCCCGGCCAATATCGCTTGATATTGGTCGTGAAGCCTAGTCAAGGGCCTTAAGGCGGCTTGATATCATCTGACAGTAAGGTTTAGTCACTGGCCTTACAACACCCCTTCACCAATCCGCACTGGGCCCACGTGGTGAAGTATGGCCCAAACCACCTCATAGTTGAGGTGAGGCCTGTGCCCTGCAGTGGGACGTATATAGGGCATACTTTATAACATTTACCTATGTTATCATATATGCATGTAAATAGTATGGTGAAATCAGAAATTTTATATAATTTTAATTGTTAAATTTTTCATACAAAACAAAATCTTTAGGATCCGATTTATGTTTTTTTTTTCTTCAAATATGATGATATTTGATTTCTGACTGCCATAGTATTTATATGCCGTGATAATATAATTTCACTAGTGACATTATAATTACACTGATTATTGTCAATCGTTTGCATTACTGTGCCATTATAATTTCACTAGAAGGATACAGTGAAATTGTAAGGCAGTGACATTTTGACAATAACACTGGTTTAAGAATGTTATGCAATGTTAACATAGGCTAGTTCGGCTTGTTATACCATTTACCTAACGCTGTATATCCTGAAGGTAGTTATTTATTATAAGAGTGGTGGTACATGTTCTGAAGTAGGTTATTTATTGGAGGAGTCGTAGCTGTCGTTGAGCGGCGGCAGGCTGTGGGTCAGCGTGCTGTCCAGCTTGCGCGCCTCGTGCTCCAGCGTGTAGCAGTCCAGGGCGGGATCCTACAACCAACGGTTTATCGTTATTAAAGCTATAGGACGACCACTGGCCCACAATAGTCCCGAAGCAGTGGTAGGGAAAAAATATTGGGACATGTAAAAGTGCCTTTTATGGCCATTTTACAGAAATAAATGATTTTGATTAGAAATGCGGATAGACTTCTGCACTGGGCAAGGGACCGTCAACACTTTGCAGTACTGGTAGCTGACCTTCACTAGTTGGAGAGGCAGTCTTAGAAGAAGAAGAAGATTTTGACTGAATATAGACCTCTCACAATGACGAATAGATTGGTCGGTTGGAAGCTTGCGTGGCCAACGTGCAGTGGCTTCCTGCGACTTTTACCAGGTCGTCTGTCTACCTTGTGTGGTGATAGATATAGATTGCAATAGTAAAGAAATTTTATGTCCCAGAAAAAAGGTTACCGTCCACAGTCGAAACTTTTCCAACTAGCCCGCTCGTACCTTGTACTCGTACACGTCTCACCCTTGCACATTGCCAATGCGGATTAGGTTATGCAAAATAAAGAAAGTATTATTTATTTAACGTCTCTTAAATGATTAAGTTCCAATCTGTGGCTCGAATTTTGTTCACTATCGTAAACTATACAGTGCGAGTCTTTCGTTCGTGCACAAAAAAAATATTCTCATAAAAGAACTTATTCGAGCCACGGAAAAAATGAAAAAAAAAAATCTTTGAGTAAATGTGAATTTTTTATAGGTATTTTTTTTTTATGTTCAACGCGACCATACTTACGATAGAAGCCTATAACTTTTGAAGTTTGTGATAGATTTCAATGAAACTTACGTAAAATCAAAGGTAATTAATTAGTCTATCTATCAATGTTGAATTAAAAATTAAAAAAAATATTTAAGTCTTTAAAAAATGAGGTTAAAGTAGTAAAAAAAGGAATGTTTAAGCTAATTATTTTTTTTTTCAAAAAAAAATTACATTTACATAACTTTGAACATAAAAAAATCTAGGTACCTATAAAAAAATCAAATTTACTCAAAGATTTTTTTTTTCATTTTTTCCGTAGCTAGATTAAGTTTTTTTATAAGAATATTTTTTTGTGCACCAACGAAAAACTCGCACTGTATAAGGAATATTTTCCTCCCATTGCAGCCCTAGTGATATTTTTGAAACAGCTTATATTATTTCCACTGCGACACAGTCCGTAGCGAGTCACCCAACGCTGACCGCAGTCGCTGCACGTCTCGCGCCGCGCGGCCGCTGCGCGCGATGTACGCTTGCCGCCGTCGAATCACCGTTGATAGTTGAGCGGGAAGGATCTCAACATATTTCTGTTTCTACTCTCCTTCCATTCGACCTTCCTGAGACAGTCGGATTCTTTCCATACCTGATACAAACTCTGTACTAAACATCCAAACGCCCCGCTGACAACTGTGTTCGGAAATAGACGGAAAGGACCTCAACATATTGTTGTTTCTACTCTGTTTCTACTTCCGTACCTGCGACACAGTCCGTAGTGAGTCTCTTAACGCTGACCGCAGTCGCTGCACATCCCGCGATGCACGCTTGCCGCCGTCGGATCTCCGCTAATAGTTGCGCTCGGGAGTTGAGCGGGAAGTATCTCAACATATTGATGTTTCTACTCTGTTCCTACTTCCGTACCTGCGACACAGTCCGTAGTGAGTCTCTTAACGCTGACCGCAGTCATGTGCGCGGAGCCAACAAACAATCCCGGCCGGCGGTGCAGGCGCGGCGCGCGACTAGCCAATCACGTAATGGTCTTCTGCGCATCTTCCACCCAGCGCTCAAGATCCTAGTTGTACTACTTATTTCTAGTCGCGTACCTGCGACACAGTCCGCAGTGAGTCTCCCAATGCTGACCGCAGTCGCTGCACGTCTCTCGCCGCGCGGCCGCTGCGCGCGATGTACGCTTGCCGCCGTCGGATCTCCGCTGATAGCTGCGCTCGGAGCTGGGCGGCCTGGGGAAAGGAGAAAGCTGGTTTCAATAAACTGTATAGGGTGATTTTCGTTGGATTTGGATGCGAAGTTTTTTTTCGCCTCCCTGGTAAAGGCTGCATGAAGCAGTTGGATACAGGTCACTTCCAAATTGGCAGGTTGGAAGTCATTTTAGGAAGCCCATGTTCAGCAGTGGACATCCTATAGCTAAAATGATGCGTAGGAAGGCCAGTCATGTGATGTGATACAAGTGATCATATTGATCATCTCTCGCAACTTTCAGTTTGACATGGTTCTCATCATCCACTGCGCCTGCAGTGCCGCCTGGCAGTAGTGGATTAACAGCTGGACAGGTCTAGTACAGGCTGTATACGCTAGTAACTAGTTCTCGCTGCTAATTACTTGCTGCTTATTATCGGCTTTACGCGCCTCCAGCATCCCCTGTGGCTGGCGGTAGTGGGCTAACAGCTGGACAGGTCCAGTACTGGCTGTTTACGGTCGTGACTACTTCTTAGACAGTGGGCGGGGCACATAGCACGTAGAACTGACGGCCGATGGGGCAGAAAGGTTCGGGAATGGAGGCCACGTACCGGCAAGCGCAGCGTGGGACGTCCACCCACAAGGTGGGCAGACGACCTGGTAAGGGTTGCAGGACGACGCTGGATGCAGGCCGCTTCCGATCGGCCGATCTGGAATTCAGGAGGGAGGCCTGTGTTCAGCAGTGGATGATGATGATGATGATACTTCTCAGACTGACCTGGTTCTCTAAGCGCAGTACTTGCTGCCGATGGCCGGCTTCACGCGCCTCCATCATGCTACCCCTGTCAGTAGTGGGCTAACAGCTGGACAGGTCCGGTCGGCGTCCTGCCGGCTTAGCTAACAACTGGACAGGTCCATGTACCAGCTGTATATGCTTCTCAGACTGACCTGGTTCTTCAGGCGCGGTACTTGCTGCCGATGGCCGGCTTCACGCGCCTCCATCATGCTACGCCTGTCAGTGGGCTAACAGCTAGATAGGTCCGGTCGGCGTCCTGCCGGCTCAGCTTACAACTGGACAGGTCCATGTACCGGCTGTATATGCTTCTCAGACTGACCTGGTTCTCCAGGCGCAGTACTTGCTGCCTGTGGCCAGCTTCACGCGCCTCCAGCATCTGCTGCAGCTGGCGGTAGTAGGCTAACAGCTGGACAGGTCCAGTACCGGCTGTATACGGTCGTGACTACTCAGTGGGCGGGGCACATCTGGAAATCACTGGAGGAGGCCTTTCTTCAGCATTGGATAATGATGATGATGATGATACTTCTCAGACTGACCTGGTTCTCCAGGCGCAGTACTTGCTGCCTATGGCCAGCTTCGCGCGCTTCCAGCATCCGCTGCGTCTGTAGCGCCGCCTGGCGGTAGTGGTCGGCGTCCTGCCTTCGGCTCGGCGAACAAGTAGATAGGTCGCTCATATACCGGTTTCTAGCTAGGTTCAGTTCTGATTCCTGATGGGATGAAATTGGAGAAAGAAAGATTTCAATCCGGAGTAACGCTATAGTTAGTTACAGGTTTTTTTATGCCACCAGCTGGGCTAGCATGCGCGCATCGGTTATTTTATCGATAGACAAGAAAAATTTTGTCTTCGACGAGAATTTTGTCGTTTTCCCTAACCTTACGGATCACATAAGTCTCGAATCCTTTTTCTTAATATTTTTAGGGTCTCCCGTTCTTTGTAGCCACTTATTTTTACGTTATAACACGGCATTGCCTTAAAATTAAGTTTTTTTCTTTGTTATCGTCGAAGACAAAACGACATATTTAGGTCAAAAGTCGATAAAATGCCACGACAAAATTTTATTGTGTTGCGCATGCTAGCCCTGCTGCATTTAAACGATTTTTTTTAATGAATCATACTTTTATATTCCCTAATAGTAAGATCGTTTTGTTTAATCAAAATAAGTTTAGATTTCATTTTACTATGATAATATCGAGCAGTTGAAATGGAGGCCTGTATAAGAGCTCGCAGTAAGGACTTTAAAGAAAGTGATACCTTATCAGCAAGCTCCTTCTCAAGACGTCGTATCTTCATCTTCAGCTCTCTGTTCTCGAGCTCGAGCAGCGTGAGATCGGTCGAGAAGCCGCGGTCTTTGCACGGAGTCTCTTTGCAACACCGTACAGAGTCCTTGGTCGAGTCCGGACCTGGTTAACATAAGTTAAAATATTCCGTAAAAAATTATTAATGTTAAAATAAATGTAAAGGTTGTAACACATTTATCGACACGGCGCGACAACTTAACATGTATCAGCGCCGCCTCAAGTCAAACAACAGAGAGTCGAAAGACGACGTTGTTTATATCTATCTATCTATTCAGCCTATTGCACTCCACTGCTGGACGTAAGCCTCCCCTAAAGAGCGCCAAAGAGCACGTTCTCCGGCTGGGGGGCGTCCTACACTACGTTGTTAAGGTCATGATTATAAAAATTATATACAAAATTTATGACTGTAATTGACGCCTTAGTCTGCAGTTAAAGGCAAATCTAGAGAAGTTATTATGATAAATTGCAGCCGAATCCATTATTATTTAGACAGTCTCATAGGCCTAGACTTACTCACTGAGGGCCGAGACACATAACCACGTTGCGGCACCGCACCGCCAAAATCGGCAGTGCCGCCCGCCGCTATATAGAATTTTGCTGTGCGCACCGCGCCGCGCATTCCAGCGTTATGACGTCACACACAATGGATGTAGCCAGTATCTTCTCTGACGTCTATTAAAATTTAAAATGTCTTCTTAACAACAAAAGAGCAATACGTTTATTGCGATCCATGCTAGAGATACGTCCACCAACGTTCAAAACTCATAAAGCAATGGTTGCCCTACAGGTCGGCACTAGAACGCTTAGTTTTACGGCGCCGCAACGCAACGCTCGGTGGCGCGTTGAGATTCGGCGCGGCGCCGCAACGCGGTTATGTGTTTCGGCCCTAAATGGGAAGCAAAGATTGATCTTAAAGATCAACAAACCCTTTCGACGTTATGGAGTGAAAGCTACAGTAGACACAACCTGTAAATAATAATGTATGTAGTATAAGTACTGACCTGAGTCCAAGTCTGAGTAGAAGACCGTCTTGTCAGCCCTGTCGTGGCTCTTACTTCGCATCGCGGAGGGCCTGCAAACGAAGCAAACTCAAGTTATTGGCACACAACAAGTTAGCGGACTATCTTTAAAATACGTTTATAATTGATCCTTAATGGGTAGTGTTACTTTTTTACATTAAAAGCTGAGCTAAAACTAATATTTTTTATTACATATACGATTTCAAAAGCCCTTGGAAAAGCTGTCGGCCACGATGTAATTGACATGAATGTTCTTTTTGATTTCCTAAAATTCCAAAGGTAAGAAAAGACATCTAAGAGTTTTAGTAATTTAAGGAATTTACTCGTTTTTTGTTTAAATAAAATTTATACACATGATTTATCCATTGCAAGTTTATATGTGCAATAAAAAGTATTCATCTATTTATCAAATCTGCGCATATTTACGTGCCGTGTACAACCTTCAGAGCAATACATTATCATATTATTTAAGCAAAAAGTCACATTAAAACTTCGGCGAATCAAAACCACCCCGTATTGTATTGTAATGTAGATGTGAATTGTGATAACATTGTAAGTTTTAAGAAATCTATATCGGAATTTTTTAAGAAGCACTACTAGTTTTCCCATTGTTGATATTTAGATTTAAAAAGTATTTTAATATAGTAATGTTGTGCATACCTTTAATTTAAATGCATATACGATGCACTCTCGTACATAAAGCATGTAATCTTTTTGTATGTATTTAGTTGGTAAGCCTTATCAAATAAAATAAAATAAAATAAAATAAAATAAAATAAAATAAAATAAAATAAAATAAAATAAAATAAAATAAAATAAAATAAAATAAAATAAAATAAAATAAAATAAAATAAAATAAAATAAAATAAAATAAAATAAAATAAAATAAAATAAAATAAAATATAGTACCTGGTGGCCGTAGAGCGCCTCTCCGCTTCGAGGCGCTTGACGGTGTCCTGCAGCGCGTCCACCCTGGCCTTGAGCTCGGAGCGCTCGCGCTGCAGCGCGTGCAGCTCGCGCTCGAGCTCGCTGTCGCTGCTCTCTTTGCCGTCCCACGTCGTCATACGTAGTTGGGACTCGAGCCCGGATCTGGGACCACGCGGAGAACGGGTATAAACATGCGCCAGACTACACAGCAACTGTCATGGTGTCAAAAGAAGTAACATCCTTGTGTTACGAGGTACCAGACAGTGAATTTTGCAAGAGGCATCTCCCAATCCCAAACCAACATACACAGATACGCACCACCAATAGTGCGTTGGAGGAATACTATCAAATTTTAGAGAATTGCCTTCAATTAGAAAAGAAGGTGTTTAAGATTTAAACACTGAGTTACACCAAATATACCAATCAATTCAATTCCCTTTTATTTGTTAACTTTCATGACAATCATAGTTTGTTTCTCACCAAAACCTTAAAATAACGTTAATAGGTGCTCATTTACAAAAACTCTTATTTTAATGGAAGCAACATCAAAACATATTTTAGTTGCACCATATACATGGTGTAGTTTTAACAACAGTTGTAACAGCAACGCCCGACTCAAGGGTGATAGTACACATAAAAGTAATTACAAGAAAAATATAAATAAATATTAACCTATTCCTTCATTAGTAAAAAAACCTTGTTCAAAAGTATTCTAAAACTTTTGAGACGTGTAACTAACACCACAGAGTAAGTATTATACTACGTAAAACTAACAAGCACGGGACCGCCCGCACCACCCTCGCATACCCCGCTACACCACCGAGTATGCCGCCGCCCCGAGAGAATGACCGATAGCTCGCCCACGTAAAAATACCATAATTTCCTAATTTCATGTTTTTTTCATAAAAAAATATGTTTTTTTTTTGCATCAGTGTCGTGTATACTATCACCCCTGAGATGGGCGTCGTTTTACAAAACCACTTACGGTTGTAAGGAGTTTAGGCGCTTGTATTATCTCCATAAAGTCTTTATTTGCGCTATAACCCCATCAATTATTTATTTTGGTAACCGTAATCGTCATAGATCTCTGACAACACAACATTAATTAAAAAGAGTTGATTCTCTTTCTTACCTCTGCACTTCAACATTGGCCAACTGGTTGGTGAGCCTGTGGACTTGGTCTTCGAGACTTGAGTTGAGGCGCTTGAACTCTCCGAGGGCCGCTTTGGCACTCTCCAGCTTTTCCGTTAGTACGCGCCTCTCGTTCTCGCAGTTCGCTGAATAAGTGTAGAAATACAGTTTTGCAACTGAGTCAAGTTCTGAGGCATACAAAGAAGAATAATGCCCTAGTCTAGGTCTTTTTGAGCTGCCCAAATGAAATAACTTTTTCCAAGGCACAGACAGCGCCAGATTTCGTTACAGCTGATCCGGCATTTTGTATATGGGTAGTCCATTCTGACATTTACATGTCCATCCTATAAAAATAAAGTGTAGAATTTGGGCAGCATCAGTCCTTTTCTGATCAGAAAGGATTTCTTAAATTTCTAATATGCATGGCGGTGCGCGAGAGGTGTTACGTGATACACACCGTTAATTACTGGGCACTTAAGCATCGATTCGGTTAATTGTTAAAAGATAGCAGTAATAACAAAAACTACTTTATAAAATCTCATTTCAGTCTCGTTTTCTAACGTTAATGTACGAAAACATTGATGAACTTACAGAGCTCTCTTGTAGATACCCAGGTGTGTCTACGGCATTATATTCATTATTTATACCTAAACCAGAACCTAATATTATCATTTGCGGTTTTGTCAAGAAGTCTCGTAGCAGCTTATTTGTTTATTGAAGTGTTCTAGCAAAGACAATCAAAATACCCTAAGACACTCTTCTGCAGCTGCCTAAGTTTGTCCACGGCGTTGTGTTCGTTATTCTTAGCATCGTTATGCTGCCTCTGAACTTGGCCGCTTTTCGCAGCGTAATGGATAGCTGCTCCAGCTCTCATTCAAGGTTTTTATCGAGAAGTCTCATAGCAATTAGTTGTTTCTAGAAGTGTTCTAGCTAAGTCAATCAAAATACTTACAGACACTTTTCTGCAGCTGCCTAAGTTTGTCCACGGCGTTATGTTCGTTATTCTTAGCATCGTTGAGCTGCCTCTGCACTTTGCTGAGTTCGGCCCTGAGCTCGCTTTCTGCAGAGGCGGCTTTTTGTAGAGAAGTGGATAGTTGCTCCACTGTGCCTTTGAGGGAGGTGCAACGTTCTTCCAGGGAGGTAATCGTGCGGGTGTAGCCTTCGCAACGTTCTTGGAGTTTCTAGAAGGAATGCGTGTTTTCATTTATCATTAAAATAAACGTTTAATCTGAATTACACGATACCTAAAAAGGGACATATGTTTGAGCAATCTTCTTTAATCGAACTTGACGTTCAGAAATTCTGCAAAAGATACTGTTGGATTTCGTAGTAATAGAGCCAAAAGGAAAAATGCGAATTCATGAATCTAGTTTCCAAATTTGTGCTTACACAATCTTCAAATTAGAAGTTTAAAATACACGACTAACGAGTGCACTTATAAATTGATAACCTTTCAAATGTTACTCATGGATCGCCTCTAATCGATCCCGCATATTGATTTTTGCAAGGATTAAAAGTCAACAAAATTTGAGGAAAGAAGGGTCTTACATGTATCCATTTATATTTATACATGTTTACCTAATAAGTTTTACAAAAATAAAAATAAAATACTTCGATGCTCTATATTTATTTAGGCCTGAATCTAGCATTCTTGTGTTTCCTGGTTTACTGTAGTTTACCTTGAGAGCTTGGTCCCTGTCCCTAGCAGCGACGGCGGCGCGTTGTATGTCTCCTTCTAACTGGGCCCTCCGCACGTCAAGCCGGGCCGCACGAGCTATACAAATACAGACAGACATTCAAACAAGTTAATGTGATTGCAGGACGGTTGTGTAAAATACCCCTGCCGAAAGGGGGTTAAAAGGTCCCTTGTAAAGAGTCTATTGGCAATATTTGAAAACTGTATTAAGACCAATATAATAAATTTGAATAAAAAATATTTTCTACTATTGAGATTGCGAAAATACGAACCTTTATTATGAAACTAGGTTTTTTAAACTAGACAAGAAACATTTATTATCTTCTATTAAAATAATCCATGAAAATTCAGTTTCATTGATATAACAGGTTGGCAGTTTTTTCGGTTTATATATAATGTATTTTTTATGGGGAATCACCAACCCGCCTGCCAAGCGTGGCGATTATGGCAAATCCTCCTTTTGGAGAGGCCTGTTTCCAGCAGTGGACTGATATAAGCTGGTGATGATGATGATGATGATGATGGGCAATTACGTATTTTTATGGGGAATTATGTATTTTATGAAGACTCAAAACCTCAAAAGAAAACATGATACAGGTCAGCGGTGTAAGTATACTCAAAATACACATCTGACAACATAAAAAAAAAAATGATACCTTCAGCGGCCGCTAGAGCTTCCCGAAGTTGGCCAACTTCTTGTACGCGTTCGGCTAACTGCATGCGCAGGTTCTCGCCTTTGTTCTGATAAACATTAAACGAACATTTTATTTACTTATTGATAAATTCATTTCTCAGCAACTAGCACAACTATCTGCGACTGCGCGGACAACCCAGGATAGAGCATCATCGCGCTTAAGAACGAGGAGGGCCGACCCCACATAAAAATGGTAGAATAAATAAATATTGGACATCACCTACATAGCTCTGATCAGATCTTGAGGTAAGTACCTAGCTAGTAGAAACAACAACGTTACCACAACACCTAGACCCGAGACAATATAGAAAAGTTCATGTTTCTACATTGACCCGACCGGGGATCGAACCCGGAAACATAAAGATGGCGACGCCATATACCTATAGCCCGGCGTACTCGCCTTTCGGCTACGGAGGTCATCGTATTAACTAGTGGAGAAAGTTTAAATTTTTGTTTTTAGCAATTACCATGCTAGGTTTATCTAAGATTTTTAATACTTAAAAAAATTTGGATCCCACCTGAGGCGGACGATTTTTTTCAAGTATTAAAAATCTTAGTGGAGAAAGGTTGTCGAGTGACAGCCACAAACTGAGAGACGTAGTGTGGGCAGGCCCTACCCGGTCGGCTAACAAACTAGTAAAGGTGGCAAGAAGCCGCTGGATGTTAAAAGCCTAGAGTCACTTTCTGCAGTGTTCTAAAGCCGATGCTGATAATGCTACAAGTTAAGGTTATATGCGTTTATTTTTACAAATATAAATTAAACGAACAGCGCCTTAGCTTTCAGTGTCATTTCATTATTAAAGTTTTTTGTCGGAAGAGCAGTCACCCGATTAACGAAATGACATTGGTTCGATGTTGCTACTTATATCATCATAAGTGTAATAATATTATGATGATATAAGTACCAATTTAAAGGAAAAAACAACGTTTGAAAAGTCGTTTCAGAATTCAAGCAACAATAATCACAAGTGTAACTTACATCACTTTGCACTTTTTCTTCAGTAACAGAGCTGAGCGTCGCCTCAAGACTAGTTATTTTGTCTCTCAGATTGCTAATTTCAACTGTCTTTGTTTGCACTGATTCATTCTGAAAGAGAAGAAAAAAACATTGTTTGGTTGCTTTGTACCGTGTTACGATTAGTCTATACTTAGATGGCAATAGCACATGAGTAAAGAAACGGAACAGAGACAAAGCTACATACGAATGCGCTGTGATAGGTACATCACTACAAGTGCAACGCGTGTGTGTGCGTGTCCACTGGCCGCTTGTCACGTATGAGCCGAAACCGCTTCAAACTAGATCAGCCAGTGGTCAATCTCAGGGCTTGCAGGCGTGACACGACGCTCGAATGTCGTGCGTGTTTTGTTTTTGTTATCGAGTTTCTCACATAATACGTAGTAATATTTTTGTTTTAGTATTTAAAAAGTGTTGTAAATATGGTTGTACATTGTACTGTGTGTGATAATACCTCCTGACAATTTTATTGCATTTGTTGAATTGCTTGAGCAAAAATTTCGCGAATATTTTGATCTTCATATTGGTAATGACATATTAGCACGTTTGCAAGATTGTACATTTCATATGCCATGTGATTATTTCCCATTGGATTATTTGAAAAAACTTTATATTAACTTTAGAATTTATCATTCGATTAAAAGACACAACAAATTATTAAAAACCAAAAGTAATAAAAAAAAATATTTAGAGTATGTAATGTATAAAAAAATAACCTATTTAAAAAAATGAGAAAAAAAGAACATTTATATTTTAAATTTATTCAATTGTGCCAACCCTACCAAAATAGGTATAAATTTTGCTAGCTCTTTAGAAGCTTTGTCTCTGTTCCGTTTCTTTACTCATGTGGCAATAGTGTGGTAAAATCAGTTAAGAAAGCTTACTTTGGTAAAGAGCCTGCGCGCTTATCCAAGGATTCAAGTCCCAGCATGGCCGAATCTTTTTAATTTATCATGTATTTAAAAATACCTACGAAGTAATTCGATACTAGTACCTTATACATAAAGTCAAAAGCTATGATGTGAATTTTATTCGAAATTCGAGCAAAAAGTTTAACACTAGATTTGCCGCTGGGAAGAACGGAGATGAATTTTCAGAGTATTATTTACTCAAATCATCAGAGTAGCTAAAGAACTCACCCCGTATTTCTAAAAGCAGACAATAGGATAGTTGACAACACCAATTGACATACTTTTTACGAGCTGTCCAAACGCGGCTCTTTCTTATAATAGGCTAGTTGACACCACCAATCAATTGACATACTTTTTATGCGCTGTCAAAACGCACCTCTGCCTTATAATTTGTATGGCGATAGCAAGCTTTGACGTCATTGTTTACCAGACTCAACTGCCTAACTTGTTATTGGTTTTGAAGCAAACAAAAATCATATTATTAATAAATGCAAATGTACCGGGTTATCGGGCCTAAAATATGGTGTCAGATTTAATAAATAATGTCTTAGAATTATTTATGATAGGTGTCCACAACCCAATTTGTATGACGATACGAACTATGACGTCACTGTTAACCTAACTCGACTGCCTAACTTATAGATTTCGAAGCAATCAAAAATCCGTTTTGTGTAATAACTGATAATGCACCGGGTTATCAGGTAAAAATAGGGTATTACTTTTAATAAATGATATCTTAGAATTATATAAGAATGTTGTCAAAATTCCAATTCAAAACGAAACTCACCAAAGCAGTCAACTGTGCCTCTTTCTGTCCGTACGCGGTTTGGAGCCGCGCCTTCTCCTCCTGAAGGTTGCGGAGGTTGCTCGTGACGGACTGGAGTTTGCCTTCACCCTTGCCTTGCTGCTCGCTGGCATCTTTCAGCTGCTTCTTCATTACCGCCACTTGGGTTTTGTAGTCATCCTAAAGAAAAAATATATAAAGTTTTTCTATGGACTTTCCACGTAGCTGTTTGTTTTTGGATTCCACATCACTGACAATGGGTTCAACGAGTAACCAATCACATACATTTACTTTATCTTCCCTTTTAATATTTTATGCATCAGACTATTAAACCTTAATGGCTCTAAATATACTCTCTTCAAATTTTTTTTGTCATGTTAAACTTTAACAGACTGTAAAAACGAACGACTCAAGTATAAATATTTCAATAATTACTTTTAAAGTTTCGCCTTGCATAAATTAAACTCAAATGTAACAGGAAGACGATTTCAAACTAACCGCCACATGCCATCCAGTGATTAAAAATACACAATCTCGTTTTGTTTCGCGATCGAGTGCCTGAATACGGATGCGGCGATTAGTTTGCAGAATAGGGACAATAGGGACACAGTGAGCGTAGTATGCGACGGTACTTGGCGCGAAAATAATATTATAAGGGTGGGTGAAGAATCTGCCTCTTATACGGGGTGAAGCCATCGCTGTTCCAGTAAGCTTGTGACTACGGTCGGTGTAACCCGGTCGAAACGTCAGGCAAAAAGATAACATTTTGTATCTAAATTATGATCGCGTTATTCCCGTTTCATTGAGTTTAAATATTTCAAGTTGAAGATTAACTGGTTCCCTGTCAAAGAGCAGACGCAATAGGCAAAACTATTGTTATGTATTATACTCGATACATCGGACAGGGGACCTGTTAAAAGTGTTTCTCGATCTAATATATTTACCTTTTCCCTCTCAATCTGGCAGACGTCGTGCATTAGATTTCGGACACCCTTCTTTATTAGTTCCGGGTCTACGTCGATGATCTCATTGCGGTCTTCAGAATGGTCACGACCTGGTACAAACAGACAGATAGGTATTGAAAGGTTTTGCAAGGAAACGTCTCAATGGCAAAACAAAATATATTGGAGACGTTAAAGATCACTTTATTTGTTATGCTATTACTTGGCTAAAGTGCCAAATATTCAGCGGACAAATGAAACGGCGCGGAAAAAAATAGTTGAATCATTGTGTCATTTCTAGTAAAAGTTCCATGGATAGAAGCCGATTTTAAGTACGACTGTTATCCATTTATATTAAGAATCGTTTACAATAAAGTGCATAATAAAAGATTACTAAGTTTCAAAGCGATTGAACTCGCTCTATTTACTTTCTCTACCCAAAATATCGATCGGATTTCGTTAGACTGCATCACTATGGCCGCATTCTGAATTACGCTAAAAGCCCTGTCAGCGCAAAACCGACCAAATATAAAAGTCACAAATATATTTTAAAAAATACGTATTTTTACCTACTTATTGCATTTTTATGGATTCGTGCTAATAGTGTTTTAAGCGCAATTCGGAACAAGGGGTATAACTGTCATTAGGTCAGGTGTCACCGAACTCTGCTTATCTTGTAAGAGCTATAGTAATGTCACCTCTGTGCGGGCTGTATCTTCAGTCTGAATAGTTAGTAGTCTCACCTCTGTGCAAACTGTATCTTCAGTCTGGTCAGTTAGTAGTCTCACCTCTGTGCGAGCTGTATCCTCTGTTTGGTCAGCTAGTACTTCATCTTTGTGCGGGCTGCTACTAGTTACTAGCAGTAGTAAACTCATCTCTATACGGGCTGCATCCTCTGTTTGTTCAGCTAGTACCTCTTTTTTGTTCGGGCTGTATCTTCTGTCTGGTTGCTGACCAGTATCTACTAAGTACTCGTAGTTACTAGCAGTGGTATTTTCACCCCTATGCGGGCTGAATCTCCTGGCGGGGCTGGCGAGGCGTCGGCGCGCGGCAGCGTGCACGCTCCCGTCGGGCTGCACGCCGCACACGCGCCGTAGGGCGTGCGCGATGGTCGACAGTTGTATCCTCTGTTTGGTCAGCTAGTACCTCATCTTTGTGCGGGCTACTACTAGTTACTAGTTGCAGTAATCTCACCCCCATGCGGGCTGTGTCTCCGAGCAGGGCAGCTAGTAACAAACCTCTGTGCGGGTTGTATATTCTGTCCGGTCAGCTAGTAGTCTCACCTCTGTGCGGGCTGTATCTCTGGGCAGGGCGGCTTGTATCTCACCTCTGTGGGCTGTATCTTCTGTACGGGTTGTATCTTTTGTCCGGTCAGCTAGTAGTCTCACCTCTATGCGGGCTGTATCTCCTGGCGGGGCTGGCGAGGCGGCGGCGCGCGGCGGCGTGCACACTACCGTCGGGCTGCACGCCGCACACGCGCCGCAGGGCGTGCGCGATGGTCGACAACTTCGCTTCAGCTTCGCGCTTGCCGCTCTCGCATTGTGTTAGGGATGCTTCGAGCGCGCGGCAACGCCCTTCACTGCCACCCAGGCGCGCCTGGGGATTACATTATTCGAAAACTTAAGAGCTATACTTGGCGTTATTTCCAAAAATAAGAGAGAAGAAACAATGACACCTACATAGATTTTCAAATTGCTAAGCTACAACAGATAGGTTACGCTTTGGCGCGTGTGCAATGAAAGACAGCTTCATCTCCGCCTCGCGCTTGCCGCTTTCAAACAGCTATACTTAACTTTCTCTCGCGAGATAAGATACTAAATGGGGGATCCATTGGAGAACTAAAGTCAACGACATACATTTTCGAATTTTAAAGCTAGAGTGCCGATGGAAAGCTACATCGCACTCTCGCGTAACGTAGTAACGTAAGGTGATCTCTTAAAACCGCTTGGATGTCGACGAGTAAGAAAAGATCTTGAAGGGACGGTTATGACCAGCAGTGGACTTGCAAAGACTGATAAAGATATATTTAAATAGTATTATACTAGTTAACTTAATTTTTGGAGGGTGATTTTACTGATCAAATACAGCAACTTTTTTTAAGGGACCAATATCTAAATACGCAGCTTGTATAGAATAATAAATTGGTTTGTCCGTCCCTTATCCACTTTTTATTAAACGCATACCCACCAGAAAAGGTTTTTGAATTGAATTAGGGTCATGCAAATGCGATCACGGGAAACAGCTAGTTATTTATAAATGTGATTATTATTTGAATACTTTATACATCGTATATAATAGTCGAACATTTTAGTGATAAAAATATCAATATGTTTACATTTTTGGTTGTCTTGTTACTGGTTATACTGGTATTCATACCTTAAGTTCCTGAATTTGTTGAGTCGCATCTGCTAGGCAAACTTCTAGATTATGTTTGAGTTCTTCAAGCCTTCGTTCCTTAGAGCGACAGTCTTCTAGACGTAGCACCAATTCCTATGAAAAAGGCCTTGTTATTACATGACAAATAATAATAAATTCTTCTTATAGCCACACCAATTATATCACATCATATACATCCGTCCGGCTGTCCGGCTTTGCCGATCAATGCCGATTTATGACGGTCCGAAAATGTGTGTAGCAATCCTGAACTGCTATAAAATTGGGTAACTTACATGGTGACACCCTCCGATGACAGACACATGCAGGTCGCTTCCAACCGACCAATCTGGAAGTCACTGGGGGAGGCCTATGTTCAGCAGTGGACGTCCTGTAGCTGAAATAATGATGAAGATGATGAACTTACCTGGTCTCTAGCCCTGCAAGCCTCTTCCAGCTCAGCGCCCCGCTGCCTACACGCGGCCAAGTCGGCCCTCGCGTTGGCGAGCATGGCCTCCAACTCCGCGCCGTGACGACGAGCCGTACCGGCCTCGTTGGCGCAGCGCTCGCGTTCTTCGCATTCGTTCTGTAGTCTATAATAAGTACTTACGTTATTATTGTAATAAAATAAAACCTTTGAGACAACTTTGAAACCACAAAAAAATACTTTCTTACACAAATCGTTACACTTGCAAACTATGGAAATTCCTGGAAACGTGGAAAAAATCATACGTGTACAAAAAACATTACTGGGCTGTTTTCGATAGATCTGGGTACACCGACCTACAGGAATGTTCGTAAGTTTTATTTCTCTTGGTGTCTTAACTAAGCGCCAAGCACTTAAGAGACTGCTTGCATTGCGGCCACAGGCTTAGCATGTTCCGCACACTTACGTAATGTAATGTATCACGCGTAGCACTCTGTACCCCACAAGGTACAAGGTAGCCTTCAACTCGCGCAACACGTCCTAGCCACCCGTCTCCCTCTCCTGCAGCATGCTCTGTCCCCTGGTAGTAGTGTTGTAAAATACTTGAGTTCTTCAGTCTTAAAATAGAGACTCGAGTAATTTTGCATGACTCGAGACTATTAGTCTCGCAAGTCATGAGTCTTTTCGACTCCTTAGAGTCGTTTCGAGTCCTTATAGTTATTTGAGTCCTTTGAGTCTTTATAGCTAAGATATGGTGCATATTATTTTATTTGGTATATTTTTATTTTGAGCGGTGGAAACGAACGCTGGCTTAAAGTCAGTCCCAAGTTCTTTTAAAAAGACTCAGTCACGACACGAGTTATCGTAGTCATGACTAAAGTTTTTTTTTAAAAGACTCCAATACATGAGTTGGACTCGGACTCGAGTCTTTAAAAATAACTCAGTCACCAAAAAAGGACTCAAGTCCCATTGTTATAAGACTTTAGGACTCAAGTCTCTTACAACTCTACCTGGTAGTGTACCGGGTACGGTACTATTCCCTGACACTGGCACTGACCTGGACTGCAGCTCCTTGATGTCGTGGTGGGCCTGCTCTAGTGCCGCGCGTTCTCTCTTCAGCTGCCCCTCGCTGGCCTTCAGCTCGCGCGTCACGTGCTCGCCTCCCGTCTCGCTCTCTTTTAGCATCGTCTGCACTCGGGATAGTTCCATCTCGAGGGACGTGCGGCTTTCTTCTAACCCTGAACAACGTAAAGCCGGTGTAAAATAAACTAATATTGGCACTTTGGAAACTAACGTTATACAAAGCAACGCACATTATCAAATTCTTCCAATAATAACACCAATTCATCTTCATCATTAGCCTTTGGAAGTCAATTGCTGGACAGAGACCTCCTCTATAGAATGCTACATTAAGCGACTTTTGCATCGACTGTTTGCATCCAGCGGCTTCCCGCAATGCTGACAAAATCATCTGTTTACAGTGTTAGAGGCCTGCCCACACTGCTTCTTCAAGTAAATAGTCGCTCCTTGAGAACCTGTATTCCCGTTTCTCAGAAAAATTACTGGTAAACAACGACTTTGTGTTCATTATAAAGCTCCTTACTATAACACAGTGAAGGATAGATAATCCCTCAACCCCTATTGACGATCAAATTTCAAGCAGAAGCTTGATCGTCAATAGGTAAAAAGGTGCTACATAAGATATGGCGTCAGGATATTATCAAGTCCCAATATCCGAGGAAAGCAAACATTTGACAGCGTTCGTCACTCACCAGGGCCAATGTGAATTTAATGGATTGCTACTTGGACTGGCAAATGCGCCAACAGTATTCCAGAGGTTGGAGAATAAGATTTTAGGAACTAGAAGATTCGAATCTGTGCTAGCGTATATGGATGATTTACGGATGATTTTTATTAATAGAACGAACAGTTTTTTTTATTAATATTAATCCCAGCACAATGGATTAAAAATGGCGCCGAACTTTCGGATAATTAGTACGCAACTTGTCGGCGATTTCGTGTTTGCGTCGATTGACATGATCACGTAGTTTACAATTGCATTGTCGTTGATATAAGCACAATTTGACTGTTAAGTTCTGAACGTAAGTGGCGCCGTCCTGTCGGATATTATTACACAACTTACCAGCGATCTTGTGGTACGCCTCATCTCTCGCTCTAGCGGCTTCCCTTCGTTCATGCTCGGATCGTTTCACGTGATCTCGAAGCTCGCGACAACTGCTGTTGTACTTGTCACGTTCCGCTGTGCAGTTGGTTAGTTGGCGGCGGACGTCTGTTAGTTCCTTGCGTAGGCCGTCAGCTTCGTTCTCCACTGTTGACGATTTAATATTCATGTTTTTAATAAAACGAAGGGAAAAAAAAATGGTGGTCGGAACCAGAAATTCAAATAAAATAGTACTATGTACTCTTGTTTAAACAAAAAAGTATAAACTGTAGTTCAAATAAAATTTGAGCTACTCTTAAAAAAGCATTAAAAGGCCCGCTATATTCCCTGCGTAATATTGGTACCGTTTATAGACGAAATAAAACGTTTAGTAGTCACTTCAGTCTTAACATTTTTGGTGACAATCTCTCTTAAAGGGAAAATAAAGTATCTCAAATATATGTAGTAGAAATATCACTTTTTGATTTCAATTGAAAAATTCTAGTATTAACTTTGTAGCACTTTTTAAATCATGTGACAGAGATTATACATTTTGTCGGGTTTTATATTAACTGCCATAAACTATGTACTTACACTCCTTGAGCTTCCTCAAGGTGTCCTGTAACTGTGCGTACGCGTTGTCATACTTGTCCTCAACTAACGACAGCTGCGCGCGAATTTCAGTACACTCGCGACAGACCGCTTCCTTTTCCAAGTGTAGTTCTTTGATGCGGTTTTCGTAGCGGGCGCATTCGTCTTCACATGATGCCCTAAGAAATAATTAAGCATCCACTTTTATAACAAGTTCAACAGAAATAATGTGTTGTTCACGCAGATTAACTGAGTAAAAATTCAGACCTATAACCTGAAGCGACCATTGTGTGACAAATGCGACTAGTAAACCGCAACAGCGACCTATGTGCCGCAACAGATTTCTGGTTAGCCCAGTGATGGACCGGCATAGAATTACCTTGCATCAATTTTACTTTTTGTAAAAAAAACCTTTTAAACCAACTGGATTTTTAACCTATGATAAAAAAAACAATAAAACAACGGCAGCCTAAAGCAATGATGAAATTATACCTCCTTTTGTAACTTATTCCCTTGTAATAATGTTTAAAGTTCTATAAAAATGTATTTACATTTTTGCTGTAGACCGCAATAGTGGCAGATGTGGTATAAAAGCGACCGATAAGCCGAAACAGCACGTAGGAGTCATCCACATATTACGTCACGGTCATGGGGATCTTTATCCCAAACGTCAGTGTATATTAAAGAGATAGGGAAAAACGTAACGTCCAAAATGTCGAGATTTTATTTTATTCTTTATTGCACGAAATAAATAAATGCACATTTGGCAGACTAAATGCCTTAAGGCATTCTCTATCAGTCAACTATTGGCGAGGCAGAAACATTGAATGAAATGGTTTAGAGTGTCACAATATTTGATGGCCTCGTAGCTGTGGGATAAGAGCGTCAATAAACCTTGTACTTACTTGGCCTCTTCAAGCCTAGTTTTCAGCGCCGATATCTCGTCCTTCAGCTGGTTGACGTAGTTCCGATCCTGGTCGGAGCGCGCTTGCGCCTCTCTGCGCAAACGCTCAAGTTTGTTGGATTCGCAGTCAAGCGAGCGTTTCGCTTCTTCTAAACGCTCGATTAACGCTTGCTGTTCTTGGTGTGCTGTAAAATGTTGTATTTGGAGGAGACTTATGAAAATAATTGTATTGTATAAAAGTATTACTTTTGGCAAACTTATATTATGCTAGTATTTTGAAGTTGTCTTTTTTACCCCGTCATGACAATACGCGTAGTTGTACAAGTTTTCTAACGTATACAACGAATTCTTCAAACATATTTCAGGAGATGATTATGCTGCTCAAATACAATAATTTTTAATATGGCGTCAAAAAAAACAAAGATTTCATAGACAAGGTGAAATTATATCCCCATGACCAAGGCCGCATTCCGAATTGCGCTAAAAGCACTATCAGCGCGAAACCAACCAAATATAATCGTCACAAATATTACACAAAATAGGGTTTTTTACCTATGCGGGGTCACATGATATTGCGCTATGTATAAAAATGTAAAATTCTGATTAAATAAACAGTCTTGCCAACGCCTCAATAGAGTACGGTTGTTTCATTGCCCCGCACACATACCCGTCACACACACTCACATTAGTCCCTACACCTACCTTCTGCATTTATATGGATTCGTGCTAATAGTGCATGTAGCGCAATTCGGAACTAGGTTAAGAAGTTATTGTCGGAACTTTACTTTTGTTTTAAGCACCAGAATCAGCCCCTAAGAGACATTGCATATTTAAAGTGAATTTTTTTTACACCCTTCTCCTAATTAAATAATAATGCAATAATTTTACAACTACTTATTCACTAAGCGTTTCATCTATTTTACCGGAACCAACGACTTACCTATTTAATTCTATTTATTTTTCTTTTCTTCGTCGTACAATTAAAAAGTATAAATTTAATACTATTTGTTGACCTTACCCATAAGCAAAGCCTGTTGTTTATCATTCTCCGCCCTAAGCATTGCTTCGTCATGCTGCAACATAAGCTGGTCACGCGCAGTCAGAAGCTTCTTCTCTCTTTCCCTCGCGGTCGCCTCGCATGATTCTTTCTCGCTCGTCAGCGTTGCTATAGTTTGATTCAGCTTATGCTCGAGCGATTGGCGGAGTTGTTCCTAAAAAAAAAAGATATAAAAAGGTGTTTTGACTATGTTTTGCTTAATTTTTTGTAATTCGCAAATGAAAACTACTAAAAACAGTCGAATTTCGTTGTCACGCTTTACAGGGCGGCCTAAAAGTGAACGTTTGAAAGATTTTTTAGTTCCGTGTTCGTACCGAATCACCACATGGTTTCCATGTGTGTGTGTGTGATATTGTAAGGTATCCTATGACCATATTTCCATGTTTTTGGAAGTTTCTGTAGTTAATCATTTTTTTATCGTTATGCAGTGTAGGTACTTCCTGACATACAATATTTGCCGTACTGACAGACAAAGGTAGGATACTTTAATTCAAAAGTAAAAAAACAATAAACAAGTAGTTGTATTTTCAACGTAAGCTAACTACATACAACTACTAAATACAAATAATATTGTTTAGCTGCTAACCAATACTTTGACCACGGTTCATGGCTCCCATACTTATTTCAAAAACTATATTTATGTAATAACAAAAACATATGGTAGGCTATTTTTAATTGATCATGTAATTGAATTGATTGAAGATGTTCACAGTACCTTCTCCTCCTTCAACTTGGTGATGTTCTCATTGGTAGTGCGGTTGATGTTGGTGATGATCTGCTGGTACTCGGCTTCCTTCTTGCCGGACTGCTGCTGCATGCTGTTGCGGGTGTCGCGGAGTTTCTTCTCGCTGTTGTCGAGGTCTTTGGTGAGGCGGGCGATCTGACCTGTGAGGTAACGGATAATAATAATAAACCATTTACACAATAGCCTAAAACTTATAGGTCTCCCTGAAAACAGTTTTTAACACTCACCACTCTGCCCAAAACAAAAAGGTTTAATAAAAATGGATACGTAATGGCCATGAAAATATTTAATAAAATACCTGAAGAAATTAAGCAACTCCCATTTAATAGGTTTAATAACGCACTAAGAGCATGGCTAATGGAACACAGATTCTACTCAATTGACGACTTTTTTAAACATAAAACATATTAATTTAATTAAGACGAATATATGTATGAAATTAATGATAATAAAAAAATATGGTAGACTAATTTTATAATAATAATAATGAACCAATTTAAATTGTAATAATAGCACATTTTAAGTATACTAATTATTTGCATGTTATGAATCTGCATAACTAAATAGGCATAAGAACCTTACTGTTAATTAACCATCCACATTTTTTTGTAAACACCCTATTTAAAGGCAAATAAAGAATTTGATTTGATTTGATTTGATTTGATTTTATTACGATGCAAAAAGCAGCAATTTTGAACACGTGTCGTATAGTTAGGCGTTTCCTACAGGATGAAGCGAATAATGTAGGTAGCATTTCGTATATTTAATGGATCATTTACTTGGCATAGCCCGTATCTGATACTATGTTACCAGCTTTAATAGCTGAGATTTGATATAAAAACTCTAAAATAATAATAATAATAGTCATTTATTTCAGATTTTTAACATCCATAATTTGTTAGTTTGAGTGAAATTGAGTGTAAGTAACATTTTTCCTTATAAACTATGTTAGTGGATTAGTTTTTTTTTTAAATATTCAAATTAAAATTTACATCATATTATTCCTTTACTTGGCCTGTTACTATTACTATCCAATATTTTTGGATAGGACAGCCAGGTCGAGCAGTAATTGTCCTCAGAACGCTGTTGCTGCTGGCCCTCATACGTCTCAGTAAGGATGAGGCTTTTTTGCGCATAATCGCATGGAACCCGTCAGTCCGTGCGTCCGCGAACATCCCCAAAGCGCTGCAGCACCGCGGCAGCCGCAGCAGCGCTCTGAAGGCGTTGTTATATTGAACGCGTAGTGCGCTGTAGGCTCGACGCGTATAGCTCACCCACAGGCCACCCGAGTAAAATGATTGGCAAAATGCCCTAAATAGGGTAATTTTGACCTCTCCCGTGCATCGAGCGAACCTGCGTGCAAGCATATTGCATCTTATCGCCAGCGCCCTACGCTCTCTCTCTATGACCTCATCGCCATTTAAATCTGCAGTAACAATATGGCCAAGATATTTAAACTTGCATACAATTTTCAAAATTGATTCATTTAGGGTAATTGGAGGCACATAGCCTGGTGTACGTTTTCTAGCTTTAAACACAAGGATTTCACTTTTCTTTGAATTGTACACCAGCCCATGCGCCTCCACATATGACTCGCAAAAAGTAACTAATTTCCCCAACCCCCCGATCGAGAGGCTCAGGAGCACCATATCATCAGCGTAACTTAAGTTATTGACACACTGTCCGTCTATGTATGTATAAGACGTTAGGTTTTTTTATACAGGTTGGTTGGGGCGCCTGTTGTCAGAGAACACTAACACCTATATTATGTTAATAAAGATGAATAATTCTCGAGATATTTAGTTTGAAGTTAAAGTTTTTATTTCACTACGTAAATAAGTAAGTAGGTACACAAATTAACAGTTTATTCATGCTAAACTGCTTGTTTTTGACTCCAAACCAAATATTAGGGGGTCATTTAGAATTGAGACCAGCATTCACTTTTAGGGTTCCGTAGTCCTGACAAGGAACCTTTATAGTTTTGTCATGTCCGTCTGTCCGTCTGCCTGTCCGAGGTTTTGCTTAGAGACTGTTGACAGAGAGCTGCAAGTTTGTCCCCTCTAAAACCTAACATTTTTTCATAAACTTTTGGGAAAATCATAACGGTTAAGATAGATCAGTTAGTTTAAGGGTGTGTTTCACAATGTGCGGATAAGTTATTATCTTAAGGATAAACACGATTTTTGACACGATTTTCAAGGACTTGAGATATTTTTATCTTTTACATAACTTTATCCGTACATTGAAACATGCCCTAACAGTAATAGTCATTCAACTTATGTATTAGAAAATTTCTTACTCTTTAAGTTTTCCTGCTGCACGAGCGTCTGCTGCAGGTCCTGCTCCATCTTTCTGCGCCTGTTGTCGGCTTCTTACAGCATGTTGGCTCGGTCGAACAGCACCGCTTCGACCGTATCCTTCCCTCCATCTATCTATCTAAACATACCCTTCAAGTTCTCCTGCTGCACGAGCGTCTGCTGCAGCTCAGCTCAGCTGCTGCTTGCGTGCTTGTTGTCGACTTCTTCCAGCATGTTAGACGTGTCGAACAGCGTCGCTTCGAGCGCATCTTTCTCTCAATCTATCTATCTAAACATACCCTTCGAGTTTTCCTGCTGCACAAGCGTCTTCCGCAGCTCCTATCTATTTAAACGTACCCTTCAAGTTCTCCTGCTGTACGAGCGTTTGCTGCAACTCCTGCTCCAGCTTGCTGCGCTTGTTGTCGGCGTCTTCCAGCATGTTGGCCGTGTCGAACAGCACCGCTTCAAGCGCATCCTTCTCTGACCGTACCCCGGCTAGTTGTTCTTGCATGTGTTGCTTGTCTTTCTCTAGACTGTCGATTAGTATCTGCGGGAGTAATGGAGATATTCTTTTAAACTTTCATGGTCACTAACATTAGAATAGTTTGTTACGGGATTGCTACCATGTACCTTATTTTTGAGATCCCGATATTTCGGCACTGTTGCAAGCGCCATGATCACGGAGTAACATCCTCCAGTTACTCCGTGATCATGGCGCTTGCAACAGTGCCGAAATATCGGGATCTCAAAAATAAGGTACATGGTAGCAATCCCGTAACAAACTATTCTAATGGAGATATATATGATTCGTTTATAATGATTTGGTAGCGAACGGATAAGTTTGGTATAAAATTAAAACATTAACGGCCATACTACAAAAAGATAGACACGTGTTGAACACCTGTTTACAGATAAGTCAACCATTTTGAAATTTTTGTTAGTAATATGTCTCGAATGTCAGATGTGTCAACATTTCAAATTGGTTGATTAATTTAAGACAAGTGTTCAACGCTTGTCTATCTTTTTACAAAAAAGTAAGGCCGTATTTGTCACTGTCAACGTCTTACAAACTGACAGTTAGAAAACGATTTTTAATAACGTGTTAGTGGTTAGTTCCAGATTAAATTCGATGATAGGATCATGATAGATGCGCAACATTAGTAAAATTTAAATTACGTTGTCAATAGTGCGTTGTAGATAGTGCTATGGTAGTGATTTCTGAAGTTAAAGAATCCATGGCACGTTGTTTGTCTTAACATAACGACCATATTTAGTGACCTTTATCACAAGCACATCTGTCTGACGAAAGCCACGTTAAAAGTTGGTCCCAACTAGTATTGCATGTAGTTGTTACTATTACTAACCATTAAGGCCTTAAATCAAATTGTCAGAATACCTGTTACTTGAATCTAAAATTTAAAATACGATATGCTAGAAGAGGATTTAAAGAACATCTTGAATTGAATAATTTTGATTTTCCGTTAAGCCCCTTGGATTAAAACATGCATAAAAAAGTGTCTATTTTTTCATAAATTGCAAATGTTCTCTTAAACGGCACAAGCTATTTCATTACTGTTTTCAAGCAAAACAAGATTTTGGAAATATGCATGTTTTGAATTGAGAGTTTTATTTGAAATTTCTTGTTAAAGGCATTAATTTCATAAAAAACATGTTTTCCCGATTTTTAGAGGTCATCCGCACGCACGAAAATGTATGGGCACGACGCGTCAAGGTCATTCAAGCGTGTTAAGGCCTTAAGCTTATTCAGTGGTCTTGGGCGTTTTTTTTAGCTTTCGTCACTTGTTTTGCCAATAGACACTTTGTCACCAATTGACACTGGGTCCGCATTATGGGTAACTATTGCCAAAACCACCTTAAAGTTCAGGTAAGGCATAGGCTTTGCAACGAGGTGGATTTCGTTTCACTTTTGACCGCTATACGGTCTTAAACTCTTACACACTGTGCTATTTGCTGGGCTGGGCAAAGCGGCAAATCTAATTAATTTGACAGGTGAAAATGTTTTATTGAGGTCCATTAGCAGCATTGGGAAAGATAAGATACATTCTTGCCACTAATTTACGCAGCTAATTATATCACGAAGAAGGCATTTTTCATATTTTTAATGGCTCAAGCATTGCAACTAAATTTCTTTTGTTTTTACAAGGGAAAATTAGTAAGGGTGGCATACTCGCGTGACAGGTTGCGATCACATTTACATAATAACCCCTCTTGGTCTATTGACAATCACTTTAATGCTGTTAGTTTAGAATTAAACAAAAAGAAGCACTTTTTGGATGAGAGTTAGTCACCATTTCTCTTTAACAATAATTCCTTTACCAAAACAGTTGGTATTTTACTGAACTTTAGCTAATATGATGGCAATTGATCTTCTCCACATTGATCTATGCTACGTTTACCTCGATGGTTTCCACAGAAAACCAGCGTCATGGCAACCTTTGCTATAGCAAAATAGCTGAGTGGTAACCATTTTGGTATCATATCACAGTATTTGCTCTTTAAGTACTGATTGTATGTTGTTTCTATTATTTGTGATATATGAGCCAAATAAATACTTTTTCTTTCTTTCTGTATAAAAACACAGAGAGCATAACCCTTTCTCATACAAGGCAACCGTTGGCAGCTTTGACCAACAGCTCATACATTGCTGCATGGCTCTGACAATAAGTTGCATAATTAAACTTACCTGTTTCTCTTCGCTATCTTTGACGTGGTCTTCTAAAGCACGATTGAGGCGGCCGATGGTTTCGTTGGCTTGTTCTAGTCGTTGCTGCAGACGGATTATTTCCTCGTTGAGTGTATCCTTCTTGCGCACCATGGCTGTCAGCTGGGAGCTTAGCTCTCCGCGCTCCCTAATGATGAGTGGGTTTAATTAGTCGTTTTGTGAAGTAACGTTAACGCAAAACGGAAAGCGTGGTTTCCTTGTCTATAGGTAGGCTTACGAAAGTGTTTCGTTTGTTCGAACATTTACACCTGAAAATAACCATTTACTTATTGTGTCGATATTGATTGGCCGATCATTTGGCCAAAAGGTCAGCAGTGAAAAAAAAAACAAGACCGTTTTTTCATAAATTGCCAAAGGTTACACATAAGTAAGAGAAAATTTGAATTTAGGTTTTACACTGCAGAAAGAACGAAACATTTTCGTGTTTTAGTGGAACACTGGCGCAATTGGATGTGTGTAAAGAGCGCAACCCTTTGTATGGCATGATAACCAAATCATTGGCTTTCGACCTTTTCGACTTAGCCCCAAACTAAGCAAAGCTTGTACTATGGCGACTTGATAACGGATAAACATACTTAAATACGTTTATAAACATCCATGACTTAGGTACAAATGCTCGTGCTCATCACAATAACATTTGCCCCTAGCGGGATTCGAACCCGCAACCGCCAGGCATTGTAGCCCGGAGCGCAAACCACTACACCGGTCGTCAAACTTGAGAACTATTAAACCTACACAAACCCAACTCACCTTATAACCTGTCTCAGCTCAAGCTCCACCTTCTCCCGCTCCTGCTCCAAGAACTTGATCTTCTCATACAACGAGGCCTTGTCTGCTTCCAGCTCCATTCTAGTTTGTTCCGCGGCTAATAACTCTTTGCGAAGGGAGTTGAGATCGCCCTGTTGTTCCGATGACTGGTTCGAGAGAGAGCATTTCTCATCTTCCAGCTGTAGACATAAGAATGGTTAAGAAAATGTTAGAAGTGTTGGGTTAGGAAACCAAAAATAAATCCTTAGGAAAAAAGTAAATAATTATAAAAATCTGGTCCATACTGAAATCTTGAAGAAATCATCGGAATACATCTTTGCATTTCTCGTAAACTTTGGTACTACTTTTATGGAAAAAGGAAGAAAAATACAATAGTAGGAAAAGTTGTACATTTTCTGTTAAGGAGAATTGTTTAGTAATATTTATGTTTGCTTAGACGTGGTCTCCACTCGAAAATTCGTTTACTCCACCTTTCATCGCTCTCAGTTCTGCGACAGATGTGGCCATGGTACACATTGACACAAGGTAGTTGTAGGTCGCCCCCCAACCCGATGGACCGTCGACCTTAGGAAAATAGCTGGCACTAGCTGGATGAAAAAAACAGGAGATCGTGCTCGTTGGCGCTCTTTGGGGGACGCTTACGTCCAGCAGTGGACTACAATATGCTGAATAGATAGGTATATTTATGTTTGAATAATACAAAATCCACATACGGCCTCTCTTTCCATTACATAACTTGTATTCATTCGCACATAAATAATGAAATGCGATATCCAGCTAAAATTCAGTTGGGATTATTAGCGTGTTATCCGAGCCTACTCCTACAACTTACATGTTTGACGTCATCCTGTAGTTTCTTCTTGTCTCCTTCGAGGTTCCTCATGGCCGCTTCGAGCTTTTCTACGAGATCTTGCAGATCGCCGCGTTCCATTATAGTTCTTTCAAGCTCTATCTCCAAATCACCTGGATATCAAAATATCAAATTATAAAATGCAGTTAGCACATACAGAGGGAAAAAAATCATGGTTATAAAATATTTCCCATCGTCATTTTGAAGTCCACAGCTTTACATTTTCAGTTTTGAAAGGGATTTTGCCCGCCCGTTGCCCTTGAAATTCGAAGAGCAATACAAGGTGTAACAGAATTAATGCTCATCCTCTTAAGGGCTGATTCTGGCGCTCAAATACAACAACTTTGCGATGACGAGAAACAACATCGAAATCGCAAAAACAAAAACCCCTCTCCATACAAAATCGCCGCTTGGCTGACATCGGTTTGTATAGAGAAGTCTTTTTTTTTAGATTTCGATGTTGGTCCAATAATAAAAGTTGTTGTATCTGAGCACCAGAATCAGCCCTTAAGAGGATGAGCATTTATTCTGTTACACCTTGTATATTCGGCGACTTTGGTTCTTATAAAGTCGATATCGTTGCAATTGTTAATTGCATAATGTGTGACGTCACACTATAGAGGAGGGAGTTTATTTATTTACTGTCATAATATTATGAAATTCGTGTAACATAATTTATGACTGGTCCCTAACGAGCCAAAGCGCTAGCAAGAAATAGTCATATAAGCTAGCAATGCTCACTGCGATGCTTCTCCATCTGCGATATGATGGCGTCGGCTTCTAGCTTCTGCTGGTCGAGCAGGTCGCGGCACAGCGTCGTCTTGTTCAACTCTTCGCGAACCGACACCAATTCGGTTCGGAGGCGGGACGAGCGCTCTTCTTCCGCCCTGGGATCATTGATTATTTACTTTATTCAAATTCTTTTAAGAGAAGTGAAGAATAATAAATAAATAAATATTGGACAACATCACGTACATTGCTTTGATCCTAAGGTAAGACCTTGTGTTATAAAAAACAGAAACAACGACGGTACCACAACACCCAGACCCGAGACAATATAGAACAGTTCGTTTTCTACATTGACCCGACCGGGGATCGAACCCGGAACCTCAGAGATGGCAGCGCTATATATAGTCCGGCGTGCTCGCCTCTCGGCTACGGAGGTCGTCAATATTTATTTTAAATATTTTAAATAGATAAATATTGGACTATATAATATCACCATCATAATTTCAGCCACAGGACGTCCAGTCGTCCACTGCTGAACATAGGCCTCCCCCAGTGACTTTCAGACTATATTTATATACTTTTAATTATGTAAACCTAGCCTGACTACTGCGATTCAAGCAATATGCTTAGTGCAGCCGTCGCCGTATATCGTAAGATCTTTGTATAATTTAATTGGAAATAAATTTTTTATTATTTATTATATGTAATGCTAAAGCTTGCATGAGTAAAGTTTTCAGATGTAATGCTCAACTAAAGCTTGCATGAGTAAAGTTACTAAGTTACTTGTATTTATTTATAATGTTACATTAATTCAGTGAAATGTATAATTAATTACTAAATTGAATTTTACCTATAAAAGTTTAAAGAGGCGACTACCCGCTTACAAACGTTCGTAAATTTATGTAAAATACGTCTAGGATAAATTTACACTGCATTTTGTATTACTTGTGTGTCCTTATTTTATTTATTTATTAGGACAACCAACAAACCAACCAATACAATTAAGTTACATAATCTGTCAAGTTGACTAAAAGCTAAGCGTCGTCTTAATTGTAGGCTGCCACGGCATGCAATGTGGACTACAGATTACTTGTACACTACAAAACACTTATAAACATTACACTGCTTTTTTTAAACTACCTACAACACGATTTGTTAAAATAAGGGCGGTACAAAGGACTGCAGAATTTTACGCCGGAGTCTTTGCAGCTTATCAGCAAAGATATCGACGTCGTACTAAGTAAAGATCTTATAAAAACAAGTGACTTCCAGATCGGCCGGTTGGAAGCGGCCTGCATCCAACGTCGTACTGCAACCAGGTCGCCTGCCCACCTTGTGGGTGGCCGTCCTACGCTGCGCTATATCACATAAAAGTAAAGTATGCCTATATTCGTCCCACTGCAGGGAACAGGCCTCACCTCAACTATGAGGTGGTTTGGGCCATACTCCACCACGCGGGCCCAGTGCGGATTGGTGGAGGGGTGTTGTAAGGCCAGTGACTAAACCTTACTGTCAGATGTTATCAAGCCGCCTTAAGGCCTCTGACTAGGCTTTACGACCAATATCAAGCGATATTGGCCGGGACCAACTTTTAACGTGCCTTTCGAAGCACGGAGATGCTCGTGATAAATGTCACTAAATATGGTCGGAATGGTCACCCATCCACTCACGACCGCGGCGTTGGTTGCTTAAGTTTAGTAATCGATACCAAAGCGCTGCCGCCACTGAGCTACGAGCACCTCCTATATCACATACATTGCTCTAATCCTGTGGTAAGGGGTCCATTAATCACGTGATGTCTTTTAGTAACTTTTTAACTCCCCTCTCCCCTGTGTTCACGGTACACCTAGGAATACGAAAGTTTGTGGAGGTACACCACAACCATAACGATTTACGATCGAACTTGTCTATATTGGCTCGTGTCTAGGTGTTGTGGTACCGTCGTTGTTTCTGATTTTCTAAAACACAAGTGCTTTAGCTACTTACCTTAGGGTCAGAGCAATGTATGTGATGTTGTCCAATATTTTAATTTATATTCTGCATAAAATTTAAGATATTTATGTGTATGTCGTCTCGTCTTCACAATTATAGGCCTTTCTCTGCAGAACTTAGAAAAAATAAATATGGCAGTTCTGCGCCCGTTTTGTCCATGTTAAAAACCTTTAACAATATTTTTCAAAATTGTAATGTAGATGTGAATTGTGATAACATTGTTAGTTTTAAGAAATCTATATCGGAATTTTGTAAGAAGCACTACTAGTTTTCCTATTGTTGATATTTAGTTTTAAAAAGTATATTAATATAGTAATGTTGTGCATACATTTAATTTAAATGCATATACGATGCACTCTCGTACATAAAGCCTGTTAAATGTAATCTTTTTGTATGTATTTAGTTGGTAAGCCTTATCGAATAAAATAGAATAAAATAAAATAAAATGTGTTTTTCTTACCTTTACTTACTTATTAAAAAAAGTTTATGCGACAACCTTTTTTGTCCAAGGCACACCAACTGATAACCCCTCTTACACTCTTTGCGGAACACTGGAAACTGGAATAGACTACCCCTTCCCCACTCTAATCAAAATCACGTGTATTTTTTTGGTACAAGCAAAAGGGAGTCAAGGTCACGCGTCGCTTTTCGGTTTGGAAATCGCGTATTCAGAGAAAACAATAATACACGTGATATCTCACTAAACCCGAACCTTCTCCAACCTCCCCCCCTCCCTTTAGAGCCTCACGTGATTAATGGACCACCCCTAAGTAGCCAAGGCACTTTAGTACAGAAATCAGATGACGATAAATAACGGCGGTACCACAACACCTAAGCCCGAGCAAATACAGAAGTTTGTTCTCACATTGACCCGACCGGGAATGAAACCCGGGACCTCAGAGATGAAGACACTAAGTCTGGCGTGCTCGCCTCTCGGCGATGGAGGTTTATTGTAAATAGGGTACCATCACACAATTTTGCAGGTGTTATCATCTCCTATTTATTGACAGGAGATGTGCCATTGTCTGGGGGGAAATGCCACATAGACATGCACTCTAAAGCTGTAACCCCACTTGTGCATGTTCTCCTTGCTTCGGCCTACTTGGGTCCGTAGTCTATTTAGGGACTTCCAGGTTGACCAAGGCAGATCATGTCCAGGGGGCAGTTGCTCTGATGGCTCTATATTTGGGTCTATGTGATATCTCTCCTTCCATAGGTTTAATGCGTGTCCCTACACCTGCACACGCGAGGATCTTTACAAGGCCACTAATAGCGCTATATCGGTGGCTGAGTTTTGGTCCTCACATATATAAGATGTAAACGTATCAGGTAATTATTTTCTAGGAGGTGGTTCTACTGCTCAAATAAAACAACTTTTTGTATGAGACCAACTTCTAAATCGTAAAAAAATATTTTATATTGTAAATTTTTGTTTTTAGCAATTCCATGCAAGGTTTAATTGGTGTTATTTATCACTTGAAAAAATTTTTTTCAAGTGTTATTTATCTTCAAAATATTTTATATCTTTATACAATCTGATATCAGCTGGTCTGCCGTTTTGTATGGGGAAATGGTTTTTTGTTTTGCGATTTCGAAGTTGGTCCCATAGAAAAATTTGGTCTATTTAAGCAGTAGAATCTTCCCCTAGAAAAGAGTTAACTGATAAGTTTACACCTTATATAATAGCCTGAGTGAGTCGACACGCAAAGAAGACGATGCCTATTTATTTATTAGCTATTCTAGTTTGTAGCAAGATTACAAAAAATAATACAATGCTGTTTATTACAAATAGAGGCATGCATTTTATTTACAAAATTTTATTATACATTGAAACTATACAATAATAAAAAGCTTAGTAATTAATATGTGACAAAAAATTGAAGGAACAGTCACAGGTTTTTTTTTTACTTTTAACTCTTACCTTAAAATGGACTCCCTGTTAGACGCTTCTCGATGTAAATGGTCCACCTCAGCGTTCAGCGCCCGCTTCTCGCCCTCCAGTGACTCTATGGTTTTGTCGAGACGACAGTTTATCTTTTGGAGCTTCTCGTAATCTGATGTCAGAGACTCCACCTACAATTATATTTTATACAGGGGCGTGCGGTGCATATAGGCAATTAGGCAGTGCCTACCAGATAAATGTAATGAGGTAGGCAGTAGGTACTTACAAATGTGTGTCAATGTTGATTTTTAGCAATAACACACATTAGTAAGTATCTACTGCCTACCTCGAAATAAAACCAATGCCCGCCACTGATTTTATATCAATATAAATAAAATGATACACCGAATTTAGACCAACCATGTCATTGACCAATGACCAATTCATGTCTTGTAAGTTTTTGTCAGCGTTTGTAGGAAATTTTGATAGTTGAAATAGTCTAAAAAAATGACGTTGTAGCCTTTTCTCATGAAATTATAATACCTATTCCCACGATTGAGTTTTCTTGAATACTTTTTAATTTTGATAGATCCATTTAGTAGGTTATAGTGACGAAAAACGAACTTTTCTTAATTAGAATAACCAGTGACTAAGGTTGTAAATTGTTTTCGGAAACATAATTATCATCTCTGTTTTTAGGATTTATTTTACACACTTACCATAGCATTTATCTCGACTCTGTTTCGTTCTAGGTTGTTCTTGTCTATTCTCAGCGTCTCTATTGTCTTCTGCATTAACTCCTTTTCTTGTAGCAGTTGATTGAGATCTGTGTTCGCTTGGTCCAACTTAGCTAAAAAAAATAGGTCAGTAGTACAATTTTCAGGTGAAGTGAATCAACTTACGCCGCAGTTATGAGTGGACGAGTGGACAAGTGGACAACATCACATACATTGCTCTGACTGATCCTTAGGTAAGTAGCTAAAGCATAGAAATTGTGTTATAGAAATCAGAAACAACGACGGTACCACAACACCCAGACCCGAGACAATATAGAAAAGTCCGTTTTCTACATTGACTCGACCGGGAATCGAACCCGGAACCTCAGAGATAGCGACGCCATACATAAGTCCGGCGTGCTCGCCTCTCGGCTACGGAGGTCGTCGAACCATGTATCCACTGGTGACCACTTTGACTAATATTGCTTGATACTAGTCGTCTTGACAAGACGTCAGACGCCTTAAAATGGCTTGATTACATCTGTCAGTACGCTTAGTTACTGGTCTACCAAACCCTTCTCCAATTCGTATTGGGCCTGCGTGTTTATTTATTAAAAAAATATCTAGATACCTTATAGTTGAGGTGAGGCCTGTGCCCTGCAATGGGACGTATATAGGCTTACTTTAAAAAAAGTTTAGGTACGACAGTTACGATGGCTCAGGTCAACAATAGTTATATTATTAGTTAAATTCCTTTAAATCTACAGAGTGGCTCAATGTACAAAATTTTATTTCGCGAAAAAACACTACAATACGTTAAATGGATGTAATTACATATTCACTAAAGTATTACTTACTTTGTAGGTCATGCACCTTGCCTTCCAAGGAGTTGATGTTCGAATCCGCTGACTCACAGTGTTTCCTAGTTGTTGACAGCTGGTCTCTTGAGTTTGACAGTTTGACCTGGGTAGAAACAATTTTATCAGGTTGGGTAGTTGAAAACAACAAGGTTAGCTGCTTAGGCACTTGTGTTATAAAAATCAGAAAAAAACAACGGTACCACTACACCCAGACCCGGAGACAATATAGAAAAGTTCGTTGTCTTCTTGTTATATTCTGAAAACGAAGTTTTTTGTTCCGACCGGGAATTGAAACCGGGACCACAGAGATGGTGACGCCAAGACCGGCTTGCTTGCCTTTCGGCTACGTCGTCGGTCGTCAATACGGCGGTGCTTTAATTAATTTTAAAGAATTTAGTTTCCAAGTGTCCGATAAGGTTTTTCTTAAGCAATTATCTTGGAGCATTAGCGAAAAACCGGCAAAGTGCGAGTCAGACTCGCGCGCGCACGAAGGTTTCCGTACCATCATCTAAAAAAACGGCAAAAAAAAACAAGTTTGTTGTATGGGAGCCCCCTTAAATATTTATTGTATTCTGTTTTTTAGTATTTGTTGTTATAGCGGCAACAGAAATAGATCATCAGTGAAAATTTCAACTCTCTAACTATCACGGTTCATGAGATACAGCCCGGTGACAGACTGACTGACAGACAGAGAGACAGACAGCGGAGTCTTAGTAATAGGGTCCCGTTCTACCCTTTGGGTACGGAACCCTAAAAATGACAAAATGTTAAAAATACCAGTAATAATGATATTAATAAGTACTACCTACCTGTAGCTCGTGTATCTGTATCTGGTACTTGTGCAGCGCGGCCTGCACGGCCGATATCGTGCTCTCCGCGAACGCGGTCGCGTTGGCCGACTGTGACACGCTGCGTTTTGGCGACCTACTGTAGTATACATAGACCTTTATTTCTTCTACATTCCATACAATTTTGTTTCGAAAAAGTCTGCTTTTTAAGGCTTGAATTTAATCACAAAACTCGACTCATAAAGGCAGATACTACGGCTCGATATATTCAGAGCCTATTGAGTTTCAAAATAGACTCGTAGATATTACAGAGTCATTTAGTTGTCAAATACCGAGTTTTTACAGGAAATTTTAACCACTTTAAACTGAATATATGACCTGCACGGCCGATATCGTGCTCTCCGCGAACGCGGTCGCGTTGGCCGACTGCGACACGCTGCGTTTTGGCGACCTACTGTAGTATACATAGATCTTTATTTCTTCTACATTCCATACAATTTTGTTTCGAAAAAGTCTGCTTTTTAAGGCTTGAATCTAATCACAAAACTTGACTCATAAAGGCAGATACTACTGCTCGATATATTCAGAGCCTATTTAGTTTCAAAATAGACTCGTAGATATTACAGAGTCATTTAGTCGTCAGATACCGAGTTTTTACAGGAAATTTTAACCACTTTAAAGTTAATATATGACCTGCACGGCCGATATCGTGCTCTCCGCGAACGCGGTCGCGTTGGCCGACTGCGACACGCTGCGTTTTGGCGACCTACTGTAGTATACATGGATCTTTATTTGATTTACATTTCATACTATTTTGTAAAAACGTCTGCATTTTAATGCTTGACTTTAATCACAAAACTCGACTCATAAAGGCTAAAGATACTACTGCTCGATGTATTAAGAGAGATGTAGTCGATAGTTCGAGTTTGATTGATTTTCAGAATAGACTTGTAGATTAAGTCTTAAGTTTATACTATTAAGTTGTGCTCAAGTCAATTATTGTGTGCTCGACTCTGTGTAAGAAACGAGTCGCCCTTAATTCTGGTAAATACTAACCCAGTACGGGTTCTACTGAGTTCAATTGTTTGGGGCTCACATTAGGATTACGAGGGACATTTTAAATTTAATTCATAAATAGTGTTCTCAAAGGAAATTCTATCCACTTTAAAAAAATATAGTTAAATTTCACTGTCTGCCTTATTTGACTGAAAATTTTCGGACGCAAGTTAGGTTTCAATCTCGAGTTCTTTTTATAGCCAAGTAAAACGGCCGATGAAGATGAAGCAATTAGTATGTCTTATACAGGGTGTACAAGAGAATAGGACACTCCTTAAAACCCCGTGATCTGCGATCGAGCGATGTTGCTTCCATAGGAAAAGTTGTTGTATATGACCTGCTGATCACGTGGTTTTAAGGAGTGCCCCATTCTTTTGTACACCCTGTATAAGTTTTCATTATATTTTGAATAGACACGATGTAATTATTAGTTTAGCAATAACAATATAAAGTAACAGCTTAACTGAGGATATAGTTGTATAGCTCGATGGACCGACGACCTTAGGAAGATGGCTGGCAGTAGATGGATGAAAAAAGCGGGAGATCGTGCTCTTTGGCGCTTTTTGGGGGAGGCCTACGTCCAGCAGTGGACTGCAATAGGCTGAGATGATGATGATGATGATGATAGTTGTATTTGCCACCTACCTATCGGACGTGAGATGCACGTGAGACGGCGTGATGTCTGTTTCGGAGTCGTGTATCAGCGCACGAGCGACCTCTTCGAGAGCCGAGCGCATCACGTTCGCCTCCGAACACATCGTCTCAGCGCAATCGCAACGCTCCTCCTATTAACAAGGTTTGTTTCGTTTTAAACTAAGCTAGAAGAGAACAGGATCGTAAGGCAGTGTCCCAAGTAGGCAAACTTTTAGCGGCTGACTGAGTATGCGGCCTATCGATTTAGTACGCCCTTCCATATATTTGCGATGGAGTGTCCACAGTTTGCTCGTTTTGCACTCACTGTACGCAGTTTGCAGCGTTACGCGCGCCGACTATCACAGTGAGCGGCCAACTCCCAGCAAAACCAGTACCAGTCGGCGGCGACGATATGGTTGTTCGATCTGAGTTTGCAGCTAACTCAAATTTCAGTTCGCCACAAATTTGCGGCTTACTCAGTCGCCGCTAACAGTTTGCCTACTGGGGACACAGCCTAACAGGTACCAAAACTGAAGCAGTTGTTAAAATACATAGCAGAATATTCTATTCATAGAGAAATCATTTGATATAGTCGAGCTCAACAGAAGTCAGGGTATCAGATGAGGTATTTAGCAGCGTTATAAGCCGCAACAAAATTAATAAAATTAAAAAAAATTGATTGCTTTTATTTTGATGATAAATCAAATTAAACAAAGTTACGTTTCAAGCCCAAAACCATTCTTGAAAACTAAAGTAATAGGTACTCATCAGTTTCTGCAATTCACTAAGCAAACGTCTCGGCTCCTCAGCTTCACCAACGCCGTATCTCGCAGGTTTGTGGAGGTTGACCGACGTTGGTGGAGGCAACTCTAAAGTGATTCTAGAATGCTCTCGTTTCCTCAGCTCCGCCAAGGCCGTGTCTCGCTGCGTCGTCATGTCTCGCAGGTCGACGCGTAACGCTTTCAGACAGACATTGGTGAAGACAACTCTAAAGTGATTCTAGAATGTTCTACAGTACTCACCAGACCCTGCAGTTCACCCAGCAGCCGTTGAATGCGTGCGTCTCGTTCCCTCAGCTCCGCCAAGGCCGTGTCTCGCTGCGTCGTTATGTCTCGCAGGTCGACACGCAGCGCTTCCAGACCGACATTGGTGGTTCCAACTCTAAAGTGATTCTAGAATGTTCTACAGCAGTACTCACCAGACCCTGCAGTTCACCCAGCAGCCGTTGAATGCGCGCGTCTCGTTCCCTCAGCTCCACCAAGGCCGTGTCTCGCTGCGTCGTTATGTCTCGCAAGTCGACACGCAGCGCTTCCAGACCGACATTGGTGGAGACAACTCTAAAGTGATTCTAGAATGTTCTACAGTACTCACCAGACCCTGCAGTTCACCCAGCAGCCGTTGAATGCGCGCGTCTCGTTCCCTCAGCTCCGCCAGCGCCGTGTCTCGCTGCGTCGTCATGTCTCGCAGGTCGACGCGCAACGCTTCCAGACCGACGTTGGTGCTGGCTACAGGGTTGTGGCCGTGAGGCTCAGGCTAAGAAAAATTAGTGGTTATTTATTTGATATTAAATCTTTTATTCCAGGATGAAATACGTGTTTTAAGAAATACGCGCGAAGGATCCTAGCAGATAACAATGATTCGTTTCTCAAATAAAATAAATAAATATTGGATAACATCACATACAATGCTCAATCCTAAGGTAATAAAGTAGCTTAAGCACATGTGTTATAGAAATCAGAAACAAAGACGGTACCACAACACCCAGACCCGTAGCAATATAGAAAATTTCGTTTTCTACATTGACCCAACCGGGGATCGAACCCGGAACCTCAGAGTTAGCGACGCCATACTATATAGTCCGGCGTGCTCACCTCTCGGCCACGGAGGTTGTAAGCGAGATAGTTGTTTGTTTTTCTACAAACTCAGCTTAAAACATGTTTTTATTATTATGCATTTAAAACATGGCACAGAATGTTTCCTGCTTTTATAATGCGGTAGTTGTGATGCGATAAAATTAAGTCTATAAAAACAATAATTACCCTAGACCCTTGCGCTGCATGGGCATTGATGGAGTACCCGGCCAGCGTGCCCACCAACTCCCTCACAGACGAGTCCAGGTCGCTCTTAACTCGGAACAAGTCTCGCTCGGTGTTCGACTGGAAGTCGCTGAACGTGCGCTTGACCGCCACCACCTCACGCCACAGGTTGAGGAGACGGTTGTGCTCGCTTGAGTAGTAGTCGTTGAAGGCCTGGAAAATGTTTGTGTGTAGAGATTGACGAGATTATACTGGATGACTTTTTTTACCATCAAGAAAATAAACGTGTGAGATAGGTAAATTTTATAGGTGATGATAACATGATAATTTATAAAAAAAGTTTATTTTTTTATTTTATTTTTATCAACTATTTATCCTTATAACAATCTAATTCTAAGTTAATTTTGACTAACTGAACATTAAAAAAAAGAATATTGGTAAAATAATAATAAAAATATGAACCTGACCAAAACTTAAACGCATATTCACTGATGTATTCTATGTTTATAAAATTTTTTGGATATTTAAAATTTATAAAATCAGTTGTATTTTATAAACACACTCACATAATATCACATAGTTTTAGGTACAGAATACACAGTTATTTTTTCCTGACGGTAAAAAATGTCATCCAGTAGTGTAATTTCAAGGTCATTTATTCAGTATATAGGCCCTCTTGTGGCCACTGATACTGATACATCCCAAAAATATAACTTTGCTATACCACCGCTTCGGGATTACATATTGGCTGACGATGGGAAGAAACGAAGCAACAAACTCTTTCACCTTTAAAAGCCTGATTTTTTTACAGGAAAAACATTTTACAAATTATTGATAAGTATGAGCTTAGCAGGTCTTTTAAATAATCTTTGACTTTGTAATAATAATGTTTTTTTCATACGGTTTTTTGTGGTGTGGTTTCTGAGATTGATTAAGTCACTTAAAAAACTTTTTTTTTGCTTTAAATTTTGAATTAAAGGCAGGCAATAGTCTCAAGCAACAAACAAATTCAAGTTTGCTGTGTTTTCTAACAAACAAAAGCACAAAATGAATATAAAGTTATTTACATTCTTTACCTTATTTATGGTGAGACCAAAAACATTTAGCATTACCATTAATCAATTTATATTTTGTTGAATATTTTCATAAATAACAAGTTTATATTTAACCGACTGCAACACTTGTGCAGCAGCATTTACTTAACGCTGATTGGACTTTGCCATGCTGTTGACGCTCGAAAGACGCTAGTTTGTAGATGAGAAATTAAAACATATTTTTACCTGTTCCTCGTCCTTCCACTCATCCTCTTTGATGGACATCTCATCCCGCAGAGCTTCCCAGTCATTGGACAGCTTCTGCAGGTCTCCCGTGAGGGCCTCATTCAGCTGGTGGGATTCCTCAAGTTGATCTCGGAGGAGGTTGTTTTGAGTGACAAGTTTTTCACACCTGGACACAAATTGGTGGTTTAAATATTAACTTTAAACAACTTTATAGACGCTTTTAATTTTTATTCCTATTCATTTCTCAACCACTTCAGTGTAGGCCTTCTTTTAACTCCTTCCCTTGCTCTATCTTAGGGTCTCAAAAAAGAATTCTTACCTGTCACTTTATATAACAAGTAAAAAGTTTAATGAATAAATTTTACTCCCATAATTTATAGGTATGTAAATACTATCCTAATCTGGGGTTGTATGTATAAGCTAAAAACATATTGATTTAATTCTCTATTTTCCATTTATTAATGACTTAAAGTTAGGTAGTTAACTAGGGTCGCTCACAATAAGTAAGATAATCACTTTATTTATTGGTGCAAAATCATACATCATGTGTTTCTTATTGACCAGCTGATGTACTGACAGTGTGGTGTTTACTGACTAAACTGACCAGTTGAAGATTAACAAGGTTAGCCTTACTTGCACTCATTGACCCTTACTTGCGCTTCTCATCATCCAACCGGCGGAGAGCCGTCTCCAAGTCGTTGATCCGCTCGTCCCGGCGCGTATCCGACCCGGACGAGCCGGCCGACGATGGCAGAGCGGGCAGCGGCAGCGCGATGGCGGTCTTGGTGCTTGTTGTTGGCCGGTACGTCGTCGGGTCGCGAGGAGTTGTCTCCAACATCTGGTGCTCCAACTCCGAACATCGCTGCTTGTATTGAAGCACCTTTTGTGGGAAAACAGGGGCGTATGACTACGGGAATGATATGGATGCGTAGCGGTGATACCTTATTACTTAATCCATCTCAGCCTAGTCGTCTAAATCGTTTTATTGGCGTAAAATCTGTATTAAAACGATTTCTAAAACACGCAAAAGTTTTTGATTTGGTTTTGACAACAAAACATTTGACATTTGGGCTTCTGACGTTTGCTTTCTTAATTCCAAAATTTTAGGCAAAGTTGTTAATAACCATGCAGCATTATACTAACGCTAACATAATTTTGTAATTTTTTAAAATGTAAAAAAAAAAATGTTTTTTCCCTCTTCATTTTTATGTTTAAACGTGAATAAACAATACCTTGGACTGTAGCCTGGACACCAGCGCTGCTTGGCCCTGCTGCGCGCGGCGGTAGGCATCAAGTCTGCGCTTATGGTCTGCAGCTTCGCCTGCGAGACGAGCGCGCAGTTCTTCATTCTGACGTCGTAGATCACCACTTAAGCTGCCTACTGGCGAGTCCATCTCCGGTGGGCTTTCAAGTGATTTCTGTACACACACATAATTAAATTCAAACTACATGAAGAAGGCTTATATCTCATCCAAAAAGCAAGAGCAACATTTTTGGGAAAGTGTTATCACTTCATGACTTTTTTCAAAAGAAGATTACAATCAATGGGTAGTTGATTGATACATTTATTATAACAATGGTATTTATTTTGTGATAAAATAAGGAACTACATTCATTACTTTAGTTTAAGGTTGGAAATCGTGACCCAGTCAGGTTATAGCTGACAGAGTCCACTTAATAGGTATAAAAATAGTGACCTTTTGAGATTTCACCATTCAGACCACTAGGTATTATCTTATTTATGTAGGTACGTTACCTCCTTCTTTAAACGTTGATGTGGAAGAGTGCCAGTCGTCCTCCTACCGACAGGAGCGCGAGCGCTCCGCGGTGTAGTCAAACCTTCCCTCGTAGGTAACTGCCACAAAACAACAACCATTAAAAAGAGCACAACTTTAACAACAACCTAATTTCAGTTTTGAATTCCAATCTAGAGACCTGAAAAGTCACTTTCTTTTTTGTCTTCCTTTTGTGCTTCACTTCGAAATACAGGTGATGAGCCTTCCTAAATTCAAAAGACATTTTACGCTAGAGCTGGTTTGATAAATGCTGTGCAAACACGAAACACCACAAAAGAAATAGAACGCCGGAAAAAAGGATTAAAATGACTGCTAAGACTTGTTTGTGGTGAGACAGCGTTGGAAATGCGGTCGATTGTAGGAACAAGGGGTAGGCTGAAGGAAGGAAGGCTGGCTATCGGGCCCAGGCATCTAGTTATCACCCCACAATGCTGTTGCTCAGTATGACCCGTGGCAAGTGCATAAGTCCGTCTCTTTTCAACGCTTAATAAATCAGACGAGGGCACGACGGACTTGTGTAATTTTGTTTTACATTTGTAGCAGTGTACCTAAATAGGCCTGCGAAACGTAGTTAACTATCCAGGTGAAGGCAGTAACTTAATAAAATTATTTGGTGTAGGTATTAAAGGAATATGATAAAGATCGCATTTCTTTAGTGGTCAACAGCTGGATACTCTTAGAGCTTCCGTTTTCGTCAATAATCATATATAAATTCGAAGTTTCAAAATTCAAAGCTAGGTCAGCCTCTTACCATCATATAGTGCTCATCTTCCTTATTTTTTTACTTTTATATAGTAACTAACCGAAAGGCGAAAATAGTGTCCACATTTTTGAAAATCTTTTTTAAATCAGAACAAAAGACCTTATAAATTTCCTTTACGACTGTATTCATGTTTTGATTTATATCATATCAATTGTTTTGATACGCTAACAAGACACATGACTGTCTTGTTAGCGTATCAAAACAATTTCACGATCTATGTAGGTCAGGTAAAGTGCAGGTCAATTACCTAAAGCACTAATGTTATGGAAATAGCTCCGACTTAACCTTGTACTTTGTAGCTTAGGTAACGTAAACAAAATGCTTTTCAAACAACAGGTAATGTAATAGACTAGAAAGCAGAACATTAATGAAGTCTTACCTATTTATTTAAAATAATTTGTCAGACAAAGACATGATTCACCGCTGGATTTCACAAAAAAGTCCATGCTTCGTGCGATTGATAATACAGCGTGTACCTGCTAAGTATCCTAGCAACGCAATCAGGATAACGCATGGTTATATCAATAATAATGAAATTTCCTCATAACAACAAAATGCAATGTAGTTTTATTTTTCCTTTGAAATATTAGCACATGAAACGTTTTTCTTGAAATAAAAAAGAAACGCCTAACGTTTTAAAACCGCAATGGACATTTTATGCCAATAATGAATTGCTCTTAGAATTAGGAAAAATAAAACGTACCCGTGTGCAATAGCCGAGGGAGGTGACTGGACTGTTTAAAAATTTACGAATATTTCTGAGGGGTTGTTAACGTCACGGCTGACTGGTCACCCTCATTCTGGATGACATGTGAAGTTTAGATAGCGATAGTGTCTTTAGGGGACCACTTAAGCACTTGCGAAAAATAAGCGTACCTACCTAAGTTAGGGGTTATTTGCAGGGGCTAATAGTGTTTTCATACATTTGGACTGAAGTTACTGACATATTTTTTTTAAACTCTTATTTTTTTCATTGTGATTCGTTATAGTTAAAAAAGTAATATAATGATAGATTTAAGTGTCGACTGCATTATGTATGTGTATAGGTACCTACCTAAATATTTGATAACTTTGACCGTGGTGAATATTTTTTGACTTTGTGATAGTAGCAGTACTCGTAGCATTGTTTATGTAAGTGAAGTAGTTATCTTGAAATATTACTTTCCTTTTTATCAAAATAACAAAACATTTACTTACGTGGATTAAGGTAGGTAATTTTGCGATATAGGTAGCATTGCCAACTAGCTTAGTAGCTATGCACTGATAAAAAGTTGTTTATAAAATTTCATCCATCTGACGTTACACCACGTATAATGCTTTCTTGTTGTCTCATCCTATTATATATAAAATATATATACCTATTTACGGAACAAGGATTTTTATGTTCTTATTAAAATTATAAAATGAGACATACACTTATGGACTTTATGAGGATTATAAAATGCCAGTGACCTGCATACACATCATAAGTAGTAGTTACTCTACAAAACCAACTGTTCATTATATCATCCAGCTTTGGATGTCCACAGAACGCCATAGCGAGCGGTTCATAATATGCCGTTCGTATTTGAAGTACGAACTCTTAGGAAATTGTAAACGGACTCTAAGCCATGTGTTTACTATGCTCGCGAGCCTCTTGCGCTCTGCGCTCTTGCAACTGCTCCACTTAATGGATACCTATTACCTACTTTCGCGCTCTGGAGCGTGCAACAGTGCGCGCTCCGCGCTCGGCGCTCCAATCGGTGGTGGTTTTTGGGCGAACACAAAAGGGAGCGCGATCCGTATGCATCCGTATGTATGCAAGCAGTTGCAGGAGTGCGGAGCGCAAGAGGTTCAGAAACGCAAACATAGTGGATACAATTTAGGCTTAGCATTTCGTATGTGAATTGGAACTCGAAAGCTTAAAAAATACGCCCGCTTGCACCCTACGGATTCCCATAACGTTCGACTAAGTAGGTCATCAGTCCACCGGGTAGGAGGCCCATTCTTTGTGCTTTCGCTGCGTCTTCTAGGACTTCGTGGTCGCCGCACACAGGGTGACAGTTTTCTAACGAGTAAAGGATATTAAGGTAAGTATATTTTTCAGTTATCGTGTCGCCATATTGCAAACTTTGCTTGGTTTCTTTTGGTCACGATAATTTTGAATGATTAGTAAAACATTTTCACTTACGCCTAGAAAATAGTCACTTACGCCCATTTTATAAAATCCGTTGTCCGTCCGTTTTACCCTTCGTGTACGGAATTCTAAAAATGGACGGTAGGTACACGTGGTAGTCATAATATAAACTTTCAAAACAGTGTTAAGTAAGTAGGTATCTGTGGAAAGTCGAACTTAGTTAGTCAATGAAAACATTACCTATCGATATTACAACGGCAATAAAATATAAAATTAATGAACTTAGGACCGGCAAACATTTGTCTACGATGAAAAAAATATTGTTATTAATGCCTTGCCCTTAGTAACGATAAGATTGAATAAACAAAATGTTGCGGGGCAGCTGTTTTACTTTTTATTTTAGATCTAGCAAAGACTTTAGGCTATGGACCCTCCGTAGCCGAAAGGCTATGGATGGAGTGTAATAACGAGAGGCGAGCATGTCGGACTTGGCGGTGCCATGTTCTGGGCAATGTAGAAAATAAAGGAGTGGCTGAATAAAAACACGAGAGAGTTAAGGAAAATTTATCGTGGAAGAAACCATGATCTTTGTAAGATCAGTTTATCAATAAAATATTTTTCACGGTTCGTTAGTCTAAAATTTGGAGATTCAGCCATGATAAAAAAAAACAGTCTGATTCGTTGCAAACGTGAAATATTCCGTCCTTTTTGTATATCCTACTAATAAGTGAATGCGAAAGTTTGTAAGTATGGATGGATGTTTGTTACTCTTTCACGCAAAAACTACTGAACGGATTTGGATGAAATTTTGCATACATATAGAATATGATCTGGATTTACACATAGGATACTTTTTATCTTCGATAAATATCGAAGATTAAAATTCCACATTGGGCTTCATGAAAAAGTATCCTCATCATAATCATCATAGGATCATTTGATCCTATGAGATACATTGAATAAACTAAAGATCACGCGAGCGAAGGCGCGGGCAACAGCTAGCCATTTATAATATTTTGTATTAAACTTTGTGTAAGCCATTTTGAATTCTTTGGCGTTGACGTCAGAACGCAACGACTTGCCAGTTCGATGACCGATATCTACCCCACGAGATAGTACCAGATTATACAAAATTATCAGTATCATTGTATTTTTCTAACAAGTTACGCAGTTATTATGTTTAAAATAAAATATTGACGTTAAATACTAAGAGTACCTACTTACTAACAATTCATGTTTATCGTAAGTAATTATTTACTGGCAGATATGGCAATCAGTCCACCTTATGTATGATTTTTGAATCTGTGCAAAAAGTTTAAATAAATAAAATGCGAAGCTACCCAGAATAGGCTAAGAATACCCGAAGCCTTTATACAGGGTGTACAAGAGAATAGGACACTCCTTAAAACCACGTGATCAGCTGATCATTTAATAATATACATTTGGAGCATATGAAAAAAAAAAGATTTCGATGTTGCTCCTATAGGAAAAGTTGTTGTATATCACCAGCTAATCACGTGGTTTTAGGGAGTGTCTTATTTTTTTTCTACACTCTGTGTAAATATGGCTCAATCAGGCTTTACATACATAAATTAGGCCGCATTTGACTTCATGAAATAGACATCGTTATTACAAATATGTATGTCTAACCAAATATACACGCTTTATTAAGTATGCCTACCTACATACTACACAGTACATTGTTATGAGCGGGCCTCACCTGCGTCTAATGCCACTAATTAGTGCGCTGTTTGATAGTTCAAACGTGTGGCCTGTCTTAGCGCGCTAATTTGCTTCAGTGACATTAGAGGTTAGGCGATAGCTCGGATGGCGGTAACTTTCGACACATCAAATGGATTAAGCGTCTTGTGGACAAAATGAGAAAAGTATTGAGTTCTTGAAAGCGTTTTTATTATGTAAAAGACGAGTATGCACAGATCACACGCTAACTAAGCCGCTAGACTCTAGAATCAAATGTCAAATAAGTGTGGCCACATATTTAGCGCGTAGTTTAGTGCATAAATTAATGAACGCTAATCATGCAATTATTTGAACGCTAGGCATTACACTTATTCGTTATTAAAATTATCTACTTTTATTGCAAGAAATGAGTGCAGTGCGTAATTTACTATCTTATCATTATTTTTATTTGCACTGCAGTCGCTGTTGCTCTGTTTTTATTTCGACAGTATCTGCTGACCTCGAAATGGCGATAAGAGTCTAAAAAGAGAAAATTGTAGGTGCGTTTGAATGGTGCATTTATTTAAATTTTAAGGGGATGTTTACATGGGTCGATTACTACTTACAAACTATAATAAAAATAAATAATACATACAGTTTGATTTAAATAGTAGCTTATGATATCGCAGCTTACAACGTTTTTAAATTATTATAAAATATGATCATAAATTGGAAAATAGGTATTTGCTCGATAGGGTTTTCTATTTTGTTCCCTAACTTTTTATCAATAATCTGAAGTGCAATGTTTTTTTGTCCTAAATAACTTGCCCGAACTTCTTATGAAAATTTGTAGATTCAACTATGGTGGTTACCTACTGAAGTTTATAGATAACGATTTTCGGACATACATTCTGTCAAAAAAGTTTCGGGAATTGATGATTTGTTTATGGTCCCGAATTCAAAATTATATTTTTTTTGTTGTTGTTAGATTGGCACAACTGTTTTCCATTTTGGCGCCGAGTTTGAGTTTTAGATTAAATACAGTATTGTTTTTAGTTATACCATATCTAGTGTGTATTGCAAATTTCATAATGGACAAAAACATCGAACAAAGAGTTTGTCTTAAATTTTGCATCGCCAATGGGATTTCGTGTACGGAGTCTTTGAAAATGTTACAGAAGGCTTACGTTGAATCGACTTTATCAAAAACACGAGTTTATGAGTGGTACAAAGCGTTCAAAAGCGGTCGAGATGTGATGGAAGATTTGCCTCGCTCTGTAGGCCATCAACGTCTGCTACTGAAGATAACATCACAAAAGTAAAGGAAATAGTGACTGAAAATCCTCATTCAAGTTTGAGAGAGCTAGCCGTGGAACTTTCTGTGTCACACTAGTTGATTCGTACCATTTTAAATAATCAATTGGGTATGAAACATGTTACCGCTCGGCTAGTCCCAAAAGACCTGAATTTTCTTCAAAAACTCAATCGCAAAAGAGTCGCTGAGGACATGCTAGAACACGTCATTTCCGACCCAACATTCATGAAACGCATTGTTACTGGTGACGAGACGTGGGTTTACGAGTTTGACATGCAAAATACCCAACAAGTTTCGGAGTAGCGCCTTCCAACTGAACCGAAACCGAAGAAACCGCGCCAAACTCGATCGAAAGTCAAAGTCATGTTGACTGTTTTCTTTGACTGTCGCGGTGTTGTGTACGCAGGATTCTTGCCAGAAGGTCAAATGATAAAAAAGAGTATTATTTAAGTGTTATGCGGCGTTTAAGAGAGCAAATTAGACGAAAAAGGCCAGATTTGTGGAATGAAAATTCTTGGATTTTGCACCACGATAATGCGCCATCCCACAAGGCTATAATTGTAAACGAATTTTTGACTAAAAACTCAACAAATACCATCGAGCAGCCACCTTATTCACCAGATATGGCTCCACCGACTTCTTTCTTTTTCCTTAACTTAAATTACCACTTCGTGGCATCCGGTTTTATTCGGTAGAAGACATAAAGGAGAATTCGCGGCGAGAAATGAACTCGATTTCGGAAAAGCGTTTAAAAAAAGTTTTGATGATTGGATTATTCGTTGGCGTAAGTGTATCGCTTCTGAAGGAGCATACTTTGAAGGTGATAAAATCAATTTGGATGAATAACTAACATTTTGTGTATTATTAATCTTTTCCCGGTATTTTCTTGACGGAGTAGTATAATGTAAGGAGAAGAAATTGAGTACCGTCCTCGAAAGTGGTCACGTCCCGTTAGTAACACTTCTCCTTCGCGACTTGACTGGTTGTGCTTGTATTCTTTGGGTGATTTAGTTTTACGTGGCTTTTCGAAACCGTCAAAACATTCTCTTTATTTTTGAATAAAGTTAATTAATAAATTATAAATGTTAGATACGACCTCCAGTTCTGCGTCAACCCCTTGCGTCACCGTTCATAGCCTTTAGCTTCCCAAAATTCTGACAAGATGGCCGTTTCCAGGGAATTCAACTGTTTAATCAACCCTGCCGCTTCTTTTCCGACCATGGCGTTTTGGTTGCCAGTCACCTTACACTTTATAAGGGCCGCCATTATTTGATTCCAGGAACGTCTTTGTTATGACTGAAACATCATCCCTTGTTACCATAATATCTCATCTAGGCTCTGTAGTAAATACGCCCTTGAGTCATGGGAATGTTTTCATCATCATCATTTCAGCCACAGGATGTCCACTGCTTAACATAGGCCTTCCCCAGTGACTTTCAGATCGGCCGGTTGGCCGGTGACCTGCATCCAGCGGCTTCCTGCAGCCTTTACCAGATCGTCTGTCTACCTTGTGGGTGGTCCCTTTCTGCCCCATCGGCCGTCAGTTCTGCGTGCTATGTGATGTACGGGGATGTTTTGGATCTTTTGATATAAACTTTTAGACTTTACTTTTCAAGCCTCCCTGTATTGTTCTGGTATGATTTCTCCAGAACAATAATGTAATTACATACTCCATTCGATTAAAAAGGCAATGACGCAAATGGCTCGCGGTCCAGCGGAGCCATCATCCGGCCGTTGACTTGATGCTTCGTATCTTATCACTCTTTGTTATTGATTTCTAACTCAAACATTAGTACTGTTTGTGTACAAAATTTAAAAACGATATGACAGTAACCTACTATAACGAGAGAACCAATTTGAATAAAATCATGAACATGCGTCGCTTCATTATACATACATTGTCTTCAGTAGGTTAGCATCAAATAAAAATGCAATTTTCTTGTCCATGAGTAGTTAAAATTTAAAACATATGTTTTGTAATATTTCGTAAAATGACTCGTCTTCTAAGATGGGTTAGTTAATAATTCGTAAGCTGCCAAAGTGCCTGTTATTGTAATCACATAACAGGTAATACACGCTACGCTCCGCTTTTTGTGGTAATATAGTATTCTTCATAATATATAGGGACATAGTGACGTATAGAATAGGGACACAGTGAGTGTAGTGTGTGAGGGTACTTGGCGTGAAAAAAAAATATTATGAGGGTAGATGAAGAATCTGCCTCTCATACGGAGTGAAGACATCGCTGTTCCAGTCAGCTTGTGACCACGGTCGGTGTAACCCGATCGAAACGTCAGGCAAAAGAGGTAACATTTTGTACCTAAATTATGATCGCGTTAATTCCCGTTTCATTGAGTTTAAAATTATGCAACGCGAAAGTTTGAAAGTAATTAGTATACTTCACTCTTAATTTTTAAATACTGGCTTCAAATTACATAATATATTTTTTTAAATATTCAATCACAGCTTGAGTAGGCAAGGTAAGGCAATAAGGCTAGTACGTACTAGGTATTAGCAAAAACAAGAAATCAGTGCCTAGGTAGTATCTGATCTAATAGAGACTGATTTACACTTCCAAGTAAATTTTTAGAAAATAAGATACAAATATCTTTATTACTCAATTTTTTGTCTTGATTTTTCTTGTCTTAAAATTACATAATATTTTTTTTAAAATATTCAATCACAGCTTGCGTAGGCAAGGTAAGGCAATAGGGCTAGTACGTACTAGGTACTAGCAAAAACAAGAAATCAGTGCCTAGGTAGTATCTGATCTAGTAGAGACTGATTTACACTTCCAAGTAAATTTTAAGACAATTAGATACAAAAATCTTATTACTCAATTTTTTGTCTTGATTTTTTTTGTCCGTTTCTCAAACTAAGTAGGTAAGTAATTGTTTTGGAATTGTGTTCTATATTAACAGGTGAAACAATAATAATAATAATTGCGCGTATGATACCGATGAAAGACCATCAGTTCGATTTACGTTTCCCAATTGCCCCGCTAGGAAACAACAAACTGGGGCACAATAAACGTTTACGACGAAATGATAATCTCGCCGAATAATGAAAACTGCGATGGAACGCAAATCGCACGATTTCGGAACTTCCCTTGCTAGGGAGACATGAAAGAAAATAAGCAAATAGAGCTTGAAAACTTCATTTTTACTGCAATTAGAACGAAAATTACTTTTTTAGGGTTTCTTATTAACTAAAGGGCGTGGAACCTATAGTATTTGAAATGTAATGGATAAAAAGGTTTTAAAAAAGTATGTACCTATATATTATAACATTATTGCTTTATTTAAAAAACGGTAGTACACTTAAGAATCAAAATTAATCATCATCATAAGATAAAACGAGGATACGATGGACATTAATACATGTTTGCGATACCTTGAGTGTGAGAAACTGGTGCCTAAAATAGGTTTTTCAAAGAAAACCCGAAGTTAAGGTCATCAGTGCAGTGCTCCATCCTATGGGTAAATGGATAATCTCGTATGTGTCTATGTTGTCGACCACGTGAATAGAATAAAATAAATTTATTCGCTTAAAACACGTGGAATCTATCATCATCTCTCCAACCACATGTGTGCAATAAACAATTTGAATTTGAATTTGAAAAAGTGACGAAGTACGTTACTGACAGAGACACAGAACCTAAATTAAAACAACAAAGAAAATAATTCGCACTCAGGATCCTTCACTGAAACTGAGATTAAATATAATTCATAGTGTTACAGAAAATTCGGTGCCCGAATTTGGCTCCTGGCTACCTTATGATTTTGAAAACTACCCCGATTTTGATCGAAACATCTCTTGTTGATAAAAATATATAGATTTAAACCATGAGTAAAGATCAGTCAACTATGTGTAATGTATGCTACCATTATCGCGACATGTCAGACACCACATTTTAAAATGTATAATCATACATATACATTTGTATACATTGATTCTTGGGATTAACGAGTTTAATATTAAGACTGAAAATTAAAATTTAATCGGGAAATGACTAGTAGAATGCGCAATATTTGGAGTTGCCAATTCAGCGCCCTATGCGGCCGACCTAGCGTGGCGGCAAACTTTGCCTCATTAGTGTCAAACTCCCTTAACGAATGCCCGTAATTAAATTACCCACCGAAATCACCATCAAAGTTTTGAAAGCCATCGCTTTACACTGTCTTTTAAACTCGAATTGATTGGTCATCAACACGTTATAATGTAGGTAAGGTACTTCCGTTAGACACGTAGACGCATTGAACCTTTTTGTTATCCCGAAGTATGTAATTAGCTGCTGATAAGTAAATTAAGTAATACAACGAGTGTTATTAAGGCATCAACATAGAATTTGAAAAAAGATTTAAAATGATCCAAACGTTCTAATGATATCAAAGTTGCTCAGATTTTAGACTTTTTTGTAATCAGCAGCTGATAACGTAGGTATACCAGTATCATTTGAGTATAACTGCCTGAATTTACATCACTTTCTAAGCACACCCTCTACCAATTGGGACCGCGAGCACAACAAGTATTGCAAGAATTTACCCACCTATACACGACGGGAACGAAGAAGTAACTTCGTAAGACTACTTCAGCAAAGCCTAAAATCTCCATCTTTTTTGTACGGTAGGTCTTATAACCAACCAACTTTTTTTATAACTTGACTTTGGACATAATTATATATTAAGTAAACAAACCTCCGTTTTGTATCATTTTGGAGGCCTTTGCATGCAGCACAGAGATAGTATTATACTACCTAAAACATACAGTAAGCAAATTATAAGAAAAATAAAAACAAAAAACAGTTTTTGCATGCAACCATATAGGTACCGTACAGTTTTGTATCTTTAAAATCGTAAATCACAATTCAAGCTGTCATCGAGTAGGCACAAAGTTATTGAATTAGCGTATCGAATACATCATTGTCTGAAGCCCCAACATAAAATTGTCATGAATAGGAATCGTTCGTTAGAGCCGTATTTCCGCGGTTCGTGACGTTCTCGCATGTCGCATCCCGACTCGCGAACTTCCCTCTCATAAATATCGTTTTATGTCATGTGTCAAAGCACCCATCTGCTTGCCAACGACATGGAAGCTCACTCACTGCCTCATTCGAGTTATCAACGCATTATACCCTTGAAATAGCGGCTAAAATTAAATATCAGTTGTCTTCACATTGGCAAAAAAATTCACCGGATTTGGTTAAAAAACCGGGAATGGCCTATCGATTGTGCCAACTGGTGCTTACCGCCGATCTCGAATCGTGGGCAATCGGTGGGTAATCGAGTACATTACTCGATTGTAGCATCGAGTGATGGACTACACGAAGTGTAACTCCGCGCCGCCGCTGATCGCTTTTTGTTTTGTTTTGGCCTGCCCACAAGTCACGACCCCCCCACGACTTGCATAAACACTAGTTATGTAGTTATAGAGCTATCTGTCTAATATACAACAGTTAGTAAGTTTATCAACTTGTTTACACTGCTCGTTGTTATGTTTTTGGCGATAAACTTATTATCAAATTAGCTACTAGTTTTTTAAATATTTTAAAGGCTATGAAATGAATCATATTTTTGGAAAACTTCTTTTCCTTATCATCAGGCATGATTATCATTATTAAATATTTCTGATTGCGAATTAGTAAACACATAAAATGTTTTTACTGTCTCTTAACGCTACCAAGTAAGTATTTAGAATAAACAAAAATGATTTGATTCAAAAGTAAGAAAGTAATATCCGTCACAAACACGGACACAGACAAAAAGGTCTTAAACTCATACCAGCTTTTTTCCGGAGTCTATAATTAAAACTATTTCTAAAAATTACGAAATACTAGTTGTCATTTTGTCTGTTTACAATCTTCACTATCACCAAAACATTTTATTTAGGTCGACACGCACATCGTAACGAATCTAACATCGTATTTCTTCATAACGGCAAATTTAGAAACATGAAATCCATAGCATAGATACACATAAATAAATAATAGTAATATGAGCCTGACAATACACCAATTGTCATGTTTTCGAAGCAAGGCTTACGTTACAGTACGGAACCCTAAAAATCAGATTTTTGATAGCGTCGAAATCGATTAATAGTTAGGCACTTTATTTAGGTAAACAGTGACGTCATATTTCACTATCGTCATATTATAAATAAGGAAATGATGTGTTTTGCCTGAAGGCGCGGAACGGTAAAAAAGCAAAACGGTAAACGATCTCAAAATGGTAAAGGAGCAAAATTCTAAAAGCGCAAAACGGTAAAAAAACATTATTTTTATTAGCATTATATGCACAGTTATCTGCTACTTTCCCCAAGTATGCTAGAAAATATAAGATTTTTAGAAAACAGACGAATAATAGTCAATTTTCGTATAAACAAAGAAATATTAAATAGGCTAGTTGACACCACCAATCAATTGACATACTTTTTATGAGCTGTCAAAACAGATATCTTCCTAATAATTTGTATGGCGATATCGGATTATAACGTCACTATCCGATAAAATCAACTTCCTTACTTTTTTACGATTTAAAAGCAACCAAAAATCAGTTTGCCTCTTAAATGAAATTGTACTGAGTTATTAGGCCTAACATAAAGTGTCTGTTTTAATAAATGATGCCTTAGAATTATTTATGAATGGGGTCAACATCCCTATTATGTAGAATAAACACAATACCTACATTCATATACTTAATATACTGCATTTGATAAAAAATATTATCATTATATGGCATAATTGAGGCAAAATAAAGTTCCCAATTTTCTTTAAAAAAAAAAAAATAGTTTTAACGTAACTAATTGCGCGGATTTCCTAACTTTAATTCCGGGTCCTTACTTCAATTCCAAGATCTTATGCTTACTAAACAAACAAAATAGAGTTCAGTGGGGTAACCATGATCTCTTTAAACAATCTCAAAGCTGTTTTAAATCTGTCAATTATGGTACGTCATTACATACAAAATTTGACAGATTTGATAATGTTTGACAGATTTGAGATTGTTTTAAGAGTTCGTGGTTACCGCCCTGCTCTTTGATGAAATCAAACTAATTATCTTGTTTTGTTTACCAAGCGTCTGCCATGTCTGTCTGTATTTAGCATGTTTGTGTAAATGATGTAATCACTGTGGATACATTATAATATGTTATTTCCGCATACGTTATAATTATGATGATGAAAGACAATATCGATATGATCAATTAAAATCATTAATTAGGAAACCTAAACCACTCTTACACTTTCCACAGACCCATTCATTTGAAGTTCGTTTACAAAAGAACTGCGCTCCGTTGATTAGATTTGCAAAACAGATTTGGCAAATTCTTTATATACCTATTTATTTAAAGAATTTGCCAAAACTGTTGTCAAGAATTTCACTATCGCAGTTGAACAGATCAGAGGACTACGAGGAAAATCGTAGTCGAAGGACCTACGTCGTAGCTAAACCCGTAGCCTAGCCGTAGCAGGATTTCACGTAGTTACACGCAGCTTAGGGATATTATTTTTTTAGTAGAAGTGGTAGAAGATAGATAATTTTGTCGTGGGAAAACATTATTGAGCGATGTCAAATACAGTACTATCTATTATAGTAAAGTTAAAATGAATATATAATTTTTTATTATTTTGTTATATTGTTTTTTTTTTCGAAAACTTGTAAGAAAATGCGCAACAAAATCAGTTTGGTCTGCAGAAACTGCTTGACCAGGATTGAGAACGCAAATATTTATGCAAAAATTCAGAAACATCAACAAATACAAAACAAAGAGCCTGTTAAATTCCCGTCGAGAGACTTCACTTGACATGTCTGTTTATATCCAAACGGATGGTAGCTTAGTTATTTACTTAAGCCCGGTTCCTATATCCGAGAAACGGTTAGTTTTGCTAACGGATGGTAGGAATTGTCAACTTGAAATACTCATAAGCGTTCCTATAAATGACGCTTCGTCAAATTTTATAGGGACGACTACAACGGCTCGTTACTTTTGACACCAATACGATTAGTTGCTGATGTACACTTACGCATAGTACAATATAAGAAGGAACCCGGTGTTAGTCACAAAGTTATATCTGAATACATTTACTGCCGCACTCAAAGACGTCACTTAACTTTAATTGTTACTAAAAAGGACAATACAAATAAGGACTATTATTGAATTTAAAAAAACGTTAATCCACAATTTGTTGGTAGTCTTTGAGTGCGGTACCAAGTACGATCATGCATTTTTAACCAGTGTTATAAAATCATTATTACTTTATTACCACTTCAGTGGCACACATTCTTATCGGCTTGTAAATGTTTAAATCTGATAAAAAAATCATTCACTTAACACACTCGAGAATTCACGTAAAGAAAATACAGGGTTTCATTGCAAGGTTGTGCCAAATTATAATTCATCGTAGGTAATTGTAATAATTTTGAAATAAAAAAAGAAAACACGAGATGCGGATTCATTCATCGGGATCACAAGACAGACTTTTACTGACTTGTATTTCTGTTGCCGCTATAAAATCAAATACTAAAAAACAGAATATAATAAATATTTAAGAGGGCTCCCATTCAACAAACGTGATTTATTATATAAGATAATGATACGAAACCCTTAGTGCGCGAGTCTGAGTCGCACCTGGCCGTAGGATCAGGACATAGGTAAGGTAAGTAATCAAGGTATCATAACTCGTCGCAAAATCCGGTATCTCAGCGATAAGCGGTAGCCTAGTGTCCCAATAATGGCACTGTTACGGCCTCAAGATTAGCGCTGCTTATCGGAGGTCAGTTCCGTCTGCTGGGTCAGTGGAGGTGGGTCCACTGGGTGTTAACGGGACGATCTATTGCCGAACTTAAATAAAATTTAACTGTCTTCACATGCATAAAAATAAAGTAAAAACATTACACAATTTGAATAGAATCGTTTATTCAGAATCATGCATAGCATACAGTATTATTACGAAAAATAAATAGTTCAAAAGCCCCAAACTAAGCAAATGTTGTACTATGGCCTAGTCGCTTTAACGGATAAGTAAGCATACTCAAATGTTCATTAACCAACAAACATGCTACTTGACTAAGATACAAAATGCTCGAGCTCATCACACAAACATTTCCCATTGTGGGAAATAATTATTGCCTACAAAAATTGTAGTCAGAACCACTACATCTAAATTGCCTTCACATTAACTGGTAAACACATAAAAAGGAAAAATTTACACACAAAAATTCGAATATACAAATATCCCTAAGGAAAGCCAAGGCGTGTCCTCCTAATAAGTAATTCTCCGAAATAACTACACGAATGCGACCAATATACTTTAATAGTAAGAGCACACAGCGAAGTAAAACAAACTCTTTTCATTAATACCTACAATCAGAATTCTCTGTCTTTGCCTTCCATCCCAAAAAAGAACTCTGCCCACAAGACGTACTATACAAACAAAATAACACGAAACAAAGTATTGCCCCCAACAGACCATAATCAAAAAGTCAATTCTATCCTATCATTCGAAACATACCTGGGTGGTAACCACGAACTCTTACAACAATCTCAAATCTGTCAAACATTATCTTAAATTCTGTCAAATTTTGTATGACATGACGTACCAAAATTGACAGCTTTGACTACTTTGAGATTGTTTTAAGAGTTCATGGTTACACCGCTGCACGATCTCGGAAATTGCAATTATTCAAAATGCGCATTTGAAAACGAACCTTCACTGGTAGTGCTGCTTCAGGCTACAATACATCGTAAGTACCTATATAATTATGCACCTAAGCAGTAGACTGGCCACCTAGCCAACGTTGCCAGCCGCTGCATTAGCTGGAAACGGCAAAGAGCCCGCTCGCACAGTGCTGGTTGGTGGAGGTGACCCAACTTACTGTCAGATGTAATCAAGCCACCTTATAGCCTTTGACAAGGCTTTACGGTTAGTATCAAGCGATATTAGTCGAGTTAAGTTTGGTAAGCTCTTTTTAATCATTGCAAAATATAAATGTAATACAAATTAAGGCTTAATCGTTTAACGTTAATAAAATTTGTTATTACCATCAATTAATTGAACCAGTAAAAGCAAGCTTATTATTGTTTCACCGTGTAAATCTGCTTTTTATAAGTGATTTTAAATTATATCTGTCACGTATTTATCACATGGTTTTTTAAATCCAACATTGAATAATCATTATATGGTGATAATGATTCATAATCCAGGGCTAGCATGCGCAACACCATAAAATTGTTTCGTGGCATTTTATCGACTTTTGACGTAAATATGCTGTTTTGTCTTCGACGATAACAAAGAAAAAACGAAAATATCAAGGCAATGCCGTGTTATAACGTAAAAATAAGTGGCTATGATCAACGGGAGACCCTGAAAATATTAAGAAAAAGGATTCGAGATGTCTGTGATCCGTTAGGTTAGGGAAAACGACAAAATTATCGTCGAAGACAAAATTTGTCTTGTCTTTCGATAAAATAACCGATGCGCACATGCTAGCCCTGCAGGCTACAAACAATCATGTGAAATATGTTTAAAAAAACCTTATGTTTAATACCACTACCTAACCATTACCATAATTTGTCATCCATTTTTATTAAGTAAAATTGCAATTTTTTAGTAATTTAGTAATTAATAGCTCAAAATCCCATAGAGACCACACGTCGTCCACAGTCTGTGTGGTCACGGGTATTATAAAAATAAGCATATAATTAATTTATATTTCAGTGGTGGTAAAATTCAGCTCAGTCTGTAACTTAAGAGACACACATTTTCTCGTGGTTCGATAATTTACAGGTTAGTATTTTTATATGGCCTTTATTTTAGAAAAAAAACGATTGTAGATATCGATAATCAAGAAAAATCTGATGCTGCGTAGACTCTCTCATTACTTATAATCCGTCCACGTTAGTCCACTGGTAGGCAAAAGCCTCTCCCATTTCACTCAGTAGCGTGATGTTTGGCTATTCTTTTAAACTAACACTATACCCACGGGTATTTATGCAACACAACTCTTTTCTAAGCCTAGACAATTAGGGCGAAACGTCGGGAGCATGTGCAGTGTTAGTTTGAGGAAAAATGCTACAAAAAAGATTAAAATGTTATATTCTTTTAAATCCGCTGCAAGCAGCCCTGCGTACTATTTATTTATCGCTCCACCTTGTCGGAGAGCCGCAGTCTATTTCATAAGAACACGTTGTCTACCCCATCGGTTACAATGTGAACTTAAATAAATAAATTCAATAAATATATCACTAAATTTTATTACTTAAATTCGTAGCTTACCCTTATTATCACGGCGTGGCCACATGACGAGGTCTCGAAATGATCTTTACCCGCCAGCTAATTGTCGTCTTAATTATGTAAGTACCTACCATTTGACATTATTAGTCTGTTTACCGCACCCTATGTTTGTTATTTCTATTAAATGGCGTCTAAATTAACAAGCAGCTAATTAGTAAGCAATTATGTATGTCAAACAACCACCATAACTTCTTCAAAGATAATAATTTTATTGGTTGACTTTAATGATAGAAAATTATTATAAGTAAGGAAAAAAAACTAATTGTGAAGTATGAAAAACAAAAATAAGTGTTTCTTTGCTATTTTGGCCAGATAATTTGACCAAATGTGCCTCAACTAAAAAAAACGTTGTCGATATCTTTGCAAATTTTAAGCTTTATGTGCTGAAAGGTCTCAAACCAGTTGGGTTGGATGACTCAGTCAGAGAGTCGAGTCATGACAATTAAAAAAAAAATTGAATATTTAATGATCTGCATCCTAACATTCCGCTGGACTTTGTAATGGTGCTAAACAGGTCATGAACCCTTCGACTAATGGACCTAGCAATGCGATGCAGCACTCGACTGCATCCGCTGATACGGACGGAAGCTGGGCAATGCTGCACGGACCACCACCATTACTTTACAACTACTATTTACCTTATTACAATTACATAAAAACTGATTTCGCATATTCATTAGTATTGAATACCGTGGTGAAACAAATACATGAAATAGGTGTTTAGATTATTCCGATAGAGCCGGTGCAATGACCTAAAAACCTATGCTAAGCCTAAAAGTAACGTTATCACTCGTCTTATCAATAAAGCGAATTTTATATGACGATTATTGATTTAGAAAAATAATAAATGTCTTAAGAGCTCAAGGCGGGGAAAACATGCCTTTTTAATTTTGTTCTTAGCATAGCGATTGATTTACCAAAAAGTGACGATAACATTATAGATTTGACCCGTAGTTTATTTGATAAGTGATTTGACCCACCGCTTTGCTTGAGTGGGATTAAATTTGACACAGATTCGAAACCTGCCTATATCGAAGTTCTACTACTATTTTATTTTATGTACGTTCATCTACTTATTTACCTACACCTAAACATGGTTAAACAATATAGTTTATTTTAAATCCATTATTTGACATTTAATTTTTTACAGACTGGATGTGACTGCGTGGTGCCCCACAAACTATGGCTCACGTATAATTGTAGGTACAAACTAACTAACCTTCCTTACATTCCCCTACTCTCTGCTCGAGATATGACCTAAACAACAAATGTTTGGAGGTTGCCAGGTTTTGGTTAAATTCCATCCTTAATTCACACGACAGAAGAATCATTTTCAAATAAAAATATTAAATAAGTACCTATTCATTTCTCAGGATTGAAAGTAGCTTACATCCAACGTTGAGGATTCGGATAAACTCGAATAATTTGTTCTCGAGATAACCTTCTACGTTCTTCCAAACAAACTTTAGTACCTCTAAAATGTTAGTTTAGGTAAAAATGGAGAATTATTTATACTGTTTCCATTGACTTATAATATCCACTCGTCAAGGTGAATGCAGTACAGATAATGAAATCTTAGGTTTTATACGTATTACTCGTAATTAAAAATAGCTACACTGATTACTAATTAGTTATTATATGTAATATAATATATGGAATCGAATCGGAAAATACGCTGTTGTAGTCACGTAGACAGACGGACCTTTGGACATAAATATGAAACAAGGTGATAATTACAAGGAAAGTGTTTTTTGCAATTATCGATTAGGACGTAGGTTATAAACAATACAAGGAGGACAAAGTATTACCTTTGATTTTTTTAAAGACCAAAGTGCAGACTTTTATCTTTTCTTATTTATTTTATTCGAGATTGTTAATTAATGAATACTTACCACCAATGTTAATTGTCTTTGATTATTTCCATAGGTTTTATTCTTGTAGGTCTGGACTCGTGGTTAATGAATCATTTATTTTCCCTTTTTTACAATGGATTTATTATAATACGATTAACGTTAAGTACAAACAATAGTATTACAAATTTAAATGCGAGTTAGAATGAAGAAGTAAAAAAATACGGAATATTATGGCACGGATAATAACAAGACTGATCTGTAAAGATTTTTATGGGGAGGAAATATTTATTTTTCTTAATAATTATTCCGCTTATTCCAATAATCCGCTTTCCGGGACTTATTCCGCTGCGAGTAGCATTTGGCAATATTTTCCTGTACAAAGCCATACCTAAAAGGATGTTTATTCTATAATTCAAGACTAAAACAATTTCATGTAATTAGCCTGGCACATTATGCTTATTTAATTACTTAATAAAGAATAAAACTCTAATAAAAAATAGTTCTGCACAACAATTCATTTTACTCTATACCAATACAATTTTATAATTTGCTACTTGGCTAAGAAGCAACACACTTAATTCAGTTTTATGATACGAAATAATACGAATATCGTTGGCATTGTACGTTGTATTAAGTTAAGATACTTGCAGACGTGTCTATTCCGTGAAGGAAGTTTCAGGAAACGGTTGAAAAGTAGCGAAATAACAATAACAGTAAATATGTGTGGTTTCCCACGACTATAGTATAGAGTCGTCTAGCTCAACTTGAGTTGTGCATTTCGCGGCCTATTGTCACAGTAGACATATTAATAAACAGTAGTTCAACTACGCATTTTGTCAACCAAATAAATGTCATTGATGACAGTCGTCTGATGGTTCCCGCGATTTATGAAACCGAGTAGTCACGGGTTCGAATCCCACAAGTGTTACTGTGATGTGTCATGGATATCAGTTAATGTGTCTAAGTAAGGCCATCATAATATACATAAGTTCTGCTTAGAGTATGATAATCGGGTCGTAAACTGTTGAACCGTGTCGGACGAGGAGTTTCGTATTTAGAAGAACTTTTAAGTCTTAAGTTCACTTTTAAGTCTTTAACTGCTTACATTAGAAAATCTGTTGATGTAAACACCCAAGATACATTCTTAAAGATCTTGTGCCGTGTTGTATAATAATTCGTGCGTTTGTATTATGTTGAGATACTGCTGTAAAGTGCATGTTTACTGTGCCATCGTTGCCACTGTCATGTCAGCGAAACATTATGTTGCGAACCGCCCAGCGCAGTTTGCGTCTGTCCGTCATGCCTTCATCAAGCCCGTAACGATTCATAGAATGAGTTGCGAAGAAGGTTTTGAATTACATGTCTCGTAATATTTTGTAACGATTTTGATTTCCGAAGTGAAGATTTTAGACATCGTGTGTCCCCACGTCCTCAACCCCGTTTGGTTTTTAAAATTCCAAAATACCTGTAAGCCTTTGGTCAAACCACAAAAAATAATCGTTTATTTTTACAAATAGGCCATAAGAGGCACTCTTGCACAACTGATTTGAATGGATGAATGACTTTAACACACACGCCGTATTTTTTTTCTTCTCCCATTTTATTTGAAAGAGATAGGTTCTTTATTATGTATTTTAATTACCGCCTCTTGGATTCCGCACTTTTTCCTATCTGATACCACTGATACCGTCGATTGTTTTATTTACAAGTGTTATATACCATTTTGATCATTGATAGGTTTGCACTGTATACTTACTAATTTATTTGGAAAATGACTAATTTTGGTTTCACAGTTTGAAATTTAACCATGTAGGATACACATTTATTAAGGAGAAGAGAGGGTCTAGTTTACTTTGAGACTGTTCAACACAGTTTTTATTTTTTTAATTCCAAGTAAGCTTTACCTGAATTTAACTAAAAAGAAATGCTCTATTGAATGTTTTAATACGAACATTTTTGCTTGGGCAGTATGATTAAGAACATCCTAAACTGAGAAATAAGTGTCATTAGTTGTCTCAAATTTATTACCTCCTTTTAAAATCTTTTGAATGAATAGGCCATCTTCAATACCATCTCGCTATATTAGGTCGTCAACGAAGCAACCTAACCAATCAGTGGAAAACAAGAAATCCCACATTCAAATGGGGTAGATCCCGGTTACCGATTGCGCGAAGTTGGCATGACTTAGGAATATTCCCGTCTTAGTTATAATGCGGGCTCCCTGAAATATGGGACACGTTCACAAATTGACTATCGACCTGTCACACTAAAATATAAACTATTCGCTATAAGTAATGCTATTAATATTCCCATTCAATTTTTATAGTTTGTGTGAGCTGCAACTTACCCTATTGCTTAGAATTGACATTTGTAATTATGTAGGTACCTAGGTACATTAAATAGTCATCGAATAGTTTGTGTTGTATTCTAGTGATGTGTGATCAGGTTTTTAAATTATATAAATAAGTCTCATGATTATAATTATAGACAGACTGAGATTGTTGTAACCATAGTAATTTTATCTTCAATTAAACCTTGCATGGAATTGCTAAAAACAAAAATTTACAATGTTTAAGCATTTCTGATCTTAACCAATAGTCAAATATTTGTAAAAATATTTCTATAGGGTGTTGACGGTAGTATACTACTCAGCTATACATATAGCTACAACATTGATCAGAATACGCTGGCTTTGACAGCGAGAAAAAACACTTGAGGAATTACATCTTGTCACGTGACGTCCTCGGTAGCTTAGTGGTCAAAGCACTCGCCCTGTATGCGATGGGACGTGGGTTCGAGTCCCACCTGAGGTCGATGATTTTTTTTTCAAGTGTTATTTATCTTCAATTAAACCTTGCATGGAATTGCTAAAAACAAAAATTTACAATAATTTAATGTTGTTTACTTCGGAGAGAATTTGCAATCATTAGATTTTAATTTGAAAGGCCAATGGTCCATTCCCACGATCTACACCCCGGGGTTAAAGGTACAGACTTTACTAGGCACACCGAAGGATGTCTTGCCGTTACAAACACCAGGTGTTTACAAAATAAACTGTAGCTGCGGGAGTTCCTACATAGGCCAAACGAAACGAACCATCGCTGAAAGGCTTAAAGAGCATATAGCTGCTGTGAAAAACCGCCAAACTGCGAAATCAGCGATTGCCGAACACCTTCTTGAATCAGGCACTAATCACTGGATTGAATTTCATCAAACGCAAGTTCTTTCCACGGATCGCCACTTTTATTCAAGAGTTGTGCGTGAAGCTATTGAAATCAAAAATTTCAATCGGGAAGACGGTTTCAAATTATCCGCGACATGGAATCCAGTGATTAAAAATAAACAATCTCGTTTTGTTTCGCGATCGAGTTCTCACCTGAATACGGACGCGGCGGTTAGTGTGCAGAATAGGGACACAGTGAGTGTAGTGTGTGACGGTACTTGGCGTGAAAATAATATTTTGAGGGTAGATAAAGAATCTGCCTCTCATACGGAGTGAAGACATCGCTGTTCCAGTCAGCCTGTGACCACGGTCGGTGTAACCCGATCGAAACGTCAGGCAAAAGAGGTAACATTTTGTACCTAAATTATGATCGCGTTAATTCCCGTTTCATTGAGTTTTGAATTATTTATTTTCCCTTTTTTACAATGGATTTATTATAATACGATTAACGTTAAGTACAAACAATAGTATTACAAATTTAAATGCGAGTTTGAATTAAGAAGAAAAAAAATACGGAATATTATGGCACGGATAATAACAAGACTGATCTGTTAAGATTTTTATGGGGAGGAAATATTTATTTTTCTTAATAATTATTCCGCTTATTCCATAATCCGCTTTACGGGACTTATTCCGCTGCGAGTAGCATTTGGCAATATTATCCTGTACAAAGCCATACCTACAAGGATTTTTATTCTATAATTCAAGACTATAACAATTTAATGTACCTAGCCTGGCGCATATGCTAATTTCATTACTTAATAAAGAATAAAACTCTAATAAATAGTGCATAACAACTCATTTTTCTCTATACCATTAAAAACCATTAAAACCAATTTATTTCTGTAAATAGGCTTAAACTAAGCGCTTTTACACGTCCCAATATTTTTTTCCCTACCACTACTTCGGGACAATTTTGGGCTAGCGCCGAGAAAAAGTAGCGCAAGAAACTCGGTCACTATTGTCAGCCTCTTTTTAAATAGTATATAGTTTACATTACAAGATAAATGTACCTGTGCGAGCAGGGCAGTATTTATTTCCAAATATTTTTATCATTTATATAATCATTTACAGTATAATATCCTTTTTTCATTAAAGTTGTTTTAATATACAATTTAAATTTTAACAGGGGCAGTTCTACAATAGATGCTGTTAATACCGATATTTTTTTCTTATTTGATACTTTTTTAAGAAGCAACACACTTAATTGAGTTTTATGATACGAAATAATACGAATTTCGTAGGCATTAGTACGTTGTATTAAGATAAGATACTTGCAGACGTGTCTATTCCGTGAAGGAAGTTTCAGGAAACGGTTGAAAAGTAGCAAAATAACAATAACAGTAAATATGTGTGGTTTCCCACGACTATAGTATAGAGTCGTCTAGCTCAACTTGACTTGTGCATTTCGCGGCCTATTGTCACAGTAGACATTAATAAACAGTAGTTCAACTAAGCATTTTGGCAACCAAATACCGTTATGTTACGGTCACCCTACCTTACCGTTTACCGCCCGTTGACCGCATTAAATTACTGCCCAAATTAACACGTTAAGTGGTGTGGTTATACTAGAGATTACCAAGATATGGCAATGAACTAGGCAATAAATATGTCATTTTTCAAGATGGCGGCTGAAGTTGCGGCGGTGTTGTATTCTATGGCCGATAATTACTATTACATGAATCTTTTACATTATTACAAAACTAAACCAAGAATTAAGCATTCCTTAAAAGTTTGAGTACCCTTTCATTTGACCACTCCCTATCGGTCAGCAAATGCTTATTGTTCGAGCTTATGTCGCACACTGAATAAACGGTAGTGTGGCCACTTCACGCAAAAATTACCGCGGTAATCGTCTTTGATGCGCAATAAAGACCGCCACCGGAGCTATTGCCTACCGTCATAATTATGCCATATTGATTGACATTGTAAAATTATTACCCTAAATCGTGGCTAAACCTAGGTGTTGTTTCAATTATGGCCATAATTATTGCCATATCACGGTAGTGTGGCCGTAACATCATTGATAACAGTCGTCTGATGGTTCCCGCGATTTATGAAAACGAGTAGTCGCCGGTTCGAATCCCACAAGTGTTACTGTGATGTGTCATGGATATCAGGTAATGTGTCTAAGTAAGTCTTTTGTTAACTAACCATCATAATATACACAAGTTCTGCTTAGAGTATGATAATCGGGTCGTAAACTGTTGAACCGTGTCGGACGAGGAGTTTCGTATAATTCAGAAGAACTTTACTTTTAAGTCTTTAAGTATAGCAGTACTAAATTACATTAGAAAATCTGTTGATGTAAACACCCAAGATACATTCTTGAAGATCTTATGCCGTGTTGTATAATAATTCGTGCGTTTGTATGATATTGAGATACTGCTGTAAAGTGCATGTTTACTGTGCTATCGTTGCCACTGTCATGTCAGCGAAACATTATGTTGCGAACCGCCCAGCGCAGTTTGCGTCTGTCCGTCATGCCTTCATCAAGCCCGTAACGACATCATAGAATGAGTTGCGAAGAAGGCTTTGAATTACATGTCTCGTAATATTTTGTAACGATTTTGATTACCGAAGTGAAGATTTTAGACAACGTGTGACCCGATTTCCTCAACCACGTTTGGTTTTTAAAATTCCAAAATACCTGGAAGCCTTTTGTCAAACCATAAAAAATAATCGTTTATTTTTACAAATAGGCCATAAGAGGCACTTTTGCACAACTGATTTGAATGGATGAATGGCTTTAACACACACGCCGTATTTTTTTTTCTTCTCCCATTTTATTTGAAAGAGATAGGTTCTTTATTTATGTATTTTAATTACCGCCTCTTGGATTCTGCACTTTTTCCTATCTGATACCACTGATACCGTCGATTGTTTTATTTACAAGTGTTATATACCAATTTGATCATTGATAGGTTTGCACTCTATACTTACTTATTTATTTGGAAAATGACTAATTTTGGTTTCACAGTTTGAAATTTAACCATGTAGGATACACATTTATTAAGGAGACAGTGGCGGGCATTGGTTTTATTTCGAGGTAGGCAGTAGATACTTGTTCTTTTGTTTTATTGATAAGAAATCAGTGGTTTTCATCAATAACACACAAGTGCTTTCGCTACTTACCATAGGATCAGAGCAATGTATGTGATGTTGTCCAATATATTTATTTATATTATTTGTAAGTACCTACTGCCTACCTCATTTTATTTACCAGGTAGGCACTGCCTAATTGCCTATATGCACCGCAAGCCCTTGGGAGAGGGTCTAGTTTACTTTGAGACTGTTCAACACAGTTTTTATTTTTTTAATTCCAAGTAAGCTTTACCTGAATTTAACTAAAAAGAAATGCTCTATTGAATGTTTTAATACGAACCTTTTTGCTTGGGCAGTATGAGTAAGAACATCCTAAACTGAGAAATAAGTCTCATTAGTTGTCTCAAATTTATTACCTCCTTTGAAAATCTTTTGAATGAATAGGCCATCTTCAATACCATGCTCGCTATATTAGGTCGTCAACGAAGCAACCTAACCAATCAGTGGAAAACAAGAAATCCCACATTCAAATGGGGTAGATCCCGGTTACCGATTGCGCGAAGTTGGCATGACTTAGGAATATTCCCGTCTTAGTTATAATGCGGGCTCCCTGAAATATGGGACACGTTCACAAATTGACTATCGACCTGTCACACTAAAATATAAACTATTCGCTATAAGTAATGCTATTAATATTCCCATTCAATTTTTATAGTTTGTGTGAGCTGCAACTTACCCTATTGCTTAGAATTGACATTTGTAATTATGTAGGTACCTAGGTACATTAAATAGTCATCGAATAGTTTGTGTTGTATTCTAGGGATGTGTGATAAGTTTTTTAAATTATATAAATAAGTCTAATGATTATAATTATAGACAGACTGAGATTGTTGTAACCATAGTAATTTAATGTTGTTTACTTCGGAGAGAATTTGCAATCATTAGATTTTAATTTGAAAGGCCAAAGGTCCGTTGGAGACTGACTTTGTTCATCCATCACGCTCTTTTACCGTTGTTATCTTACAAACTTATGTTGCTTTGCGCAATAATTATCTTTTTCACTTGTAGGGTGGCGATAGTTAATCTGTGTAACCTTGTTCTTTGACTGTGGTTGTGGTAGAGAGGTGTCATTGAACTTTTCGTATTGAGATTTACTATAGTGAAATTCAAAAGTTCACTAAGTGAATCAATCATTGCTTTTTTCCAAGGTCATAATAGTATCAGACAGAAAGCACCCATAGTAAATTTCATTTTTTTTTTTGTAAAAAAAATGAACATGTGTGCCTCGTGATAAATGATCGTGATACATATTTATAAATTAAATTTAAATCACCTAGTCCTTTTTTCTCTGTTGTAATAACAAAATCTGCAATCGTTTTGAGCCAGTTGTCAAGTTATTATAAGTGCATGTGCAATTTAGCGAAAATTGTACATACCGGCATATTATCTGCCCTCGCTAACCCGCGTAGTTCGCCCGCCGCGCCCGCCCTACTGCCTCGAGGAGCCGGCTTCCACTGTGCCAGTCCACCACCTGGCCCCATCTGAAGCCTCCTCGCGTGACAGGCACCCACATCACCGCCATCGCCAAATCCACCCTTAAAACCACCAAACGCACGACCCAAATTCCCCTGCTCACCATTATTCAAATTTGATGCTTCTTCGACGTTGTCTCCAGTTATAATAATCGACGGAATTATTTTACGAATATCAGTTTTATTTGCGTCAGGAATAGAACGTGTATTAGCATGTTTTGGGCCGACCCCGAATTTTTCTTTCAGTGAATTTATCACGGCCTTTCTAGCTTGCTCGTATTTCGCTTTCACTTGGTCTTCCCTCCATTTTTTCAATACTTTGTCTTTAGGGGTCTGTGTGCCTTTTGCGTAATTGGGATCTGCGAACGTTACGAGTCTTTCATCGTATGTATTTCCAGACGCAGTTATATCTGATAACTTTACATCTTCATCATAGATATCTTCATTTTGTGTACATAACTCTAAACTTTTGCTTTCTACTTTGTTGTTCCCGTACTGTTTCCACCACTGTATCCCAGCTGCGTCTATAGGGGCTCTAGATCTGGCAGAATGTGGCGATTTCACGGTATCAGACATGGCTACACAGCTAACTATCCACGTTAAAGCGTTTGCTTTATTCCATGTTTCCGATCAAACTAGACCATTGGAAAAGTCGCAGTGAAACCAATAAAAATTGCAAGTCATAAGGTTTTGTAGTAGCAGGCATTATCCTATTTCAGAAATGCACAAACTTCGCCTCTTTTCATTACAATTTGAAAGACAGAGACAGGCTATAGCTAGGTGTACCTTTTTGATATCCTTTAATGACAGCAAATTTTGTTTAGTAGGTCAGTACGTTGCCTGATATTTACTCATTTACGTATTGGGATTAACGATCAAACGTTTACGGGATTACAACCAATGGTTTAGAAAAAAAATATACATGAAAAGTTGGTAAATTCATTTTAAAGTAGACTAGGTACCATTACTCTTATTCTCTTTTAGGGTCCGTCCGTTCCAAAGGGTAAAACGGGGCCCTAAAACTGAGACTTCGCTGTCCGTCTGTCTGTCTCTCTGTCTGCCCGTCTGTCACCAGGCCTGTATCTCATAAACCGTGATAGTTAGACAGTTGAAATTTTCACAGATGATGTATTTCTGTTGCCGCTATAACAACAAATACTAAAAACCAGAATAAATTAAATATTTAAGGCGGCTTCTATTCAACAAACGTGAATGTTTGCTCGTTTTTATAGATAATGGTGCGGAACCGTTCGTGCGCGAGTCTGACTCGCACTTGGCCGGTTTATTTTTTCATCATAGTTGTTGGACTTGTATAATTATGATGAGTATAATTATGTAGGCCTTGAAGAGGTGCTAGTACCTACGTTGTGCGAGTACCTACCAAATACTCTGATGACGAGAAAAAAAACTATATTTTCGGTTCCCGGAATATTCTCAACAAAGAAAATGTTGACGGTTATATTTCTCAGCTCAGATACTTACGCTATCGCTTTATTTCGCGTGTGTTCGCAATTCGTTTTCTACAGTTCGCGGCATCCTCACTTGGGATGATTTATAAGACGTATAGGTGCAAATCAGACTCGCTCACCGAAGGTTCCGTACAAACTAAAGGGTGCGGCACAAACGATACCCTTATTCTCTAAAAATAAGCGATCAGCAATAATCCCGCAGTCATCGCCCGATTGATGGTTAGTGTCAAAATGTATGGGCAGCACTGACAGTAAAATTGCTTTGTTTTTTGCTGTAAATTTGCGATTTTAAGCCCAGAATTGGAAAATTGCATTGCTTTTGCAAGATACGGTATTAGTACCGGAATATCTTTTTATTGCATTGACTTAGAGGTTTGATTCTTTCGCAGCTTCAAGGGATAGTACCTACATCTAAATATTTTATATTTATTTCAATTTCATACGTTTACGCGTTCGTGTCATTAAGAGTCTTGAACGTCTGAACGTTCAACGAAGTGTTCTTCGAAAGGAAAAGGAACCCCTTATCCTTTCGAAGTATGGGACCCTAAAAATTAAGGAGTTGACTAAGCTTATTAATTTATTCCATTATATCTGGTTAAAGGCTATTTCTCAAAGGACATCAGTAATCGAAAGCAAATTAAGTATTGCATTCTAACATCTCAATTAACTTTTTCTCATTTCCAGCTCACTAAGTGTAGGTACAGACTGTCAAATTACGTCCCGGATATAATTATGGTTATCTGTGGACTTTACACACATTATAGATAATAACCTATGGACCTGATTCTTTTAAACTAATTACGGGTGTTGCATAATTTATGCAATCATTAGGTAGGTATAGGTACTTGTTTACATTTCTCTACTTTGAGGAAAAGAGATATGTTAAATGTAACCTACAACATTATTATAGTAGATATTATTATCTACCTATGGACCTGATTCTTTTAAACTAATTACGGGTGTTGCATAATTTATGCAATCATTAGGTAGGTATAGGTACTTGTTTACATTTCTCTACTTTGAGGAAAAGAGATATGTTAAATGTAACCTACAACATTATTATAGTAGATATTATTATCTACCTATGGACCTGATTCTTTTAAACTAATTACGGGTGTTGCATAATTTATGCAATGATTAGGTAGGTATAGGTACTAGTTTACATTTCTCTACTTTGAGGAAAAGAGATATGTTAAATGTAACCTACAACATTATTATAGTAGATATTATTATCTACCTATGGACCTGATTCTTTTAAACTAACGGGTGTTGCATAATTTACTATAAGTCAGACTATGCATTAATTAGGTATAGGTAGCTGTTTACATTTCTCTACTTTTCTATGTTAAATGTAACCTACAACATTAGTTTAGTTTTTCGGGAATTGGGCACTGCTAGAAAAATGAATTATTTTCTTGCCTAAAGCCTCAGGCTCGTACTTGTCAGGAAACTAACTGGCGTGATCAGGCCAGTGTCGAGTGAAAAAGACCATACCCTACCTAGCGGAGAAACCGCTAGTGGTGGCGCCGACGCAACTGCTAACGATAAAAGCGTTTTTACATTATTAAATTTAATTTATATCAGAAGAATAATTAAAAATTACTATACTTGATGTATTTTTTGGTGCTTTTTGGATCTTTAATTGGTGTTGTCATCGAGAAGTTACATTAGGCTTAAACTTAAACCGCGTTTTTTTCATAACTTAAAATTGGGTATAGGTAATTAAAGGGACTGTCTAAGCAGGCCTGAAGGCAGGACCTAAGAGATTTCTGTAAGGGCCGGACCGCTCTCGGGCTCGTTTATAGCGGGCCCGATCTGGGGGTAAAACGGACTCGCCCAAAAATGTCGTTTCATAAATTAGTTTTTAACTAAAGCTGTTTACTGCCACATCTGTCATGAAACCTTTCCCGGAGCGGCGTGCTCGCAACAACCCACTAAAGTTTTATCGCAGTCAATTAATAATTAGTTTAGGAACGCGATTTTATACTTAGTGATGTCAGAGAGTGTTTAGGTGTCTTCAGAGAATGATGTCATCTCCGATAGACACGAATACGTGTTTCACATATCGGAAATCGAGTCTGTGAAGTTTGGTGCCCAAACATTCACGTACGCGCCTTTCGGATGGATAACTATCATGTTTTAGCACCCTATTAGAATGTATTCGGTTACTTACCTATCTTGTGGACGTCCACTGCTGAACATAGGCCTCCCCCAATGACTTTCAGATAGCCCGGTTGGAAGCGGCTTGCATCCAGCTGCTTCTTGCAAACTTTACCAAGTTGTCTGTCCACGTTGCGGGTGGAAGTCTTACGCTGCGCTTCTCGGTACGTCGCCTCCATTCTGGATCCTTTCTGCCCCATTATCGTCTTTCTGACTAATTATCATCATTTCAGCCACAGGACGTCCACTGCTGAATATAGGCTTCCCCCAGTGACTCAGTTTTAATAAATGTAGGCTTAAATCAAAATAACATGAAATCAGAATAAGAGCCAAATTCTCTTCCTTGCATATTCTTGCTTTTTTGCATAAAAATAACCATAATATAATGATCTGACTGGGTATACAAAAGGATAGAGTGGGAAGAATAAGCAGGTTTTGGTTATATTAGGTAGGATCGTTAAAGTATTTTTTTTTCTTGCTTTATATTGATAGGAGGCCTTAATATTTTTATTTGTATCAAATTAGCAGGCTAACTCCGACCTTCCGTGGAAACATTCGGCCAACGTCCAAACGATTACAGCTACTCTTATCAATTCGTTCTATGAATACTTATTATCATTACATAATTATCGTTCCATGCTAGATCCGGCACCAAAATATACTGCGCATAATTGGTTACTTATATCACACGTTTTGATATCGTACCTACATAAAAGCACACACTATTTCAAACCGTGATCGCGATTTCAAACACGTGATGAGAACTAAACTAACCCAATTTTATAATGAAATACTTAATAAATTCTTTGTATTGAGTATGATTTCAATGTTTAAAAATACTGGTACCCAAATCAAGATCAACCAATCAAACTCTGAACAAACAATAGTGAATCTAAATGTAAGTATCTTAAAAAGGCTTAATAATCTGATATCAAACGTTAAAGTAAAATGTATCAAAATATGTTCGATAAATCAATCCCAAAACCTAGAAAATACCTAATAAGGGCCTTTTCACACATCAGGGACTCGCTTTTTACGGAAATGGGCGCAGGTAGAGGGGGTATCATTTTAATAATAATAATAAACAATTGCCCAGTAAAAATATATTTCGTATACCGTAAGCCTTGGCCACGTACCGGCAAGCGCACCGTGGGACGTCCACCCACAAGGTGAACAAACGACCTGGTAAAGGTTGCAGGAAGCCGCTGGATGCAGGTCGCTTCCGACCGGCCAATCTGGAATTCACAAGGGCTATGTTCAGCAGTGGTTCTCCAATGGCTGAAATGATGGAGCCTTAGCAAATAAATAAAATAAAATACTTACATTTATTAAAACCTTAAGGAATACTGTAGGAACATCCTATGTTGTTATTTTTTTTATTACACTTAAATTGTTTCAGTATTTCGTCTGTAAATACGTCTCCTCCCAAAGAAAGGTGTTACAAACTAATTTCACATTCTAACTAAAAACAAATCGGGCAACTCGCAAAAAGTGCAAAACATGTTTTCTTTCACAAAGTGAGACCTGCAACACTCGTAAATCAAAACGTCGATATTCAGACAGGTTGCCATACACATTTGCTTATCTATCACATCCTGGCAGCAAACAAACGGAATATTCCTTTATATCAACAGTCGTATACCTACCTAGACTGGTGATATTACTAGTTTGTTTTATTTTTGTTCATAAAAGCTATTTTTAAACACGAAGATCTAACGCAAACTAGCGTGAACTGGATGTATTTATACCTTGTTAGTAGGTCCTATACTATTAAAAACGCTCAAAGATTATTATTGTTTTAACTATATTGCTCTAGTGGGTGCAATTGTCATTTGCGGACTCAATTTCCCTACTTATATCATATCTTGTAGTCATCATACTCATCAATGGACGGGCATCTTGGCAAATGTCAGCATCTACAGTAAAACCAATATATTTGCGAGTAAGCTTAATTAAGCTCTTTACATGTCTCTTTTTTCGCCGTATCACTGCTTCGGGACAATATTGTTGACTGGCCGAGAAGAAACAGCGCAGGAAACAACCAAAATTTGGCTTACCATTCCTGCTATAAAGAAGATGATGAAGGTACTCCCGACAGGTGGACAAAACCTTTTGCAATTTAACGTTAGTTAGTGCTAAGAAACTATATTTCATAGAATAGACCAAGGCGACTGGATCCATTTGCGACGCCCTATGGATTAACACTATATTTTATTAACAAAACTATATATTGTTATTAATCCGAGCACGTTACCCATGTATGAAGGAGGTATACGCCGACGAGCGAGAGACGCTAGTAGGTAGGTATCAGGAGCGGTAAGTGGTAAAGGCACTTACTAATTTAAACTCAATGAAACGGGAACTAACGCGATCATAAGTACAATAATTATGTTACCTCTTTTTCCTGACGTTTCGATCGGGTTATACCGACTGTGGTCACGGGCTCACTACCTGACAGTACCTAAATTATGATCGCGTTAATTCCCGTTTCATTGAGTTTAAAACTTTAAACTATGCAACTCGAAAGTTTAAAAGCACTTACTAATACCACAGAGTAACTATTAATACATAGCGGTTTTCGCCCCTGCCAACACGACTGTTGCCGCGCCCTAACTTGAAAGGCAGGACCGCAGGACTAATTAAAATAACTAATATTATATGTACCTACTATCTTTCATAGCATCTTTCTGGATGCTGTAAAAGGTGAAAGCTTGGATGTTTGTTACTCAATCATGCTTTAACGGTAAAATGAATTTGAAACACACATTTAATCATTGATCTAATATGCACGAACTTTTTCTTGGTTTGGTTTTCCCTTTGTCTACCCTTTAGTTTAATTCTACAGAGACAAAGTCGCAGGCAGAAGGTAGTTATTTGATGTAGTTTCATACATTTACATGTAGCGTGATCGGGTCGTCACCTCGAGATGAATGCTATATTTTGGTCCCAATTAAACAAAGGTGCAATGTTATCTCTAGTATAAATAATGAATTAATATGTCATACTAAACGATAGTGAATAATTGTTAAGGGGCAACACTCTAACTCTGACTTCTTATTTTAACTTGTTAATGTTATCAAAAAGAATGCTTACTAGCCAAATCTATGTGTTTTAATTACATTATTAATAAATAAGTTTAAAAAAAACAAAAATTGCGTCTCCTCTCCACCATTGGCCAAACTGCGATCGCCAACCCGCCTGCCAAGCGTGGCGATTATGGCAAAATCCTCCTTTTGGAGAGGCCTGTGTCCAGCAGTGGACTGTTATAGGCTGGTGATGATGATGAAATAAGTTAATATGGCATCAGCCAACACAACCATGGTTTCGAAGTAAGGATTGAACATCGTTGTGCTACGACGTAACAACTTTTTTCGCTGGGGCTAATTTAGAAAAAACTGATTTCTAAATTAATTTATACTGGGTAACTTTAGAAAACAATCGGGACCGGGACCCAGGAATCGCCACGTCACTAACTAATCGGCCCCTTAATTCCCTAAAAATAAGCAATCAGAAATAATCGCACAGGCATCGCCCGATTGATGGTTAGTGTCAAAACCTATGGGCAGCTCTGACAGTTGATTGTTTTGTTTTTATTTTTTGCTGTCAATTAGCGATTTTAAAGCCAGAAGAATTGGTCAATGTTCGCTATCGCATTGCTTTTGCAAGATACGGAATCAAGGTACCGGTCGTCAAAGTCAAATTAATTTGTGATATGCCGGTTTTTACCAGTTTGAAATAAAAATCATGTTAAATCCACAAGATTATATAATATTAGAACTAGATGGTAGAATTCTATTATCTCACAGTACTTACAAAAATCCTGTGACATCTACCTATTGAAGTCTCGCTGTTCGATCGAGTTCGTTTTTCGTCCGTCCATGCATAGCTTTATCTACAAACCTAACTAAGGATTTCGATAAGGATTTTACTATTTTGATATCGGAAGCATGGCGTTACTAATACATTTTATAACTACAGATACATAGACAAAATAACTGGGGCGGGTAACGGCGGGCTGCTTGACACCTTGACACAAAAAATACTTACTATTTAGTTTTGTCGTAGGCTCGACGCTACGAACGCTACGCCGTAGTCAGTCTACGAAGCAGGAAGTTGGTTTCTGCGTGCTACCTTGACATTTGATTTGATATAATAGTGATTATAACAAAAGACAAAAAGAGTAATAACAAACGATTCCAAATTAAAGATACTTTTACTATATATATACTTACATATACATATACTTTTACTCATTACACCATTCATTCAGAGCCAGACATTCAACATGCAAGTATTCTCTTTGATTTTATTTTTCTTTTTATATAGGTAATATTTGTCTTAATAATTATCCCTTTGACTGTGTTTTTTTTAAAGATGTTTATTAATAAATATAGAATCCATTATTGGCTGTAGGTTAGGTATATATGTGAATTGTAACTTTTTTAAGAGCTGTGGATTTTGGATAAAGAAAAAAATAAAAATAAAATAAAATTTATTAGATTATTTTTTGTAATTTGTGTATATTAGATACTTCTAAAATGAATATGTTCTGTATACAGATAGTGGTGTTACATTTTTAAGCTCGACATGCCCGAATATAAATTTACAAAAATAAATGTTTGTTTACTACGTATGTTTTCTTATTAGTCCCAATTGCGATGCAACTTAGCTAAACGTTCTGCGCTCGTTGAGAAAAGACTCATACGAAAAAAAAATACCTAAGACGAACAAAGTCACATTACAACACATTACATAAAGTAACGATAATTAGAATTGTAACTTTCCTTTAACTACGTAACTTTGTTTGTTTATTATACAGTAATTAGTAATTACTGTGACAATAAGTAGGTCGTGTCGTCTGGACAAGACGAGAATCGTACTTTGGACGTCTCGTGCCAACGGCCGTGCTCCTTCGAGGGTTAACGGATTTTATACACTAGGAATATTAATGCTAGAACCGAAAGATGTTTTAAGTGGTTCTAAGAGATGCTGAAAATACAATCATGATCATGATTTTCAGATAATGTAGGTAGGTAAACCATTTTTTTTTTTTGTTCTAGAAATATCCGAAAGTATTGTGTAAGCGCAGCAACAATTTTTATAAAACCAACATCAGTTTTACAATTCAATTTAATATTTTATTGCATGCTTCATTTCAATTTGGTAAATAAAAAAAGGAAACTTAAGCATATTTTATTTTTGCTAGCCCTTGAAAGATAAATGTGGCCTTAAAAAATTTCCTCTTTACTGCAAGTACTCATAATATATTCAGTAAAACTGAATTCTTGTATCTTTATCATACTTTTATGGACGATAATCTAATTAATATCTACGTCTGCTGATAAGTAACAGTTTTTAGGTCAGAAGATTGTAATTTGTAAATATGTATGTGTACGTTGAAGGCTCTTAATATAATCAGGCGTTACTTTGCGGAAATCCATAACTAAATAAGTAATTATAAAAATGAAATTATTTTGCTTACAATTTCCGCTCAGTTACCCTGCCCCTCTAGCACGATCAAAAAAACACGATATGATACGATATGATATAGCGATTTATCGCCTCTTTACTTTCAAAATATGATAACATAGCCGCCATCTTGAACTTTTATTGAAACAGTAAGCATGTCCGTGCCGGCGAAGTCACGGTTATGCTCGCTTTTTTAATAAAAGTTCATATTTTGACAAAAAATATGCGATAATTCGCCATATCATATCGTATCATATCGTGTTTTGTTGCACATGCTAGAGGGGCTGGTATAGGAACCATAATCACACCACCTGCAACCCACAATCCCAGGACAAACACAAGCAAATGCAATGTGTACCGCCCCTCCCTCCCTCCTCCCTCAAATTGCATGCAAGACAGATGAATGCAAAAGTTAGTACCCAACACCGACATAAAAACCTCTCAAAGAGTTATTATCTAAAATAACTACATTTTCATAGTTATTTTGAAGGCTCTTGCCTTGTTTTCACAGACTTTTGTCCGAAACCGCTACTATTACCACAGAGTAAGTATTCTCTGATTTCAGTACAGTTGTCACGAGTAAATAGATTGGTTCATGTATAGTTTATATTTGTTCGGTGCCAAGTAATGACGTATGTCATAAAAATATTTTGTTTTTAATAGATAGATAATAAATTAATAACAAATTACTATTTTTTCTGATCTTTACACCCAATCAAACACAGTGACTTGATGATTTTTTTACCTTAAATAATTAAAATTGGAATGGAGGCCACGTACCGGCAAGCGCAGCGTGGGACATCCCACAAGGTGAACAGACGAGCTGTTAAAGGTTGCAGGAAGCCACTGGATGCAGGCCGCTTCCAACCGGCCAATCTGTAAGTCACTGGGGGAGGCCTATGTTCAGCAGTGCATGTCCGATGGCTGAAATGATGATGATGACTACTTAAAAATATACTTTTATTATTATACGAGATGATAATTTCTTGTCTTTTTTTTTCTCATTATATTCCATAGTTTCCTCATACACAGAAAACGCATAATTTCCAGTTAATAAAAACGCTTTTTGTATGTACCGATAATGTCTAATCAGGCGTCTACAATGCGTCTACACTGCAACCTTGGTTTTTCTGTTAGGTATACTTGTACTACGCCGCATTTTTATCAATGTCTAATAACAAGGAAATAAATCTACAATATCTAAAACAGTTTAAAGATATCATCATCTAATTACTTCAGTAACGAATGTCTATTTGTTTAACAGTATTTAAATAAAACATAGTTATATATTAAATTTCTCATGGAGAGATATTAAGTAGTTACCCGAAAAACCATTTAAAAAATAATGTACTTTGTCATGGACGTACTTAATGAAATGGACTTGGAAACCGAAGCGTAAGAAGTACCCTAAACTCTATTATGCAGAAAAGCTTTTAAAAACACAGTTGCGCAAATCAAGGAGAATATTCCTCACTTGACCACTTGAGACAAGAATGGCACCGTTCTTTTGCTATTTATGAACAAACGGTCATGAAATACTTGAGTCTTATACCCTGACACTAATTTTAGACTTGCTAAACAACACATGCTTCATGAATACCATGAATTATGATTGTCAATAAGTAGTTAGTAGGTACACCCTAAGAATTATTTTTTGAGCTACCTTTTTTCATTATAGTATTCCGAGGCTTTGAAAGCCAGACTATGAATAAAGCCTAAATTCAACCTGAAAAAATCTTTGACGCAACTCAATACAATCGTAAAAGACGCTGATAGGGACCATGTTCGCTGGTATTAAAAGCAGCAGGTTGTGCAAGCAGAGTGCCTAATTTAAGGTTAATCGACCGGTATCGAATCGGTTATTGACGACCTCCGTAGCCGAGAGGCGAGCACGCCGGACTGTATTGGCGTCGCCGCCATCTCTGAGGTTCCAGGTTTGATCCCCGGTCGGGTCAATGTAGAAAACAAACTTTCCTATATTGTCTCGGGTCTGGGTGTTGTGGTACCGTCGTTGTTTCTGATAGTGTGTGTTTGTGTTGATGTTTTTTTTTGGCAAAAGTAACCCTGTATACAGCGCTCACCAAAACTGCTCAGTCTAGCTAAAGAGGCCTTCCTCAAATCCATCTGCGATAGACTTGTCAAAAAAAATCTTTGCGTATGTCGTCCCCGCCAACGCCTGTCGTTCCGCATGAGTGAGTATCACGCACAAACGTATTCTTCGTGTGCTACGTGTCAAGTGAGAATTAGGACAAAGATACGTTTTGTAAACACATTAATCCGTGTATTATATTTCTGTGCGGGGTCAAGTGTACACAGCGACAAAATTGGTTTTACTCGGAAGAGAGGAATATTTGGTCAAAAATGTCCTAATCATTTTAGATAAGTAAAATAAATATGTCTTATAAACAGTTACTAATATATACAGGGTGTAACAAAAAGGCGAAATAATATTTAAGGGTATGTATGTATGTAATGTGAACATTAAGTAGTAAAAGTTTTAGTTTAAAATAAACAACTTTTTTTCCCATACTAAGTAAATAAATTGTTTTTTTACCGAAAGTGTTGACAACCCTGAATCTGCGGTCATTCGTTAGCGAGACCCCGCCCGCAACCCTCGCCCGCCGCACGATCAGCTGATGCGCTAAGGTTGTCACCTATAAGTTTTTGTTAAAACTTTAGCATCAATTTACTCAGTAATTTATACTCGCACGACTTTGTGGTTTTGCATAGGAACTACACATTGACTACTCTACACGTCCTTTAAATTTTATTTCGCCTTTTTGTTACATCCTGTATATTTTTAATAGCTACTGTGAATAACAATTATATTATCTTAAATAGTATACTAGTAGGTACTGTAACTTTAGTTTTAAAGTCTAAATAATGGCCCTCGATTGCCACTTTAGGAGATAGGCTCATCTCATTTTGAGTGGTGGTAACTTGGTAGGTATGATTAAGTTCGGCAATTCATCGTGCAGATTCGATCTTATCCAATAAATAAGTAGGTTTGTCCCTGGTCAAACATTGGAAGATGCTTTAGAAAACCTATTTAATAACTATTTCATAGGATCCATTAGGACATAGGATGACATTCGGATGACATACAATACCTACCTTTTGACGACCTCCGTAGCCGAGAGGCGAGCACGCCGGACTTTAAATCGCGTCGCCAACTCTGAGGTTCCGGGTTCGATCCCTGGTCGGGTGAATGTAGAAACGAACTTTGCTATATTGTCTCGGGTCTGGGTGTTATGGTACCGTCGTTGTTTCTGAATTCTATAACTCAAGTGCTTTTGGTACATACCTTATTCGGATCAGAGCAATGTATGTTATGTTGTCGCTATCTGATGATGGAGCTATGAGGTGGAGTGTAACTCTCCAATGATTACTAAAAACCTTCGAGTTTGTGCTTATTTAATTCGATTTGCCTAGTCCCATACCATACAATACACATTTATAACAAGTGATTTACAGTTTAATTTAAAACTAAGTAGGTATATGATATATGTAATATTATTATTATTTTAAACATCACAGCCAGCTCCAAACTATCTGGAATTCTCCTGCCAAATCATTTGTTATAATAAATATTCAGTTCATTTCAATAATCAAAAAAACAAATAATGCAGAATCAATAGATACAGTTATGTATGTGATGTTTGTGATTGTGTGTGTGTGTGTGTGTGTGTGTGTGTGTGTGTGTGTGTGTGTGTGTGTGTGTGTGTGTGTGTGTGTGTGTGTGTGTGTGTGTGTGTGTGTGTGTGTGTGTGTGTGTGTGTGTGTGTGTGTGTGTGTGTGTGTGTGTGTGTGTGTGTGTGTGTGTGTGTGTGTGTGTGTGTGTACATATATTATTACATTATATGATCTGTATTATATTTTCTTTGTTTATTATTTTGTGATTTGTCTACTTTAAAATAATAAATAGTCCCTTAAGGTAGCTGATGACTGTGGCAGCACATAAAGCAGAAGAAGCGATGTGAGGAAGCTGTTTTTAAGACATGTTTTTTTACAAACTGTGCCTTTTCTACGCTTATCCTTTAGCAAGTCTGGATCATAGCTTAACTGGGAGTGCTTGGTGAGGATTGTTTGTAAAATGTAGGTCTGTCTGACTAGGTGCAATAAACATTTTCTACTTCTCAGGTCAAGGATCTTTCACTTGTTTCTTTTAACCAATTAACACTATAATCTATCGATTGCAAAAATATAGAACACAGTTAAGCAGGCACTAGATTAGCTAAAGATTGCATTATTTGCCTTTCTTATTAGCTTTTTATTCAAGTCGTTCCAGATTACTAGTTGAAAAACAGTAGGTAACATTTCAAATTAATAACAACCTGGCTTAAGTCTTTAGTTTATTGTAGGGTTGATTTCGAGTAGCGTTTTCTTTTTCTTATTAATTTGAAATACCTACTTATTTCTGTAAGTTGTTCAAAACATTAGCTGTGTTTATTTGATGAAACTGGGAAAATACAATTAAGTATGCTACTTTATATAATACCCACGTAGTTAGACCAGTCATCAATAATTATATCTGCTACTGTAACTGAATCTCAGGCAAGAAGTCACAGCAGCTAATACTGAGCTAGCTATCGACCCCAAAGTCTCCAAAATGTGATGCATTTGGTAGGTATAAAGCAAAATTGCCCATCGCGGATGCTCAAAGTCGCAGTAGCACTTTGAGCATCCACTATGTGCTTTAAGTAGCATGAATCTTTGGCCGTTTTAAATACATGTATAAGTTTGTCATAACATATACAATTCGAAGGGCATATATAAGGTCCAGTGGCGTGTGGTGCATATAGGCAATAAGGCAGTGCCTACCTGGTAAATAGATGATGTAGGCAGTAGGTACTTACAAATGTGTGTAATTGATGAAAGCAACAGATTTTCACCAATAAAACACTTACTAAGTGTCTACTGCCTACCTCGAAATAAAAATAAAACGAGTTACATTTGGGTATACGAGTCGAATACCCAAATGGCCACAAAGATCAGTCGGGTGGCACCAGGATAACTACTATACCTACTACGGAGATTTGAAGATTGTCGTAAAACATATAGGAACGCTTGATCTTTAATTATTGATTATTCTTCTCTAATAATCTAATATTATAAATAAGAGTAGCAGGTATATGTTAAAAACTATTACTGTCTTATTCAGAGTGCATTTACTAGTCCAGACTAAGGTTAAACCACTGATTTTTGTACGTTAAAACAGTGGTTTAACCTTAGTCCCGGAATAGCAAATGCGCTCTGAATAAGACAGTAAAATTACAACTAAATTTAGTTTAAAACATCCCTTTGGCGCGTGTCTGTTGGGAATCGACCCTCGACTAATCGTTCAAACAAAGCAAGCAAACACATCGCAAACGATTTGTACACACATTAACTACTTGTGACTCGCTTCACTAGCTGCACAACTGATAACCTTTTTTATGTAATGTATCCACCTGTAACTCTACTAATGTATGTATAGTTAGTTAAAGCAAAGTTAAACAAAGCCGACTAAGTATTAGGTATTTTGTTTTTTCCTTTCTCTTATTTTAACTTTTGCACCAAATGTTACGATATTCCTCGTGTGAAATTCTGATTAATCACTCCGAGGATGACAAATATTCCTTAATCCTCGTATCACAAAGAAGATGAAAGATGATAGTTTTAACTCTTTTCTTCGAGATCGCTGTTATTTTTTTTTATTTAAGAGTGATGGGACAGTTAGTTGTTCTTTAATTGTTTTCACAATCACACCAAACTGAGAATAGCTTAAGTACTACGGCAACTAGATAATGGATAAACATATTTAAATACGTCTATAAACAACGTCCATGACTTAGGTACAAACGATCGTGCTCATCACACAAACATTTTCCCCTCGCGGGATTCGAACCCGCAACCGCCAGGTCCGGAGTGCGAACCACTACACCAGACGGTCGTCTAATTAAGTAGGTTGTTAGTCAAATGATCAAATTATACGCATTGAAAAAACAAGGTATGAAATTGAACCCAGGCCCTCAGAGATGGTGGCGCCAAGTCATTCATCCACATCTGCGGACCTGCTCGCCTCTCGGCTACGGAAGCCGTTTCATAATATTTTTATAAGTACTAACTACTCAACTTTAATCTCACAAGGTACCTATTTAAGTAATTACCTGTATGTACGAGTAATAAGATATGAGTGATTATTAGATATTAAGTATTATTTACTAATACTGATTAATTAATACTCGAAGTATTTACCTTATAAATGTAGCTAGTCTGCTGTACGTATCATGCAGATTATATGTTTTATATCAAAGCATATTCACGCTCCCCGCAACGTGGCCATCATTGCGAGCCTAGTTAGCTAGTACCTAATAGATAAATTATTTAACGAATATAGGTAGGTCACGTTCTGCCTTATCATAGGAAGTTAGATTATGCTGCTTATTAGTTCGATATTATCCTCTCCTCAATCGTAGAATCAATTTCCTGATTCTACGATTCCCCATTCTGAAAAAAATATTAGAGACACAATTATCAGATTACCTCCTATGCTAACTCGAATAATTCTTTGAGCTTTAAGTAGTACCTATGTCTAGTTATCAGACTTTTATTATTCTTATTTCTAAAGTGAAATTGTAAATATTTTTCCACGCAGCAGCATGCAGTGAGAAAGGTGCGATCTTTGGCCGGTCAGTCTGGTGACCCGGACGGGCGATAACTGTTATCTTCCCAAGTGCACCGCGACTTCAACAATATCCCTGCAGCTTAAATACACTATGATAATATAATTCAGTTACTTAGGTGTTCACAAACAAGTAGCTAAACATTTAGCGAGAAATACCTATTAATAAATCACAAAAGCCTTGTCTGAAGGCCATGCATCGCGATCTCTACGGGCACCAAATACAGCGTGGAAGGAATCTGTATTTTTATGTTTTGTTACAATTTTTTTATTCCTATTGATTCTTAAAGCTTGAATGACAGACAAGACACTGACAACGTAGGTGTAGCTAACATCTGGTGATGAGGGATTCCTTCCACTACTTACCTTTGTAGACAGAATTTCAACTTACCAACGATTTAACCGCCAATGAAAGTTCAGCGTGTTTGGTATATTTACAAACCGGTGTTTTCTAAAAAATAAAGGAAAGGGTAAGAATAACCAAGTCGCAATATGAGCAGGAAGCACCTAAGTAGGTACGTAGAGAGACCTACCACATAGTCCAGGCAGACTGCGTTTAGACCTAGTTTTAGAACATTAATTATATTTTGCAAGCCTAGAGCAGAGGTCGCTCTTCATTATATTATTATATTTGCTATGAATGGTTATTATTGGTTTATTATGTACTTATAGATACGAATAGTTTTAAGCGGTAACAGGCTTTCATCAATCCATATTTACATTTGTAATACCTCTTAAACTGATTTTAATATATTTTGTAATTAGTTTCCATCTCAATCGATTATTAAATTATTTACACTTCGTTACATCGTTACCATTTAATTGACACGTTATCAATAACGTCTAAAGTGCATTACAGATAGAGAATCATTTTGATCGTCACCTATTCTTTGTAAGTATTAATTGGCGTACGATGTTTATGTTACCACGGGACCTCACGTGGCCATCCTTAGAATACCTATCCAATCTTGGCCAAGCCCAAGTTGCAAGTGGTTCGAACAGGAAGTCACCTAGGAAAACGAAGTTTTCAAGCGACTACTTTATTATACTGGACATGATGACTAAAAGTTGAGTTAAGACAAATTCAGAACCAAGTGTTCCTACTGAAGTGGGTAGGTACACACACACACATAATACTTACAAGGAGAAATAAAAGATCGATGTATATTGACCATATTTTTATTTCTTCAATGTGATAAAGAAAACAAATTCTACAATAATGTTTATGTAAGTACACTTATAATATCTACTTAGTAGTTACAAACAGTCGTATCGTCCCCCGACCCTTACTTGTCCCACTTGTCATTCAGACAGGTCAAAGAAAAAGACGAGACCGAATAGATATGGCACTCATGGAGCGTACTCGCACTCACGCACTCTTCAGGTACTTGAGCGTCTTAATAAATAATCTCTACATTTTACATTATGTATCTTCAAAGAGGCACGTTCGGTGGCGTCTTGCACGGCTCCGGGGGCGGCAGCCTCCTGTCTTCTGGTACGCGCGACTGGTAGTAAGCGCAGTACGGAAGAGGATCCCAAAATGTAAAAAGAGCCTCTCTTGTATCCAGGACAGTGTCCAAAAACTTTCCTACGGATGCAGAGTGACCGCATCGGGTAGGCCCTTGGCACAGATACGGCAGCGATACTCCGACACGTGCACCGATGGCCACCAGCCTGCTGCTGTGTCCATTCGTTGTACATTCCTCACGAACCAGTCTAAAGGACACGTGACCAGTCATAGGCCTCGTAGGCGCCAAACGCGATACAAATCGTTGCACCCAAGCATCTGCCTCTTCGTCTTTTTGGGGAACTAAGCCTCTGCGCACGGAGTCCACGCGGCATGTCACATTATTGACGGCACGTGACTCTTTCAATGTAGTACAAGTTACTATCCTCTCCCCTTTCGGTTCCTTGACGATCACCCACGGCTTCTCGACGCTGATTTCACGCGGAAATCTAAAGTGACCTTTGTCTTCAGGCATAACGAATCGAAGTCTATCCCTAGCGCCCCTAGCTCCTGCACTTGCAATGAAATGTCTGCCTTCTTTCGAAGCCCCACTTTCATACCATAGCCGAACATCTTCTTCGCTAGTAACGACCGAAAATTGGGGTGTCGGTAACCCAGCCGCACGACACACACGTATCAATTCCAAAGGATCATCCAGAGATACGACGTCACGGGCGCATGGCACAAAGCACTGGCATCCCACTATCTCCAAGTGTGGTTTCGCGAGTGCGTCATAGTATGCCGGGGTCGTAGAACTTACTGGTACGTAGAACACGACAGATTCTCGATCGACGATTTCCCTTAACGCTCGGGCGTAAGCCAATGGATCCGCTGGGTTTGGTCTGGGTACCGTGTAAAATCTATTTACAGCCGCAGAATATTTCAGCAATGCAAATTGACCCTCGATTTCGAAAGCGACCACTCTGGCTCCAGCAGAGTGGAAGTTTCTCGCGAGGTGCAGTGCTTGAACAGAGCTTCCTCCACTGATGAGTACAGTGCGGGGCTTGTTAGGATTCTTCGAGCTGAGCGCGCGACCGAACATTTTCAGCAATCCGAGCGGGCATTGGATACACTTCCAGAATATGAATAACGAAGCGGCGATCCAAAGCGTCGGGAGCACCACTAAGATTTGTTTCCAGGCCGGATGGGCGATGAAGCTGAGCAGGGCGAACAGCGGCCGCAGGCATAGTCGGGGTCCCCATGTGAGTATTCGTACGACTCGGGGTAACGGTGGTGGTCTCTCAGGTGAGACGGCGCGTTCCTCGGGAATCAGAGAGAAGGTCGAGGAGAAGGACCGGCGAAGAGCCGTGAAAGGCGGCGGCTGATGTGAGCATCTCTTAACTCGCGGCGAAAAAATAAGTTCTGTGTTTGATCGCGCTAGGCGGCTGTACTCGGGCGCACAGGCCGGCATGGCGACTGAGGACTGACGCGCGCGCTGCCCGGCGCGGCATATAAACTGCCTCGTTATCGGCGCGTCGCCGGCGCCGCGGGCGCAGCTATTAGAACCATTCATCTTTGCACCCAATTAGATATGCCTATTTAAAAAAACAAACAAATAAGGTTGAGAAGTAATTAGAGAAAAAATCTAATTACTATAACGCCTAATCCATTGCTCAAGGTCGTTATTTCTATTAATCTTTAGTTTTTGCTGTCAAAAAAATAGCACATGCTTTCGTTCAAAGATCGTTTTTATTTTAATTGGTCGTGAATTCAATCAAACAAGTAATAAACAAGTAGTTAAATTGTGACATAATTTTAATAGTAAACATTTTTAACAACATTACTTTTTTTCTTTACACACATTCAAAGGTAACAATAAATAACTGAATTACATTTAGAATATCTAAACATATTCATTGGTAGTTTAGTTTTCTCTATCAAGAATTTATAAGACTAGCATTATAAATAGAAACATATCACAAAAGCAATTTTCCTACTCTTCTACAGTCTAGGAACTACAAAAATAAATCTTTTAAATACAATCATAATACAAGTTTAATTAAATCATGAAACTAATTGACTGATTTACATAAATGCATTATTATTACCTAGATGTAGATTCATAAAACTGCAAATACAAATCTATTGCATTAAAAGGTAATATAATTAAATGTATTTATTTATGTATGTATTTTAACACTATAGATTCGTTTATATAGCAATAACTTGACACACTAATTAACAGTATGGTACATGGAAGACACAACAAGATGATTAGATTTATTAACAGTTTCAAAACAAATTATCTAAATCCATAAATAATGTTACCAGATATATACATTGTTTAACATAAATGCAGATTACACAAACTATATTGTTTGCTGCTATTAAAATGCTTTTCAATATTCACACAATGCAATACCAACTGTTACTCTTTCATAAAACGAATGTTTAATGAGCAAAAAAGGATAAAATTCTTATAGTAGTTTATTAAAATAAATTAATATCCACTTCACGTTAATTAACATAACAATCACTCACAGTAGTTCCTCCATATACACAACAGTGTAAGAGATAATACATTCTAATATACTGTTGATAATAAATAGACAGCAATATGTAAAACTACACAATAAAAGGTAGGTTTGTCTCCTTTAATTCAATCGAACCATTCTTACAGACTATATGCAACTCATTTTGTGGTTCTCCTTCAAAGCGGAACACCTTTGGATGAGCATCATCCATGAATCTACCAAGTTTTAGGATCTTGTCATCAACCTTTATTTTGTCAGCAATAAGATTGGTTGCAGGCAAATTTTTGAGTATGTCATGTATGAGCAATTCCACTTTACCCTTTTCATGAATGAAGATGCTGCTCTTGTCTATGAGCTGGGAGGCATGCATAAACACTTCGCCACTTTTAAGGGAGGCTTGCAGGTTACCAGAGAAACCTGTGATGTGCAGATTACCTTGTTGAATCACATCTATCATAACACTTCTGTGCAGATGATCCAGACGAATATTTCCCATGAGTGTTGTAAAGTGTGACTTATCACTGTAGCAAGACTTCACAGCAATCGGACCAGCATGTGTAGTCACATTAAATGTATTTGCCATTACATTATGGCAGCTTATACCTGAGCTTAGCCCTGTCTTGAGTTCGATATTGGAAGCTTGTATTCTTCCTTCTGTGTGAACCTCTCCTTCTGAACTTTCCACTTTAAGATTCTGTGCTTTCACATCTGTGACTTTGACATCGCCCTTTTGTGTTTTTACCACAAATTCCTCCCCTTCTAGCTTTGATAGCTGAACTGATGCTTTGTCTGTGGTGGTTACCTGAACTTTTAGCTGGTACGGCACTTGTATGAGGCAGACGTCATTCCGGTCGGAACACGCATTTTTATTCAACAGCTCGAGGCGCTTTGAAGACTGTTTCACTTGAAAATCACTAGTTTCTTTGCCTTGGCTGTACAATGTCATAGTCAACTTATTATGGGCCTTTATGTCATTTACATCGATGGGTTGCACCTTTACATGTATAGGGCTTTCGATAAATATCGTCGTGTTGTTATCTATCGTCTTTTCTACGGTCCTGACTACATTTAAATTCTTTAAATCAGGCAAGTTGCTGAAGTCAACGATACTTAACCTCAAAATCTTGAGGCACTTATTTAAGACCCGCTGCCTTGCTAACGAAAACATTATGTAGTATTTAAAATAACTTAATAAATTATATGCACATAATTTAAAGTTTAATTAAATTATTTCATACATTTTATGAAATTTGACGGAAACCATTACGACGAACATCTGACTTTGACAATTTATGACAATTCCTTTTTTAAATGCGTATAGTCCGAAACGACCCTTTACTGTAAAAGCATGATGCAATAATTCTGTTTGTCGGACTGACTGAAATAGATAATTTTCAACAAGCAAACAAGGTGCCTAGTGCGAGTACTAATGTGATATACCGTATACCTAACCTACAAAAAAATAACAATTTTATTGTATCGATCGAAGAGTAAAACAATTTTCGGTCGAAGTAAAGCTACGGCCAAACCAATGCGGGGGCGTGGGCGTAGGCGTGTGCGTGGGTGTTCACACCAAACACGCGGACACTACGCGTTCAGGAGGCCAAGGACGAAAATGTATCTTTCACTCGGATGTATAAACCTAACAAGAAAGAGATTAGTCATGAATGAAGTCAAAGAATATTATGAATGTAAGTCATAATAAAGGTGAAATGATGTTGTAGAAATTATGATTTAACAATTGCTTAGCAGATTATTTGCAGATATACTAAGAATATAAAAGCTCAACCCTTTTACTAAAATAAACAAATAATTTTTGTAGAGTTTTTAATTAATTTATTTACTGAGTTTCGCATTTATTAATTCCAACGCGGTTACCCGAGCGAAGCTATTTGAAGATGTCCTACATCTTCTTCAAGAAAAAAGCTAGTTGGCTTCATTCATATCTTTTCGGAAAAAAATAGTAGCTTTATGAGCCATTTTACATTTTTAGCACAAAACCTAACTTTTCCAGCGCCTAATTTACGACTTTCTGAATGATTTTTAGACTGGTAAACACATGAAAAATATTGCCCAGTCCTTCATCTATTCCTTTCATGTAACACATTTGCAAAAATGCCTTTTTTTTCTTTTGTAAAATGATCCATTTCGCTACCTCAATTTACGAAAATGTCTTATCCTTGTCAACTTCAAATACCTAAACCTCTTATTAAAATGTATTATTATAGATAGTTTAAAATGCTTAAACATCAGGCATATAACCTTGTTGAAGTTTCATGTACAACAATTCATATTATTTATCACAATACTAGTGAAATACAATAAAACCATTTGTAAATTTTTCTGAATTATATCGCCAGTTTACCACGATCTCTTGTTAAAAATAAAGCATAGTTATAATTAAAAATTAATGTCAGAATATCTGTGATCTATATATAACCTAAATATGAAATTTTATTGAAGATTCAATCAGTTAAATCAACCTAAAAACGAAAATGAAAACATCCCAAAATCTAAATAGATTACAATGCACAAACGCGCGTTCCTTAGTAGAGGTAGGACCTGTGTCAGTTTCTATCGCACCGTACTGCTCGCGATTCTCCGAGCGTAGCTCAGATTAAACTGCGACCGCAAAGTTTCGATCGTTGTTTTATTTTTTAGCATTATTTTTAAAACTTTTGAAGATGGGGCGAAAAGATCATTCTTACCATTGTGTAAAAAAAAGGAAACGTAAAAATAGTGCAGCTTTATAGAAAGCTACAGAAGCGAGGTAACTTGTGTATTTAATATATAATATGCGATTCCAATATTAAAAATTAACACAACATGGAAAGGTCATGTTGTGTTAAGGCAAATAATAAAATCTCTTTATTGTGTGCGGTAAATATCATTTTATCACTACAAGCCATCAAATCTTTCAAATTAAATTATCCACTTCCCGGTTGTCGATTGAGATGAAAATTTGCAAACATTTATAAAGCGTGTGACTATGCAATATCATGATGACATGGATCTGATCTGATGACGGAGCTGGAAGGTGGCCATAGGAACTTTGCAATGAAATGACACAACCTCATCGAATTTGCACTCGTTTGAATTGTCTTGACGAATAGTTTGTCTTTTAATGGTCCCAGGATCTGATGATGGAGCTGGAAGGTGGCCAATGGCCATAGGAACTCGACGACCACGAATTATATAATGATCATCGAGTTTGGGCTCATTTGATTTGTCTTGATTAGTACTTTGGAGCCAGATAGTAACCAGGGTCTGATGATGGAGCAGGAAGATGGCCATAGGAACTCAATATTTAAATGACACAACCTCATCGAGTTTGGGCTCGCACAATTAGACTTGAGTACTTTGGTACCAGATGGTAACCAGGGCCTGATGATGGGGACCCCCCATGTGGGAAGGTGGCCATAGGATGGTAACTAAGCAACACAACTGCATCGTGTTTGATTCGTCTTAAGTTTATTTGCTACGAACTACTCCGTAGTCAATCACGCATAGAAAATGATAAAAAAAAACTTATTACAACAAGCTTTTATGACTTGTTAATACAAATAATTAAAAATAATTTAAGCCTGATAAGAAAATTAACATTATATAGCTACCTTTATTGCATTTTAATAAATAAAATGGTTCATGTAATGTGTGTATCTTTTTTTAGTAGCAATATTTAAAATTATTTGCACCTATCAAGCTCAAATTACGCACAGGTGGCCGCGTAACACTAAAATTTGCATTTCGTCTCTTTGCCGTGGCCTTACGGGTTGAAGGTAAATAACTACCTATTCGACATGTAGTATTTATATTTGTCTAGAAACTAGGGATTTAAGTCATAGATGTTTAGAAACGTTTATAAGAGCTGATTTTTTAATTTAATTTTAAAATGAGAAACCGGCTAAACCATGTGGAAGAGTTTAGTACCGTGGGGAGTGATGCCATACCCAGTAAAACTGTAATAGATGAAAATTCGGTAATTGAAGTGGTTAGTTTAACAAATCTGGATTAATAGCATGTATAATTGTCATTAATGGGATAGCATAAACTACCATAAGTCGTAGTGATATTGAGTCCTAAAGTTTACCTATATTAATCAAGATAGTACAGTAGAGGGGATAAACAAGGCAAGTGAACACTAGGTTCTAAAGCGACAGCTTTGGACGCAACCGGAATTGACCGTTAAGATAATAATGATGTTGATGAATCCAGTTAATACCATTGTTTTTAACTTCTACAGAGCTGAATATAAAAAAAAAAGTTGAGGCATTTTGACTAATACAATAGACCATTAATTGATAGAAGAGTTTCTTATTTGTATTATGTAATTCGCCTAAAAGGTATTTTCATTAGTATAGTACTCGAAACAAAAATGTATTTGCTGTTCCGAGCTTCAAACCATACAAAGTTGGTAATTTATTCTTGTGTATGATTTTTTTCTATAAAGTACCAGACTTGTTGAACTCACACTTACTACATGTTTTGTAACTGTATTTCCTGTATAAAACGGCTAATATTTCGACGATTAAGTTGCACCGTTTTTTCTCATCACCAGCTGATATGTAGTCTCGAAGCCTATATACTGAAAAATAAGTATTTTTGGCGTTTGATTTCCAGTAAAAACTATTCTTGCAACTTTTTTATGTGTTTTAAATCAATAGGTAAATAAAATGAGATATAAATGAACATACTTTTTTATGCTTACAAACCAATATTAGCAGATTAGATTGGCACGCAGCCTGCTTTTAGGTACGGACAACAGCTCGTCGACCTACAACAAAATGTAAAATTTTCTCATTTGAAAATGATCTCTATATGTCAGGCCTAAAGTTGAAAATCTATTGGAGAATTTTTTACTTTTTGGGTAGGTCAACGTGCTGTTGACTTTACATTAAATTATAAGTATTTTTTATCTCCAAAAACCACCTGAATTTTTAATAAATTAAGTATTTTTACTAAAAAGAACAATATAATGATAGATTCATACATTTTGACACGCTATTTACTTACATGTTTTTTTATTCTCTGAATTTACAATATTATCATACTAGCAGCTGTTCATTCCTAATACGTCGTTCGTTGTTCGTCGTTTCAGCCCATAGATATAGAGCGTAGCGAATCCTAAGTCTATGTTTCAGCCACAGGATGTCCACTGCTGAACATAGGCCTCCCCCAATGACTTCTGTCATCGGGGGGTTTTTGCCATACTCGCCACGCTTGGCAGTCGGGTTGGCGAGCGCAGCTTTTTTATTATTTCGCACGCAGACGCTGCTTCCCGTCTAGTGCTACAGGATTTAATCGCCTCTTACGACACGCCTCCTGTTGGCGGTGGGGAAGTGTATTCTTTACGGCCGTCCCCACACGGCACGTCTCCTAATACCTATTGAACATAATATAAACCTTCATCTTGAATCATTATGTCTACTGATAACAGCATCCGCATCAAAACTACCTATAATAGGCAGAAAAAATTGTTATCAAGAATAAAATTGATTGTTGCAAGTACGTATATCAATATGTAGTGGTCGCGCTATTTCAAACATCGTAGCTGCTTCGTGCTCTCTCTCTCGCTCGCGCTGCTCGTACGACGGGATTTATCTAAATTTGGGATGCGTTATTTTGTGAAATGGCTCTTAAATGTAATTATTTATAGTTTCATAGTAGTGCACCATCTGTCTGTTGAGCCTGTCACGTCAAATGCCATGTCCACGCGTGCAAAAGCTGAATGTCAAGCTGCACACCGCCGCTGTCCGCACCGGTGTGAACTCGTCGACACAAATGCTATGGCACGATCTGAACGCCCACGCCCACGCCACCACGCACACCACCGCACACGCGTTGGTTTGGCCGAGCCGGGACTTAAGTGAAGTGTTGATTGTGGCACTCGCAGTACTCGCACTAAGTCCATTGATCATTGGCCATTGCCTATTTACTTTGTTTGTATCTAACCAACTATTTAAGCTATTGGCCTAGGCTCACAAATATTACACCAAATAAGCATTGTTTTCCTACCTACTTGCATTTAAATGGTTTCGCAGTTGTTGGGAATCGCTGTCGCACTAACAAACACAGACAGTGCTAAAAATTGCTCAAATCGGAACGCAACCTTGGTCTGCCGAGGTAAAAAACACAGATTAATATTGGGTACTAAACTAGTATCACATTCACACATCACAACATTCACAAAGACATACTCTGACTAATCTGTGATTCACATCACAACTTACTTTTTGCAAGCTCATTCTGGATTTGATTATTAATCAATAATTGTTGTTAGTTATGTAATTATCGCTTAAGTTATTAAAACAGTATGTCATCATAAGTCGCAAAGTTTTTTTAGTCGCTCGTTTTATAATTCCACATTAATATTTAAATTTAAATTTAACAGTAGGTTAACTTTAGTCCCGGACTAGTAAATTACTCTGAATAAGACAGATAGTGATTACTTGATCAGTGACAAACAGCTGTGATGTGACAAGACAGGTAGTCAGTCAATGTCAAAAAACGGATTGCTTTGTTTTGCGTACCTAGTACCTACGACCGAGATTTTACAAAAAACAAATTTAAATACCTGACCGCAATTTTATTTTTAAAAGCGTTAGCTTTTAGATTCTAAATGGTGTTTTTTCTGATAGATTTAAAAGAAGATCCAAGATGAATGCAGATTTGAAGGAATCTTTTTCGCAGATTAAGCCAGTGTGCGACGTTGTTATGGTCTGCCCGTCGGCCGAGAGCGTCTCGAACTTCGTCGCGCGCGTGTCCGAGCTGAAGAAGGAGGTTGTGCAGGAGCTGCAGCAGTATCTTCTGTTCCCCTTCATCACGCATCTCAAATCCACTGAAATTGAGTAAGCAAAGAGATTCTACATTGTCCCGAAGCAGTGGTAGGCTCAAAAAATTTTTTTGATGTGTAAACGTCCTTATTTATAGTGATAATTTTACGACTTTTACTAAAATTGTGATCTTATATTTTTAGCAACAATCTGTTTGAAAGGGACTCCTTTGTGTCCTACCATCTGTTTTTGTCCACCTTTTTAATATGAAACATTGCTTAACCCCAGCCCGGGATGCTCGTGAGATATCAATTCTGACGAGCGTGCAAATCAATTCTGTCACAATTCACTAATTCTCCCTATAACATACCAGTGCAATGTTGCCTAAAATGATGAATAGTTCAAACATGCATGTGTTAGTTTTAGCTTTGCCCTATTTCCTTTTGTTTAAAGTGTAAATTATTTTTGCAGAAAGAAATATGACCTTCAATGGAGGCTAGTTGATGGAATGCGAGTAGTGCTAGAGAAAGTGGTTGTGAACAGCTATGATATGTGTATGAAAATTGAAACAACTCTGCTGCAAATAGTATTTGACAATTCTAAGCCTGGAATGCGTAAGTTGCTTTGGATTAAAATTATATAGAATGGTACAGCATGCAAGAGATATTTTGAGTGCTGGGTCAAAGAGTGGGGATTGCTTTACGCATCTTACAATGAGCGTATTAGAGATACGTGTGTGCGGAGCTAACAACAACCAATCCCTGCCAGTGTTGCGGGCACGCCGCACTACTCACATAATTGTAATGGTCATCTGCACATCTTTCACCCAGTGCACAACTTTCCTGCTGCTAGTTGTATCTTTAAAAGTTTGCAACTTATGAAAATTCCTTCTACCTCCATATTTAAGGATGAAATTTTTCAGTTTTCTTTGTACTTTCTACATTGCTTTGAAATGGTACTTAAACTTAGTAATGTTTCAGTTGCCGACGTGCCTGAAGAGCTGAAGCACGGTGTGATGAAGTGCCTCACAGCGCTACAACTTAACCTTGACAAGCGGTTCAGGGAGAAACTACTTAAGTCTCAAGTGCCTTTAATGGCACAGGCCATCTTTGTGTCAGTCCATATTGCAAAGCTAGAGAAACATCGAGCTTTGAGGTATGTTTTTTTTATGTACTTACTTGTATAATTTTTAAATTATTTGTATTTGTTTTATACTAATTTTACTAAAGCCTAGCTTTCTTATAAATATTCCAAGGGTAATGACAGCCAATAATGTTGGTTCAAGACTTAATCACAAGACTTTTAGATAGCTTTAGCTATATTGCATTAAAATCCAAACTATATCCTAAATCCAATATCAAACTTCAGATTTACTTGCAATTCTTACATATATATATATATATATATATATATGTAAGAATTGCAGTTGCAGTGCATTGAGCAGTAGGGGATGATTACCCCCTAGAAAGAAGTAAACTAATAAATAAAACCTCATATAAGTGTAAAAGTGGCCATTAACTTTTGTTGTGATATTTACGCTAATGCTAAAAGCCAGTGTTTTCACTATCCAGACTATCAGCGTTAAACTGCGTGATGGCGCACACGGTGACCCATCCGCAGCTGACCACCGACAAGTTCCGCATCCCTGAACCGGCGCTGGAGGCGCAGGTGGTGGATCTGCTGTCCAGCATCCTGCCCGGCGTCCTGGCCGCACTGCAGGACGTCGCTACTTGTCCCAACAACCCCGGCCATGCCGTAGTTGTGGTGAGTACTATCACTGCTACAACCTGAACCCATGTTGTCCGGCATCCTGCCCGGCGTCCTGGCCGCACTGCAGGACGTCGCTACTTGTCCCAACAACCCCGGCCATGCCGTAGTTGTGGTGAGTACTATCACTGCTACAACCTGTAACCTTGTTGTCCGGCATCCTGCCCGGCGTCCTGGCCGCACTGCAGGACGTCGCTACTTGTCCCAACAACCCCGGCCATGCCGTAGTTGTGGTGAGTACTATCACTGCTACAACCTGTAACCTTGTTGTCCGGCATCCTGCCCGGCGTCCTGGCCGCACTGCAGGACGTCGCTACTTGTCCCAACAACCCCGGCCATGCCGTAGTTTTGGTGAGTACTATCACTGCTACAACGTGAACCCATGTTGTCCGGCATCCTGCCCGGTGTCCTGGCCGCACTGCAGGACGTCGCCACTTGTCCCAACGACCCCGGCCATGCCATAGTTGTGGTGCGTACTATCAATGCTACAACCTGTAACCATGTTGTCCGGCATCCTGCCCGGCGTCCTGGCCGCACTGCAGGACGTCGCCACTTGTCCCAACAACCCCGGCCATGCCGTAGTTGTGGTGAGTACTATCACTGCTACAACCTGAACCCATGTTGTCCGGCATCCTGCCCGGCGTCCTGGCCGCACTGCAGGACGTCGCTACTTGTCCCAACGACCCCGGCCATGCCGTAGTTGTGGTGAGTACTATCACTGCTACAACCTGTAACCATGTTGTCCGGCATCCTGCCCGACGTCCTGGCCGCACTGCAGGACGTCGCCACTTGTCCTAACGATCCCGGCCATATCATAGTTGAGGTGCGTACTATCAATGCTACAACCTGTAACCATGTTGTCCGGCATCCTGCCCGGCGTCCTGGCCGCACTGCAGGACGTCGCCACTTGTCCCAACAACCCCGGCCATGCCGTAGTTGTGGTGAGTACTATCACTGCTACAACCTGAACCCATGTTGTCCGACATCCTGCTCAGCGTGCTGGAGGCGCTGCAAGACGTCGCCACTTGACCCTACAGGCCTGGACTGCTTACCTTCTCAAGTTGCGAGATAAAGCTGCTGCATGCAAACGGCCGTGTGGCGCCGGCACGTTAAAAGAATTGCACCACCCCTTCCCTTCCTATGGGTGTCGTAAGAGGCGACTACAGGAGAACTGCCATAAGAAGACGGGCAGCAGCGTCACCTCTCCACCATTGGCCAAACTGCGATCGCCAACCCGCCTGCCAAGCATGGCGATTATGGCAAAATCCTTTTGGAGAGGCCTGTGTCCAGCAGTGGACTGATGTAGGCTGGTCATGATGATGATGATGATGATGATGCAAACGGCCCAAAGCAGGGACGCAGTTGGAACCGGCCTGCATCCAGCGTCTCCTTCTACCTTTACAAGGTCGTCTGTCCACCTCGCGACGCGTCAGGCGGCACGGTGTGCAGAGCGAGCTGCGCGGCTTTAAGTGTTTTATCTGTTTACGACGAGCCAGCGCGCATCGCTTGCCGCCGCATTCGACGTATTACAAACATATTATTATAGTAACTAGTTGTTTTGTTTATGAATGAACGGGGCGTACGGAATAGCGGTTTACGGCGTCTTCCGCGCAGTCCGCAGCAGCTATAACATAGCAAACCCCGTACCTCTTCTTCCCCTTCCTTGCCGCGTCCTTCCCGGCATCTCCCGTCGCTTCAACCGCCGCGTCCCCCGTTGCGTCACCCGCTATAAGGTACTTCACCTGCCTTGTCTTTCGCGGCGTCGCCCGTCACGTGTGAAGCTACAATTCAAACAAACATCTTCTCGCCCAACGTGGCCTTTAAAGGCTTCCGGGAGTGATCACCAGGATCACTCCCGTAAGCCTTTAAGAGCCTGAAAAGGCAGCTGACCTTCTGGGATGACCTGGGCTGGCTGGAGTAAAGAAAAAAATGGAGCACGCACAACGCCCCAATCAAGAGGCTAAGTGCGAAAACTGCCATCGGCCGTCAGTTCTACGTGCTTTGTGCCCCGGCTTCTGGCACATCAGCTTGCTAATTCGTTGGGTAACAATGATTCTAACTTGCAGGCGTCTGTAGAGGCCATTCACCGCATCCTGTGCCTCACTATGCAGGACCGGTTACTGCCGAACAGGCCGGACCTGTCGCAAAACGACTTTGCCGCCATGCTGGCCGAACACCAAGCGAAAGAACAGAAAGAAGTAAGCTGTAAGGGTAAATGATAATTTTAGAATATTTATAACGTTTTGATGTTGTATTCTTTATGTGATAGACGATAGTCCACTTGCTTATCTCAGGATGAGAGAGTTTTATTCTGAATTATCCACTAAGTAACCAATAAATATCATTTTATAACTTCCAGTTAGTACACCTAATGTTGGAAGAGACAGAAGGATGTCTCAGTTCTGGCGGTGTGCAAGTGGGCCTAAGAACATTTGTGTTACGTATAAGTGTAAAAAAATAAAATAAAAGCCAAAAACGCCGTCTAGATTCAAACTTAATAAGGCGAAAACAAAATTATATGACATTTGTGACACCGAAAAAGAAGGTAGGTAGTTTGATTAATAGGACATGTAAAAAGTATGCGATTGTGCTAAGGCCGACTTGTGCAATGCATACACGATTGCGCTGCTTGAAAAGCTGCCAGCTTACCTGTAACAATCTAACCTTACTACTAGTACTAGAATTCATCATATGTATTAAAAAATGACTTTACTTACCCGTGGAATATTATTGTTTAAAGATATACATAACTTTAAAGATCATATTTTTTGACAACTGGATGATAAGCGATTACTACGTTAATTAGCGCTATCTATCTATAAAACGCGCTTTAGTATCTGAATCAAAACTAGCATTGGCATTATCAGAATCTGGCGTTTCTAGAATCTGTCTTTTGTAGAATCTGCCGTTTTTAGAATATGGCATTCATAGAATCTGGCATTTTATTCTCGTCTGACATTTCCAAAATCTGACAATAGTCGACTAAACCATCCTTCCTCGATCGTAAACAGAGAAACTGAAGGACGAAGCGAAGCCGAAGCGGTCTCGCAAGTGGTTCGGCATGGCGGGCGAGAAGCTAGCCGCCATCACGGCGAGCCTGTTGCCACTGCGCGCGCACGAGCACTACCGCGTGCGGCGCGAGCTAGCTGTGTACTGCGCGCGAGTGCTCAACGAGTGCACTGTGTGAGTTATACTTATTTATATTCATATTCATTTATTGCGTCATAAGTGTATACATAAGGTGTTACATTGTGTGAGATCATACTTATGGATCATTCTTAGACCTTACCGAGGAGCTGAAGGACGAAGCGAAGCCGAAGCGGGCTCGCAAGTGGTTCGGCATGGCGGGCGAGAAGGCACTGTATGAGTTTGTTTTGTTTGCTTTAACTTGCAATCTGTCTTTCTGGTCTCTGGTCTGTTGAAGGCATTCCTCATTCGAAATGTCTTCCATATTGATATAGGGGCGCAGTCAATGCAGCCAAGTTCAAGGGTCCTGCGTCAGTTTATCCGATTCATGCAGTCTGGTTATGTGAGCTGGACAGCTATCTGGTTGGGATGGTGGTCTAGATTTGTACTTCATGGCACATGTTTTTATTTCGTCCTTTACATTTGGTAGGTTTATGTGTTTTTGCTTCTCTGAGTTCCTAATAAACCATGGTGCATTGCTGATTTGTTTAAGGATGTAGTTTAGTGCTTTTGATTTTTTTTATGTTGGAATCACATGTGGCTCCCCATAGTTGAATTCCATAGGTCCAGATTAGTTTTATAACGGATGTGTAGATTAGAAGCTTCCGAGTTAGGGTTAAATTATACAGGGTGTCCCTGAATGTATGAATCAAATCGAACAGTTGCATAGCGGGGTTCGTTCCCTGACTTTTGGCTCAATTAATGTAGGATTCAATTTCGACGAATAAACATTTGACAATTAAAAACAGCCCAGAGCTGCTCGTTGTGGCGTTCTGTAGGGGAAGCCAACGCCCAGTAGCGGACTTCCATCCTACATCATGATTTCATCAGATTTTAGTCATCATCATTATATCAGCCTGTTGCAGTCCACTGCTGGACATAGGCCTCCCCCAAGGAGCGCCACAGCGCTCGATCTCCCGCCCTTTGCATCCAGTCGCTGCCAGCTGCCTTCTTCAGGTCATCGGTCCATCTTGCCGGGGGGCGTCCTACACTACGTTTGCCTAAGCGTGGTCTCCATTCGAGAACCTTCCTGCTCCACCTCTCGTCGGTTCTGCGACAGACATGGGCAGCCCACTGCCACTTCAGCTTGCTACATTTTTGGACCATATCAGTCACCTTAGTCTTATGTCGTATGACGTCGTTCCGGATCTTATCCCTTAATGAGATTCCCAACATAGACCTTTCCATAGCACGCTGAGTGACGTGTAGTCGGTGGGCCAACTTGACTGTCATGTTCCAGGTTTCGGCTCCGTAGGTTAAAACTGGTTGGTTGGTTAAAAATGCATTGGTTAAACACCCGGCTTTTCAGGCACTGCGGCAGTGTCGACGTGAAGATATGACGCAATTTCCCAAATGCTGTCCAGCCAAGCTGCACTCTTTTGGCGATTTCCCGCTCGAAGTTGTCTCTACCGAGCTATAGTACTTGTCCAAGGTAGACGCACTCTTGGACAACCTCGAGCGTAGTGCCCTTGACGGAAATTGGTTCCGGGATGACATGTTCGTTAAACATTACCTTGTCTTGACCAAATTCATCTCAAGCCCCACACGTCTCGAGGCAGTATTAAGACTGTGCAGCATTTTTTGCAAATCCTGCAGCGATTCTGCCATAATAACTACGTCATCATCAAAGCGAAGATGCGTAAGATATTCGCCATTTACATTGATGCCCAGTCCGTTCCAATCCAGCGTCTTAAACACATCCTCCAGTGCGTTGGTAAACAGTTTCGGAGATATAACATCTCCCTGTCTAACACCTCGGAGCAGCTGGATGGGTTTTGTTCGGTGGTTTTGTACTTGGACGGGCATTGATGCCATACTGTACAGGCTTCTTAGCACCTTCACGTACCGCCAATCGACTTGGCATCGCTGCAAGGAGTCCAGAACAGCCCAGGTTTCGACCGAGTCGAAGGCTTTCTCATAGTCCACAAAGGCCAGGCACAGGGGCTGGTTATACTCTTCGGACTTCTGTATAACCTGCCGCACCGTGTGAATGTGGTCTATGGTACTGTAACCTTTGCGAAACCCAGCCTGTTTCGGTGGGTGGAAAGCGTCAAATCTTGCGGAAAGACGGTTTGTGGAGCGGAGCGTGATTGGTCTATAGTTTTTCAGGAGACTTTTGTCTCCTTTCTTGAAAAACAATGCCACCACGCCCCCACTCCACGCTTCCGGAGTTGTCCCATTCGCTATGACGGAGTTGAAGAGCCTCTTAAGTTCACCAAGCACAGGTTGGCCTGCAGCTTTTAAGAGCTCAGATGTGATTCCGTCTTCGCTGGGAGCCTTCCCATTACTAAGCTGTCCGAGGGCCGCCTCTATCTCATCCTCCTCCACGTCTGGGAGATCTTCAGTGAAGTTGCGGGTAAGCTTGACTCCTGGATCATTCGCGTCGGGCTGCGGCTGTAGGGAATGCAATGCGTACAATCGGCCGTAAAAGCCTTCGATTTCGGCCAGAATCTCCGGAACCGATGAGACGATTCTGCCATCCGAGGTTTTCAGCTTTGTCAGGTGACTTTTTCAGCAGTCTTTCAGTGAAGACCTTTGACCCTCGATTCTGCTCAATCGCCTCCTCTATGCGGCGAGTATTGTAGCTGTGGAAGTCGCATCTTACCAATCTCCGGATCTTTTTATTGGTGCCAGAAAAAGCTTCCTCTGGCATTTCATATTTTAAAGCAAAAGTGGGCACACTTGGCCCGCTTGTGGTTAAGTCTTGCCACTAACCGCTACCACCAGCCAGACTACATTTATTTACGTCGAATAGATACAAATCTGATTAATCTTAAATTATTCGTGAATGATGTTGACATCCTAGTACTCATTTCAGAACGATGCAGCCCTCGATGCCCATAGCACTGGACGTACTAATCGCGCTCTCCAAAGACGAGTACCCGGCAGTATCGACGTACTGCTCGGCCGCGGTGCGCGCTCACTTCGCGACTTCCGGACCTGACCGCAACCACCGCACCATGGACAGCCTGGCTGAGAACCTGTTTGTGATGCTGAACGGGCTGCCGAGGGTGCTGAATAATATAGGTCAGTGAGACGTGGGAATGAAGTTGTTTTTGATAGATAGATAGATAATATGAATTGATTGACATCTCCGCACCATAGACAGCTTGGCTGAGAACCTGTTTGTGATGTTGAATGGGCTTACCGATGGTGATTAATAATGTCACTGTCAAATTAGTGGGATGTGTGTGGCAGTTGTTTCTTCATGTATGATAAGAAGCTACTTTAGTGCTGCGCTGATGAAGGTAGACTTTGTATGGTTAATTTTGACCCCTGCCAATCTGTTATAACTGTAAAAACCAGATATGCAAAGTAAAACGGACGTTCGTTTCGATTCGCTTTCAGTTTAGCCAACGCTGAAACAAAGTCTTTTTTCTACAGATTCTGGCCGCAAACTGTACGCGCTGAACCTTTTGCACGGCTACATGCAAGTTTTGATCGACACGGGCCGTCCGCAGCGCCTCACGCAGGCGCTCAGCGTGCACAGCAACATGACGCGCCTGTGCAGCGCGCTACTCGAGGCCGCCGCGCTACACACGCACCTCACCACGCTCAGGGGTGAGTCTGCCTGCGTACTGCGTACACTCACGCAGGCGCTCAGCGTGCACAGCAACATGACGCGCCTGTGCAGCGCGCTACTCGAGGCCGCCGCGCTACACACGCACCTCACCACGCTCAGGGGTGAGTCTGCCTGCGTACTGCGTACACTCACGCAGGCGCTCAGCGTGCACAGCAACATGACGCGCCTGTGCAGCGCGCTACTCGAGGCCGCCGCGCTACACACGCACCTCACCACGCTCAGGGGTGAGTCTGCCTGCGTACTGCGTACACTCACGCAGGCGCTCAGCGTGCACAGCAACATGACGCGCCTGTGCAGCGCGCTACTCGAGGCCGCCGCGCTACACACGCACCTCACCACGCTCAGGGGTGAGTCTGCCTGCGTACTGCGTACACTCACGCAGGCGCTCAGCGTGCACAGCAACATGACGCGCCTGTGCAGCGCGCTACTCGAGGCCGCCGCGCTACACACGCACCTCACCACGCTCAGGGGTGAGTCTGCCTGCGTACTGCGTACTGCGTACACTCACGCAGGCGCTCAGCGTACACAGCAACATGACGCGCCTGTGCAGCGCGCTACTCGAGGCCGCCGCGCTACACACGCACCTCACCACGCTCAGGGGTGAGTCTGCCTGCGTACTGCGTACTGCGTACACTCACGCAGGCGCTCAGCGTACACAGCAACATGACGCGCCTGTGCAGCGCGCTACTCGAGGCCGCCGCGCTACACACGCACCTCACCACGCTCAGGGGTGAGTCTGCCTGCGTACTGCGTACTGCGTACTGCGTACACTCACGCAGGCGCTCAGCGTGCACAGCAACATGACGCGCCTGTGCAGCGCGCTACTCGAGGCCGCCGCGCTACACACGCACCTCACCACGCTCAGGGGTGAGTCTGCCTGCGTACTGCGTACTGCGTACACTCACGCAGGCGCTCAGCGTACACAGCAACATGACGCGCCTGTGCAGCGCGCTACTCGAGGCCGCCGCGCTACACACGCACCTCACCACGCTCAGGGGTGAGTCTGCCTGCGTATTGCGTACTGCGTACACTCACGCAGGCGCTCAGCGTACACAGCAACATGACGCGCCTGTGCAGCGCGCTACTCGAGGCCGCCGCGCTACACACGCACCTCACCACGCTCAGGGGTGAGTCTGCCTGCGTATTGCGTACTGCGTACACTCACGCAGGCGCTCAGCGTACACAGCAACATGACGCGCCTGTGCAGCGCGCTACTCGAGGCCGCCGCGCTACACACGCACCTCACCACGCTCAGGGGTGACTCTGCCTGCGTACTGCGTACTGCGTACTGCGTACACTCACGCAGGCGCTCAGCGTGCACAGCAACATGACGCGCCTGTGCAGCGCGCTACTCGAGGCCGCCGCGCTACACACGCACCTCACCACGCTCAGGGGTGAGTCTGCCTGCGTACTGCGTACACTCACGCAGGCGCTCAGCGTGCACAGCAACATGACGCGCCTGTGCAGCGCGCTACTCGAGGCCGCCGCGCTACACACGCACCTCACCACGCTCAGGGGTGAGTCTGCCTGCGTACTGCGTACTGCGTACACTCACGCAGGCGCTCAGCGTACACAGCAACATGACGCGCCTGTGCAGCGCGCTACTCGAGGCCGCCGCGCTACACACGCACCTCACCACGCTCAGGGGTGAGTCTGCCTGCGTACTGCGTACTGCGTACACTCACGCAGGCGCTCAGCGTACACAGCAACATGACGCGCCTGTGCAGCGCGCTACTCGAGGCCGCCGCGCTACACACGCACCTCACCACGCTCAGGGGTGAGTCTGCCTGCGTACTGCGTACTGCGTACACTCACGCAGGCGCTCAGCGTACACAGCAACATGACGCGCCTGTGCAGCGCGCTACTCGAGGCCGCCGCGCTACACACGCACCTCACCACGCTCAGGGGTGAGTCTGCCTGCGTATTGCGTACTGCGTACACTCACGCAGGCGCTCAGCGTACACAGCAACATGACGCGCCTGTGCAGCGCGCTACTCGAGGCCGCCGCGCTACACACGCACCTCACCACGCTCAGGGGTGAGTCTGCCTGCGTACTGCGTACTGCGTACACTCACGCAGGCGCTCAGCGTACACAGCAACATGACGCGCCTGTGCAGCGCGCTACTCGAGGCCGCCGCGCTACACACGCACCTCACCACGCTCAGGGGTGAGTCTGCCTGCGTATTGCGTACTGCGTACACTCACGCAGGCGCTCAGCGTACACAGCAACATGACGCGCCTGTGCAGCGCGCTACTCGAGGCCGCCGCGCTACACACGCACCTCACCACGCTCAGGGGTGAGTCTGCCTGCGTACTGCGTACTGCGTACACTCACGCAGGCGCTCAGCGTACACAGCAACATGACGCGCCTGTGCAGCGCGCTACTCGAGGCCGCCGCGCTACACACGCACCTCACCACGCTCAGGGGTGAGTCTGCCTGCGTACTGCGTACTGCGTACACTCACGCAGGCGCTCAGCGTACACAGCAACATGACGCGCCTGTGCAGCGCGCTACTCGAGGCCGCCGCGCTACACACGCACCTCACCACGCTCAGGGGTGAGTCTGCCTGCGTACTGCGTACTGCGTACACTCACGCAGGCGCTCAGCGTACACAGCAACATGACGCGCCTGTGCAGCGCGCTACTCGAGGCCGCCGCGCTACACACGCACCTCACCACGCTCAGGGGTGAGTCTGCCTGCGTATTGCGTACTGCGTACACTCACGCAGGCGCTCAGCGTGCACAGCAACATGACGCGCCTGGGAGTGAGGGTAGCTACACACATAATCGGCATTATTGTTTCGGCAGTACATGTCTAACAACAAACCCGACCCGAAGCATACTAAATTACATCTATCTACACATATTCCGCCTGGCTTAGCCGATTATTGCCAACCCAAATATGTGTAGCAAAGCAACCCTCACAGCTTAACTGGCGACCTCCTCGTTAGATTGCCGGAATCCGCTGGAAACAAATATCCAAAAAGTTCCATAACATTCTATCCGCAAAGCTTATGCTCATCAGTAGACTTCTAAAAGTTCTAACATGATATTCTCTCCAACTTTTAGGAGTATCAACCCCGTCCACCGGTTCCCCTCCCTGGTGCAAACTGCGTCACTTAGACTCTCCCGCTTGCGAGTCACGTCTCCGAGCTGTGTGCGGCATGCTGGGCGGCGCGGAGTGCAGCGAGCTGGTGCTGGACCGGTTTGTGGAGCTGTTCCGGCAGGAGAGGAGCTGTGAGCTGGCGTTTGTCATGAATATGATGGCTGCGGGTGAGTTGTGGATGTTCTGGAGTGGAAACCACGCTTTGGGAAACGTTGTGTAGTACGCTCCCTAGCCGGATAGACCGATGACATTAAGAAGATAGCTGACATTGGCTGGATGAAACAAGCGGAAGATTGTACTCTTTGGCGCTCTTACTTCCAACAGTGGGCTGCAATAGGCGGACATGATGATGATGATGAAGTGTCACAGTTAAAGAAGTTAAAGAATAGGGTGTCCCATCCACCTCGTCATCGTGAACCTCATGGCGCAGGGTGAGTGGCGGATACTGATTATGATGATTATACAGCTCTGTATAGGTAGCACAGTCAAAGAACGGATTTATAAATGGCTTCGCTTTTATACATTATAATTACTCATATTCTATTCATGTTTGACGGAATAGATCAACGTTTGACGTATCTCCGCGTGACGTCTATCCCCTCTACAAGCCTTTATAAGGCGATGCAAAGCACAGCAGAGCTCATTCTACGACTGTTCGCGATAGAAGCAACTTGCTTTGTAAAACCTATGCCCGTTTCCATATTTATGATTTTGATTTGATGAGGATTTTTAATAGTAATTATTGTGTTTGAGTAAATTAGTTAATTAGCTAAGTTTACTTTATTTCTATGGGACGATGGGAACAGCCCTGACGACGCTGCTTAGTCCAACATGTTTAATTTAAGGAATTAATTATATTTTAATCATGTGCGGATAGTAAGCCATTTAGATTTTCGCATTGGTACATTTTTCTCCTACCCAACCAGCACGTGTATTCGAAAGACTGTTAGGTCCCGGCCAAACAGACGCGTGCGCGGTGGCGTGCGTGTTGGCGTGGGCGTTCAGATCGTGCCATAGCATTTGTATCGTCGAGTTCACACCGGCGTGGACAGCGGCGATGTGCATCACGCGTGCAGCTTGACATTCAGCTTTTGCACGCGCGGACATGACATTTGACGTGACAGGCTTAACAGGCAGATGGTGCGCTACTACGATAATATAAATAATTACGTTTAAAGCTACTATTTTTTTTCCGATAAGCAATGTTAAATTTTATTCGTAGTATATCGGCAAATAATCTGATAAGCAATATTTAAATCATAATTTCTACAACATCATTAGATACCTTTATTATGACTAACATTCATAATCTTCTTTGAATTCATTCATGACTAATCTCTTTCTTGTTAGGTTTATACATCCGAGCGAAAGATACATTTTCGTGCTAGGCCTCCTGAACGCCTAGTGTCCGCGTGTTTGGTGTGAACTGGCCTGCACGCCCACGCCCACGCCACCGCGCACGCCTACGCCCACGCCACCGCGCACGCCCACGCCCCCGCGTTGGTTTGGCCATAGCTTTATTAAATATGTTTAATTAATAAAAATCGCAATGTAACAACTATAACTATTATCAACTTGGATCACTTAGCTCCCACCGCCCAATTACAATTAGGTTTCATACTTTCCGCCCATTTTTGTTTTTTTTGCGAACATGATAAATACAAGTCCGTCATTCCAGGTCCAAATTCAAGTGACAGTTTCCTACAACGAATACTAGACACATACATAGAAGAAGACGTGTGGTACCTACCACTAGAAGTGGGGAGCGGGGAGGCCCCCATTACCCAGGACGAGACCTTGGACGTCTCCATATACAACCCCAGGGCTTGGACCAAGGATAGTGTTCCTGGTAAGTGTATTTTTAACACACTTTTGTAAGCTTTACTTTGTAACTAACTTAGAGCTAATTATGTAATCAAATCTTGGAAATCTTTTTAACCTGTTTCTAACTGTTCGTATCGAATAACTCTTACTCTGTGGTATCGATTTCAAACTTTTTAAGTGACATGCGATTTGTCAGTTAATCCACAATCGAGATAGTTCAAAAAACTTTTTTTAATTAGTTCCGTTGTCGGTTTACGAGAAACGTCGCAGGCAAAATTCATTGTCCATTTATTTCGAGAGAATAACGTGGGCTATCGCACTTGAAATCGCCGCTAGTGTTTGTGGAACCTCGAGGGCCATCGCAATGTTAATTATTGTCACAATTTAATATTGAAGGAGTTTTTATCGCGTATTTTTATAAATTATTCATAAATGTTGTAAATATTGATTTATTTTGCTTTATTGTAGTTTTGCGCTATGTTTTTATATTCTTTTAAACTTTCATGGTCACTAACATTAGAATAGTTTGTTACGAGATTGCTACCATGTACCTTATTTTTGAGTTCCCGATATTTCGGCACTGTTGCAAGCGCCATGATCACGGTATATGTTCAAAAACTTTGAAGACCATGATAGAAAATAACAAGTTAGCTGGAATTACAAGTCGATTTTGATGGCCTCCAGTTTTGACTTCGTTTTATACTACTTCAAAGTGACGTTAAAACCATTTATTTCCAAAAACAATCATGGAGCTATTTCGTTTTTAACCGACTTCAAAAAAAGGAGGAGGTTCTCAATTCGTCTGAATGTTGTTTCTTTTTTTGTATGTTTTTCATTTCAAAATTTATTTTTGAGTTTGAAAGGGTATACTCCCGAGGTGGTCCCATTTACACCAAGTCAGATTCTGATGATTGGATCCCTGGGAAATCGAGGGCAACCCTCAATTTTTATAGGCACCTATAATGTTTTGCATATATTTTCTGACTCAATGCTGATTTTTGGGTTCTGGTAATCATCATGTCATGTTGCTGACCTGATGATAGAAGCCACAGAACTCCTTAACGGATAGGAGTTAGAAGATAATACTGCAATTTGTCGACAGAACGTATTTCGCAGTGTGTTGAGCAGACGTGGAGCTTATGAGGTACCAGACCGCCAATTTTTATTTACTGGGGGCGTACCCGCACAGCCAAACGAAAAAATTTTTTTTTAATTTTATTTAATGAGAAAACCAACGGCGTAATACATTGGATTGAGTTAAAGAACCTTTAAAAGTTCCTTTCTTAAATTGACTTGGTATTTAACGCAAGACCTTATCCTATGGTTACGACACCAAAATAGCCGCCGTTCTGGTTGGAGTGTAGGTAAACCCTTTCTTGACTTAAAAATTTTCGTCGAAAAATTGACCCTATATAACACCTTATTTTTATCATACCATTGGATGGGGGGTCCATAGAGGACCAATATTAGTTAGGGTTACTTTGCTGTAAAGTCATTTTTGGCGAAGTTAGGAGGGAAAAAATAGAGGACTTAACACTTAAAGTAAAAAGTAAAGTATGCCTATATACGTCCCACTGCAGGGCACAGGCCTCACCTCAACTATGAGGTGGTTTGGGCCATACTCCACCACGCGGGCCCGGTGCGGTGCGGTGGAGGGGTGTTGTAAGGCCAGTGACTAAACCTTACTGTCAGATGTTATCAAGCCGCCTTAAGGCCTCTGACTAGGCTTCACGACCAATATCAAGCGATATTGGCCGGGACCAACTTTTAACGTGCCTTCCGAAGCACGGAGATGCTCGTGATAAATGTCACTAAAAATGGTCGGAATGGTCACCCATCCACTCACGACCGCGGTGTTGGTTGCTTAACTTTAGTAATCGATACCAAAGCGCTGCCGCCACTGAGCTACGAGCACCTCTTAAAATTGTAAAATAAAATATGTTTAATAAAAAACTAAAAACCGACTTCAAAATAAAACTAAAAAGCGAAAAATAATATTGACTGAAAAGAACTGATAAGGTATGTTAAGTCAATATTATTTTTCGCTTTTTAGTTTCATTTTGAAGTCGGTTTTTAGTTTTTTATTATGATAGTTTGTAAAAGCCAACTAATTCTCTTGTCTTCATTCACAATCTCAACTCAACACAGTAGATCTACACAACAAAACTCTTCCAGGCTTATACGAAGGTGCGGTTGAAACCCGCTATACCGGAATCGGTTACGAGGCACCTCGCAGTTCGAGGCGCCGCGAACCCGACAAGTGTGGGACGCTAGCCGAAGCGCAGAGGAACATGACCCTCAGCTGCCTCACCACAGAGGGCGTTGGGATCATCGCGGAGAGGTTGGGGGATAGGTACCAGCCGTATCTGCTGAAGACGTTGTGCTTGGTGTTGGAGAGAGTTGGTAAGTGGTTCTTTAGAAAGGGTTCTTAAGTGTTCTTACCGGCATCGGGTACGAGACCCCGACAAGTGTGGGACTCTGGCCGAAGCGCAGAGGAACATGACCCTCAGCTGCCTCACCACAGAGGGCGTTGAGATCATCGCGGAGAGGTTGGGGGATAGGTACCAGCCTTATCTGCTGAAGACGCTGTGCTTGGTGCTGGAAAGAGTTGGTAAGTGGTTGTTTAGAAAGGGTTTTTAAGTGTTTCTTAACGGCATCTGGTACAAACAGCCCCATCCCGACAAGTGTGGGACCAGAGACTGGGCGATAGGTATTAGCCGTATCTGCTAAAGACGCTGTGCTTGGTGCTGGAGAGAGTTGGTAAGTGTTTTTTTAGAAAGGGTTCTTAAGTGTTTCTTACCGGCATCGGGTACAAAACGCCCCACCCTGACAAGTGTCGGACACTAGCCGAAGCGCAGAGGAACATGACCCTCAGCTGCCTCACCACAGAGGGCGTGGGGATATTCGCGTCGCGGAGAGGTTGGGCGATAGGTACCAACCGTACCTGCTGAAGGCGATGTGCTTGGTGCTGGAGAGAGTTGGTAAGTGATTCTTTAGAAAGGGTTCTTAAGTGTTTCTTACCGGCATCGGGTACAAAGCGCCCCACCCTGACAAGTGTGGGACGCTAGCCGAAGCGCAGAGGAACATGACCCTCAGCTGCCTCACGACAGAGGGCGTGGGGATCATCGCGGAGAGGTGGGGCGATAGGTACCAACCGTATCCGCTGAAGACGCTGTGCTTGGTGCTGGAGAGAGTTGGTGTTTCTTACCGGCATCGGGTACGAGACCCCGACAAGTGTGGGACTCTGGCCGAAGCGCAAAGGAACATGATCCTCAGCTGCCTCACCACGGAGGGCGTGTGGATCATCGTGGAGAGGCTGGGCGATAGGTACCAGCCGTATCTGCTTCTGCTGAAGACGCTGTGCTTGGTGCTGGAGAGTGTTGGTAAGTGTTTCTTTGGGACTAACAATCTATGGAAATATTTTTTGTTACTAACAAGACTGGACTTTTAGTTGTCTGAATAAATGAATTTTATTATTATTATCGCGTTAATTCCCGTTTCATTGAGTTTTAAATTATTATTATTATTTGGAGAGTGTTGGTGAGTTGTTCTTACCGGCATGCAGTACAAAGCGCCACGTCGGGCTGCGCGCCGCTACCCCGACTGGCGCGCTTGTCTGCCTACAGGTATTGCACTGTATGGTGCCGAGCTTATCGAAAATGAATGAAACTTTGGTTTAGTAGGCAAGACGCTGTTGCGTATAAGGGAAAATAAAAGGGAAATTAAAGTATTTACGACGAGAAAGAGCTGTTACAAGGTAAAACAATATTAGGCGCGCGAGTTGAATACCGAGCATGGAAATGTTAGGAATGAGTGAGCGTACGATAGATGACAAGGACAAGATGAGAGGTGAGGCGTGTGGACAGCGCGGGGAGATGCTTCAGTTCAGTCCATCATATCAAGCCTCTTGTAACTTAAATTATAATTATCTACGTGAAAATTCGATCGTGCTACATGCAGCAGTGGATATCGGTAGCTACAGAATACATTGCGATGTCATTAGATGTGACATACTATGGTTTCTGTATTAAGCCATCAATGTATAATATGTCTAAATAAACATCACAATCAAGTTCGGTATTAGGGTAGCTCATTCGGCACTAAATTTATTCGTGAAATTGTTACGTTTTTTTTACTTTTAAGCTAAATAACAACGAAATTCTTATACTTAATTAAAGTAAGTGACTCCATTATTATTGTAGTTTTTCGTGTCACTTCTGTTTTTGCACGTAACCACGCTATAATTTGACATTTTTCAGAAATATCGGATAACATTACCGTTGTACGTCTGATCTGTGACTAAAGAGTGGCGCGGCTTGTTTCGCGAGCGATGTTCGTTTCTGGCCATGTCGCGGAGGCACGCGCCACGCCTCCGTTACATATCTAGTCCTTTCTCCGATCCGAGATAAAGATAATATTGTGGTAACGACGGGCAACTACGGAACCCTATACGCACTTGGCCGGTTTTATTTAACATCTAAACCATCGGACGAACCTAACGGATCAATGTTAATCGCGCAGGCAGCAAGCACTCTGCGCTTCGTCTTGCCGGGCGCGGCGCACTGGACGCGCTGTCCCGCGCGGGCGCGCACGCCGACGCGCGCTCTCTCGTCGCCGCCAACGCGGACTACTTCACGCACCAGGTCACCACGCGCCTCAAGAAGGTAACCACATACACACTTAGCCAGGTTTCATAGTTGGAAAACTAATGTAAAGTAAGCCTGAACAGGACCTGTGTACGACAATTCATCAACATCATCATTATTTCAGCCATAGGACGTCCACTGCTGAACATAGGCCTCCCCCGGTGACTTCTGTCATCGGGGGGTTTTGCCATACTCGCCACGCTTGGCAGGCGCAGTTTTTTTTTTTTATTTCGCACGCAGACGCTGCTCCCCGTCTCGTGCTACAGGATTAAGTCGCCTCTTACGACACGCCTCCTGTTGTCGGTGGGGAAGTGTATTCTTTACGGCCGTCCCCACACGGCACAATAATCGTTTACACAATAAATCGTTTATTTATTAATTGTTTTAAACTATCAGTTACAATTTTGAATTAGGAATTACATAGAATTTGCGAAATCTGAACATAATTTGTGCGCCTCGGCAAGCGGCGTGGGAAGTCTCTTGCGGGGGAAGGACGCGGCACTACAGACTATAAAGCCAAATATTTAACGACGGCGTGCGTTCTGGTAACATTGCGCGGTACACCCATTGTTTTGTCACAAGGGAGCAATACAAAAATAAGCCTACTAGACACCATAATCGACTCATGCTACCTACTTCGACTGTACAAATAAAGCTAATATTGCATGGCTATCAAAATTTATAATAAGTCACATCTAAGTTTTTATCATTGTTCATATTGTAAATTTTTGTTTTTAGCTATTCCATGCAAGGTTTAATTGAACATAAATAACACTTGAAAAAAATCATCGACCTCAGGTGGGACTCGAACCCACGTCCCATCGCATACCGGGCGAGCGCTTTGACCACTAAGCTACCGAGGACGTCACGTGACAAGATGAAATTTCTCAAGTGTTTTTTTTTTCTCGCTGTCAAAGCCAGCGTTGTTTTTTCAAGTGTTATTTATCGAGGGTTCAACCTCTAAGGGATGACTATGAAGGAGGAGGAGGAAAGGTCTACTACTGAAATATAGCAACTTTTTTAATTGGACCAAAACCGAAATCGCAAACAAAAATCCATACAGCCGACCCTGTTTTATTCACTTCTCCGTAACCGTAACACATTTTTTATCTCTATAAAACTCTTGTTTCAGTCATGGAACAGTGAGTCAGCCTTGCAGATCCTCTCTGTGGTGATGGAGTACAGTGACGCGAGCATACTTGACTGCCTCTACGGCATTGTTAACGATGTAAGTTACAAAATAGTCCATTTTTGTTATATCACCTAGTAGCCCATTTTTTAATGACAGGTGGTTGAAAATAGCTTGCCAAAGCTAAATTACTAGGGAATGGTGCGCTTGTGCTGTCAAACTGCATTTTCAACCGTTTTAGTTTGAATTGATATCTTTTTAGAATTTGCCACGCTTTCTGGTCAGGATAACGCTTAGAGGTTATAAGTGGACGTAAGACGTAAAGAAAAACTTTGGCCCTTCGACTGATTTCTAGCTAGATAAATGGTCATCCTATTAAGCTGTTTCGGTAAATTTTAGACATTGCTAGACAACATAAAATCAAAAACAAAATTGTCCAAATTACCACTGTTTTCTTTACAGGTACTAGTCCAAAGTTGTGATAAATATTACGAGAAAAATCTGTACTCCTATTTACAAGTGTTCCTCACATTCGTCGAACGAATCCGTCAGTGGTTCCCTTTAGAAGATCCCCAAAAATCCGCTAAAACCGACGCAAACGCACAAATAGACTTATTCAAGGACCTGCTAGAATTTATAAAGAACAACGAAGAAGCTGAAAAGTTAGTGAGTAATGAGGAGTTTGAAAAAGAGACTGGGAAAAGTGTGGAGGAGATGTATAAAGAAGATCAACAGAAGAAAGAAGAAGATATCTTAGACTACGATGATAGGGTTACAGGTAATGTTAAAACTTTGTTACAATAATGTGTTATTGTTTGTTTTTTTGGGTTAACCTAGAATAGTTCTTAACATTTAATTTCCAAAAAGCAGCCACAATAGTGAAACAATTCCGTTGAATCGGCGCGGTGTTTTGAACCTGCTAAATCTTTTTTTTTTCTTCTGTTTATTCAGGACAACAAACAGTCTTACAATGATTCTTGATTTAAAATACTACATTCCTATACATATAAGTAATTGTAGGACCAACAACATTGTCCACATAGAGATAGTGATATTTAGTTGAGAGCAGACATTTGATCATTGTCTGTTTTATTTTCTATAAAATTTTCTTATTCGTATTTTGTATCTGATATTCGTGGGGAATCTTCATTTTTGAGTTACGAAGTACCAGACTAAATGCGTAATAATGTGCTGAATGTGCAACTCCGCCAATCAACTCTTCAATTCGTAATAAATAGATAGACAATATTGCACAAAAAAAAACATTAATTATTACAATCAAAACACAGTCATGTTTCAGGCTGTTACTACTGCCCTAAATATCAAAGGTACAAACAAGACAGTTACAAAATCTGCCTATTACTTCTATTGTTAAATTTTTTTTCGCAGAAGAGAAGCAGCCGTTACCGCAGCACATAGCCGTAACGATAACGATACTCAAGCGTTGCACACACTTCGTCGCATCTCGGCAGAGAGACGAGACCATCCTCGCGCTGCAAGTACTAGACTCCGGCTTGCCAACGCTGAGGGACTATGAAGATGAACTACTACCGTTGGTGCATCTTATATGGGGACCACTCGTCGTGAGGTAAGAATAAGCAGCATATGACCGTAACGATAACGATACTCAAGCGTTGCACGCACTTCGTCGCATCTCGGCAGAGAGACGAGACCATCCTCGCGCTGCAAGTACTAGACTCAGGCTTGCCAACGCTGAGGGACTATGAGGACGAACTACTACCGCTAGTGCATCTTATATTGGGACCACTCGTCGTGAGGTAAGAATAAGTGGCCGCTTAATCAGCATATATCCGTAACGATAACGATTCTCAAGAGTTGCATGCACTTCGTGGCCTCCCGGCTAGGGAGTATGAGGACGAACTACTGCCGCTAGTACATCTCATATGGGAACCACTCGTCGTGAGGTAAAAAAAAGTAGCCGCAGAAGCAGCAGCATATAGCCGAAACGATAACGATTCTTAAGCGTTGCATACACTTCGTGGCCTGGCTTGCCCACGCTGAGGGACTATGAGGACGGACTACGTCCGTTAGTGCATCTTATATGGGACCCACTCGTCGTGAGGTAAGAATAAACAGCCGCTAAAGCAGCATATATCCGTAACGATAACGATTCTCAAGCGTTGCATGCACTTCGTGGCCTCCCGGCTATTCGTCGTGAGGTACGGGCAATTAAAAAAGGCCGTCCTTGTGTGAAAATATCAAATATTACTAACCGATAAATGCAGGCATTTATGAGTTTACGAGGTGTGCTGATTTTTTGTAATTTTTCGGATGTTTTACTATCGAGCTAAACTTTATGAAATGAAAATGAAATGAAAAATTGGTTTATTGCTTTACTTTATCCTTTACGTAAAAATAATAGTGATTTTACGCCTTTATGAATTAAAATAAAAGGTTCATATCATTCCACGTTCTTGGATTGACTAACGGATCTTAGAATTTATCAAATCACATAAAAAAAAAAATTGCGAAGTTGGAGACAAGTTTAAGACATACAGATAAATGATTCCGTGTTCAGAAACTATTTACGTGAGTAGCTAGTCGTGCGACGCGCCTGCACCGTCGGCCGTGATTGGTTGTTAGCCCTGCGCACGTGCGTTTTTGATACGATCGCCTCGTAAGATGCACAAATCGATCCCCTCTTTGCCCCAGCGTTCAACATTCGGTGCCAGAGACTTTAGTTTATTTGTAATAATAATTACGTATGAGTTAGGCGACCAATAAAAACTTTACTATTCTATTATTTGTAACCCGTGGCTGTTGCCGCCAGGTTCGAGGCGCAGGAGCCGGTGTTGCTGCGGCGCGCGCTGGCGCTGCTGGTGACGATGGCGGAACTCTCTAAGGACTTCATCCTCAGCCGATGCGTTAAGTATGTTGGGAATTATAATATTATTTCTTTTTCTCTTGAATCTTAAGCTCGCACGTGCGCCTTTACATTATGATGCCGCCATTTTGTTTATATGTATTAAGGTTATATTTTAAACGTTTAGTTAAACAATCGCTCTCTAGCATTGGGAAACAGTATTTTTGCATTTTTAAAACATACTTCTGTTATTAGTCTTTGTAGAAGGATACATAAAAGGATCGCGAATTGTCAAACGCAGCGACGGGACACGCTCCGACAAGCGATGATTTACGCCAAGCTACTGGCAGAACAGAATAGCCTGACACTACTGGCACTGCATACGGAACGCATTGCAAGTGGACTGACATGAGCTGACTATAAAGACTATCGTTTAAACAGGGAGGTGCTCCCGCAAATGTACCAGTGGCTGCTCAAATCCGCAGCCGATAGCCATTTAAAAGACGCGGGCTCTTGGTATCGTTCAAGCGCGGCATATGAGTTACAAGTGGCCGCGCTGTCTGCACTGCCACGCCTCGCCACGCACCTGCGACTCAGCGACGAACGACTAGAGGATGCCATGACCTGCGTAGATGTGTACCTGTCCAATAAGCAGCCGAAGCCTTTGCAGGTCAGTGTTTATAGAGCGAGCAATCTCGGTGGATTGATGAGCTACTAGTATAGGTTGCTGAATGAAGGCTCATAGTCAAAAACTCGACTGTAGGTACTTCATCTCCTTTGTCTTATCGTCATCACTAAGGGTCGTGGTGCATATCTGTCTAATAAGCAGCCGAAGCCTTTGCAGGTAAGTGTGTACAGTGTCAATCCGCCTAGGATTTACAGGACTGATCTCATACAGGTTGCTGGAAGCCGATGGATGCAAACGGCTTAAAAGTCTCTTCAGACAGCCGTTTAAAAGATGCCGGGTCTTGGTACCGCTCGAACGCGGCCTTCAAGTTACAAGTGGCCGCGCTGTCCGCACTGCCGCGCCTCGCCACGCACCTGCGGCTTAGCGACGAACGGCTAGAGGATGCCATGACCTGCGTAGATGTGTACCTGTCCAATAAGCAGCCGAAGCCTTTGCAGGTCAGTGTTATAGGTAGCAGGATCTCAGCAGATTCATGTCTTAGTTGCCGGAGGCCGATGGATGTAAACGGTTAATTCGACTGTAGGTACTTCTTTGTTGTATCGTCATGAATCACTAGGGGTCGTGGTGCGTACCTGTCTAATAAGCAGCCGAAGCCTTCGCAGGTCAGTGTTTATAGGCCTCGGGATCTTTGCCAGACACCTGCGGCTCAACGGCGACGGCTAGAAAACGTCATGACCTGCAGCGATTCAGTTCATAGATCGGGGTATTGGCGAATTCATGTCCTATAGTCCGTGCCATTTAAACTTGCACAAAAGGTCATTGCTACGCCTGTACCACTGCACGCCGATACGGGATCGCGGCGAACCAAAATACAAGGCGTAGCGATAGAAATCTGTGTAAACTAACGTTTATTGGTACGAGGCGACCTTGATCCAAAAAATTGACCTGTATTACAAACATTTGGCTACTGCATTACAAATTTACAAGCTTTATGCTGACGGACAGCCGACATTTTATGTAACTCGACATGAATAATGAAATAAAACAGTATCATCATTATTAACACATTGATGGACAGTAACGTCCACGGGCGTTCAGATAGTTAATAATGATACGACAGAACGCCTGTAGACGTCATAGTTATTATTCGTGTCACGGCAGTACGTCTGAGGGCGTTTGATTTTCAATACTTTTACAAGGAAGAACATGTTGTAGTGTCACCGCAAAAGTAATGCGGCTTTCCTACTGTCATCGTACATAGTTCTACAACACGTCAAGTTACACACACATTGACAGAATTCCGGTACCCCTCTCCCCGCACAGTACGCTCGTGGGCGTCGTGTTTTCATACATTTAGTCACGTAGTGCGCGTCGGTGGTAGGATTAGTGTCACCTCATACTTTCGCGCGCAAATAACGGTTCGAGTGGTAAGTTATCAACGTATTTTTGTGTTTTTATTTATCGAAACATTCAAATTCAATTCATGTAACTTACGTATAAGGTAATTGTGCTTCTTATATTAGTAGTTGCTTGTTTTGAATGTAGTTATTTGGTATTGAAACAATAATGAATTTATCTACAGATGGCGCCTGGAGATCCGTACGAAAGGGAACAAAAACGGTTGTTAGAATTGTTCAATGAAGCTGAAACTCCGGAATCTAGTGAAGATCCATATGCTGATGATGGGGAATACGGGTCCGACAAGGACTACTATCCTTCAGGCGACGAATCGTTGAGTTCTGACGATGCTGCTGGACGTCTATAGGCGTTCTGTCACTCAACAAAATTGTACATACAACCGCATTGACACTACGCCCATAGGCAATGTATGAGAATAAGAAGTGTCATTTAGGAAGAAATTCTTAACTTGTACTGTCCACCAACGTGTTAATAAATTTAGTATTTTTCTATATCCTGCATTATTATCGCGGAAGCAGTTGATAGGTATTATTAAAAAAACATTTTTTTCTTGGTAAAATTGTAGAATAAGAATTAATTCAGAAAGCTGTACATAGACTCGTGTTGCATACATGCATACACTGAGATCGGTTCAATAAGTTTTAAAAATAAAACACATGTATTGAAATAATTCCTTTAATTTTTTAAATTAAATACCTTCCGATGATATATCACTGGAAGTGGTCGAAGAAGTATCATTGATAATAACAATAACCTATTTTTGTCTACATTTGTTTTAAAAGTGCTGTTTGTTTTCCATGAAAATAAAATAAAATAAAATAAATAAAATAAAATAACCCGTGAACACTTCCGAAATTCGTACGAGCGCGAGCGCAATCCGACACGGAATGACACCACGCCACGCCGCGGCGGGTGAGCCATTATAAAATGGCGGACAGGTATAGTACCCCTGACGTCTCAAACCGCTAACGACTAAGTGCAATAAGTCAAAATTTATCATATTTGGAGTGAAAGTTATATAATGATAAATATCTATGAATGGTCAACTACTGTTAATTCTTTATGGAAAAAAAATAATTTCTTATTATTGTGCCTATATTTGTGGTACAAGAAATGTCAATTAACCGAGTTTTTTAGTTAAAACCAAATAACTACTTAAAGACTTTGTAATACGTAAATTAAAAGAAAATTGATTTTAATAACTAAAACTGTGTTTTATTACAAAAATGCAACACAATTACTTAAAATCTTGAAGTTTTGAGTTGTCTCGTTCTCGGACGGGCCGTGGTATTATGAAATCAGCGATAAGTCGGGATTATCGCTATTTTGTACAATGAGCGATACGTGTCGTAAAGTTTGGGCATTTTTTGGTACAGGTGGGTAAATAACATTTTGTGCAAGTTTAAATGGCACGGACTATAGTCTACGGACTACGACTACGGAGGGCAAACGACCCACATTCAAAAACTCGATTGTAGTTACTTTATTGTCGATTCCTTATGATTAAGGGTAATGTGTTATCGTGCTGCCCGAAGTAAACACGGGACCACTTTGGACAGCACGATTACTCATTGTTGAACTAGATGAGGCTGCGTTTCCATAGAAGTGAAACTGCGAGGAGTGAGATGAAAAAATTGACCAATGATATTGCTTAAATCACATCTCATCTCCGCTCCATTTCAGTGCTCTGTGCAGCTCCGCTTCAGTGCGAACCAGCCTAAAACCTGCAAAAAGGCTTTCTGGAGAGTGACACTGATTATTGTTCTCATAAACCCAGTTTTTTTTACTCTAACCTGACAACGTGACAACATCTTTGTTCCTGTAGAGTCTCAGACCAAAACGTAACCCAATTTGTTTCTAGCCAATAACCCTGAGTTATCATCTCGTTTCAGGCATTAGCAGTAGATTTCTTCAAAGCCATACTAGACTACGACTACGGCGCAGCGTGGTCGCATCTTCGCGCGCTATGTAACAACACCGCGACACTAGCGCCGCCCGAGAGTTCGCTGGAACTACAGGCCGTAGTAGGCTCTCCCTACGAATCGTCGGACAAGGATCTCGATGCTAACATCAAACTCATATTCAACGTCGCCATAAGTTAAAGACTTTACAATTAGTCTGTCTAGTGTTCCTTCTTTGAAGGAATCATAATGTTTGCTGTAGTAATAAATCTATATTCTACTTTAGGTATAATTAGACAATATAATATAATAGATGCATGGTTGTAAAAACGCCACAATTGCCTCAGACCCGGGGAATTTCTCCAGAAACATTTGACGGGTTTTTTTATATCAATTTTAATCGATTATAAGTAATAATTAAATAAAATATTTTATTGGCAGTAATTCATTTTTTATTTTATAAAACACAATCGTCACAGAAACAAATACCCATTGTATATTACAGTGATAATAACATTAAATACTCTATTGCCACCATTCTCACATCTTTGTGAAGTCAGTCTAAAATGCAATAAGATTACAGCATGCGCCGAGGCTAGAAACATCTAGAATATAAATAGTATCTGTACTGTAGACAAAGATTGCGAGATATGGATATAGAATAAACATTTATTTCGTAAAATTGCTTAACACTACCACCAAACTATGGTATATTGTAACTCTTTTCTAGAAAAGATGTGAGGGTGTAAACCGCTCGCTTAAACCCGAACAAATAAACGCATTTAAAGTCTATTTCATATAAATTCTATTGTTCTAAGCATATACGAGTGCATTGGTAACCTTTAATCTAGGTCGGGTTTCTACTAGACTACTATAGGCTGAATACATAGGCACACAATATTTGTCTATAATTTTCAATACTAAACTAATAAATGACTTTAGTAAAAAATTCTAGTTGAAATCCGACCCGAGGTGACATGAAGTTATCAAGCTTCATTGTTTTATCTACCTATGTTGCAATTTTGCAAATATAAACATGGCAGCCTTGCCCTGTTGGCAGTAGAACAAGTTCCTTTAAAAACTGGCTCACGTTTAGTGGAGACGATTTATGAAAAAAACGAGAAAAAACCAGATGGCGGGAGATAGGCTGGTTAAAGGTTTTATTCGTTGTATTTTTTTACAAGAGCGGATCAACAGCCTCTGATTATTACACTATTTTTTTTTTCTTTGAATAAACATAAGAAGGTATATCTAGTGACAGCTTTTCAATAACACATTTTAGGAATTAATATAAAGGTGGAGTTCAAGAAATATAAAACAAATGCACGCTCATGCGAAAAAACAAAACGAGTAATAATTTTGAGGTGTAGCTTCAAATAAACAATAACTGATAAATTAAACAACATGTTAAACAAAAAGATAGAAATACTTTAAACCTTAATTGCTAAACAACATACCTTCGTGAGCATACATTACGAAAAAAAACCATATACTTGTATGATCCCCAATATCTTGCAATTTAATAATTCATTTATCAGGATTATGTTCTAAATAAACGTAAATAAAGTGCAATTGATATATTATTATAAGTCAACAGAGTAAATGTTTATTTAAGTATAGTTAACAAATGCAATAATATTGTACACATTGCTAACTTATGTTATAAATACATACATTGACAATCTATTTTGACCACACTGCGGTGGCCAAAGTACAAAATCTACCTCACAAAATCATAAACACACTTTTTACACAGTGTTTATATATGAATATTAGCCCAATAATAATCTCCCCAGTCGGGGAAAAGTACCCAAAGGTTACACTAGCAGGTGTCATCAATAATATTTTAGGGTAGTTCCATGAAATGCAAACACTCGGTTTAAAAACTTGAAAACATTCCGTTACGTAACTGTTAATATTTGTTTAAATACAGCAATGTTTACCATGTTTAAAACATATAATATAAATATTTAAAAGTTGTTTGAATACATATAAGGTTATATTTCACTAGTTAACTTATCTTTAAGGGGAGATTGACTGCTCTAATACAATATTTCTGCTCTATATATTCAAAATAAAAAAAAACTGATCAGGTTTCAAACTAATAATAATAAATAATAATATTTTTTATTGTTAACTTCAATAAATCCCAAAGTAAATTTAACTATTGAAATAGGATATAATAATGTTACAAAATAATTATAATGAATATTCGCTTGCTTTCTTCACTAATCCAGGTTAGATTTTTAAACAATTATAATGGTAGTTTCCTGGAATGATTTTATTTTATTAACAAATTATACACACCACTCGTAAATAAATAATACAACTACATTGCACTAGCTAATTTTTACATGAACCGCTGCGTTTTGCAACGTAATCTATTTGAGAAATTTGCAATGTAACAATGTTAAAATTTCTTTGTAACTTCTTCCATATCCATTTTTTTAGATATGTATATTGATATAAAATAACTTGGTAATATTTTGACTAATATAATTTTTCGGTTTGAATTTAGACTTTGCATTCTGTGCAAAATATCATAAACACCAATTCTATTCAAATAGATCACGCTGCAATAAAATGTATATTAATTTCACTTTAATTTGATCATTTCGTTGATCCACGTAATAATAAAATGTCAGTGGCAATTATTTCTGATATTTAATTACTGATAACTCTTTATTAACTTACGTAAACACTCACTATGCACAATCACGAGGCTATATTTATTTATTTATTAATAAGTCTATATTTATTTATTCAAGAAATGTTTCCAGAAACATTAGTGGATTTGCAAATTTGGTTTAGTGCTTAAACTATTGTAGAAGTTTTCATTAAAGTTTAAGGGTAATTCCCAGCCTTAGGAGGTACGCTTCAAATTACTGAGATCTTAAAGAAGAAGACTTCGTAGAAGTTTGTTTTGTAAATATGTCTCTTATGTGTTTATTGTGAATTTGTGACTATGTTTCGTGTTTTTCGCAAAACACTTGCTTATTTCTCTTTATTACATAACATGACTGGAGCAAAGTATGTTTTTTTTTATCAACTGAGACTATGACTGAACTGGGATATTTAACTGTTATTAAAAAGCCCGACAAGATGTATTTATGAACCCTGTCAATTAATGCAGCTTATCTATGGCAAAGGAATAAAATAGACCTGTCATAACTACAAATTAAAACGTGCCTTGTTACAAACATACCAGGTGCATAGAATGGAAGACATAACGGAATCTTTATTTATGTCCGCCATTTTATGCGTCCGGTATATCTGTACATAGAAACTATTTATTCATAGGTTAGGGTTAACTGGTCTAATTATTTCTTTGTCAGCAACTTTTGACTTTAGTCTTTGTCTTTTTGGGACTTAGCAACACTGACAAAGCAAGAATGAAAACGACAATATTATTCGGTGTTGCCATTAAATGTTGCATTTGACGAAGGAAAAATTTCTGTCGGACTTTAAATGGATCTTCCTTTACATGTACAATCTAGAATAGTTTAAGCACTGAACGATCGTCCACGTATTGACCCTGAATAGCATTCTCGCCAGCCTGTGCTTACGGCCCGTGCGGCCCACCACGGGCGGGTGGTCGGATCACTTCCACGCCATCTTGAGCATCTTGCGGGAGGCGAAGTATTTCGTGCTGTAGGTGGCGAGTAGTAGCGCGCCCAGTACGAGCGTGATTAAGTAGTAGTCGAAGTCGTCTTTGAGCAGGTCGAAGGTCTTTGATGGCGCCACTCGGGTGTAGAATAGGTCTGGAGGTGAGGGACACTCGTGAGTATTTGGTTACGATTTAGATAAGCGTCAAGAGGCAAGAAGAGGAAGATTAATATAGAAAGGTAAGTTAAATAGTATAGTAAGTTAATTTATATCTCGACAGTAAAAACTGTCCGTAGTATGACTATTTAGTTGAATTCAGCAAATGTAGTTCCTCGATCCCTTCATAGTTCTGGATAGTGAAGTTCCCATGTGGTAAAATAGACGGGCTAATTTTATTGTACAAATAAGCATTTTATAAACAAGATCGCCTCGTTCATAACTGATTCGTCTTGATATTTCTGAAAAAAAGTTTCCGGGCGCAGAAATGTGCCGTTTTAAGAAATATGGAGCAAAGTAAAAGATTAATGCAATATGTATTTAAGATAAGTAAAAGGTTTGGAACCTCTTTCGTACTATTCCAATATTGACGACCGACAGTTAGTAAGTTATCACTAATGTTACCATATTCGGAGTTCGAAACATCGATACTTTTTACTACCTACTATAAGTCATCAAGGAGCGGTCAAAGGTATATCTGTTTGTTTTAGCTTGATTAAAGCTAAACTTTCTTCTTCTCAAAGTGCCTCTCCAACTAATGAAGTACTAATACTGCAAAGCGTTCGACGGTCTCTTGCTAAGTGCAGAAGTACCCGCATTTCAAATTCTGTCCATTACTTGATATTATCCATCCATGCCATTCTCTTCCTACCAAACCCCCTTCCCTTGACCTTTCCAATTATTACGACTTATGGCAGGTGATATTTGTCATGCCTAAACATAAAACTTACCCAATCCAGTGGCCAGCACTAAGCTCGTAGACTCTAGTCCCGAAGGCGCGGTGTATATCGCGGAGATCCTATGCAGCGTCTTGTTGTAGTTGATGACCGCTTCGGCCGGCAGCGGCAGTTCCGGCGCGTACGGAATCAAGCCTTCTTCACGATGTTCTGGTGTTGGGGATATAGGCCGCCGGGGTTCTAGGTACGCCCAGGGTAGCTCCACTATCGCTCCCGTCGATAAGGCCACTGTTTGGAATTTAAATAATTGCGTTAGAGTGGCGTAATGTTATGAAAATTTGGCTCGAAGGACCAACATTTACACTGCACTGTTATACCGATAGGACAAAAATTCTCTCTTAGCAAACACAATACGACGTGTTTGCTAAGAGAGAATTTTAAAAAAAAATAATTTATTAAAAACATACATTATAAGGCGCAAATGACTTACTTCTGCCAAACTGTACAACAGTTTGTCGGCATATGTAACACGCACACGGAGAGGCGGGGCGGGTAGTGGGGGGGCGGTACTCACGCAGCACGTGCTTGTCGGTGAGCGAGCGCTCGGTGGCGGTGACGGCGGCGGCGCGCGGCGCGGACGGCAGCACGTAGGCGGCGCGCCGCACGGAGGGGGGGGCGGGTAGGGGGGGCGGTACTCACGCAGCACGTGCTTGTCGGTGAGCGAGCGCTCGGTGGCGGTGACGGCGGCGGCGCGCGGCGCGGACGGCAGCACGTAGGCGGCGCGCCGCACGGAGGGGGGGGCGGGTAGGGGGGGCGGTACTCACGCAGCACGTGCTTGTCGGTGAGCGAGCGCTCGGTGGCGGTGACGGCGGCGGCGCGCGGCGCGGACGGCAGCACGTAGGCGGCGCGCCGCACGGAGGGCGCGCGGGCTCCTCGCAGCGAGCGGAAGGCCGCGCCTGCCTCGAGCCAGCGTTGTGGACCCTCGTACAGTTCCATCGTACCTGCGCAGGAAAGCTTAATGACAAACTGCCACTTGCGTTGTTCGAGAAATTGCCCCTTACAACTCCGTATTAACTTTCCAGGCTCATAGCGCTCTTCCTAAGCAATGCAAACTAATCTTCGACAAACTGCCTCGAGCCACTTAAGCATAAGGCTAACTAGTCTTGGACAAAATACTTCTTAATTCTAAAACCTACTATCATTATCATTATAGTTATACGAAGTTCACTGCTAAACATAGCCTTGCCCCCATAACGAACGCTTCGAAAATACGCCTTATAACCGATCTCTGTCGTACTTTGTAATGAGTAGTGTGTAGAGAGTACTGACCAATCTCAGAGCGTCGTGTAATGAGTAGTGGGTAGTAAGTACTTACTGATCTAAGTGCGTCGTGTAATGAGTAGTGTGTAGTGAGTATTGACCGATCTCAGTGCCTCGTGTAATGAGTAGTGTGTTGTAGAGAGTACTGACCAATCTCAGTGCGTCGTGTAATGAGTAGTGGGTAGTAAGTACTTACTGATCTCAGTGCGTCGTGTAATGAGTAGTGTGTAGTGAGTATTGACCGATCTCAGTGCCTCGTGTAATGAGTAGTGTGTTGTAGTAAGTACTGACCGATCTCAGTGCGTCATGTAATGAGTAGTGTGTAGAAAGTACTGCTGACCGATCTCAGTGCGTCGTGTAATGAGCAGTGTGTATAGAGTACTGACCGATCTTAGTGCGTCGTGTAATGAGTAGTGTGTAGTGAATTCTGACCGAACTCAGTGCGTCGTGTAATGAGTAGTGTGTAGTGAGTACTGACCGATCTCAGTGCGTCGTGTAATGAGTAGTGTGTAGTGAATACTGACCGATCTCAGTGCGTCGTGTAATGAGTAGTGTGTAGTGAGTACTGACCGATCTCAGTGCCTCGTGTAATGAGTGAGTACTGGCCGATCTCAGTATTTGGTATAGTGAGTAGTGTGTAGTGATCACTTACCGATCTCAGTGCGTCGATGCTTGTCGCTGTAGTAAATGTACGCTAGGAAGTTGTCGCTGTGCACCGCGAGCGGTAGCGCTCGCGCACGCCGCACCGCCGCCGACGCCACCACGCCGCCCGACGCAGCGTCTACGCACGTCGCTACTACCACGTCTAAGGGAGGATACATGATATTTCAATATGTATAGTAGAGTATAAAAATTTATAACAAAATTCCTGACAAATTTAAACATGGTCCGGTTCAAATAATGAACAAAAAACTTCGGGAATGGCTGACCACCTCCTGCTTTTACGATATGTCAAAGCTTGTTTGTACATATCTTTGCCATCTAGAAGGCAGTAATGTGATTCCGTTGTGCGGCCGAGTGACGCGCTAAGTAGTAGTTAGTGAGCTAGGTCACCTTTGTGTATCGCGTCGGGGCCCTCGGTGACGAACAGCACCAGGTTGGGGTTGTTGTACTTGTAGAGCACGCTGCGGTCGCCCAGCACGCGGCCGGCGGAGTGACGCGCTAAGTAGTAGTTAGTGAGCTAGGTCACCTTTGTGTATCGCGTCGGGGCCCTCGGTGACGAACAGCACCAGGTTGGGGTTGTTGTACTTGTAGAGCACGCTGCGGTCGCCCAGCACGCGGCCGGCGGAGTGACGCGCTAAGTAGTAGTTAGTGAGCTAGGTCACCTTTGTGTATCGCGTCGGGGCCCTCGGTGACGAACAGCACCAGGTTGGGGTTGTTGTACTTGTAGAGCACGCTGCGGTCGCCCAGCACGCGGCCGGCGGAGTGACGCGCTAAGTAGTAGTTAGTGAGCTAGGTCACCTTTGTGTATCGCGTCGGGGCCCTCGGTGACGAACAGCACCAGGTTGGGGTTGTTGTACTTGTAGAGCACGCTGCGGTCGCCCAGCACGCGGCCGGCGGAGTGACGCGCTAAGTAGTAGTTAGTGAGCTAGGTCACCTTTGTGTATCGCGTCGGGGCCCTCGGTGACGAACAGCACCAGGTTGGGGTTGTTGTACTTGTAGAGCACGCTGCGGTCGCCCAGCACGCGGCCGGCGGAGTGACGCGCTAAGTAGTAGTTAGTGAGCTAGGTCACCTTTGTGTATCGCGTCGGGGCCCTCGGTGACGAACAGCACCAGGTTGGGGTTGTTGTACTTGTAGAGCACGCTGCGGTCGCCCAGCACGCGGCCGGCGGAGTGACGCGCTAAGTAGTAGTTAGTGAGCTAGGTCACCTTTGTGTATCGCGTCGGGGCCCTCGGTGACGAACAGCACCAGGTTGGGGTTGTTGTACTTGTAGAGCACGCTGCGGTCGCCCAGCACGCGGCCGGCGGAGTGACGCGCTAAGTAGTAGTTAGTGAGCTAGGTCACCTTTGTGTATCGCGTCGGGGCCCTCGGTGACGAACAGCACCAGGTTGGGGTTGTTGTACTTGTAGAGCACGCTGCGGTCGCCCAGCACGCGGCCGGCGGAGTGACGCGCTAAGTAGTAGTTAGTGAGCTAGGTCACCTTTGTGTATCGCGTCGGGGCCCTCGGTGACGAACAGCACCAGGTTGGGGTTGTTGTACTTGTAGAGCACGCTGCGGTCGCCCAGCACGCGGCCGGCGGAGTGACGCGCTAAGTAGTAGTTAGTGAGCTAGGTCACCTTTGTGTATCGCGTCGGGGCCCTCGGTGACGAACAGCACCAGGTTGGGGTTGTTGTACTTGTAGAGCACGCTGCGGTCGCCCAGCACGCGGCCGGCGGAGTGACGCGCTAAGTAGTAGTTAGTGAGCTAGGTCACCTTTGTGTATCGCGTCGGGGCCCTCGGTGACGAACAGCACCAGGTTGGGGTTGTTGTACTTGTAGAGCACGCTGCGGTCGCCCAGCACGCGGCCGGCGGAGTGCACTCGCTCGGCGCTGGGCTTGGCGGCCACGGCCACGATGCGGTGTCCCGGTTCCGACCCGCCTAGGTTTAGCGACCACGTTTTTTGGGCTACCACTGCCTGCAGGATGAAATAGAATTTTAAGTATATACATAGATACCTTACGCCCTACAGCAGTTATAGCTTGGCCATAACTGCTGCGCACTCTCTGAGGTATGCGCGCGGCGAGACGGGGGGACGCGCTCTGTCAGTCCGCCGTCAACGCTCGTGGCGGCAGCTAGTGTCATTTGCGTCGGACCGTCAATGTCAGACGCACATGAGATAAAAATTCAAAGATGGGTCGTGCGTTATCTCGTGATGTAAAAACCGTAATTTTTAAAGTGGCTGAATATTTTAAGAAAAAAAAAGCAGACCGAGAAAGCTTTGAATTCAAAAGTGATGCGAATATTGCCAAAATCGTTGCGGAGGCTACGGGCACATGAGTAAAGAAACGGAACAGAGACAAAGCTACATACAAATGCGCTGTGATAGGTACATCACTACAAGTGCAACGCGTGTGTGTGCGTGACCACTGGCCCCTTGTCACGTATGAGCCGAAACCGCTTCAAACTAGATCAGCCAGTGGTCAATCTCAGGGCTTGCAGGCGTGACACGACGCTCGAATGTCGTGCGTGTTTTGTTTTGTTATCGAGTTTCTCACATAATACGTAGTAATATTTTTGTTTTAGTATTTAAAAAGTGTTGTAAATATGGTTGTACATTGTACTGTGTGTGATAATACCTCCTGACAATTTTATTGCATTTGTTGAATTGCTTGAGCAAAAATTTTGCGAATATTTTGATCTTCATCAGTGGCGGGCATTGGTTTTATTTTGAGGTAGGCAGTAGATACTTACTAATGTGTTTTATTCAAGAAAATCAGTAGTTTTGAACAATAACACACAATTATAAGTACCTACTGCCTACCTCATTTAATTTAACTGGTAGGCACTGCCTAATTGCCTATATGCACTGCACGCCCCTGATCTTCATGTACAAATTGTTAATATTGGTAATGACATATTAGCACGTTTGCAAGATTGTACAATATTACATTTCATATGCCATGTGATTATTTCCCATTGGATTATTTGAAAAAACTTTATATTAGATTTAGAATTTATCATTCGATTAAAAGACACAACAAATTATTAAAAACCAAAAGTAATAAAAAAAATATTTAGAGTATGTAATTTGTAAAAAAAATAACCTATTTTAATAAAAAATGTGAAAAAAAGAACCCTTCTTATCAAAAAATCTTTGGACATTCACAAATTTCTTACAAAAGTTCTCTCACTCGATCACTCAAACTCCCATGCACAAAAAGGAATAAGACAAAATGTATTAGGAAATGACATACCTTTCCATCATATTTAAGCGCGTACCCCTGTACTCTCGCCGTGTTCTTCTCTGCCACATAAATGAACATGTTCTCTACCAACGGGGCCGCGGATACTGGGAATATCTGTTAACAAAAAAAACCCCTCAACATAAATAACAAAGAGTTTGGATCTCTGCTTAACGACTAGCGATATTCTAGGAAGGAACTTGTAAATAATTGTCATACAACACTTTAATTAAAGGTCTAATATCGAAAGTCATTTGGTGTTGACTGTCAACTGATAATTTACACAATTTCTTTACATAAGTACTGGATATAAGCATGTAGGTAATTTAATTTTCAAATGTTACTAATAAGAGTCTTTTGTGCGTGGGATCTCCCAGCGTAACCTATCTCCGCCCAGAAGCACAAAAATACTGGGTGAGTAAATTTGGGTTGTCAACGATTTCTTTAAGATGTGATCCGCCTCGCATTCCAGGACTACGTAGGCGGTAGTTTCGTCCACTGCAGAGAGGGCGGTCTATGTTGCATATGGTGTTTGAAAATCGTCGATATATTACGTCACGGTCGTAGGGACCCGAAGGGAAGAGGAAGGGTTATGCTAAATATATGTACGTGTAAAAAGATAGGGAATGACGAGACACAAAGGGGACAATGACGACGACGGGGTCGATAATGACGATATTTTGCATGACGTAATATGTGGATAATTTCTTCTCGTCGGGGCGATGAGTATACGTCGAGTCAGTCTGTGCCCCTGACCCGTTGTCCGAGGTTAACGACAAACGCGGCAACGCGATGCGATGCGACGTGATGCGACGCGACGCGAAAATATCATTACGTCGCGTCGCTGCACGTCGCGTCCCGTCGCCCACCTAGGACAATGCGTGAAAGTCAGCCACTTACTTGCAGATTCTCGTATCTATCCAACAGTAGTAACGCGTGAAGTTTCTTCTCGTCGGGGCGATGAGCATACGTCGAGTCAGTCTGTGCCCCCTGAGAGAATCAAACCACTTACTTGCATATTCTCGTCTCTGTCCAGCAGTAGCAACGCGTGAAGTTTCTTCTCGTCGGGGCGATGAGTATACGTCGAGTCAGTCTGTGCCCCCTGAGAGAATCAAACCACTTACTTGCATATTCTCGTCTCTGTCCAGCAGTAGCAACGCGTGAAGTTTCTTCTCGTCGGGGCGATGAGCATACGTCGAGTCAGTCTGTGCCCCCTGAGAGAATCAAACCACTTACTTGCATATTCTCGTCTCTGTCCAGCAGTAGCAACGCGTGAAGTTTCTTCTCGTCGGGGCGATGAGTATACGTCGAGTCAGTCTGTGCCCCCTGAGAGAATCAAACCACTTACTTGCATATTCTCGTCTCTGTCCAGCAGAAGCAACGCGTGAAGTTTCTTCTCGTCGGGGCGATGAGTATACGTCGAATCAGTCTGTGCCCCCTGAGAGAATCAAACCACTTACTTGCATATTCTCGTCTCTGTCCAGCAGTAGCAACGCGTGAAGTTTCTTCTCGTCGGGGCGATGAGTATACGTCGAGTCAGTCTGTGCCCCCTGAGAGAATCAAACCACTTACTTGCACATTCTCGTCTCTGTCCAACAGTAGTAAGGCGTGAAGTTTCTCTTCGTCAGGGCGATGAAGCAAAGTGCTTTGCAGAAGTTGGACGTCGAGATCCAGACGCCGCTCGCCCACTAGTGTGCCGCGGATTGGGTTCAAGCTTATTATTAAGCCATTGCCGGTCTCCTGTTTATGGACACAAGGAATTAATTACTTAGTTTAGCGCAAAAGTTAAAGTTAACAAAAATCGCTGAAAATCAGCGTCGTGATACCTAGCATGGCAATGATAAAAAGATTTTTTTTGACACATTGTTTTCTTTCTCATTCTTTTTCGTGTATTTACAACAACACATCAAAATATTACTATAAATGATGCATATAAATGTATAACATAAATGATGACTGCATTTGATACGCGTAGTACGCACTAATGCAAATAATTGTAGTTTTTGTTTCATCGAAATCGGGTAAGGATTTCTAAAGTTAAAGCACTGTAAATATTTACCGCTATTTAAAATTTGCGTTCCTTCGCGCGCTGCAGCGCTCGTGTAGCGTGACGTCATTGCAGCAGGCATTATGTAACCACCATATTCTTGGAAATAAATGATTTTGATTTCATTTGATTTGGTGTCATCTCCTATTGCGGCTGATTCGGAGATCCTGCCGCGGAGGCCGTACTTTTACTAGCGTCTTATCAGTGTTGACGCAACGCAAAATTTACTTAACGCTGATTGGACACTGCCACGACATCGACGATCGAAAGACGCTAGTGTGGGGGAGGCCTAACAGTTAGGTGTACTTGGTACCAGTGACGGATTTAAAACTTTGCCACCAGTAGGCTCAGACGTTCTTTGGGGGAGGTTTACGTCCAGCAGTGGTCTATTGACAAATCCAGAGGGCCTAGCGCGAAAGTGTTTCTTTCGTTCGGTCGTATAAACCTAACAAATTAAAATGGCCAGTCTCATGTGTCAATCCTTTGATAAAATATGACCAACTTAATCTAGCCGTGTAAAAACCCCGACTGTTTTCAATCGGTCATAGATTGTCAAACCTTTGGTTAGGGGGAATAGATGTTTTAGAATAGAAAAGAATAGAAAAATATTTATTTGACACACACAGAATACAAAAGGAAAAATATTTACAGGATAATATCTTAATCTTATCTACTTATTAATAAAAAGCAATATGTGGCAAAAAGGGCCCCTTAGGCTCAGCATTTGTCGTGACAGTCAGGGACGCATCACGACGCTGGTTTTCAGCAGGGACCCGGACAGTAGGCTTTTAATTTGATCGGTTAATACGACCGACCGAACGATAAAAGTCGAAAAGAACGAATGACTTATTTATATTTTTATAAATAGGGATTCATTGTTATCATGTAATGTATCAATGTGTCATTTGTGGTGAGAAATAAACAATTTTATTTATTATTTATTATTATAAACTTTCGCGCTAGGCCCCCTGAAGTGATCGGTACCTCGTGTTTCCCGACGATGGTGAGGTAGGCGTCGTGCGGCGGGTGGCGCGCGGAGCGACGCGTGTAGAGCGTGGCGCGCGTCGCGTCTAGCCCGGCCTCGTGGCGCGACCACAGGATGCCGCCCGACAGGTTATCCATGCCGAATATCTGGGGAACACTCTACGCTTATACGGCAGCTCGAATTCTTTACGGTTACACATTAAACCTAAGAATAGGTTGTGGACACCAATCATATATCATTATCAGACATCATTTATTAAATCTGACAACTTATTTCAGGCCCGCTAACCCGGTACATTATCATTTATTCGAAGAATCTCGATTTTTGTTTGCTTCAAAACCAATAAGGAAGAGGTGCGTTTTAACAGCAAATAAAAAGTAAGTCAATGAGGGTTTTCGCGAAAATTTACGCCACCAGTTGGCGCCATTTTGACAACAGATCTCCCATCCCACGTGATCCCACTAATACGCTCGCTGTTAAATGATTTATAATAGTTTTTGCACTGTTTTTTTAAATCTCCTATTGTTATTTAAAAATAGATAATTCACTTAACAACGAATACTAAACAAGTTTAGCTATTACTTGCACTTAGGTTATGTTTAATAACACATTAAGACAGAGACCTAAAACTATATTTTTTTTACGTTTCTCTACCACCGAGTCTTTTGGCAGCTCGTAATAGTCTTTATAAAAAAAAACCTTTGCATACAAGATTATTATCAAACGGTCTCTACGAATGGCTACAAGGCATTGTTTTAATAAACGTATTTTATCCTTAGACCTCCCATTTTTGAGCACATTAGGAACTGAAAAACATTATGGCATTTCGATTCTTATAAAATATTTATTGTATTTAATTAAGAAATACAAAAACTTCAGACACGAAAATATAGAGGCACCGATCCTTTTACAGGTTTCTGGACCTGACGTCTCAGTGCTGCCACCTAGTGAGTGTCATTTCAGAAAACTCTCATTGATTGGTGGTGTCAACTAGCCTATTCAACCAATGCAATCAATTTCAAGTGCAGTTGGTTGCGCGGCGCCGCGCGTGGTCAAGCATCAAAGCAATTCAGATGACAAGTCGGACACCACATGGCAGTCGGATCCTCATTTTTTCACTGCTTCGTTCGTTTGCACGCCAGAAGTCGCGTGGATCAACTAAACAGGTCGATACTTGACCATTGAGGTATAACGTACTAGCGTAATAGAGAACACATCGCGAACTAAATGTTTCAGCCAAGCATTGTAGCCCGGTGGACTACGCGCACAACAAGCAGACAATAGATTCATCAAGATACCGGCGATGGAGAAGCGACGATCGCATCTAGCTTTAAGTGAACACGTGATCATGTAAACGATCCAAAGTAATAATTTAAAATCTCTTTACGCACGTAAGAATCTACGTGCTTCAACGCGCGACCACCTGAACGTAGCCTTATATAGAAGCGATAAAAACGTCTCATCAAGTAAGGGGCCTTAGAGATTCACCTTTTAGGAACTTAATTAGGTATATTTAAAGTAATTTCGATCATTTATACGCTACAAGAGTATTTGTGAATTATGCAACGGCTGATTCAAAATTCTAACCATGTTGTTCAGACAAGGGCAGGTCAACCTACCTTAAAAGTTAATGGTCATTCAACAGATTTTCAACTTTAAGTCTGAGAAATAGAGACTAATATCGATTGAGAAAATTTGACGTTTTGTGGTAGGTTAACCTGTTCTATACCTATATGTAGCTGTTTCTGTATATTTGTATAAGACAAATAGTCACTATCCTTACCTTCCCGACGTCAGTGACTATCACGATAATCTTATGCAAGTTGAAGTAGTCCCGGACCAGGCCGGTTGATGTGTCCTGAGCGCTAGTCTCCGCTCCCTGCAAGCTGTGTATGAGGGTCTGCAACTGCTGGAACTGGGTCTGCAGGCGGCGGGAGAAGGCAGCCCATACCGAACCTAGGACACAATTCATACTCTGTTGGAAGTTTCTGTATTTATTTAGTGGAGAATTATTGGTGCCCGCGGCTTCGCTCGCATGGAATACAGCTTGTCATTTCTCCATTAGATGCAAATAAAAATAGTAGCATAAATTTTCTATGGTTCAAGCTATCTTCGTAACAAATGTAATTAACATAGGTTAAGTAGGTTTTCCGTGAAAGCGTAACAGACAGACAGAGTTACGTTCGCATGTATAACAATATACGAATAGTATGAATAGTTGCCGTCGAATAAATATTACAAAATTCAGTCGCCAAGCTTCGTCATTGTATAATTTTAGGCAATAAAGATTTCCTAATGTATGTATGTACACCCTAAGATTTGTATTTTGATCTTGCCCTGATAAATGTGCGACAACTATTAGTAACGCATATTCTTCAGAATCAAGAATTATTTAGTTGTTATTCAAAAACCGGCCAAGTGCGTGTCGTGCCACGCGCTGTATAGGGTTCCGTAGTTGCAGTCGTTACCACAATATATAAGGTCCGATTTTATTAGTGTTCATCCTGTTAACCTGTGACTATATAGGTGAAAAGCAATCGTAAAAACCAACTTTCAAATGTCTATCATAAAAACTAAAAAAGTTAAAAATTAATTACAAAATAACAACATCGACTTCATATTGCATAAACTCATCCTATCTTCCACTCTTTCTCGCTCTGACAAGGGGAAGGAATAAGACGGATAATCAGATGGTTAAACGTAGCAAAGATAGGACGAGTTTATGCAATATGAAGTCAATGTTGTTGATTTTTAACTTTTTTAGTTTTTATGGTACACATTTGAAAATTGGTTTTTACGATTGCTTTTCACCTATATAGTCACAGGTTAACAGGATGAACACTAATAAAATCGGACCTTATATTTCAGGAATTACTTGGGTCAATCAACTTTTATTTGTCCTGTAAGTACTATGTTTTGTCCCTGACCAATAATCGCAGTTCTAAAGAAAATTAAGTGGTTTTTTGGCATATGTCGCATTTATCTTATTATTAAGCAAACATACGAGTAAATTATTTTAAATAAATCACTATTAAACTGGAATTTTAATGGTTGTCCAGGTGACAAAATATCTGGATGTAGCGTTTTTTTATTTGTCCCCCAGTAGCTGTTTACAATGAAACATTACTCTATACAAAAAAATATTATATGGCAATTAATTACGCTTGTACATAATTATTCATTACAATGTTCACTAAGATGCTAGCATATAGATTTTTGTTTGTTTCATAATTTTACCGCATTTTTTGCATGTTCGTTTTGGTCCCTATTATATTTTATTATTCCGACTTCCACCGGACAACGGTAAAAAAGTTCCGAAACCGAAACATAGATGGAGTGATCAGTGCCTTGACAATAAGTCAGTGGATTTGGTGACAACACTCATCCAACCGCCATTTTGATTTCATCATTGCCGCGGTGTCAGTCGGTCGCGCGCGTTTTGAAAAAGTGCGTGGCTTTTTTGTGTGTCTACCGGACAACCAGCACAAAAACGTAAGTATTTGATATATCATAGTAAATAAAAGTGAAATATATTCTATTTTATCTATATTTTTCACTGTGCGTAAGACCTAATTCAAAATATCATTATTTATTATCAGAAAGCGCAAAGACTGATCAATGTCACTCGGACAACCAGTCACTTGGACAACCAAAATCGTTGTCCGTGGGACATTTTGGTTGCCACAAGCAACAGCTAAGTACAAGTTAGAGTCAAAAAAGTATTTAAGCTGATTAAAGAGGCTGTTAATGTTTGTAAGTTCATTAGTAAGAGTTGTCACGTTTATAGGTCTGTTCATTATTTAGTCATTTATTGTAATGTTGATTCTTTCGTAAAAAAATATAATAAAACTAAAAATTATTGTCATACAGTTGTTTTTTTAACATAAAAATAACAAATACAGGCGATTTCAATCCTAGTATCTCCTTTGAACTACCGAGTATGTCCTATGGACGACCGTATATGTCCACTGGACAACCATTTTGTCCCTGTCTCCTAAAGACACATTATCGTCAATTTTACTTAAAAAAAACAGTGGGGTTTACAAAATTTTGAAATATGAATGTAACAATTAAAAGTGAAACAAAGAGTTTTAAATATCACGTATTAATTATTATTTTACAAGTTAAATGAAGAGTTCGTTACATTTAAAGTTTGTCGTTGTCCAGGAGACAATATAATTGGAAATAACTTATCAATTAAAAGTCACGTCTTTTATTTATGGAAGACAAATTGAAATCCATCCTATATTAAGTGAGAATAAAGTGACGATTCACAATTTGACTGAATTTCAAATGGTTCAGAAGTCTATTTAGTTAGTTGTCCAAGGGACTATCTTAACTAAAGTCATGTGGATTTGGGAGTCAAATTTTCTATTTTATTTAAATAAATCGTTCTGCTCTATGTGAATTCTTAAAATATAAATAATTATCTAAAGAAAAAATGTTAAAATATAAAAAAAATCGAATAAAATTAAAAAAATAAAATTTATCATTGATGTACACTTAAAAGTTGATTGACCCACTTAATTTAAGTCACTTTTAATGTCTTCCTGTAACGAATTTTTGAATGACTATTACTCTTAAACTAACTGGTCTAGGACCTATTCAACGATACCCCACATGATGGGATAGACTATGAAAAAAAAACATCCCCACGTTATTTTATCAATAGCTACGCAGAAGTTGTTAACACACAGGAGGTGGAACTTATCTTAGGTACAAGAAAGGTGTGTGCGTAGACTGTAGCCATGTATTAAAATGGTTTTAATTGGCTCAGAAGCTAAATTAGTAAACAAAAAGGCCCCCGACTATAGGGCTATAAGTAAACTAACAATAAATATGAAAATATTCCAAAAGGTAGAAATAAACAGAAAGAAAAAGTTTGTGTCAACACCCGAGTATCTCTGGTGAGAGATTTGAACACAAAGTCTAAGTTCTAAGACGTGTAAATTCACATACACACCCACAATCTACTAATACTTACTATACATCTTGGCAGCTAGAAATAAGAAAAAACTAGATTAAACCATTGTCAATATATCATCCATCATATCCCTCTACCCATTACATTATCATTATTGGTACTGATTTAATATTAAACGTTAATATAACTTTCTTTTGCCAAAATAAGAATTATAGAACATCAATAAAACATGTTAAATGAACTGTCCTCCTCCTCCTATTTTTTAGTAACGTTCCGTTTTCGACACCATAATCTTAAGTCTGTGGAGTCGAAAAGTTGTTAGATGTCGTCTACTCCGGTTATAGTTAAACTTTCTACAATAGGCTAGTTGACACCACTAATCATTTGACATACTTTTTATGTGCTGTAAAACGAACGTCTGCCTTATAATTTGTATGGCAGTAGGAAGCTATGACGTCATTGTTTACAGGACTCAACTGCTTGACTTTTTATTGATTTTGAGAAAAACAAAAATCAAATTATTCTAATAAATGATAATGTACCGGGTTATCAGTCCCTAAATAAGGTGTCTGATTTAATAAATAATGTCTTAGAATTATTTATGATTGGTGTCCACTAGCCTATTATGAGTTTTATTCGGGGCATCTCAACTCAATAGGGACAACTCAAAGTAAAAAAATTGACTCAAACCTTCTTTTTGATCAAACTCGGACTCGATGGCGGCGTCGAGGTCAGAAACGGGCAGGTCGACGAACTCAACGGCCACAACGTTCGCTAAGGCTTCTTCGCGAGTCCACAATACACGGCCTGCAACAAATGGTTTTTATTTTGATCTGTTACGTGTTAAAATCAGTCGTGGATTGATTGAACAAGTGATTAAAGCCAGTAAAATAAGAAAAGAATCATGTATTTTGTTTAAAAGTTTATAATAATTGTGGAGACCTAAATGGGCGCTTCTTTATTAGACGGCACAGTGACGGCAACGGCAACGTCCCGTCGTAGGAAGAGGTAGGTGTGCAGTGATCGAATTGTTTATGGACGCACTGTAAAGTGTGTAGAGAATGATCAAGTTGTTCATGAACGCACTGTGCGGTGTGTTATCAGTAATCCAGTTAGCTATGGACGAACTGTGAGGTATGGTGTCAGTGATCCAGTTATCTATTGACACAATGTGAGGTGTGTGAATAGTGATCCAGTTGTCTATGGACGCACTGTGAAGTATGTACACAATGATACAGTTGTCAATGGACGCACTGTTAAGTTAATGATCACTTGGGCAGTGATTAGTTATCTATGGACGCACTATAGTAAATCAGTTGTCAATGGACGCAGTATGTCATATTTAGTGACTGACCGGCTTGCTGCATCAGATGCAGCGAGTCGTCGGCGGCGGTGACCAATAAGCGGCAGGCGTGCAACTCGCGCGCCGTCTTGCTGCACAGCACGGCGGCAAACTCGGGCTCGGGTAGTCGCAGCGAAGCGTCCGAGCAGCGGATCTCGCTCACCTCCTTACCGGTGGACGAGCTGTGAGCTATTAGGGAGAATCCCTGTGGAGGATTTGATAAAAAACTGAATTGGCAATTGCAGCGAATGTTTTTTATATAAATCTTGACGGAGCGGATCGGGTCGTTTTGGTGCACTACGGACGGTGCGGCTTACTAGCTTCAAACATAGACGCTCATTCGATGCTCTGTGTATGCGCCGTGAGTAGAAGGCATCAATGACTACGAATATAGCGACACGGCATCAAATCCCGATCTACTTTCGCTATCAGATAGATTTTGAATTTATAAAAAAAACTTAATCCAACCAAACATGGTAATTTTTTAATAATCATTAATCTGAATCTGTACCAAAGGTAGTAAGTGGTCTATGGTGCAGAAAGCTTCTTTAAAAATGCCTATTGACTTAATAGTGATTGGAAATGTAACTACTGACAAGCTAAGTGTGCCAAACATTAGCCATGATTCATCACTCAAATGAATGTGATGATGGCTTTATTACCTAAATACATTGTACCAACCTTAACTTCATCTGTCCACGTCTGCAACACCATAGGGCCATTAGTACCATCTACCAATGCGACACTGGCCGACTGATCAGCAATGGCAACGCTTAACACCTCAAACTCATTGTTTTTAATCAGCACAATCTTTTTATCTCCAACAATAAATCCTGGCTGAATACTATTAGCGTCTAGAGGCCTGAGGCTTCCGTCATCAGTAGAAATGTACTGGGAGAGAGGTTTGCTTATAATCTGGACTGCATTTGAGGTTACGTCTAGGGAGAGCAGCAGTTGACTTCCCATGCTTCCAGACACACAGCTGTAGTACGGAGGCGAAAGCACACATCTGCAAGCAAAAAAGTTTGCTTTCATCTTGTTTATCATTAGAAAAAAACCAGCAGAGTGCCAGAAGAACACGCACTCGAAAGGTTCCGCACCATTATCTATCAAAACGGATAAAAAAAAATAACTTTGTTATATTGGAGCCCCCTTAAATATTTATTTTATTCATGTTTTGAGTATCTGTTGTTCTCGGCAACAGAAATACATCATCTGTGAAAATTTCAACTGTCTAACTATCATGGTTCATTAGATACAGCCTGATGACAGACAGACAGAGTCAGGGGAGTCTTAGTAATAGGGTCCCGTTTTATCCTTTGGGTACAGAACACTGAAAAAGGATGATAGTAATCTTATGAGTCCAAATGTATATTAAGCCCCATGTAAGGCATAACAACTGTGGTATCTTACCCATCGTTAGTCCAAATAGCTGGCAACTGGGATGTGGAACCGCGATTCTGGCCGGTCATCAAGTTGTACATGGAGACCTCAAGGTGGGAGCCGAACACGGGTAGCATGTGCACCAGGGTCCCGTGCTGCACCCACCACTCGGAAAAATCTGCGTGTTCGTCCTTTTGCAGGGTCAGTGACCATTCCCATAGGAGAACACCTGTAATGTGACAATGTTACAGTAATAGAACGAAATAGAAAAGACCCTGAGACTTCACTGAGAATGGATACAATGGATATGCAATGGATACAGCTCAGTGGGTGTAACTTATTCATTAAACATTTTTGTATTTATAGTAATTTATTCAGAATTTTTAGAAGAGGAAATCTTTAGGGCCGAAATACATAACCGCGTTGCGGCGCCGCGCCGCATCTCAATTCTCAACGCGCCACCGAGCGTTGCGTTGCGGAGCCGCAAAACAAAGCGTTTTACTGCCGACCTGTAGGGCAACCATTATTTTATGAGTTTTAAACGTTGGTGGACGTATCTCTAGCATGGATCGCAATAAATGTATTGCTCTTTTGTTGTTAAGAACACATTACACCAATTTAAATAGACAACAGAGTAGATACATCCATTTGTGTGTGACGTCATACGCTGGAATGCGCGGCGCGGTGCGCACCGCAAAATATGATATAGCGGCGGGCGGCCCGGCGATTTTGGCGGTGCGGTGCCGCAACGCGGTTATGTGTCTCGGCCTTTAGAGGAGGCCTTTGTCGGAAGACAAGCTGGCAAAATAGCATAGAGTTTAAAAAAATGTGTTAAACATTTAAACAGCAATAAAGGCTATTCATTTATTTTATATTCAGAATTTTAAGCATTTTAACATTAAAATGTTACAAAAATAAATCATACTCAAGTTTTTAAACTGAGTTGCTATCAGAGTACTGCAAATATGTTTGTTTATAGTAAAAAATATGCAATGATGATTGAATAATGATGAATCCCTTTGCCAAAAAAGGGGCCTACGGACCAAGAATCTTAACCGATATTAAGAATTAAAACTATTTTTCTAAGCTTGCAACACTTAAGCCGGATTGTGGCTTCATAATTAATAAAACTGATCACATGTAATAAATAATAAATACATTTGTTAATTACTTTAAAGGCTTTACATTTGGATATGGTTATAACTTATAACTATACAGTGCTGATGATGATATTTAGCCTGAACTAGGTGGAACCCATGCTTAAGGTGTGAGAGATCTTCATATTCAGGTTGTACAGATTAGCCAGAATTGAACTTAAGTAGAATTTAATTAAATAAGGTAAAATTAGAGTCCCGAAGTATCTATACTACCTACCTGTGGTAGAGTCCCACCCTCTCACTAGATATGGGTTGGAGCCAGACACAGTCACCACTTTGTCTGTCACATGCAACAGCTGGATGTTGCCCGTGGAGGCGCTCTCCAACACATGACGCCATACCACTTGTCCTAAAACATTATCAACTAATTAATGCAGGGCCAACTACTGTTGAATGAGCATTTGCACCTAAGTCATGGATGTTGATACAAAAAAAAGTATGTTTATAAGTTATCTAGTCACTATAACACAAGCTTGCTTAAATTGGTGCTAGATAATTGGTGTGATTTTGAAAAACCAATTTAATTTAAAAATGACTGAAAATAAATGTCATAGTGTCCTGTATGGAGCACAATAGAAGTAAACATTTTTTTAAATCAAGTGTTAAAAGGACTTATACAAGACAGCACATCATAACCAAAAACGTTTGGAGATCTACTGATTATCATAATTTAGAATGTGTTTTAGGTTAAAATAATATAATGTAGTAGGTATGCAAATAACCCCTGTTTTCCTGTTATTTCATTTGCAAAAAAACAAGCTCAAATAACTTTGAGACACAGTGATCAGTTACATTGTAAAGGTTTTATAAAACTAAGCAAAATTTGAGTAAATAAACTCCTGATTTAAATATACATACATCTAAGCTTGCCTTATAATCATAACAAGAAAAGACAAATATGATGCACTCATTTTGTAATTTAAAGTCTAACATTCCATTGGCTAATTTATTTTACGCTTTATTAGGGTAGTAAAATTGCTAATAATCAGTAACACTAATTAAAAACGGATACAGTCAATAAAAATCAATTACCTGTCTTCAGATTCAAAGCCGCCAATACATTCTCTTCAGTTGCCACAATAATTTTCTTGGCCGTGGAAACTGTGTCGAACTGTGAGAATTTTATCCTTCCCACGTATGTTTGACGCCTGAAAGTGAAAATTTCATTAAAAATTCACCAAACTATGAACCTTCAGTGACATGAATTTTATAACCTAAAATGTTAATTTACCAATCGAATTTGCCTATTTGATCCTCGTATATACATACTGAAAGATTAATTAAGCTAAAGAAAACAATAAACCAGTTGAAATTGTTTATAAATTTTAGTAAACCCAAAAAATTGGGCTTGATAGAAATTGACAGCACCCCCATTTCTGAATGACTGACCACAGATTAGTCAGAGTATGTGACTGACTAAAAGGAATAATGTTGTCACAATTTAAAAACGAATTTCTCCCTCATGCTGGGGCTTCACCTGCGTGACGCCTAATGTTCAAATAACGCCATGATTAGCGTTAACTAAATTAAAGCATTAAGCTACGCACTGAGTGCGTGGCCACACTTATTTGACGTTTGATTCTAGCGTCTAGTGACTTTTTTAGCGTGTGATCTGTGTGCGTCTTTAAAATAAAAAAAACGCTTCCAAGAACTCAATACTTTTCTCATTTTGTCTACTCCATCCTAACTAAATAACTATGCACTTTAAAATTTATTTGACAAAAGGTTTTTGAATGTGACCGTGTTTTAACATGTTTAGTATAGTAGGTGTAGCCACAACAACGCACTAGACGCCCGCTTAATCCCTTTGATGTGTCAAAAGTTAATGCGTCCGAGCTATCGCCTAACGTCTAATGTTATTGAAGCAAATTAGCGCACAAAGACCGGCCACACCTGCGTACTACGTCAAATAGAGCATTAACAAATGACATTAGACGCAGGTGAAGCCCCAGCATAAAGGTGAAATCACAGATTAATATGATGAAATGTCCCGTAATCGGCCCACACGATATAATTATACACCATCTCAAAAAAATAGAAAATATCTACTGGCTGTTGTCTTTTATTTACGCGAACACGATACATTTAAATGAAACTACTTTTACGGATTATTTCGCGATTTATTAACATTTTATTCGTTTTGTTTGACCGATATAGGAGAGCCCACAGTCACATGCGGGGGTGTACAGACTGGAATGTGACTGTGGGCTCTCCTATATCGGTCAAACAAAACGAAGTATAGGCGTGCGGGTAAAAGAACATATAGCCGACATCAAACATAGACGGAATACTAAGTCTGCAGTGTGTGAACATGCCTTAGATACACCCAACCATTTCATACGATTTGACCAGCCTAAAGTCCTTGCAAGAGAACGACGATTTGTTCCTCGCATGTTACGGGAGGCAATTGAAATTAGAAGACACCCGAATTTCAACAGAGAAGATGGTTGGAAAATACCACCAGCATGGGATCCTGTTTTAACGAAATCCCATGCTAGGCCCCGCACTGCAAGACCTCTAGATACAGTTAGCTCTTTTTGCGTAGATAGGAACACAAATTAATATTAACTGAGTGACGGTAGTTTATAGTTTTTCAAAATATTGTAAAGACGAATAACACCTTAGTCTACCTGTGACCACGAACGCTGTAAAGTGTTCGAAACGTCAGGTTAAATAAAATGTTAATAAATCGCGAAATAATCCGTAAAAGTAGTTTCATTTAAAAATATCTACTGATTTGGAGAAAAATACAATCAACTTAATTTAATTAATAATTTAGTGGTTTAAACGTAAAAACAATTCAATAATATTCACCCTCAAGTAAGAGGCATACAAGATGGCGTCAACATGGGAATCACACGATATAAACAAATATAAACTGAGGGCCTAGTGCAAGTGCAATAAAATGGCCGCGTCGCTTACTTTTTTCGAAACGTCAATGTTAATTTGTATTCATTTTTTTATCGATATAAATGACTTGGTTGTTATGTACAACTAAGCCCTCTGTCAATGTCAGTCGCTATCAGATTTTACTTGTCAGTCGTCATCATCTTCCGCCATGATGGTTGAGGATGGCTATTCTTTTGTTTATTATATTATTTCTTCCAAGAAACGAAGCAATTCTGGTAAAATTGGATAGTAACGAAGTTTTAGAGACGTAACTACCTATCTTTTGGTACCTGTAGAGATTGTGGGCCGAGAGTCCATATTATTTGGGTTGGGACTTATCCTTTTGTTTGCATCACATTGACCTGCCTAAACAATGGCCAGCACCACAATGGCAACAATAAATAATTAGGCATGTTTTTTGATGTGATAACGTCTCATAAATCTATGAACACCAGATGAAAAAAGTGTCACGTTCTGCGCGTGAGCGAGAGCGTAGAACAAGCGATACTGCGATAAAGAACCACGATCGGCCTAAACGTTCGGCTTGTTGTGAAAGTACAAAAAAATATTTGCCATTCATACAGTCACAGTCACAGACTCTGCGCGTGTGCGTGTGTATCCCGTCTGTGCAAGGAAACCTAAATAATTATAAATGCTATCAAGAAATTAAATGTGGCAATGGGGACATTGCCACATTTAATTAAAGAACGGGTTAACTAATATATAATAAATAAAACTACTAAGCGTTACTTATTTATTTACATGTGGCAATACTGTTTAATAAAATTCTGTTTTGCGCATAGCTCGAACCTACGCAATTAAAAAAAATATTTTAATAATATTATTTTTTGTCTCAATCAAAACGTAATTTTATTTTAAATAAAAATGGCACATGCTTGTTTTAATTTATTTATTATAGGTACGTAGCCTGCACGGGTACTTATCACTTATCAAACCATCTACTTAGTCTTATTCAGAGGACATTTGCTAGTCCGGCTCGGTTTATACCCAGTCGGAAACCAGACCGGGTTAACGCGGATTCAATCCATCGCTTATGCAATAAGGTCGTTCTTTGAACGGATTCTTGCGGATGCTTACGGATTCCGTCTGCGTATAGACCGACCTTAAGGTTAACCCGCTTTACTATCGTACGTTTGGGTGGGTGTAGAATAGTGGGTTAACCTTAGTCCCGGACTAGCAAATACACTCTGAATAAGACAGCTATAGTTTTGCTGGCAGGAAACTGGCAGACTGGCAACAACGCGGCTTTTCTTGGCGGCATTCAAGCTAAAAATTCAAACTTTTCTAGCCATTTAAAATAAAAACTGAAAGTCCTTTTCCAATCGGCATCAGCAGAACAACACGAGTAAAGACTTGAAGCGCGGTAATATTAACTTGGAAGGTGGTAATATTACCACTGTGGTTCAAGCTATTAGATGTTACATTTGAAATGCGGCATTTTTTAAACCCATGTTGTACGAGGTTGTTGGTAAGTATGTAGGTACCTATTATTTGAAATGAAAAATGATTAGTCTATGTAATTACTCAAGAGTCTGGAGTACTCGTAAATAATCAGGATTCAGCAACCATATTAGTTAGCAGTCCTGACACACAAAAACCTCATCAAGATTAATTAATAAGTTCTTGTTTTATCATAAAATAGTATGTCTAAATATCGTCCATATCTTTAAAGATCTTTGCCTCATAAAAATAAAGTAGGTTTAATACCTATATTAGGTACATCCATACTTTTAGTACCTACTTTAAGCCGAGAAGAAATCTGTACATAATGTATTATGAAGCATGTTGCAAAGTTAGTAAACGTTGTGGTACTTTATCAGCGGCAGAGGTTCCTATTTTTATTTAGGCTTTTCATGACTTTATAGTTACCCATACAGGGTGTACAAGAGAATCGGACACTATTTAAACCACGTGATCAGCTGGTGATATAAAACAACTTTTCTTAAGGGAGCAACATCGAAATCGTGATTTTATTTTCTGATGCTCCAAACATCATCATCAAGGTATACATGTAAGTTTGTATGAAGCTAAAAAAAACTCGGTTTCGATGTTGCTCTCATAGTAAAAGTTGTTGTAAATGACCAGCTGATCAAATGGTTTTAAGGAGTGTCCTATTCTGTTGTACACCCTGTATTGTAGCTAGGTAGATTCCCAAAGCAAAGCGCCATGACTAATCCTCTTAAACTTCCTAAGTTAGGTAAGTATGTTACTTTAAGTACAAATCTAATTTGATTTTTTTAGCGTCATCATCTGTTTTTATTTAGCTCGCTCAAAATCTCTAGTAGAAACTGGGATGGAAGCGAATTTTTTGAAGCGTTCGAATTCCGAATATTCGTAATCGTAATACGAAATACAATTTCCTATAGGAGATCGTATGTGATTGTTGTGAATTGGTATACGATTTGGAAATCGAATGCTTCAAAAATACTGCTCCTGTCAATAGTTCGACAAGAAAATGAATAAAAAGCTCGGCGGAATAAGTACTGGCTGTGTGCTAGCGGCTTTCACCGGGAGCATTCCAGGTGCAAGGCTCTTGCGGCGATTAATCGCTGTGGTGACCAACCAACCTTCATTGAATTTACAGACTAATACGTACTTCTACTTATTTGGATATTCTATGTACCTACTAACGTAACGTTTAATTTCGTTCTGTCTTACTCCAAAGTACTTGGTTAAATAAATCGGCTTATAGAGAGTCTTACACCAAAGATTCCGTACCATCTTATTTTACGCTTCGAGATTCTTGGCGTTATAGATAACCGATTTTTATTACACTCGATAGTTGTTAAAGTTTTGAGTTCATTCTCACACGAAAAAATTGTTAATAAAAATAAATTTCACTTTTCTGAGAGGCGAGCACGCCGGACTATATGGCGTCGCCATCTCTGAAGTTTCGGGTTTGATCCCCGGTCGGATCAATGTAGAAAACTATGTTTTCTATATTGTTTTGGGTCTGTGTGTTGTGGTACCGAAATTGTTTCTGATTTCTATAAAACAAGTGCTTTAGCTACTTACCTTAGAATCAGAGTAATTTATGTGATGTTGTCCAATATAAAAAAAAAAACTTTTAAATAAGACCTTACTTAAATTAATTTTAACGTATATTGCGTTTATTTTAACATCTTTTTGATAGTGCTGCAATTTTACTTTACCTTAAACAATAAATCCTTCGGAATAGCTCACTACTAGTCGCAAATAACAAACGTTTGGTCACTGCAAACCTTCCGCATCCCGCCGAACGAGTGTAGTTCCCTGTTTAAATGCACAGTGCAATTAAATAATATTTATTAAAGTTTATTATTAAACTGAAGTTGGTCCATATTTTAATCGTGGCCAATGCTTGAGTTATGAAACTTATGAAGCTACTTAAAAGCATGTAAGATATCTAAAGATGAATTGAGGAACAAAAGTTGGATTACGCACATAACTAGTAATTGTATTGTAAGAATAACGTTTATTTTAATAGCACAATATTTGACAAGCTTCGCTAACAACCGGTCGCGTTTGTTATTCAATTTCGACTATTATAAATTACATAATGCTACATAAATGTAAGTAATTACTGATTGATCATGATGGCTTGGATAAATCTAGGCTTGGAAAATAACTAAACTGATTTATTTTTCCAAACTGGCGATTAATGGTAAAAGACATGTTTTTATAAATAAATATAAATATTGGATAACATCACATACATTGCTCTGATCCTAAAGTAAGTAGCTAAAGCACTTGTGTTTTAGAAATCAGAAACAACGACGGTAGCGCAACACCCAGCCCCGAGATAATATACATTCTGTCAAAAAAGTTTCGGGAATTGATGATTTTTTTATTGTTCCAAATTTAAAATTATATTTTTTTTGTTGTTGTTAGATTGGCACAACTGTTTTCCATTTTGGCGCGGAGTTTGAGTTACATCTTTTTTTTTTTTTTTTTTTTTTTAATGTGGCGGGTTTGAGTTACATCTGATAATTAGATTAAATACAGTATTGTTTTTAGTTATACCATAAAGTGTGTTATTGCGAATTTCATAATGGACAAAAACATCGAACAATGAGTTTGTCTTAAATTTTTCATCTTCAATGGGATTTGAAGTTCGGCGTCTCTAAAAATGTTACAGAAGGCTAACGGTGAATCGACTTTATCAAAAACACGTGTTTATGAGTGGTACAAAGCGTTTAAAAGCGGTCGAGATGTGATGGAAGATTTGCCTCGCTCTGGTAGGCCATCAACGTCTGCTACTGAAGATAACATCGCAAAAGTGAAGTAAATAGTGACTGAAAATCCTCATTCAAGTTTGAGAGAGCTAGCCGTCGAACTTTCTGTGTCACACGAGTCGATTCGTACCATTTTAAATAATCAATTGGGTATGTATGAAACATGTTGCCACTCGGCTAGTCCCAAAAGACCTGAATTTTCTCCAAAAACTCAATCGCAAAAGAGTCGCTGAGGACATGCTAGAATGAGTCCATTCCGACCCAACATTCATGAATAGCATTGTTACTGGTGACGAGACGTGGGTTTACGAGTTTGACATGCAACATGCCTCGGAGTGGCGCCTTCCAACTGAACCGAAACCGAAGCAACCGCGCCAAACTCGATCGAAAGTCAAATTCATGTTGACTGTTTTCTTTGACTGTCGCGCTGTTGTGCACTCAGAATTCTTGCCAAAAGGTAAACGATAAAAAAGAGTAAGTATTGTTTAAGCATTATGCGGCGTTTAAAAGAGCAAATTAGACGAAAAAGGCCAGATTTGTAGAATGAAAATCTTGGATTTTGCTGCATCATTGTGAACGAATTTTTGACCAAAAACTCAACAAATACCATCGAGCAGCCACCTTATTCACCAGATATGGCTGCAGCCGACTTCTTTATTTTCCTAAACTCAAATTACCCCTTCGTGGCACCCGGTTTCGTTCGGTAGAAGACATAAAGGGGATTTCGCGGCGAGAACTGAACTCGATTCCGGAAAAAGCGTTTAAAAAATGTTTTGATGATTGGATTATTCATTGGCGTAAGTGTATTCGCTTCTGAAGGAGCATATTTTGAAGGTGATAAAATAAATTTGGATGAATAACTAACATTTTGTGTATTATTAATCTTTTCCCCGTACTATCTTGACAGAGTAGTAGATAAGTTCGTTTTTCATAATGACCCGACCGGCGATCGAACCCGGAACCTTAGAGATGGCGGCGCCATACAATATTGTCCGGTGTGCTCGCCTTTCGGCAACGGAGATCGTCAAATATTATTTTTCACTATTTAATAATATCTTGGAATACTTTTAGTCATTAACGTAATTTATTAAACCAAAATATAAAGCTTCTTGCAAAAATAAGAATTAGATAAGGTAATTTATGTCAAATAATAATTTGAAGTTATTATTACTTTGTGATAATTTTACGAAAAATAAGGTTTAGTTTATAATCTGATTAGTTCTGTATAGGCGATATCTTTTGCTTTAACTGTTTTTTAAGAAGCATGAGTATTTAGTCACCTACACCGTGTAATACGTGAGTAACGTTGAGATAAATAGTTATGTTTACATGATTCGCCAGCTTTTTTTTTGTGATGTAACTACTATCGATTTCCGGACTTTTTTCTATACTACTTGTACTTAAAAGACGATGCTTCTTGCCAAAATCTATGGCTTTAGATAAACGGGAACTACCAAGTTAAATCAAAACTTAGTAGTTCCCGTTGACCTAAAACCATAAAATTGTAGGTATCAAAATATGCGGTATAACCATCCTGCCTGTATGCTAAGTTTAATAAAAATAATACCTATCTATCTTGTCTCAAGCACCTTAGACAAATTAATACGGCTTTAAGTATAGTAGGTAAGTAATGTATATTGACCCGTAAATGGAGGGTTCACGTGATGCGTCGCGACCAAGAAGGACTGCGTGAGGGTCGGTGAAGTGGTCTCATAGTGTCAAGGAGAAACCTAAAAACTATGAATTGGCCATTGTATAGTATGTGTTGGATTGGACTCGCGCATTGGCTTGGCTGGTTTTTAGGGTTCCGTAACTGTCTGTCTATCTGTCCGACTGTCACCAGGCTGTATCTCATGAACTGTGATAGTTATAGAGTTGAAATTTGAATTCACAGGTGATGTATTTCTGTTGCCGCTATAACAATAAATACTAAAAAAAATCACATTACTTGTATGGGGGGCTCCCATACAAGTAACGTGATTTTTTTGGCCGTTTTTATAGATAATGGTACGGAACCCTTCATGCGCGAGTCCGCCACGCACTTGGCCGGTTTTTTATTTTATTTCGACACAAAGTTTGACGCTTGTATGATATATTTGTATTGTCTTTGCAAAAAATAATAAGTATTATTAAAAATCGTTTTATTCTAATTTGGATTCGGATTGAAAAGAGAGGCATGTAACGAGGAGATTGTACACATTAACCCACAACAGCTAGATTCATGAAACAGCAAGTCCTTAAATATCACATGAGAAATAAATTTCAAATAGTTTCTAAAATAACACCGTAAAAAAACTACACAGTTCAGTTTTAACAGGGCGAGCGCTGCAGCGCGCGTACCGCAGCGTTGCGCACCGTGGTGCATTGCCGATGTCCACAGCGCTGCAACGCTAGCGTAGCGACAGTAAAACGTAAATCGTGCCCTTTTTATACTGGAGCACTAGCGTAGAGACATTAATTTAATTCAAATTCAAATGCGTTTATTTCGAATTAAGTGTACAATGGATCTTACAATATGTTTTGGAACGTACTTAATTACCCTTTTCAATGTAAATACGCGTTTTTTTGTGTTTCATAAATTGGTTGAGAAGCACTAAGTTTGTTAGTCATTGTTGTTTTAATATGTATCCGTATTCGTTGTTGTTGTCGATTTCGGACACTGGGTAGCTATAATTATTCCCAGTTTTACCTATACCTACTTATTGTTTGTTTTATTTTCATACCATTTTTTTGAATAAAAGATCACAAAAATAATATTAAATGGAAGTCCAGAGATAGATCACCCCTCGTACATGAATCACCCCATGTTTTTCTGTTATTGTTTTTTTTTATAACTTAGATGAATTATGAATGGATTCTTTTTGGCACAATGATTCCATTCAGGTGTGTTGTCTGGTGCATATTTAGTTAATTATAGTCTAATTATTATTAAAGGTTGACAATTCCTGGTTCCTGTTTCGATTCTTCAGTCGATTAAATCTAACTGCTATAGTTCACGTTATTTTCCTTTGGTAACTTTATATTAAACTTCCGCAGCCTTAATTCAGCGGTGCAGCAAGTGTGCTATTTTAATTAAAAGAGTTTATTATTTCTATAAATATATTATAAATATGCACAAGACAAAACACTATTTAATATTGTCAAAGTTTCGAACATCCATGTGTTACGTAAGACTAAGGAGATGTACTTTGGTAAGGTACCCAACCAATTTTGCTAAAGGAGTCTTCTTAGCCCACCCCAACGATAGGTTTTTAATATCGTAGGCCCGACTTGCGTATAGAGTCGTCATCTGGATCCGGTTCGTTAAGTTGTGCTATGAAAAGTGGATATACCTACCACCGAGAACACACGAGTATGTCCAATCCTTCTTACCAACCCACTTAAAAAAAATAAAAGGTTCTCAATTTAATTGACTGTTGTTTTTTCACTGACCAATTCCTTAAGGACGTCTTTTCCTCCGCCCCAAACGTTGTCAATAAAGTGTTACCCCGCATCACATAATGCCATTAAAATAACGTGACATTGGACGCTCTTTCGTCAGACAGCACACAGCTGACGATAAGAAGCCAAGGCAACGGCATCAGTAAGGAAGAAATTTATAGAATTTTACGAACGCCTTTTTCCATCTACCTCATACTGCGACACGGCACTTCCAAATATTTAGCGTGCCGGTGAGTGTGTTTTGCGTGCCTCTAGCAGTTATTAAGACATTGTTAAATACAGGGCGACATGTTTAACGAGAAAATCACATATATGATGGTCTGCCCATTAATTAGTATAGAACCAACGTCGCAACATGTAAAAAAAGATTTTTTTGATGTAAGACTAGGTTTTTCCTCTCGTGCAATAATCAAAGTTAATTATTTTAGTGGGTATCCTCATTTACAACCATGTATGTAAATAATAACATTCTCATGCATTTAGTTTGTTAAGAATATCTGAATATTTTTTTATGATTTCGATGTAAGTTTTTAGATTAAATTTGCAGCAAATAACGTGGTTTTATAGAGTGACCTATATTTTGTATGCCCTGTATATAATTATTACTCGTAGTTTATACATGAAGGTTATGAACATGAACATTTACTACTTACAAAAACAGGTTGCATCTGTGTCTTTATTTGTTCATCTGGTCGAACAGTTTCAGGTTCAATAGCTAATTGAAGGTGACAGGCACGGCGACCTTCCCAAAAGGTCGCGAATTCAAGTCTCAGTCTGTGACCATGCTAAAAGTATTTAAAATAAAAGTACGACTTCATATAAAGTAGGTATGCAACTCTTGAGTCTCGGTGAAGGAAAACTGGAATATTAATTTGCCAAAACACTTGGTAGTGTTGGGACGTACTCGTAGATGGTGAGGGTAGGAGCTATTAGGATTCCAAAGATTTTCATTTCGCGATAAGGTGAATCAGTAGCCGAGTAGTGGTAGTGAATAACCATGGTCAAGCCGAAAGGAACCCAGAGAGTGGGCTCTCCGTGGGCTTGGGTAAGACATTGGAAGTGCCTTTAGTGGTTGGATAGGATTACACGTCTTCATAATTTTCCTCTACCACTGCTTCGGGTCAATATTGTGGGCTATCAGTGCAAAAAACTCGGTCACTGTTTTCAGTCTAGTGTAAAAATTAAGAAATTATGATTCATGATTATATCCATGCTCTTCACTTCTACAGCGTGACATTCATGTTGCAGACACATGAGAAGAGAATTGACGCTCTGTCTATCCTCTGTCATCGAATTTAGTGCACCTTGGTTAGCTTCCCCTTATGCTGGGGCTTCACCTGCGTGACGCCTAACGTTCAAATAAAGGCATGATTAGCGTTAAATAAATTAAAGCATTAAGCTACGCGCTAAGTGCGTGGCCACACTTATTTGATGTTTAATTCTAGCGTCTAGCGACGTAGTTAGCGTGTGATCTGTGAGTGTGTCTTTAAAATAAAATAAAAAGCTTCCAAGAACTCAATACTTTTTTCGTTTTGTCTACTCCATTCCAACTTAATAACTATGCACTTTAACATATATTTCACAAAGAGTTTTTGAATGTGACCGTGTTTTAAAATGTTTAGTGTAGTAGGTGTAGCCACAACAACGCACTAGACGCCCGCTTAATCCCTTTGATGTGTCAAAAGTTACCGCCGTCTCAGCTATCGTCTAACTAACGTCTAATGTTATTGAAGCAAATTAGCACACAAAGACCGGCCACACCTGCGTACTACGTCAAATAGAGCACTAATTAACGACATTAGACGCAGATGAAGCCCCAGCATTACGAGTACGGCAACGCGGGGAACGAGCGAAAGCGACCCGCCATCATCCTGCTAAAATCGGCTGGAGGGAATTTAACTTGCAAGTTTAAAGTGGATATGTCGCAGTAATCATACTGCGACATACCCACTTGTCTTGTACTTGATATTTTAGATAGTTTGAATGATAGAGATTTTGTATAAATTTATTATGATATGACTATATTACGGCGTTAACTATCAAGTTAAAGCCGTAATATAGTCATATCCCAAGGGATATAATTCTATACCGTAACATAGTTAAGTATACGAAAGCGATTCATTACTATCTACTAGGAAGGAATATAAGGTAAAAGGTCCCAGTTTCATGCTAGAGGTACGTTACGTCGTTAGTTTTCTTTCCGGTGCAAGAAATAAGTCAATGAAATATTATACATTGAAATAATAAATTTATACAAAATCTCTATCATTCAAACCATTATTCAAACTATCTAAAAAATCAAGTACCAACATTTAGGCGATTAAAGTGATAGCAATACGGACGCTCTAAACTCCTGTACTGCCACGAACAGCTGTGCGGTGTCTGTATAGTCCTGGTAAGCGCTCGTACTTCATAGCTTACAAAAAGGAAATGGCAAGTTTATTTGAATAAAACTTTCAATAGTGCTTTTTAAACATCCTCAACAATTGATTTGATTAAGAAATAAGTTATATGCAAGCTAAGAATTCCTTTAAAATTGCAATAAACTGACTCACGAAATAGCGGTCGGTTCTTCACATGTCCTTTAATTCGTGTCACTACCGAATCAGGGATATTCTTGATATATTTTTGTTGCTTGTGTATTTATTATGTATATTAAAAAACAAATATAATATTTCATTAAGGGTCCCGTTTTACCCTTTGGCTACGGAACACTAAAAACACTTCCCCACTCCATACTAAACCGCAGACCATCTGATATCAGTTTTCGTAATTATTTTTATATCTTTTCGGTTTTAAAAAATCTTTTTTTTTTTAGTTTTTCGGGTGTATACAAAAGATATTTAATCGCACGATTAAGTAGGTACCTAGTTTTCCATTCCGACAAGTAAGTTTTCCATCATATCGTACGATAAATCTTACCACTATTTTGCGAATAAGCGGTAGTCGGAGAAAGGCACCCTCAAACGGGTTGCTGAACAAACGCTTTTCAAGAGCCCTTCATTCGTTTCAGTCGCAGCTCACGTCTACGCTTTCAAAAATAGCTGAATAGCTTTATAGCGAATAATGTATTAAGAATATGAAAGGGCTAGATCCTAGGTTCTCAACTCGAGTTAACAATAGCAGTCAACTTTAAAATGCCAGATGTTAATAATTATTATTTCTACACTATAATTTCATTATGTTATCTTCACATGAAATATTATACAGGGTGTGGTTTTGACGACCGTCTGGTTCGCGCTCCGGTTTACAAAAAAGGAGATTTCGGGTTCGAATGCCGCAAGGGGCAAAAGTTGTGTGATGAACACGAGCAAAAATATAAACGTATTTTTATAAATTCGCCACACTGTAAGCTTTTTTTTAGTTTGGAGCTTAATATTTGGTGAGTGTAGACGAAAATTCCCATTTCGACGCCTTATTAAAAGTATTGATGAGCACACTGGCTTCTTAAAGAAATTTTAACCCACTCCCTGGATACGTGTGTTAACAGCTAAACATATTCCCGTTTGATATAAAGCAGGTAAGAATATTCTAAGTGGCATGGTTGGTTCCTGCAACTTTCTCATTTAGTCTGTCTATCGGGCATGTGGTCGTCACTCGCTATGTGGTTTACATTCCAGAAGTTTACAGTTTGGTAGCAGCAATACAGCTAGGCAACATTTGAGGAACTTCATTGAATTGTTTCATCATCAATTCCTTATGCAATTTAAATTCTTTATTGGTATATTAGGCCCTCTTCCGGGTAGTACCTACTTATACACGTCCCAAAATATAACTTAGCCCTACCATCGCTTCGGAACTAGGTACATATCGGCTGGTGATGAGAAGAAACGGCCAACAAACTCAGTCACCTTTGTCAATCTGATTTTACAGAAAATACATTTTAGAAGACATAATTAGTAAGTGCGAGCTAGGCAGGTTATTAACTATCTAATTTGTAATATCCTATTGCATAAGGTTTTTTAATGTGGTTTTTGAACTCATAAAATAAGGACGTAAGTCTTCAACGAGTACCTACTAGGTCTGCTTTTCGGAGTAGAGACATATGGACTCACGGTACGACACGTTACACCATATTGAATTGCTCGGAGAGATATGGAGAGAGCTATGCGCAGGATCTTTCTTTGAACGAACCATAACATCAGACATAACTCAGTGAGGTCATCCGACAGGAACTACATTAAGGAATCTATAGCTCTAAGGATTCACTAATTTATGATGATGATGATGATTTAGTAGGCAATTAAGTTACAGTGGCAGTCGGCTCATTTGCCGTAGACCCGAATGAAAAAGAATCGCCGAGGATCTTGCTTTCGCGTTTATTTGACACTGGTCTATGTACAGCAGACTACTGTACACTGCTATCAGGAGTAGGCTGACACGCGCAGATTGTGATTAGTCTGCACGTCTGGAGCGGTTTGAGCTTAGGATACACAATCAATTGTGCATTTGTGTGTAGTAGGTATGTATGTATGCGCTTCGTAACTCATTCTAACTATTCAGTAATCGTGCAAATAACGCAATTATTTTATCCAGACAGCTAGTTTGCGTAGAATACAGGATGTTTGGTATGATATGTAACAAAAAACGTTCAAATATAGAGCTATAATATAGAATAATATCCCACAGGAACAGTTAACCGCAATAAAAAAGGTGATCCTATGTATTAGACGACCTCCGTAGCCGAGAGGCGAGCACGCCGGACTTTAAATGGCACCGCCATCTCTGAGGTTCCGGGTTCGATCCCCGGTCGGGTCAATGTAGAAAACGAACTTTTGTATATTGGCTTGGGTCTGGGTGTTGTGGTACCGTCGTTGTTTCTGATTTCTATAACACAAGTGCTTTAGCTTAGCTCTTACATGCTTTGATATTGATGTATGTGATGTTGTCCAATATTTATTTATTATTATTAATCTTTACTTTACCTATTCTATGGGTGCAAACGTTCATTTATATCCGTTGGGTAGCTTTTGCGTGAAAGAGTAACAAACATCCATGTATAACTACCATATAACTACATACAAACTTTCGCGTCTAAAATGTTACTCAGGTCAGAAAGAAAATAATACTCAGACATAACGTTATGCAATTTGTGTCTTTTAATGAAATTTAGAAACGTGGTAGAAGACATTTTGAAAATCTTTTTATAAATAATATCCAGTTCATGATTCCGTTCCAGCTTTTTAGGGTTCCCTAGTCCTGGCAAGGAACCCTTATAGTTTCGTCATGTCCGTCTGTCTGTCTGTCCGTCCGAGGTTTTGCTTTGAGATTGGTGACCCTGGAGAGCTGTAATTTTGTGGAGATTTGTATATAAGTCACGCCGGCAAAGTGTTAGAATAATAATTTGAAAACTTTTTTTTTAGTACCTCCCATACATCTAACGTTGGGATGTTTTTTTTCATCGTCTACTACTACTATCTTTAAATAGGTCCTTCGAAATGCTTTAGGGGTTGCTAAGACTATTTTTCGATATAGGGACCCTTGCGAAATATTAATCTTTAAAGTGCAAATTTGGAGTAAAATCGGCTAGAGCGTCTGTTCATCTACAAGCAAAATTTTTGCCTTGTAAAATCTGGAAAAAATCATTATAATACTTAATAGTGCTTTTCATGAACTTTCAAGGAAAATCATAACGGTTAAGACAGATCAGTTAGTTTAGGGGTATTGGTCGTTCAACTTAGTCGTTTAAAAAATCCTAAGGGGAAAACATTAAAAGTGTCTTAAATGAAGTAATTGCTGAAATATATTATGGTAACGACTGGAAACTACAGAACCCTACACTGCGCGTGGCACGACACGCACTTGGCCGATTTTTAAATAAGCCATTATTAAAAATTTATTCCAACGACAGAAAAACTTTTTAATATCCGTCACAAGGTAGTTCGTACTGCACAAGTGTATAGTTTCCCACTGGCCTCTATAATTTACTTGAGAATCATTAATTTAGTTTTAAAAAAGGCTACATGTCTACTGATGGATAAGGAAATGTTTAAGGTTTTGAGTTACCTAAGTACTTCTTACCCGTTGGATAGCATTAATTGTGAAGTATTTTTAACCGACATAAAAAAGGGCTGGCACCTACTCCAAAAATAACTGATTACCTAAACATACGGTGGGTTTTAGAAAATATTGTTTTTCGCTTTTTAGTTTATTTTTTACAGTCGGTTCTTAGTATTTTTTTTTTAATCTTTTAACTTATACAACTCGCAACCTGTAACTCTAATACTTTTTTAGAGAATAAGGTCCGAGACACCTCCAAAAATTATTTTTCAAGTATCTCTTAGTCTCTTTACGGCTATGGTATGATTATTGTAATGTTGTTAAATTGTGCTTTAGGCCTCTGACATACCTACTGCGACTAATTTCAAGCAATAACTTTTGCCTTTGTCTGCCACGAAACTACACAATAGAAAAATTTATCCTCCTCCGTAGCCGAGAGGCGAGCACGCCGGACTTTAAATGGCGCCTCCATCTCTGAGGATCCGGGTTCGATCCCCGGTCGGGTCAATGTCAAAAACGATATTTTCTTTATTGGCTCGGGTCTGGGTGTTGTGGTACCGTCGTTGTTTCTGATTTCTATAACACAAGTGCTTTAGCTGCTTACCTTAGGATCAGAGCAATGTATGTGATGTTGTCTAATATTTATAGTTTGGAGGTCACCGGTGACCACCATGGCGCTCAAGGTGTAACGTCGTGAGATTTCGTGTGTGAGCGATGTCTATGTGCGTTATGCTCTAGCACGCATTGTGTTGAAGCCTCATTTCTGATACCAATAAACCGATATCGCTTTTTACATGCCTTCCATAGCACGGGGACGCCGCCAGTGATACTTTAATGTCACTAAAGTCGGATTGGTCCTAACAACTCATAGCACAGCGGTAGCTGGTATTGCTCAATTTCAGAGTAGGTGATCAAAAAATTTACTGAAAGCGCTGACGATACATATTAATCATGCGTTTTTTTTGTAAGTTACAGGGGTTAAGGTTTGTACAAACTTGTGTGTTCATGTAGGTAATTTTTATGTACTGCAGTAGCCATAATTCTGTCAACCTGCTCCGTCTTCCATATTGCGTAAGTAGTTACCATAAGCAAGTTCTTGATCAATAAGCGACTTCCCGTAGACAACGGTCTACAAAATAGAAGCCTTAGAACGGCGCCATATGCAAGTGTGTAACACATGTATGTAGCGTACAGGGCCGTAGCAATAAGCTAGTCATTGTTTTGTGGTTTTGCAATGTGCACATTTTAAAATACCATCTTTCTACATCAACTGTGGATGGATTTAATCTGTGGACAACGGGGCTGATAACACTTTTAGTAATAAGTTATTGTGTAAGTGTCAAGTAAGTTGTAAGTGTTATTGTTTGTTGTTCGTAAAATAAATAAAAAAAACTGTATCTGTATGTTAAACCTATTTTTAAATCTAGGAGTCACCGTAAGTGAAAGAACGTAATAAAAATCAAAGTTAATAATAATAAGAGCAAAATAAACTGGATAAGTAAAGGACTTAAAAAAAGTTGTAAATGTAAACGTGTGCTACGCCATAAATACTACAAAAGCAAGTCAATAACAGATAAGAACCAATATATTGCATATTCTGCTATTTTAAAAAAGTGCATTTTTAAATCAAAACAAAATTCAAATTCTAAATTTATTAAATCTAGTAAAAATAAATGTAAAGCGTCCTGGACACTAATTAAAGACGAACTAAAAAATGGAAATATTGACAAGTACATATACAAAATTAATAACAACAACATTATATTAACGGATCCACAGGACATAGCCGCCGCTTTTAATGACAATTTTATTCAATCGACTAACAAATCTACTAATAACCAACGTGAACACAAGATCCCCTTAACTAATAGGTTACCTAACTCAATGTTCCTTAGCCCAATGTTGGAAGTCGAAGTTAGGAAGGAAGTCATGTCATTAAAAAATACAAGCTCCGAAGGGTATGATGAAATAAATACTAAAGGTGTAAAATCGTGTCTTCCTGAGCTAATTACGATTTTGACCTATCTAATCAACATGTCATTTTCTACGGGTACTTTCCCAACAGTACTTAAAAAATCTGTCGTAAAGCCTCTCTTCAAAAAAGATAATAAAGAAGATATAAATAATTATCGCCCGATAACACTTATCCCAATCTTCTCTAAAATTCTAGAAAAGTGTATGCTAAAAAGAATAATCGAGTTCTGTGAAAAATATGAAATAATTAAGAAGGAACAATATGGTTTCCAAAAGAGCAAATCCACAACACTAGCCATATTTTCTCTCATTGACATTATTTTGACGAACATTAATAATAAAAATTGGACAACGGGTTTATTTTTTGACCTATCAAAAGCGTTTGATTGTGTTTCGCATGACATATTATTGAAAAAACTTGACTATATCGGGATAAGAGGACTTCCATTAAAATGGATATCTACATACTTATCACAGAGACAGCAGTGTGTCATGGTCACAAATATCAACATCAAAAATGAAGAAGAAACGTACTCGTCAAATTTCATAGAAAACAATTGTGGAGTGCCACAAGGAAGTGTGCTAGGCCCAATATTATTTCTATTCTATATAAATGACATAATCGGTGTATCTAATCACAAATGCATTTTATTTGCAGATGACATCTCTATAATTGTAACTTCTAATAGAAATAAAAAATCAATTAATGACCACGAATATGACATTAATCAAACAATAAATAATATTATAAATTACCTTGACATCAATAATCTGAAACTCAATCTCAATAAATCTTATTATATACAATTTAATGACAACAATCGTGTAAAACAAAATATGGACATGAATGTTAAGTACTTAGATAAAAAAATTAAAAAGGTGAAAGAAACTAAATTCCTTGGAGTTCTAATAGATCAAGACTTAAACTGGAAAGCACATCTAAATAATCTATCGTCAAGACTAAATAAATTTGTGTATGCCCTCAGACATATAAAAAAATATACAAATTTAGAAACGGCCGTTTTAACTTATCATGCTTATGTCGAATCTATACTTCGGTACGGTCTGATATTGTGGGGAAACAGTACTGACGTTAATAGAGCCTTTATTGCGCAGAAAAAATGTATTCGAGCCATTCTTGGGAAAACACCTCGCGAATCGTGTAGACCTTTATTTCAGTCACTTGGTTTATTACCACTACCATCACTGTACATCTATGAGGTATGTCTCTTTGTTAGGAAGCACTCGTACTTGTTTAGGAGAGCATGTGAGACAAATTCACGTTTGAAACGAGACCCTCAGAGGCTAGTAATAAGTGTACAACCAAATCTACGAAAATACAACAAAAATTGTCCGGCTATGAGTGTAAAAATATATAATAATTTACCAAAGGAACTTAAATCTTTAAATGATAGTCAATTTAAAACAAAACTCTATAATTGGTTGCACTTAAATAATTTCTACGATGTAAATGACTACTTAGATAAAAAAAACTGGACTTGTGTGTTTCCTTGATATGATATGACTAATTTGAAGTAATTTCTTTTAAAAATTAATCGTCTGTGCCTACTTATTAATTTGTCACTTTGCATGCCCAACTATATTAGGCAAAACATGTCATAGATCTTTATTTTGTGTAACACCTTTAATACCATGTTTTATTGCAAATAAAGAATTTGAATTTGAATTTGAATTTGAACAGAAATAACACTTTCACTTACACTTTAGATAGTTGAATTACTAGCCATTATAATTATCACTTTGAAGATTCCTACTGGTTATTTCGACCTATGTGCAGCCAAGCACTCCTGTTCTGTCTAATTGACGTCTCGAATTCTTATATGCAATAAAATCTAGGTTCAACTATATATGATTCGTCTGACAGACATCCAGTACCTAAATTCTTAATTGCGATACATTCTTCCGCACAACACACTATCATTACTGCAGGATTATAAATGTAACTTGTTCTTACTTACTGACCACGTGACTGGCTTATGAATAAGGGCCCTAGTCTGCCTTGCAGTGTCGCAGTCGACTGTCGCTACCCAGCCAGTGGGGCAAAAAGCCGCCACTTGTTTATATCTAAGTTGCAGCGAGTAGTTACATGACATGCAATCTTATACTTTCATGCGTACTTACTTAAGTAGTAGTACCTAGGTACTCGTTCGAGCTACATTTTATTATGGATGCGATGGTAAACTTAATGAAGTTCGTTATGTTACATTCCTCCAAGCCGGAGGCAGTTAATTTTAAAATTGCTACTTCTGCAACAACGCCAACAACAGATTAAGTTTGATGTCCGGTGGTTGGTTGACAGGTCACCCTTTGCTTTTTACGATAGACTAATTAAAAGCTTCTTTATATTTTTATTTAAAATGATTGGTTGTTTTAAAGCAGAGTATTTTAGTTTTATTTATTGCGATGGTGACAGCAGAGCTAACTTTTACAAGATCTGTCAATTCAAACATTCTTAGCACCTTCCGATTTATTGGAAAATATTCTAAATGTTTGATTTAGTTGGTATTTATAAAAACTTAACCTAGAGACATACTCTTAAGTTTAGTTTTTTTTAAATTATGTAATGTATCACAACTATTCACAACCATGTGCTGTTCAAGAACTTATCAAGACTCTCGAGTTAAACAAGTAACTTTAATATCCAACACGATAATGAATACTCATAATAACCTATGCACGAACGACTGAAACACATTACAGTGCATGCCTTGTGCAATCCAAAGGCATGCAAACCGGACCCCTCTGCGCTAGCTATAAACTAGATTACGAAACGTGCGAATTCAATCAAGCGCGCGTTTTGCCGTTATTTGTTCTCACAGCTAGGTCTTGCCTAGGCCATTGCGACATCTTGAAGTCTAGACGAGCGAGACTGGTGTGAAATTCGCACCGGGCATCGCTTTCGCGATTAAGCTACGGATTGATCGAGAGAACCGGTTGCCGCGGGAATTGCTCCCGCTGCGTGACTGGGCACTTGGGAACGATGGCATTTTATTTGTTGTTGCGATATTTTATTCACTTACTACGATACGTCAGTAAGCTGCAATTTTTTGCCAGATATGTTACATTACACCGCATAATTTCTTCATCAAGAGGAAACCCAAGGTTCCCCAAAAATTCGAAGATACAAAAGGTTTAAGGAGAAATGCAGACTTTGTTTTGATTAAAAATTATTAAACTTTATGAGGACTAAACGAATACATTGTTTAATGCGTAACACTAATTCATCTGCTTGGTACTACTAAATTTAATTCAATAAACATATGCCAGACAACACTCCAAGTGTCAGGGTCTCGAAGTAAAGAATTTACATCATTCTGTTTGAAGGAGTTACGATTTTTTGCCGGGGCTGCCGCGTCCCATCGGACCCAGACCCGAGCCAGTATTAAAAGATTTTTGAAATTGTCTCGAACCCGGAATCGAACTCAAGACCCTTTGCGACATTGCGAATTACGGTGCCATTACGTCATTTAGGATTTGAAGACATTAATTTTTTTTCCATCCATTTTGAATATTTAAATAAAATTATAATTGAAAGATCCATCGAAGATTTAAAATTTGCTCGGATGCTGCGCCACGTCGTGTCTGCGATGATGACCGAAGCGAGCGCAGCCCGCGTCGTCCGCCAGCCGGCCACAAGCCTGCGAGGGGGCGCGCAGACCGGATCTCAGACCCTAAAATAAAAACATCTATCGAAATAATAATACGCACTGCTTACTCGGGACAAGTACGCGAAACGAATGGCGTTGACCCCCCGAACATTCCCATGCTGTTTGCGGGCTGCGGGCCAACTGGATTTTTCTTAATGGTAGGGTGGTACTACGCTTATAGAACTGAATAGCCTTTCAAATGTGTGTTTGGACTTATTAGCTTTTATTTCTAAGACTAGCTTTCATGGGAGCAGTGTTGCGGTCGCGATAGCCATCGCTTGCTGATGCTGATCGTTGTCTTCATTGTTTTACGAGTTAAACGTTTTTAGTGCTCTAACTTAATAAAATGGCGAGCATGTTTTGCAATAAGAATTAGTCTGTAGAAGATTCTTAGGTTTGACAAATAAATAACAAGATCGGACTGAAGTTATGTTCGAAATGCAGATACTATTCTAAATGGGTAAGTAAAAATAACCAGTCTTTCGAACACGAACCTATTGTACTCTTTAAAATCAGATATGGATCAGTAGCAAATCCTTTGTTAACTATGAATAGTCTGTATATAATCTAGGCAAACGATAGGTACTGAACCGTGATATTCTGGGATCTTTCTCTGCCTCACCCTCCTTTCCAATTTTCCATACATATTCCACACTCATTCACAGATAACCTGACCTGTCTGTGAATGTATGTATAATTTAACAGTGCCGCCTTTTCTTCCATTCTGCTTTTGTCTGCCGAGGGCATCCAAACCCGTTACCACTGCGCAGAGTATAAAAAAATATATTTAATGGATGTCCGAACAATGGTGAAGAAATTGTGATAGGTGAGAGTAATCTTTTACAGACGGTGACAATCCCCGGCCTTTTATTTTCCGCAGAGACCGATTGTTGAGGTTAAATAGGGTCACTCTATTCGGCGATCCGATCCCAATTTTGAATTGTAAATTTTGTTTTACGAAATCACTTGCTCACTTCTAAATTGAATTTTTAATGGGATTACCAAATTAAATAGAAGGGACGGGGACCGGGACATTTTGATAGTCAGGTTGGCTATTAATTGTTGGACACCTGAGATAAACCGTCACTTGCGTTAGGCAAGTTAGAATTGTTTGAAGTGAGCATTTCAATGTTGTGCAGCTCGGTGATTTTGTGCAGTTAATTATTTTCTAAATTTAGGGTAACAATTTAGTTTTTTATTAACAAGACGTTTTAGTGAAATAAATATTTGGAAATGAAATATAAGAATAGGAATCATTTTAAAAGTCATTTTAAGTTATAACTAACTACTAGATAGTGCGTTAATTTATTTTTAGTGCGATGTGATAGTGTACAAGTGTTGGCTGAGATACAATAATGACTTTAACCTTTCACTTCAATAGGTAAGTAGGTATGCATGTCGTCTAACATTATAGTGAACTAGCGAATGACTCCGGTTGCGCACTGGTACCTAGTACTAAGCATCCATTTCATATGAATAAGTTTCAGGAGCATTTTTCACCATTCTGAAACATTTTAGGCACGCAACATTCTCTTTTTGGAGTTTTCTTCAAATTCAAGAGCATTTTAGAACAATCTAAAACGGGTTTGAGCATCTAAGTAAGTGTACTATACCTTTAAATTCATGAGGTAAGAATGAAAGATTGAAATTAAACGCTTTTAATTCAGCCGCAAATAAATATTTAAGTAAGTAGTTTATCTTTTTAGCTCAATCAAGAAATTAGCGTACATTTCAAAAGATGTCGATACCACCCCAAAACCTAAAGAACATGACATCTAAGTATATTTAATTCAGGCAAACATTCAGGCCGCTTAGTCCAATAAAGCGATGCGTGGTGGAATACCGCGTAGGGTTTTCGTACTGAGTGTGATTGGTGATGATAGTCCCACAAAGCATGACGTCGTCCCCAGAGTGGAGGGTATGTGAATAAAACAGCTCGCACAAACATCTTTAATATATAAAATAAAGTCAGTTCGGTCAACACTTATAACTCATGAACTTTGTTGAATTTATCGCCGCCCCGACGAGCAGAATAAAAAATAAAAACATTGAAAAAGCTGACAAAAATACTGTTAGGCGGTACGAAGTTTGCCGGGTCAGCTAGTCTATAACAATATTGCATCAGCGCTGTCATCATCGTCAAAAAGCAGCTTGATCTCTGTCTGCTAGGCTTGCCTCTGCAAATATTAATCCACGAATTGGAACTTAAGAGTTCTGTTAGTCCGTCGGGTCCGTCCGATCTGTGTATCTATGAAGTCTTCAATAAAGACTGAAGATATAAAACGGGTATAAAGCAGCAGCAGGTTCGCCAGCTGGGGTTGGGAAAGTTCTAAATCAAGTGAACGATGATGGATTGATTGGAATTATCCCTTTTTACGTCATAGGTTAGCGTAGTTTCAAAATCAAAATATATTTTTTGCAAATAGGCACTACAACACTTTCCAATTATAGATGATCAAACGAACTTCTAAGTGAAGTTCGACCATTATCATTAATTTTTTACCTTCTCACTCCGAAGAAGCTACGCAAGAATCAATCTCTTATCAAATAAATATACATTCTGTCAAAAAAGTTTCGGGAATTGATGATTTGTTTATGGTACCAAATTCATTTTTTTTTTGTTTTGTTAGATTGGCACAACTGTTTTCCATTTTGGCGCGGAGTTTGAGTTACATCTGATAATTAGATTAAATACAGTATTGTTTTTAGTTATACCATATCCAGTGTGTATTGCGAATTTCATAATGGACAAAAACATCGAACAATGAGTTTGTCTTAAATTTTTCATCGCCAATGGGATTTCGTGTTCGGAGTCTCTGAAAATGTTACAGAAGGCTTACGGTGAATCGACTTTATCAAAAACACGTGTTTATGAGTGGTACAAAGCGTTCAAAAGCGGTCGAGATGTGATGGAAGATTTGCCTCGCTCTGGTATGCCATCAACGTCTGCTACTGAATGATAACATCGCAAAAGTGAAGGAAATAGTGACTGAAAATCCTCATTCAAGTTTGAGAGAGCTAGCCGTCGAACTTTCTGTGTTACACGAGTCGATTCGTACCATTTTAGATGATCAATTGGGTATGAAACATGTTGTCGCTCGGCTAGTCCCAAAAGACCTGAATTTTTCTCCAAAAACTCACTCCAAAGACCCAACATTTATGAAGCGCATTGTTACTGGTGACGAGACGTGGGTTTACGAGTTTGACATGCAAACTAGTCAACAAGCTTCGGAGTGGCGCCTTCCAACTGAACCGAAACCGAAGAAACCGCGCCAAACTCGATCGAAAGTCAAAGTCATGTTGACTGTTTTCTTTGTCTGTCGCGGTGTTGTGTACTCAGAATTCTTCCCAGAAGGTCAAACGATAAAAAAAAGAGTATTATTTCAGCGTTATGCGGCGTTTAAAAGAGCAAATTAAACGAAAAAGGCCAGATTTGTGGAATGAACATTCTTGGATTTTGCACCACGATGCATTATCGTGGTGCAAAATCCAAGCCAAGCCTTCCCACAAGGCCATCATTGTGAACGAATTTTTGACCAAAAGCTCAACAAATACCATCGAGCAGTCACCTTATTCACCAGATATGGCTCCAGCCGACTTCTTTCTTTTTCCTAAACTCAAATTACCACTTCGTGGCACCCGCTTTCATTCGGTATAAGACATAAAGGACAATTCGCGGCGAGAACTGAACTCGATTCCGGAAAAAGCGTTTAAAAAATGTTTTGATGATTTGATTATTCAGATATAGAGTAGTATTAAATGTTCTGATGCGAGCTGGGCGGTTTTAAATTCACACATTTTAAAGTCTTTGCCAGTTGTGAATTTCATCACCAGCCTATATCGATCCACTGCTGGACACAGACCTCTCCAAAAGGAGGATTTTGCCATAATCGCCACGCTTGGCAGGCGGGTTGGCGATCGCAGTTTGGCCAATGGTGGAGAGGAGACGCTGCTGCCCGTCTTCTTATGGCGATTCTCTTGTAGTCCCTCTTACGACACCCATTGGAAGAGAGGGGGTGGTGCAATTCTTTTAACGTGCCGGCACCACACGGCATTAATTTATATTCCTTAAATGTTTATTCGTATCACTTACACACTCTTTTATCTGTCGTATTTCTCTTGCACTGAAAGGAATTGAATACCAACCAAGATTCCAATTTCCTACTTCTTTCAGAATATATAGCTTTGTCCTAGGATAGTCTAGCTTAGTTGCAGTAGAAACTAATCTTGGCAAGTAACCCCTAAAAGGCTGATTAAAATTGTGTTACTTAGATAAGACCATTTATTTCTTCACTTGTAGTAGTGACAGCTTAAAAGCAGTTAAAGCACTTTTTAACGAATATTAGATTTTCAATAGCACGTAAACACCGCATTGTACGAGGGGATTATAGATTGTTACTTATGTTAATGGTTTGTTCAAGCGCCATGCCATTTATCAGTACGTAAGTAGACTATCAGACTATACTCTGTGTCCATTAGTTCGCGGTTCTGATCTTTCGCTCTTCGGCGACAAAATGCCACCTCTTGGATTGTCGTTCAGTCCGATCGCCACACCACCCACCATTAAGCTCGCTAACTGCTGAGTGAGTGCGTAGGCGCAGGGGGTAATGGATTCATCAATGGTTAATAAATCGCTATGAATTTTTACCTTCATCCTCTATGATGAATTATTCTGATCAAGACCCAAGTTCAAAAACTACTTGGTACCAAATTTTTTTTAATATTTTAAGTAGGTATCTTTATCTATATTTCATTAGGTTTAGTATAAATCACTGTAACGTAATCATTATCTAATGTTTGTCTATTTTGGTTCGGAAGAAAGGAAATCATCAACATATGTTACATATTAATAATCATCATAATCTTCATGTAAAATTATAAATTACGTAACAAACAATAAGTATGTTTATACCCACATTAGTATGTACCTATAATCGTAAAATTCCATTTATTATAATCATTTCCTGATACATATAAGTATCTCCGTTTAACATTGGCCTATGACACGAGACAGCTATAATGGCGTTTCAGTCAGGCCCGCCTGGGCCCGCCTGTAAAAAAAATAAACAATTTCTGGTCTATCTATTGAATATGCGACGCCGCGCACTCAAGCTAAGGTCGAGAACCTCCACCACACAATAGACGAGATTCTGCCGCGCGCCACACACACAACACAGCGTTGTGTGTAATTTAAACTTAGGTATAATTATAAATGGCTAAAATGTTCGCAAATCCTGAACCCGATGTTTGATAAAGCCATCATAAACGACTCACCTAATTCAGTAAAAGAAATGATCAAAACACTAAATGCCCTTGAATTAGCAAAAAAAAAACAAATAGCAATGACCTCGACATACATGCATGGGTTTGATGATAGAGACGATTCTATTATTCCAAAGCGGCAGGTCAGATTAGGGCGAGTATTATAATACATAGTAAGTACGCGTTTTGTGAATGCGATATTAAACTAGAACTAGAATTACCGGCTAGTTTAATTTGATAAGGTGACGTCATCTTCGTCTGGGCCCCCAAATTGACGTCAGCTAGTACGGTGACCCACAAATCTACAGACACAATAAATTCGACAACGTACGGTGCGAAACAGAGCGGGTCAATGAACTGTTGACGTATTTAAAATACGCACAAAGTACCTTATCGCGCGAGCCGCAAATGTAGTGCGCGGTGCGGTGAGACGAGCGAAGCGGCTTGCTTGCTATGTATGTTTGCAAAATGGTTATTTATAGACGTGAGTGTCCGTGACGGATGATTCGTGCCATTTCCTAAGGTCTCAGAATGGGTGAGTACAGCAGAATAACCTAGATAATAAATTTAAAGTGTTTAATGAAGTTTTGGATATCGTTAAAAAGTATTCGTGCATGATTGTTGATTAAAATTAGGTAAGTATGTATATACCTAATTAAAATGGTACAGACAAGCATATTATGAAACGAAAAAACTAAGGTAAAACATTTAGGTATTACCTACCTTTGGCCCAGTAAACTTAAAACTTTGAAAGTGCATAAACTTAGGTTACTAAGAAAAGTAAGAAAGGTCAAACAACTTTGCTGTAAAGTAATAGGAACTTTTTAATAAACTTTTTTCACGTATAACTTGGAACTGGCTGGCTAATATTTTTGATTTTGTGACGTTTACACAATAGAAAAACTTTTTCAAATGTCTGTCAAAATGCCAAAAATAGTGTTGTAAATATTTTTGACATAAAGTTAAAAATTTCGATTAAAGTCTAAGTCGAGTTTTTTTCTCTTCAGGACAAGGGCCATTATTACTGTTGTTATTTGTACAGTATTGAAACATGAGAAGTTTCTCAAGACCTAGGTAGGCAACGCCGGAAGCCGAGTAAGAGTTCGTTTTACTGCTGTATATTAACGCTTTTGATTATAAAGAAAATGTGAGAAAGGAAGCGTGTCTGTCATGCCGCTACAAAACACACAACACCGAAGTTCTTTGTGAAGAAAGGAAGTCTGCTTTGGTCAGTTAAGCTATTTTCGACGTGACACTAGTCTCGTGTAAGATTCATATTAGCGGTGAAAGGGCTGTGTTGGAACCTTGTCCGCACAAAACGAGGCACCCGCAGTAGCCGCCCTACCTACCCACATAATGCGGCGGATACAGATCCGAGTTTCTTACACATACACATGAAGTACGAAGGCCAGTTTTAAAAAGGTATGTGTATGTGTCACGAATACATATGGCTTCGATGATCAGCAGGTGTAAGCGAACTTTAAGCAAGGGGTTACCTACTGCGATTAACTCTTTTATCCCTTCGTTTCCATATCAAAGAGTAATGAACCTTGTTCTACTGTTGGACGTTGTCGATTAGTAACCGTGTGATATTTTTGCAGAAAAAATACCCTAGTAATGAATGAAATAATAAAGTTGTCTACATATTGGAAGTTCCGAGTTTTTGGTTACCCAGAATATGTTCGTTCTTGCATGTGTTAACATATATATTATATTTGTTCGTGTACCTACTCTCTTGATCTGTTTTTAAAACTATTCTTATTGGTAAACTGATTTAACTATTACTGATAATTTCATATTGGATTTTTTTTTCTTTCAAATCAAAACAATGCCATAAGCTAGTTGGATGAATAAGCGAGTAGGCACCTAAATAGAATATAACTAAATTAATTCAATTAAATGATCATAATGTTCGCGGCAATCAATAATATTTTATTTAACAGTTATAGTGAAAATTACCTTCCTAGGTGTTAAATATGGTTTAAAGTACTAATTGCAATAACAAAGGCGAAACACTGACACTAAATCGATTACGAATAACGAAGGTCATAGGGTTTGCGAGTGTGCGTGTGTATGCAAGTATGCAGCGAGCTCGGTGCGGCGTCGTCGCTGCTGCACGCCTGCACCGCCAGTTGCAACACCCTCCCCCCTTCGCTCTCGGCTTCTCGCTCGCCGCCGTCTTGCCGCTAGCCTGTCTCACCTCGCGGCCGGCAGCCTTGCGCGACGCGCCGCGCTCTTTCACATTCAAAATTATTCGCAACCATTGCAAAAACTCTCTGTGCAATAAAAATATTATTTCGTTTTTAGTTGCGTGCGGTCGCTATTAGCCTTTTAAACAGAGAGAGACTAAAAACTTTACAACCAATTTGAGTGCCTTTAAAACTTTGAATGCACTCCTCGTTGCATGTCCCGCGCGCGTCGTTATGAGAACCCCGTACTGGCGGTCACGTTGACGTCGCGCGGTGCCGCCATATCTGTCTCGGCCACCAACTAGCAAAATTAATAGGTAATTATTTTAGTGTTCAGTGCTTATGTTATATTTTTTCATCAGTGTTCAAGTGCTAAAGTGTTTTTACACCTTCTTGTATCCTCTGTGCAAATTCCAATTGGATTCTTTTTGGATATTGAGCCTCGCGCCGGCCGGTTCTTATCGGGTGCAATGCAGTTGCACTCTCAACTTATTGCAGTTTTGCATTCACTAAAGTTTCATGCGCGGAAAGTTTCTAGTGTTTGTATGTAGTTACAAAAGGACTGTAAAAGTGTTTTAAAGTGATTATCTGCTATAAAAGTGCTAAGTGTAATAGTTTGTAAAGAGCTGTCACAGTAACTCGGCTGTGTTATTTCGGTCATTGACCGCCGGAATTCGCATCTCCTTTATGTTAGTGCCGTTTTAGTTTATTTGACATTAAATCTCGATTTTCGTTTTTAGGCTCAAAAGTGTCACCTCACTAAAAGGATGCAATAATGACCCGCGCATTCGCTTTTTAAAATTTCGCCTTCGCCCGGATGGAATGAGGAGTGCACTGTCCCATTGTTTCACAGTTTCATATGTTTGAACATCATTTGTTTTTTTGTTTTTCGGACGATTACAGAGTTATCATTTTCTTCCAAAATTACAAAAATTACAAATTAAAGGTAAATATAACTGTTTAATACGTAAACAAAATAAGTAATTCTAAAAGATAAAATTTTTGGATAGATTGGTAGTTGAATGGCATTTATCATGGCTATCTGGAAAATGTAGTGTATGACATCATCTGTAGATGAGCCATAACAAACCTGTGCTCATATATAAGCGGTCCCAAAAGTTTGAAAGTTGTTACTGTTGTGAAGTCTGCAAAAGTAAGCAATAAACAGTGCAGTGTGTGTAAATCTATAAACATTTGTGCAGAATGGCGGAGGGCAATGGAGAAATTTCCATTGAAGAGGTACCTGGGAAGGACTCCGAAGTTGGCCGTACACCGGATTACCGCAAACTCATTGATTATGGCTTGGATCCTAAGGTAAGCTATTTTATCCAACTATTTTTAAAAAGATATATTCTAGGTGTCCCTAAAGCATTTTCAGGGTACAATAATTATTCAGAGTATTCAGAAAAAAAAAACATTTTTTTTTGTCCGACAAAACTTTTTTTTTTTTTAATAATGCTGTAACTATGGACTTACTATAGCTATTGGTTGTTTTATTGTTTTTAAGCCTATCACCTTAATTGTACAATAATCAATTTAAGTTTTTTTAATTAATTATTAGAAAATAGAAACCATTAGAACGGAGCAGCTTTGATAAATGCCAAGTTAAGAAATTTCTCTGAGACACAAAAATAATGCTCTATTTTCGTTTTATTCTTTAATATTATTTGTTTGAATTCCCAAATATTATTTTATAAATGCTTAGTAATAAATTTTCTTATAAGAGTCTTATTGGAAACTTGTTTAAAACAAAGTTTATTCTAACAAGGCCAAAATGGAAAAAGACTGAACTTTTATTTATGAATATAATTGCTTTTTCATATAAAGAGGCTCTAAATGGTTAAAAAGTTTAATGAAGCTTATCATATTGCATAGAGTTCAAAATTGCAAAGTTGCAAACACCACCATATATCAGTGCATCATTGTGACAATGACTAGGTAGGTGCCAAGTATAATACTATAAAAGATTTTGCACACATTCCTAGTAATATCAGCCACACCTGAAATATTCCTAGAACATGTTGATAACTGGACAAACCAGTAATGTGCATGGTTCTGCTGCACTGCACCCACACAACTGCATGCATCCAATGGCACTTTCTCTCTGATAATGCTGCCATTTGTTGCTCTGACCTTTGCCATATTTATCTGTGTACCTGAATATTTTCAAAATAACTGTTGCTATGTTTACTATCTACTGTTTAATAACCATCATTTGACCTTGCTATTTTATTCCTCAGCTCACATGTTTCAAAAACAATGGCCACTCTGTTAGCATTTGTGCCTATAGCATAATTAGATTATCAGTTAATAATATACTTATTATGTCCCTGTTACCATGTGATGTTTATCTAGAATTCTAGATGATAATTTATTTATTCTTGATTTGGTAAAGCCATGTGTCCACTTGCAAACTTTATCCTTGGCATTTTTTAATAATGAACAACTATTCAGCAGCATTTAATACTTTTGTAATACAAGTAGACACATGGCTTGGGGCAAAATGCTTTACTATATTATATGTGGAGGGGGGGAGTAGTGGGGAGTCCAAGTATTTTTCCTTGTAGTTGGCCTTCTTATGCATAATGATGCCAGCAGACTTGAGACCTGTTGTGCCTGTCCAATAACCTATCTTTAAATACTCAATTAGGTACTTTAACATGTTCAGTTGGGCACAAGATAATGAGGCTTATTGAAATTTGGCCAGCAATAGTCTTTTGTTTTATGTAAGTAAGTGTCATTATGATAAGATATGATCTGTTAGTAGAGGCACAGAATACCTATAGCCCCGAATTCGTTACGGGGCGTGCAGTGTGGCGACATTTAGTAGATCATTTACTATGCGCTACTGAAAACACCTGTCAAGAGGTGTTTTTGTCACAGTACAATGGTACCGAAAAGCAAGCTTATGAACACACGCCTTAAGACCCGCTGTAGCAAATTTGCATCCTCTAAGTTGAAGTTAATCATAATTCAAAAAGGATGTTCTTGATTGAATTAAGTGCAGTAGGTACCAACCCACCTACAAACTCGTGAGACATTCACTATGTTCAATAAAGTGGGTGAGTAACGAGAAATATAGGTGCTTGCTTTCTAAAATTCGACGAATTCCTCTTTCGTCATCATTCTTTCAATGATAATGTGAGTTGCTAATAATTCACATGGCCTTGGAAACCAGCTGAGATCTCCCCTCTCTATGTATCGAGCGTTTTGTTTTGAATTTTTATAGAAAATAAACCCCTTCTATCTTTAGTGTGTGATGCGGCTTGTAAATGACCCCTAAACAATTCAAAAGGCGGTGTCCACACTTTCAATTCCAATATGTTGTCATCACAGCAATTGATGCTGACAGTGTCCGAGTTTATTACTCCCGCTTGGTGACCTTCTAGTGGGAGTGTCGGTTCCCAATGTCCTTTGTCTGGTAAACTTAACCACAATAATTGTCGATCGAAGGGGCAGACGAGACGCTTTCAGCTTTACACGTCAAGTCACGTGATTTGTCAACTTTAAATGTCGGCAGCGGAACCGAGCACTATAGGGATGGCATCGAGTCTTTGTTTTAAGCATTTATGCAATGAAAATGATAAAATTTTTCGATGTCCATCCTCTTAGTCAGTTTATACTACTGTGTATTTGAAGATTTGCTTGACTCGATTTATTTTGACTACCAAAACAAGGGCAGGAATATTATAAATTACTACCTAGACATTTATAGTTTTTTAACTTTGCTGTTATTCATAATAGTTTTGCCTTCTGCCCGCTTGGATGTATGTGCTTCATTGTGCTTTTTTATTTGATTGAATACCTACAATATATATATATATTTTTTAAAGTTATTATGTCTACCTATGGATTGCGCTAAAATTATGTCATTGATATTCTAAATCATGTTTCCTATGGCAACTAATAATTGGCATCAATGCAATAACATGTTTGGCGATGTTGCAGAAGAACGCGCAACATTGCCAGTTAACGCGCTACAAAAGTTGCATTTTGACTATCTGATTTTAATTTAACGTATTACTAGAAGGATATAATGGAATGCCAAAAACTCTTATAAACCTTTAATACAGCATCATTCATTTGTAAAAACTGTAAAAAGTGTTACTACCTAGGCAACATTAAAACGGAAAGATAATAGAAAGTGGCTCAGTGTTACTTAATGTTGCAAAGTTTTCTTTGCAAAAGGTTTGCAATAAAGATTTGCTCGCAATTATGCTTCTCACATACTGCAAAGAATTGTCACACGTTGTCATGGGACGGTGGGTGCTCAATATGTTGAGCGTCTTGTGGCTGAATGACAGTAATGTAATCATGTGGTGCCACTTGGTTGCTTAGTTTGAGTCGCCTTTCAAAAGAACCCTTTATTCGGATACTATAAGAGCTCCTTCTCGTTTCCAGGTAGCAGCCAAGCTGGACGATATTTATAAGACTGGAAAGCTAGCGCATGCCGAATTGGACGAGCGTGCGTTAGATGCCTTAAAAGAATTTCCATCCGACGGTGCTTTAAGTGTTCTTGGACAATTTTTAGATTCAAATCTCGAGCATGTATCGAATAAAAGTGCTTATTTATGTGGAGTCATGAAGACCTATAGGTGAGTTTTGCAGATATCTCATTCACTTGTAACCCAATCAAAATATTGGATGATTGCCAAACGGCCGGCCGGTAACTGGGTCACAATCTCGAAAAATTGATTTGACATATTATCGAGTCGTTCCGGAACGACCATTGAATTTAAAATTTGAGCTATTGTCTCGACGGACTGCGTTCGTTATTTCAAGTTTGCGTATTGCAGATGAATAATCTGACGATCGGAACTTAAAGTCCAGTAAAACCCATCGTAGGCGTTGCACAAAGAAAATGCATGCATCGTCGTGACTGAGTTTGCAATGTGTTTTATAAAACAAAGTAAACTTAATTTATTGTAATTATTATGCGTTGCAACATCCGCGAGCTCGCCAAAGCTGCCTACACATGGTAACGTTGCCATTGGCGCCATCTGTTTCCATGTCTTACAAGCTATAAAGCCGATAATGGCATACATAAATGGTACCCGTTTTAAAATGACTAAAATCTAAAAGATTTTAATAGTAGGTACCCGACACTACTTCTCACACGAGGTGTGATAATCCTTATAATAGCAGATTCGATAGCCTAATCATGATTGGTAGCAGATAAATGGCTATAAAAATCATAAACTAGTTTCCGAGCTCTAAACAAATGTAGGTATAACTTTTATTATCGGCATGCAACGTACATAAAATATCATTTTTGGTAGAAAAGTTTGTTGCTTCATCCGGTGAACGCGACGCAATATTGTACATTGAGTGCACAAAAAATATTATTCGCCGGTAAAGTACAGCTGTCGTAGCGAATATTGTGTAGAGTTGGAAAGCAGATGATTCGCTTGCTGTTACTATGTGTTTGTGTCGCTGCAGCGAGATTAGATTACGAATGGTCATTAGCCTCGGCAAAGTCATGACTTGATGCAGAACCTGTTTGCATGATTTATAAGATGCAAATGGGCGTTTACATGAGACCACAGACCTTGTCCGCTTTGAGGCCGCGGCGCCGTGTGCCCTTACGATAACGCTAGAACTATAGCTCTAGGAGTGGCTTTTACGACTGGATATGCTAATTTCACCTAATAAGTGCCATTTCACCTCATGCAGGCACTTAGTATGCATAACCAGGGGATTTTCTAATAGGATACGGGCATGAGTGGTGACGATGGAACGTATGAGGGTGTCGTGGTCGGCGGCGTCAATTGTATGATCGGGCTAGTAACATTCCAGGGCATGATTGAGTGGCCGAATGTCTAGATGTCTCACGTCCGGCGACCCGACTATCCGACTAAAATATACCTAAACAAAAGTAATGTTTATTTGACAACACTCGTTCGGTCTCATTGGGCAATAACCACATTTTGTATGGATGTAGTTGGGGTGCGGATGGGATGTATAGCCTGATCCGTGAAATAATATCTAGTTCAATGTATTTAAAACAAAATCTGAGTGCCGGACATTTGATCCCGATGAGAAATGTACCTACGTCCAATAAAATACACCACTGTATTCGCCAGTCACAATTCGTGACCAACGATTTTCTAAACAGAATAAAGGAGTAATCAACATTAGCTATACATACGAGTATAATGCTAAGCTCATTTAAAAACCCTATACTTTTCCGAAAGTCCTATTTCCATTGGAAAAGCTTAGTCACATACACGTGAAAAATTATGACAAATCAGTAATTTTTGGTCGTTTGGCGACCAGCCTATATGACTAAATTTCCACGTGTAAATGAGCCTTGACTAATCATTATTCTCACTTTCTCTGGGACCAAACATTATACCTATATCCATCATTCATATAGGATAGCCAGCACTCGCCTTAAATGTTTGCCGTATATTTTTCAGACAGAAAAGCAGAGCGGGTGTACAGGGTGCGCCCGCGCTGTCTGCCGCTGTCCAGGTCAAAGGGCCAGACGAGGAGAAAATTAAACAAATCCTGGCCAGGACCGGGTACACGTTAGACGTAACCACAGGTTTGTACGACATTTCGACCTAAAAATACTTTTCCCTAGTTTGTTTCAATTTTTTTATTTCAGTTTATCATATTATTATCATAGAATCATATCTACAACTTGATTCAGTTTACAAATGAACAATCATTGCTTCTTAAACACACTCGTCTGCCTCTGCCTGAAGGTTGTCTGGAAGAGATCGCTTTCAGCGATAAGACCGTCTAAATTGTACATTTTTCTGTAAATATCAACTGTAACTTTTTGTTTAGTGTGCAAAAAAGATCATCTCAATTATCTCAATCTATCTCATCATGGTTTCCTCAACAACAAATAACTCATCACAACGAAAGACTAGAGCTCAGAAATCGACTCGAGCGCAGAAAAAGACTCGAGCACGGAAAAAGACTCGAGCACGGAAAAAGACTCGAGCGCAGAAAAAACTCGAGCGCAGAAGAAGACTCAAGCGCAGAAAAAGACTCGAGCGCAGATAAAGACTCGAGCGCAGATAAAGACTCGAGCTCTAATGTCACGCTTCGGCTCACATAAACTCGTGATTTTCGAGCAATACGTTTAAGCGAGTCGAGCTCTGTAAAAGACTCGAGCACTATAAAGGACTCTGAGCTCTAAGTAAGACTACACCACTTTGTAAAACTACCACACACTTTTTTACAATACCCTTAGCTGCTACGTTTCTTACTATGCTAACTTGGCTTTTGACAGACAACCCTCGATCAAAACTTCAAAAATTGCGCGCATTTTTACCTCATGGAGCAACGTTTCGTAAGAGAAAACAGGGATAGAAGTTTTTTTTATCTATTGTTGTGTTGTGTTATGCCTTTTTACTATGTTTCTATCTAGTTGGAATCCTAAACAATTATTCAAATATAAACAGAGTCTAATTAGAATATGCATAGGGAAATTCAAGTGAAATGGTTTAATACTGCTACGTTTGCTATTACAATAGTAAAATGGAAACGTGAGAACACAGTAACGGCACAGTATAAACTCAACTGCACTGCCGATTCAAAAGGGATTGTTATGAGATTTCAAAATGCGAAATCTATAATAATATAGTGTGTCCCTCGCTAGAGTGCAATCCCAAAAGAGGTTAAAGAAGACCAAAAATGTATCAACCACAAAAAATAGTTTTTTTTTGTTTTTTTTTGTAAAAAAAATTCATCAGTGTTCAACCTTAAATTTTCTTTGCCTACTTGTTTTATAAGTTGTAACGTAGCTTTGATTGTTATTTAAAAGATGATAAGAATAACATTGTTATAAAATTTACTAGTGTTTTTAGTAAAATCTTGAGAAATTAAGAAATTTTTGAAAAACGTGTAATTTTATTTAAAAAACTCTAATCGGATATTTTTTTATTTTAGGTTTTAGTCTATATTTTCTGGTTAAGTTTTACTTTCTTTCGGGATTGTTCTTTACTAACAGAACGTCCTTTAAAACAAATCAAATGATAAAAAAGATATTGTTTTCAATGTAAATAATGAATTGTGCAAGACATAATATAAAAATAACAACAGGTTTTTACATCTAATTGTTTTTTTTTTAAATGAAATTGAACAAATAAATATAAGTAAATGATGCCAATAGTCCAAGTGTAGGACTGTATCCATAATAATACCTAGTTTTTCTGTTTATCTAATTTGTTTGATATAAGTAATAACAAAGTCGTCCCAGGCAAGCAAGTTTGTTGAATCATCGTTTTCTTGACCTATCGATAAAAACAAAAACAACAAAGAACAATGGAATAAAAAACCAGTTGCGTTAGGTCCTTTGTTGTATTTAAAATAATATTTGCATGTGTGTGTGTAAGTGTATAGAGCAAACCGGTCAAGTGCGAGTCGGACTCGTTCACCTAAGATTCTGAAACACCGTTTTACACTATGTAGGTTTTTTTTTTTTTTGTTAAAAACAGGGTACGCATCGTATTACACCAAGAGTTTGAAGCTTGCATAAATTACTATTTTTTAATGCAGATTTAACAAAATAGTTTAAAAAATGATAATAATATATTTTAGGTGATAATTTTAATGTCAAAAAAAACAACTAGGCCCACACTTTTAAAAACAAAATGATTTCCCTTGTGCTGTTTTCCGACTTTCCTTTTTCCGAATTTATTAATTCTCGGTCGTCTAGGTCGTTTTGTTTTGAGCTTTCAAAATGTAACCTAATATAATAAATCTTATGGTTGTATTGACTTAAACATTTTACAACTTCATTGAACCCTTACACCTTAGCAAGTATTTGATATTAATTTACATTGATACTACCTCTATGTTTGCGATGCAAAAAGTTTTAATAACACAAAATTAAGGACAATAAAAGTGGTCCTATAAAGTGAGCTTGCACACTTTGGTTTATGTGATTAATTATAAAGCCTGCCCAAACTATTAAACTTACTTTTCTTTACAACTTTGTAACCAACCGACATTTATAAATTCATAATAATTCAAAGACTGATCAAACTACCGCCAGCGTGACCAAAAGTCTGTAGTGTGCACTTCTGCTTAGAAACTGCCTGCCTGCTGAAAATGCGCTGCACGCGTTCCGTTACTGCAATCGTTTGGTGCGCCACATTAGCGCAACTCATACATCAAGTTCCAGTACAGCTCCAGGCAGGAGCGTGCTGAGCTTAGAAGCAATTAGGCGGTGCCTACCTGATAAACGAAATGAGTAAGGCAGAAGGTACATACAAAAGTGTGATATAAATCAAATCCACTAATTTTCATCATTAAACACATTAGTAAGTATCTACTGCGTACCTCAAAATAAAACTAATGCCCGCTACTGGCTCCAAGAATTCGGTGTAGCTAAAAGATCGCAAGCGTGCGGCGTTAGAGACGCGGTCGTCACAGTACGCGGCATCGATGTTGAGCTTTGCGCATCTTACGAGACGATCATTTTGCCTGGGACCCGTGTGCGCGGAGCTAACAACCAATCCCTGCCGGCGGTGCAGCAGGCGCGGCTTGCATTTATCCAATGACGTAAATCGTAAGGGTCATCTGTGCAACTTTCCTCCCGGCGCTCAACTTACTTGCCGCCAGCTACTGCCATATTTAGCCGATGTGCTACGGAACTTACACGTTTTGATGACGTAATTTAGGTTTAAGCACGTTCTTGAAGGGGGGGTGGAATAATGTAGTTGAGTGGATCGTGATCGCTTCCAGGTCAACGTAAATACGGGGGTCCGCCGCCGGGGTGGGAAGGCGGCACGCCCGGCGCCGGCTGCGAGGTGTTCTGCGGCAAGATCCCCAAGGACATGTACGAGGACGAGCTCATCCCGCTGTTCGAGCGCTGCGGCACCATCTGGGACCTGCGCCTCATGATGGACCCCATGACCGGCACCAACCGCGGCTACGCCTTCGTCACGTTCACGACGCGCGACGCCACGCAGCGCGCCGTGCACGAGGTGAGTGCCGCGCCCGCCTCCATCCGCTCGATGTGCCGACGCCGATACCTGTCTCGATTAGTGATGCGACTCGATCTATTCACACGACTATTCACTCGCTATGCACTCGAGTTTTCGAATCGTTTTGAGCCAATTCCTTCTTTTCGAACTCCGATCACTGTTTCGGAGTTAATTGTTGGCGGTTCATTGTTTATTACACGGTTTCAGACTAACCAACTTTCACGCTAATTTTATTTTGCTAGTTGAATATTTGATTGACTAACAACACATCAGACGAGTGTATTTGGTGCGCCTTTGACTCGGCAACTCGGGAAATCTAGAACGATAAAGAGTCAGCATTATCTTACTCGATTTCGAGTATTGCAAAGCCACTCGAGAAAAAAGCGATTCGAGTCGCATCACTAGTACCAATTTTGTTGCCCGCTGCTTAACTAGACGGACGTGTACCCTTCGAGAGACACATTTTCATCACTGTCTTAAATCTAAATCTCTGGCCCTCTCGCCGCTGGGAGACTTGTGGCGTCTTAAATCTAAATCTCTGCTTTCCGATGCCGCAGTGTTTATATGTTCGCTTTGGAATACAGCAGACGACAAAGTTCGTACTTTCCTTCATACTCTATCAACGGAGCAGTAAACTTTATTCATCTTACTCGAACTCGAAATTGATCTGGATTTATCTAGATCAAATAAGATTCAATTGATCATTCGGCCAATTAAGTTCCAATTTCCTAACACGGTTTCGCCTCGTGTTTCGTATTTGCCAAATGTCGGTTGCGTTTTACCGCTCCGTTGAAATTGTACAATACAGTAGTTGTTGAAAGAACATTTGTATCTGAAATTGGTGCCTTGTCGGGCCGGCCTGGGCGACCTCAATCCGCGCGATAGGGGGCACCAGTTTCGCATTGGATGTTATCAGGCACATCAGTACCAATAGTCAACATATCCAGCACACTGTGTTATCGCAAAACTAAATAAAGATGCAATTGTTCATTATCAGTCAAACGTAATTGGTAACACTAAATTGTGTCACACTAAAGCTTGTATTGAATCAAAATGTTTTCTCATGAATTGTATAATTGGTGTATTGATTTGAGACAAAATTTATTCTAATTTGACATCTACTTTCCAGGTGACTCGCCGAATGTTTAAGTATAATCCCTTGAAAGATTAACAGATCACAGCACTTAGCTGCCGATAGTTTGGCGACGTCGCTCCTTGCTCCCCCGGGCAAAGCCACCAAACGTCCTCTGTACATATTCGGCTCGCGTTTGATGGTTTTCCCCGAATCGAAGTCTCCAAATTATCGTGTCACTTGCAAGACTACTAGTCCTCATCAGCCAGTATTTTTGCAAGTCCCAATCATTTGCCTGTCGAATAAGTTCACAGTCACACTTGGGAGATTTAGATTTAAGCTTCTTTTATCATTTAAACAGCATGTCATTAATATCCCACTCGAAGGCGGTTGCAAGTATCTCTAGATTGTTTTCATTGTTTTAACAAATAAAAAAGGTAAACCCCATCAATCGTACTTACCTGGTGTTATCCCTTGTAAGTTTTACTATTCAAATTTTAATATTTTTAACATATTTTATAAATTCATCTTACCATTAGATTTTTAAATATCTGTAGTAGAACACAATAACATAAACGCGGTGGGTTCTACCGGTTTTGATAACAAAGTTTGAAAATTATTAGACGGTGCGTGTTGCCGCCTTCGCCGTATGTAATCTCACTGAATTTGTGTAAATGTGCAAACATAACACCTATAAACTGATCTAGCCTCGCTTGTCCTGAGATATCATCCCGTTCTTACTGTTGCACCTCGTTCAATTTTAAGTTGCTTTAATTATTTTTTTGTTACCATCACACTTGTACTCGCTTCTTTTTATTTTCACTTCATCAAACGGTCCACTTATAGGGTTAACATAATTGGCTTCGAAAGTTCTCCAACTGAGAATGTAATATATCTCAGGCTCTCCTCTTTGCTCAGTGAACACTTTGGCTTATCATCAAAGTTCAGTAACTCATCAGATTGGCTCTAACCCGCGGCCCGGGCCGCCCGCAGCTGTAACAAAATTCATCGCCCGACCTCAAAATTCATCTCCGCCCGGCACCGATCGACGTCACTCTCCGACCGGATTCGAATCGAAATCTTTTTCAAAATTTTTCCCTTGTTATTTTTCCCACAGCTCGATAATCACGAAATAAAGCCAGGGAAGACTCTGAGAATTAAGATTAGCGTACCGAATCTACGACTTTTCGTCGGCAACATTCCCAAGTCTAAAGGCAAAGAGGAGATACTGGAAGAGTTTGGTAAATTAACAGGTAAAGTGTCACTCGAATGAATTAAGGAGTTTAGAGTTGGTGGGTTGTGCGTGGGGCTTGGTGTGGACCGCTGAGGGTGCCCCGCTTGCGTCCCGCTTGCTCCCGTCCCGTCCCGCGTCCCGCCCTCCCGCCTGTCCCGCCTGTCCCGCCTCCGCCGTCCCAGTCTCCAGTCATTGGGCCGGACGCGGCCGCCGAGCGCGACCCGGCCCAGCCCGTTGGCTATTCTCCCTCGAATTGTTCTTGCAGCTGAATGATTATGAAATTCGAAAGGGGAAAAAGATTGGCGTTACCGTTTCCTTTAACAATCACCGGTTATTCGTGGGGAATATCCCTAAGAATCGAGATCGGGACGATTTGTTTGAGGAGTTTACTAGGCACGCACGTAAGTCCTTGTCGAATTCATAATAAGTGCTATTCGGTTGGTAGTGGGCGCGGCGGCCGCGCGACGCCGCCCGGCCTCGCGCGGCCGCCGCGCGGGAGGCGCCTGCGCTGGCCGCGCGAGCCGCGCTGCGCCCGGCCGCGCCCAGCGGAGACGCGCTCCTCGCACCGTACTCGTACGTAACTTGGCCGCATCGAGAATGCACACTGGTAATGACTGGAGAATCTTGCTGTTGTTCTATAGTCTAGAACTTTTTCAGTACCGTATATGTTCTCCTGGAATATCGTTTGATTTGCTTCATATTTTGTAGCCTAAAAGGAATGTACTTGCGCGTTGGGGCCGTGGGAAGCTTTATTTAATTATAGTATGCTTGTGTCCGACTTCTAGTGCTATATTCATTTGGTATACTTGCAGCGGGACTCGTAGAAGTTATAATATATAGTTCGCCCGATGACAAGAAGAAAAATAGAGGATTTTGTTTTTTGGAATACGAGTCTCACAAAGCGGCGTCATTAGCTAAACGTAGGCTGGGAACTGGTAGAATAAAGGTACGTTTTAAATCAATTATCCAAAATTGTTAATACTGCTCGCGTTGACTCAGTATAAAACTTTTAATTCGATGTCCAGGTATGGGGCTGTGATATTATAGTGGATTGGGCCGACCCCCAAGAAGAGCCTGACGAGCAAACTATGAGTAAAGTAAGTAGTTCAAATTGTTAACATATTGGCTTCCATATTTTGCCCTAGACAAAATCGCTAAGCGCCTGCGCAGATTTGATATTTGCACGCGAAATTGCTTGAACGTTGCGTTGCTAGAACTCTATTTTAAGTAGTTTATAAGTTCGACCTGGGAAGACCAGTCAATTCGCCGATTGTCAAAAAAAAATAAGCAGATACATTTGACACAATTACATTTGTCCTAAGATATTAAGGCAATATTTATTTCCGATAAAATATTGACTATTTTCAAGCGTAATTTTCTTTCCTTGTTCACTGTCTGGAAGTCTAGTGCGACCGCAGAAATAGGTTAATTATCTCAAACAAATGCTCAAATGCATGCATCGCTGATTATGCATTATAGTCTTGTTGCTATAGTTGTACTGTTATGCAATATTTCTCACAAAAAAAATAATCTGTCTGATAGGTGAAGGTACTATACGTGCGGAACCTAACGCAAGAGATAACCGAAGAAGCGCTGAAGGAAGAGTTCGAACGCTTCGGCACCGTGGAACGCGTCAAGAAAATCAAGGACTACGCGTTTGTGCACTTCGACGACCGGGACTGTGCAGTAAAGGTAAGACTACTCGTATTTACATAACCTGTACCTTAAGCGAGTATTTGAAATGTATTCCATTGGTAAAAACAGCATTTTAAAGGTATTTCGTTGGTGCACCCTTTTTTAGGTGTGTACGTACGTTTTGTAGAAGTGAGTCCTATTAGATAAAGTGCCCTTAATCATGTAACTTGTAACTTATAACATGAAGTTTATTTCACTAGCTGAAGTGTATCTCACTAGCTGAAGTGTACCTCACTAGATGAAGTGTACCTCACTAGATGAAGTGTACCTCACTAGTTGAAGTGTACCTCACTAGATGAAGTGTACCTCACTAGTTGAAGTGTACCTCACTAGATGAAGTGTACCTCACTAGATGAAGTGTACCTCACTAGATGAAGTGTACCTCACTAGTTGAAGTGTACCTCACTAGATGAAGTGTACCTCACTAGATGAAGTGTACCTCACTAGTTGAAGTGTACCTCACTAGATGAAGTGTACCTCACTAGATGAAGTGTACCTCACTAGATGAAGTGTACCTCACTAGATGAAGTGTACCTCACTAGCTGAAGTGTACCTCACTAGATGAAGTGTACCTCACTAGATGAAGTGTACCTCACTAGATGAAGTGTACCTCACTAGATGAAGTGTACCTCACTAGATGAAGTGTACCTCACTAGATGAAGTGTACCTCACTAGATGAAGTGTACCTCACTAGATGAACTGTACCTTACTAGTAGAACTGTACCTTTTAGGTGAAGTGTACTTTACTAAATGAAATTTAGCTTACTAGATGAACTGTTCCTTACTAGGTAAAGTCAGTTTTGAATATAAAATCTACATTCATGTTGAAATATGAGAAAAAATGTAAGGCCTTACTACAAAAAGATAGACTTACTGTTGATAACTCTGTAATCTAGAGATAATTTGACAGGCAATGCAAGAATTGGACGGCATAGAGATCGGAACAGCGCGGCTAGAAGTGTCGCTCGCGAAACCACCATCGGACAAGAAGAAGAAGGAAGAGATTCTACGTGCAAGAGAACGGCGCATGATGCAGATGATTCACGGCCGCGGCGGGTAAGCCTACGATTGTTTTGTACCTTTGTTTTAATGTACCCTAAGGTACTTTGTTGATATCTAATGGTTTAAGAGGAGGTTCTCAATTCATCGTGAGTGTTGTTTTTTTTTGTCTGAAGTACTACAATGTTTAGAGATCAACTTATCCATTAAATATTCAACTGAGATTTGGTTACAGTAAGAATCTAAATTGAAGCAATTTTCCAAAAACTGTGTACTTCACTTTTTTCTATGTTGACAGACATGATCGGCTGAAAATATGGAGAACCTTTGAAACAAAAGAAATCACTTTTTTTTTCTTAAACGGCTTATTTTCTTTTTTTTAATTTTTGCTACGATATTTTTGACAGTTTCCAAATTAGTTAAAAAAATATTTTATTGGATAATGTGCCAGTGTGTATTATTGAAATGATAATTTGTCATAACGTAAAAATTTTTTCTTCTGTTTATTGCCCTTTGAACTGCTCTATCTTACTAAGGTTATATTGTTTGGCCTTATTTTTTTATTTTCGATCTTCGCTTTACTCAAAACCAAAGCCATGCGGACTACCCTGGCTTCATTGCCGGGGTTGCGACTCGACCTCTGTAACCTGAAAGGCCGTAAACTGCACGCGTCTAGTTTAAGCCCTAGTGTCTAGCGACTTTCACATGTTATGCTCATAGTCAAGCAACCTTATGATAATTTGTCCAACAGATAAAATTACACAATAGATGTTGATAGTTTCTGCTAAAGCACTCTGTCGCTATATACGGTTAGCTTGCGACTTTTACATTCATGTCCATTATAGTCGGGAACCTTATAACAATTTCTTCAACAGTAAAAATTACGCAACAGATGTTTATGGTTTCTGCTAAAGCACTCTGTCGCCATCTACGGCTACGATTAGCTTTGCTCGGGGTTCCCTACGGACTAGTGAGATCACAAGAGAAACTGCAGTGTAGTTTGGCAATCCTTAAGACATTATACTGTATGAGTATTCTATGGGAATAAATAAAATAAAAAAAGCTTGACGCCCGTTCTGTATCGTGCGTATTGTGCTTCGCTAGACACTATAGGCTCTTATTGTGCCATCAAACACCAGCCCATGGAATTGCGGCGGTGGGAATCCCCTTGCATGGGGCACGTCCCAGGCGCCGCAGAGGTTAACTTGTGGCTATTAACTGTCAGATTTGATTGGTGCAGCTGCTCGCCTGTGCACGGCGCGCTGCGCGGCCGCACGCCGCAGCCGCAGCCGCGCCCGCCCGCCGCGCGCGGCGACTACGGTCAGTATGCGCACACCTTTACACGACCACACACGTACACTCGGTACCGCCGACACTACACACACTACACACACTACCGACCGACGGACTGGGACGCGAATTCGTAGCGGGGGCGAGGGTTACATCTATGATGGATAAGGACTGATATACCCGTTGAAAATTGGGATTAATGCTATACAACTAAACTGTGGACAGTGGACATCCTACTTTGTTGTTCTGGTTATATTGTGCAAGTTGTTTTTGAAAATCTTTTAATTCTAATATATTTGCTAGGAAATGATACCCCTTCATCTTTATTAATAAGGTTTGGGCATCTCTTTCTCTCCATAGTTAATTAAGACACCTGTAAAATGTAAAACTGTCCCTCTATTGAGTGTATTGGCCTTGTTTCCGTTATTTTAAGGGTGTTTGATATTACTGTCTAAAATTATCTATGGATGATAAATTTGACGACTGTATAATTTATGCTGTCACTTTTCTTTTAATAAGAAAATACATATAGATGTAGTTACCGATTAAAGGGAAACTTAATATCTTGTATTCGAACTCCTATTTAATATACTCTACGGATATGTACTTGTGTAGGGTCATTCCAGCGAAGATGACACCCCTGAGCAAAAAAATCAATTACATAATATATGCTTGATTCTGTGTCTAAAGTTAAGCCAATAAACTAATTCAACAGGAATCGTAATTTTTTTCCATATTTTTATGCTTTTAGCCATTTTTAATGTTCGTGAATGCATCCATAGTGCGGTTGTCTTTGATACCGTATTTTTTTTTAAAGTTGGCAACACAGTTCCCCGCCATTAATAGAGCCATTGTTAAAAAGTGATTATCCAGAAAGAAAACACAACTTAAGGAGTGTAAAGTAGTGGTAAGTCATTACATCAGAATATGTATGGTAAAAAGTTGTAGGTGTTTTACGCAATGGTTACCTCGTGTCCCACCCGTCACTGCAAAACATATTCATTTTTATCCTAACCTAAAAATCACCAACCTATTGTTTTTCGGCTTTGCAAAAGTAACAATTTTGCCATGGGTAATGCTTTTGGCTTGAAAGCATAGTTAACAAGTAAATATGTATGGATATATTGAGATTTGAAAGGATGTCCCACCCGTCACCGTGACGGGTGGGACCAAATATGTTTTTTACTTATTCGTGTTTCTGCAGTGTTATACTTGTTATTTATTACATTTGGAAATCGGTTCTTGAATGTACATGCATGAAGTTTGCCAGTTTAGTTTTATCAGGGGCTTATGTTGGTTTTTGGTATTAATTCCTTTCAGGTCATGAATCCAGCAGAGAGAAAAAGAAAGTCTAGAGAAAAGTTGAAAGCTAATGTAGAAAAACAGGAAGATTTTTTAGCAAAGGAGAGGATTAGGGATGCCAAAAGAAGAAAAAAAACTAAAGAATGCATAAGTCAAAACGAAGAAGCGAAAGCACTTTGGAGAGAAAAGGAAAGAGTACGAAAAAGGAAGGCTAGGGAAAGGAAAAAAACAATAAATCTTCCGGTTTCCAACCAACAACTGTCATCGCCATTAGGGTCATACAAATGTGTAAGAACACTGCGCAAGGCCGTTATAAGGACGCAAAAATCTTTACCAATAAGTCCTTTAAAAAAACAAGCAGTTCTCATTGAGTTAGCGAAAGCCATACCCAAACCATCAATATTTGCTGAAGACTTATTAAAGAAAAAGAGACTCATCATTTCGGATCAAGATAAAAAGAAGGCGCAAAGTTTTTACGAGAGGGATGATATAAGTCGGGCAGCTCCTGGGCGAAAAGACACAATATCCGTTAAAAACAAAGAGACAGGAATTCGTACTCATGTTGCTAAGAGGCACATGGTTATGTCAGTTGCTGAAGCATTCGCCCTTTTTAAAGAAAAACATCCGGATCTTAGAATGGGTAAAAGCATGTTCTATGATTTGAGGCCGGTACATGTACGACCCATGTCAGAAATGCCGCACAATGTTTGTGTCTGCATGCATCATGCTAACTACAATTTTCTTGTAGAGGCTGTGCATAAGGTTTGCGCTATTTTTCCTGATACAACGACTGAATTGTTAGATGAAATGAGTTGCGACTGCTCAAACGAGCAATGTATGACGAGTGCTTGCAACAAGTGCTTCGATATTTATGACTTAGTACCTGAAAAATATGATGAAAATATGAAGGTTTCTTGGAAGCTTTGGACAAAAACTGAAAATAGACTTCAAGTGGCAACTATAAGCGGCACAATGAAAGAATTACTCCAAGAGCTTCAATCACAAACGCCCAAATTTAAACTGCATGTGTTTATAAAAAGACGCCAGTCAGAAGCATTCCAAAACCAAAAATTGCAGACCACAAATGAGGAAGTTCTTCTGCAAGTGGACTTTGCGGAAAACTTCGCTATTTTGTCTCAAGATGAAATTCAAAGCGCACATTGGTCCCATCCGCAGGTCACATTATTTACAGGATGTGCTTGGGCAGATAAAGGTAAAGACAAATTAAGCTACCTCATAATAAGTAATGAATTGTCGCATGATAAGTATGCAGTCTGGGCATTTCTAAAGAAAATAATTGCAGACTTAAAATGTGATTATCCCTCATTGAAAAAGGTGTACATGTTTTCCGATGGATGTGCTGCTCAATTTAAAAACCGGTACACCTTATCGAACATTTGCTGGTCGCAGGAGGACTGGGGTGTAGAGGTAGATTGGAATTTTTTCGCCACAAGTCACGGCAAAGGCGCTATGGACGGTATAGGTGCCACTGCAAAGCAATCACTATGGAATGCCATAATGACCAGAAAGCAAATAATTAACACAAGTTGGGATTGTTATGACTATTTAAAAACTAAGACATTGAAAGGCACGAAGATACATTTCGTCGCTATCGACGATATAGGCTTCAACAAGGAACATCTTGACAACAGGTGGACTGACATACAGTCAATCCCTTATATTCAGAAGCAGCACTACTTCCGAGCATTGAGCGGTAAATGTCTGGCATATGCCCTTACTTCTGCATCGCTACCAAAGAAGATCCTGTTGTTCCAAGACGGCAAACTGAGTTATGGTGATGTTTACAGTGAAAGCGAGAAAGATGATGACAATGCCGATATGCCAGGACCAAGGCCCTTAAGCAGCATTGATGAAATCAATGCTGATATAGATGAGACTCATGTTGCTGCTGATGAGCCCCATTTTGGTATTAATGTAGATGGTATCAAGGCTGGCACTTATGTTTTGGTGAAATTAGAAGCTGGTTCGGGCAGAAAACTAAATTCATTTAAATACCTGGCTGTGAGTCAAAGTAAAATCGAACCTAATGACGAAATAAAAGTAATGTTTTTGAAAAGCATCAATAGAAGCAGAAAATTATTTCGTATTGATGAAGACGACGTATCCTACATCAAAATAAAGCAAATTTTAAATATTCTTCCCGAACCTACTATAAAAACTACCGGGGATAGATTATATTACGAATTTGAAAATCCCATTGACATTTCAGAAAAATAAATTAGAATGTAGTTCACCAGTATGTCGTTAGGCTACTTTATAGTTTTTGTGTTCTATTAAAGAATGTTTTCATTGAAAATATAATAATTTGCAAGTATAAACAGTTGTGTGCTTTTTGTTTCATGGATTATTATGTCGTCAAAAGTTACTAGTCCCACCCGTCACAAATGGCTGTCCCACCCGTCACACACTAATTGAGACATTATTTTAAAAATTTGTTAATATAATGATGTAATTTACATATAAAATGGGACCTTATTGTTCTGGGCACAACATATGAGAAAACTGCTTAACAAAATAATGATGGTTTGTCTTGATTTGGGAACAGAAGCCATCCACTCAGACCAGAGGGTGTCATGGGTGTCCCACCCGTCACACTTTGAAAATGTCAATATTTTGGCTTAATGGTGTAGTTTACGATTTTATTTTAATGTTATATTTTAGAACTAAAATCTGGTTTTATACTGTGTTATTTTGATACAGAACGCATTGCTAGTGTAAGAGAAATTACTTGGAGTGTGAGCAAAAAGGAGTTAGAATGTCCCACCCGTCACTTTGGAATGACCCTGTAGTAGATATAACGCTCGTCTCCGACTTGAAAACAGAAAGATTACACAGACACGAAAGCACTTATCGGCACTTAAGGTTGATCGAGGGAAGGAAAACGCTGGCTGCAAATAAGATTCAAGACTTTCTAAATTCCGGAAGGTAGTAGCGGTACATCTAGTTATATTTAAATATTATAAGTACACACTCATTTATTGATTTGTCGGCTATCCTTGAACAGATTCCTCAAAAAAATGCTATATGGAATTACGGATGTTAATATAATGGGTCGATTTTGACAGAAAGCAAAGAGAACAAATAATGTGTAGATCGCTGTGCCTATTCGAGGGTTTACATTTCATTGGATCTTGTATGTAGAGAAGCTTCTTCGTGTAAACTTTCCCCTCCATTTACCTACAAATACTTCCCACACGTTGTACAATTGAACACGGTGTGGTCTCCACGCGCACACTCGCACATCTGCTACTTTCCCTACTAACCAGATGGCCGCTACTATACACTAATGCATACCCCCCTCCAATAATACCACCGTACTATAAGAACAGTGTATCGTATAGGCCACGTAACATGTTTCATTAACGCTACTCCCTAAGCTAGATAATAATAAAAGCAAGGATCAGGATCGATGCATGGTCTAGGAAAAACCATCAGGACACCTCAGTTATAGGAGAATACAGGGCTACACATCGTCGTAATGTAATAACAATATTAACAATTTCCAGTGCATGCCTTCAAACATACAGAAAGTCATCTTACATTATGATCGGCATCAGTCACTTCTGACCCTTTAGAGTAGGGATTGGTGGTGGGATGAAGAACAACCTAGATCATTTTAATGACAGCATGTTTGACAAACAGCAGAGAAATAGTCGAATTGCCGACGCATGTTGTGTCCGTGTGTGAACTGTCGATGCTTCAGTCACGTCGTGTGGTTGAGGACGAGGTGTCGGCGTTAACAGAGTGCTGTCATGCCCAGAGTTAAGTGACATATCCGCATGCGTTAATCGTTAATCTTTTCCCGGTACGAGTGTCGTGGAGGCTCGCTCACCGCCAGCCGATACGGTAGATTGTAAGTTAGCGTTAGTTTAGCTTAGCCTCTAAAAGGCCTGTGTTGTGTGTTTATAGATTATGATTACGACTATTACGGGTACGGTGATTACCGAGGTGGCTACAATGAGCCATTTTACCGGTACGATGAGTTCTATTTTGATTACGCGGGGCCACCGCAACCGTCCGCCGTCCGCCAGCCTCCCAACAGAGCGCAACCGGTGGGTCCCACACACACTCACTAATGTTATCACTCTTATTTACTAGTCACTAGTCGCTGTACTCATCATCGTTTCGATTTTTTTGAGTTGCCAAATTTTTCATCTGTTTTTTATTTTTGTTAATCCCATCCTCGAACGGAGTTAGTGACTCGGTAAAGACGGTAGTGTGTAGGCCTGACGGTGGTGATTGTGAAGCGGCGGGCGGGCGCGGCGGGCCGCCCGGCACCCCGGCACGCACGGGCTGCCCGCCGCGCCGCAGCCTCGGACAGATCACTGATTGCCGGGAAAAGTGCACGGGCGCGGGGCGCGGGGGCGCGGGGTGGCTGGTCGGCCGATCTCACCATCAGGTCTATATGGCTGAGGCCACTCCGACTAACATGCCCGTTCTGACCTGAGCCCACGCCGTCCAAGCTGACTCTCGTTCGAACGTATCCTCCACTAGTTTCACACCGTAGCTTAGACACTATCGAAAGTCAGCTTAGACAGTGTGGCCCTTGTACCTGTTGTTTTCAGTTGCCATTTGACATTAGTACCGCTTGAGGCCATCCCGGCGCTTGTCACCCATCATTAGCCGCTTCGCTTTGCTCTGTTACTAACCCGATAACACGCTTGGAGCTTCGCCACCCTCGCACACTTAGATGAGGAATGTTGTCCTAAGCCCGGGACGCTCGTGTAACGTTGTTATATTTCTCGTTGCCGCAACGAGATAGAAAATATGTTAAGAAGACTTACTGACCCGCTTGGTAAATGCCTCACTCAGGACGATGAGCTCGGCCTCGGGCCCAACTCGCTTTACTACGATCTAACCGGAGGCATTCAGGTACCCCACTCCATACGTTTAAAGATACGTAATAATTGATTTTACATAGTTGTCGATTCGGTGTTTAGATTACTGTTCTCAGTATTAGATGTAGCTCTCGAATGAACAAGAATGTCCGTAATTACTAGTAGCCCTCCTAGAATGCGATAGACTTGAACTGAGTAAAGCTTCAGTAGGTACCTGATTGTTTCAATGTACTTTTTGAATTAAACATCTAATTAGTCGTAGTATTTATATGACGACGCTTCCTCAGCAAAAGTTTTAATTGGATTTGATTTGATTTGAAATTGTGCCTTGTAGCTAGTGTTGTGTAACTTTTGCCGTGGAATGCACCAGTAATACTTATATTTAGTAACATTACATAATATTACAAGTATTGCGATGCGATCGTTTATTTTGCAGCATGATTAGTCCACTTGGAGGAATGGATTTGAAGCATTGCACCTCTACGTCTAACTAAAGAAGTTTCAAAGATTTCTCCAAGCTTAAGACAGTGAGAGCAATCTTTGATGCTGTTTACGTAAATATTATGTGAGCCATCATAGATTGGTCTATTTTGTACATTAATATTGTTATTTCTATATTACTATTATTTTAGAAGTCGCATTATTGTCTTGCAGAAAAGTTCTAAATCGGTGCTTTTTAATCAATATGCTTTTAAGTGTTATTTTTCACTTACAACTTTTTCAATATGTAAGCACCTATTTAGATATAGTTAAGGCTGATATTATACTATGTAACTACAATTTAGTCTATTGTAATGTTATGTCAATCTAAGCCGCCCTTATTTTGCCCTTTGGTTTATCAGACTTCAACCTCCACGTTGCTATTTGCACCAAACAAAGTTTATAGCTCATGTTTTACGAAACATTAGTTAGATATAACGAAAACAGTGTGCTATTGGTTAACTTAATAGATCAAAATAGTCCAAAGGTTAGCCGTGATAGGTGGAGCCTTATCGCGTGTAAACATCGCGAGGGTTTCACGCGTAGAACGTAACTTGTTGACTTTACGTTACATCGCGTGTCTCGTACTAAGCAGCGTTGGTTGTGCGTTGTTTGCCAAGCGATGTGTTCGAATGTGATTGATTTACTGCTAGTGGGCGTGTTGAAGTCAGATAAGCCGAGGAGCGTAGAGGTCTGAGTAGGTCGTCAGTGCCGATGCCGGTGGGGTAGAACTGCGCCATGATTAACTTGGTGAATCAAACACGATGACATAACCGATTAATCACGGTCATATTGCATTCGCGATTCTATGGATCTAAGTTGTATGGTAAAAGTCGTATGTTTACGTAACGTAGACTTGATTTTATATCGATCGACTTTATTTTTAATTGGCACCAGCATGAATATAATTGCATGAAAATATATCAATTATATGCACGAAATTATTAGACCTAAAGTTATAAGTATAGCATCCTGAAGACTCAACATTTACAAAGTAGTACCTAGGTATTTAAGGAATAAATCGCGAATGCAGAAGTGCAATGGTGGATTCAGGACATTTTTTGTCAGGGGATTCATATTTCTAATATCTTTTATTGAAGCATAGCACCCTTCTAAAAGATAACTAATTGCTTGCATTTGTAACAAATTAGCTTTTAATTTCGAAACAAAAGACAGTAGTTGTCATTAAACAATGGTTGTTGAATCCGCCGTTGCGACACCCCGGTATCGCTGGCTGGCATGAGGTGAGCCCAGTCGACAGGCCTCGGCGCGTGAGTGACGTGTAGCGTGTGCGCAGGGGGCTGGGTCATGTGGGACGGGCGCGCGCTGGGCGCGGCGCGGGGCGGGGGCGGCGGCGGCGCCGGGCGCGGCTGGGGCCCGTGGTGGTGCGCGGCGCGCCGCGCGTGGCCGCCGCACGCCCAGCGCCATGCGTGGCCACCCGCGCGCCAAACCAAGTTTACCAGGTTAGTGCGATTACGTTTAGTGAACACCACCCCGATTTGTAACATTTCGGTGTCGAGGTTTTCAAGAAAAAAAAAAACTACATTCATATCATCATATACAGGACTATCAATAAAAAATCCAGTCTTACATTGGATTAAAAAGTTTTTAAACTAAAAGTTCGTCATACTTTTAAATTGTCTGTAGATGGTAGGTCAAACCGCTATGTTGTCTTTATTTATTCGCAAACGAAAGAAAAGGGTAAGTACATCGTTTTGAAAAATCACTCGTCATTGAACGGTTTTAAATTGGGATGGCACCTGAGGGTAGTATCCCTATCAATTATTCCGAAGTTGAGGGCTGAGAAATGGACCTACAGCGACATAGCTCTGGAACTAAGGCCAGACGCGGGGTGTGGTGCGTGAAGAGGGCAGCCGGAAACACCAACATACGGCAGTGTATGGAGCGTTAAAGGAGAAGCGTTTTTAAACGCGTTTGTTTGAATTGTAAGAGTCGCATGCGACGGGTGTGGCAGGAGAGAGAGAGACGCGTATGTCCTGTCTAGACATGTGAACGCTAACGTTCACTTTATTAGGGCATTTATGAATGAGCTCAATGAGCCCCATCACAGCTGCATACATTTTCCCGTGTGACTCTTACGAAGGCCCAAGCCGACTCATGCCAAGCTTACAAGCAAAGGTAGGTCCTCATGTTGGCTTGGTGGAAATACGGACCATCTACTACCGAAACTTTAGGTCAGATTTCCTTGTTGTTTCTAAAGTAAAAAAGGGAAATCGGACGTTCTTCATCGAGGGCGTTAAGGTGTGGGCTGCAACACCTATCAATTTGAAGTCGCTCTAACCTTGGTTCAGATTGATTGTTCGAAATTACTGTTTTATTTATACAAAATTGTGAAGGAAATTACTTATGAAAGTAATTTGATACTTTTTAGTCCACTACTAATTCTCTTGCGCTAATCGCAACTGAATTTCACATCCCCTTTCAACCTCGAATTATTGGTTCTCAAGTTTTGCAAGATTCGTTACAATTTTCAGTATTTTTGTAGCAAATTTCTACAAACCTAGTTAACCCCAATACCACAAGCCATTTAATGACCATTGACTGTTCAAAAAGCAAACACAATAGTAAATCTATAGGCGTGCTTTATCTGCTCCCATATGGCCACGTTTGTCACAAAAAGCATGGCTATGAATCTCGCGTGGCTCACCCCTTAAAAGTTTGATTCTAACATCCTTTAATAAAAAAGGAATAAGGCAAAAATACCAGTGTTACCTCTCAAATCAAAATTCAAAATTATTTCAATGACATTGGACTCTTTCTCAATCGAACTCAATTTGAGCGAGTAAATTCTGAATTTGTATTATTTATTTCAGCATGTTTGATGGTTTGCGTGTAATCTGGATTAATGAATGTATATCGGTAACTACCCTCACCCTATCCTATCCTTACTGGGGCTGCCACAAACTTTGCCTACGATGGTAGAGCTCGATCGAGCAGAGTCCACTGTTGTTGCACCAGTGCGGTGAAGTTTGTGGGAGGCCTTAATTATTTTGGTATCAAATATTAGATAGTTCTTGTTGTCTTTTACTGTGGCTGTATTTCGTTTTCTTATGTGTAATAGTAGTAGTAATTAGTACTAGAAATCTCTAGAAGGTAAGTAGGAAGTAGACGTCTGACTGGAATTGAGGTGCTCGTAGTATTGAATGTAAAATAAAAATAATAATGGATACCCGTTTGAATGTTGGTTTGAGGATTCCCTTATACCCACAGCCGAATGTTAGAAGGATACTGAAGTATCTTTTAGGAAGCGTAACGAGGAGGAAGAGGGCCTTAAAATGAATCTTAAGGCCCTCTTCTCCTAGCGCTTTGTCCCATTTCTATGTCGTTGAATTCCATTTGGTATTGATTGATAGAGCATTGGGGACATACAGGGTGGTCCAGGCCAGATGGATATAAATATTTTTTTAGGTAGTCTGCTTAGGAACCTATTTTTACCCGCCAGGAAAAAAACGCTTGTCAGCCGCTTACAAGATATTTTTTTTTTATTGTAGAAATATCACCACTTTTAATGTTTTATTTACTTGTAAAATGAACAATTCAATTTTTTTTTTATTATAGGTGCTAAGTTAGACATTGCACCCTTTCAGAAAAAAAATTAGACATTGCGCTCTCTCAGAAAAAGTGGTGATATTTCTAATATTAAAAAAATAAATCTTGTAAGCGGATTTTTTCCTTGCGGGGTACAAATAGGTCCCTAAGCAGACTACCTAAAAAAAAATATCTTCATCTGGCCTGGACCACCCTGTATATTTTAAGCTTCGTTCTAGTAGTCGGTGTGGTATTTATCCTTATAATAATAAGTAAAATTGAATAATTTAATAATCATTATAATTGCCTAAATTATCTTTTGAATTACATTTATTTAAAGGCTAGGGTTATTGTACTTTTTCATTGTTCCGTGCATATCTCTGACGTGTTCCGACGTGGCGTTCCAGGTAAACGTAAATACGACGGGGGTCACCAGAACCAAGGGGGCGAGACGAAGCGCCGCCTGAGCGCGGCGGCGGCGGCGGCGTGCGGCTGGGGCAGCCCGGCGCCGCCGCCGCCCGCCAGCTAGGCGCCGGGCCCCGCCCCGCCCCGGGCCCCGCCCCGCCCCCGGCCTCCGCCCGCGCCGCCGCCCCTGTCCCGGAGACACTACAAGCTGCGCAGGGGCTCTCGCAGCGGCGCGACAAGCGGCTCACGGTTACGTTTACACGATCCCCGCTCTGTAACGAGGGGATCACACTTTTTTCTATATATGTGTTTTTTTATTTGATTTTCAAGTTTTCGATTTTGTATCGCATTGATTCCGTAAAAAATCTTAAAGTAGGAAGTTATGAAATGTTTCGAATGTAAGTTTCCCGTTATGCTTATGTTTTTCACTGTCGTATTAGCCGTATATATTATTTAATATATACTTTATATTTGTGGGGCGCGAGGCCGCGGTTGCCTGTTTGCGGCCGCGCGCTCGGGTCTGTGACCCGTTGACTGTTTTTTTAATACATGTTATTCAATATATTTTATTCCTGCGAACGCATTTTGCGATGTGATGTGTATTTTAGCAGTAATTATTATATTATAAGGAGTTTGACTGTTGTTTTTTGACATACTTACAACTTAGGTTACACGAGGACGATGAAATAATGGAATGAATTGAACTAGATAACTCAATTACGGCTAAAATAAAACCACCCATATCTCTACTGTATCGATAACATTTCCCGACTGTGTTCCTGCTTAAGTTTTTTGCTTTATTTTTATTACATATTTCCCTTTAAAATACATTAGTGTGAGGAAGTAGTATTGTAAAGTTCAGGATTTCTGTAATGTTTATTATTGCTCTACTAAACTTTTTTGTATTTCAACCACATAGCATGTCCATACTGTTAGAACTCTGTATCAATCTTGTATCAGTTTAATAATATGTGGAATAAATTTGCAAAACTGTGTTTGCCTTATTATAGATTTGTTTCCTTTTTCACCATGACCTATACTCAGTTCAGTTATTAGGGAATACTACATACCAGCAGTGGTAAAGTCGCGAGCGGCCGATGACTGAAGCAGCGCTACATACTGCCGGTATTGTCACATCACATAATGTTAGCGGCTCACAGGTGGCCACATAAAGCCAGGGATACACTAGGGGACAAATATCTGCGACACGTGTCGCCAGTGACGTCGGGTGAAGTGGTGGTGCCACGTTGCCGGACTTGCTCGACAATCATGTCTGGAAACAAGTGGCGCGATGTCGCCAGATATGTCGGGCGAAGTTTTGCAAAATTGCACGACTTTCCTGACGTCACTACGGACAAGTCGCGCGATATCCTCTTGTCAAGCGATCGCCCGACTGACCCCTAATGTAACCCTGGCTTTAGGCGCTACACGTAACTAGCAACTTTTTCTGTAGCACTAGCATTTTTTCAGTTTTGATAAAATTGAAAAACAGCGTAGACGAACCCTAGTTAACGGAAAGACTGTTTCCGGTTGCGAAAATTGGTTATTTAGGGTCCGCGGCAGTGCTAACCGTGCGGTACAAGAACAAAATATTACCATAATCACGTCGCGCGGTAATGTAAACGGTGTAAAACTTGTTTAGCCAGTTCTTGTACCGCGCTGGCGGCACCTCGCGGACATCATACGAAATCTTTAGAATCGTATAAAACCTAGGAGATCGTATGCGATTCTTGGGAATTCGTATGCGAAGTGGTGGAATTCGAATGCTTAATACGCCTCCTGTGCCCAGCGCTTTATTCACACTTCTTTGTTTTGAGCTCAAGTCATTAGGTCAAAGCAGTTTTAACAACTCAAGTTTCACATTTATGAACTTATGCTTTGTTGTAAGTACTTATAAGTATACAGGGTGTACAAAAATAGTCCTAGTTGGTACTATTTTTGAACACTTAATTTACACGTGGTTTAGTTTTATAAGTGGTTTAATTGACACTGTAATCGGCTTCTCGTCTAATAAGAAAGCGATGTTCAAATCGTGAAAAGGAATTGATGCCCAAATTGATTCAGCGATGTACCAGCATTTAATTTTGTATGTAGCTTTTAAATGTTTTTTCATGATTTCGATGTCGACCTCATACTTCAATTTGTTTATCAGCAGCTGATTACAGTTCAAGGGTGTGCGTCCACTGGATCGGAATCGGAGCTTACTCGTAAGTAGGTTTCGCACTTTGAGCGCGATGTGGACCCCCAAACAATAGTTTTTATTGTCTAATTTCGTGGCAGACAAAAGCTTAAGGATTTGTTAGGGAATAATGGATTGGAACCCAGAGCACAGTTCCAGGCACCGAAAGTGACGTCATCGGTAGTGTTACTGTTCTTCACGAGTCCTCGTTTCTGCCACTCACAGATAATAGCCTATTCGACTGCTATGAAAATACCTATGCGGAATCCGAATGCTGTAGCCTCTTCGGTATTTTGTAAATGCAAATGCTCTGTAGCTTAGATAATTACGGACGACGGTGATCGTGTGGACGCATACCAGTATTTTTTGAACTCTCTGTAAGTATACGCGTTTATAAGTGTGGTCCTCCTTGGTGATATTGTTTCGCGACCGGTAGGTACCCTGATTTTGTATCTTGCAAAAGCAATGCGATAGCGAAAATTGAGCAATAGGTACTTTCAAAAAGAATTCTGGCTTTAAATTCTCAAATTGACAGCAAGAAAACAAAAACAAAGCATCAACAGTAACTGTCAGTGTTGCCAATAGATTTTGACACTAAGCATCAATTGGGCGATGACTGCTCAATGATTGCTGATTGCTATTTTTTTGGGAATAAGGGTGCGGGGCATGCGCACGTTATTTAAGGGTTGAACTACATCGGGCAGCATCGAAACACTGCACCTACTATGCTTTTATTATCACTCAGAAGAAGCATAATTTTACTAGAACGAGAGTGCAGCCCTACGCGGTGGAACCGACTAAGCAACAATGAAACGGTCGCGGAACTATGGCATGATCAAATGAAATCCTAATATACCTAATAGCTAAAGTTAGTGATGGATATTTGTTACTCTTTCACGCAAAAACTACTGAACGGATTTTGATGAAACTTTACAGGAACATAGCTTATACAACATCAGAATAACACATCTTATTATATAAAATAAAGTCGTGTTTGTTACAACACTTATAACTCGAGAACGGCTGGACTGATTGATTTTCATGGTTTGTAATTTGTATGAATTTTCTCCGCCCGGAATAACAGAATAAATAATAAAACATTAAAAAAGCTGATAAAAAAATTCTGTTAGGCGATACGGAGTTTGCCGGGTCAGCTAGTTATGAATAAACTAAAGAAGACGTGGACGAAGTCGCGGGCAACAGCTAGTGTAATAGGGATGACCAACAACTGTCAACGCTTTTAAGCGTTTGGTTGAGGCTCCAGACGTTTTATTTTGGCTCACTTTTCATAGTATACTCTTAATGGCGTCGTGATATGAAAATTACAGAAGTCCAACTACCTACCAGAACCTGCTTTGAATTTGAAAGAGAAAACATTACTAGATACGACAGATAGACAATACTGAATAAACTATTTTGTCATGAAATTACCTGAAAGCTTATCCATCACACTCTCTTACTCAGTATTATGTGGTACCTGCAGATATAAATCTTTAGCTACGAGTATCGATACAGTGTTGGCTGCCCACCGGAAACCGCAGATTAACCCGTTACCCGTCCACAACAGCGCTAGAGTGAACTTGCCTAGCTGTTGTCGACGGAGTGAAGTGTGCTTAGTTGTGGAATTGAGTATTTAAGGTGATTGGAATCGCATCATAAGGCTAGGAATTGGTAAACTTTTAAAATTTCTAGCAAAAAAATGCATCATCTTCATCAGCCTAGGTATTGCAGTCCACTGCTAGACGTAAGCCTCCCCCAAAGAGCGCCAATTAAAGAGTACGATCTCCCACTTTTTTCATTCATCCAGACTGCCAGCTATCTTCCTAAGATCGTCGGTCCATCGAGCTGGGGACGTTCGACACTATGTTTTCCAAGGCGTGGTCTCCACTCGAGAACCCGTTTACTCCACCTTTCATTGGTTCTGCGACAAATATGGCCAGCCCACTGCCACATATGTTTGCCACATTTTTGGACTATGTCCGTTTATTTAGTCCTCTGCCTGGTGCGATCTTGTTTCGGATAAAAAATGCCAATGCGAATGGGAAAAAATGCTATTGTTAAAAAAGGGTCACATATTTGCACAAGATAAAAAAATTGAAAAGTGCCCCATAACAAAGCCGATGTTTTTCTTTCCTTCTTAAAGTCTCTATCACACTCTAATATTTTTCGTCGCGTTCTTGAAAACCCTCGATCTACAGTCGCGCCACCCCTTATCGCTTTTCTATGGACACTTGTAATACCCAGAGACGGTTCTTGTCGTTACCTCTACCCTCCATAATCTTATGGTTTTATCATTTTATCAATCATGGCATAGGTAATGCAGTATCGAGACAGTATTTTTTTCAATCTCGCGGCTACGTATGTCTTCAAGTATTTACTGTGCGCATATTTGTCCTGTCCACCAGTTTAACTTTTAAACAGATGAACTGATTTTGATTTCGTCTTTTTGTTTAATATGTTACTTTATTGAATGATTTTTTTTTATAATAAATAAATAGGTATAAATAAATATTGGATAACATCACATACATTGCTCTGATCCTAAGGTTAGTAGCTAAAGCTCTTGTGTTATAGAAATCAGAAACAACGACGGTACCACAACACCTAGACCCGAGCCAATATAGAAAAGTTCGTTTTCTACATTGACCCGACCGGGAATCGAACCCGAAACCTCAGAGATGGCGGCGCCATTTAAAGTCCGGCGTGCTCGCCTCTCGGCTACGGAGGTCGTCAAAATTTATTCTTCTTATGGTCTTAGCTATGATTTAATTTAAACCGTTAAGCCATTTTCTTTATATCTATAACAGGAAAACCAGGGTTTAATTATCATTTGTTTTCTTGTCGATGCAGAGATGTATTTATTGGAACAGATTCACCAGCAGCACATAAGTAAACATTACAATTCTGAGTAATATGGGTAACATGTGTAAGATACATGTCTTTATACGTAAATACAGCGTTTTATTTAACAAAGTAGAAGAGTTATTTTTAAATGTAACTAAAGTAAGGAACTTCCACAGGTTAATCGATAAAAAAAATTGTAGTTACTTCAATTCACCAACTTACAGCTGCAGCAGGGATAGCGTGTTCGACTCATTTATATCCTATTGATGAATACTTAAGTTTTTATGTAATGGGTTATTAAAGCATTACGATTTAAATAAAATTTAAATTCACAATTTCACTCGTATGTCGACGGAAAACGACCAAGAAAGACGTCGCAGTGTATTGCGTTTGTCTTCTCTGCCCTGAATAGCAGGCAACACCTTTCGCTTCAAGATCAGCACACATTTATGGGGAAACATGGTCAACCAAAAACAGGACAGGATATCACGAGTCACGACCCTCAGTAGTAAACGATGCAAGGAGGTGCTGATATTCGTAAGTAACATCAGATTTTATTGACCAAATCAGATTGTATTTGTGCCTGTAAAGGTACTTATTGACATTAGGGCCAAATGATTATATTGAACCTATGAACATCATTTATACAGTGGAAATAAGAGTAGATAGGTAATTCGTGTGCCTATATTGTTTGTTATAGTAAAATAAAAAGTATGCTAAGTAACTAAAGAGGATAGTGGTCTCTGTTAAGCCAAGGGGCAAGAGCAGCAGCAGCTAAAAGGAAGCAGGTAACGTAAGTAGGTTTTAAACGTTGCAAAGCAATATTTTTCCTTGTTGGATCTGCGTGGTATAAGACAAGTCGACCCAAAATAGGTCGAATTCATCACACTTTTGGTTGCAAGTATTTTTTTACTAATCCAGCCAATGGTAGATACAACGCAGAAAAAGAATTAACTACATACATATTGACAAAACAACAGCCATCTCTCGCTTTCACACTTTAACGGGGTAATGTCAGGTGGACCTGCGGTCTGCCTACTGCTGTTCAATCCCATTATTTGACTGCGTTACTTATATCTACTTAAGTAGGTACTATTCGTCGACAATATCTGTGCAGTGCACCTAGGTGCATTGCACAGATAGGCGAAAAAGATATGAATGCTAGCATTCATATCTGTTTCGCCAATCCAGGTGTACCTAATCGCTTTCTCGCATACTAGGCCTAGATGTAGAGATATTTTCGACAAGGTAGTAAATCTACGAGTACCTACCTATTGCTTGGATTTCCGTTTGTTTGGGTTAGTGTTTCTTATTTTTAATTTTCAGTCTGGATTTGGAACAGGTGAATAAAAACTCTATAGTACGTTAAAGTGGTGTATTTGATTAGTCTGTGAATCGGCGCGGCGCATGCGGTGGCGCGGCGCGCGCTTCGTCATACGGTGTCCTGCAGCGCGGGCGCTGGGTGCGAGGCGAGGCGCGCGGCGCAGGCGCGGGGCGGCGGGCGCGGCGGCGGCGGCGGGCGGCGCGGGCGGCGGCGGCGGCGGCGGCACCACGCGCCCAGCGCGCCGCACGCGCCGCACGCGCAGCCGCCGCCCCACCACCACGCCGACGCCGCGCCGCTGCCGCCCCCCCTGCCGTGGGCCTCCGCGCCGCCTGTGCGATGGGAAACCTCAGCGCGCTTGTGCGCTGTCACTAACCGCAGGTAGATCCCGACCCTTTTTTGTGTCTAATATGTTAACGACTGTTTATTTAACTTTGAATCTTGTCGCATGGTGTGTAGGATTCTTACTGTTTTATTACTTTTTATCTACGCGTCTAAATAATCTTATGTACCTAAGTCACGCCCAAATATTATAACAATACTTATCTATTTGGCCGTTCGGTAGCCGAGGTACACTGGCAGACGAGCTCTAAATATATTTTTTAATATTAAATGGATTTGCTCTTTAAATAACAATCTGTTAAGAATTAGGTTAAGCTTCCTCAGATAAGTGCTCGTTTATAGTGTAAAAAAACAACGTTAGAGACAGCTTTACTTGGTCCTTTGAGCCGGATTGATGGTACGAAGTACCAAACGACGACAACGAGGCAATGCTTGGTACGGAATCGACCTGCGGTTATTATAACTTTTGAAGGTTGTATGTCTTTTTGCTTTACAATATTCAATAATTGAGTGCTACATTACCGTAATTCATTACTCTATTATGCCTGCGTTATTAAAAAATCCACCCTTACTGTGGCAAAAACCTGACCGCAGATATAAAATACAGTTAATATTTTTACAACAAACTCTATAAGTGAAGATAAATTTTATTATTTTGCAAATGTTAATCGACCGGTAGGTTTGAATGTTGTAAAGCACATTTAATTGTGTTTTAACATTTATTTTATGATTTTTAGGTTGTTTTTACAACATGCAACACAGAGTTTAACAAGTTTGTTTTAGGAAGCCGAATGCGATGAATGACGATGACGGCACATGATTCACTTCGAGCTTACAACGTTATCTGCCTTATAAGTATTTATACATTAACGAATTTATTTATTCTGTTTTAGTTGTTATTGTTTAGTAATTGAACATAGGGCAGATAAAATATGGCGCAATTATGAATAACTTAAATTAATAGCAGCATTATCTCATTGAGCGTAATGTGTTTTGGAGAATACTGTTCCTGCGTTTTTCCGAAGTAAATATAGGTTATGGTCCTTCGAGCCGGATAAAATATCGAGTATTCGCCAAATTATTCAAACGGTTGTTGCATCACTTAATATAAATGCGCAAAATATAAATAGAAAATAAGCGCGATTCCTACGAAGACATGTTGAGATAATGTTTTGCTTTCGTGATGTCAAGGTAGGTACCTAGATCTCTTTGACGAGTACTTATTGTTTCATTATTTTTTGATGATTAATCTTTAATCTATCAGCATTTTTGGTCAGTCACGAAAGCAGAACATAGAAGAAGAGCGAGAATGAGAAGCGGAGCGGGAAGAGCGTGCTGTGGCGGGGTGGCGGGGTGGCAGGGACGGAGCGGGGCGGGGTGTATATATAGACTCACGTGTGCAGCGCCCGGTCAGTGCGGGGCGGCGAGCACAAGCGAGAGCACGACGAGCGCGCCGCGCGCCGACACGCGGCCCGTCGCGCCGCCTGCGCACACCGCCGCGTCAGCAGCCCCACGGCACCGAGCCGACATACTTTCTGACCCGTCTACCCGACCCCGACGACACCGGGCATGCAAGACCTCACACCAAGTGCTGTTCTGTGAGTGCTCAATGTAAAGTCGTGCTATGTTCACCGTGATCGACGCAGGATTCGTTTGTCGAGTATAGTGTGCATTAGTGTAACGGTCGTACATACCCAGGCGGCGGCTTCATTTAGTTTTATTGCTTTAGACATGCCTTTTCTATAACTGGTTTTATTAGAATACTAATTAAAACGACAAATCAGAAAGTACAATCGCGTTAACGTTAACGAAAAGAGAGTCGACTCGGTACCCCGGGCCCCATAGTGCGATGACTCAATGCAAGCTTCGTCCGTTAGATCGAAACGTCGGCGACTGCCGGAAATACTACGAATTTAAATTTTCCAACGCCACCCAACGAAAAACCACGTCAACTGAAATTTAGTCTCAAACGAAAGTTTTTTCAAACTCTCCTGAGTCATCACAGTATTGCAAAAACACTAAGAGATAAGTAAAATTAAAAATTGGAGAAAAAAATTTAGCGGAATATAAATGAATGTAAGAATGATTTTATGTGAGAACATTGAGATATTAAAAAACGTATTTAAAAGGACGTTTGTAAATAAAAAGATCGGTAATCTTTGCAACATAGTAGATATATTCTGCTAATTCACCAACAATAATATGTTTTGAACCCTTAAACTAACTATCGCCTAACATTATACATAACTACCTAATATTTTTGAGACAAAGATTGCATTGAACCATCAATAGTAAATTGAAAGTATAGTGAACATAATTATTAATATATTTTTTAAAGATTATTAGTTAACAGAGCTACAGTGTTTAAAGTACAATATTTTACAACAATACAGAAGATAAAAGCAAGAGTAAGCAGCAGCTCGAATGACGCGAAGCCTCGCACCAGAGCGTGTCGGAAGCGCAACTGCTTACTCCATCGAATATTATTCATCAACAAGCTACATAGTTAAATTGCATTTTATCATAGATATCATTAATAATATAATAACCCTATGATGCGACGACCAAATGCAATGTGTAAATACAATCATTAAGTGAAATGCAAGTGCAGTGCCAATCGTATATAATACAGTGAAGTTTTCAGGACTAATAAATTTGGAAAAAATCCTAAACGACCGCTTAAACTTAGCGGCTTCCGAATAACTTAAAGATACGTGAGGACAGGTGTTGCACAACTTAAATAAAATCCAATAAACACACTCGTCTTAGGTGTGAAATCGTCTGGAAATAAGAACTGTCAACATTTTAACTTAATTGCTAAGTTTTAAGTACTTCTTCAAAATCTATCTACTAGAAATCTCATTATAATGTAACTCTTCTAAGGGTCTAGTAGATATGGATAAAATCTACGAATATTATAACGAGAATAAATATTTGGGCCACTTCTTAAATCGCAAGAAGTAGACCATAATTATTGAGAATCGAATACTTAAGTATTTTACTGGAAAACGTTTATATAATGAGCATCGTTCGTTAACTTCTTTAGTTAATTTACCGCTTGTCGTGCCTTGTGGGCTTGGGTGCTTTTGAAGACGGGTTGTCAGGTGTGATTTGGGCATATTTTCATCAAAAGAATCTAAACATTTAAATTACGGAGTTTTAATAGGCGGATCGTTGCTTTTTTTAATTTTGTTAATTGCTACCTATGTTAGCGGTTCCTAAGAAAGTTCCAAAGTAAAAAAAGACTCCTGACAACCCTAAAGAATTTTCGTTGCTCGATGACATAATAGATTAAATGAGAAATTAAAATGTACACATTGTCATCAGTCAGACAATGGTATTTTTTGAACCCTATATCATCGACCAAGTAGATAATAGCAATGCTATTGTGATTTGAACTCTCCTTCTCGAACGTTTATTACTAATCTTAGGACACCTTTTTTATTAAATACCGAAGTCTTGGTTGGTACTTGAATGCGGCACCCTTATTACAATTTGCGATTTTAAACCCAGAATTGCTCAATTTTTGCCTTTGCATTGTTTTTGCAAGATTCGTAATAAGGGTGCGGTAGAGACAGCACTATCAGTAGATTGCTTTGTTTTTATTTTTTGCCGTCAATTTGCGATTTTAAAGCCAGAATTGCTCAATTTTCACTATCGCATTGCTTTTGCGTTCGTAATAAGGGTATCACGTATCTTCTTTTCTATCATTTTAATCCGACATAATGCCCACTTAGATACTTTGTTATAAACATCGCAATAATCGCATTTTTGTCCAAAGAAACAATCAAATCACAATAGCAGCACTAAATGAACGCAGTGCGTCGTGCGACTAAGCGTGCATACTAACACAGATGCGGGTGCCGCGGCGGCATGACCGCGCAGTGCTGCAGGCCGGAGCAGGCAGCCGCGGGCGGCAGGCAGGCGCCCGCGCACTCGGCCGCGCCCGCGCACTCGCTGGCCTCGCCCTCGCCCGGCGCCGTCACCTCCGTCCATACCGCGCGCCAGCCCGCCGCGCCCACTGACTTGTCCGCTATTATAAACCTGCAACACGCGACATTGCACCAGTCTTAGAAGGACATGTGGCACCCACCAGGGCTAGAAAGAGCTCAACGCATATTTGGAACAGTTAATCGCAATTAATATGCTGATAAAAACAATTTATTTTTGCAAATAGGCTTAAATTAAGTACTTTTACACGTCCCCAAACGTTTGTCCCTACTACTGCTTCGGGACAAGTATGGGCTAGTTAGATATAAGGTAGGTATGCCTAATATACCTCTAAGGTGGTTTGGGCCGTACTCTACCACGCAGACCGAGTGCGGATTGGTGAAGGCCAGTGACTAAACCTTACTGTAAGATGCAAACAGGTCTCTAACTAGGCTTCACGACCAGTATCAAGCGATTTCAGCCGGGACCAACTTTAAACGTGCCTTCCGAAGTACGGGATGCTCGTGATAAATGTCACTAAATATGGTTGGAATGGTCACCCATCCACTCACAACCACGGCGTTGGTTGCTTAACTTTAGTAATCGATACCAAAGTGCTGCCGCCACTGAGCTACAATACCACACCCCTGATATAGTGATTAGAAAAGGAAAGTGTTTGATGCACTCCTTTAGGGGATAATGTTTGCACGAAACGCAGCAACGGTCATATCATAAGAAAACTATGTAACTCTCACTGATGCCGAGAAAGTTAGAGTACATAGTTAAAGAGTTTAGGTATTTATATCAGAAACATTTTGAGCAGTTTAAAGAAAACTTGAAAGCTGAAAAGAAAACAAAAAAGTGCGTGATGCACTGTTTAGGAGGGATGTGTGACGCACGACGGCTGCGATGATAAGACGAAGATCTCTATCATCATTCTCATCATTTCAGCTACAGGACGTCCACTGCTGACAAACAAGTACTGGGAAGCGCTTTGTGAGACGTCCACCCACAAGGTGGACAGACGACCTTGATAAAACTAATATTTTTAACAAATCCTCTGTTTTCATCAAGGTATACTTACGAGAGCCTAATGGAGTTGGAGGACGAGAGGTACTGCCACCGGTCGGTGGGCGCCTTCTCGCCGCACAGCTCCAGCGGCGGACCCGGGCTCTCGTACCACAGCCGTAATACCGCTGCCGGGCACCCACGCTCTGGATAGAGAACAAGGTTACAGCTTTTAGAACATATGCAAAACTAAGATTCTATAGTCGACTCAATCAGCTGCGATGCATGGCGTTTGCAGGCAGCAATAAAAAAGCAACCTTAAGTTGCAAAATAGTATGTTCCCTCTAGTAAATTTTAAGCTTTTCAAAACTTAGCTAAGGAACTTCGTAAACGACCAAAACCGCTTGTGTGTTTATCAACTTATTAGACTTTTTGCCGTCTTTATGGATACACTAACAGATTATCTAAGTAGGGAGATATTGCGAAGTTTACGTCAGAGCGATAGAAGTTAGTACTAGAGTACTGCATGCATTTGATGATAAATCCTTAAACATGTAAGTATGGCTACTGCCGCACTCAGAGAAGTCAATTCACAATAAAGTAAGGGTTAACATTTCTGTTCGTTTAATAATGGTCTTTATTTGTATCGTCTTAAGAAGCACAGGTTTTCCTTAAGTAACCATGAAAGTTAAGTGACGTCTCTAAGTGCGGCAGTTAGTTCTTACGATGTTGACGATCATACCAGTGAGGTGTCCTTCCACAGCGAAGTGTTCGAAGTTGAGCAACAGCCGCTTGCCAGGTCTAGCGGTGACGAACCAGTTGCAGACGCGCGACGCAGCGCCGCGCGCGGGCGGCTCGTACGGCATCGGGAAGCGCGGCGATGTTATCACGCCCCACTCCGCGCCAGACATGTTGCCGCCGCAGTCGCCGAATATCGACTTTGCGGGCTGGACAAGAGTATGCACAATCATTATGTCATGGCTTAAAAGTGGCGCCCAACGTGGGGCTAGTCAAAAGTCGTAAGTCAAAATAAAGTGGTATTAACTTGCAGGCTTGCAGGAAAATAAGTTTACAGAGCTTTTTTTTACGGCCTTAACACGCCTGAATGACCTTGACGCGTCGCACCCATACAATTTCGCGCGTGCAGATGACCTCTAAAGATCGGAAAAACCTGTTCTTTATGAAATTAATTCCTTTAACGAGAATTTTCAAATAAAACTCTTGATTCAAAACATGTATATTTCCAAAATCTTATTTTGTGTGAAAACAGTAATGAAATAGCTTGTGCCGTTTAAGAGAACATTTTCAGTTTATGAAAAAATAGACACTTTTTTGTGCATGTTTTAATCCAAGCGACTTAACGGAAAATCAAAATTATTCAATTCAAGATGTTTATCAATCCTCTTCTAGCATATGGTATTTTAAATTTTTAGATTCAAGTAACAGGTATTCTGACAATTTGATTTTAATATTCGAGATTTTAGGCACTTCGGTGGTGTTAAGGCCTTACGGATTTGTTTACTAGGTCGCGGCCAGCTTATAATAAATTTATGGAGTGCCATTTAAGACTGATTAATGTGTATTGTTTTACTACACCATAACATGGATGAACTTATTTCCATTCCATCCTTATCCTTATGTAACATGATGATAGGGATTAGGGTAGGGATATGACAGTACTTATAAAAATAAAACAACTTTTCCAAAAAAACATAATCAAACAACTTTTCCAAAAAAACATGGCTCAAAATACAAACTATGAATTGGGACTTTTGACTCAAGATCGATCAATTGACTAAAACTACTTCCCTAGTTTTAATTTTTTTTTTGGCAAAGTTATTTTCATAGAAATATCATATCCTTAGATACGACTTGTGTTAATTGTAATTGGATGATTTCTAATTTATTTAGTTTCCTAGTGATTAAAGTTACTTAAATATTTATATTAAATTATTAATTATTTGAAAAATCGCACCTCAAAAACGTAACGTGCTTTGAACCCAGACGCGACACTGTCGAGATCCGTGTGCAGCGCGATGAGCAAGCCGAGCGCGCCGCGCGGCGACTGCAGCGGGCCCGGCGTGGCCAGCCCGCACCAGCGGCCCAGCGGCACGCGGGACCCCTCGCGTCCCGTCCACCATGCCTCCACCCAGTCCTCGCTGCATGTTGCGCCACTACAACAAAATAGTGTGGGGATAAAGGAAAGGCAGGCTTGAATCGGACTCTCGGTTTATTCAGGTTTTAGCAGCACCCAGCACAACTTCCTACTCCTATTCTTCGTAAGACAATCCCCCCGTAGATAACAATAGAAAAACGTCCATCACATTTAAATCCGAATTTGTTTTTCTCTCGCTCACTCCGCCTTTATTTCCTTTCAAACAACTTACGTTCCATTCCACATAGATGTAACAAAATTAATGCACATCCTCTTTGGGGCTGATTCTGGTGCTCTTATTGAGTGGGACCAAAATTAAAATTTTACCCCCTATATTTTAACCCCTAGTGCCCCTTCTCCCACGCATCCATCCTGCAGTCCTCGCTGCTTGTTGCGCAGCTACACAACAAGGTCGAACATAATTAATTCACATCCGTTTGAAGGCTAATTCCAACTTTTTATGTGCGAGCAAAATCGAAATCTTTAAAAAAGCTTAATCTCCTTAGAGCTGCGCTTCTGAAATGTGCGAGGTCCACCACGCCCGCCTCCACCCAATTCTGGCTGCAGGCTTAGAATTTTCTAGACAATTTTGACGTCAGTCACTTTGTTTGTGGTTTTATGTTCCCAGTTTTTCTTCTGTTAATTTAGTTAGGAATTTTATGGGCGACTTCTGGAAGACGCAACGCCTCCTACGAAATGAACTGACGACATATTCAAGTTTTGCAGCGAACCGGATTCGCTTGCTGTGGCGTTCTTTTGGGAAGACCTATGTCCAGCAGTGGACTTCCAAAGACTGACTGAACTATAAAACTATGGCTGCAGTGGCTGCTTCGCCCTGTCCTTGGTCTAAATAATGTTTTGCTCTTGTTTATTATTGGGATTATACGACCTGGTAAAGGTTGCAGAAAGTCGTTTGATGCAGACCGCCTCCAACCGGCCATCCTGAAAGCCATTGGGTGAGGACTATATTCAGCAGTGGTCGTCCAAAGGCTGAAATGATGATGATGAATGAAATTATAAAAGACCGCTCACCCGTATAAGCCAGCAGTAGCGTTCCAAGCGTCCGCCCTCACTTTGAAGTGGTCGAACACGACCGTGACTTGCTCGTTCGGTGTTGCGTCCAGCGTGTAGGTGCAGTTTGTGTGCGAGGGGTAGTTGGAGGGGTACCGCGGGGAGTTGAACTCGCCGCGCTTCTTCGCCTCTGACCGGTATGTGAAAGCGCATTCGCCGCCAGGCGCAGCTGTACCTGGCACTCGATATTCTGATGAATGGAATAGCAAAAAAAATTATAAGCAAAGTGGCGCATCCATAGTATTTGATTTCATAATTTCAACAAAAAAACGAATGAAATAAATAGTAAAGTAAGCAATTTAATATTGATTCAGTTACTCAATATTATTTGCTTTAAAATCGTAGCACTAAAAATATAATTGTTGGGTGCGTATTGTATTCTTTTCATAGTCAAGAAAAAGTCTCACTCATTATTTTATTTTGTAAAATTTTCATTTATGATTCACACTTTGGACACAAATGTTTCTCCTGCGTCTTTAGCCTGTTACATAAGTAAATTTCTTTCAAAATGAGGGAGCTTTTGGCCAGCATCTTATAAAAATGATAAAATATATATTTTTTTAAATGGTTGTCTTTAAAGTTAGTTTTTAGACACTTTTTCGTGCGTGCAGCCGGTCATCGATTTATAAGACATTATCACGTCAAAAAACAAACTACATACCAGTCTCAAAAGTATATTTGGCCTTGAACCCCCTTCCCTGCAGCTCTCCAGAGCTGAAGACCATGACGAGCCGCGGGCCGTCCGACAGCAGCGGCGGCGGGAAGACGGGCGGGCCCACCGCGCCCTCGCCGCACAGCTCGGCGTCGTGCTTGTCGTACGAGTCCGTGGCCTCCTGCCCGCGGAGGTACACCTTCAGGTAGCCGTCGGGGCATGCGCTGGAACACAAATCGTAACATGTAGATTAGGGACCCGCCACACTAGTGCCTTTTGAGCGTCGTCGTATTGCCGGAGTCGGCGCAGCGTCAACGCGTCGTTCGGCAGCTGTTCAGCGTTAGCGTCGCGGCGCCTCTGGTAAGGCTGTTGGCCGCCATCTTGAAGCGAAATAGTTGCGAAATCTTGTTTTTTTTTTCAAATTGCCATATTATAATAATTTACTGATTTTAAAGGCGTTTCCTTACACTTCGGTAAGTACCTACACAACATTCGGTGATTCGCCACAAATATTTGAAAATGAAAAAAACGCAGTGTCTAAATTACGGTGTAAAATTAACATTGGGTTAGTGATGCGGTGATGCGCATCGTACACAAATAGACTTTAAAAAAAATGAATGTAAAGAGTCGCTGGGTTCGGGTCAATTTAGACAACTTTTTTTTTTAAATGGCTCGGGCTTGGTTGTGGCCTGGGAAAACCCATAGCGATATTGATTCCTTATTTTTTTTATTTTTTTATTCTTACAACCTACTTACATCTTAAAATTCCTTAGGGACTTCGAGTCCACGACAGTAAATTACCTGTTTTAAAGCGCAAACCTAATTATCTACCACTAAAAAAAGATGTGGTCGATACTTACTCGGGTTTTGGTTTATATCCCTTTGGTATCGAAAAGTTTTGAAACTCTAAACGCACCCTTTCTAAATTTTGCGAGTCTTGCATACCGTATATAAAATATCTGAAAACAAGGACATTTTGTTAGTTCATTTAATTTACTTTATAATATTTATTTGATGTTGAAGTTATTAATAACTTCGAACTCACCTACAAACAACTTTTTGTATATAGGGGAATGGATAATTTGGATGGTACACGAATCCCGTAGATTCCTTTTTGCTCAAGATCTTCTGGTCGCACTCGGAGCCCCTAATGTGCTCGGCGTCGTGTTTACTTATAAAATCTGAAAGTAATCGTTATTATTTGTCTTATATATGTAAGTAACCTAAATGGCATTTAGTAAAACAAGTTAGAAAACCATCCAATACAAGAAAAAGTACCTAAGTCTAATTATTATTAACTTTCTTTGTTTTTTCGATATTTACATGTTTAAACTAGTTTTATTTCTTAACATTCACTTGTCGTTTGAACAATACCCGAATAGTTTTATTACTGTCAGCCCAACGTAAGGGGGCCAAATTGGTGGGTCGACGGGTAAAAGTCGAAATAAATCCTTAAGTGGTAAACTATCTTGCATAGGTAATCAAATGACCCATACGGCCTGAAGCCGTACTGTAACGGTTAAGTACCAGCATAATCATAACCTTAAAATGCCTTAGATAATAAATAAAAAACTTTATAAATTTTTGTTTTTAGCAATTCCATGCAAGGTTTAATTGAAGATAAATAACACTTCCCACCTGAGGTCGATGATTTTTTTTCAAGTGTTATAACTAACTTAACAAAAATCTCTAAAAACTCGAAGATAACTCACCTAGCTTAACAAAACTCTCTGAAAACTCGAAGATACCCTTGAAGCCGCGGTTCTGCGTGCTGGCCGAGCGCGGCAGCGTGTAAAACGTGACGAGCAGCCGTTCGTCGCTGGAGTACAGCACCAGGTTGCGCTGCTGCCCGCAGTACGTGCCGATCACCGCCGACGAGTTGTCGGGCCCGTCGTACACGCGCACCCAGTCGAAGGGGCAGCTGTAATCACCAGGTGGTTAGGCGGCAATGGTTACGTTACATCGCGTTAATTACGTCATGTTTAGCATTATTGTAGTACGGAGTTGGATCCGTATGTGGCCCCCTGTCTAAGTGATGACGAACTGGCAATGGTGTTAAAAAACAAATATTTAAACTTTTATAGGTTTTTCAGAATTTATATGTTCAAAACAAGACATGGAGGTAATTTGTCACGTATATTGATTTTACTTTTCTAATATACACACGTAGGTATTACGTACCCTGATTCAGTATCTTGCAAAAGCAATGCGATAGCGAAAATTAAGCAATTCTGGCTTTAAAATCTCAAATTGACAGTAAAAAACAAAAACAAAGCAATCTACTGACAGTGCTGCCTATAGATTTTGTCACTATAAGCGATCTATCGGGCGATGACTGCGCGATTATTGCCGATTGCAATTTTTTAGGGAAGAAGAGTGACGTATTCTCTAGAATTAATTAAAAACGAGAACTAATCGAAGCCGTTGAACTGAATTCTGATTCTACGTAATGTTCTTCCGATATATATCAGCCACGGGTTTGTCCTGTATACGGCTAAGGTCAAACATTCAATCACTCACTGTGGCCCGCCGAAAAACAGATCGAAGTCGCGAAACTCGAGTCGGATCCGCTGCCCCGGCTGCCCGTGGAACAGATAGTTGCAGGTCATGTCCTTGGGGTAGATCCCGGGGTACGTCGGCGACAGCAGCAGGCCCGTCTTGCGCTTGCTCGCGTCGATCACGAACGAGCACAGCGTGTTCTGTACGGGCGTCCCCACCTCGAACTCCGCTGGTGAAAAATACAAGAGCACAATTACAATTCGAAAAGAGAGAGTCTAATAATAAAATTAGCCTTGCTCTTTTCGTTGATAACGGAGCTTCAATATAAGATTGATTCTATTGCTCAAATACATCAACATTTTTCATGGGACCAACGCCCAAATAAAAAAGCACATGTAGCAGTAGGTAGAATGAGTTGTAGAGGTTTTGAATGTAAAAAACATTATATGTAACTACCTAACAACAAGTTAACCGTGTTGGTTTTATAAATGTGATTCATCATTGAAATAAATCTGAATTGTTATGGTTGAATAAAGTGATACCATGTCATCGAATTCATCTATCCTTACGGTAATGGTATTAAAATCGTTATCCAATCAAATTTTATAGAATTCTAGTAGACTATTTTTATATTGATGTAATATGTCAGACTATCAAACTATTGCCAATCTCGTCCCAAGCATGTGAGCCCAAATGACGCATGAATTCCTAGGGATTTTAGGTTAATAGCTGACTTAAACTGCTCAAGTTATTTATATCTTTGAGAACATTTAACGATCTAAAGTTTGATTGAAAATACTTAACGTATTACGACACGCCCAAGCCATATGGCAATAATGGCATATTAATGGAATAATGAGTTTCTATCCGTGAGTAACATACATACTCGTAGTTAGTGATATATATTATGTAATACGAGTTGGAGAAAAACTTTAAAACCATTTAAAACACCTCCTAATATCGCCACTGCTATTAATACGATTTATCTCGGTTGCAAATCGTGACCATCGTAGTCGTAATCAGTCTATGGTAGAGTGTTTGTTAGGTAAGTTTCTTGTGTTGTGTGTTAACTGCATATATGGTAAAGCAATAAATGAATGAGTAGTCATTGAACATATTGTGTTGAAAAATGAGGACGCCACTCCACGCCAAGATGTGTCCGTGAAGACCGAGAGCGAAAGGTCACGATCACAAGACAGGGTGTGTTTATAGTTCCTCTGAGATTAGAACAGTTAGTCACTGGTTTCAGTCAGTTTGTCACTGAAGGCTGGCTTTAGTTAGTTTGACGCTTACACCCTTGCCATTGAAAGATGTTCTCAGTCAGTTTGTCGCCAGCAACATAGGCACTGAAGGCTGGTTACAGTCATGTCTCAGTCAGTTTGTCGCCTACATCCTCACCACTGAAGGATGGTTTCAGTCAGTTTGTCGTCTAAATCCTTGCCACTGAAGGATGGTCGCAGTCAGTTTGTCACCAGCAACATAGGCACTGAAGGCTGGTTACAGTCAGTTTGTCACCTGCAACGTAGCAACTGAATGAGGTACTTACATGCGTTGATAAATTGGTACGTGCCGGTGAAGAGCGTGGGCGGCACGAACGTTTTGTCCGAGTAGAAGGAGAGCGCGACGGCACGGTGCAGGGAGACGCGGCGGCGCGGCGGGATGGGCCCGCAGTAGCGCCCGCCGAACGCCGAGTTGACCAGCTCGCCCGCCTCCAGAGAGGCCATCTCCGAGTAGATGTCCATGTACTCGTGCATGCATCTAAGGAAAAATGTATTATAATTTTCGTCAAATAAAAAGCACGCTGAAGGTTGGCGCTACTTGTCTCCACCGAACATTTAAAGCAGTACTGAAAATGTTAGTTCCTATTTTGGCCACCGCTCTTTTTACGTGACGCCAAGTATAACGTTGTTGTTAAACCCATAAGTCTTCGACGGACGATGGACGGGCAGTCCAATTTTTATTCGGCGCCAATTTAAACCATGCATGCGTAGACTTGTAAATGTACTGACATATTAGTAGTCTGTGGAATTCGTTTAAAAGGTTAATAGCTGTTGAGGATAAACCACACAAATTTTCCATAGAGTTTAGTTTACCTACGTGGTCTGATCTGACGTGATTACCTAAGCAGATAGAAAGGCATTTTTCTATATAACCTGGATAGCATGTGACCACAAAAGTATCAGAGTAATTTGATTTAAGAACTATAACATAGGAATTATATGGTAAAAATAAAATTATTGTCGTTTTTAGAATATAGTCTTGGAAGACTCGAATAATCTTTTATTTAGTTAGCAAGAGTTTCAGTGTTTTTTAAACACCTAACTATGACACAGTATGCTAACTTATTCAAACAATCTCTTAAAATTATTATAATTACACAATTCACACGACCTAAATCATCCCCCAATATTCCGAACTTGTCTCCCTAAGGCTAAATAAATCAAAACAAGTTTATTCCAGTCAAGGTTCCGAGCCCCGAGAAGTTTGACCTAAATTCTCGTGTCTATACAAAACAATAATAATTCTTTCGGTAAGAAAACATGTTTTCGTCGAATAATTTATAGTTAACACGTCAGATAGGTGGGAGGGAGATAGCTGTAATACAAAATAGGTACTCACGCTGGTAGCTCCCCCACTGCGGCTCCACTGAAAACAATAAACTTGAGTAAGATAAATGCTATTGTGTAAATGAGAAGTTGATGTTGGCAATTAGGTAAATAAAACATTGAATAAAGATAAAATAAGAAAGAGTTTTTTTTTTGGTTGTTATAAAATATATGTTTTTCTTGTGCTTGAAATCAACCAGATTTTCTAGCGCGAAGATCGATTTACCTATAAAATTCCACCACCATGTTATTGACCACTTGTCAAATAGCTCATAGCCTAGTCGCAGATGAACGGTATTTTTATCATAATTGGCTTGTGTTGGCATATCGGAATACTCGAACAATACCAGCAACTTTGAGGTTAACACAGTGTTCGTTGATGTTGAAACAGTTTCATACAGAAGTAGATACAGGCTACGTTGAAGGTAAACACTGACTACTGGAATTGTGCTCGTGTTTGTGCTCTTTTTCACCGCCACCAAGGTGGGTGGCATAAGCAGTTGCTGCCAAGAACAAAATTGGCTATCCAACTAAGCTGACTGGACGCCAGGGTGTCTATAAAGCCAGAGCGGACAGGTGTACAGACACTGGCGGCTGTAACTGTGCTTAGTTTGTTACTAGCGTGTGTAAGTGTGCAGAGACGTACTCGAGCGGCTTCCCGCGCAGGTCGAAGGTGCGGAACTCGACGAGCACGCGCTGCCCCGGCGCGGCCAGGAACGTGTACAGACACTGGCGGCTGTAGCTGTGCTTAGTTTGTTACTAGCGTGTGTAAGTGTGCAGAGACGTACTCGGGCGGCTTCCCGCGCAGGTCGAAGGTGCGGAACTCGACGAGCACGCGCTGCCCCAGCGCGGCCAGGAACGTGTACAGACACTAGCGGCTGTAGCTGTGCTTAGTTCGTTACTAGCGTGTTTAAGTGTGCAGAGACGTACTCGGGCGGCTTGCCGCGCAGGTCGAAGGTGCGGAACTCGACGAGCACGCGCTGCCCCGGCGCAACCAGGAACGTGTACAGACACTGGCGGCTGTAACTGTGCTTAGTTCGTTACTAGCGTGTGTAAGTGTGCAGAGACGTACTCGGGCGGCTTCCAACGCAGGTCGAAGGTGCGGAACTCGACGAGCACGCGCTGCCCCGGCGCGGCCAGGAACGTGTACAGACACTGGCGGCTGTAGCTGTGCTTAGTTCGTTACTAGCGTGTGTAAGTATGCAGAGACGTACTCGGGCGGCTTCCCGCGCAGGTCGAAGGTGCGGAACTCGACGAGCACGCGCTGCCCCGGCGCGGCCAGGAACGTGTACAGACACGGTCGGCTGTAGCTGTGCTTAGTTTGTTACTAGCGTGTGTAAGTGTGCAGAGACGTATTCGAGCGGCTTCCCACGTAGGTCGAAGGTGCGGAACTCGACGAGCACGCGCTGCCCCGGCGCGGCCAGGAACGTGTACAGACACTGGCGGCTGTAACTGTGCTTAGTTCGTTACTAGCATGTGTAAGTGTGCAGAGACGTACTCGGGCGGCTTCCAACGCAGGTCGAAGGTGCGGAACTCGACGAGCACGCGCTGCCCCGGCGCGGCCAGGAACGTGTACAGACACTGGCGGCTGTAGCTGTGCTTAGTTCGTTACTAGCGTGTGTAAGTATGCAGAGACGTACTCGGGCGGCTTCCCGCGCAGGTCGAAGGTGCGGAACTCGACGAGCACGCGCTGCCCCGGCGCGGCCAGGAACGTGTACAGACACTGGCGGCTGTAGCTGTGCTTAGTTTATTACTAGCGTGTGTAAGTGTGCAGAGACGTACTCGGGCGGCTTCCAACGCAGGTCAAAGGTGCGAAACTCGACGAGCACGCGCTGCCCCGGCGCGGCCAGGAACGTGTACAGACACGGTCGGCTGTAGCTGTGCTTAGTTTGTTACTAGCGTGTGTAAGTGTGCAGAGACGTACTCGAGCGGCTTCCCACGCAGGTCGAAGGTGCGGAACTCGACGAGCACGCGCTGCCCCGGCGCGGCCAGGAACGTGTACAGACACTGGCGGCTGTAGCTGTGCTTAGTTCGTTACTAGCGTGTGTAAGTATGCAGAGACGTACTCGGGCGGCTTCCCGCGCAGGTCAAAGGTGCGGAACTCGACGAGCACGCGCTGCCCCGGCGCGGCCAGGAACGTGTACAGACACTGGCGGCTGTAGCTGTGCTTAGTTTATTACTAGCGTGTGTAAGTGTGCAGAGACGTACTCGGGCGGCTTCCAACGCAGGTCAAAGGTGCGAAACTCGACGAGCACGCGCTGCCCCGGCGCGGCCAGGAACGTGTACAGACACGGTCCGCTGTAGCTGTGCTTAGTTTGTTACTAGCGTGTGTAAGTGTGCAGAGACGTACTCGAGCGGCTTCCCACGCAGGTCGAAGGTGCGGAACTCGACGAGCACGCGCTGCCTCGGCGCGGCCAGGAACGTGTACAGACACTGGCGGCTGTAGCTGTGCTTAGTTTGTTTAGCGTGTGTAAGTGTGCAGAGACGTACTCGAGCGGCTTCCCACGCAGGTCGAAGGTGCGGAACTCGACAAGCACGCGGCGCCCCGGCGCGGCTCGGAACGTGTACAGACACTGGCGGCTGTAGCTGTGCTTAGTTTGTTACTAGCGTATGTAAGTGTGCAGAGACGTACTCGGGCGGCTTCCCGCGCAGGTCGAAGGTGCGGAACTCGACGAGCACGCGCTGCCCCGGCGCGGCCAGGAACGTGTACAGACACTGGCGGCTGTAACTGTGCTTAGTTTGTTACTAGCGTGTGTAAGTGTGCAGAGACGTACTCGGGCGGCTTCCCGCGCAGGTCGAAGGTGCGGAACTCGACGAGCACGCGCTGCCCCGGCGCGGCCAGGAACGTGTACAGACACTGGCGGCTGTGGTTGTTCGGGTTCAGCAGCTCCGGCGCATGGAACGTGCCGTTGCTCGCGCCGCCACGACTCACGAACGTGCGGTCGCACTCTGTGGGCACGAAAAAGTTTGTGAGAACGACAGCTAAATAACTTGAAACGTTAACTCGTACCTCAATTAAAAATTTTTAAATTGTTATTCATAACTGGGGCTTAGACAGCGGCAATCGCTCCGTAGCGAATCGATATCGAAATTTGTCATCGCATGTCACTGACAAAGATGACAATTTACCACGTGATTTCGCGACGGCATTTGCTTACTGTCCTATCGTTCTTAACTTCAAAAATTGCTTTGTTAGATATGTTACTTTGGCTACAGCCTCTATTTATCTACATTTAGTCCGTTATAGCTCTTAATTTCATCTAACTACACGGAAAGAAACCATAAATCTGTAATCATCAATAACAAGCAAATGAGTCTAAAAAACCGTCAGAAAATATAGAGTAAAAGTAAACAATGTAGCTAAGGAAACTGGTAATTTAGCGCAAATTCCGTGGTCGTGACGCAAGCCTCGGGTGTTCTGTGCTAAGATAGTTAGGGTTGCCATTCAACGGATAGTATTTCAGTTCTGTATCTATGGCGCTACATTATATATTACATCTTCATCCTTGGTTATATTGGAACCAAGAACAATCGCAGTAATCATAATAAGTTTGTTTACAAAAACAACAGCCATTTTTTTCCTAATTGGTAACAACAGTTCCCAGACTTGACCACATTGAGCTCAACAAAAGCAAAACCACTTTTAACTCACAAAAGCCCTTCTGCCTAAACTTAGGCAACGAGTCATTAAAAGTTCCAGACCTATCCCATGCGTTTTATTACGGTGCACTAAACACCTGCGATTGAGAAACATTTATTTTGTGTTATTTACTAGCTTCTGTCCTCACCTGTAGATTTTATTGCTGGAATTAGTAGAATGGAGCCAAAGATTAATAATTTCACTTTAATATACAGATACAATTATTCCGGGAACACCGAAAGGAAATAAAATTATCTTGTGTTATAAACTAGACCAATCTATTCTATTTTATCTTTTATTGGTGCTCAATTTCTTATTTCGTTTAGCGGTTACTCTATAAACTCTACATTTATAATACTTATTGGTAAGAGTGAATAATGTAATGGATCCGTTGTAAAGTGATACGTTGATTTATCTAATTAGGGATACCTACAACTAGCGGCACGGAAGTTGAGCTTTGGAGAGAGATGCGCAGAAGACCATTACGTACGTGTTTGGTTAGTAGTGCGACGTGCCTGCACCGCCGGCTGTGATTGGTTGTTAGCTCCGCGTACACGCGTCTCTGATACGATGATGGTCTCCTAAGATGCGCATAGCGATACCCACCATTTGCCCCAGCACTCAACATCGGTGACGCGTACTGTACTAATCGCACAGAGCAATAACACAAACATAAGGCTGGGTTGCACCATCTTACTTTAACTTTATCAAACGTCAAAAATCTGTCAAACTCCATACAGAAACATCCGTTATAGTTATGGTTAAAGTTAAGGTGATGCAACCCAGCCTTAATCTACAATGCAGCAGTTATCGTAACAAAATGGCGGTCGATTTACCCATCGTGTTTTATCTTTTTTGTCCGTATTTAATGATCTACAAAGCGTAACCCTAGCCTGACCATTAAAGCTTCCATTCCAGCCCACTCTTAAATAAAACTATTCGCACTTATTCCCACTTCGCAGCTTTTACGTCGCAAAATACTGCCCTAGTATCAAACTCTCACCTGAATGACTCAGCCTGGAAAAATGGGACTTTCTATTTGAATTTAACGTTTAACGAATCTAACGACATAGAGCTCTTTCGATATAATGCTCTCGATATTTTATCCAAACTTGTGTTTCTGTGTCCAAAGAACTTATATTAAGATATATTTAAATTGATCCAATTTTCGTATTAGAGACGATATATCTCGTTGAACTTTCAAAACTCAGATTGTGTGTAGTTTATTTAATTTTATTGGAAAATAACTCGAGATACAATAGGCTTTTTCGCGGAAACACTAGTTATGAATCTGTCAGAAGATCCAATCAATAATCAAATTTTAGTCGAAACCCTTCGTATTTTCGTAAGAAACCGATTGACGGGATGGAATGGTGGTACCATTTTAAATAATTCTGTAAAGTATAATAATTTGGTCATCAGATTTTGGACAAATGAATTTAGTAGTGTGGGATGGGAGTCGATCCTTATAGCGGAGAGTATGTTGTTCTACTACGACCATTGGTTGCTGCAAATCATAGTGTAAGAGTTTATATCTGATGAACTACTTGATAAATCCTTTGTATTTTTACTATTTGGAAGCGCCCCATAATGGCAGCAGCGCCCCACCTGTCGTATAATAGGCTCAAAATCTTTGGTACTTAGACCATCGATTAGCTGTATCGTTAATAGTTTTCTTTCCTATCAGCCATGTTATTTTCGTCGGCTTTGTATTCAAGTGTTTTATGTGCTTATTTTATGCAGGTGCAATCTTAGTCCATCAAGTCATGTCAATCGTACATCGGCCAGTGGAATTTGTAGACTTCAGAGATATATAACTCCAACCCACTTCTCATAGGAATCACTGAGTGATTCCACACTGAAACATGTAGTGACAGTACATTACCTACCTACTGCAGAGAGTTCCAAAAATGTCCGCTAAGCTTTGTCTCCGTATAACACCGCAGAGGCCAGGCGACCCCGGCCTATATAATACCTTTATTTAGCGAAGCTTACATTTCGCTGAAAAATTGCGATAAACACAAGTGTGCCGTCAGCGCTTAAAGCTGTATTTTGCTAAGTATTTTCAGAACAAATTTCATGGGTTTTTTTATGGACTGTATACGAGCATATATTATGACTTATTCAAAGAATTTAAACACGTTTTGTTACGAATCATCATGTCAGCATATCCTATTAGTCCAATGCTGGACGTAAACCTCTCCCAAAGAACAAATAGCACAGGGCGTTTGGTTTTTTCATTCAGCCATTGCCATCCATCTTCCTAAGTTCGTCGGTCCATCGAGCTGGCCGGCGAACACGCAAGTAATAATACATACTTATACTTTCGAAACATAGATTCATACCATAAATCTCAAGGCACAAAAAGGCGCAAAAGTATAAGTACCTAATTTTGATATAAGTGTCAAAATCAATCATTAATTAAATTAATTAAACGACATTTTCAGCCTATATCCATAGTTATAGTTGTAATTCTTTTAAAATAAAATTGATTCCCGCCCAATATTATCAAGAACCACAAAGACAAATTATGCTTAACAACGCACGAACCTGATACTCTATATGTCTAAGGCCACTGTTTTATCTCACAAATAGCTTCTTTGAGCAGTAAATGTGCCGTGGGAAAGTCTTTCAGCTGAGAGACAGCGGATTCAAAAGAAACGGATATTCATGGTTGGCTCGGTAAAGGCCGATGAGCGCCATCTAGCGACACGAACTCAGCTCTTTTAAAAACATAAACATCAAATACTCTTGAACTAAGTTTTTTTTACTAAACAAGGTGCCCCAAATAATACACAAGCGGAAGTTAGTCGAGGTAAAAAAAGCGCAGTGTGTGCTATTTTTTGGTACTCTGGTTGTACTCGAATCACCGCTATGAATTCCGCGTTTTTTTTAGTTATTAGGTTTTGTATTTGTTTTCGTATTTTATGGCAAACTAAAAAAACACAAGAAAAAATACCTTGAAAACTACTATATTTATAGTACTTTTCAAGGTTTTTTTTTCGCGAAATCGCGGAAATCGGGATATACCTAGAGTTATTCTATCTATGTGCCGTGCCGTGTGTTGCCGGCACGTTAAAAGAATTGCACCACCCCTTCTCTTCCTATGGGTGTCGTAAGAGGCGACTACAAGAGAACCGCCACAAGAAGACGGGCAGCAGCGTCTCCTCTGCACCATTGGCGAAACTGCGATCAACCCGCCTACCAAGCGTGGCGATTATGGCAAAATCCTCCTTTTGGAGAGGCCTGTGTCCAGCAGTGGACTAATATAGGCTGGTAATGTAATGTAATGTAAATTCTATCTATGAACTTTCGCTTGACACATATCTTAGGGAAAGCCTCGTACTTTGAGAGATCATTCATTTTACTTAAATATTTTGTTAGATATTACATAATTATTGGTCTAATTCTATTTACTTAAAAGTTAACTGCCTGACTGAAGGCCATTGATTTTAATCCGTGTAAAAAACCTATGTTTGTTGACCAATTGTCACAATCAATCTAGATTTTTGCTGTGAGTTCGGCGAAAAATCATTTCAAGTGGATAAATTATCAATTTTGCAAACACCCCAAAACTTCTAGAAAGATAAAAGTCGCCCAGACACATATCAAATGACTTTTTTGTTTTAGTTTGAGCTTATTTTTTTTGTAACCTTACATTTACACTTATGAGGTAGCCTACTAGGTATATTATTATATTTCTCTGCTACTAAGTATTTTTCAGTAAGTTCAAGAATAGTTAACTAAGATATAATAATAAACTGAAAGAATGATGTCACAATGTTATAGTGGTTATAGGTACCTAATTCTCTGGGCCCTAACCATGAACTGTTAAAACAATCACAAATCTGTCAAACATTATCATTTCTGTCAAATTTTGTATGAAATGACGTACCAAAATTGACAGATTTGACAACTTTGAGATTGTTTTAACAGTTCATGGTTAGGGCCCAGGTCCGTACATACCTGGGCCCTAACCATGAACTGTTAAAACAATCACAAATCTGTCAAACATTATCATTTCTGTCAAATTTTGTATGAAATGACGTACCAAAAATGACAGATTTGACAACTTTGGGATTGTTTTTAGAGTTCATGGTTAGGGGGCTGGTCCCTAACCATGAACTGTTAAAACAATCACAAATCTGTCAAACATTATCATTTCTGTCAAATTTTGTACGAAATGACGTACCAAAATTGACAGATTTGACAACTTTGAGATTGTTTTAAGAGTTCATGGTTATGGCCCAGGGCCATAACCTGCTATTGCAAACTGCAACACATGTCGTAGGTAGTAAGTATTAAGCTCAAAGGCAGAGTCAGGTTATAATACGGTGTGACTCTTTTCAGTTGGCCATTCGTAGTAAGTGGGCCCATTAAAACTTTTCCTCGCTTACTAAGGCTTTGCCGTGTTCACGACTCGATTAAGGACTTCATTACGTTGGAATTGAGTGACATTTATATAAAACTTACCCTTGTGATGGTCTTACTTTATCACTACACATCGAACATGCTGCTCGTAAATAATATTACATCGAAACAATTGAACAACATTACTGAAACAGTGTACACAAATCAAGATATAAACGTGGATAACGTACTCTCATCGAATGGAATGGCAGTGATAGGGATTTTGTGCCAGGGTGGTGTAAATATTGGAAAAACGCCAAATATAATGGTTTTCATTTTCCGTGCGGTCACACGTTGTTAGAGCTACGTGTGTGGACATCAATTTTAATATGCGGACCTTTGTGCATTTTTTTGTTACATATTTACAATTTGTATTGGTAAAATGTGCTTGCTCTACCTTCGGTGTGTGGTTAGATTGCTTAAGGTGTCGGGTCGGGGTGTGCTGAGCATAATTAGGTGCAGCTTATGGAATTGTGATATAAGGCTAAAATAAGATCTCTTTCAATCTGCCTTAGGTTCGTGATTGGAAGATTATGATAAGATTCGTCGATATCCCGACGATTCGTCGCGAACTTATTTATGAGCCGGTGCTGGCGATGAGCAATTTCGATAAAGGACCTTTATCTCGCTACTGTCAAAACGTCAATTTGGCCAGTTTGCGTAATCCGGACCGACGGGACTTGCAGTGCGGGAGTGGCGACGACCGACCGATAGGACGTGGAACTTGGGAATGTTTAAAACGCTATGCATTATTTTCAATCTAAGCAGTATGTATACTTTAACAAAAGCATCCATATTTTTCCTTATCTTCATCAGAACAACATAAAAAGGAAGTCCAATACCAAAATACACAAACGCTTTCTTTTTAATGAGCATTCCATTCTATAAATCGTCCTTTTATTTCATCGTTTCTGCTCCGTGACGTGGGTCGTCCGCAGCGTGGCGTGTCTGACATTTTTGTTATCTGAGGTAGATTGCGAGATCTTATTGTAGCTGTTTATTTAGGTGTAGGAGTGTAGACGTACTTGGAAGTTTAGTTGGCGAGGTTTCCGCGGGCGGGCCCCGGCTCGAGGGCTCCGCCTCTCCCGCGTGCACTGCACAGAAATAACAATCAGTTACCAACGCCGCATCTCATTTTAAACATTTTATTTTGAGTTGGAACAAAATGTACCTTGTCTTAGGTTTTAGTTGGACAGTCGGCACAAATAGACGGCCTTTCTACGTCTATAAGTTGAATGGTATAATAATAACTGCATATAAGAACTCAAGTCCAAATGCTAACTTTGCAAATAAAAGTGCTGGAAAATCTAAAGTGACTTAAACTTTATAAAAACAACATTGTAAAATATACAACATGTTTTGAGAATCTACGCAAGGACTAACTGAACTTTGCTGCAATGATTTATAAATTGGAATAGAAACCATTTTTTTTTATCTGGGATAATTTAATACAACCCGAGATGCAATTAGCATGCTTCTTGTTATTTAGATTGGAGTAATTAACATTTTAGGCGTAGGTACTATAATTTAAACTAAGTTTTACAAGACTAAAATTTAAACGATTAAAGTGAATTTTTCTGTAATTATTTTTTCCTAAATTATTTTCCCGCGTGTACTCCTCACACTAGTGAGTCTAATAAAACTTCGACTTTTAAACTATTTTCATCGCATCAACGTTTAAAATTAATTTAACAGAGCGCCATAGTCTCAATTATACCAAGACTATACAACTTAAACTTCCAGAATAATCTAAAGTGGAAACTTTAATGGCAGAATGTGGGGTATTTGCAAACAGTGGAATAAACTTGACTTGCCAGAACTTCCGCGTCGTCTAAACTTTGAGAAAATAAGAGGCATAGTATCTCCGTGAGCCCAATTAGGATGATATTGTTGGAAGTTCAAGACAGAGAATGTTGCTTTGTTTCCTTTGTGCAAAGAGGGAAATACTTAGGAACTGAGTGTTTCATGGGCTCCGAATTTTACACGATAATAAATAAATAAAATAAATAAATTTCCTCGGTTTCGATTTTTGGCTTGGATCAATTAAATTTCAAAGTTTTTTTGGTATACTCTTGGTATATTCTTTATGTGGTACCTCATAAACACAAGGTCTTTAATACCTTAGTTAGGTGGACTTGCCCACCACCGGATTAGTTAGTTAGTTAGTAGATTAGAACGAGATTAAAACATCTTTTTGTCTCTGTCGTTGTCATACAAGCCGACGGCTTTATGTATGATTTTTAATTCCGTGTTAGTGGATATAAGTGGATATAAGGATATAGTGGACCCCTTGTCTTCCTATGGGTGTCGTAAGAGGCGACTACAGGAGAACCGCCACAAGAAGACGGGCAGCAGCGTCTCCTATCTACCATTGGCCAAACTGCGATCGCCAACCCGCCTGCCAAGCGTGGCGATTATGGCAAAATCCTCCTTTTGGAGAGGCCTGTGTCCAGCAGTGGACTGAAATAGGCTGGTGATGTGATGTGATGTGATGTTAGTGGATAGTTCAGGATTAAATTCGCTAGTTCTAAGATATTAAGTTCAGTGAAGTTATTAATATGTCCAAAATTAATGTACCCACCTTTTTAAATTAACATTTGCATAAAATATCTGATACAGAGCGAAAATGCTTAGCTTAATAACTTAACGTCTGATCATTTTTTATATATTTTCATCGTTTACGTTCTCCATAACCCAAGATAAGTTTGTAAGCGTTACGAGTAGATAAAATGTAATGTGTTAAACCTTGTTCAGAATACAGGTCTTTAAACCTCATACTTACATTTAACATGAAGGAAGTCACTATGTCGAACATATCCGTCTACGCGAATATACGTGTCGTTATGTGAACATCGTAGCAAGCTACGAGCTCCGCCGTAGTCGCTTCCTGCCTCGTCCCGCCCGGTAACTGAGTTGTAAGTTCCCGGAACTACAAGCGGTCGAGTATTGGATATGTATGTTATTCAATTTGTAATTTTGTATGGCTGCTCAGAGATTTATGTTTTTAGATAGGTATATCAGCTAAACTCCTTTTAATACGCCTTCAAATTTTCACAAAAAAATAAGGTAAATAAAGTAAAACCTTCAAAAATTCAAAATTCAAAATATTTATTTGCTTAAAAAACATGGTATAATAGATGTTACAAAACTTTAAATAGTACAGACATGTTTGGCCTTCCACTTGATGGCATGCAAATATTGGTATCGCAAAAAATGTCGACAGCAAAAGACAAAAGATTATAACACTACAACATACATTTTACTTCATATAATATGAATTCATCATGAATATGAATCATTACCACTAAGTTTAATTATCATTTATTAGTATCGCAATTATTTAAATTATTATTTATTATCTAGAAATTCTTTGATGTCATAGAAATTGTGAGCGATGAGCCATTTATGTAAATTTTATTTGAATTGATTAATAGTAGTCACTTTAAATTCATTAGGTATCAAATTAAAGATTTTTACACACATAGTCAACCAATTTTTTTTGTACTGCATAGTTTTCGGCGTTTCTTGCAGTACCAGTCTATGCGAGTTTCTTGTATTTCTGGGATACATGTCACATGCTCATTTAAACAATTGCCTATTTTTCATCACAAATAAACATGCTAACTAATCTTGTAATCTGTGTACAACCATTTGATGTGCATGTATAAGAATATATTATATGTATGTACCTCATTGCTGTCTATGTATACATCTAGGATGTATGTAGTCATTCATCTAGTAGTATTAAGTTTGATTTATCCCATCTTGTAACATTATTTATTTTGTTACACCGCTCATACCATCTTTGTCTTGCCCCATTGTTGTCTGATAGATAGCGAATGCTTGTATGCGAATGAAAGTATATATTTGTACCAACAGGTATATACACGATTAATTCCTTCGATACAGTTTTCATGATTTAATTTCCAATATTAGTAATAAATTATATCTATGATTTTTAATACTTGAAAAAAATCGTCCGCCTCAGGTGGGATCAGAATCCACGTCGAGTTGACTAACGTCTCGGTAGCTTAGTGGTCAAATCACTCGCCCGGTATGCGATGGACGTCGGTTCGGATCCCACCTGAGGCGGACGATTTTTTTCAAGTATTAAAAATCTTAGATAAACCTAGCATGGTAATTGCTAAAAACAAAAATTTAAATAAATTTTATCATAAACTGTACTATTTAATGTTGGGCGTTTATTTGATACGTTACTTGAGGCTTTTTATTACAACTTCCTCTATAAAGGTGTGTTGTTCTCAAGTCTCTCAACTTAGAACATACTTAGATTGCTCCAACTTCGGAGCTCGTAGACGCAAAAGAAAATAAACCTAGAACATGTCTCTTTCTCAATTACCCTCGTTTCAATTTACAGCGCAAATTAATTTACAACTTTAAACTGCGAATGTAATGAACTAATAAATCTATTGCAATGGCTGAGAAATTCATTTGCTACTGATCTGAATTAACTTAGCGAAAGAAGTTTCGAAGTCGAGAAGCCTTAGTGATAATTAATTGCGCTGCTAAACTTCAGGGGTTTAATAATGTAAGGAGTCATTCATCATAAAGTTGATACTTTTGCCGGCACCTGCCACTCGTGGCGGAGAGGACCTTAACACGAGGGAGGAAGGTCGGAATTGGGGTGTGTAATTGGCACAAGGTCAATTACGAGTGGAGCTAGATGTTACAGTTCAGACAGTTGGACATGTGAACCAGGCTTTTGAAATGACTTAGGGAATACCTTGACTCGTGTTAGCGTTTAGACATGTAATGTGGACTACCTGACCTCTTATTTAAAATCTGTTACAATATCCATTTTACCTGGGATGGGTCCTACTTATGTATTATCTGTATATATGTATGTCAGCTTACCGTGACTTACTAACTCAGACAATGTACATTCAAATCTAGTGTTCCTAAAATTTTAATTAGGATGAAACTGCGTCCTTATTTTTTTGAGTTCTTAGAAAGAGCCATGAGTACGAAATGAAAAACAAAGTTTCCATCCAAGGGGAGTACCTTGAGGGATAATTAGTGGAATTTAAAATGTTTTCTGAAATTCAACTTCGGTAAATAACAACGGTATTGTGATATTCTAGTAAAGAAAAGTAAAATTTACACTGTGATACTGATGTTGCTGCCAATGCTTTATTTTGCTTTACCCGTGTTTACAGTGGCAACTCAGTGAATACACGGGTAGGTACATCCACTGGTTATGTTTGCACAGCGGCCTCGGCCGACCGCAAGCTGACACGGCGGCAACAAAAGCGTTGCGTCGCCACAAATCGCCACACTCGCGGCTGTTTGCTCAGGGCCTCTGTCATCCAATATACAGTGGGACTCACGAGCAAAATGTAAATGAGCGCGACTTCAAACCCTGCTACGGCGACACAGAATACACATAGGTATTCATAATAGGTTGATTGTTCCTACTAATATTTCGTCGTTGGCAGCGACAGACGTGAAACGTATCCCCTTCAGACTCATTAATGACGGTAGATAAAGCTCTGCGATTGGAATAGAGACTTGGAAATTAACAGAGTTTGTATTTATAAGTGCCCGGAGGAGGGCACTTCCTTATATCTTCTTCTTCTTTTGCTTTGCGCTTTCCCACGTTAGGTGGGGATGGCTCTGCTTATCTTTCCGCGCCAGGAGGCCTACTACGAAAATATTTCGTTCGTTCGGACTTATTAACCTACCAAATTAAAGTAGCCATTCACTTGTGTAAAACCTTCGACATTGTGTGAACAATTGCAAATGGTCGTGTTTTTTACGGGGTTAATTTAGGTTGGCAATATTTTGTCAATCTATTGATACAAGTGACTAGCTAATTTAATTTGTTAGGTTTGTACGATCGAACGAACGATACATTTTCATAGTAAGCCTTCAGGATAATCTGCCCTGGGTTGTCGGGTCAGGTAATTTAGTTTTATTTAAGGAGATTGGCCATACTGGTCCACCAGGTCAAGGGCAGCCGCCCGGTGAAGGGCCTATATACAGAATAAATAATTTCATAAGGTTACGTTAATTTAAAAAATCTTATGAATTTTCCTAGGAATCGCATAATATGTTACTTACGTTTTTTAAGCGAATCGGAATTTTATGAATGCTTTAAACTTACGTCTATTATTTAATTACCATTGAAGTTTGTTGCCGTCTGGCGGCAAAACACTAGTTCGACTAGTGAAGGTATGTATGACGATGAAGGAAAGCGTCGGTACTAAAAGATTTTTCATTTTCTCCCAAATTAATGAAAACATTTTATAACTTTCAAACTTAGTTAAGAGATTCGACTTTTTAATTTATATTATGAGCCCGTAAAACTATTAATCACGCATCATTAGTGTTAAATATCCTTTCTAAAATGTACCATGGATATTGTCAACGTGTAGTCCGTTTTAAATTCCGGCACAAACATGCTTCTCAAACTACGCCGATGTAATATTTGTTAAATTTGCAAAAGCTTGTACGTATGTATGTTGAAGTATTCCAATAAGTAGGTGTAATCAATTATCGTAAATGTCACAAACTAAGCCAAACCCATGAATCCACATATACATTTAACATTTTGCATTAACGCGAAACTATAACGTGTTTGCTATTGTGTTCCGATCAGAGTTAGTGAACTGAATAATGGGTTAGGTTAGGTAGTTACCCGCTAATGTACACTATGTAAACTGTTCATAGATCGATCTTGATTAACACCAATATCTTATCTACATTCACGCGTGCATTTGATTGAAACTAATTTGCTGATCCTCGTAACATAATAACAAATCAAATATTGTTGAAATTATATTTAAGTCTTTATTAATAGTGAGCTCGAACTCACTTATATAAATGTAATGAATGTAGGAATAGAAAAGATGATCACATATCCACCACTTGATAAAATATTATCTAATATTTATGGCCTTTACGTGCTGTGAAACTTAACAAGTTATCATAGCTGTACTAACTTACATAATAATATGATTAATTATATTCAGAGGTCTAGTTTCATATTAGCTTGTTAGAGTAAAAATTATCTCTCAGGATTATTCATTAAGCCCACGTAATCTTACTTTTACATGGTCAATTATGAGTTAATACTTAACTATGATCTACGATTCTCAGATTCTATTGTTGTGCGGAACTAATCTTTAGCTCGATTTCCCTGTTGAGGTCATGGTCTGTTTTATCTGGTTTCGGTTCTATTCATAACGATATTGTCTTAAACATTAATTTTAAAAATAATAATTTATTATTATTTATTTATTTGTATTTCCACAAAGTGGACAGACTACCTGGTAAAGGTTGCAGGAAGCCGCTGAATGCAGGACACTTCCAACGAGCCTACAATAGCGACCGAGTTTCTTGCGCTACTTCTTCTCGGCGCTAGCCCAAAATTGTCCCGAAGTAGTGGTAGGGAAAAAAATATTGGGACGTGCAAAAGCGCTTAGTTTAAGCCTATTTACAGAAATAAATTGGTTTTATTTATTTATAGCCGATCTGGAAGACACTGTATGCCTATGTTTACCACAGGACATCCACTGAATCCGCTGAAATAAATTCAATGTACCAAAAATAATTCAAGCAGGAGATGTATGAGTGTAGCGAAAACCCAATAATTTGAGTGTAACTTCATTACTCCCTGCACGTGGACGATTGACAAGTAGTTCAACAAATGCTTTGCTGCTTATGCTGCAAACAAATACCTACCTAAGTGGGTGCATAATTAATTTTAGACAAAAATCAAAAACCTTGTTGATGCGTCGCTTTAATAAAAAAGTGAGAAACTAAACCTCATTTTACATGATGGAGCAAATAGTTAACAGGAACATGGAGTCAGCGGATGTTCAGCCATCTTGTGGGGGATATTGGAGATGCGGTTGTTTAATTGCCAGGATATGGCCTCCGTTTGTTTACTTACACTATGCCCTACATTAAGTTAAGTTTCGAATAGTTTTAAATATTACGGCTCAATATTTGCTAAATTCAAGAAACTCTTCATTACTGCCTACAATAAAGTTATTGTAAACATTCTGAAATAATAATTAGGTAAAAGCATTATTACAATGCTAGCAATAACGTTGATCAATTATACTGAGTAAAATAATTTAACATATTTTTATTCATCTGCATGAAACAAAAATCCTACTATGCAAGTAGGTAGATGGTAAGTTATTCTTTTTTAAGACAAATACTGATGACGGATCATACATAGAAACTTTTTGTTTTGCAAACATTGCTATAAAAAGTAAATTCATTTCACTTTTATTTACTTAACCTTCAAATATCCAATATTCTAGATTCTAGCTAAGTCGTAGAAATACTTTTTTATTATTGAAGAAGATTTATACCCAAATAGTTCGGCCTCCGACTTTGTTTGCGTAAGCTTAATGATATGATTATTTAGCATATTTAATGCCAAAAGATAATCATAATCATAATACTTTATTTGCATCAAACATGGTATTAACAGTTCTTCGTTACATTTATGAGTCACATGTTAGGCTACGGGGATTAGCATGCAAATGTCATTTGTGAATACAATTTAGAAAATATTTTAAAAATGTCACAATCAATATTAAAAATATGCTTGGTTACAAATGTCCGAGATTGCGAATGGGTTAATAGAAATACATTATGTCCATTTCATATCAAAATATAAGCTACTTTTTCCAGTCAAAAAAATCCTTAATACTATAGAAATTGTGGACATTGAGCCACCGGAACAGATGCTTTCTGAATACTGATACTCAATTTTAACCCTTAATTAGGCTATCCTCTGCGTTATCTATATGACAAACGATCGCCGTCGTGTGGCGTCGTATCACACACACAGCAATCGATCAGACTGCTGGAAAATAACACCAATTATAACATGTCTAATCATTCACCCGGAACGCTCATCTCTCACGACGGGGTGAAACGTAAATAGATAGACATATTGATGCAAGTGAAGCTTCATCGTGACTTATTATTAAAAGTCACATTTTAATCTAATTTCCTTAGCCTCCTTTGGCCAGTCTGTATCGTTCCTAGTTGGGGTACTCAAGACCATAATTCTAGAGAATCTTAGGCACTTGTCTCACTGCCGACGCTGGAATTTATGACTTCTATTTCAGTGGAAAGAAAATTTAAGGTGACTCACTCTGGTTCCTTCTAGTGGGTACACAATTTTAAGTGTTCCGTACCCAAAGAGTTAAATGGGACCCTATTACTAAGGCTCCGCTGTTCGTCTGTCTGTCAGTCTGTCAGCAGGCTGTATCTCATGAACCGTGATAGCATAGAGAAAAAAATATAGTGATAGTTAGACAGTTGAAATTTTCACAGATGATATATTTATGTTGCCGCTATAACAACAAATAAATACTGAAAAACAGAATACAATATATATTTAAGGGACTCCCATACAACAAACGTGTTTTTTTTTGCCGTTTTTATAGATAATGGTACGGAACCCTTTGTGCGCGAGTCCGACTCGCACTTGGCCAGTTTTTTAAATCATCTTTAGTCTAATGTCGGAAGATGTATTTTTGAAGGAGTATGATTCAAATACAGAATCCTAATAATCGTTTCAAATTTCATGTATGATGATGTGTTGCCCTGTGATGTCCTAAAACGAATTAGAATTGTAATACTTTATAAATACGTCTCCCAAAAGTTTTTGTGATGGAGTTGATTATGACCGTTGCTACATTTAAAAAAAACTTTTAAAAGAAAGTATTGTTGTTATTCACAAATTTTGGTAACAAAAATTCCAAATGTATTTTGAATAAAACACAAGATACATTTCCTTTACAAAACTAATGGTATAATGACACTGACTTTAAAAAATCCTGACATTTGCTAAACTAATTATACGTATTTATAACATAAAATCTAACTCCTGCGTAATCACACTCGTATAAAATATTTAGTGGACTTACAAATTAAGTCATCACGATTTAGCCGACCGCGGCAAATAATAGTGTAGGTAGTTGACAGAACTCATTCAAGAGTAGAAAGAAGTCGTGAGTATCACGCTCCTGTTAATTATCCAGTAATTAACTCGCCCTTGCCTTCACAATGCTTGCTTATATTGATATATTCATATTCATTTATTTCATCTTTTGGTAAAATTTACATAGTTAATTAAAAAATACTGTCACAGGTACATCCGTGATTGGGTTATTTTTTTGGTGTTTAGATAAATTATTTATATTAACATCACCTTCTTTAGGTATTGTTAATAGAGGTAAAGTTACTCGCTGACATTAAGGAATTCTCATCGTCGTCAACCTTTCAAAAGTCCACAGCTGGACAAAGGCCTGCCTGCCTTATAGAGCGCCACAGCGAGGCTCTGTCTATCTGTTGGCCTACTACGAAGATGTTTCGATTGTTCGGACGCAAACCTAACAAATTAAATTACGATTCACTTGTTTAATCCTTACAAAATATGAACAACTGAAACTAACAGGGTAAAAAACACTTCTTCTTTTCTTTTTCCCACTTTAGGTGAGATCGGCTCTCCTAGTTAATTTGCTCCAGGCAGTTCTGTCCTGGATTGTCTCTATATCTAGCTTTGGCTTGTTTTATTGCTTAGCTCATGTTTGTCCACCATTTGCCGGGCGAACGCCGAGTTCTGCGTTTTATTTAGGGTAATTCTAGTGCCTTATGTACCACATTGTCATTGTCTCTTTGCATAACGTGTTCGTACCATCTTAGTCGACTCTCTGTTATTTTTTTTCAGGTGTCGGGGCCACTTTAAAATTACCCCTTATTTAGTCTAATTACATCTTGTAAAAAACACAATTCGATTCAAAACATCTCGAAAATCATATCTGCAGTGGGTACACAAATTTCCTTCCCTATTTTAATCATAATTTTATGTAGGGTCAGTTCTATTCAACAAAAGAATATAATTATCCAAATCGGTTTACGTTTCGCGTAGATATCGCGTAATAAACACTTAGTGGAACTTTGAAGTCTGTTTGTTGTTAAATCTTTCAAATGTTATTTTTCACGGGTATAATTAAATCAAATAAAAAAGTAATAGGTTGGGTTCCCTATACATTTTAAATGTTTTTTTTTCTATCCATAGTGTGTAACTGGATATGTCTGTTTGGATCTTCTATGAAAAATAGTAATGATTGAGGTCGTTTGGTCTGTTTTGACGAGTTTCATACAAATAAAAACTTTTTTAACCCTTTGCTTATGAACTTCCGACGCATCTACTATAAAAATATAACGTTTCACGGAAGCTGACATGTAGGCACACGGCTTTTCGTGGCCATTAACGTGATAAATGGTGGATCAAATGCGAGACGCGACGCCCGGCGTGACACGTGACACATCAATTCCACCCGATACGTTCGGACGCCGCGGTAATGGGCTCTTGTTTAATTACTTATCACCTGAAATACCTATATTTTGTATTAATAAGCAGTCACACTGTCAGCTGAGGTGATATACTGTGCATATTTAGTAGCACAGTCATAGTCATCACCACTTAGTCTTACATTACAGTATCTACATAGGCCACCCGGAATGGGTAAGCGATCCTTTCACTTTAATTTTGATGTTTGAAGCGTACACGCTTAAACGTTTTCAAGCGTATTTTGCTTGCGCTTTCTCCTACACATTTATTAAATATTATGCAAAAGGCACGAAATTAAAACGCCATTTGGGCGGCTTACCCGTTTTTGGGGTGGTCTTCCTTACGTATATAAATAGACATGATCCAGTCTAAACCATAAGCAAGAATTTCATAACCATCGGTGGTCCTGCAAAGATCCTCGCGTGTGCAAGTGTAGGGACACGCAGGGCATGATAGGAGATGTGCCATTCCATTAGGAGAGAGGAATTACTCTGATAGCTAGATATACGGGTCTATGGGATATTTTTTCCTATGGGATATAGCTTTAGGGCCACCGATACTGCAATTTTTGTGGCTGTGTTTTGTTCCTTACATTATAAGCCTGTATCGACACGCGAAGAAGGAGAAGATTTCATAACTAAGGAGGTATTGTGGTGCAAGCTATACCCTATTTATATAATTGGTATTGCACCAGGCAACACACTCAATTAACAGTCTCAAACTAAACTTAATATCCTTGTCTTACGAGGTATGCTTTTCCCAACAAAACCTGACCCGAGTCAATTTAGAAAAGTCTAATTTCTGAATTGACAACGAGGATTAATAAATTACATAAATCCCATTTGGTATCAATTAGCAAAGGAGTGCTACCAATCCAAAGCGGTAGACCCATACGCCTAACCCAATAAATTATGATGGATCAAGTGTGAACCGTAACGCGCCGGTGGCGAAACTCACTTAGTAATTACATTCCCACGCCGCTAAATGCAATCACGTCGTGGGGTATGTTAATAACGGGCCTAGTGCAAACTTCTCTAGGAGATTCGTTTTAAGTAATTTCAAAACATTTATGTGACCGCTCGACATCTAATAAGTTAAGATAGTTTATTTATTTATTTAGGATGACAAACAATTGTACAATTCCAAATACAAAATGTTTTAAAACAATATTACTAATTGCACAATCAGCACCGTTATCCCCTTCTTACATATGAAAAAATTTTTGCCTCTTAATTTTATACAATCTATTAAATTAAATATACAGATACTTACGTAAGTTTTATTTTACATAATTTAGGTATTATGAGTCTATTTTAATCTCATCGAGTTTAAGTTTTACTTGTTTTTAAATGCCATTGGTGTTAGCTTAAACAAATCGACATCTGAGAGATACATATTATAAGACTTCATTAATCAATAGTATAATAGTAATAAATAGTTTTATAGAAACTGGTATATTGCCATAAACAAACAGCACTTGGCAAACACAGGGTTGTGTACTTGTATGCCCTTAGACAGAAGATGGAAAAAGAATAGCCGAAGATCGTGTCTTAGGTCTGATTATGATGACAGATGATACAGCTTTTACGCTACCGAAACTGAATAATAGCACGCGGTCATTACATGTTTGGAAAAACTTTTCTAATTAAAAATTGTTCCAACCTTCTTTAATCAAAATTAAATCAATATATATATTATTTTCAGTCTTCATACATGTGACTTATATACAGTAGTAGTAGTAGTAGTAGTATTACCAACCAGTCTAGTAGGAGTTCAAGTGAACTCCTGTGTCAGGAGGTCCAGCTCTTCAATAACTTGCATTGTATAGACACGTAAACTTTAAAAAAATGTAAAGTCGGCTAAAGTTTAAAAGATTAGAGATTTCATAGATAAGAGACACAATTTTTTAATCAAAAGATTTTGTAAGAACATGCAAAAATTCGAGCTAAGCAGTTTTCGGGGTGTTTCCGTAAAAAGCTCAATCAAAAAAGTACCCGATAAAACCGTGGGTGGCATTTGAACCCCCATGAACTCTGCAGATAACACAATTTATGGCCCAGAAAGATGAATGACAAAAGTGATTACTAATCTTTTAACTTCGGTAGTGTATTATACTCTCTAAGAATTCGCGATATCCCGAGCCTAGTTACTTACTTACTGATGCTGTTCGTAATAAACATAATGTAAATAACACGCCGACAATATCAGATATCATTACTTATTCTAACTCATCCGTAAATATTAACTAGCGAAATCATAAGGCATCAATCAAAATTTTATTCAAGATCCATTTCAGGTGCTTTAAAATAATCCAAATTAAATCCAGGTAACGTCAAGGATTTAATGGCGGCAGGAGTTTGAAAGGGACCTCTAATGGTTTAATCTTTATCTAAAACCATTGGGCCGAGATAATTTCGGGTCGGCAGCAAAGATCGCCATTACCCTTCATTGTTTGGACAAAGGACTGCGCTGAAATATTTAAGGAAAGTTTAATTTTGAAGTTCTTTTGTTTCGCGGAGAGCGCGCCCGGCGACTTGGCTCGGCCTGAAGTTAGCTGAGATCAGATTATGATTTGGTTACATTTTTACGATTGATAATATCTTTGAGTGGTTTTTGGCTGGCCTTTTGTGACTGTCTAACTTGATTGAAAAATGACTCCTTGGGTAGGAAGACCCAAGGATTCATGAGCTCAGCGTGAATTCAAACTTGTTTTGTTATTTTTGTATATATGTTATAGAGCTAGTCGTAACTACAACACTGTTTAGAGTTCATGTTAATAGAAAATAAATAAACTCTTACCTACAGTATCACCGCCTATAAAAAGTTATTAGCGGATTCAGCGGGCTTATTTATATTAGAACGAATTTTTAAACCTGGAATCAACAGCTGTAGGTATATTTTCGTGATTAACTTTGACGTAACTATAATTATATATGTACATGTTAGGATTAGAGCAATGTATGTGATGTTGTCCAATATTTATATTATTTATATTACGTGTAAACGTAAGTAGGTACTTACTTTTAGTTTAAATTCTTAAAATGAATACATCTTGAGTCAAATCACTATTAATTTGCAATAAAATGTGATTGACTTATCTAAATTATTCATTAGGTGTCCCAATCGCCATTTGTAGGACTCGATCCTGAATAAATTTAATATTACGCTAACGATATAGGACATTCAGTCGTTTGACTCTAGATAATAATAATATATCGCTAAAAATAAGTTTTATAGCTATATATTATTATCTAGAGTCTAATAGTGACTTTAACACTATTGGCCGCTTTTGATCCGTCTTTCAAGCGCTAGGTATGCGATAAAATACATTATTTTCCCACTTTACGTCACGACCAATCATATAGTGGCCACCCCTAAGTGATAAACGCACTTTGTCTCCGCACCTGAGCTCATTACTTATTTTCAAGAGCGCGTAGGGCGTAAGCGCGCGAATTTAATAATGTAGGTAGCTAGATTATTAATTTCGCGCGCTTACGCCTTTCAGCGGAGCAAGTTACCGTTTGCGTCGTGTGAAACTTTCCATAAATCGCCCGGACATAAAGCAAGTGAGACACTTATTTCATGTTAAAAAGTGTGAAATAATAAGTGTGTAAATAACAAACAATCTAAGTAATAACTTCATCAGCACAAAGCTTAGCATCACTGTTATTACTGGCCGCTGACCGATGCACGCTTGGTAATAATTTATTGTGAATTATTTAATATTTTGGATGCGGGTGGCACAGGACCGATTTTCGTGGAAATCCTTGGGGGAGACCTATGTCCAGCAGTGGACGTCTTTCGGCTGATGGATGGATGGATGGATGGAATTATTTAATAGACGTAAGTAGGAGTAAATCAATAATTACAATTAAGGTTTTTTTGTATGTGAAATAAATTGAACCACCGTTAATGGCCCGTTGTTATTATGGCGGTAAGAGTGCGTTCAGATCTGGTGAATGCGCCACAAATGCGCAGCTCTCGTTACTCTTCCTACTGCAATCGTTTGGTGCGCCTTTTCAGCGCAACACACAAGGCTTGGCGATTGCGAGCGGGCGCGGTCTGCGCATTCGCCAGGTCTAGATGCACCCTAACGTGCCAATTTGTTATGCAGTAGGTACTAAGCCAGTCTAGTCAACGCTTTTGGTCCTGAATTAATTATTTCATGCTAGTCGACTGCTGAATCTGCGACTGCATCGCAGTCTGTTTGTCGGACTTACTTAACCGTCAAACTGACTAAGGAGTTGATCTCGTCTATACGTTTCCAATAAATAATCCTAACCATCAATCGTGCAGCAATCGTGAATCCTAACCATTACTAACAAGAAACTACTGAAATAGTCGCAATGAATGCCGTATATAGGGCGCGCTGGTGCCGACCAGCCATCTTGTGCGAGGTGCGAATTAAGATGGCGGCGGACTCATTAGTAACTCCGCGCACTAATTGCAACACCACTCGACCGCACGCTACCTCAAAAAATATTTGTTTTCGAATTAACAGACACCGTACATTAATGAGCTTATCATTAAGACAACATTTTGTACGAGTATACGTTTAACCCAAAGCGTTTGACGATAAATGTTTAAAAACACCGTGCTTAAAACAACTATACAATATAAATTTTTGTTTTTAGCAATTCCATGCAAGGTTTATTTGAAGATAAATAACACTTGAAAAAAATCATCGACCTCAGGTGGGACCTCAGGTTTTTTTTCAAGTGTTATTTATCTTCAACTATACAATACTAGTACCTGTATCACCTTTACTTAAACCTCACCTTGTTTCCTTGCGTTACTGGTAAAAAGCGATAATAACCAAATTCTCAATTTCAGCTTACCTGAAACAAATAAAACAACATCAATAATCGATTTGCAATAAAATTCCAGCACACACTGTATTTTTTTCAGCAAGATGGGGTAATATGCTAATGTAGAACAGGGAACTTGCCATTAAGGATTGTTTATTTCGCTCTGTCCTCTGTTAAGGACGTAGGGCCCCGAAGTTGGAAACAGCCATTGGCCATAATAGGCGGCTCGTAAATCTTCAATAGAGCTGCTATCTCCAGAGCTCGCTAACTCTGAATAAATACAGGCCATTTCTGATTTTACCCTATAGTTATTTCAGAACGACTAGAGTGGCTTAGATCTTGGCGTACCTCCTGGTGCTTGGACAAATTCGAAGCGCGACCTAGTTTACACGAGTATGAAAAGTGACGACTATAGGTCATATTCGTATCATAATTTGAGAGGAATGTCCTAGATTAAGAAAATCTAAAGTTCAGGGGAGCCTTAAATCGCCTTTCGAGTTATGTCTTGTTCAATTTAAAATCCGCGTTTATAGATGTAATTTTTTCCGCCTATTGAAGGTTTAAAATTCATTCAGTTCTACGAATACCTACTTAAATATTGCAGGTCCTTTGACAGCCTTAGGAGGGTGCTCCTTGTGAAGTGTTAAACAAAACTCGGGACACCCGATACGAGGCCCTTTAACTTGCTTCGACTGCGATTTTCTCGTGACCTACTTTCTCGTGATTTTTTTCTTATGCGAACTAAATATGAAGCGTAATTTATGGAACAGTTAATCTTAAACTTGACAGTATACCGTGGAAATAAAGTAGTATATACTGCGTCGATCTTCATTCATCGGTCATGCAACGACTGACTACCCGATGTTATCTTTGGCGAGTGTTTTAAAAGATTTCGCAGACATTCGTCAAATTATTAATTCGTCAAATTTTACACTCGTCAAATCTTTATTTGTCAAATAAAGGACTCGTCAAATCCTTGATTTGTCAAAACTAGAGATTCGTCAAAATCTAAATTTGTCAAATACTTGATTCGTCAAGGTCTTGATTATACTAATACTTTTTCGTCAAATAAGCTTTTAGTCAAGGATGCTTTAGGACAGTCAAGATGAAAATGAAAAATCATATAGGTATTAGGTATTTATTTGGGAAAAAATTAAACATAACATGTAGCTGAAGCTTTCAACAATTCAAAATTATAAAATCTTATTATCTACTGAAAGTTATTTATTTAGTTAAATGGCATATCAAGCCGAAACTAGCTTATGTTAACATATTCATGTAAATGGTACAAAAAAAATTTTTAGAATCCAATTTGTATAAAAATATTTTTTTCAAAAATGATGATAGGTATCAAATTTCAGATTTCACCATAGTTTTTGCATGAATCCACCATACCACCATCGAGTCAGTAGCCATCCAGTGAATCCACCACAAATTTCGGATTAGTATAATATTATAACACCCAATAGAGTAACAGACCACTTCTGGGCACTTAACACGGCCCAAAATATAACTAAGCCCTACCACCGCTTCCGGACTACATATCGGCTAGTGATGAGAAGAAGCAGCGCAACATACTTTTCCAAGTAAGCCTAATTTTATTACTGAAAATACAATAACAAGAAGACCTCTTGTCGTACAAATAATCAACAATACAAAGATTGATTCAACGTTATAAAGAAATTATTAATTATGTTATATTAAAAAGAAATATGGGCAAACTTTATCCAACATAATTTTTTTAAGCATTGTATTGTTGAAATTGTGCCTTTTAAAAGGTCATTTATTAATATCTCAACTTTGGCGTCTTTGATCATGTCTTTAGTTTTACGTCTTTTAACATTACTTGCTCCAACTTGTGTTTGTTTTAACAACCGATCATAGCGAGATGCTTCTTTTTTTAGAACATATACGAATTGGAATAAAAAAAAAAATGTTTTCAATTTTGCTATTAAGTCTCTTATGCCATCCTTCTACGGCATTAGTAGTACGATGCCTTTCATTTACGCAGCACCACACATCTGCTTTAACCGTGAAAAACCACTGATGGGTGAAGTAGTTTTTGAACTCTTCAATATGAGGATTATTTTCGGGCATCATCTTGACAAGACAATATCTAGCCAGCGCTCTGTAATGTGATAAGTAGGCAAAAGTGCCAAATTGCAAGTTAATCTTACAATTTTTGCCAAAAGTTTTGAAAGGCTCTTTTTCAAATTTTCCTCATTTTTTTCATCTTTGCTGACTGCCTTCCTTGTTTCTTGAACTCGCTTTTTTTTTTTTTCAATTAAATTAAATTATCTTGCTTTATTCCAAATGGCTTGCGAAAAAATAAAAAAAAACATCCTTTCACACGCACATCTGGAAAGACAATCTTAACTGCATTGATGATGGCTAATTCATAATCACATTTTAGATTTTTAATTTTCAATTCGAATTTTGTTTTAAAAATGTTAAATAGTTTTTCATAAGTAATCTGTTTTTTATCTGGTAATAGACAGTAAAATACGGGTATGATCGTGGTATTTGCTGATGTGCTTTGCAAATCAACATGTATTGAAAAAAGCTGGTTGAACGGATCCGGCACCTGTTTGAAGGTGCCGCCGTCTACTAAAAACAGGTCAGTTTGTTAAATATGATCTTTATATGAGGGAGAAGCAAAAATTAAAAAGTTATTTTCATTATCAGCCTTAAACAACAAGAATTCAGTTGTCAGTATACTTGGGAAAACCACGTCATTGATACATTTAAAATGTTCACTCGGAACTTGCAATGCCTTCTTACGACAGTTATACAAGGCATCAATCTTCGAGCGCACTTCGGGAATTTCTTGATTAGACTCAGAATCTGATGTATGTAGCAAACTTGTCGCTATTTAAACTATTCATGCATTCCTCGTAAATTTTACCGATTGGTTTGAATTCGTTTCGGACACGTTTCTTGCACAAATATAAGCGCTTCTCGACTTTGTTTTTATGAAAATTCGGGTTGCATAAATGTTTTCCTTCTCTAATTATGTTACCCGTTTTGTCATCCAATGTTAAAGAACCGTTGCAAATACTTCTATTTACACACCTTCAAATCGTCGTTCCATTTGGATTTGTTACATTTAAACAAAACTGATGCCCCGCACGTAATACTTTTCTACGCCCTCTTTCCGATTCTACAAAATCAAAATTATTTTCCGTACTCCCATCGCATTTACTTGTAGATGGTAATGCCATTATAACAGTTATATTCAATTAAACTTTCAACCATTTACTTCACAACCAATTAAATCGTTTATCTGACATAGACATGACATTGTCATTTTTGAAATAATAATTGATAAAATAAAGTAGATCGTAATTGGAATAGTTTGAACATAGAGCTTTACGTTATCATTTACGGTTTATCAAAGACTAGCTGTTGCTCCCGACTTTGTTTCTGTGGTCCTTTGTTTTTATAAATATACCAATATAATATCAAAATAGATGAAACACTTTTGTGTGCGATCTCACATTGACTAGACAAATCACGTATTTGACGTATATAAGTTTTGACGATTAAATTAATTGACGAATTGCGAAAATGACAAATCAAGGTTTTGACTTGCGTAGGATATGATCAATAAAGAATTTGACGAATTACGAAATTAACAAATTAAGTTTATGACTTATCTAGGATATGACCAAACAAGTATTTGACGAATGTCTGCGCAACCTTTTAAAATTGTACCAAATAGCCTTAGTACGACCAACTGACCGGTCAGATTGAGAGGCAAAAGTGATCATGATGTCTCAACGACCTAGTATAACTCGAGTATATGTTTTGTATTACTTTTTAAGTTATTCCTTTCTGCGATAAATATCTTTTTTAAGGGCGGTAACCACAAACTCTTAAAACAATCTCAAATCTGTCAAACATTATCATTTCTGTCAAATTTTGGATGAAATGACGTACCAAAATTGACAGATTTGACAACTTTGAGATTGTCTTAAGAGTTCATGGTTATGGCCCTGGTAATTAAACTGGAACAACTTTTAGGAGCGATAGCTTTCCCAGTTGAAATATGTACCCAAACACGTCATATTAGAAAATTCGTAGCGCGCCGCGTTACAGAGAGCCTTTACTTGAAGCTGCTACACCTCCTGTTTCATGAGGATATGCAAACGCATACTCTTCGACTAAGAAGTCGTACCCATTATTTGGGATATTTATACCACCGACACCATGTGGTCACAACTAACTACCACGCCTATTAAAAGGTACGGACAGTGACAAAATCATAGAAAATCTAAGTTCTATTGAAATTGCCACCACACAATAAAATAATTTTAATATGAAATGAATTTAATTTCATTACGTTGGCAGCGCCATTGCGAGTTAAACCAAATAATTCATTGTGAATGATGTGACCACCAAATTGAATTATACGTGTTATCGGTATAGCAAATCTAATGAATTCCGTTCATTTGCTGATAATGGTGTGGTTTAGGCAATATAGCTCTGAAATCATATTTCAAGGCAATTATGTTAACTGATATTAAATATCGAAAATTGAAGCAAATGTAGTTTACGAGAATATGGTTAGTATAAAGATATATGTGGTGGTATAAATTTTATATTGTGGTAACGACGGGAAACTACGGAACCCTACACTGCGCATGGCACGACACGCACTTGGCCGGTTTTTGTATTTAGTAGTTGTGCGTGGTTACGCATCACTTAGGCTAGTCAAAATAGGCTAATCCATATTCTCTTCCCTAACAGGCACCCGGACACAGTAAATTACTAAAGAACAGGATTACGATTAACAGATTTTAGTATAATCGCACCAGTTAAACTGACAGCTAAAAATGTTCCCGTTAAAGACACCCACCCACAAAGAGCTTATGCCCACGCGATCAGCAAGCTCTCTAACAGGCACTTGTGTGCATACGTGTACCTGAGACGCGCACAGGCATCCGGTCGCTTGAGCCAAGGTCGGCGCCATTGTTGATCGGCTTTTGTTCCGCCGGTTTGTGGGTCAACCGGACACGCTGCTCCGCTAACCGTTTGCTCTTACGGATCTGTGGCTGTGGTGTGTGCTGCCCCTTAATTACTGAGTCAGTTTACGGAGACTATTTCTTTTTATGTTTGACCCGATCGTTATGTGGAACGGACACCAGAAAAATTTTGTTGAACTAAAATTAAGGACACCTTTGTTTGTACCTATAAGAGTTTTTGAGCGATACTACTAGTAAAGTGTGTCGTGTGGTGCTGGCACGTTAAAAGAATTGCACCACCCCTTCTCTTCCTATGTGTGTCGTAAGAAGCGACTACAGGAGAATCGCCATAATAAGACGGGCAGCAGCGTCTCCTCTCCACCATTGGCCAAACTGCGATCGCCAACCCGCCGGCCAAGCGTGGCGATTATGGCAAAATCCTCCTTTTGGCGAGGCCTGTGTCCAGCAGTGGACTGATATAGGCTGGTGATGATGGTGATGACTACTAGTAAAAGTTAGCTTTGACTGATGAAATCTGTTTCAGTCAAAGACCGGTAATGAGTCCCAATTGTTACGAAGTAAATTATTTACCATTTATAACGCAGCGTTCATTCTGATCCTATTTGTAAAAAAAATAAAGCTCATTAAATGTTTTCTAAATTGTCTTAGCAGTTTGTCCCAACGTAGGTAGTTTTTACTATCCTGCAAGAGACTTAATTACAAAACCCGTGTAGTTTATTTCGTAAATCTAAAATCCGTAAATATGGCCGCTGATCCACCAGTGCGGCTTATGCGATGAAGAGGAAAATGAGAAAATAATGATAGTGGAGGCGGGGAGCTAGGCAACTAGGCATTCTTTACAACCGCGCGCTGTCGAGACACACTTGGGAATGTCAATTCATCTGAAAAAATATTTCCCAAGCCAGCGCGGTAGTCGTTCAGCAAAACTGCTCGTGATGGCGCTTTTGTGATTATCTAACCTACTCGAAAATGGTTGGTTATTGTTGAAATGAAAATTAATGTTTGTTATAGAGATGTTTACGAACTCCTTCGTTATTATGTTTTCGATTAAGATCCTAGAAATCTAGTAGTCCTAGACACGAGAATTGACGTGATCATTATAAACCATTAAGGGCATGCTCCGAAGTTTTTAGACGGCATCGCCTGCATCTGGGATTATATTTTCAATCAGAGCAAAGCTATTCGAAGATACAATATAATTTGGTATCGAAAGACGATAACTAATGACAGACATGGAGGTTGCATACTTTCGCCGCGACGACGCCGCGACACGTGATTGTAGTAGAGATGTGTTTGTTAATGCTGTATAGAGTGAGTTGTGTCCTGTAATTACGATGATATCTAAAACTATCTCTCCTACTTATCAGTGTGCACTAAGCCTTATCGTGAACGTAATTGATTGCACATATTAATTTCTCCAATAATTACAGATCGAGATGTTTGATACACCTCGATCTCCTCTGAGTATCTAGTTCCTCCGATCACTATTGTTAAATCATTCCGCTATGCCTGAGTGGGCACAGTCCCCGGTGATTGAACGTTATCGGTGTATTTCGTCTCTCGTTTTGTGAAACACTCATTCTTGTGAAATCATTCACTCACTGTTCGAAAAAGCATGATTGGTTGCTGTTTCGTAGCTAAATCGTACTACAGCTTCATAAATGGCAAGGGTCAAGTGTTTGTATTTTTCACGTAAATAACTAAGCGTAAATAGAGCCTATACCGTGGCTTGCCTCGAAGCCGGCACTCGGCTGCGAGCGCACTCAGTTTCGCGAGTGATTACCGTTCACTCGACGCGCGCCACTCACGACTCCATCTCGAAATATTTTGTACAACTCGATACTTTCTCACTTTTTTATCACGCCATTGGAGCTCCCAAAACCATATTCAAGTCAAAAAATTCAAGTGTTCGAACATTTAGTTAAATGATTTTTTGGGGTCCTTGACATACTTTGTTTTGGTATTGTGGATAGCATGCGGAGTCTCGCCATCATCAAATCATTATTTGCTAACCAGTTTTAAAACTTTTTCTTCTTTCATGAAAGTGATAGGTAAGTAAATTAAAATACTCATTTGGCGTGTCTACATGGTGTTTTAACCATATAATCGTAAAAAATAAGAGATGTCCGATAATTCGACGCGAATATGCAAATACATAATTATTTGCACAAACTTAGAGAACATGACCGCGAAGCTCTAAATATATTTTTTAAATTCCATTAGTAGGGGAAGTACTCGACATCCGCTCCCATTCACCACTCATTCAGAATGAGTGAACCTATTCAAACTCGTTTACAGTTGAATTCGAATTTCAAACAAGCGTTGGCGGAGTTACCCGGACCGGAGAAAGGTTGGTGTTTGTTGGACAATGTTTTGCATATGGATAACGAAAACTGAGTGAGCCACTTTTTTGCCTGTAGTTTTTTTTTGTAAATTGTTCCTAATAACAGCATGATTGCGAAAACTTTGTATTAATACTAACACAAAATTTATCTCGGGTATTATTGCAACCCATACCTCTTTTTATTATTTTCCCGATGTAAAAAAAATGCAACAAGACAGTTCTACATGTTTTATACTTAATAACTCTACTTTGTAAGAGACAACAATCTAAAATTACAATGTATTTTAGAGCGTTTAAACGTCTGTGACAAATTGACTAAAAACTTGACTCGTATATTTCACTCACCTAAATACAAAAGCCAGAATCGGACCAATTCCATTAAATTAATCCAGCTTTAACGGCTTTATTACGATAATAGCATTAAAAGATGCCATAGAAAACACACTTACTTTTAAGTAGTTTAGAAGTTAACTAGCCCAAAATTGGTCCCATTTTAAGGACCTAAACAATAGTCAAAAGCGGTATAATACAAGCAAAAATTGCAGAATTTTAAGCACACCAAATAAAACATAATTGAAGATCTGCTCTTCCTTGTTAGGCGTCAAGTACTACGAGTTCTTATAAATAAACATGGCGGAAGAATTTGTGTTGATTTTAGCAAATTGAAAGTGAGTGGCAAAGTGAGGAGTGGAACATGACTGAGGTATCAACGGAGTTTGCTTTCGTTGTTTGTTTGAATTCACTCAGATCATTTAATTTCGTGACTTACTAAGACAACAGGGACGTCGTCTTGTGTTAAGTTGACCGTCTTGCTGTAGTGTCGGTCAACGGTCGCGGGTTCGAATCCCGCAAGTTTTAAATTTATGAGTTTTTTAGTTCTTTGATTTTGATTTTTATGAAAAAATAAAATTTGTTTGGATATTGAATGAGGGTAATCTCCGGAACCACTCATACAATTTGTACAATTTTTGACCAATATTTATATTACACTATTAACTATTATATCAAAAAAATATATACATTTTCCTAGATGCGACTTAGATGTTTTATAGATAGAATTTGGAAGGCACAAATTGGCGTATCACCCACCACCACTGCTGTTCTTTTTTTGACTGATTCAGTAAAATTAGAAAACTATTACCAACATTCTCCGCGAGCGAAACTGCAGGGCACATCAAAGCCGGTCAAGTTTAAAATCTGAATCGTTTTCCATATTCAAAACTAAATATCCTTAATGATGTCTATGATTCCTTTTATAATATTTTATTCATGAAATAGTTTTATTTTATGGAACTAGTAGTAGGAGGAGTTGCGTTACGAACAAGCCTCAAATATGGAATGCCCCGCATCAACATGCATAAAAGGTTATCACATTTTTACTGTCAACAGCACATTTACTTTCATTGAAATGCTGTTATTTTAGAGATATTTCAACTTACTAAAAAGTGCAGATTACCTTAATGGTGACTAAATAAATAGTTGTATTTGGCAGATGTCCATTCATTGCGGCTAAAGTTTCTGTGGTTTCGAAGATTATTGCCTGAAGAGGTGTTTACTTAGTAAATATTGTGTTAAAACTAGTTTCTAAGATTACATTAGGATATTTTATTTTCCACGGAAACTGATCTACCTTCATAAATAGAATAAATAAATAGTAAATAACTAAAATTGATAGAATCAGGAGTTACTTTGCGGAAATCCATAACTAAATAATTATGAAAATGTAATTATTTTGCTTACAACTTCCGCTTAGTCACGCCGGCATAGAAACCCCAATTACACCACCTGTAACCCACAATCTGAGGACAAACACACGCACATGCAAAGAGCACCGCCCTCCCTCCCTCAAATTGCATGCGAAACTGATGAATGCAAAAGTTAGTACCCAACACCGACATAAAACCCTCGACCCGCGTTTCGCCACTTCACGTGGCACGTGGCAGTAAAAAACTAGTTTATACTAAAATCAGCAATAGTAGTTATTAGGGATAAAAAATATTAATAGTTCATATTGTACAGGCGGTGGAAAACTGTAACTAAAACGGCACTGAGTCTAAGATAGCACAATATGTGTTAACAATTTGTTTGTAATATTGTACCATGGTTTTTATCTGTTTGTATAGTCAGGATCAAAAATAGCTGTTAAAAAACTAAATTCTAAAAGTACCGACTCTTCTTTGTTACACTTTTGCGTAGTGTTTTTGACAGACTTCTTTTTGTAAATTCAGACAAGTGATGTTTCTTGATCACTGCATTAAATTAACCTCCTAACTGGTTGCACCACTCAAACTTAGTAAGTATGGTTGAGTTCCCCGCGTCGCGTCTCTAAACTTCGAATTCTAATCGAACTGAAGATAGTTCTTGATTGGTCTCCAATCAAACTGGAATGCAATATTGTTTCTCTTGAATTAGATGTTAGTTACACTGCTCACGTATTGCATAATATTACTATATGCGCCAGTCAACACAATAATTACTAATAATGGTCTAAGGACCATGGTAATAATGTTACGAGGTGCAAGACAAAGGATTTTGCCACGGGCGTCTCCTGTCCTGCTCACCCGGACCTTGGCCAATTTAGAAAAAAACATTTTGTAATGAACCCGAGATGAGAATCAAATTGCATTCAATGCGACTCTCGTGCCACTACATCGATAAAGTCGAGTGCTTGCATAATATTTTCGAAAATTTTATGTTTTTAATCTATACCGTTGTTGGGAAAAACCAGTTATGACCATGAACTAGACGACGCTGCATGGTCAAGGACCGGGTGGAAACTCGTTGGACTGACGACCTCATCAAGAGTTCGTGTCGCGGGATAATGCTATTGATGATGGATAATTTATAAATAAATGTAACGAAGTTTGTCTTTGTCTTCATTAAAACACGAGTCAAATCCCATTATTTAATCCTTCCTCCAATATCAAGAGCAAAATCATAAAACGGGTTTAATTAGCGTTCACACGGTAGCAGTATTCTGTTCTACGAAATTGTAATTAGGGTTCGGTTGTGTTGATCACTTGTATCGCATTCGCAATACCGTTATAGCCAAAGGGTTGGGTGCTCCATATTTGCTGTGTCGAAATTAAATGGCGCGCAAATATAGCTACGACCTACGACGATTGTCAAATTCAGTAACAAGAAAACCACAAAACAGAATTTGACACAGTCGCACCATAGAAATGCGTTTGTTAAATTGTATCGTTAAATAATTAAATTTTATGAAACTGTATTGTATTTACCTAAATATTCAAATAGTCGTATGTGTCGTAGCAACTGATCAAAGAAATCGGGGTCATTTTTAGCTACGACTGTTGCTACGAGATTGCTACGAGTGCTACGAAAAATAAGGAGGGCCAAAATTTGATCGTGCGTGATTTGCATTGTGTAGCACAAAATTGTAAACTATTCCAAACTGATAAGATAACACGTATTCCTATTTCAGTAAAAGCACGTTTTGCTAGCCCGCAGGATCGGCAATGACAACAACACCGTGTGCAACACACACTGCACTGATTGCGATCACACAGGGATTTCGTAGCAAACTGATAACGCGTGTGTTTCATGAGCATCTGTTCTAATTTAGATCATTGTTATTTTTAAATCAAATCCTTTTGCTATTACAAATTTTTATTTAAATTGTAACTTAATTCGTTTTTTTTACCTATGTGTTATGGTTAGAGAGGTTTTTAATTTATAATGAAAATGAGAATAGAATTCTCTTTACTGCAGAAATATAGCACTTATTTTTATGCCTTCATAAAAACCCTGTGTGTTTTCTATCTTTTCAAAGTGTGATTCTTTAAGTACAAAGAGCCAAATCCTTATTATACCTAGTAATATTCGATAAATAAAATTAATAAATTTAAAAAATGAAAAAACCCGACTGCGTAATACGTAAACTATAAAGATGAAAACAAGATTGGAACAATCAATTTGCAGTCTGAGGCATCAAACCTATGTTGCTTGATTCGACTTTTACTGCAACTTGATTGTTCAAATCTTGTTTTCATCTTTTCAGTTTACGTTTTACGCAATCGGGTTTTTTGATTTTTTAAATTTATTAATTTTATTTTTGACTTTTTAGTTTGTAGTGTTTTACTACTACTTTTCAATGAACTATAAAGCCTTATTTGTAACTCTTAATTGGAAAAAAACGTTTTAACTTGAGTTAGTAGTATCTGGACTCGGTTTTTCCCGTTTAATTCATATACCAATAGGAATTCCGGGTAATATCATAGCCTATGTCACTCCCACAACTGAGACGTATCTAATGACATATCATATATTGAAATCCATTAAACGGTTTTTCCTTCCTATTTTTTCAGTGTATTATTTGCCTGTTCCCGTAGGAATTTTAGAAAATAAAGTATTGAATACAGTTAGCACTGAAAATATGTGACCCTTAGTTAATAAAATAAAGTTTCAAAATCTGTTTATCAGTATTGCAGATTCTTTTTTTTTCGCGTAAGTTCTGTTCCCGCTGGAATTTCGGGAAATAACATACCCCTTGTCACTCCGACAATTGAGACAAATCTATTGATATATTATACTTTTATATCCGTTAAACGGTTTAGGCTGTAGGGCGTGCCAAAGAAATAGACATATTTACATACATACATACATACGCTCGAAAAATATAACCCTCGTTCGCAGTCGGGTAAAAAACATAGGGATTTTTTTTACACTAACTAACACATCCAAATTGTACTGGTTTTGTCGCCGAACATCGTTTACTACAAAAAAGATAGACTAGTGTTAAACACTTGTTTGTAATTAGTCAACCAATTTGAAATGTTGACACATCAGACATTCGAGACATGTTATCAACAAACATTTTTAATTGGTTGACTAATCTTTAGACAAGTATTCAACTATTCTATCTTATTTTAGTAAGGCCGCAAATGTCTTATTATTTGTGCTCCAGAATACAAAACAATGCGTTTGTGGGTTTGAATCCTGCGAGAGCAAGTATTTGTGATGAGCACTAGCTTTTTTCTACCTGTGCGTATCCTAGTCGTAAGTCCAAAGTCTTTACTATAGAATAGAGAGAGGTACGTCTTATATTTTATCTTGTCGCAATCAAAACTCGCTTTCTCAGAAGGAAATCCCAGAATTCGTACGTTTTTTGTGTTTTTTTATACGACTTAGAACTTTAACGCTTCTACAAACGTCACTGTTGCGCGTGCGAATATCCGATAGTGCCGAGCGCTTATTGTGTACAGTACCTGGCAATAATCGCATTTCAGAATACAACCGAATATTATAATAGTAAATATATTAAACAATATAAGGTCCGATTTTATTAGTGTTCATCCTGTTAACCTGTGACTATATAGGTGAAAAGCAATCGTAAAAACCAACTTACAAATGTCTATCATAAAAACTAAAAAAGTTAAAAATAAATTACAAAATAACAACATCGACTTCATATTGCATTAACTCGTCCTATCTTCAACTCTTTCTCGCTCTGTACAAGGGGAAGGAATAAGACTGATGCTACTACGACTTAAAAGAATTCTTTGACGATAAAAATATTTAATGCAAGTTCCTTGGCAACATAAAAAATGTTGGTCTACCCTCCACACAAAAACTATACCTACTTGACATACTGTATTAACCTGAGTGATCCTCTTCTGTAATTAAATTTAATCTTAGTTTAGATGAATCTCGTGTATTACTTCTTGACATTATATACTTTATTTATTTTATTTAACGAATTAAATACGACTGTTTTTCTTTTGAATTTTAAATATGACGATTTTATAATTAAATAATAATAATAGTAATATTGTATTTGTAAATATAAATAAGAATGCAATACCCTTACAGGGTCCATAAGTATGATCTCACACAATGTAACACCTTATGTATACACTTATGACGCAATAAATGAATATAAATATGAATATGAATATGATAATCAGATGGTTAAACGTAGCAAAGATAGGACGAGTTTATGCAATATGAAGTCAATGTTGTTGATTTTTAACTTTTTTAGTTTTTATGGTACACATTTGAAAATTGGTTTTCACGATTGCTTTTCACCTATATAGTCACAGGTTAACAGGATGAACACTAATAAAATCGGACCTTATATAATACAATATTTTTAATTAATATTTATTATATATTTTTTAACGAATATTAGAACAGTTTCAAAGATCGATGTGCAATATTTACTGCCTGTTACTGTAGTAGGTAGAAGGGACGAAAAATGTAGCCGCTTGGAGAAAGGATTTCAGAATTGTCGGATTTACATAATGGCAATTTACAATATGAAACGCACATTACTTAATGCGAGGTCGCATCGATTTCTGACCTATGCAAAATTTTGTTCAAACAAACATTTAACTAAACTGCAGCTGACGGCAGCATAAGTTTTCGACAGATTTCTAACCTAAATGTCTTGTTTATTCGGTAGGAGTTCGTCCTATTTTATTTTAGTGAACAAGATTCTTTTGTTTAGGTCAATGGCTGTGGATTTGGTCTATTTTATTGAAGTCTAACATAGTATTCAGAGTGTGTCATTTATTGGACTCTTGAAGTAAAGTATTCTAAAGATAGAAGATATAATAAAATTTACAAAAAAGAGCGAATAATATCTGTAAGGAAATCAGCAACGACAAAAGTAGATCGCTGGTGCTAGAGCCAAACGTTTAGGAGTGATGACCATATTATTAATTATGAACCATCTGCACGTAGCAGGGGATGTTCTGCCCTGCCCTGTCTACCTCTATAGGGCATAGACGACGATAAGGAAATGGATGCAAGCTGCTATTGACCGATAGGCCCATGCTTGCGAGGTTATAGAGTTTGAGTGATTGTTTGTTTATCCATGTGTTCATGTCTATACATGTATAGAAGACTTTATGTGGATAATCTTGTTATCGTAAACTTAAATTTTAATGTTTCGTATTTTGCGTTGGATTTCGGAATCATCTCAAATATATCGAAAATATCGAGATCCCGGCTTAGCTTAAACTTAAAACTAAAAGCCCGGTATTTAAAAAAAATACTGGAGAGTTATTAGCGGCACGGTTGTGATGCGTTAATAATACATTTTTAAATCTCTCAAACCCACATAGCCAAGCGCAGCTAAGCCTCTTATCCAGCTGATGAATATTTTACTCCGATATCTTTTGTACATCATTCGGTATTATCGCCATAGAAGGGTTTTAAAATTTATGAGCGTTTACGTAATCATTTCTTTTTCTTTGTACGAGGATAACTCTTCAACAAAGAAAAGACGATCAATCGCTGAAGGTAGCTGAAATTCTAATAGTTAAATAAAATATCTTTAAACAACTAGTGACATTAATTTTAAGTTTTCCTTGTCTATCTATCTTCTATTCAGCCTATTGCAGGCCACTGCTAGACGTAAGCTTCCCCCAAAGAGCGCCAAAGAGCACAATCTCCTGCTTATTTCATCCATCCGCTGCCGGCTATCTTCCTAAGATCGTCGGTCCATCGGGCTGGGGGGCGTCCTACACTACGTTTGCCAAGGCGTAGTCTTCACTCGAGAACCCTTAATCCAAACAATCCCAAAAATCCCTGATTTGTATAACACAGTATTTAGCTACTAACTAACCTAAGGAACAGAGAAAAGTCAAGACACCGCCGCTGGGCCGGACAGGCCGCCCTCAAATTTGGGCGGAAGTGAGGCAATGTAGCATCAATCCGACGCAACTCCGCTCCATTTCCGGTAAGCAAATGAGGCTGCTAGCTCGGATTAGACGTCGGGTGCCCGGGGATCTACAAATATAACCTATGAGACAATCTGAGTGTGAAATTGTAGTAGCTATGACGTCGTTAGGGTAAAAAGAATTGTATAGGTTACAAAGCCTATATTATAAGCAATACTTCTTACTACAAGTAGAAATGTACCTATATCTATTAAAGTAATTAGAAATAATAAAGTAAAAAACAAAGAATATAGAAAAAAATCGCTAAAATTTTCACATTTTTAGAAAACACTGAAAATGCTTTTTTTCTTCTAATGTTCAATTTCATATCTAAATGACTTGAAGTTGCTTAAAACCTTTTCACGATAACGCCAAATGAGCCGCCGATGATAATCTTTATTTTTCATTATCTCAGTTCATTGCCCTTTCGACATTCCTTGTTCGAATGCCCTTCTTACGTATTAGACACTTCACAGCCCTACGAGGCGTCACCGGCCCGTGACATGGGTAGAGGGGGCTTGCGCAAACTTGCCTTATGAGCCAGCAAGCCGAATGTTCGCTTCAAACTGCGTAATGACTGGGAGCGGTCGAACGAAAACGAAAAATCGCTTCTCTCTCAGACCCTCTTAAAGACACACAATATTTCACTTTTAGGACTGCGACACAGTGGAGAAACATGTTTTAATTAAATAATGTATGTATACGAGTATGTATAGGGATTTAGAAAAAATTGTATGAAATTTACTTAAATTAAATTATTACATTTGAGCAGTTAAATTAAGCCATATAAAGAATGTTTGAATTTTGATCCACAATATAAAATACGTATTTTACATTGCCTAGCAAAATCGTATTCATAACTCACCTTTTGGCTTTTTCTTAGTCGGTTAATAAATTAAAAAATGATATATTTTCTTTCAGATTTAGATTTTAATGTAGGTAGTGATTTGTTTGTTGTTTACTAGTATGTTTTGGTATTACAATCACGGTTGTATGCAATTTTAGATATTTTTATGCTCTCATGTAGTGGGACAGGCTGAATATATCCGGCGATCACGCTTCTCATCAGGAAAAGTAGGGTCACTTCTAAATAATTTATGTTGCTGTTATGTATCGCTTATCTTCTGTATATAAAAAGGCAACCGTTACTGACTGACTGATCTACCAACGCGCAGTTCAAACCACTGAACGAATTGCGCTAAAATTTGGCACAAATATAGCTACATATAATATTATGATGTTGACGTGCGCTAAGAAAAGATTTTCCAAAACTCAACCCCTAAAGAGGTAAAACAGGGGTTCAAAGTTTGTATGGAGCGCCAAGATAGCGAGATTCATCTTTTAACTAACTAAATAAGCAAATACCTGTTTTGGGGTCAAGGAAAACGAAGTTTTGTACGATTTTTTCTTTATTAACTGAGTTTGACATTCATTCATTCACTCAAAATCAAATCTAACGCGAGCGAAACCGCGGGAAAAAGCTAGTATTTGATAAGATCAATTCACATTTTTCACTAACTTTGAAACAATTGATTAAATAGGATAGTACTTACTTACTATCCCTATTACTTGTCACCCGGAATCAGCCGTAAAAGCTGGGGTTGCAGTGGAGTCTGCAGAAAATGCCAAGCGGCGCAAATTCGAGTCACCTGCAGTTACAAGTAACTAGGGTGTTTGCGCCATTTGTGAGATGTTTGGAGCATAGGGACCGGTGTACAATTACTTTTTGGAAGAATAGCAGAAAAATGTATTTTAATTTCGAAAATTAACGATGTTGGATTGTTCCTCGCTCAAAGGGTTAGTTAGTATAGAAAACGCTGAAAGCATTCTCACACCTCCTTGCCTTTTAGACGGGTTTTATGAGTAGATTTTATTTTGAGATTAGTTTATTTATGTACTAGCTGACCTAGGGAACTTTTACCGCCTCAGAACAGTTCTGACAGGTAGGACCAGTTTGTATGGGAAAGTAAAATTGACGATTTTCGTATTTTCCTTGCATTTTTTTATATTTTCACACCGCTTAAACCTTTCTTGGGAAGCCCAAGCCAAGCCCACGAATATTTCAAGACTAAATTAGCCAAATCAGTCGAGCCGTTCTCGAGTTTTAGCGAGACTAACAAACAGCAATTTATTTTTATATAAAGAGATCTAAGATGATAATAACATAATTACTTTTGTTTTTATGATTAGATTTTAGGTAAAGTGCTAGTTTTTCTTGCAATGTGTAAACATCTTCGATAATTATATACCTATCTATACTACTACTTATTTAAAATCTATCACAAGTAAATTCCGATCTATTTGGTTTGTCGATTTCATCTACATTGATTGCACAAAGGGAACGACGAAATGAAATTAAAAAATCTATTTTTAACAAAACCCCTGCGCCCGCCACCTGCCTGCAAACTCAACGGAACTTTTCGAATAATCTAACTTCGTCCGCTAATCTCGATGGGCAGTTTGTTGTAACACTTAATACATTATGGTTGTAAGAAGTTGTGTTTATTACTTTTGTCTTACGTCTAATTTAAATCATTTTTTTTTAACCTATATCAACCCACTGCTGGGCAAAGGTCTCCCCCAAACTCCTCCACCTATCTCTATCCATGGCCAACGACTCCCAATCCTTAGCAAAACTAACCAAATCGTCACACCAGACGAATCGAAAACGCCTGGAAGAGCTTCTGGTCCATGAAAGCGTTTATGAATGGTGAACTTCCAATCTCTTTGAAACGCAAACTCGTCGATGCTTGCATCCTGCCAGTTCTTACGTATGGAGCGCAGACGTGGTCACTAACCGAAAGTCAAAAATCCAAACTCAAGGTTTGCCAAAGAGCCATGGAAAGGAGCGTGTTGGGTATTAAAAGGATGGATAAGGTCCGTAATACCACAATACGCTCCAGAACTGGTATAGCGGATGTAGGCAACAAAACAGCAAGGCTAAAGTGGGAGTGGGCGGGACACATATGTAGGATGCACTCGGATAGATGGGCCCAAATCGTCACGCAGTGGATACCAGCAGATGGCTATCGCCGCAGGGGCATACCCAGAAATCATAATTATTATTTTCAAAATTTGTTATTATTTACATTATGACTATGCTAAGATAAACTATACTAATAGGTACCTCTTGCTGATTAAAAATTCATAAGAAACAATTGAATCGGGTTATCCGTGTTCAAGTAAAGTGCAACTGCAGTGTTAAGATTGATTGATTAGAATTAGGTGCTACATCTAAATCGCTTGGAAAAGTTTCTTCGCGACGGTTGTTTCGAAGTAAAACTTTCAAATGAACACCAAGCTAAAATATTTTGGGTTGATTACTAGAGAAAGATTTAAGAGTGGCGACCACGAACTGGAAGACGCAGCTTGGACAGGCAACCCACGGTGAAATGACGAGGTCCCCAAGGGCTTTAGTCTTCGTCAAGGTTACAGGCATTCGGTGGATGCAAGCAGCCCAGAGCTATGTTTAGTGGAGGCCTACTTAGTGAGAAGTGGCCTATATATGCCAAAAGGCTATGAAGTGAAATATATTAGACTTAATTGAAGATAAATAACACTTGAAAAAAAATACATCGACCTCAGGTGGGACTCGAACCCACGTCCCATAGCATGCCGGGCGAGTGCTTTACCAACTAAGCTACCGAGGACGTCACGTGACAAGATGAAATTCCTCAAGTGTTTTTTCTCGCTGTCAAAGCCAGCGTATCTCTGATCAATGTTGTAGCTATATGTATAGCTGAGTAGTAAACCGTTAACACCCTATAGACATATTTTTACAAATATTTGACTATTGGTTAAGATCAGAAATGCTTAAACATTGTAAATTTTTGTTTTTAGCAATTCCATGCAAGGTTTCTTTAAAGTTGTCCTCTGTCTGAAGGTTGTCTGAAAAAGATCGCTCTTAGCGATAAAACCGCCTAAATTGTACATCTTTCTGTAAATATCAATTGTAACTTCTTTGTTTGGTGTGCAATAAAGAGTATCTATTTATCGACATTAAAGTAACAAATTGTAGTATATTTTCCTGTCTATATCACATGTAAAACCCGCGAGGGCGACACAGTTATGACTATAGGCGTATATCCGTCATCTGAAAGGTCTCACATTCCTTAAGAGTCTCTCAAAGCCTTTGGATTTGCATCCGAAGCTCGTTATGGCTCACGCTTCGCCGACTCTTTTGGTTTCCCGATGCATCGAGCAAACGTGCTCGTGTTTTACACACTCGACGAAACTGATCAGGGTCATTAAACACATAAGAAGAACACATATATCTTTAGGCACCTAAGTTTAAAAAGGAACTATGGCTGTATAAGACTTACTGCTACCTGACCTCACTTTAACTATGATGTGGGTTTAGGCCGGCCCAGTGCGGACTGATGCAAACCCTATTGTATGTATGCCTGTGGTTAAACGGTATCGATGTCGATTCAAATTTAGCACAACTCTAACTAAAAAGAGTTAAAATAATTTTCGAATTGATAAAACCCCGCCTTAAGGATTTTACTTTGAAATTTTGACAGATTCCATTTCAAATCAATAGTTTGTACAGGAGCTAAATACGAGGTATAAAATATCCAAAAGCGCGTAGTAGCCTCATAAAGGGGAGGCTGGGCATTACTGGGCTACGGGCCCAGGGCTACCAATTTTAAGACAAGTCAAGGGTCCTCAGACACTAACAAAGTCAGAAAAATATTCAAATTTCAAAATCATTACTAATAACAAATTAAACTTAAAATAAATTCCAAGTCGGCTTGTTCGTCAAGGGTTCTGTACTACCGTATATTTCTGTAAAATTACTCTAAAATTCTTGAATTGAATTTGACAGTATTATTGTTAACTAAAGGCATCGAATTTGATGCTAGTACCTATGTATTAGCTGTTAGAATCGTTTTTAAGAACAGAAACATACATTTTGTTTTAATTAACAATTAATGTTACTCAAAAATGCTAGCAGTATACTAATTATAACTTTCATTATAAGAGCCAACCCTAAACTCGCATCGATAAATACAAAATGTACGTGTTTATTCAACCCTTCGATATCGGGCACGTGAGCAATATAAGTATGTTTGTTCTATGTATATGCATAGATACGTACATTTCTTTCACTATTGGCATCTACACAGTTTATCGCTGGTAGTAGGTACCAGTAGATAATTTCTATCCATAAAATAAACAGAATAATTTTACAGCTTAGTAGTTCTATTTTCGGCTAATAGTCTTACACTAGTTAAACAGCGGGATTTATTCACCTGTTTTTGTTAAAGTATTATCGATCAGGTAGAACTATTTGGATTCTAATACTGTACTTATATTCCGAAGATAAATGCAAATATAACAACTCCGTTTTTCTTTGATTGTCCAAGTTTTTTAACTAAATTATTCATTTAAAAATAAGATCGACAAAAATAATAACGTTCTAGTATCATGTATGTATATTGCGTATGTATGTAAAATTCCACGAAAAAAATCTGCTCCTCTTTCCCCTTTCTTTATAGTTGTCCTCTTGCTGAAGAGGTTGGAGATGAGGTTGTCCGGCAGAGATCGCTCAAAGTGATAAGACCGCCTAAATTGTACATCTTTCTGTAAACATTAATTGTAACTTCTTCGTTTGGTGAGCAATAAAATAAAGAGAGCACTCTATCTTTCTAAGTAAGTGTCTATCATTGAACACAAAATCTTTTTTATTTTAACATTTCGTTGATTTTATACACTGATATTTTTATAACATTTAGAGCATGGTAACTACAAAATTCTCATTTAAAAAGCGTAAGTTTAAAAGTGTTTCGTATAAAAAGAGCTAACAGAAAGTAAAGCTTTTAGCAATCCGGACCCAGGCGTTAGATCTAACCTTGTAATTGAATTTAAATCTTCGTTGAATATAAAATGCGGGTCGTGTGTTAATTAAAGCAAAGTCTCCGGCTGGCCTCCGATATTGCTGGCGCTGTTCCATCGAAGACCCTTATTAATTGGGCCCCTACAAAGGTGTCTGACCTTCCCCGCCTCGCTTGTGATAGCGTAGATTAAACACTATCTTACTCAAATCTCAACGACGGCTTTGCATTCTTAATCAGGGTAAGATTATACTTTCAACTAATATACTCGTAACTTCGTTAAGGAAGTAGAAATGGCGTTTATTAAACTTCTGAAAACTTTTTAGATGCCATAGAAAAAGTGAAAGGATTAGCCCATGGAAGCATGAGACCGAAGGGGTAGGATGGACTGAAAGAAAAAATATGGTAAAAGTTTACCGTATCTGCGGAAATGGAACACACTATGATTTTAAGAAATTAAAGACAGCAACTGTTGATGTTTTTCAACCTAAGAAACAGAGTCGATCAGACAAAAACTATAAAACCTACCGATGTGTCTAATCTAAGGTGATTCTTACCTCTCCTACGCTAGGAGCCAGTCTTTGGCTCCATGTCCTGTCCGACCACGATGATCAGTATGATGAAGACGAGCAGCAACACCAATATGCAGCATATGGCGACCGCGAGCATCGCCGCGTGCTCGCCCAGCTTGGCGGCGTCCCGCGCGGCGCACGCGCGTGCCGCGGTTAGCGTCGCCGCGACCACTCGCGCGCTAATTTTGACAACACAACGCTTACTGGCCGGTCAGAAAAAAATACTTGCCGCTCATTGTGCGTTCCAAATTTGAATCAAACACAAACGATTTTTAACTTCGTCACTTATGTTTTTTATTCACCCGAATAATTAGGAATTTTATTGTTTATGTAAAGAGTTTAAGAACGTTGCCATTTTGCACCAGCTCACTCACTATCCCAATGTTCAGGCTTCAAAATCAGTCTTACGATATTCCGCTAACTTAAATCTCCAACTTTTCGATTTCCATCAAGAATCAAAAATAATATTTCTTATGAATATTTCAGTGCTGCCCTAGTTGTTGAGTACAGCAGCGAATTCTTCTAAAAACATTTTAATTTACCGGTTAGCGCGACGCGAGTAATTGTTACAGGTCTCTTAATGACCACCATCTCCGAATTAAAATGCAAGAGGCATATTCCAATTTCGGCTTCGTTTCCGTCGGGACAGCGCAGCCGCTGGCTGTGATGTATTCGAGGTTCCAATTAGATCGAGATCCGAAAAAGTAGCTCGCTTGGTAACAGTTCTTGAACATTTATCGCTACAAAGATAACTCGACAACGATACCGCATTTAAATGAAGTTAACCGTAGGTATCTCGTTGTTGAACCCTTGCAAAAATCGTCACATTAATTGGAATAAGTTAAGCTAGAGTAGGGCTACAATAGCCCTTAAGTGCCCAGCAGGGCACAACAACATATGGTTTTGCAATAAATAACTGAGTATAGTATTGTCAAGTGTTGGCACAGCTGTTCAAGATATAATTTTATTATTTTAGTTTATTGGCATACACAAGATGTGAATGCTTATATGTGAGACAAATAAAACAATGAGGGCCCTTAGAAAAAAAAATTCAACATAAAAAATGTATGCTACATCATGGCTGACAAATGTAAACACAAAGATTAACAATTAATAAACAGTACTTACTTAGAAGTAATTAAACAAAAGGAACAATAAGTAAGTAATTTAATAATGCCTTATACGTTATCACAGCATGTGCCAGATTTTCACACACATTTCGAAGGTATTGTTCTATAATATGTAATCATTGACTTATATATTAAATGTATGTACTACATTATCTAATCCACCATGCGTAAGAGGGTACAAAAGGAAGTAATAATTAACAAAGGTGTGTAAAACAAAAGTTGTCGTGCGGTTGCGGAAGATTATTTTATTGTCGAAGTGGTCTCATGAAGCATAACGCTTGTCGGAACTTGAAACAGGGCAGCGCAATAATTCGCGATGAAAACACGGCGAAGTCATCAGAGATTGTTCCCATTCACGCCTGGAGGGGTCCAATCTCGAAACGGTTTGGTTAGGGCTGGTATACCGCAAGCGATGCGATGGAAAATGCCAAATGTACTACGGACGCGCGTGACGCGTTTAAAATATTGCATTGTAATTTGCCAAACTCAATTGAAAATTACACAGCTTTAGCCAAATGTAACGCATCAATAGGTTTTTAAAAATAGCTCACACTCACACTAAAAATACACCTGATGTATTTAGTGTTTGTAGAGTGCCTAAAAATAATACAAAAATATTCTTCAGTCATTATCAAAAATCAGTGAGAGCAGCTCTACCATTCTGTTAATAAATATATTCTTACAAAATGAGATCTTTCATATTATGACTTAGTGTAGATAAGCACTAAATAACTTAATAAGATCCCAAGTGTACAAAAAAAAGCTTGTAATAAGACCGAAGCCATAGACTCCGATGGAAACGAGCCGAGAGACGTCTCCAGACTTCGGAAAAGAAGCATTATGGCGAAAATCTATGTTAATGGAATCCGTAATTCTCTTATTTTTTCCGCCACCGCCGCTAAATCGATAAAGTCCTGTGACAAATGGCGGTGGGACACAATCGAATCTCAAACAAAGCGGAGTCGGTCGATCGGAAACCTAGGCTTTGGAATGAGTCTGCATCCACTTGACCTTATTGTCTGCTCTGAATTAGGTAGGATTTCATTCATTAATAATTATTGAATGTATTTTTAAGATCTTTATAACTTGTGTAGCAAATATAAAATATACTATCTATCTGTTGCCTGATACTTCGCTCGCTTAGTCTTTACTTTATTCAGTATAACCCACAGAAAACACCTAAAAAGTATTTTAATATGATATTTTTATATGTAGAAATTTCATCCAAATCCGTTCAGTAGTTTTTACGTGAAAAAGTAACAAATATCCATACATCCATACCCACTTTCGCATTTATATTATAAAAAAGTAGGCTATGGAATGGGGTTCGCGTTATATAATATTTACATCACCATTGAAGAGGTCCATCTATCCAACTACTGGATTCATCATCAAATAATCGAGTTGCGATGGTATCAGATACAAAAACTAAGTATTTTTTAAATTAATGATTACAAATTGTTATTTGTACAATACTCATATACACACCCCTATCACAATTGTCCATTTGATACACAAAACCCTTTTACATGTGTTTTAAAATTTTCGTAATAAAATATGCACGGGCTAAATATTTACGGGCTTTTAAAACATGTTCGCGTAAACATCTATACAGCTAAGGAATTTCCCTTAAATTCTCAGCTCCGTGAAAGCAAAATCGCAAAGAATTTGTAGAGGCGTTCCGAATATTGGGCTATAACAACGGTGTTCATAGTACTTATACGTGTATAATGCTCGCTCATATCGTCTTTACTTCGTGTACACGAAAGTACGAGAGACTTGCTCAAATTTTATGCCTTTTAGGGTTCCGTAACCAAAGGGTAAAACGGGAACCTATTAATGAGGCTCCGCTGTCCATCTGTCTGTCTGTCTGTCCGTTTGTCACCAGGCTGTATCTCACAAACCGTGATAGTTAGACAGTTGAAATTTTCACAGATGATGTATTTCTGTTGCCGCTATAACAAAATATACTTAAAACCCACTAAATATTTAATGGAGCTCCTATACAACAAACGTGATTTTTTCACCGTTTTTATAGATAATGGTACAGAACCCTTCGTGCGCGAGTCCGACTCGCACTTGGCCGGTTTTTCTGTTACCAGTACTTTAACCCAATAATAAATAGCTGGTGTGACGATATGACCGGCCTTGCAGGGGATTATAATCTTCGACGCTGGAGCCTGGTCAGAGATCGGTGGAAGATCTTAGGAGAGACCTTTTTTCCAGCCATTGTTGGTTTCATCTCATTAGATAGGTTTAAAGGAGGTATAAAGAAAATAATCAGTACTTTTAAGTTGTCTTGATGGCGAATATGTTTATTATATTTTGACAGTTGGGTCGATAAATCGCTTTATGCTAGGGGGCCTGAGTTACTCAGTATAAAAAAAACATGGAGCCATATTATTGAATACCTACACGTTTAATTTCTAACCTAAATAAAAATCTACGTTTATTTTAGTGTTTCATAATTTTATCTTATTTGCTAGTAAATATTGTAAAACATTCTTAAAATACATATCCCACTTATAACTCACTAAATCAACAATTATCTCTAGCATTTTGGAAGTGACAAAGTTTAATGATATTAATATAATATAATTGAAAGATAAATATTTTCTTTTCAGTTTGACCCGAAATGTATTATTTCCAAATCAAATCAAATCGAAATCATTTATTTGCATAAACACAGGTAACAAACAGTGTTTGGATTGAATATAGGAAGTGAATAGTACCTCTATGTCTGGCCATGAGAGGCGTGCAAATTTTCAGTATTTATACAGTAAAATAGTAAGCAAAAGAATGTTAAATATTAAAATTAAGTACTATTCAATGTCATTAAGTATTTACGATCTCACACATTATTCAAATTGTTATACATTAGATTAGAAATACAATTATGTCGTCGAATCCTCATTGTAATTTTCATGTAGATGTGTGTAATTCTATAAAGCAGTGAAGTCACGAGTCTCGCCACATTACCATACAGCTTATTACCAGTTATTACAATGTGGAATGAGGGCAAGGCATTAACGACGGCGTTTCAGCCATGAAGTGAGATAAGAATATTTCCGTTCACTCTTATTACATTGCAAAGATTAACACTACATTTGCGTAAGTGTGAAACCGCTTTGAAAACCAATAGACGGTTTTAGACGTCCATATTATCACGTGTTGGAGAAGTTATTAATAGAAATTTACAATTTTTTCGATTATAATGCAAGAATTTTATTAAAACTCACGATCACGACCAGAGGAAATCAATTGTACCTGTATATTAGAACTGCAGAAACACTTATTGGTTAAATTTTATATTACATGTATTATTTTGTAAATAACTTGACCTTGTTTTAATGTAACACAACAAAAGCATGATCTAAACGTTATAAATGAGTTACTTTTATCATAACTTCTTATGAAATTAAGCAAACCCCATAGATTATAACCTGAATAACGCTTCCCATTTCACTAAATGGATACCATAAATTCGGTCACGTGTTAAAGAGCTAGTTGGCTGTTGGGTCCTCCCGGCCCTGCAATATTGTCCCGTTATGTAAAATTATAGAGAACATTATGTCAATATGTAAACGGAGTAAGCTCAGTAGGCATGCATTCCACTGGGGGCTAACTATTATCATGAAATTACTTAAGTAAGTAGGAAGGTGCCTAAAATTCCCACTGCAACACCTGCAGTTGCTGATAACCAGCGTATCTCGTCTTCGGCAGCGTCTGTCGCTTCTGAAGTATCGCCCTCGAACTCGACGGCTTATTTTTATTCTGTTATGTAAAAACTGCTGTTTGGCGTCGGCACAAGTATTTGAAAAAGTTTCAGAACTCGTTTGTTCTCAATTTTGTTGCACATCTCTGCTCCCGTGTGAAACGGGAGCTAATGCGAGCCTTAACAGCTATTTATTTTGAGTGAACCTCCCGCACCTAAGTATGTTGTGGCTTTGGGCTAACGGATGGCAAGCTGCTTAGATTATGTTCACGATTACCAGGTAAATGTGTTTACATGACGTTAATGAGAAGACATTAACGGTCAATTACCGATTGTTGATGCCGCTATTAAGCACTTTAAACGTCGTTACGTTTCTGGGTATTGTAAAAGCAAAGTTAAATCTTAATAACACTCAGTTATTTGGTGTTCCAGCCCCCTTTAAGGTTCTTGCACGCGTCTCAAAATATAAATTTGCCCTATCATCGCTTAAGAAACTACATATAGTCACTGACAATAGTCTAAGTATATCATTCCTATATTGTACATATAAGGTCCAATTATGTTATTGATGTCCAATAGTGAAAGTGGTAATAATACCTAAATGAGCCGTTAAATAACTCCTAGATTAGAACCTAATAATAAAATAGAAATAAAATTCAGTTCATATCTTCTTCTTCATTGCGTGTCGACTCAGCCTTTCATATTATGTGCGGACCAAAACTCAGCCACCGATAAAGCACTAAGGTCATATCTGAACACAACCGTTTGTTACTTGATATATCACAAGAAATTCTCTAATCTAATGAAAAGCTATGTGTTACCGAAAATCCTCCTAAAATACGTCATAGATACTTTGTCAAAGAGGAGACAGGGTTATTTAGTCCTCGCCGCCAGTGGAGCCTGAGTAAGAGAAATGCGCGTAGGTAAGCCGATTATCATAACGCTGAAAAGGTTTACATATACGGACCTGCATATTTAGATAATACCACTTAGTCTACCTGTGAATTTTTGTTTAAAAAATTACGGGAATGGAATTTTTAAGCTCTTTAAAAGACTAGAAAAGTATATTTTGGTTACTATGTTGATTTTTATTTAGGTTTATCATGACTTTGACCGGTCAAATGTGTAATTCTGCATACAAACTTCTAACTTTCATGTTACCCCGTAGGGGTGAAGTTCCTAATGTTATCCCATAGTAGGTACTCATTTATGATCAAGGAACCGTCCAAAATAAAATTCAAGATTTTGATTTTGATTTTAGAGCGGTTTCGGCTGCTTGTTGATCCGTCAGCCAGTCAACTAGCTCTTTGTATTGTTTTGTACAGATACTGAATAAATAAAATAAAATAAAAATTGCTAAAAGCGCTACGGACCCTTAAAATTTCCTCATCTATCCTAACTTTTATATTTTTTGAGTTTTTCTATATTTATTGTCGAATTTAGATCGCTGATTGCTTTTGATTAAAAGAGGGTAAGCAACGAGTAATTATCAACGTTAGTATATACAATTTTTTTTAGTATCTAAAGGGATTTTAAGAAAGTTGTGAAATGAAATGAAATGAAATGAAATGAAATGAAATGAAATGAAATGAAATGAAATTTATTTGCATGTGAAAAAGGTACATTTTAGATAGAATTGTGGTTAAGTTCAGCTTTTTCAGCCATTTACAATAGCATGCAAATATTAGATAAAATTATTTGAGAGCAATAAATACGATGTCATTAATAAATAAAAAAATTATACAACACAACTAAACACTACAATTAATATAGAAAAATGTCAACAATACATAACATAATATTTAAATTAACAATTGAAATTTAAGAAATCATTTACAGAATAAAAACAATGTTCATTAAGCCATTTATAAAATGTCACTTTAAACCTACTGAAGGGCAAGTCTTTTATTGTATGGGGTATTTTATTATATATTATAATACACATCCAGTAGCAATTTTTTTTAAATCTCGCACTCTTGGGTATTATATCGGAAACCAGCCTATTGCCGTTTCTGGTATTCCGGATATATATATCTTTTGCTTGTATAAAATTGTGCATATTTTGTTTTACAAATTTACCAACTTCAAAAATATAAAGACATGGAAGTGGCAAGATTTTTAAATATTTAAATATTGGCTTACATGGCTCATCTGGTGCAGTGCCACATATAGCCCTTACACATTTTTTTTGCGCAATAAATGTTTTATTAGCGTTAGTGCTATTTCCCCACATAATTAAACCGTATCGCAATACAGAATCTACATAAGCAAAGTATGCTGTAAGTGCAGTACTTTTGCTGGCTACTTTAGTTAATTTATACAATGCATAAGAGAATCTATTAATTCTGTTGCACACAATTTCCACTTGCTTCTTCCAATCCAATTTTTGGTCAATCCAAATACCAAGAAATTTTGTCATGCTTGTACCTTTTAGCTGTTGACCTTCGAATTTAATGTCAATAGTCTGATAAAGAATGTCATTAAAATTGTGTATCTTTATAAAAATATATTACTGGTAGTAGGCTAATAGTTTCGGCTTTGAGATTGTCCGCGCCTTATTTTCGTACTTCCTATATTAAATTGTATATCCTTCGACATATACAATAATCCCAATGTCATGTTCTTGTCTATGACAGTTTAAAATTAATTGATGACATTAAGTTAGTCTAAGTAGAGTAATCAACTGAAAGGGACAATCGAATCAGATTGTTATTGCATCACTAATGATGATACAAGCAAGAATCCGAGCTCTCGATGTCATCGTAGCAGCGAAACTTTAATTATCTCCACTATGCAAAACAAGTAAATCGCTGAAATCTCCAATTTAAATTGAACTCGAACGATAACAACTGTTTGCATTTTTTCAAGGGGGCATCACTTTTTACAGTGCTAATTAAGGATTGCATTGAACCTGAAAGCCTGATGTAACCTTGTTTTAAATTGTATATTAATTTGTATCATCGCGAACTGGTTGTAAATAATAATGAAGACTGTTTTTACGGAAATATTTGTATTTTTACGCTGATAAGTATTTCATTTTACTTTAAAACTGGTTTGGTAAAATTATAATAAAATAAATAAAATTCTCCCAACAATCATACCAATTATCAAGGTCCACATCCACACTAAGCAACGACTGTATTCTGAAGATAAATAACGAATAAACATACATACGTACCCATAAATCAAACATACTTGCTTTTCCTCAGGTTTCGAACCCGTTACCATTGGTTTTTAGTCTATGTGTATTAGGTACAAAATAAAACAAAGCCCTCTTCTCCAATACTAAAATTTTCATCATGGACAAACATCAATATTGCCAAGGAAAAACACTAAATACAGACAAATAGCCGATCAGCTGTTAAATTAACCTTATTTTTAAGCTTTATATGTTGGTCACGTTGTATTTGAACAGAAAATCACCACATTACTACCACTACATTAAAATAAAGAAATTAAATAGAGCATTTAAACATACTCCCAAGGAACTTCTTTATATTTAACCATAAGCATAAGACCTTTAGAAAAAAAACCTGTATAAAGTGGTGGTTAGCACCATAAATGTTTGTGTTAATGGTGCTCATAGACGTAACCCTTGTCTATCCTTCATGAGACTTGACAATACCTACACCGTCGATAAAAATCACGCAACGTTTTCTTAGCTCGTTAACCATAGTAAATAAACTGTTCTAATGGGTTGTATTGTAAACACAGCTATTGATTTGTATCTTGAACAGGCAGTTGTGATCGATTAAATCTAAACGACTTTGACTAAAAATAGTTCTTCGATAATCTTGAAGTTGGGTAGAGTCAAGTTACAATAATTAGATTACATTTTCATTTCTCATTTGTTCCATCTTTTATACTTGGCCTGTGATCATTATTAGGGTTTACCGTTGACAAGACGGTTTCTGCCCGTTTTCTACAAAAAAAATATGTTCGGTTTTACCAAATGTCGCTATCCAATATCATGTTTTTAAGAAACGAAAACTCCCACAGTAGTTACTGCAACTGCTCGACCTACTGTACAATTTTTCCACAGTCCTGTTCAGGTACTAATAAGGCACAGCAAGAGGCCATACCAGACCAATTATACCGCTTAATCTCCTTCGGCTAATGTTCCAGCCCAACACACAACTACCGACCCAAATGCTACTAGTAAATCGATAGCTCTGTTTCGAAAACGAATATAAGGGTTTTCCTTATTTGATGTGTAATAGGTATGTAGAGGTCATTATGGATACTCTGTATAATTCAAATGAATAATATATAACAAAATTGAGACGTATCGAGGTATAATTAATGAACAAAAAATACTGTTTCTGTTTCATTAAACTTAAAAAAATATGAATAGATTAATGAGTGATAGCACGAAATATGAATAGATAGCACGTGCTATCATCGTGCTCTGTAAAGATTATAATCAGTTTATATATTTATACAGACTGTTAGATTCAATTAGTAGGAAAATAGATACTTTAAATTTTAGAGATCTTTTTTAGAGATCACTATGATCATATTATATCGAGGAGTCTTAAGACACTCGGATTTGTGGCTAGGGCTACTAAACAATTTATTGATCCGCAGAGCCTCCTTTTTATCTACTACAGCCTTGTCAGAAGTTGTTTAGAGTACTGCTCCGTCATATGGTCTCCTTGCTATGAAATACACTCCAAAAGGATTGAGAGTGTCCAGAACAAATGCCTTAAAATATTGTCCTTTAGGTCTGGACTCCACCGTAAACTGGCATCATACTCTGAGAGGCTTCTTCATTTCAAAGTTACTACATTAGAGAAAAGGAGAAAGCAGCAAGATCTCTTTCATTTGCATAAAATTGTACACTCTTTATTCGATTCACCTAATTTATTATCCCTGCTTAATTTTGACGCTAGAATAATTTCCCGCAAACGTATGAAAACCTTTGTTTTGCATATTTATAAAAACAACACTTATTTTTATAACCCAGTTGTAAGCACGTGCAGATTATATAATGAGTTGTTACAGAGAAATAACCTGGACATATTTGTATCGAAACACTTTACATTCCGCCAGAACGTTAGACGTATCCTCCACTGAGCTTCCCAACATGGCGTCACGATTATTATATTTTTTTATTTCTTTTTTCATTTCTAGACTTCTTGTTCTGTCAATTATATGCTATTACTTAGTCAAGTTTGGAATAATATCTTTAAAAATCATTACACATTTAAAAAATATTTCATTGCTTTTGTTAAATTGTTAGTGGCATAGTGTTTACGTATGTTGGTCATGCTGTGTGTACATGTTTTTAGGTTACAATCTAGATCTAAGCTCCTGCATTGTTTTGTAATTATAATATAAGATTGTTACCTGTTATGTATACCAATAAAGTAAAAAAAATTTAAATAATAATAAAAAAAAAATAGCTAGAAGTAATGTATTCAATAAGCAAGTAATTTTTTATGTCTTTTATGTTTCCCGATGATATTTCGGCACTGTTGCAAGCGCCATGATCACGGAGTAACAAACTATTCTAATGTTAGTGACCATGAAAGTTTAAAACAATATAAAATTTTACTTATTTATTATTCAATTCATTCGACCGGCCCTAATAAAAGGCTATAAGAAACCTTTTGTTATTCAATTCAAGTTATCACTCAAACCTTTATTTCCACGCGGCACTTTACAAAACCTTAAAGTAGGTATATGCTATGCCAACCGCAGTAAGTCCAGAAAACCCTAAATAAAGACACAACTTTATGCATACGTCCTAAAAGATGTCTCCGAGCCTTTCAGCGAGATATGATAATCGTCGGGGATCCTCTTATAAGCTCAAGTGGTAGGCTTAGGACTAATTTGCCCGCTCTCCTTTATGGCTTATGTCGAATTTAGCGTCATATGTCGGTTTCATTGAAATGAAGCTGCGGTTTTTAGATAAAATAAATATGGTCAAAGATAAAAAGATTTATAATTTTACTTTAATGTGTCTGTCATCATAATTAATAATTCAAGCTTTACGATTTCACAAAATCCTAACATAGCTGAAAACGGTAGAGAATGGAAACGGCATAACAAAGTCAAAACTAATCTTATTTGATTGTACAGCTGACATAAAATACATTATTAAAAATATGTTTTAGTGATCGTCATAATCTAACCGAGACTCGTAATTGTACTGTTTAGTTTTCTGCTGTCGAAATGATCATATTATTATTATTATTAAGAGAACTGAAACAAAGTTTATAAACGCGCCCCTTGCACACAATACTAATTTACAATTCGAAATTGTTTGAATAACTGATGATAACGTGCACATATGAATCAAATAATAAAATACACTATAATATAAACAGACAGTTATGTATTTTTAAAGCTATTTTGACAATGAATGTTTGCAATGCTACAGACGTCTTATACCTAATAGTTATTTGACATAAGGTAATGAATTTATTAAAATCATAGTCAAGGATGATATTAATTGGAAATAATGATGCAAGTAAAAATTAAAATTGTCAAAATTAGTGAAGCATTAAATAAATGGAAATGAAACAATTTACTTTTTTAGGTTTCATTTATTCAAGAAAAGGACAAACCTTTTAACAGATTTGAAACAATAACATATTATTTGAAGCATCTTAGTTACTGTTTATCTTATAACCATGGTAACATTTAATTGTAATTTAGCATTTACGGGCTACCTAAAAAATACACTGCAGGTTTTGAATGGATACGCTTGCCAGAAAACAGCAGCAACACTGTTTTCTGTCAAGTAATTCCCGTAAAACCTACTGTTGCCCCTGAGGTGGTTTGTGTGCGTAAGGTACTTCTGCTACGTAAAAAGGTTAGGTAGCCCCCACATACTCAAAAAATTATGTCCCAATAAAATATCCGTTTCCATCCGTCCACAAAAACGTTTAAATGAGATAGTTTTTAAATCTGTTTGAGGGTGGGGACAGGTGCAAAATCCCCCATCGTCCTTTATTACCCCAACTTCAGATTGCCTCCAGCTCAAACAAGCTCGGGCATGAGAACTAACTTGACTGAGTCCTGAATCAACGGCCACACAATTTAACTTTGTCTTTTACAATATAATTTTTACTTTAACGAGCGTTAGTAAAAGATAGCTAACAAAGTCTTGATAAATGATGATAAGAATAACTTTTATATTATGGTTCTAGAAGTTTCTCATTTATTAAATATGAACAAGTATCACCCGAGGTAGTGTTTCCCAAATATTTAGAAACCGGACCCCCAAGGGACCCCCTGATCGCAGGGGGTCCGCGAACAGAAAAAAGTAATGTCATAGAGCTTATTAATGCGGCCGAATGCTTTTTAGGGTCCGGGGATAATAGTTATTTGACATAAGATAAAGAAAGGCTAAAGGAAAGCAAAAGTTATTTACATAAATTTTATAAAAATGAAAATATGAATATTTAGATAATAACTCTCCTTTATACAATGTGATATGGGATGGGCGGTACTTCTAACCCGTTAAGGCTAAGTTCGGTATCTAATTTTACTGACAAAAAATTGGGGTCACAACAAATCTGCAAAAAATACAGAAATTTAAAATCTTTTTTGAAAATAATTAAATGTTTTTTTTTTCTAGGCGACCAAACCCCTAAACATCAGAAATGATGTTGCTGTTCAGTTACTCTATTCTTTTAGCTATCTTGTGGTATTTCTTCCATGTTTCTACGTCACATGAAACCTTGGCTATTGCCTGAAGTGTTAAAAAACCAAAATGGCCGCTATTCATAGGGGGTGAGGGTTTGAGCCCCAAACTTATATTTTTGTTGATAAAATAAGATATCGCACTTAGCATTAACGGGTTAGGAGTACCGCCCATATCACATTGTATAATCCTATATTTCCTCTATAATCCTATTTTTATCATATTACTTCTTCAACTAAGGCCATAGTCTCTTTAGTACTTAATAACATGCTGTTTGCACACGATTATCTTAGCATAGACGTCTTTTTATAACATGAGTATAAAAATATATTGTGCGGTTAACATTTTTATCACAGCTTTTTCATGTTTACCTATACTCCACTGCTGGGCAAAGGTCACTCCCAAACTTTTTCCAGCGGTCCTTGCCCATTGCTAATGACTATCAATCCCTCGTCAAGTTAATAATATCGTCGGCTCGTCGCACCATCTAATCTTTTTCAGGTAAAAATTGGTTAATATAATTTCGGTCCAACAAAACGAAATAAAAACTTTTGTATATTCTATCTCAAATGAATCCAAATTAGAGCATACTAAATATGCTAACCCATTCCAGCCCTTAAGTACCTACACCCGTGTTTCAGAAATCTCTGATTACGAAATTCTAAAACCTACAGAAGTTTCCGAGTTATTCGCTCAAAACTCAGTCATTCAGATGCAAACCTCAAAGTAAAGCAGCCGTTTGTGGGACTTAGCGGATTAAATCGTGAAGCGGGTAAAAAGCCGCACAAGTGAACATGTTAGTTGTTTATTAAGACTTCATACCGAGCTACAGTAATTAGAAACTTTCCACCTTAATGTCTGTACGTAAAGCATATTCGGTTGAAAAAAAATTGTCGCGAATTTTTCTTAATTCCGTGATTATCTTATTTAATAATCATAGACACAGAACTTATTTGAAAACATATTAAAATTGTCGTCTGTCAAAGTGGATTACGCTTGAATTTATTATCCAAATGAGATAAACGCACAAAAAATATTTTACGACTACACCGGAGAACAAAAAAGGATAACTTAAACGTTACCTCGAAAAAAAAAAATTGCCGAAAACAAAACAGTTAAATTTATCTTCAAAGGAATATACGAGGCTCATAGAATCCGGAGACAAAATCACAGCTTATACACCCAAGTACCTACACGAGATGTTGACAAGGGTTGACACCACGATTAAAGATTCGGACTGAGTCCGTCTACGCAGAAAACTACCTAAATACAGGTATGATACGGTAGTACCTTTATTTAATCAAATGCATGGTCTAGCATGGTGGCTATGGTACGGTAGCACCTGTATTTCGGTAATTTTCTGGGGCCAAATTGAGGTGACAGGCGCTTTCAGTTAGGAAGGCAAATTGATATTGAAATTGCCACGGCCAAACAATAAGACACAATCAGTCGACTGGTTACATGATGAGGGATGTGAGGGCAATCGAAAGCCCGTCCAGAACATAAACTTGGAAGGTGGTTGTGGTTCATTAACAGACAATTGTTGAATAACTTTAGTGATATGGGTATAAGCCTTACAGGCATTTGGTAACTTTGTACAGTTAATAGGCAATTACTTTTACAAGAGTAGTTAGCAATTATAGGCAAACTATTATGTCGTCCGACAGCAAACTCGACATTTTACGAAATTACTTACTACCTTCTATGTAATGTTTTGAATTACGCATTTAAACATACCTATGCGTCAAAAAAAAACGATACACAACTCTGCTTCGCGATTTAAATTCAAGTCTTATTAACGCTATATCGATTTAAGCGTTAACCGTACGTGTAGGTACGATCATTTCATACAAAACTTAACATAATCTTCGAAATAAATTAACATTTTAATTTGAATCTATTTAAAAATTTTATTTCTAAAAACTTTTAAATAGGTAAAAGAAAAAAGAAATGTAAAAAAAATATATGAGTAAGATTGGTAAGATGTTAGTTTTATTGGCCAGCAGGTTTTAGATAAACAAATGTGAATTGATTCTATGGTAAACACAAAATCACTCTTTAATATTACTCTTCTTCAAAAATGATCTCTATTAATATATCAACCATAAAAATCCACCTTAAAGTAAGAATAATACCTTTTAAGTAACACAATTTCCATAGTGTACCTAAGTTTTGTTAATTTCGAAGATATTAAACATGAAAATTTGTATGAAATCCTATGTTAATTTTCTTTAGTTAAAACAGGTAAAGGATCGCCATGATAGCTATAAACCTTGAAAAATAATATTTACCTACTTTCCAAAGTCCATGAAAAGTATGAAAATAATATACCTCTTAACTCAAATGATCGTCGACTTACCTGCAGATGATTACAAATCGTTTTAATAACTACGACGTTGCTGTCATAATAAGGTGTATTACGTACGATGATTCAGCTTTTGAGAGAGTTTTCATGCACTCTGTACGATCGTATATACGATGAATATAAATAATTACAGTGTCTGTTCGTAGATCTACTAATTGTCGGGGGCAGACTCATTTGTACACGGATCTCGGTTAGATCTCTTTCCGTGTGGATGCTCTTAATTTGTTTTAAGCAAAACTTTGCTCATTTTGAACGAACTTTAGAAAAGAAGGAACTCTCTATGCGATTGTATTTTTCATTTATTTTTTATATATTTAGGCAGACAGAATTTTTATAATTAACGGATTATTTTCTTTGTTTGTTAGGAACGTTTTATGGTTTAATTAAAATTATAAATTGAAAATGGCAGACTACTTAGTAATATTATTTCGTTGCTGTACTCACAATACCTGTCAATCAGTATTAAGCTCTACGCGTAGAGCGTGGCGAAATATTTACCAATCTCTTAATTTTCGATCATAACACCTATTCATATAATAAAAACACTCATAAATATTTATTACACTTGGTATAATAAATGGCACATAACTTAAAAGTCTATAGTGAGCAAAGTTGTTTTTAACTTAAATTACCATTCATCTATCTATTCAATTTTAATTCATTAAATTAAAATATTGTCTAATTAATATTTTACTCTATTTTGATTGTAACTTATTTCATTACTGACTTTAAAAAACGTTTTCTGTTCACAATTTATTAAAATTTTGTATCAATCTTGACTTTTTGTTTTTTAAATCACGCGTCAAGTTTCTAAGCTTGCGTTATCGGGACTGGGTGCGCGGCGGCCGAGTCGCAAACAGCTACTGACGCGCCGCGCCACCGAGCGAGGGCGGGGGCAGACTTCAATCATGCACGGACATCTGCCGCCGAGATGGATTAGGAAAAACACCTATTGCGACCTACAGATCTTTAATGGATTGGCCAACCGCACAGACGTGTTCCAAACTTTCTAATATCGAATACACGATCTGGCTTTTAAGGCGCCCTGCTGCCAATAGGACCAAAGATACCGTTATTATGGTTCTTCGTGAAACTTTTTCATTGATGGAGAGGTTTCTAAGGTACCACGTTAGCGATGTTAGAACTCGACAAAAACAGATCTAATAAAAATCTATTTGAATAGTAATGATAATAAATATTGGACAACATCATACATTGTTCCTTACTTTAGCACATTTTTATATAAATCAGAAACAACGACGGTGCCATAACACCTAGACCCAAGCCAATATCGAAAAATTCGCTTTTTACATTGACCCGACCAGGAATCAAACGCAGAACCTCGGGGATGGCGATGACAAGTCCGGCTTGCGTGCCTCTCGGCTACGGAAGTATAAAAATCGTCACTTAATAGCGGCCAAAACAATTGCACTTTTTTTAAGTAATGTGTAATGTCCAGGACAAGTTTGTTACGTAACGAAAAATTAGAAAGTTTCCGGAAAATTTTCAAATTCGGGACGGCTGAACGTCGCTTTTCTATGTAATTTTTACTAAAACTTGCGCTGACGTTTTTTTACAGGACAATGTAGGTACGTCGGCGATGATCAAATTGTAGCTAGTTTTATAAATAAACTTTTAGATTAAACAAGATTGTTGAAGTTTACATGTAATCATGCTAAGTTTTTATACAGAATAAATTTTATCTTTATCTTTTTTTATCTTTATAAGAGTTCTATTGGACAAAATAAAATCCGTCGAATTAAGTACCTTCTATTTTTATTCCTAAAAAATATAAAGTCCCACAATAACTACTGTTACTACATACGATTTTATCAACCTAAAATAAAGGACAACCTCCATATCATCAGATAATATAATCTATCTTGTAGCCTCCATACAAACTTAATAGCTTTACTAAATAGGGCAAAATAATATGAGATACAGGAGAACTATTCCAACATTTTCATATTCACTAGAAATTGTGCTGCTCGCCTAGACATATAAAGGCTGAAACTATTCCGGTGTTAGTTCATTCATAGTACAGTACAGCATTATTAACGCTATGCTGCTATTTAAACTTTGCAGAAAAGGTGATAGCAAAATGTAAGTACCTTCATTTTACCGCGACTACGAGAAAATACACTCGTAAAAACATTAGTAGCACAAAACACGCCTATTTTTCTTCTTACCCGAGCTATTAATTATTGGCGATGGCGTTAATAACCGACAATCTCAATAATTTCAGAAATTAAAAATATCAAGAATGTTATTAAAAACTCGACAATTTTGCTGCAAACACGAATATGATAAAAATCATAGCAAAATTTTGTCAAGCAATATTTTTTCCCTCTGGGACTGTATTTTTTCGCAGGATAGAATAATATCTAGTCTCAATCAAGACTAGTTTAACTTTCTAATAGTAAAAGCAATACAAAATATTACAAACGAATAAATTAACATCATTTCCTTTTTTTCGGGTTCCGTAGGGGTAAAACGGGATCATATTACTAACGCTCCTCTGTCCGTCTGTCACCAGGTTGTTCGTCAGCAACCAGAGGGCTACCACGGTAGCCGCCTTCTGGGCAAGTAAGACTTAGCCCGTGTTCTTGCCGTTGTATCTCAGGTTAGAAAGTTTACATTTTCACAGATGATGTATATCTGTTGGCGCTATAACAACAAATACTAAAAAACAGAATACAATAAACATTTAAGGTGGCTCCCATACAACAAACGTGCCGTTTTTATAGATAAGGGTACGGAACCCTTCGTGTGCGAGTCCGACTCGCACTTGGCCGGTTTTTTATGTATCGGTATATCTAAATAAGTTCTTATAATAGCTACAATCTGTGTTGTTTAAAACAAACCAACTTAAATTATAATAGTTCGTAATTAAGATGTGTAAACACAATCAATAAGTATCAGTATAAATTACTCTTTGTATAATGATCGGCATCATTTTAAAATCTTGCGACCACCATAATAAATAAACAATTTTAATAAATGACTTCAGCACGGGAAGTCCAGAACAATCTTTCTTACTAAAATAAAATCAAGCACACCCTACACAATAAAGTTTAAACCTACAAAAACAAAACAAAAGCCTGATTAACGTAATACTCAAACACGATAAAGTAGCTTAAAAAAACCCGGCCCAAATATCCAGACGTTTCTCATCTAAACGTTGTATATAACTTTATAAGAGCCCACAGTTCCCGAGTTTTTCCCAGCAACTTTCGGTAATTTCCCGGGAGTTGCCGACATAATCCCGGCTAGGGAAGGGAGTATTCGACTTTTATTAATTGCGGCGTCCTATTGGAGCTTGTCCCGGATTACAGAGATCGTGCCATCGCTTCCCAAACATCATTTCAAATCTGTGATAAATAGTCTTCATAAATATATTTTTAGAAGTATGAAAGGGGTCATGAATGTTAACAAATTAATTCACAAGTGTCTTTTGCAATGTAATTATATACATGTTGAAATAAATTCTTTATAAGTACTTACAGAGAAACATATATAAAATACGTAAAGTAAGCATTTCTTAATCCACTGCAAGGCACAGGCCAGGTTTGGTTCATACACTACCAAGTGGACCCAGTGGGGGTGTGGATTAATGGAGGCGTGATATAAGTCTAGTGACTAAGCCTTAACGTCCAATTTTATGAAACCACCTTAAGGCTTCTAGTATTAGACGATGTTAGCGGGGTCGAATTTTTAACGAGCCTTTCGAAGCACAGAAATTCTTTTATAAATATCACTAAATGTTGACGGAAATGTCCCGTACAATCACAACCGCTCCGTAGGTTCCTTAACTTTAGAATCAACGCTTGCGCTGCCGCCACTAAGCTCCAAGCACCTCATGAATGAGGTGACATAAGATACAGACAGACACAAAAAGAGCTGTGCGCTGCATAAAAAAATACTCACATCTAATAACAACATACGAAATGGTACTCAAATAAAGATAGATCTCTAACCCATAAACAGAAAATACAGATCCAAGATAACATTTGAGCAGGTATAAAATTGCATTTGATGAATCCCAAACAATAAAATCCGGAACACGGTGGTTATGACGGCCATCCGTCACGTAGCACCGATCCCGCCAATACCCAATATGTTCCCGGGAATCGATAGTTTGATATCGTCATGGCACTCATAAATGGCGTCTGCTCGTAACGACTACGGTCGACAGATATGCCGATACTTGGGACAGATGACCTTAAAATCGTTCTCTCTATGTCCATATTAATTACAAATAAGTTAAATAATTCAGCTCAAGCATCATGAATATATAAGGTATGTAAGATTGAAATATGTTACACACGCTATACAAATTTCAAGTTACTAATTTATTGGTAATTCCGGGAAACAAATCTGCATCACATACCTAAGCTATAACTTTTGAAAGAAATACGAATGGTAAATATCATTTTGAGAAAGACTTCCCGACATGCTGCAATAACAGCTTTTATATAAAAAAACATATGAACATAGTTATATGACTTTTGGACGCAAGCAAATGATGATCAACACAAATAAAAAATCGGTTGGTCAGCCGTGCCCAAGGAGTAAATGTAAACTGTTCTTGTCTTCGTAACAGACTAATAAAGTTCAGAATTTTTTTTTCCGCTCAGGCATTCCATGGCACTATGTCATTAATCTTGGAAAGAGTGTTTTCCACGCGGCAATCCTGCTGCGACCTCTATACGTCACTCACGCGCTCAGAAAATGTAAAAAATGCATTTCTAAGACGCGGACGCTAGGTTTGTTGATATCAAAAGGGCCGAAGAAAGTCTCAGTAAATTTATTTAAAAAAGAAAAAAGTTATTCATGACTAAATAAATCCTGTAACACCAATTATCTAGCCCCAAACTAAGCTAAGTCTGTACTATGACGGCTAGATAACGGATGAATATACTTATGTACAAACTTAGGTACAAATGTCACAATCACACAATCCTTATTCCCTTGCAGGATTCGAATCTGCAACCATCTGGCTTTGTAGTCAAAAGCAACCACTCGATTAGACTATATTAGAGATAAACCTCTTAACAGTATATGGCAACTTTTAATTCCAATTCTGAGATACAAGAGTTGCATCCCGTCTGACCCATTTACTTTGCGCCCCTATCTGCACACGTCCAGCGGACGTTTGACACAGTCGCAGTAAAAATCACACTCGCCTTACACACACGTACGGGTACGTCTCGCAGAACGGAAATTACTTTCACAGCTCAACTCAGTGAGCTAGGCCAAATCACTGTAATAGAAGACGACTCGAGGACCGGGCAAATGTAGCAAAAATAATGAATGGCCGCGCTGCCAACTGGGACATAATACCCCCGTAATTTAATTTAGGCACGCCGAAGTACTTTGTGAGATAAATATCACAAAAAAATCTAAGGAAGTAAATATTTGTAACCGTGATAACCGTTTAACAAAACATGTTTTTTTTGCCAAAATTTAACATACTAGAAAAACGATGTCAAAAACAGTGTTTATATAATTTTAGGAAGATAATTATTTATATGACTGTGACAATCATAGTTTACAATTTACTTCGATTCATCTTCGTTTAGATAAAAAAAATCCTTTACTTGACCCTGTTTCATAGAAGTTAGGTCACATCCATTGATCAAAATGTATATTGGTATTTATATTGCCCGCGGTCCCATTCCGCAGGTATTAATCCCAAAACATGAATTATAGACCAATTTCTTAGCGTCAGGTGTGCTATGACTTCACGACCTTTTTACAAAAACCTCAGTGGTAAGCAGTACTTCTGATAACTCTATCGGAGAAGGGATAATCCCTTATCAAACCAACCATTTCAAAAATATTTTCGTTTGTAGATGTGATCACTCATACTATAAGCTTTTGACATTCACAACTAAGGCTAATTTTGGCCAATTTTTGCAACTGGATTTTTGTTTTTGTTCTAAGAATGCAAGTAGCTTTGAAGTCATTCGTCCATTATGTTTCTTTCCTTGATTCCGAGTAATCTTAAAATGATATTTATATGTAAATATGTTATACTTAATATCATGTACTTTGTATTCTTATTACTTAAGTGTGTGAACTTGTTTTTGATCACAGATAAAATTATTGAATGCACTGTTTAATTGTTATTTCGACAAACTGTATTGTTAGCACACCAGTTTGGCCATAAATTTACGGGTCTCACCTAGTTTATTTAGTAGTTGTGCCCTGCATAACGTCACTGTTTAATGTTTTTATGGCCATAATATCTGTTTTTCAGTACCATGTACCTTGTTTTGTAGGCAAACACGAAGTATACATATACTATTTTGTTTAGCTATGATGCAAATAAGTTCATTTATGTTTCTATGGAATCAAAACCTATATGTGCTGATTGGCAAAACGTGATGTCAACACATAACCATCACAAAACAAAAAGACAATCTTATGTTATTTATAACATCAAAGTGTCTGGAGGCAATATTTAATATCTCTAAAGTTCGCATCTATGACATCGCTCGATATACTAACTTAATAAACTTTATTGCGTTGACAAAGTTTTGATCGGTTTTACCGATTTCCTTGAAAGTTGTGAATTCACCGTTTTTCCGGGCTTTCGACATCACTAGGGGACCTGTGCTATCATAAATTAGACTGAGGTGGTGTTGGGCACTCTACTGTGGCCATAATGCGATTTTTACTTGTCACATAAAAGTCTCTTCGCCGGCATTTTTGAAATAGTTATAAATGAGTCTTCCCTCGTAACTTATTGTGCATAACTGTGCCTTAGCCGTGGCCGTAGGTATATTAGCGTGAAAATACCTAGCATGATTAATTGTGAAATCTTTATTTGCTCTTTACATTTCAAGAACTGTCCTGGTTATATTATTCCAGATTTATTAAATTATCTTTTGAACAACATCTAGGACTCGTTCAAAAGGATAATTATCTGTATAGAGGAACGCAAATAATTTAGAAACATACAACTTGATGAAAACCAACCGGTACGTGTCTTACGTGCTTTTGTGCCAGAGACTTAAGTTAATGGGGGCCGAAAAGGACCTTTAAGTATAAATATTCTAAAGCAAACTTATAATTTCGGTCGCATGCGGTAGGGTTTTAATAAAAATAAAAAATTAAATTACATTTTTAAGTTCGTTTACTAATGCAAAATCGTTAAAGCCGTTAAAGCTATTTGCTGATAAAAAATGCTTTTATAAAATCAACGAACAATATAGTAAGATGGAAAGTAGTTAGGTATGCCGTAATTAGTTCTGTTTTGTCTCTGCTTTTCCTTGAGTTTATATTCTTTAAGGTTCCGGGTTCGATTCACGGTCGGGTGAATGTAGAAAACGATATTTTCTTTATTGTCTCGGGACTAGGTGTTGTGGTACCGTCGCGGTCGTCATTATTATTCGGGTCGGCATCAATCGGCAAAGCCGGGCGGCGAAACCGAATATGTATAGATGGATTAATATAGTACACGCTTCGTCGGCTTTGTTGTTCGACATACATATACTGCCGAACCGAATATGTGTGTAGCTTCTACCCTCACTTTTGGCGACGCAATTTTCATGTACTTAGTAAAATCATCATCATCATCACCAGCCTATATCAGTCCACTGCTGGACACAGGCCTCTCCAAAAGGAGGATTTTGCCATAATCGCCACGCTTGGCAGGCGGATTGGCGATCGCAGTATGGCCAATGGTAGAGAGGAGACGCTGCTGCCCGTCTTCTTGTGGCGGTTCCCTGTAGTCGCCTCTTACGACACCCATGGGAATAGAAGGGGTGGTGCAATTCTTTTAACGTGCCGGCACCACACGACACCTTAGTAAAATATCAGTGGTATATTTTCCTCAATTGTTTGTTTTAATATCTTGTCAGGGTTTTATTCCATTATTGTATCACAGCGAATAGAATAAATAATGACGTGTACTCGATACAATCTGCTATCGGTAGTATACTGTAAGCGCCGTACATCCAATAAATATTTGACTCCATCAAAAATTCATGATGCAAAATGCATTGCCTTGCACAGGGTTGACAGGTAATCCATCTCTATGAACTATTGGAAGACCTTTTTGATAAATTGATAATATTTTTGTGTGAGTATAGTTTTAGGGTTCCGTACCTAAAGGGTGAAACGAAACCCTATTATTATGACTCTGCTGTCCTTCTGTCCGTCTGTCCGTCTGTCACCAGGTTGTATCACATGAACCTTGACAGTTAGACAGTTGAAATATTCACAGATGATGTATTTCAAATGATGTATTTTAAAAACTAGAATAAAATAAATATTTTTGGGGGCTCCCATACAACAAACGTGTTTTTTTTTGCTCGTTTTTATAGATAATGGTGCGGAACCCTTCGTGCGCAAGTCCGAATAGAACTTGGCCGTTTTTTTAAATAAAATCATCTAGTTTAATGCATTGACGTTGTTATTGGAAGCGGATTGAATAAAACCGCTTGAAATTATTTTATTGGTTGAAATAGCAGAGCTTATATCTTTTGAAATAATATTGAGGATGGTTTCTATTCACATGTTTTTATTCGATCTGTAGAACAGATTTTAATTAAACCTATTTCAAGCATCTATTCAAATAGGTAAATAAATAATATTCAATTCAATGTAGGGACCCTAAAGTTTTTTTTAAGGAGCATAAATCAGCTAAGAGTAATTAGTTACTAATTCAAATTCTTTATTTGCCTTTAATTAGGGTGTTTACAAAAATAGTGGATGGTTAATTAACAGTAAGGTTTTTTATGCCAGAAATTATATTACCGTAATTAGTTGTTTCTCTATCATAATTTTGACTGTCAGATACTTAGGATAGCTTTTAATTTAAAAAAAAAACTAGTCTTATTTTAATGAACAGATTCTCTGTTAGATGACGATTACACTGGACCGCAAAGAAAAAGGGTCGGTTAGAAAAGCCTCAATATCTTCGAAAGGACTAAATTTCTATTTTATTTGGTCTTTATTTCATATTTATTTCATTAAACTAGATCAAGTACCTACTTTTGAAGGTAATGAAGATTTTCTAACAGAGCCTTTTTTGCGGTTCAGTGTATTTCCTCGTACTTGCATCTTGTATAGACTCCATGATTAAACTTATTGGTCGGTTCCAAAACTAAGGTCTTGTTAATTTATCTAGCCTTCGCTACTCTAGACATCCCTGGCAAGTCCCCTTGAACCTGCGGAACTGAATCTATTTCCGAGACAACCAACACCGCTTGCAAACCCAAGCCGACTCACAACATCTGCCAACACACTTGCGTCTTATCTTTTTAACAATAAGGTTCAAATTGTAAAATTCAGTGCAGAGAAGGTCGGAAGTCTGTGAACGATTTATCTTGCTCGAACACCGGTAGAATATTTGATATTTGACATTTATTAGTTCCGAAATATCATACATTTGTTAGTCGTTCAATATGTAGATCTGATCCATCTAGGAGAAACTTGCTTAGGTATATTTTGTCGTAGATTGATCGCATCTATCATCATATCATCATGGCTTCGAGTTACGATTATGGAGTTTTAAGAATATTTATGATATGAAAACTGGTCAAGAACCTCTCGTAACAGTGTGTAGTACAGGAATAATGTCTTAAAGCTAGGTCTCGTAATGTACTTACTCGTTTATGAAACTAAATATTTTTTAATCAACGTAATTAGCCGTACTAAAGTAATTCCCAACTTACAATAAAATACCTAATCATACAAATTAATTATTTTTGCAGATAGGACAGTGTTTATTCATTAATCATTTCCCAACACATTTTTTACCACCTCTAGTAACAATTCACAATAGTGCCAAAAAAAGCAACATTATTTTTCATAAATGTAATGAAAAGCAATTTAATAATCTAATTAAATTACATAATTAAAACAAAATATAATACGACATAAGAATTGCCTGAATTGCGAAAAAAAATTTTTGCATAGGTATAGCTGTAAATTTCAAAGCAAAAATTATAAATGCCTTTAATTAAAAGAGGCGTGAAGCTTAAGGCATAGAATACTTAAATCTTAGTATACGTAAGTAGTCCAGTTTGGACGAAGAATAACCTAGTTCGCGACAAGTAAAGATTATTCTCAGAGATAAGAGTCCAGCAGTCGTCCGAGCGAAGTGTCTCGTCATAGGCACTTATGAGGAACTATACAGGTTGATTATATAAACCTTATTATTATTTGATAAAACTAGACCTAATTTCACCAAAACCTGTTACTCACAGAGGGTTAGTTTATTTAACGGATTGTCAATGGTTCAGTAACAGTTCATCAATCTCACAAAAAGAAAAAAAAATCTCTACCAATTTTATATATTTGAAGTTGTGTAGTAGGTTGATTAGTTGTTTACTGTACCAACTTGAAATATTTTATCAATTATTTAATTCTCTGTTAGTGAATAACAGAAATTGGTAAATGTTTTTGCAAAATTATAGCGCTTAACCTTAATACATCGATAATGTATAAATCGACTACAAGTACAGACCGCCGTCTGCTTTCTGGCACAACCACACCAATTCACCGTTTGGTGAACTATCTATTGGACACAGAAGTAAATGGTTGTACGTGTATGTATGATACAATGAAGGATTTCATTAAATGCGGTTTTATCGCGAAAACCAATCTCCTCTATATAACCTTGAAGTTGAAAGAGACGTACAGCTAGCGTAACAGTGTCTTAATATTAGTTACAGTAAGATGTTTCTACATATTATGAATGACAACGAAAAAACCTTAATAGGTTAGTAAGTATGAACATAGTAATCAATATAGGATACCGTGTTACTAAAAATATGTTAGAATAACGATCAAGATGAGTTTAATTATCTAACTAGAGAATTGTGGAGTCAAGCGTGAAAGTAGGTCGATCCAAAATATCTAATCAATATCAAATCCCGGTAGTGAGACTGCAAGATCGAGCAACATTCATAAAAAATATGCATACCTAATTGTAAAAAAAATCTGAAAACAAGATACACCACAGCATTTGTAAGACCTATTTTCTTTTGTTTGATTATAGACGATTAGCAATTTTTTTAACGGATTTAAAAAAAAGAGTTTCTCAATTAGTTTTTTTTTTTGTAAAATGCGTTATGATAGGCTGTTCTTGTAAAAACTAATTTATTCTTGCAAATAGGCTTAAACTAAGCACTTTTACACGTCCCAATATTTTTTCTCTACCACTGCTTCGGGACAAGTGTGGGCTAGCGCCGAGAAGAAGCCGAGAAAAAATAAGCAGAGATGGATACAATTATAGAAATACATGAAATCCCTACGGAAGTGTTCCTGCCCCGTATTGCCACCTGATCACACGAGCCAGGAAAACAAACAAAAAATAAGAATCTAAAATTGGTATATTTTAGCAACAGAATGAGCCCCTCAAGGTTTGTTCCTATTTTTTAACACGTTATAACATTTTTAACTTTCTTTTTGTAATTTAATTTAACACTTTACACTACCAGGCGCTCGGACAAAGGTTAGTCATCCCGTATTGAACAAGGGCGTAGTTTTTAAAACTCTTTTTAATAATGGCCATATACGTGATTCGTGCCGCCATGTTGTTCCCTTTGAAAATTCATTTGCAAAGCCGTCAGCGAAAAATGTTTTTCAAATGCGTTTACAGAGGACGTAATTAAGCTAATGGCAAGAGGCACAACACAGATAACATAAAGCAGCACAGGACAACAATGAGGTATTAAAAATGCCGTCAAAATTAAAAAGGGAGGCTGGAATGAAGTCTGATAATAAATCTTACGCTCAACTTTTTACGACGAGATCTAAATTTATTGAGCTAAATGAGTTAAAAGTTAACTGCTGTTGGTTCCCGAATGCGACTTTTTGTATTATTTAAATAACTAAAAATATCAGGACTAGAAGAAGTTAATTAACTTAATATCTTATTATACCAGAAATAATATATTAAATTACAAAAAAACTGCTAATGAGAATGTAGAGAAGGTTCAGTAATACTAAACCTTCGTGGTCCACAACGAAGGTTTAGTATTTGGGCCATACTACATACTCCAGTTTGTAGTATGGCCCAAAGCACCTCATATTTGAGTCTGTGTCCTACAGTGAGACGTATAGTGCACATCATCACATACATAACTCCTGATACTAAGGTAAGTACTCGTAAGTAGCTAAAGCACTTGTGTTATAGAAATCAAACAACGACGATGCCACAACTGCACGCAGACACGAGACAATACGGTCAATTGTTTTTATCAAAGACATTGGTTACTAAAAAATACAATATCTTTGGTTTTTCTACATTGGGCCCATATATTTCCTTAAAGTACATTTTTATTGTAAATTTTTGTTTTTAGCAATTCCATGCAAGGTTTAATTGAAGATAAATAACACTTGAAAAAAATCATCGACCCACCTGAGGTCGATGATTTTTTTTCAAGTGTTATTTATCTTCATTTTTATTGTAAAAACACGCACAATTTTTTTCGTTTCGCAAGCGTTGGTGTCCAAAATATTTTATCCAGTGTGTAACATCCGTAAAATGTTATAAAAGTGGCGAAGATGTCGGCTTGAATTAATATTAGAAGCGAGCCCGAAGGGCGGAAATAACGAAACCATCCTGATAGGGAGCCCAGACGAGCCCAAAAGAATATTCCATAGCCGGAAGTTTTTTTATTAACTTTATTTGAATATGAAATCGGAAATAGCTACGAAATTTAATACCAAATTGGTTTTCGGCTAAACCAGAATGAAGAGTTATATAATAAAATAAGGGTTGTTTTTTATTTACTTAAACTTTTTTGCTAAGATTTTGATGTAAATAAGTAAAGTTTGTTTGTTCGTATTAGCAAGTAATGTCAGAAACTACCAATTCGATTTTAATTATTATTTGACAAATAATTACTATTCTTTCTAGTTGGACATGAGCTACTTACCACTTGAATTGCGTTACTTGTAATTAAAGGAAATGTCACTGTTCAGTTCAAAAAGTTTTTTTTATGTTAAAAAATAATTATACGACTACAGCCAGCAGAATAAGTTTTTTTTTAATTCAATACGAAATTCGTAAAACAAAGCCATGCATTTAACATTCCTAGATTATTAAAAGATCTTTATAAAAACAACTCATCGTTCAATTTCAAATCAATTTAATCTTAAAATTCTGATAGCCAGATAACGTCAGAAAATTAGTGATCACGTGGCACCTATTTAAGGATTTCATCCTTCAGTGCATGAGGTCAGATTAAACTCTACGTAATTCGTAAAAAACAATCACCTTCAAACCTAACGGACCATAAAATATCATTAGGGGAATTCCATCTTATGCCCCAAGGCTTTCTCGAATTTATAATCTGAATCCTTATTGATCGCCTCTAGGCTGGAGAGCGGGACAGCCTCACTTTTCAGCAGGATCAGAGCAGGACGGATATATTTCCTGTTGGTCATGTCATGCCGTCCCGAAGGATCTTAAAACCACGCATGTTGTTCAGAATGTGTCCTGTGATAGGAAAAATTTATACTTACTATAAACTGACCAAAGCCTAGTGTTAGTTTGAGGCTGGAGCCATGTCCATTTGCACTTAATGTTAGGACATAATATACCATTGCAGTTACGCATAAATTATAAATAAACTGTTTATTTATTTAAGATTAGTTTATTAAAAATACGCCAAATAACATACGTTATCCTGGTCTTTAAATGAGGAACAAAAAACAACTGCGTCTTTAAGCACACCAAGACACGTTTTTTTTTTTTTTTAATTTCGACTCTGTCTCTAAATTGTACGAGCTGCAAATCGAACTCGGGACCACTATGCCAATAAGACGTCGAAAGAGCAAACTAAAAAGTATGTAATATTTTACTAAATGAATGCATAATGTACTTAAAATGTGCAATCATGTTAATATTATTGACTATGCATTTACATGCAAAACAACCGCACAATTTCCCAAATCCTCAAATTCGATCACTAAAATAGTGAAATCTCTTCCCCTACTCGATCGGGATTTTACACTAAGCGGCCTCTGAACGATTGGATAAACGTAAATCCCTGCATCTTGGGTTATCGCGTTGTTAACCCGCCCGCTAGATAAACGCGTAATAGGTACATAGAACCTTATTCTATCCGCGTCTTGTCCTTTTGTGTTGCTGTTTTTAGGTCAACTACGCGATAGTTTGGTGGTAGCTGAATTTGTTGGGCCCTTCGTCAAAAACGTTAAACTACACAATGGGTGCCACTAATACCACTTCTTGTGCCAAAGTGCTACGACGATGTCCTTCAATGTCGTAGTAACGATGCTACGATATTTTATATTTCGTAGTTGGGGCGTAGTGACTAGGACTACGGAAGTGTTACGATTTTCGTAGTAAAACCGTAGCCGTAGCATACGTATTCGTTTGTCGTGGTGGGAATGCTTGTTGTTTTTCACTTTTGTGAATTTATGTCCAACTTGTTCATGTTACGTAACGCTCTTAGTAATAAATAAGATTTAGGCTAAATTGAACACAGTCAAAATAGACGTTTAATTTTTAATGTGTCATCATTTAACTAACTTTTACTTACCTAATTAACTATAACTTTAACTAACTGTACGCCCGGATACAAAAAGAGCAATTGAAGTTAAAGACTTTATCTGATCTCGTCGTGATAAATTGACCTAAAATTACCATTGTACTACATCCATGATACCAATGATACATAAACACAATCATATGACCATAAAATATAGTACGTCTCCCTATCTGTCACAACTTTCTAGTGCTACAGCCAAGTTACGATCATGAGCGCTAACGAAGCTTCAACTTTCAATATTTGATACGAACGTCTATTCTTTTTAAATGTAATCTTATAATTATAATTGACTTACCGCTTGTGACTTGAAGAGTAGTGGCGAAGAGACATAGCAGCGAGAGTGACAGGCATCCGAGTGAGTTGAGCCGATGTGCCGGGGCCATACTGTATCCTAAAACAAGAAAAAACATTGTAAATAAATACTAAAACTCATTTTTTTCCATTGAAGAATTTCCAAACCAACTTTTATTACAAATGATGTGTTAGCCGGTTTAACGCCACCAAGCGGGTGGTGCGGGAACTTCGTTCAAAATTATGCTTTGGAAGCACGAAAGCGGTTTGGCACTCAGTTTGGTTGCAAACCGCTAGATGGCGGTAGTACTGAAAAATCTGAAAAGCGGTCAAGGTCATTGATCCCTATTTTATAGAGCAGGTCATGAGAGGTCAAATAATGAATGTTTAGAGTAGACGGGCATCCTACAACCAATGTTAGACAAACAGTATTTTCAAAAAACAGTAAATATGAAATGAAACATATATTTTTTTTAATTGCCACAAAACACCAAGTAAATGTATTTATTTTCTCTATGTCATCTGGTATATACTATTCTGAGTACTCACACCCTGTTATAGAAATGGCTCTGCACATGGCACCACTACTAATATCATATTGTACCTTTTCATGAAAAAGGGAATTTTAAGAGTTGTATTTATGAAATTCCCTTTTTTATTCAAAATTCACTCATTTTTTCTTATAAAAATACTTTTTAAATACAAACACTAATACAACAATTTCAGCTTAATAATCAGTGTTAATAATGATTCAAAGACAATATCTTTGTAATCATTATAATAAAATTGACGTTTTGACACATTTTTTAAATGAAAACTGGCAACATGTCAAACTTATTCGTCATAAGATCTCATTTGATCTCATTGAGGCATAACGTACTACCTCAATGTAAAATCTAGGTATTGAAAAATCGGGTCTTATATATCGAGGAATTTATATGATAAATTTTATATTAACTCTGAGAATCTGAATTCTACACAATAGGCAAACTCATTAGTGCCACTGCAGTGCTATTATAACATATTTACTTTCCTGAAAAGTGTTTGAATCACCGTTAATTTTGTGGAAAACCATGGTGTTTAAGCAATAAAATGTATACCATAGAGTGTCAACCTAAAAATAACCATTATTTTTTTGGCATTATCTGGTATTTGACGTTTCAGCCGTTGCGCTTTTTACTTACGATAATCGTAGAGAATTCACTTTTCATCACACGTAACAGTTTTACAATTATTTTTTTCTTGTACCTACTTAACAAGTAGGTTAGTGTTACTACGAACTCTATTTGTTGTATTTGTCTTTAAAAAACGTAATAAATAAAATACAAACGATTCAAATAGCTGTAACAGGCAGGCTACAATTAAAAATGCAAAATTGCCACTAAAATCTTTTTTTTTAAACTAAAGATGCAATAGTGAATCGAATCGACAACACGCTACCTAAATAGCATTGTTCAAGACTTTCGATAACCAGGTTGTTTATATCGGTAGAATTCGTTTCTGATGAACTCTGCGATAACTTAACAACTTTGACATTGTTTTGATAATTACTTTTATACTTTCGCGTTGCATAATTTCAAACGTCAGGTAAAAGAGGTAACATTTTGTACCTAAGTTATGATAGCGTTAATTCCCGTTTAATTGAGTTTTAAATTGTTTCATTTTAAATTCCTATCCTACCTAGACCTGACATTCATAGTAGTTACTTAGTTCTTTGTGAATATGGGTTTGTGGCCTTTATAAGAAACGCTGCCGTAGAATACACAAAATAAATTCGTAATTTATTGTAATCTCAGACTCGTAATTATCTACGACTACGACTACTGCCAAATAATCGTCGTGGTACTCGTAATGGTAGGGACATTATCTTTTTTTTTGAAGGAAAGTTGAGGTCCGTATTCTATGAGTTTGCCTTTCAGCCGATTTCGTTTAGGCGTTAAATCTTAACTGAGTAATAATAATACGTGTAAACATATACTTAATTTAAAACTTTTGCATTTATAAATAGACGTTATTGTTAACAAAAGTTTGGTAGCTGTATTAAAACAATTAAATTATGATAGATTTATTGTGAATATGATGAATGAATAATAGTTATAGGTATAGGGCTCCAGCTGAAAATCAGCGCTTCAATTTTCTGCAGCACACGCTGAGCTGGTGCCCATTGGACACCACATCGATGCGGGTCATTGCAATCTTTTGAATATTTTTTTCTTTTTGTTCAATGTTGTAATATGTCTGCTTTTTCTTTTTTTATGTTTTTTGTATGTATTCTACTTTTGTATTGTTGTGTGCGTCTAATAAAATATCTCTCTCTCTCTCTCTGTCTCTCTTATTACTAACCATATCGTCAGCATGTGTGTTTGTGCCGCGACCGTCCGCTGCAACCTCAGATCACCTGGAAGATAAAAAGTAAACTTTAAAACATAGGTATGAGTCAGATTGTCATTAATCGTTGTTGAATAAGTTTAATTTTACAGAAATAAAAAATATATGTTATTTTTGCAAATATAATTAATAAAATAAATAGCCCTTAAATTAACACTACCCATGTTTTCGTACCATATTACTGCTTCGGGATAATTTATGGGTTACATTTATGAGGGGTAGTACAATGTAAATAAATAAATATGCTATGACAAGACACAAATTGCCATTGAAATTAACATCCTTGTGTTACGAGTTTATTACCCAAGCCAATTTAAATATAAGGTACAACTAAGGACACTGATATTGAGCGCTGGGCGAAAGACGCGCAGGACACCATTACGATTACGTGATTGGCTAGTAGTGCGACGTGCGTCCCCCGCCGGCCGTGATTGGTTGTTAGCTCCACAGAACAAGTAAGACTCACTACGCTCCGTTGTACTGTGGTTAGCTCCGTGCACACGCGTCTCTGGTACGATGATCGTCTAGTAAGATGCGCAAAGCGATCCCCACTCTTTGCCCCAGCGCTCACAACATCAACATCGGTGCCGGGTGCTGTATTGTTTTTTAGCTAACCCAAATCAAGATCGGGACCCTTTACCGACTCAATGATATGCCACTCCAGTCGATTTGACATCAATAGATATAACCAGTGCTAATAATATTTACATTCTAAAGCATATATTTCTATTTGTTTGTCCTTCTATCACGTTTTAACCGTTAACATAACATAGCTAAACCAATTTTAATTAAAATTTTAGGAATTTAGTAAACAAGACAAAAGACATAACGAAGTAGTCATCTGCAAATTCGATAACTTTACGCATAATGAGTAAAATCTCCCGAAAACCAATGTTAAGCTCCCGCACAATTAAACAATTTAGCGGAATCAGGAAGCATTGATGACAGCCGCCTGACGATTATTCATTTTCACCAAGGGGAGCCGAGCAATCAAATACGCACTAATCAAACCACTCGAACAGCGACGAATTTAATTAACTGCCATCTGAGGAATTTTAGACATTACCTTAATGAAGGAAATGTAGGCTAGTGTGGGCTCCAAAAGGTTTACTATTCGTAGCAGACCGCATTCTGACTTCTGACACGTGTTGTTTTGATGCAAGCAACTTGAAATCGTGACTGATGTTGTCACCGACTATTGTGGTCAGCCGCCCTACCAATTATAGAACTTTATCAGAAAAGTGGTATTGATGTATGGGTTCATTATGACCCATTAAACTTATAAATAAATAAAAATAAATAAATATTAGACAACATCACATACATTGCTCTGATCCTAAGGTAAGTAGCTAAAGCACTTTTGTTATAGAAATCAGAAACAACCACAGTATCACAACACCCAGACCCGAGACAATATAAAAAGTTCGTTTTCTACATTGACTCGACCGGGAATCGAACCCGGAACCTCAGAGATGGCGGTTCCATACATACATATATATATATATATTATCCGTCCGTCACGACGTCCGGCGTGCTCGCCTCTCGGCTACGGAGGTCGTTGAACTTATAAATTCAAGTGTTAGTTTTTATATAGTACAATTCAAAAAATTACAGAACTTGAATTTTGCTAGACTAAAATTTCTAAAAATATAAATGATAAATTCCTATTTCGTATACTGATTAAAAAATTACGAATAAGGATAAAATAATCGTAGCGCGCTACGTACCTAGGTAACGGTATAGTGCTACAGCGTAGTCGGTGTGGTGCTACGCTAATTTTCTACAATTCAACACCTATTTTTGTTTATTTATTTATTATACTTGTTCGGCTTAAATTGATTAACAACTTATTTATGTGTCATTGTTCTTTGAAAACAATAGTTAGTAGATTATTCGCTTAGTTCCTTGATTAGTATTTTGATTAAATTGCACATTTATAATAAAGACCAGCTTAACTGATGTAAACAACAAAAGTTGAGGGTTACGTACTACGTAGCTACACTATCTTAGAATATCATAAAAATTGTGTCAATTAGAAGCCCAGAGATAGAGCACTCAAATCATGTTCCTCGATATAGTGACTGCCACGAAACTAGACACAACAGATAATCTGTGGTTTGGAGATCACAGGTGAACCCTATGACGATCAATGTGGCGTATTTTTAATTTTATCTTACCCACCTACAATTGTTTCCATGTCTGTAAAGCACACCCATCACCTATCACGAAAACAACCAAGCAGCACCTACATATGAAAAATTCTAGATTTTCTATGATAAATAATCTCTACAAGTCACGATTTGACAAAAAATACAAAACATAATAAACACTCGAAAACAACAAAAATCTTGTAACATTTGGGTGGGCAAGTACCTCTGGAGGCGATGATATCGTTTCCAATTCACACAATTTTTGGGCAGCCTTTATATAGCACAATTAAAGGTTTCGGTCTTCTTAATTAAAGTGGACAATAAAAAACCTTTTCCACCAGCACAAAGGCAATTAAAACGAACACTCCAGTACTCGCTTGACTTTGATTTGCAGCAGCTTCCAACTTCAAATGGATTTTCTGTTTTTATACGTGGATGCACATTCTAAACGAAAAACGTTCTGTTACAAAGGAATTCTACTTCAGTATTACGAAGAAAGTTACAGTGCTCTTTGAATTCTTAGACAATAATATAGCTGTATCTTTTTGTTTGGCCGCAACAAAAAGATCCTGGAAGGTTTTGTTTTAGATTTAATTGAATTATGACTTTTCTTTCGTTCCCTAAATAGTTTAAATAAAATAAAACACTATAAGAGTTATAATTAAAAAAACAGCGTAGCATGGCCTTTTAATATGAATTTGAATTTGAAAATTTCTTAATTCTTATTTTAATTCATAAAATCATAGTTGAATAAACTATAAAAGACACTTGTTTAAGATGTTTCCATTGAAGAATTCTAGTATCCACCTCCTGGCTTATCATCAGATCAGATCGACGATGTCAAATTAATATATTGTCTTACAAAGTTTTAAATTAATCAAGTAGGTCACGACATCCAAGTTTTGATTTTATAGTTATAGAAAAGCAATAAAATGTATTTATTTGGTACAATCAATAAATGGCTACATCAAATGATTATGGGATATGCTACCAAAATGGTTGCCACTCAGCTATTTTGCCATGGCAAAAGTTGACACCGGTTTTCTGTATAAACCATTGAGGTAAAGAGAGTCACTGTGAAAATATTATTAATAAACTTTTACGCTTAATGAAGTGAAAAAATATCGAAAGATATGTATTAGTTAAGTTGATAGTTAATTACAAGTGAAGCCAATATAATTGTATATTAAATAAAAACAACTTCCTTTGCGGTACAACCCCGTTTCAGAAAATTCTAAGAAAAAATTCGTCTGCTGTCTAAAATACTAAGAAACCGAGTCGCAGCAGCACTCTAAAAATGCTTCATTTTAAGAATTAAAACTGAATTAGCCCCGGAATGCTTTAATCTGCATAATGTGGAAATCGAGTAAGGGCAAGCGATAAGCTAAATATTTGAACGGCGCAGATACGCCGATTCTTTATTCATGCCAACCTACATACCGTTTTCTGTCTGAAATCTAAAGTTATTTATGTAATCAAACGGTTCCAGGGTAAATATTTTAAATACACTTTAACTGATATAGTGTAAAAATATCAGCCGCTAGCTTTTGCCTTCTTAATTTGTCTGTATAGGCTTAAGAATTCAATATATTCATACCACAGGAAAACAAAAATCTATATAAGTTAGGTCAATATTTATGTATGCCTATTTTCAGCAAATTTCTTTCGGCCGTTAAAGTATTATTGTGTAACAAACATCTAAATCTCCAAAATTTTGTATTTTTATTATAGGTAGTAGTACTTTAGGTAGTAGTAAGACAAAATTACACAGACAATAAAGTAATACAAATCCAAACTCATACAAAGAACTCAAAGTGAAAGGTCTTCAAAATGGGTGAATAGGCTTCTTTGGATAAACTCGGAACATCAACGCAGGCTGTAATTATAGAAACTGATATGTTTATTTAGTGACGAAGTATTTCACCGATATTATTAAATGTAGTCTTTCTTTTAAAGTATGTAATGCGTAAAAAAGTATGTAACATAATCTTAACTAACATTTTCGATGTGAAAGCATTATCTTTAGATTGTTGTTACTCCATCAGACTTTTCTCTGAGGCACTCTTAATAATTGTATAAATAAATTGATTACCAATTGATTATTAATTTATTTATACAATTACTCATAAAAACATTTTTATTTTATTCTCGTGTTCCCGGAAATGATTCTTTGACTTTAGTCACAATTTATTGTATAACCACATCCGAAGTATTCGCAAACAGAAGCTAAATCATTAATCAGAGTTGAAATGGAAATTAAATTTTTAGTACCTAGGTATGTTAAAAGCAAGCAACAATAGGCTAAAGTATATAGTATAATAACACAATAAAAAATATTGATTTCATTTTTACTTTAAATCTGAACAACTTTTAAGTGTGTGAAGTGTTTTACATAATTGTGTTGTGGTTCAAACTTTTATCTTCAATTGGAATATTTAACGTAAGGACCATACGAAATTGAGATTTCATTAACATACAAATATTCACCCAGTAGGCATACGAAATTATGTGAATACGATCGAATAATTGAGGTTCAAACTTTTGGTTGAGTTTACACGAAAGTCGCTATAGCAAAGTTTGCTCGTGCAGCCATTTTGAATTTTACAGAACCTAATTTAATGAAATCTCTCTGTTGCAGCCAACACGTGCCTATCGTGCTAGTTCAGCACTGTTGTCCGTGGTTGCACTTGGATGTGGAAGTGGGGTGGTGTGGTTTATCGTTTATTAGCTGAGCTCCTCCATGGCTCTAGGAGCACGTTAAATAAGCAGAGTCGACTTACCAAATTATTATTCAGAACCACGAATTCGCAAGGAAAGTACCCAATTTAAATTTCATTTCAGATTCCAATAGTTTGATTAATATTTACACTTATTTACACACAAAGGCTGTCCTCTATTGGATTGTATTGAATGCCTAGACACGTCTAAGATTTAGTAAAAAAAAAATCGTCTAAAATAAGGAAACCTGTCATTAGCTTTACTTTAGAAATTAAAACAGGGTCTCGAAAAATCAAATAAAAATAAAACATCTATATTTACGGGTCTGTCATTATAAGTAAACCGGTTGTAAAAACACTTATAAAACCACGTAGCCAGCTGATGTACAATAACGTAAACTATCAACTTTAAATTCATGGAAAACAAATCCAATATTCCCTACAAAATAACACGCTACTTTTATGATACTGTATGGACTATGGAGCATCATTATTTTTCACTATTGCGATTCATTTTTTGTTTACGGCTGTAATATTGTTGTAATAAATAAATATTGGACAACATCACATACATTGCTCTGATTTTAAGGTAAGGAGCGAGAGCACTTGTGTTATAAAAATCAGAAACAACGACGGCACCACAACACCGAGGCCCGAGACAATATAGAAAAGATCGTTTTCGACATTAACCCAACCGGGGATCGAACCCGGAACCTCAGAGATGGCGACGCCATGTATGATTAGGCCGGCGTGCTCTCCTCTCTCTCGGCTACGGAGGTCGTCGAATAGTATTGATATTGTACTCGTATGTAAAAGTAACAGATTTAATCACGTGGTTATAGGAGTGTTCTATTTAGTGTCGTACAGCCTGTATTGCCAAGCTGAGTTGTTTGTTGTTTGCCCAGGCTGCACAGCTAGCAACAAGGGTCATATTTTTAACGACTTCTGATTTACGGGCTGTCGACAACAAGGCAATAACTCAAAAAGTCCGCTTAGTCCGCCGCGAGCAACTCTGAGCACAGAGCTAACAATTTGTCTTAGCCAACGAACGAATTTGACAAAGCTTTATTCCTTCGACGGCTTGGCGTGCTTTATCTTTAGAGAAATTTTGAGCCAAGATTATAATATTAGACAAGCACTATTTGGGCCAAGGTGTATCAAATTACTTAAAATTAAAGGAGGAAAGTAAAGTATATAAGCCTATTATATGTCTGGTATTCGACAAAGTAGAACAACATGTTGGCAGCTGATGCAATAGTTTTCTATGTGCTAAATTTATATCTAGCTGAGGATCGGGCTTAATGGCGTGCATGAGAACAGGTTTTATGTCCAGCAATGGATTGTATGCTATTTATGATGATGATAATATTCCATGGAACGCCCTACTACGCCCCAATTGTGACGTCCAGTCTCACAGGTCTCACCCAGGGGCGTGCGGTGCATATAGGCAATGCCTATCTGATAAATGAAAGAAGGTAGGCAGTAGGTACTTACAAATGTGTGTCATTGATGAAACACTGATTTTCATCAATAAAACACTCAAGTGAGTAGTTCTACGTTATAAGTGTGTGTCTTTGGATTGGTGGAAGAGGATTGTAGACAAATACAATTTTTGACCTTACTGGCAGATAAAATCAGGCCACTCTAAGCCTTCGACTAGACGTAACATAAATTTTTCGACGTAACATAAATGACATACTAATAATACTGTCTTTTTAAATATTATTCGTATCTATTTTTTTGTTTTCTTCAATGTTATCAAGTACTATATCAAAACTAAGTCCCAGCTATTGAGCTATTGTCTTCTTGATGTTCATAGAACATGCTGTATTTACCTATAATTATTTGTTGCACTTAATCTAGATATATAAATTGTACTGCACTCATACATCAATGACATTATACAGCACCATCTTTTTACGCGCCTTCCGAATACTGACTGACTGTAAGCGATTAGCTAGAAAGATATATGATTTTGTAAGTGGTGGGGAGTATTTGAAAGGATATTATAAAATCAAATCTTAAGGAATAAATGGTAGTGTAGGAAATTCCATTTGTACGAATGAAATTACGAGTAATATATTGAAAATGCATAGAAGGATATACATTCTGTCAAAAAAGTTTCAGGAATTGATGATTTGTTTATGTTTCCAAATTCAAAATTATATTTTTTTGTTGTTGTTAATATGGCACAACTGTTTTCCATTTTGGCACGGAGTTTGAGTTACATCTGATAATTAGATTAAATACAGTATTGTTTTTAGTTATACCATATCTATATAGTGTTGATGATTGGAATATTCGTTGGCGTAAGTGTATCGCTTTTGAAGAAGCATACTTTGAAGGTGACAAAATAAATTTGTATAAATAACTAACATTTTGTGTATTACTAAACTTTTCCCGGTACTTTCTTGACAGAGTAGTACTTAGGTATTCCCTTTCCATAAAATTCAAAAATACAAAAACAGTTTTATAGTGTATTTTGTTATTCTACTTACGTACTTTTCGAGCTTTAGTACGAAGCAAAGCTTGTCATTCTCAAAGCTCATTTGTAATTATTTAATAATTTCTTTAAACGTTAGTTTTTTTACCGCATTTGACCCCCTGTTTCGTCGTGCTCAAACTACAAAATTAGACATTCGACAGACATTCCTAGAAGAGCATTGTCTGTAATGAGAGCGGAGCGGAATCAATTAAACTCACAGTGCAGTTCGCTAATGAATATTCTAAGAGGCAGCCGACTTTCTACTTAAGACTTCTCTCGTCTTTTCAACCGACTTATAAAGGAAGGTTTTGAAATCGGCAGGATTATTTTTAACATACCTTATCAGATATCTTTGGGATCGGCATTAGCCATAAAAACTTTTTTTCATTTGTATTGACTCCAAAAATAACTGATTTTTGGTAGCCTAATCATTATTTTAGTGCAAGGTGCAGTAAAGTATCTGTCGACATTTATTTTTGCCGTTATTTTTTAGGGTTCCGTGCCCAAAGGGTAAAACGGGACCCTATTAGTATAATTCTTACTCTGTGCTATTACTAAGTTTTTTCGTTGTCGTTTTTATAGATAATGGTGCGGAACCCTTCGTGCGCGAGCCCGACTTGCACTTGGCCGGATTTGAAATATATGGGTTTCATTATTTTATTCCTTAAATAACGATACAGGTTGATTTAAATAGAGGTGGCAACAAATATGACTTTTAGATACTACCTTCATAGCCCAAAGTTATGTTAATATATCCTTTAGAAAACTAACAGATGGCGACTGGAAAGAGTCGACACATGGTTTAATATCCGGACTAGGACATACCCTTGACTTCGGCCGCCATTACCATATAAATGGGATCTCGATTGTCCTTCCGCGTGTGTTCTGTAACCATTGTTGTCGTGGTCGCTAAGATTTAATTATCATTTATGGTCAATTCTAATTTTAACCATGTTATGCCATTTTTAGTCTAACAATTTAAAATTAATTGGAATTGGGATTAGGCCTTAAAATTGATTGACATAGACAGTGTTAGTAAATGTTTTGTAGTAGCAGCTGTGGTTATAAAATTAAATAACTTTGATTAATTAAAAAAAGATTGAGCGAAATATAAAACATATATTTAGGTCTTCCGGATTAAATCTATCAGCTGATCTGGCTGAAGTTATATATTTTTTAAATCTAATTTTAAGTAAAATTTCTATAACACCAAAACAAATATTCATAAAACGGCCAGTTACTAACGCATAACGTTACTGTTTTCCTATTTTGAACCCAAACTCTATAACATTACTAGAAAAAAGAGTAAGGTTTTTAATTTTACTGGCTACACAGATAATCATTAGATGTCTGTCCAATAAGTTGGGGCTCAGACATTTATTGCAGTCGTCAGACGCTAAATAAGCTCTTCAAGTTGTAAACTTATAAAAGTCTTACTCAGAAGAACAAAGCTCGTCAACCGCGGCCTTGGCAGTGCAATTATCTTCCTCTTTTCTATTGAAAAAAAACTTGGTAAGTACTGCTCATTCATACCTTTCTTGTTATTTAGATCTTCATTTTTTTATAATCCTAACATAGCTTTTAACCGGGTACACTACATAAATACGAAAAACTAAATTCCGATTTTTGCTATCACGAATTTTAAAATTCCGAAAGTAAATTCCGAATGTTTTAAAATCCCGATAATTAAAATAGCCATTTGTCGTAAGTCCGAGTTTTAAAATTCCGAAATCACATTTCACCTAAATGTAAGTACATAACGCATGACATCATAAAGCCGCAATAAATACATAGAAAAGTCTAATTTACGTAAGTCATAAGTACAAAAGGCATTATTTTTGTTTGACATAATATTTAAAAGACTTTTAATAAGCATTACAACTACAATCCCTAAATCCTAAAAGTAATTTCTATAACGGTTCAAAATGTTTCCTTTTAAGCAAGGGAATTGAGCGCTCGGCGGCCGCTGCCGCGGCACGCTCGCTCCGTTCCCTCGCCTTCGCGCTGTGTGTGGTCACTGTTCTAACCTAACCTAACCCAGTTCTACATCAAACAAAATTATGCATTTTAAGGTAGGTATAACGTATGCTTGATAAAATCATGAAAAGCAATAATAATTTAGATATTAACAATTATTCTTTCAACAAATGCGTAGTAACACAATGCTATAAACCAAATATCTTAGCGAATCGTGGTTATCTTAATTAATTTTTCGGAATACTGATATTTGGAATTCTGTTTTCGGGCTAATAGCGCTTCGGTGTTTTGATTGTTCTTACTAAAGATAATCGGAAGATAAAGGTTTCGTACAATTGATATTCGTTAAAATAAGATTCGTGATTTAAAATAATCGAAATTTTATTCGGAATTATGAAATTCGGATTAAAGAAAATCGACATAATATTCAAATTGGGAATAAAATATTTCGGAATATTTGGGTATTCCCCTTTTAACCACCGTTTTAACATCCCTAGTACTAATGCGCTTTTAAAAAAAAGATGCAAATTAAAAAAAACAGTTTGGGTCAGTTGGGAAACGAATTTTTCTTTTCTTTTCTTAAAAAGGCCCCTACTAAACCCACATTTTACACTTCTCAATTTATTACTCTACCACTTGAGACAATTTTAGGCTAAGTCAGCAGCGCAGACACTTGGGCACTAATATTGACAGTATCTTTAATACAATATCTTTCGTAACTAAGTTTGCATTTGAGCAGTTTTTTTATCCACTGATAAATATAACTCGTACTAGAAACAAACTAGCACGAACACTGAACAGTATCTAGATGTAACTCAAACTTACAGGAATTATGAAGACCCGCTGACCAAAAGCAGCGCAAGGAACTTGGTCAATATTGTAAGCCTCTATTCAAATAAGAATCACTGTTCGCAAAATAATTGTACCTGTATGAGATGTACGTAATGTTTAAATACATTAAGAACTTGAAACAAACAGCACGAACACAGAACGGATACTAGATTTAATTCATCCATCATCAACCATCAGCCGAAAGATGTCTACTGCTGGCCATAGGCCTCTCCCAACGGTTAATTTAAAGATTAAATATAAATTACAGAAATTACAAAGGCCAGGGCCTATTTTCAGGAGTGGACGTCCTGTGGCTGAAATGATGATGATGATAAAACTGTTCCGACATTATGGTGTTGCTTGCAAATGTTTGAAGTAAATTCAACTAAATTCTGGGTTAATAGCAAGTGACAAGAATTCCGGGAACATAGTTTGGTGCTTCAGATTAGCTCGGCAAACTAGTGAGGTCAATTATTTTCGCTCTCGGAATTCCTTTAGCGCTTTGATGGAAGCACAATGTTGTGGAGGGCGGAACCTTGAGTGCGCCGCTTTAATAGAATTGCTACGTTGAAATAATACTGTAATAATTTAATAAAAGGTAATGATCCTATCGACAAAAGCAACCTTTTCGGACAACACTAGGTGAAAAATATATTGTTTTATGACTAGCTTTTCTAAATTGTGTCATCTTTTAGGTTAATCGACCATGCCAGGTTTGATAGCAAGCTACATACATTGTTGCCATACAATAACTCATATTACTTTTGACTTTTAGTTCGCATAATATTGTGAAATCAACCAAAATTTATTCAGTATAAATAACTAATAGATCTAGTCAACTGATTAGCTGCCATAGCTGGTAGAATAAACGTATACATTTTAGTATAAAATGTATCCTAAAATGATCGTATGTATGACTTCCCGAGTTCATGCATGAATTCCATTCTCCGCTAGAGTATGTGCAATGAATATTTAAGTTCAGAAACTCATAGTAATACGGAGCTGAAAATTAGGGGTCGTTTTCATCGTTTTCTAGTTAAATCAAGCTTAGCATCGAGGGTTCTGACATAAAAACATATTTAAGGAAGTACATAATCATTTAAAGTTTTCGTAAAGAGATATCAAACTTTGCAACGTCAGTTTCCGTTCTCGTAAATAACCTATCGCACAGCATCACAGAAGAAGCTGAATAACAATAATGCAGTATCATTGAATAATGAAATAACAACAGCGAGAAAACGGGGAGTCTTGAGGGTGCGATAATTGCGACCGATCCAGTTATACTCGTATCTCCGCCGTTTTACAATTACTACTGATTTTTAAGTGGCGACCTCCGCAGTAGGATAGTAAAGAGGCTGCGGCTGCGACAACCGTGGACCGTCGCTCCTCGCGAAAATCAATAGGCACGTCTTCGAGATGGCTCTCAACTTGTTCCAGGACTTCGCACCGTTTTATGTAACGACATTTGTTGACAAGGCTGCAGCGTTATCAGCGCTCTCGCAGCGCCGACTCCGTGCGTCGTGTCGGTGCGTTATACCACGCCCTCGAGGGCTGGATGCTGGGCCGGAGGCCTCGATTGATGTGTAAGTCATTATGAATGGGTGGTGTTGATATTGTGTGGGTGTGTACTTACCCGCGTGAGCGAGGTCCCGACATAAGCGCCATGGAGAGCGGTGTAGCGCGGCAGGCTCGGGCGCGGCGGCGGCGGGCTCTCGACTGGCGCGGGGCGCGTGCGTGCTGCGCGCGCATGAGCCGTGTCTGCGATTTGTTTTGCTCCGCTATTCCATGGGTCCTTGGTTAACAGCCGCAGGAACGAGATTAATGCTCTCGTATAGATACAGCACGCGGACGTTTAATGACAGATAAGTGACAGGGACGACGCTATACAGGTTCGAGGACTAACGCTCCGTCCTTGTCTGAGAGGACCATCACTCGGCTACATTGCGGGGTATTCCGGCAGCCGTTCCCAGAGAGATTGACGCCGATTATTCGCTTCGTACGAACATCGCAATGGTTATGTGTGTGATTTTAAACCCGCTTACGAAACGTAAACACACCTTCCCGAAACGTAACATTGAGAATGTTGCGACTCCTTTTTACAAAAAAACCTTAGTGTATATTTCGGTATATTAAACTTACTTTATTTGTAGTGTCTTTTTCTATAAATAGATGAATTTGATAATAACACAAGAAACATCATGGTCTCTGTGTAATAATTGATCATATCCTTGTGTTATGAATGTCTGCAAGAGATTTATTGATATGACTGCCTAAATTATTATAATTCGAAATTTCCTTTTTGTTTCATTTTCCTACCTTATTTGTGTGACGTATAATAAATATTTATCTTGGAAGGAATTTATATATAAGTACTAGTTTAAACTTACTACATTCATGATATCTTTATCTAGGTACTAAACCTAACAATAAATCGCAAAACGTAACTAAACTGAAACGCCAAAAACTAGCTGAAACGTGTATGTATTTTTTATCTTTCAGTGAGAAATATTTTTTGGGTCTATTTGAGAGCGAAAGTTGGCGGAAGTAGAAATCCGGAGCCGCAAGAGACATTAACTCCCTGGGGCATTAGATGAAATCCCCGTTTTCTTCATATCCGTGCGACATATATACCCGTACATACAGAGAGCGGAAAAAACTACCGCCTCATAAAAATCGAGAGACCCCTGATTCAGTACCTAATAATGCAGGAAAATAAACTCGGGACCCGTGTAGAACCTTTTCCTGGTTGACCTTCGCAGCGTCCTCAGCAGGATGGGCCAATCCTCGCTCTTCCGAGCACGTTCGCTCTCCGACTGCGGTGACCATTACTTGCACAAAATCGGGATAGGCTTCATTTTCAATAACTTTCACGACATCCGTAGCCTAGGGCCGAGCAAACTGGACTTGGCGTAGCCACGAAATGAAATGAACTCATTTGCATGCAGGTTGAAGTGCTTTTTGCCAAAATTCTCCTTCACCTGAGACGGACAAAGAGATGGTTACTTGCTCTACATTATTAGTGCGATTTTTTAAACACAGAATTATTTCCTTCCTATTTAATAAAATTAAAATTGAACCACATGTATATAATTACTGTAAAGTTAATAGAAATATATATTCAAAACAATTGCTCCTGTTAACCGCCACACACTGTGATCCATTTATAACCGAAAGCTAAAGTGACATACTTATTGTAAGACTTTACTAAAAGAGCAAAAAAGCCAATGATTCCAAATCATAATATAAATATGGTGTCAAAATCGTGTGGAAAGAACTTGAAGTACTAAACGACTAAATCTTTATTTGATTTTGGGTTCAGAGCGAAAATTTCCATCGTAATTGTCCTGAAAATGTTACTGGACTTGTAAAATTTGGACACTCTACAGGGCCGGCGCGATCCAGTCACGTAGCCGTTACACGCTTCTGATATCTTGATGTAGGTATGCGAACCCTACACCAACTACATAAATACTATTATCTAATAGACTGCCGGATGGTGGTGGAGGACCCATTACAATATTTACCGATTCACGTCACTTAAGAACTTTTTAAAATATATTACCTCGTTCTTACACATAGGTAAGATTAGTTAAGTTGGTAGACTTTATTTCACTTCAAAAATGTTTAAACTAGAATTGACATGAAACTATTTCTACTATCCATTGTAAGCGTTTGTTGTTTGTTCAGAGAATTTGTCATGCTCTACAAAGAACGGCTTTTCATAGGAAAGCTCTCTCTGCCAGGAACAAGAAAACATTGTTAAACTAGGGTAAACTCTAGCTCTAGTTTTGAACTTATTCTCATCATATTTATTCGATTCTAACCGTTTTAGTCTCGTTAAATTCAATAAACTGGGTTTTTTATTATTGCTATTTAAGTGTGAGAATGCAGTGATTGCATCGGTCCAATTTGTGTATTGTTTGTATTGTAGAAATAAATATCAATATGAAATTCCCTAGTTGAAGTAAACAAGCGAATACTATTCCATTATGTGACACGTCTTGTGATATGAATAACATTATCATGATCCAGATTTGAGGAAGACTCAACAACTGCATGCAATAGTACACTATACCTCAATGGCATGCAAAGTGTTATCTTTACGGCTTAGAGCATGTTTGAATGCTCTAAGCTTTACGTACAGACTCTACATCAGCGGAGCGTAGCGAGTCTTACTTGTTCTGTGCTCTACATTTAATTTCTCATATAATAGTTTAACGCCATCTGTCGATAAATAGCTTAACTAATTGTTAGGAAGCAAAAACTTGCTATCAGTTCATTTACTCGTCACTAGATGGCACTATGTACGAGTAAAAAAAATAAAAGTTTTTTTGTGCTGGCAACAAACAAAGCTAATGTCATTGTTTTTCTCTAAGTTGCCTACATTGAGTCATCTTCCAGAATCAAAAAAGTGTGACGAGCGAGGAATTTGTGATTTTTGTGATAAAATTAAAATCAAAAAATGTCTACAGTCGCCGCCCCTCTTCATGTTGCTGGGACAAGATCATCCGGAGCTCCAGTCAGGACTCAAAATGGTAAACATTTTCTGTGAAAATCCACACGAGGCAACATAGCCCCGGTGATCACATGCATCGCTACTTATGGTTACATTTTCGGTAATATTGTACAAAATCGGCATCAAGTTGTCGTTTTTAGAGTTCCCAAAGAATGAACGTGTTGGAAATATTCCTATACCATAGTTTCTATCCGTATTTTGAAATAGCTGTAAAATGAACAATAAAAATAACCTATACTTAGAATTCATAATTAAAATAACTAGGTACCTATATTACAGATAAGAAATTTCCATGACCATACATTTAAGACTGCAAGCTTGACAGTATCTTGTTTGTTGTAGTCATGGCAGCAGCCGCTATAGCCAACATTGTGAAGAGCTCTTTGGGCCCAGTTGGATTGGACAAAATGTTGGTGGATGATATTGGGGATGTTACAATCACAAATGATGGCGCTACCATCTTGAAGTAAGTGCTGAAAGAAAATATTGGCATAAGACTGCCTAAATTGTGTAGCTCTAACTGTATTTCCTGTATCTTTTTACTTGATTAAAAAAAACCTCCAAGTTTGAATCCTATTGATACATTTAAATTATAGTATTTCGATTTAAATGAAATAAAGTTTTGTTTTTGGTTAAACAACAATATGTTTGAGTAAACTACTTAACTCTTAAGTGGTGATGTAGCAGGACAATACTCAAAACATTAAATATCAACTCAAACCATATACTCGGAAAAAAAAGATAATAATTGAATAACAATGGAAAATGTGTGCACATGTATGACACTGGTGCAAACTGAACGAGAGGCCAAAGAATAGTTCTATACCCACAAATCTATAACATATTGTCAATATGATGATATCTTTAGAAAGAAGAAAGTGCTTGATGATCTTATTTAGGATCCTTTTATTACACCTGTGTAACATTATAGGATGCAATAAATGTATTGATTTTAAGTGTTTCTTTAGCTCTATTTATTTATTTTATTTATTTACTTATTGCAATATTGCACATAATCAATACAATTGAACAGTTCAAACCCTGTAAGGGTGTAGCAATTACAATTTCAAATATTAAATATGCAATAATTAAAACAGTATTATTAAAATAAAAAATCCTTAAAAACTAGTTAGATAAGTAATACATACTATCTAGGCTATTTGGCGCTAGCTAAACTTTGTTTAATTAATTATAAAAAAATATTTTTTTTTAGAATGTTAGAGGTGGAGCACCCTGCTGCTAAGGTTTTAGTGGAACTCGCTCAGTTGCAAGATGAGGAAGTTGGTGATGGAACCACATCAGTTGTTATTATTGCTGCAGAATTGCTAAAGGTAAGTAAAATACTGAATAAAAATATTTCCAGGTGATAAAAAAAATTTTTGGCTCGAAATAAATTTATTATTGTATTATACAGGTTGTAAAAAATAGCTTAACGAAGCCTTAAACCACGAATTCTATACATAAAGCCAAGTAGAATGCAAAAAAAAATAATTGCTGGGAAATGACTTTTATTTTTGGGTATCAAAAAAAATAACTTATTTCTAACCCGCAATGTATAGTGTAGTAAGCGGTCGGCGGGCGAGCGGGTGGCGCGAGAGCATTGCGCCCGGTTTGGAAGACAGCGTAGTTGTTTGCGTGCGCACGATTCATTGCCGGCTGTACCCTTTAAAGGCCTTTTATGAAAGAAGTACTGAAAATTTTTATCATGTTTCTTTGTAAAAAAGTTTAGTATTATCAAATAGAAGTCAATTTTGTAAAAATCTTTGAAAAAAATTTTTAACTTTGACTGTCAATAACTCGGTAACCCGTCATTTCCCAGGTATAGTGTAAAAGAAAAAAAATGATCGTTATAATACGTAGAATATGTGGTATTCGGCTTCGTTAAGCCTTTTTTTACACCCGATATATTAATTTATAATGAATTTTCTTTCAGAATGCAGATGAACTAGTTAAAAATAAGATCCACCCAACCAGCATTATCTCCGGCTACAGACTGGCTTGCAAGGAGGCAGTCAAATATGTGCAAGACAACCTCACTGTCACAGTTGAGTCGCTTGGAAGGCCGTCCCTCATCAATGCTGCTAAGACCACCATGTCATCCAAACTCATCGGAGCGTATCCTTTGCTAAAATTTAAATACTGAAAATTCAACAATAAATACACATCTAGTTACATTTAATTTGGTACTTTTATGAAATCTTGTGAACCATAAGATATTATTGTTTTTTTTTTTTTTCTTCAGGCACTATAAAATATGACATGTCAACCCATCAAACACTTAACTGGCTTCCAATAAGCCACTACGAGATATTTTCCCTAACACCAAAACAGTGATGCAGATTTCTTTTCGGAGATGGTAGTAGACGCAGCCCAGGCGATAAAAACCATGGACCCGCGCGGAAACGTGATCTACCCAATTAAAGCTGTGAACATCCTCAAGGCTCACGGTCGCAGCGCTCGGGAGAGTGTACTAGTGAAGGGGTACGCACTCAACTGCACCGTGGCCTCGCAGGCCATGCCCAAGAAGATTCTCAACGCTAAAATCGCTTGCTTGGACTTCTCCCTACAGAAGACTAAAATGAAAATGGGTGTTCAGGTGAATATTATTCTTTATCTTAAATATGTTATGTGTATGGCAATAAAGATATTTCAAAAGAAGATCATTATTTACGCAGAATTTGACACAGCATACAGTAACTTACTTTATTGGTGCCAGTTGTTAACTAATACCACCACTATTTATAATTATAACACTATGGCACAGTTTTAGTGTAATCTTAGTCACAAACTTCATGGAGCAAGTTATGCAACAACTTGCTAGAAGGACACTTTTTCTTTTTTATTGTGTAGTGACGTGACACCCATCACACGTTTCTATTGAGGCTGTAAGGCCACTTTGACACAGGTCACTAAACCGCTTGCTGCAACATCGTGCCAATTTTTGGGGCTATAAACTCTTTGCAAGCTACCCTAATTGCCTATTTATTGCTATGAAAACCTACAATTCTGAATATAAATGCAATTTGTAAAATGTGTCTGTAATGACTGTATCCTGTTTTGTGTCTTTTACAAATAAAATAAAATTTGTCAGGTGCTGGTCACCGACCCCGAGAAGCTCGAAGCTATCCGCGCCCGCGAGCTCGATATCACCAAAGAACGCCTTCACAAGATCCTAGCCACCGGCGTCAACGTGATTCTGTGCTCGGGCGGCATCGACGACCTGTGCCTCAAGTACTTCGTAGAGGCCGGCGCTATGGGCGTGAGGCGCTGCAAGAAGGCAGACTTGAAGAGGATTGCTAAAGCTACTGGAGCTACTTTCTTGACGTCGCTTACTAATATGGAGGGTAAGGTTAATAGCTTTTCTTGAGCGGCATTTAGGCATTGTAGTTACCTAGCCCGGCCCAATGTTCGTGAGACCCGCCTTGACTGGTTACTTAAAAAGCGCCATTTACGCGCAATGGAGAAGAACACTGCACTTTTAACCTGTAGTTATTGTTTGTCCTGCTATAAACTTCCGTCTTGCGACAACCACATACAATATTAATTACAAAATTTCGACAGTTAGTGGACATTCAAAAGATGAATCGAAAATACGATGCTGTTGGTGAATGACTTTTACAGTAATAAGCCCATTTAGAGTAGTGGGACTGGTACCCGGTGTGGATCCGGTACCCGGCGGATCTGGCCGGGTACCAAGTAATGGCGCCGGATACCCGGTACTGTAATTAGGTATAGGATAAAAAATTTAGTAAAATAACTTTTTATTTACGTTTTTGACAACTTCACTGTTTGAATAATAGTTAATTAATACACTTTTTGAGGTTATATTGTACAAAATCAAAGTTATTATTCCAAGCGCGTAAACAAATAGTGACAGCCTTTGGGTAGGTACATCCCCTGATCCCCGAACGCGCGAGGCGCGAACCGCTTGACTCGAAGCCCGTACCACACCTCAGCTCTGCTGCAAACCATAAAAGCGGAACCGCAATGATTTCGCCATGTCCTGTCAGCAAGTACGAGAAGCGGAACACTAGCCAAATTGCCTGTTCTTCTAGCGCATTGATTTGACTATAATGCTGTCTCTTTCCCCTAGCGGTTTCGCCGATCTGCTCCGACACCTGTCACACTTCCGCCATTTTGTTGCGGCACCGCATAGTTTCCGCATGTGTTTGTCAATGTTGACAATTTTTAAGAAGCGAAAATGAAATTCACTGAAAAATTGATCCAAGAGGTCAGAAATAGACCTATTCTGTACTTGCTTAGCCATTTAGAATTCCAGACTATAATGACGAAATTTTCACTTCGATTGTCTCAACTAAACTGACTGGATTGCATTACGTTCCGCGGGCGCAGAACGCTTGTCACTCTACACTAGATTACAGCGGAACGCATCCAGCGGTTTCGCAGCGGAAGTGTGCTACGGGAAGGGAGATGAAATACAAACAGGGAAGTAGAATAAACGTCTACCTGGCATAAGCTTGCACCGGGTACCCGGCAAAACTAGGATCCGGTGCATCTCTAATTTAGAGTAAATAGTGTCACAACAGCACATTAACTTAATATTAAGCTTCACCCTTAGCACTTGAATATAAATTATTTCAAAGAACGACACTGTAAATATCACACAGCTTCATTTTTGTTCTATTTAGTGGTCATTTTAAGTAGGTAGATCATTGTAAGGATTTGACAGATCCCTACTATCAGTAGCACGCGAGTTAAATGTTTGACGACCTCCGTAGCCGAGAGGCGAGCACGCCGGACTTTAAATGGCGCCGCCATCTCAGAGGTTCCGGGTTCGATCCCCGGTCGGGTCAATGTAGAAAACGAACTTTTCTATATTGTCTCGGGTCTGGGTGTTGTGGTACCGTCGTTGTTTCTGATTTCTATAACACAAGTGCTTTAGCTACTACTTACCTTAGGATCAGAGCAATGTATGTGATGTTGTCCAATTTAAAAATATATATATATATATATATATTGTGTTTGATTCTAGGCGAAGAAGTATTCGATGCCAACATGATCGGAGAAGCTGCCGAAGTTGTTCAAGAACAGATCTGTGATGACCAGCTCATTTTGATCAAGGGGTAAGTTCTCTCTTATGGTATAAGTATTATGATTTTTGAAAATTTTAATTAAAATCTTAGTAAAAGAAGTAATTCTATTGTCTTTGTATCGTTGTTGTTAATAAGTTTTACCTCTTATCATTGTTGTTAATTAGAGAATGTTAACGTGTATCGTTGTTGTTACTTAGACAATGTTACCTATCATTATTATTGTTATATAGAAAATGTAACCTCATATCACAGTTGTTAAACGATGTGAACATATCAGTGACTGCCGCAGCCCTAGTTCCCAACTCATAGTTGTTATCTAGACGTTGTTAACTGAGATGAGTGCCAGAGTCCTAGCGCCTGCCCAGCGGCGTCGCTGATCTTGTTTGTAGTCGTTAATTGTTATAGTCCATTCAGGATAACATGATCGCTCTGACACTTCACACGTTCCGGTCCACCCATACTACTTACGAACTAATTATTTCATATTTTATGAAAAACATTTTATAATTTAATTAAAGCTTATTGCAAAAATCTTTAAAACATTGCATCTAGAAATCTAAGTGATTATTCAATTCATTATTCATCATCATCATCATCACCAGCCTATATCAGTCCACTGCTTGACACAGGCCTCTCCAAAAGGGGGATTTTGCCATAAACGCCACGCTTGGCATGCAGGTTGGCGATCGCAGTTTGGCCAATAGTAGAGAGAAGACGCTGCTGCCCGTCTTCTTATGGCGGTTCTCCTGTAGTCGCCTCTTACGACACCCATAGGAAGAGAAGGGGTGGTACAATTCTTTTAACGTGCCGGTACCACACGACACTAAATTCAATTCATTATTGTTTAAGAATTTTAAAAATAAGCGAACAAAAAATCTCCTGAAATACTTTATGCGTAAAATGGAACGCTTTCCTAAAGAGATTGACCACACAAAAACGACACCAAATCGACAAAGTTGTCCGCTAAAACCAGCGTCGCGGCATTCTGTGCCGAGCGGCATATGCTGAGCGGGGACCTATTTGGTACATGCTGTGTATAAATGTAAATTGTACCAATTTTCATTCATAAATATCCGATGAATCGATGCGGTCGGCTTGTCAGAGCTTGTGCTTTGTCGTCACTATGAGTGCGTCTGCCTTTTTATTGGTTTGCTTTTTAAGTTTGCAATGCTCTGAGAAACATGCCAAAAATCTGTTTTTGGCACTCAGGCAACAGAACATTGCAGTATTTCTTCATATTAGAAAAAGGTCAAAGGATAAGACAACAAAGGAAATAAAAATTGATTAAACTTTCTTTATAAACTTTCTCGATTTCCGAAAAGAATCGATTAGATTTCTGTGGAGCGCATCACTATAAGCGTGAACTGTCATTGTCACAGCGATCTTCTTATCCTGAATGGATTATAAGACTTCCACAGCCCTAGTCCCTAGTTTTTATATCATAGTTTTTAGTTCAACGTTCATAGTTGTTAACTGGTGATGTTGCCGCAGCATTTTTGCGCGTCGATAGTTGTTAGTAGTTATTATCGACGACGTCGTGGCAGTGTCCAATCAGCGTTACGTAAATGCTGCTGCACGCGCGTTGCGTCAACACTGATTGGACACTGTCACGCGTAGACGTTCGAAAGACGCTAGTGAGGGGGAGGCTATAGTTATTAACTGGTAACGTTGCCGCAGCCCCTCAGCCCGCACGGCGGCGTCGCTGATCCTGCGCGGGCCGACGGACGCGTACTGCGACGAGATGGAGCGGTCGGCGCACGACGCGCTGTGTGCCGTGCGTCGCGTGCTGGAGTCGGGCCGCCTGGCGCCCGGCGGCGGCGCCGTGGAGGCCGCGCTCTCCATATACTTGGAGAACTTCGCTACCACGCTGGTGAGTGAGTGATAACCCAGCAGCGATACCAACATACTTTCAATAGGCTAGTTGACACCACCAAGTCCACCAAACAATTGTCATAGTTTTTACGAGCTATCAAAACGCACCTCTTCCTTATAATCTGTATAGTGATATCAAACTTTGACGTCAGTCACTGTTTACCACACTCAACTGCCTACTTTTTATTGATTTCGAAAATAACAATATTTTACAAATAAATGAATGATAATATATCGGGCTATTAGGCCTAAGATGGTGTTAGTTTTAATAATTATTTAAAAATGGTAACGTCAACATCCCAATTCGCTCGTAATCAATACCACCACCAACCATTTACCCCATGGCGCAACAATACCATCTATTCTTCTTAACAAAATTAATGAAATGATCATTCAAATCCTTCACTTAGTCGTTAAATTGTCAAAATCTTATCAAAACATCAAAATGTTTTATCCGTCGATTACCTACATAAACAAGCTAATAATAAAGGAGACCATGTTTGTTTACAAAATCCACCAGTCCAAAAAAAACAGCGTATACACTCGTACTACTACTGCGCTATCGAATGAAATATATGTGTACCGTATCCCCACAGAGTTCCCGCGAGCAGCTGGCCATAGCCGCGTTCGCGCAGTCGCTACTCGTGATCCCCAAGACGCTCGCCGTCAACGCCGCGCGCGACGCCACCGACCTCGTCGCCAAGCTGCGCGCCTACCACAACTCCTCACAGACCAAGGTGGGTAGACAAATGTCATTCAATACAGAGAGCCTAGTGCGAGTGCAACAAAATCGCCTTACGTTTTTCGAAAAGTCAATGATTACTTTTCGATAGATTTAAGTGACTTGGTTGTTTTGTGTAACTCTTACAAGGGTGCCTTGTGCCTTGAACTGTTGTTGCTGGAGGCATATTTTTGAAGCATTCAGATTCCAATATGCATAAGAATTCACAAGTTTTGCACACAAACTCCTAGGAAATTGTATGCGATTCTTAGGATTTCGTATGTGAATTGAAATTCGAATGCTTCAGAAATACGCCTCCCAGTATGCGTTTTTTTTTTTCATTTAATGAGCATGTCGTACGACTATTAATTTGAGTCGCATAGAATTAATGTTATTTATTTATCCTTGTCGTCACGGAGAAAAGAGTTGACAATGCGACAGAGATACATAATGCCAACGCCACTTCTGCACCATCATGCTGTTTCTACTTGATAAATATTATGTGTCACCCTCAACCAACAACACACGAACTGTCATAATCAAGAATTTACTTTATTGTTTTATTTACGAGATAACAGGTCTCTCATCACATCCAGGTCTGAGCCAATTTAGACAAGTTATTTTTTTAATTACGTCATCATCACAAGTAACTTAAAATACTACAAGCGTGTTTAGCCAAACTTACAGCCGACTTATACTTACGCATTATTTAAAAAATACTAACCTTACAGGTGGAACACGCGAACCTCAAATGGGTGGGGCTAGACCTGACCGAAGGCACCCTTCGTGACAACCTCGCCGCCGGCGTGCTCGAGCCAGCGATATCCAAGATCAAGTCTCTCAAGTTCGCGACTGAAGCCGCCATCACCATCCTGCGCATCGACGACATGATCAAACTGGACCCCGAGCCTAGAGGCAAGAGCTACGAAGACGCCTGCCACGCTGGAGAACTCTAACGGCCGTCGCTCAGTATTTAAAACGATCTCGGTACCGCTAGAGTGGATGTAGTTACACCGATTGAGCAGTGGCGGGCATTGGTTTTATTTCAAGGTAGGCAGTAGGTACTTACAAGTATGCGCTATTCATGAAAACCACTGATTTTCATCAATAAAACAAGTACCTACTGCCTACCTCATTTAATTTATCAGGTAGTCACTGTCAAATTGCCTATATGCACCGTACGCCGCTGCGATTGAGAGTTCTCGCTAGGGATCGGATATTCGGACGCTTATTTACATAAACTTCTACGCCAACGAAACAAAAATATGGACATGCCTTACAAAATTAATGTATTTATTTGTACGAATTTTATCCTATTATTGCAATAAACATATTTATGTTAATTGGAATGAATAATAGGATTAATTAAGTTCATCCCAAGAACGTGGGATTAACCAAATAACCTTTTAATTATAAACAAAAGCATATCCATACTATTTTTTCGTGAAGGAAAAAGAAGAAGTTTAGAGAAATAAGCACCTGATTATCCAATCATCTGTTATCGCACACCTATCAACTTAACGTATCGGCAGCTTCTTGCCTCCCCCTCTGTCGTACTCATGTTTCTAATGCCAGAAGCCAAATCCTATGATGTCTTAGGCTCTGAATGTTGGAAAGACCTTATTCCATTACACACATCCGACTGCTAGAGACTGCCAAGGCGTAAGAGAGTGCAAGGATTGCTAATCTGATGTAATTGATAGATGTACGACAGACAACACTGAGATGCCCAGTGTGGCTAGTCACAGGCTGATTCGTAAACCTATCATAATGTAAGGTAAACGTGCATTTTTGTCATCGAAAGATCCTCCGGAAACTTACTTAAACAAAAATACAAAAAACTATGCTGAGATCGAATTTATTAATAAATATATGACAGTATCGAGTGCTTGATGTGCCTGAATGTTTGTTGCATATCCTTTTGTGGAGTGTCTGGGTTTTGACACATTTTAATCACCACGCTCAAAATAAACAGGATATAATTATTGCAAGCAACTGTTGATTGGTACAGTCGGCAAGAAAAGTGTAAATATATTTGGTTAAATAAATGACATTTGGTGCCAACTGTACCAATACACAAGAATGTTATTATTACACAACACATCACTCCTCAATTATTATACTCTTTTCGTGTTAAACTGTGATGTGTTCTTATTATTAGATGCAATTTTTCAGTATCATAAAGGTATTTTGCTTTTCTGCCGTTAACTCTAAAACTTCTCTTGTACGTCACAATAATTTGTTTCAGAAGAAACTTTCATATTTATTTAATATGAACATGCTTTTAACATTTAAATGCTAGTTATATATCGCTAGGTTGTTATGTCAACAATTACTGATAAAATAAATTTAATTTTAATAACTATTTATTGTATTTTATTTTTGGCTATCATTACTACTACTACCCTCGACGAGGTCAACATTTTAACAACCACAGCTAGGCTATGAATGAGCTGAATTTGCTTGGCCTTTACTTCGATCTAAAGTACACGCTATAATGTTCTCATCGTCGACATAGTAGCAATATCAGTTTTACACACGAAGTGGCTGTCGCGTGTGGCCCGTGTGCGGCGAGGGTGAGAAACCTAGGCCGCATTCTGAATTGCGCCAAAGAAGCACTTAGCGCGAAACCGACTGAATATAATAGGCACAAATTTTTATATTACACAAAATAGTGTACAATTCCTAGAAGTTCGTATACGATTCTTGCGAATTCGTACTGCGCGAATTGGAATTCGACTGCTCTAAAAATACGGTCACGTTTGAGATCTCGGATTCGATTTCCGGTCAGATCAAAATTAAACTTCTTACCTTAGGATCAGAGCAATGAACCCTAGCAAGCAAAAGCACTAGGTATATAAGCTGTTGGGTAACATTTTCATGTTACAGTGAGTAACCAAGTTTACCTTTTCGTACCAAGTTGTGTATAAAAATCGCAAAATAAGTGTTGGACAAGAACACGCCGCTGTAACGTCAGAAGAAAGAATGTCAAAAAGGCAGAATAAAAAATAGATATTCTCACGTAAATACTGTCGATTCTTCAATAAAATAGAACTCTATAACGTCGTACTAAAGGTTTACTTTTAATTGCGTTTGGTATTCACATGAATAATGTAAATAAATATCTTTAGTTGATACAGGTTAAAATTAGATAACTTGTTGCCACTGTAGTGTTTTAGTTAAAATGTTATTAAAGACTTTAAATAGATTGGTTCCATTGAGTTGCAAAGTGAGATTTATTTGCGCTCCGTTATCGACCAATGTTTTACCAAAGGTAAGTCTATTCTTAATGTCATAAAGATATTTTTGTTTTTGATAATTTTTGTGACTCAAAATTAATGACAAGTAATTTTAATGGACCAACTTTTTTTCTCACTGTACCGTAAACTGCAACTTTTTACTGCTTCAAAAAAAGTATGTTAGTTTGTCTTATAGTATAATCATCTAGTTTTAAGTTCATTAGGGAAGCAATAAACGATTGAGTATGTTCCTGATTTAACTTTTTTTAGGAAGAGAGGATAAAAGTTGGCGACTGCAACATAAACTATGTGAAAATCGGCAGTGGGCCACACAATGTGCTGTGCTTGCCGGGCGCGCTCGGGTCCATCTGGACCGACTTCAGGCCTCAAGTCGAGGGTTTCGACCGGCAGAAGTTCACACTGGTGGCCTGGGACCCGCCAGGATATGGAAAAAGTCGGCCGCCTGAAAGAGATTTCCCGACTGACTTTTATGTAAAGGACGCAGAGTATGCCTACGAATTTATGAAGGTAACTACATCTACCTACTGGGCCTTCATCAGAAATGTTCAAATAAATACTTAAAATCTAAATATTTGCTTGTCGACCAGAATATAAACGACGACGTTATGTGTTTATTCGAACCACCTACTTAAGAATGCACAGTTACCTACTTACAATAAGTACCTATATCGGAATTTCCCTACTTCGATTCTGCGCCAAGCCACTAGCAAATGGGTAGGTAAATAAAATTTTGTATAGGTAAGTAAGACTTAAAAAAAAATTAAAAGGTATCATTTGTGGGTCATTATACAGGATGTACAAAAGAATGGGACAGTCCTTAAGGCGGGAGTATTTAACTTTTAGTGATCTTCCGACGGATTTATTCACAAAACTAAGGAACTTATAAGAAAAATAAAAATACTATTAAAATATTTGATCCTTTATCTAATGTCTCGGTGAAACCAAAACACGATTATAATAACTTGGCTCGATAGAAAAAAATCTTGAAAAAAGGTCGTTTTATGATTTTTGGATCGATTTTCTGGAAAGATTTTATATGATACAAGTATGTAAAAATTAAGCAGTTTACTAAAGATCAAAATTTGCTAGTGTCTCGGTGTAAAAAAAAAATCAATTTTGTTATGTTATTAGGTACCAAAGATTAAAAAACCTCGAAAACCATGCACAAAAGGCGTGCAAGCCGCCCCGCCAGTGTCCAGTACTCAGTAGGACGTCGCCGAGGTAAGACCTGTGTTGTGTTGCGCTCGGACTCCCCCCCCGCCCCCCCGCACACCATCGCAATAGCTACGAAATTTAATTCTTGTAAATATTTAGATTTTTTGTGTCGAGCCAGGCATACCTCAACCTCAATTTTACTTTATTTGGTGTTACATCAATGAAAATACTAAATTATTACATGTACAAGAAATACTCTGTAAATTTGTTGTAAGTAATACGGTGATAGTACATACATAATTTACAATTTAAAATGTAAAAGTATATTATATATATTTTATAATAATTCGTAATTGCTATGACTAGTAAACAACCGATTATAAACCCCTATAGACCGTGTTTAGTCTCAAATTAGAGGTATCGACTAGTTCTACACGATTCTTAGGTTAATTAGTTTATTGACTTTAATTTGTAAACCAACGATAATAGACCCCTCGTGTTTGGTCTGAAATGAGTCTCAACAAGTTCTACGCGATTTTTTATTTTATTCTTAAGTACAAAATGTGTAGTAGGCGGACTTAATGCCATTGGTCTCAGATGAGGGATCTCAATAAGTCACACAGGTTTCTTACATATATTTTAATTTATTTATAAAACTAAAATAATATTTACAAACAAAATTTACACGAATCGAATGGCATAGCTTTATAGCTTTACCGCATACCGTTGCCGTTGTATACATATAGTTTTAGCTATAATTATTAAACTAACGCTAATGGATCCCTTGACTTTTGGTCTAAAGAAAATTTTGCATGACTGGAGTTTTCCCGGGAATTCTCGGTACTGAAATAACGGGGAATGCCCGGGAATTCCCAGTTATTTCAGTAATCAATTGCTTCAAGTAACCTATGGTTCCCGCTGCTCGGAAGTACCTACAAACAGAAGAACGCCCTTTCTCCTTCGTCAAAGGTGTCATTTAAATTTTTTAAAGTGATTAAAAAGATTACACAAAAATGGCTATATTTTGTAAATAAATCCTCAGTAAAAAATCTGTAATTTACACTGAGCTATTTAACACGAGCACGACTAATAAACACAGTATTATTATCTTAGTTTTTTATCCGGTATCGAACGTATTCTCGGTATTTCCCGGTACTCGCTGACTACTGTACCGAGGATTCAAAAATCAGTTTCAGCACCGGTACTGCACAGCCTACATTCTACTACTTATCCTACTACTGATCCTTACTTTATTTTTTTGCTCCAATTAGAAAACAAATCTCAAATATGACCATATACAACAACGTCTTTGGGAAACTTTGCTACAGAAGCGCATGTATTATATACCCGCCATTCTGACGCGTCTGAACTTACAACTATTTTCATATTTATAAGTACTTAAATGACACTGTCCAAATTGTTTTAAGCTCAGGCCGAAGCTCAAAGAAGTCACGGACATGATATTCAGATAAAAATAATATTGTCTAAAATCTTTAATTATTGAATGTTACTTTAAAAAATACATATCTCTGTATCACTCAACTTTTTAAGTTATTCAGTTTTTATCTGCACTTTGTACTGATTTCTTTATTCGCCGCCGTTAACCAGACATTTTAAGAACGCTGACTTGAGTAATTTAGTTATTATTCTATGATAGCGAATAGGGAAAATAGGGAATAGTGAAAAGTATATATAAAATAATTTTAGGTAATATTATATTTCTCTAAAATAATTGCAAAAAGGGCAGGGAATAGAAGAAGGAATATTATTTTTCCCTAAACTTCTTGTCCACGCGCAGGCCAAAATTGAACATTTTCCTTTTCTCTTCATTTAAATCTCTTGCAAGGAAAATACTAAAAACGACAATTTTATTTTATTATACAAAAACTGCTCGTACAGGGTACGTTGGCGGTACGAAGTTCGCCTGGTCAGCTAGATAAGTTATATTTTTAAGGGTTTCATTTAAATTAATAGGTTTTGCCTTACTTTTTTAATTTCACCTCACAGCTTTAACTATGATTAGTGGTATTTGTTTGTAGGTATATAGGAGGCAACAAAATATATTGATTTTCAAGAGATCTTACTCGAGAAAGGGCAAGATTATAATTGCCCATGAGAAAAGCACTCTTATTTCTGGTCAGCCCCCACTTATGAAAATGGTGATTGGTACGCCCGCATCATGACCTGAACCAATTCAGCCTTACCCATACTTGGCGTGTAGAACTAAAACCAGCGGGCTTTGATGTCGGATCCACAATTAAGTGTTTTTGTGGATCTTCAAAGCTGTCTCAACATTACTGCCACGCTGTCTTCCGACTGAAGTCGGTTTTTAGGCTGTTATCAGTCCAGATCGGGGATCTTGATGAAAGTCGCTGCGGTGGTAATGTCTCTAGTATATTCTGGATCGGCATTCCTTGACGTAAGCACTTCTTTCACTCAGATGCAGCAGCGTTACTTCGACGCCGACATGAGAAGGTATATGAGCTAGAACAGGTAGCTAAGGGAGTGGGGTAGGTTTTATCAACCACGTAATTATGCGCACTCCCCCCGCCCCCCGCACACCATCGCAATAGCTACGAAATTTAATTGTTGTAAATATTTACATTTTTTGTGTGGAGCCAGGCATACCTCAACCTCAATTTTGCTTTATTTGGTGTTACATCAATGAAAATACAAAATTATTACATGTACAAGAAATACTCTGTAAATTTGTTGTAAGTAATACGGTGACAGTACATACATAATTTACAGTTTAACATGTAAAAAAACATGTTAATAGCTTATAGACGTTGCTCAGGAGCGTGATCGGTCTGTAGTTCTTCAAGAGTTTATCTCCTTTTTCGAAAAACCGATTAACCGCGCCCTCACTCCACGCCCTCGGCGTAGTCCTATTGCCTAAGACGGGGTTGAACAATCTCCTTAGTTTTCCAAGGATGGGAAGCCCTCTTGCTTTTAGAAGTTCTGAAGTGACTCCAGCTTTGCCTTGCTAAGATGTTTGAGAGCCGACTCAATTTCGTCTATGTCTAGTTCTGGGAAACCATCGCTGTAGTGGCGTATAAGCGTGGCTCTAGGGTCATTCGCGTCAGGTGGAAGTTTCAGGACATGCGAGGCATATTAGCTGCCATAGAAGTCCGAGGACTTCTAGATCGAGATCTAGGCGAAAATTTCCGAAACTGCTGTGATGGTTCTGCCATCCTAGGTTTTTAGATTTGTAAAATGCGATCTCCCCATTCTTTGGGAAAAGACTTTTGAAACCGGTTTTGCTCAACAACCAAGAATATCAAGTTTACAAATATTTTGCATGGCACCTTATATTCTATATGAGGCAAGAGTTTCAGCTTTGGAGATCGCGTCTTACCAAGCACCGGATCTTTTTATGGATGTTATCGGACTGGCTCACCAGTCAACCTGTGACCTCGGTCGGTGTAACCCGATCGAAACGTAATTAAGGATAAAATCATTATGTGAATCACTTTCTACAAAGTAAGAACCTTTCATAGTATAATTTGTTGATCTTTTCTAATATTATAAAGAGGAGAGGTTTCATTTTTTGTTTATATGGACTGATTAGGCTCCAAAACTACTGAGCCAATTACATTCTTTCACCATTAGATCCCTACATTATTTCTGATGAACATAGGCTTCTTTAAAATCCTAAAAAATGCACCATTCTTTAGGAATACGAGAATTATCACAATAACTTGCTCTGAATAATATAAGATGTATTTATCCGAAATAAGCAACCGCTATTATAGTCTTTTATGAATAAATTAAAGACCACGCAATTTTGGTTTAATACAAATTTTACCTCTACCATTTTATTATTTAAATACTTTAAATGGTATTAGACTAATTTAATAGTTTACTTGCTACCTACTACTATGCAACGTAAATAACCGTATTGTTAAGTTACCATTTTTGAGATTAGTTTTATGAAACTGTAATATATTAACAAATACATGTTGTATAACATATTGTGTTAACAAGCTATACTTCGACTATACGTAGTAGAAAAATTTACTCCTAGGCAAAAGACAAGAACTGCACCCAATAATTTCTTTAGATGGTGCTCCTGTAAAGTTGAGTTTTAAAACATTATGATAGTTTACGTAGTAGGCATCCAATTGTAGTATCGGAATTCCTGGGAAATACATCCTATTAGCTCAAATTTGCCGGTATTCGAATCAATGAATTTTCCCGGGAATTTCGGGTTATTTCAGTACCAAGAATTCCCGGGAACAAACCCTACGCGCCCGTGCAAGCATTGACCAAATAATGCGAAGAACGACCCACAACGCAATTTTGTTAAAAATGAGGTTTTTCTCTAAGTTTACCGTATGTCACTTCCCAGAATTAGTTCTTATCGACACTATCGAATGGGGTAATAATACGGGTTGTTTTTCTTTTTAGGATTCCGTACCCAAAGGGTAAAACGGGACCCTATTACTGAGGTTCCACTGTCCGTCTGTCTGTCTGTCCGTCTGTCATCAGGCTGTATCTTATGAACCGTGATACTTAGAGAGTTATTATTTTCAGAGATGTTGTATTTTTGCTGCCGCTATAACAACAAATACTAAATATAATAGAATACATTAATTAATATTTAAGGGGACTCCCATACAACAAACGTGATTTTTTTACCGTTTTTATAGATTGGCCCTTCGTGCGTGAGTCCGACCGACTCGCACTTGGCCGGTTTTTTTCGATTTCAAACATCTAATAATTCAGTTTTGTTTTTCATCAAGATCGGGCCCGAGACAACTATTTAGTGTTTTTCTTTATTTGTCACAGTTTTAGATTATACCTACCACGCCCACGTAAAAAATTACACTGTATAAGTATTGAACATATTTTGTAACAATATAAATATATCAAAATGAAACAATAATAGGTATAACCAAGCTTTAATATGACGAAAAACTTTAATAATATTGAAATTTTGTCATAATTGCCGTGAGTGGAACAGGGGATAATTCATAATTTTAGTTTAGAAAATATAAAGATTACGATGACATAATATTATAATAAAAATACACTTCTGAGCCATAGTATGAGCTCTTTAAGCTTAATGATAGGAAATTTTAAGGCCTATTTCAAATTTGGCGCTCAGTTGCTTACGCGCCGCGCGCGCCCGACGGCGCGGGCAGCCCCCCGCGGTGGGCGGAGTTACCCACCCCCGCAATTAGAGTAAACCGCCGAATACCCCGGCCTTAAAACCACATGATCAGCTGGTCATATACTACAACTTTTCCTATAGGAGCAACATCAATATCGTGATTTTATTTTCAGAGGCTCCATACATTATCATCCATCCAGGTATGCGAGTAAGTTTGTATGGAGAAGCTGAAAAAAAATTAGTGATTTCGATGTTGCTCCCATAGTAAAAGTTGATGTATATGATCAGCTGATCACATGGTTTTAAGGTTAAGGAGTGTCCCATTCTCTTGTACATCCTGTATGTTAATTTGTTATCGTTTTTATATGTTCAAACAAAACCGCGTAGTCACAATGCGTGCGATTAAAGTCCGCGCCGTGTAGGTCGCTCAAAGGTGGAGGTGGAATTATTAAACTGCTACATTTCGTATGTTTTTTAGGCGTTAGGTATCCCCAAGTACTCTCTGCTGGGCTGGAGCGACGGCGGCATATCCAGCATGATCCTCGCAGCTAAGCACCCGGACGCCATCAGCAAGCTAGTCGTGTGGGGCACCAACTCCTTCATCCTTCCTTATGAAATGGAGCTGTATGAAAGTTAGTTAACTTTTGACTCCATGTGCGAAGTATAATCGTTTATAGACATTTGGCTACTCGTGTACCTTTATACCGAAGTGATAACACACTCAATACTTACTTATCTACACGGTACACCAGTCAAACCGCGATCATGTAGGTTTTGACCTCAGACTCTAAATAAACCTCAAGACTGATTATCGGTAGTGATAGTATGGTCTCTTGCGCTTTTAAGAAATTGTAATTATTGCTATGACAATAGTAAAGTATGCCCCGGACGCCACGCGCCATCTATTTTTTATTTTAAAAATGCTAAAGATGATGCTTCATTTTGTCTTAAACCGTCCACACTTGCCCTACTAGCCCGCTCGTACTACGTCTCGCTCTTGCGCATTGTCAAATGCGGATGGAAGTGTTTTATGCAAAATAAAGCAAGTATTTATTTAGTTAAGTAGGTACTACATACCGTCTCTTCATAAATAATTAATTACTAATCCGTGGCACGAACTTTTTTCACTATCGTAATCTGAATAAGGAATACTTTCTGTCTTTCACACATTGCAGCCGCGGCAGATATTTTTGAAGAGAGCTAGTAGCACGAGTTGGGGAAACGGACTACCTTTCAGCGCTGAATCTTCATGAGTCATGATGTCGTATATCTTTTAGGCTTCGAATTCCTAGAAAACGTTAGGTACCTACAATTTCCTAGGAGTTCGTATGCGATTCTTGTAAATTCTAATGCGAATTGGAATTCGAACGCTTCAAAAACGCCCTCCATCAGTCATAAAATGCGCCTAATTTTTGTAGTCGGGTAGCCGTAGGTAATTAGTTGTTGCCGCGCGGGTACTTTACTAGCGCAGCTTGAAGACACCACCCTGATTGTATGTTCTTCCATTCAGAAGTACGTGACATCAACTCTTGGTCGAAAAGAATGCGAGAGCCCATGATACAAGTGTACGGCGAGGAGTTGTTCGCCAAGTACTGGTCGCGGTGGGTGGACGGCATGGTGGCGCTGTTCCGAGCCAAGGACGGGAACATCTGCAACGAAATGCTGAAGGACATCAAGTGCCCCACGTTCATCCTGTACGGCGAGAAAGACCCGATGGTGGACAAAGTGCACGCGTCGCATTTACTCACCAACATTACTGGCTCTAGGTAAAGTAGCTTAGTAGCTCAACTTTCATAGAATAGAGGCTTCCTATGCTTTTTCCTGATCAGTGGCTTTCTTGAAACAAATTAAATCCTAGTGTAGGTATATTTTTTGCAAATGCTTGTAAAGGCCTAAACGCGCATTTGCGCTGCACTGAACAACGCGACGCATGCCGCATCGCTTACGTAGGTAAGTCTTCATCAGATCCACCACAACCAACAACCGATCTAAGGAATGTTATTATTACGCCGCGCTGCGCAGCGTCGCGTATTGCAATGCTGCGCAAGTGTGATCCAACCTTTTATGTTGCTTGAATACTTTGCAGGTGTATTGTGAAAGCAGTACACAAGAATCGTATACGAACCCCTAGGAAATTGTACATAAATCTTGGGATTTCGTATTCGAATTTGAACTCGAACGCTTCAGTAATACACCTCCAGGACCACAAACAGCGCTCTTTCGTATGCAATTTGATGTTCTGAATAAACTTTTCACTTTACAAATTGTTACAGACTAAAATTATATCCAAAGGGAAAGCACAATATCCACATCAACTTCGCCGACGACTTCAATAAGAGTGTACAAGAATTCCTGCTGCAGCCTTGAAAAAAAGTTGACAGAAATATGTAGGGGATGAAACGAAAAAAAATTAACAAAATTCCCATATTTTATTTTCATTTACTTCTTATAAGCATGTTTCATTTCAGAATAAAACAATTTACATTCAATAACACATAATTCAAGGTTGAAGTGACTCATTTATATATTACTGTACAAATGATATAAAGTCGGGTCGCTTGGGACCTACAGACAAACTGTCGAATCATTTATGTATTAACCCTACCAGGCTTTGGGATACGAATGAGTCTAGTGGACTTCCAAATAATAAAGATTACTTTGCAACTACATGTTATAATGGACGTTGTTAGTGAAAACAAAATATTAAAATGTTTTTCCTACATTTACTATTAAAATAAATATTGTTCATATAACGAAACGGTCTTTGATATCGCCCTGTGCTAGTTATGACACTAATCAGGCATGTTGAGTACTCTGACGAAACTATCCCGCGGCAACATTGTTAAATATTGTTCAAGTGATATAAAATATAAATATGTACCAATCATATGTACAATTTTGTTCCCTGGTCATTTTATAAAAAAATCACATTATATTGGACCTTACAAAAATAAAGTTTTATCCTGATTACTATGCAGTAGATATAGTAATTGATAATGTAATTGCAAGTTTGGAATCTGTTGATATTGTGAGTTCGGAGCTCATCTAAAACCTTCGATTTCTAATAGAATACGCATCAACAATGTGATTGGTTCATGTTAATAAATATGTATTGCACTCTGTACACAATGTCGAGTTATCATATCCTGCTCTGTTTTGTGGCGACGAGTAATCTCAAGTACAAAACTAAGGCACGCACGGGCCGGTCCCGTAAACACGGAATAACTATCACTGCAGATTTGCCAATATTCCAACATGTTGACTTCATAAATTACGGTTTACAAATATAAACACACACATAAGCGACCTACCTCGATAAATACATAAGAAAATATAGTGACAATATCAAATCATTCGCTAATTCAAGTAAGCTTGTTCTTATCTCATAAATAATTTCTCTACAAAAATAGTATACATGAATGGAGCAACTAGATCCGCCGAGAGCGGTCAGCACCAGTGACGTACTCCTACTGCGTCCATCCGCTACATATATTACAATGAAATAAGATTACTCTTACAAATACATAACGATACAATATTACAACATTATCACCGGGATTATTAACAATACGGTTTTTTAATTAATTTTAAATACGTTACATTCGTTACGTTTACAAGACTAATGTTTTAATAGAGAGAGTCAAAGGCACACACTTTGTAAAAAAAATCCTACAAATTAGTCTCAGTGTCTCTTTTATCACTGCCTCGTTCACACGAACCTCTTCGCTTAGTATCACACGCGCACCTTGACCATCGTCAGCGAGGTACACTACCGCCACTAAACTATGCGCTTTGGAGCTATTTGACGTTTACACAAGTTTACGATACCAATGAAAAACGTTTTTCATTTGATTATTCGAATTTTTGGTTGTTAGTTTCATTTTTAACCCTTCTTGACACCTGACTTTAGTAATCGCGACATATTAGGATCTCTCGCTAGCACATTAGGGGTCATCCTTCAATCACGTGAAAGGCCACTTGTAAAACTTTCCGGCCTCGCTTTAAGATACACGTGATACCGAGATTCAGACGTTTTTTGACTATGTTTTAAAAAATATATTTTTCATAGCACGAAAATATGCTTGTAACTGTAAGATCATACCATCCTTCCCTTCACTATCGTAATCGATTAGTTTTGCTGATCCCTCCCTTCCTGCTCGAACATCTATAAGTATTGTGCGTGTGAGAGATGCTGATACCTATTGCGATTTTCAACCCCATTCTTTATACGACTTGTACTAAATCAAGGGCTAACTTTTTAATGAGATTACTAGGAACAGGTTTGACAATCGTATTCGCTTTTACCACAATATTCAAATAGCTCCAAAGCGCATTCTTCAAACAGTAGCATCACTTCACACGTACACCGGCCCCTGGTTATCGTTGTCGTCGAGGTTAATTTTATTCGTGAACCCCTCGTCGAAGAATCGTCTAAAAGTGAATTCGAAGAAGCCGTGGAAGGTCTTGCCGTTGTCCAGCAACTCGCTGTCCGATTTATTGGAGTCGGAAGAGCCAGAGTTCCGCAGCTTGTCGGGGTCGATGGGGTCGAAGTTGGAGGTGTCGGTGGGGTACTCGATGCGGGGGATGTGCGGCGCCACTTGCTTGCGCAGGCCCTTGTCGAAGTCGATGCTCTTGAGGAAGGGGTGGCTCTTGACCTCGCTGGCGTGGTTGCCCAGCCGCGTGTCCTGCCCCGAGCACAGCTTCAGGATCAGATCCTTGCTCTCGCGCGACAGGTTCGCCGCGTCGGGAATGTGGAGCGTCTTCTCCCAGTTTATGACCTGGAATAAGAATAGACCAGGGTTTAATTACCTGCGGAAATTATCATTTTAGTTACACATAATTATGTGGAATACTTAAATAAGACTTCTTAAATGATCCAGTTCTATTTGGGGCAGCCCTGGCTTCTAGTTGGGACAATTCCCACCACTGCATATATTGTTGTAGCTTAAGTAGGGGAACATCCGACAGGGTTTATCGACGATAGTTGTATATGCCCCTGCTGAGGGGTAGAAAGAAAGGTTGATTAGGTTAGCTGGCTAAGGACCTCGGAGGTCCTTAGCCAGCTAACCTAATCAACCTTTCTTTCTAGTAATAAAATGGAATTCTTTATGATTTAAAAAATCACATAGCGCGGAGAACAGACGGCCTATAATTATCGAATTCTCTAGTAGGTTCTCAAGTAGAGACTACACACTGACTTAATCCTCGAGTGGAGTACAAGTATTTAAAATGGTCGTACACAGTAATTGAATACAGACCGGTATGATTACTGACCGTTAAAGACCCGTGGAAGGAAACATGCCTTAAATGACAGTACATATCCCTATAGCCTCTGCGCGCTGGTAATCTCTCAGCTCACCTAAAGCTGCAGTCCTGTGGTGATTCATGGAGAGAAATTCAACAGTACAACAAGACTGCAATGGTGATGGCAATAACTGGTTAGTATTTCGCACCTTTACCTATTGTTATTTGTGGAGAAATCTAAATTCAACAATCCTCCGATGTTGATTGCAATAGCTAGTGATTGAGAATAAGAACAAGAAAAATTCGTGCACACTGGTGACTCGTGGAGAAGAACCAACATTAAACAGTTCAACAAGCCTGCAATGGTGATGGCAATAACTAGTTTGTATTCCTCACCTTAAGCTGCGTCTCCTGCGGCGTCGTGGCCAGGAACGGCGGCGATCCCACCAGCATCTCGTAGAGGATGACGCCCACGGACCACCAGTCGCAAAGCTGGGTATACCCGGTACGCTGTAGCACTTCCGGCGCGATGTAGTTGGGCGTGCCCACTAACGAGTGCGCGAGGCATCGTTGGTGCTCGCGTTTGCGGCGCCTGGAATGGAAAAAGAGAGTTTAGATTAGCGTCTTTAAAAAGCACGTCAGAAAAGCAGTATCGTATAGCAATAAAATGTTACAGAATGGAGGTTGTACGGATTTAAACTATTTTATTTACATTTTAAACTACTAAATTAGTAGCATTATATTATTATCTATATCTAGAATGTATGTGTGTTTTGTAGTAGCAGTCGTAAAAAGCGAATGTGTGGGGGCGAAGCGTGTGGGGTAACAAGAAAGTGCAACAAAGTAGGCAACAAAAATATGCTCGGTATCAGCGTTTAGTGGCCGTATGTGTTTAGATTTATTTATTTATATCAGTAACTGACCTCTCCAGCGGCTTCAGCTGCTGTTGCTGCGGCTGCGCGCAGCGGCACTCCGCGCCCCACTCTCCCTCCACCGGGTCCATCGAGTCCTGCCGCCCGTGGTCTGCAACATCATCATTACCTGATTATGGGATTACTAGCTCTGTCGAAGGTTATAGTATTCGCTACCGTTTAAATAGATGCGAGACGTTGCGTGATTATTGGTAAACCTTATGTCAGGCGATTAATTTAAACGTATGTCATGATAGGCGATCGTTCACATAGAAGCGATTTAACTTCGGATGCGGCGGCGAAACACGACCCGTGGCCAAAAGTATTGTCAGTACATAATCCACTTTAAAAACCTAATATTGTGTGATATTTAAAATTATAGTTTACGTTATAAAACAGAACTATCCAGCATTACTTTTCAATTCAATTCAAAATCGTTATTGCATGTGTTAGAACTTGCGGCACGAAAGTTGAGCGCTGTGCGAATGATGCTTAGAAGACCGTTTCAATTACGAGATAACGGTAGTTTTTTACACGGATAGTTTCGAGTTGATCATATTTTGACAAAGGATAACTATCAACATTAAATTATATCAGTAGAAAATTTGAGACAGTTAGGATTTATATAGGTACCTAAGAGTAAAATAAAAACGAATACTTTTTGGATCACTGTATGTGCATAATAATGTAAAAATAACTTGTGAAAATTGCTTTTAAAACAGTAATCTGCATGTAAGGAGAAATTGCATGATATGCATATTTTACGTACTCGATCTCGACAATTAACAGGTTTAATGTTTTTTGTTTAATAAATCCCTCTTCGATTTGAGCATGCTCCTATACTTAGATCGCATTATTTTGACGAGCTTATTTAGAATTATGCAAAGTTTTTAAGTTTTTTTTTTTTATAATATGGGGTCATCCTATTACACACCATCGTAATACCACAAAATAGAAAAAATACAGAAGCTCCACTCCCGCCGTTCTTGAAAACAACTGCCGAAATTGGGCTGACTACCTAGGGTTGCTATTCTGAATTTATGAATTTTTGATACAAGGACATGGTAAGTTTAATTTATTAGGACTTCTGATATGATTAACGTCTCGTAAGATGCGCAAAGCGATCCCCACTCAAATGGAGCAAAGGCTCCAGCGCTCAACATCGTTGCCGGGTACTGTACATAAAGGCAAGTTGTTAATCTTAGGGATGAATTGCCTTTAAATATTGTTGCGTATAATGTCAATATAATAAATAAATACTTGTTAATTTGGTACAAAACACATAACATTGAGTGGGGCTTACATTAGTAAAATAGAGGTAAGATAAATAAGAAAATGCTTACCGTTTCTTTGATAGTACTTCGAGTTATGCGTCCACCTAAACCCCGTGCATAGGCCGAAATCTGTCAACTTGATGTGCCCGTCGCGGTCGATCAGGATATTGTCCGGCTTTATGTCTCGGTGGATAAAGCCCATCTTATGGACGCTCTCCACCGCGCACGTCAACTCCGCGATGTAGAAACGCGCCAGCTCCTCCTCAAAGATCCCTAACTTAATCAGCAGCGACATCAAATCGCCCCCCGGTATGTAGTCCATCACGAAGTACAAGTTGTCCTTGTCCTGGAAACTGTAGTACAGTTTAACGACCCACTCGTTGTCCGCCTCCGCGAGAATATCCCTCTCCGCTTTGACGTGCGCCACCTGGTTCCGTTTCAACACGTCCGCTTTCCGAAGAGTCTTCATGGCATATAGATGACTAGTATCGATCTTCCTCACAAGTGTCACTTCACCGAACGCACCCACACCTATCGGCTTAATTTTAGTAAACATTGACTTATCCATCTTCGCTCGTTTCAACCTAATATAGTTCGACTCCTTCTGCGACAACATCTTTCGCATCTGACATTGCGCTTCCGCACTCAACCCTATCTTGTTCATCTCCTTCTCGAGTTGCATGCGCCGGAACGTTCGCTGTTTGTACGACTTCAAAATATTTTCTACATGCTGTTCCATGAAAAATTTAAATGCTTGCGGGGAATAATTTCTAACTTTACAATCTCTTCTCTCGTCCTCCTTTTCTTTACTAATGTTCTTCCTTTCTGGAATCGGCGACTGATGTCTGATCTTTTCTAACCCTTTCGGCCGACGTTCCGACGAGCCGTTCGAACTCTTATCCGACCCCGACGCGGCGCACGGATCTTTCAGTAGGTTGTTAGTACAATTTTGATTCGGACATTTGATTTCGAATCCTTGCGACGTCTCACCATTGTTCGAGAACTTTTTATGTAAAGGAGAGTGGTGGGAATTGACCGTGGTCGTGTTGTCGTTCTGGCTGCCGTACGGCGGAGGGGGAATCGGCTGCATTCCTCTCTGAACGGCTAAAGCTTGCATGGTGATCGCGTAGCTCGGTGGTTCCGTAGTCGGGACGGTGGGAGTCGTCGCGGTCGCTACGACCGGTGGCGTGGAGCCGGGCGACGAGGGCTTCGGGGCCAGCGGGTAGCTCGGCGGCGTCTGCTGCTGCTTCTGCTGGATCGAGCTAGCGTACGAGGGCGGCGGGGGCTGGGCCGCCGAGCTCGAGATAGGCGGCGGGGCCACCGGGGCGATCGCCGTCTGGAGGACAGGTTTCTGGACCTGCGTACTCTTCACGGATTGCATTATTATAGGAGGCTGGACCGCCTGCCTCGCCGTCCACGCCTGGATCGGCGTCGGGCGAGTCATCCCCGAGGCCGAGCCGGTCGACTGCGTCACCGTGATCGGGCTCGGCGAGCCGGCGGAGGTGCCCCCCGAGTAGATCCCCGACGAGGGGCTCTTCCGGTAGTCCTGCGATTGGGTGGGGCTCTGCCGGTTCTGCATCGAGACGGAGTAAGAAGGCGGGGGCGGGACACCGGCGAGCGGATAGGGCGGGGGCAGCTCGGCGCCGCCGGCCCCCGCCTGGTACATGTTGAGCGCCTGGATCTGCTGCGTGAGCTGCTGCTGCGCCTGGGGCCCGTTCTGCACGATCATGGGCTGGCGCGCGGGCGGCGCGGGCGCGGCGGCCACGGGGCTGGTGCCGCGCGCGGGCGGCAGCGGCGGCGCGGGCGACATGCGCTTCATGAGCTGCTGCACGGAGGGGGGCACGGGGGGCGCGGGGGGCACGGGCGGCGTGGAGGGGCATCGCGGCGGCGGCGGCGGCGGCGGCTCGCAGAAGCCGGAGGGCGAGTACTGGCGGCAGAGCTTCTCGTGCGGCAGCGGCGGCGCCTCACCCTGCCGCGGACTGTCCGACCGCGAGCTGCCGGCGCCCGAGTCGAGCGCGGGGCTGCCCCGGTGTAGGTCTCGCTCGAGACTCGGTTTCCTGATCAACTTCGTGCTCAGGCCGCTCGTCTTTAGGATCCCATTGAGAGGTTCCTGTTGTTTCGATAGGTAATCTAGGGCGGCCTCGAAACGCCCGCTGTTAAATTTTAGTGCTCTTACTGCTGAATCCTGCGAAAAAAGTATTAAAATTGACAAATTAAAAAAATAGCCCTTCAAGTGGGGAACGCCACACACCCACTATCTGTCATCTGCTGCCATACAAGGGTTTATGTCAGTAATTATCATCAAAAGCAGCTCACGTCAAGAATCTCAACTGTGCAATTATATGTATAAGGAGTCTAAATAAAAAAAATGCCGTGAATTTTGTTGTATCAACCAGAGGCAAGTTAGACAATGAACTCCCTAATTAGGATTAAACACGGGCGGCGTTTTCAGTATTATTCTAGAGCCATAATTTTTTACCAAGCTATAGATTTCTGTCACTAACATTTCTCTGTTTTTTGAGATAAGTTATTTACTAAAACCCTCCAAAATCAAACAGCTTAAAATTGCCAGCATTTACAGATTTTCAATATACAAATTTAGCAACTATTGAAAAACCGGCCATGTGCGAGTCGGACTCGCGCATGTAGGGTTTTTTATTCTTATTTTATTTTATATTATTTCTACCATACCATACCATATCTATAAAAACGGCAAAAAAGCACGTTTGTTGTATGGGAGCCCCCTTAAATAATAATTTTATCATGGTTTAATAAAATAAATATTTAAAGGGGCTCCCAGTGGCTTTTTTAGTATTTGTTGTTTAAGCGGCAATAAAAATACATCATCAGTGAACATTTCAAATGACTATCCTTAGCAATAGGGTCCCGTTTTACCCTTTGTGTACGGAACCCTAAACAATAGTTATAAACTAACTAAATTCCGTTTTTTTAAACCTTTTGGATTATTCTACTTAATTTCATTCCTTATGCCATAATGCTAATTAGGTTTTGACTATCAATTAGATTGTCATATACATTCAGCTGAGGCAGAGTAGCACTAACTGCGTCCTGCCTGATTACAAGCAGACTAGGCTACTTATAGGTACATTACATAGGATTTCAAGTAGATTGCTGCAAGGATGATTTGTGGAGTCATTATGTAGTAATTAATAAAAACCGGCCAAGTGCGAGTCGGACTTGCGCACGAAGGGTTCCGTACCATTATCTATTTGCAGTTTACGATTTATGACATATTAAAAAAAACTACTTACTAGATCTCGTTCAAACCTATTTTCGGTGTAAGTTTGCACGGTAATGTATCTCTTATATAGCACGCACAATGGCCCAATCGAGAGGCTAAGTGCGGACACCTCCCAGCTAAACTAACTAACTGTATCTCTTATATTTTTAAAATAAGAGAATGATAAAACATGATAAGTTTAGAAAAAAAATATATTTAAAACCTCAATATCATTTTTGAAGACCTATCCATAGATACCCCACACATTATGGGTTTGATGAAAAACATATTTTTGAGTTTTAGTTCTACTAAGTATGGGGAACCCCCAATTTTTTTTTCTATTTTTGGTTGAAAAAAAAAAAAAAAAAAAAAAAAAACAGACAAATTTAGGAAAGTGTTAAAATCGTATTTATTAGAAAAATGCTTCTATTCGTTGCAAGAGTTTTTACATTTAAAATAATCTTATGTTAATATATTTAATGGAAGCGGCTATTTTATAGGTATTTGTCGTGTTAGTTCTAACTCTGGATTCTGAAAGCAGTCTTAATTAGGTTCGTTTTGGTTAAATATTGATATTTGATAATTATGTTTTCGCAATTATTTTTACTTTAAATTATAAATCTCTATGTTGCGATGCCCTAACAGGGTTCATGTCATGGTACTGTAAACAAATACATATAACACCTTTGTAATCCACATGAGTGCAATAAATATATTGAATTTGAATTGAATTTGAATTTGAACATCTTAATGCGGTTCACAGAATCTATTTACCAAGTTTCAACAGTATAGGTAGTTCTTATAGTTTCGGAAAAAAGTAGCTGTGACATTGACATACAGACGGACGGACAGACAGACATGACGAATCCATAAGGGTCCCATTTGGCAACGGAATCTTAAAAAGAGTAAAAGTGCCTTTAATATCCTATTTGCAAAAATAAATTATTTAGATTTTTTAATATAATCTAGCTATAAGTAATAACAAATTTGTGATTCTTTATTTACTTTAGTCAAGAAATATTTATTCATTCCATACCAAATTAAGATTGAATAATAAAATCAATCAGTTTCACAAAAAAAATATTGTAACAATGCCAACAAAAAGTTAATGCAGTCTTTGGTCATATTACCTGACGGTAAATATTATAATTAATGATTAATTAAATCACCCAAACTTTGGCACATTTGATGATTAGCAAGTATTGCCTTTTTATGAAGTTTTAATGCTCGTGTAGTCTTATTCAATGGTTATGGTGAACCAATGTTAACCACATCAATAGTTTTGTATTGTTGTACTGGATCGGCTAGGCCATACCAGATAAAATGTATATTTCAGCACATTTACCGACAGTATCAATAATGTTTGTTTGAAAGTAAATTAATAACAAGAAATGTTTGGGCTTAGTGGTTAAATTTTAGTCTGATCAATTCATTTTACTTTTATCATTATGTGTTATATCTTGTTATTTCTCAAGGTAGTTACTTTAAAAACTGTGACTAATGACTATATACATAACAGAACCTTAATAATAACACACAAGCATGTAAAAGTACAAAAAAAAACAAGTTATATCATACCTCATCATATCCCAAAGCCAGCAGCTGGTTCAGGGACTGTGGAAGCACGTTCAAATCTTTGTCTAATCCATTCCCCGAGGATGAACTGAATCCAGAGCTAACCCCAGAACTAACTGTGCTTGCCGCTGAGGATCCAGGGGGATCTGAGCTTCCGATATTAGCAAACGGAAGCAAGGAGTTGCGGATTTCGGCAAGCGCTTTCTGGTTGTACCCGGAGGAGCGCGTGGCCGTCTTGCCGGGCGCCGGCGAGTTCATGGCGCCCGCGCCCGAGCGCCTCACGGCTTACCCCACCCCTCCCATCACACGAGCCCACCCCACCATCCACATGGATCAGTTACCGTTCGCATTTGAAACTTGTTAACACATAAATGCCTCTTACAGTGATCAGTTTACTCTGATAGGTATTTCAATTATCAACACTTGTCTTCTAGTTCCACTTTTGGTTCAAAACAACATTGTTTACACTTTAACTTTATAAATTGGTGATGGATAACTCTGTAAACAAGAAAAATATTTTTACATTCAAGCTAAGCTGTGTCACATTTTACACTTTCTAGTTAGATGCTTTGGATTCATGTACTTGTTGCTTACTGTTTATTCTAGACCAAAACAACATATCACTTTACCATAGCAAACACATTATTTTCTTACTTTATTTGATGTAGATTTTATACACAAACGAAAAGATATTCAACATGAATCTATCATCATGACATGAGTTAAGGAATGCCAAAATTATGAGGCAGTTTAGTTTCAGATATTAAGCTCTCTGTACGCTACGTTTACAAACAAAATGTTACTAAAAATGATATACCTGATGTTGTCTTACTCGATTAAGTTCCAACTAGGAATCATAGGCGTCATAATCCCATAAAATAAAACTGATATTCGAAAGCTCTCACATTACCGATGACATCTTTCTTGCACACTACACGTTACGATTGAAAAAGTAAATATTTGAACTATATTTTATTGGGGATGGAATTTGCCGTTCTTTCTCTTGAATGTTGTAAATAAAAACCGAATTACGAAAACAAAGAACTCTGAAACACAGACATGCAAGTTGGCAAACCATACAAAGCAACCATTTTGAAGAATTACCACATTCTTTTGTATGTTCGGAAATGCGACGACGTTTACGATTGGTCAAAAATTTTAAATATCAAATAATTGATTACTCGATACGTTATTAGTTATAAGTTTTAATCTGCATAAATCGTATTAATTTTATCAGTTTATTTATTACTTGATAAATTAACAAATTGTGTCTCTATTTAAGATCATAAAAAAAATATAGACGGTGCTTACTGACCCATTTTAACCACTTGACTGGTTGTCTTGTCCTAATAAAATGACAGCAAATTTTTTAGCTTGTGTGGCTAACTGCTGCCCACTTCCCTGTCCTACAAGGCTGAGTGTAAATGCGCCATAACGCCGTAAGCACTGGAAGCATTTTTCGGACTGGGCCTTCTTTAGTCTATACCTAGCTGTCATATTGACAGTTTGAACTTTGGCAATGTCCTGAGTCCTCAAAAATTGACACAATTTTATTGCTGAAAACCTATGTCTATGCTGAAAATCGATTTTTACGCAGAATATTTGTGGATTTTTAGCAGTTACAGCACAAGTGGCACGAATTTTACTATAATAGCACTTTAAGAAGACTGTTAAATAATTAAAGCGAGTTCTAGTCCCGAAACAAGTCTGAAAATGCGTAAAAGTAAAGTTTTGATATTTTTAATTTTTTTACCTTATTTTGTTGCTCCTGAAAATGGTTTCGTCTACGATTATAATCCAAGTAATTTCATAGAACGTATAGAAGAAATGGATGGGAACTTCGTTATGTTTTTCGCACCTTGGTAAGTTCGTTTTCGCTAAAAACAAAACTTGTCGGCGTCGTGTATTGTTCATGAGGTGATAACGAAGTTTGTTAATATAGGTGTCGGCATTGCACTAACTTCCATCCAATTTGGCAGGAGCTTGGCAAATTGGTTAACACAAAAGACTCGAAATTTGCTATAGCACAGGTTGATTGTACACAACATTTCAAACTGTGCCAAGAAAATGACATCACAGGTAAATTTTCACATCATTTTATATAAGTATTAGGAAATTTGTGAACATGAAATAAAATTGAACTCATTGTTCTAGGATATCCAACTCTATTATATTTCCATAAAAATACATTTATACCAGTAGTGTATAAGGGAACACGAGATTTGCCTTCTTTAACAATATTCCTAAGTGAGGTTTTTATAATGAAATCAGAGGTATGTTTGGTGTCTATTTTTTTTTTAGTTTATTTTTTATGTCTACCATCTGTGCAAATTATAGTGCTACTGTTTTTATAATCACAACTTTAAAATACTTACCATAATAATTTATGGAAACAAATCCTTGTAATAATTTTCAAATCAACCTTTTTTAATTTTAAACTGACTGATTATTGAGCAATTTATATTTATTTTAGAAAACTAAGACTGCAAAAGACACAAATGAGGTAAAAATATACAGTGGCATGGCCTACCTTGATGACCACAATATTGAAAAGTTTATATCTGATGGGCAACATTTCATAATGTTTTATGCACCTTGGTGCAAAGCTTCACAGGTAATATTTGCTGTTATTTGTATTTTGTGTTATTAGCCTTTATCTTTTTTAGTATTTTACTATAACTTGGTTAATTTACTGACTGTAAATTCAGTTAACAATTGTGTTTTGGGAGTAGTTGGTAGTACCTTGATTTCAAATTCTAATTTTATGTACAATATCATAATTTTAAATGCTATATTTGCATTTACTTTTATATCAAAGATAATGTTTTCTTCAAAATTATCATAATCTAATAAAGATTTTAAAAAAATATACAATAAGTAGACTTAATGCATGGACATTACTAGCAATGTATATGCAAAAGAATATCATACAATAGGTAGACTTAATGCCATGAGACATTACATTACTAGTAATGTAAATGCAAAAGAATATAATAGCATTTAGGCTGTTTTGTAAACTTTTGCAGTAATATTTATTTGGGATTATGAATATCTTACATGTTAATAGAACAGTACTTACAGACAATTTGTAGGTCACTTAATAGAGTAGTACCCTTGCTGGTGATAGGTGTAATTACCTTACACCAGAAGCAGTAAATATTTTTTCAAATGAATTACTAACATCTCCATATTACAGAAACTTGCACCAGTGTGGGCTGAACTGGCTGTGCAATATGCCCACAATGAGTACATACAGATAGGAAAAGTAAACTGCATGGAAAATGAGATGACCTGTAAAAATTTTGATATCAAACTATACCCATATCTTTTATGGGTAGTTAATGGCAGAATAGTAAGTTTTAATCATACCTATGTAACAAAATTTTTAAGTCCTATTTGTATCTCATTATTTCCATTCGAAAACACAGACCTTTAAACATGTATAAAGTATTGTTATTGTAATCAGCAAATTAGACACATTCAACATATATTCGCAATATTTATTATTTTAATTTAAACTAGCTATCAAAAAAGGTTATTTTTTATAAAATAAATGACAGCTGCATTAAGCAATTTTGGTGATTGTTTGCAGTATTATTGTCTTTTACTTTATACTATTAGCACAGCTGTATGTATCCTTTACTTCCAGATGGGTGTAGCTGATGCAAATACCTTGGAAAACCTTAAGACATTTGTGGAAAAGATGGTGCTTGCAGAAAACCATGATCCTGAAAAGTTTATGAAGAAAAAGAAGGCTCTGCCTGTTGCAAGGATATCAGAGGAAACATTTGAAACTTTCTTAGAAAAGGACTTGGTTTTCATCAACTATTTTGCACCATGGTAAAAAAACTGAATGCTTCACTGGTAGCAGTAGGTAATCTTTTAACTTATTATACAAGTAATACTTTCATATATGACATTATTTTCAGGTGTGCCCACTGCATGCAACTGGGCCCACTGTGGTTGAAACTTGGTGAGAAATTTCAAAATGAAAGTCGTGTAATTATAGCTGATGTGGACTGTGTACGGTCCAAACCTATATGCGAGACAGAAAAGGTAAACATTTTAAACAAACGGGATTTATGATTTTATATGCGTAAAGACATGATTAAATTATTTTTTCTTATAGATAAATGGTCTCCCAACATTAATATTGTACAAACGCAAAAAGATTGTGAATGTGGAGCATGGAAGCCGGCCACTAGAAAGTTTAATTTCCTTAGTCAATGAACAACTTCAGGATTCAAGTGAAACTGAAGAAATTGTGCCTAGTGAAGAAAACAGTAAGAATCAAAGTGAAGAAACAAAGCAAACCAAAGATGAACTGTAAAATAAGTAGAAAATAAATAAATTGTCAAAAAATAAAGAACTAATTATTTATATTCCTGTAAGTAAGGCATGGTAAAAAGTTTAGTGTATTCCAACATGCTTTGCATTCTGATGTGCGCACAGAAGACATCTAGAGCGCACATTGCGTGGAATCTACTTTCACGCCTCGCTTCGACGTTTGGTAAGAGCGACCTGTTTATACGCCGGCTCGTATTTTTTATCTCACGTACCTAACCAATGCGTGCACCTAACCTAATAAGAAAAATTATAATAACTATCTGTTATGAGTTCCATTCGTTGTAATAAAAATTTATGAACAAAAAAAGTGTGAGAAAAAAAAGGATCAAGAGTGATTATTATGAATACAAAATGGTAGTAAAACAAAAAACAGGAACAAAATTTTTATGTGAGCCAATATAGACCCGCGGCGCGGGCGCACACTTACAGATTGTTTCCAGCTTTAAAACTACATATAATCTGGCTTCTAAAATGATGATTGGGAATTGTAAAAAAACTTTCTTAGAAACCTTCTATAGTTTTATTAGTATGCTAGTTCAAGGAAGCAATCTTACAACTAGTATATAATTAAAGCTTACAAAAATATAACAGCAAGCCATTTTAGATGAGAACATGCATTTAAATAACCAATCACGATGTTAGATAAGTGCACATACTGAGGTAATATTAGTGACAAAATTATTTTATTTCCACATAGGCTAATTTAAGTTCCAAGTCAAAAGCAAACTATTAACTTAAAAATGTTTCTTTTGCACCGTCTGCAATTGGAAGTAAGCTCCATCAGCTTGAGTTGCCTGCCTGTTTATCAGCTTGTGGCGATCTCGGGATACAATTTCTTCTAACACCTCCCCGTCACCTTTTATTAACCTGGAAACAAGACACAACTGAGAGGCAAAGATGAAACAGATAATTATTTAAATTAACACAGTAAAATAAGACATCAGTAACAATCATACAGGTAGGAACAAAGAAAATATTATGATTCAGTCAACATATTTACTTAGATGCGATAATTATTTTCAAATTAATTAACAAGGTATTTTCAACTTAATATGTGTAACCATTGCACTCGTAGTGACATAATATGTTATATTGCATTAGGAAATAAGAATAATAGGATAACCTGTATCTCCCACTCTCTTCATCCAAAACTTTTCTAACAACACTCTGCCTCTTCTCCCACTCTTCTTTAGTCATAGGTGCCATAGCCTTTGATTTCTCCATTAATTCTGTAAAATATTATGCAAATATTATATAATTAATACTCAGGCATAGTATGTGCTAAGTTTATTAACTGAGTTTATGTTTTGTATAAACATAACATTCGTTACACCGCATAAACTGATTAAGTACATAAACAACAAATTAAGACAACATTTAAATGAAGTTTTACCCAGAGGTATGTCGGCTGAATTGTTATCTTTTTCCTTGTCGTCGCCATCTCGGCTTAAACTTTCACTAGTGGTTCTTCTCTTCTTCTTTAACTTCCTTTTTTCTTCTTTCAATTTCTTTTTCAAAACTTTCTCGGTCTTTTTTTGTTCCTTTTTTAACCTTTTCTTAAGTTTCCTTAGCTTTTTCTTCTCACGCGAAGAGTCTGAACTACTGGAGCTAGCTTCCGAAGATGATCTTCTCTTTTTAGATTTCTTTTTATCCATTTTAACAAAATAATTCAAAACAATTTCTTTTTCAAGCTTTTTTTCGTGGACACGGAAAAAAAATCGTGATTACGAAACGTCACATTGACAGTACTGACCAAGGAACATTACTACTAGCTACTAGACATATATTAATCTGTGGTACTGACATCAAAAACGACTTCGTTCTGAAATCAAATAAAACAAGCATGTTCAGGTGAACCTTTACGGCCACGTCCATGATGGCCACCACCTTAGAGCATTCAACCAACAGGAGACGACAAGCTCGCTAATTTCTATGAGAAAAAGTCTGTCATTTCTTGCGGGGGGAAGGGAATAACGCACACATAGGGAATTAACACTAACGCATTTTCAATGACGTTGCTACGCTCGCACACAACAAAAATTATCTAACACTAGCTTAAACTAGACGCACACAAATATATTCACACACAAGGGCAACTTATCCATGCACGAGTGTGACGTCAGTTTTAAATAAACGAAGATAGTGCTTAACACTATCGATAAATTTTATCGATGAGTTCTGCCAGTATTATGATAAGGTTTTATTCAATTCAGACTCTTTATTATGTGTAAGATAGAAACTTTATGTAGAGGCGACTACAGGAGAACCGCCATAAGAAGACGGGCAGCAGCGTCTCCTCTCCACCATTGTCCAAACTGCGATCGCCAACCCGCCTGCCAAGCGTGGCGATTATGGCAAAATCCTCCTTTTGGTGAGGCCTGTGTCCAGCAGTGGACTGATATAGGCTGGTAGTGGTGATGATAGAAACTTTCCTTTTGGCTGTCATTAAGATCTACAAGGTTATTTATAAATATACGTCAGTATGGTAGAGTTTAAGGATTGGACTATACCCAGCCGAAAAACCGGACCGGGTAAGTACGGTTTCAATCCATCGCAAGCAATATAAGTTCGTCGTGAACGAATTTTAGCTGATTCTAACAGATTCCGGCTGGTTAAAGTCCAAGCCTAAAACTGCAAGAAATACCTGCAAAATTTGATTTTCAGGTGTATTGTCATAATTATAATCAAAAAATACTGGGCTATAACCCGCAAAAATCGTAAATATAATTGAAGGTAAAGTTAGAAGGTTGAATTTTGTAAAGTAGGATTTGCAAGATTGGGTGTTAACTATTTTAGCTGTATTCGCGCTGTATACTATTTCGAAAAGTGCGTAGGTAAGGTAGTTATATATCGTTGTGGATATGATTCATCTAGCCCCTCCCTCGTGGAGTAAAGGCATTCTCCAGATCGATAGATAAAGATAATTAAAAGACCTGTAAATTGAATATCAATCTTGCTTTTTCCACATCTGGTTGGCCCAAATCCCGGTTCAGGCAGAAGACTTTCTAAAATTACAAATATTTTCATCTCTTAAATCGAAATCATGAAATTAGTCTAGAGAAATCATGAAATAAGAATATCATAATACCAATTTTTCTGCTTGCTTAGAAAGACAAAGTTGTAAATGAATTCATATATTATTGGCCTGGGTCTGTCTATGGTGGTGACTGGAGATGGTTGGCTCGGAAACTTTATAATATAATATAATATAAGGAATAAAGGATTGATTTCTATGACTTAATCAGTAATTGAGAAGGTGGTGAATAATAATGAATAAAAAACATTATCCGAAAAATTATCAAATCCGCAAGAATCCGTTCAAAACATGACGCTATTGCTGAAGCGATGGATTGAAACCGTACTTACCCGGACCGGTTTCCAAATGGGTATAGTCCGAGCCTTAACATACGCTTAAATAATAAATAATCTGTTAACTTTTAGCAACAAGCAAAATGTCTAAGTACAAAACACATGTTTCTCTAGAGTTTAAGATAAATGATAAGATATTTTAGGTGCCTCAAAGATTTTGTCGTAACCTTTTTTAATGTTATATTTTCGCAAAAACAATGAAAATTAATATTTAGTGGCATCTTAATATGGACACATTATAATAACGCCTATTGTTATATAAATAACACGGATCTTACAGTAAAGCAACCAAATTAAACAAAATTTATAACACCATACAGTTTTTATTGTATGTGTAAAAAAATAACAACAAAAATGCTTGTAACCTGAGCCTTAACATCATTTTTGTGTTAAATAAATTCATATAAACAATAAAACCTCATTCACCCGTTTATTTTCCTAACGGGTGGGTTTATTGGGAATGTTCCGAATATATTCCCATTTTTGAAATACATTCGGGTGGAATGCCAACTCTAGGTGACCTAAAGGTCAAGTGGTTAAATCGATATCGATATTTTGTTTTTGTGCAATCCCATCACCAATTTTGCTGCAGGGTGGCCAGCGTATATCAATAAAAATCTAAAATTTTCAGAATAAGGTAAAGTTCGCAAATATATTATATTATTGAAGTAGACCGATTAAATGCAAATATTTATAGTATTGACTATTGATACTTTAAAAGTAAGTATTAAGTCCAAAAAAATTGCGCAAAACTTAAACAAGAATCATAATTTGTTAACTGTGATATATCATTAATTCAATAATCATCTATTGTAATTAATATTATTAACAATATCAAACGTGAAATACCAGTGTGATGTTAAAGTTGGGTACTTCAGTATAAAAAAATACGCTAAATAGGATTTTTTACCTTCAACTGGTATCACTTTTTGATTGACAAATTTTATGAGGTTTTTGCAATTTTAAGGCATTATTTGCTAATATTGAAACTCAATAATACTTATAGATGAAAATTTACGCTGTCCTTTAGTTGGTTGAATGCTCTAAGGGCCTTAGAGCATTCAACCAACAGGAGACGCCATTGACAGGCATTCCCCTCTGCCACAAGTCTATGACCGTCGATCACGGAGGTTATATAAAACTATTTGCAGCGCGTTCCGCCATCATTGGCAAATCACGGTGAGCGTGGAAGGACAGCAGCTAAAAATGCCAAATTACGCCGTGTGCTCGTGTTAAAAAAGATCAGAAACATTTTATGTGCTAATGGGCAACGTAAATTTTCATCTATAAGTATTATTGAGTCTCGATATTAGCAAATAATGCCTTAAAATTGCAAAAACCTTATAAAATTCGTCAATCAAAAAGTGATACCAGTAAAAAGAAAAAAATCCTATTAAGCGTAATTTTTTATACTGAAGTATCCAAAATTGAAATCACACTGGTATTTCACGTTTAATATTTTTAATAATATTAATTACAATAGATTCTTATTGAATTAATATTATATATCACAGTTAACAAATTATGATTCTTGTTTAAGTTTTGCGCGTTTTATTGGACATAATAATTACCTAGTTTTAAAAGTATCAATACTATAAATATTTGCATATAATCGGTCTAGTTCAATAATATAATATATTTGCGAACTTCACTTTATTGTGATAATTTGAGATTTTTACTGATACCTACGCTGGCCACCCTGCAGCAAAGTTGGTGATGGGATAGCACAAAAACAAAATATCGATATCGAATTAACCACTTGACCTTTAGGTCACCTAGATTCCACTTGGGCGTATTTCCAAAATGGGAATATATTCGGTAACATTCACAATGAACCCACCCGTTAGGAAAATAAACGGGTGGATTCAATTTTATTGTTTATATGAATTTATACTATAACACAAAAATAATATTAAGACTTAGGTTACAAGCGTTTTTGTTGTTATTTATTTACACATTCAAAAAAAAAACAGTATGCTGTTATAAATTTTGTTTAATTTGGTTGCTTTACTGTAAGATTAGGGATCTTCTTTATATTACAATAGGCATTATTATAATGTGTCCATATTAAGATGTCAGTAAATATTAATTTTCATTATTTTTGCGAAAATATAACATTACAAAGGGTGACGACAAAATCTTCGAGGCACCTTAAATATCTTATCATTAATCTTAGGCTCGGTCTATACCCAGTCAGAAACCGGACCGGGTTAACGCGGATTCAATCCATCGCTTAAGCAATAAGGTCGTTTTTTGAACGGATTCTTGCGGATGCTAACGGATTCCGGCAGCGTATAGACCGAACCTTAAACTCTAGAGAAACGTGTGTTTTGTAACAGATTATTTATTATTTAAGCGTATTTTATGGCTCCGACTATAACCATTCGGAAACCGGTCCGGGTAAGTACGGTTTTAACCATCGCTTAAACAATAGGGTCGTGTTTTGAACGGATTCTCGCGGATTTGATAATGTTTCGGATAACGATTTTTATTAATTATTATTTACCACCTTCTCAATTACTAATTAAGTCATAAAACTGAATCCATTCCAAAGAAACATAACTTTATATTATAAAGTATCCGAGCCAACCATCTCCAGTCACCACCACAGACAGACCCAGACCAATAATATCTAAAAATAGGTATTATGTTTTTCTTATTTCATGATAGCACTAATATTTGTTAACTTTTTCTTATGCAAAAAGAAAATGTTTTTCCTTTGTCCTTTACAAAATTCAACCTTCTAACTTTCCCTCAATTATATTTACGATTTTTGCGGGTTATAGCCCAGTATTTTTTTATAATAATTTAAGACAATTCACCTGAAAACCAAATTATACAGGTATTTCTTGCAGTTTTAGTCTTGGACTTTAACCAGCCGAAATCTGTTAGAATCCGCTAGAATTCGTTCAAAAACGACCTTATTGCTTAAGCGATGGATTGAAACCGTACTTACCCGGATTTCCGGCTGGGTATAGTTCGGGCCTTAGACTCAACCATACTTACGTTTATTAATAAATAACCCTGTAGATGTTAATGAAAGCCAAAAGTCATGTTTCTATCTTACACATAATAAAGAGTCTGAATTGAATAAAACCTTATCATAATACTGACAGAACTCATCGATAAATTTTATCGATAGTGTTAAGCACTATCTTCGTTTATTTAAAACTGACGTCACACTCGTGCATGGATAAGTTGTCCTTGTGTGTGAATATATTTGTGTGCGTCTAGTTTAAGCTAGTGTTAGATATTTTTTGTTGTTTGCGAGCGTAGCAATGACATCCAAAATGCGTTAGTGTTAATTTACTATGTGTGCGTTACTCCCTGCCCCCCGCAAGAAATGACAGACTTTTTCGCATAGAAATTAGCGAGCTTGTCGTCTCCTGTTGGTTGAATGCTCTAAGCTAAGGCCACCACAGTCCACAGGCCACTATCGCCGTTCCGAAATAAAGTTTGATTTGAATTTTAATATTCGTGCGTGTGGACTTTGTGTAGATGCCGCCGCGCAAGAAGCGCAATCGCATCCATGAAACTAGTGTTCACTATATTTGGAAGAATTTCAAGCACTCTAAAATCGATTCTAGCTCAAATCCGACTAAGGGTGCTTGTATAAAGAAACAACTTACCGGCACGGACAAATCTGTGCGGGTCAAGGATAAGCAAGTCACTTAAATCGATCGAAAGTTAATACAAATGAACATTGGCTTTTCGGTCGAAGTAAGTGACGTTCCGTCCGTCCGTACCTATAAAAAACAGGCTTGGTCTATACCCAGCCGGAAACCGGACCGGGTTAACGCGGATTCAATCCATCGCTTAAGCAATAAGTGTTTTTTGAACATATTGTTGCGTTGCGTTTACTGAATCCGTTAGCATCCTAACGGATTCAGGCAGCGTATAGACCGTGCCTGACAATCGAGAAATCGCAGCATTAGGCATGAGGATGAGGAGTGAGCATATGACATGGCTCATAATTTCTTGGGAGTGTGGTGGTTGGTGGTGAGTGAGTGACACACAGGACAATAGGACAGAGCGAGTGACCAGTTTTCATACTCGCGCTGGCAACGTTCTTGCCTTGTACAACAAGAAAGGCTGAGTGTAAATGTGGCTTAAAAAATCACCCTAATGACAGGCATGGTTTATAAACAAAGTGATTACTTGAACAGTGGTATCGTTTTTACCACAGATTGTAAAGATTCTAAACATAACCTAAAACTCCGAAGCTGCATTGAAAAATTGGTAAATGGTATTCGGTTAATTACCAGGAACTTCAGTGATAAACTTCAATTTTTTTTATCAGATTAATAATTTAATCTACAATGACTGAGGAAATACAAAAGAAACTGCAAAAAGAGTTAGAGATTTTCAACGGTGTTCAAAAAGAATATCATAAGGCTGTAGCTCAAAAACAACAGCTAGATAGTCAATTGAATGAAAATAAAGCTGTAAAAGAAGAGCTATCGTTACTTAAAAAGGATGCTGAAGTGTACAAGCTAATCGGACCAGTCTTGGTGAAACAAGATTTAGATGAAGCCAGACAAAATGTCTCGAAACGTATGGAGTACATTAACAAGGAAATCAAAAGAACAGATGATCACATTTCGGCACTAGAAAACAAACAAGAGGCATTACAAGAAAACCTCAATAAGTTAAGAAATGATCTTGGAAAGTTAAAGATCAAAGCTTAATTAAGATGATCAGAAAATGCTACCTAATGCTACAATAATATGAATACATGAATATTGTTTTCTTACAACTATTATTATATATTTAACTAATTAAAATTGTTTCGCTTATAAAACAACTTTTTATAAATTTTCAGGGATTTTTCCTGTTGTAAACCTCAAGATGAGACTGAGTAAAAATTACATTTCTTTTATGTATTCTTTCCCTAAGCTATCATCAATACTATCATTTTAAAGAAGTGATCTACAGTTATATATTTTAATAAATATTCAACCAAAATGATAAAACAAATAAGATATTGATCACAGTTAGTAGCTAAAATCTAGATTCATACTCATAGCAAAGATTTAACCGTTTCGATATTACCTACTACAGTTTAAAATAAATCCCCCACTTAACATGCTTATTTTGTACCACTTAGATGGACATAATTTTAGATTACAGATTATTATTTTTTAGGTATTTCCTTATAATAGAGAGTGATTCAATTCTACAACGCCTACTAAACATTGTCAACAATCAGTATACTTATGTTAGAGCCTAGTGTAACATGGGAAATCATTTTAAATACTTTTTTATTTTTGTTAATCAATGTCTATTTTTATTTGGTGTAGGTACACCAAACAACTACTTAAATGTAACAAGTACATAATAAGAAACAAAATCTTTCAGCCAAACAAGTACCTAGACCTGTATGTAGGTAATTACAAAATAATCAATCATTGAATTACGCAAATAATAATAAAATAGTATACTTATAAATAATATTTTCTTAGATTTCACATTCTTTTTCCATGACTTCTCCTGTTTATCTATTTATCGTGATCCTGGGATACCCAAACCACACACACAACAGTCACATGATGCAGCACGCAAATTAAACCTACATCTTGGTGTCAAAAATATATTTGTTTAAGCCCATAGAAATATTTCTTTGTTAAATTATTAATCCATATTTTCATCAAAGCTGTCGGCCAGAGCCGCCTAATATTTTACTATGATTTTTCTTAATGAATTCGGTAGCCAAGGCCAGCTTTGGAGTGTCTGGGCATTTAGGGTTCGACAGATCTCTGCTATAGACCAACAGATGGCTTCTCGAATCGAAACCTCATTAGCCGCGTCCACACCGGGCACATGGGCTCGCGCGGCAGCCTCGATGGAGTGGCTCGCAAGGCAACATCGCCATGCACCTCGGAAACACGGAGGCGAGCCTTGCGAGGCAGGCCGATCCATCATAAGTTCCCGAGCATCCAAAATGGACATAACAGCTCCAACTTGACTTGCGGAAATAGCGCTCGCGAGCCAAAACGACCATCGACATCGACCACACTGCTGAGCAAGGCACGTTTGAGCGCGTCCCGTTTGCCAACAGCCACGACTCACTCCGAGGTACGCTCAGCTGAGGCAACCTGCACCCGAATAACCCCGAGGCACCGATCGGCTTGCGAGGCTGCCGCGCGAGCGAGTGAACGATCCTATAGACCAGTCTGGTAAGAAGAGAGGTAAATATACCTGTCTGTCCCTCGGGAAACTTCTTAATCCGAGTGCCTTGTGGACCGTTCCCCAAGCTGAGGACAGTACCAGTACAGGGACGCCCTTATTGGGTTTACCGCCCGATTTATTTATTATTAACTAGCTGACCCGGCAAACTTCGTACCGCCTAACAGTATTTTTTTTCGTCAGCTTTTCCAATGTTTTTATTATTTATTCTGCTATTCGAAGCGGAGACAAATCCAACAATTTATAAACCATGAAAATTGGTCCGACGTTCTCGAGTTAGTGTTGGAGCAAACACGACTTTGTTTTATATATTAAGATTTAGTTCTGTGTATTTTTTGTTTTTTATGAGTAAATAAATATGCGCCAGATAGATTTAGTCTTGGATTCCGTAAGTTTATTATAGTATTTTACCGAAGACTTCCTATTGTTCCTAAATTGACCCAAGAATCAAACCTAGACCTTGCGTTTAATTTAAAGCGCCACTATTGAATTTCACGGCCTTATTCTCAAGTTTTTCATTCTTGCAAGATGGTTGTATTACTTTTAATGGTGTTTCAAAAATACTTATCTGCCACGGCTGCAATGGGGAAAGTATTCCTTAGAGACTGATAGATTTGAATAAAATTTTGGAAAAAAAATTTTAGGATAGCTCCCATACATGTAACGTGGAAATGTTTTTTTTTTCATCGTCTACCCCATCGTTTGGGGTACCTATCGTTGAATAGGTCCTTTAAAATACTAAGACTATTTTTCAATTTAGGGATCCGTTTGCGAAATATTAAACTTTAAAGTGCCAATTTTGCTCGAGTAGGGCGTCCCCTCTAAAAGCTAAACTATTGGATTGAAAAATCTGAAAAATTGAATATTATAGTGGTTTAAATGAATGAATCATAAGATAAATCAGTTAGTTTTAGAGAACCTAGGTAATAGTCGCATTCAACTTAGTCGTTCAAAAATTCCTTATAGAGTAAACATTAAGTAGATAATTACTGAAATATATTGTGGTAACGACGAGCAACTACGGAACCCTTTACTGCGCGTGGCACGACACGCACTTGGCCGGTTTTTTGTTAATTAATTGGTACCAATGTCTATATAGGTACCTACCTACTAACCAACCAACATATATAGCTAAAGTAGGTATATTGCCTGATCAGTGGTTAAAGTAACAAATTATTACGTAAAAACGTATAAAATTGTTAAAACAGAGCTTTATTATAACGCGATAGATAGATGATACCAATACTGTAACTACTTAGTATAAATACAGTTTCTAGAACTAGTTCGGACTACCTATTTTACTGAAATACCTATGTTGCTAAGTCGGGAATTCGGCATTCTTGATTGACCGTCGGGTGACACGTCACGGGAGCCCGATGAATAATTGAGTTCGTAGCGCGCATGCGCGGAAATCGCTGCTCCGAGCTGAGCCCCGCCAGCAAAGCTTTACTCCAAACTGATGTTATTTATTCGTGTTAGTTGAGTAAACAAGTAAGATGAGAGTAAATTCGTATTAATTTTGAATCGTTTTTACGATGTGTGCGTTGTAATTGTTTGTGTTGGTCGGGTGTGGAGTTGAGTGCGCACGATGCAAGCGGGGGGGCCGGACAGCGCGGCGGTGTCGGAGGCGCCGAGCAGCGGGAGCGAGGACTCAGACTGCGAGCCGGTGCCGGAGCCCGACGCTGACGCCGCGCTCACCGAGGAGTGGGCGCGCGAGCTGCTGGCCGGCGCGGGCGTGGTCGGCGCTAATGAGGTTGCTATTACTTATTTAATAGGAATTTAATTTTGCACTGAGAATTGAGACTCACACCTTTAAAATAAAATCGGTCTATTTTTACAAATATTTTTATTTGATTTGCTTTTCCTAGCTTACTCAGATCAACTGAGTTAAAAATCCGGCTAAATGTTACTCGGACGCGCGCACTGAGCGTTCTGTACCTAATAAGTACCTACCGCATTTTTATTAATTTGATTCGAGGTTTTTGTTCGACCCTAACTCACTATTGACCGAGTTTTATGATTTAATTTTTGTTAAATAATAAAAATCGGTTTTATTATTTATATTATTTATCGGTTAAATATTACCAGACAGATAAGTATAGGTAATTTGTCATTATCATAGTTACGACGTGACAGTACCTACACAAATTAAGTATAGCGGCGCGGTTTTTTCTATATTTTGTGGTATCTAGGTACTAACGAAAGAAAATAATAATTCTGTAGCACTTTATCTACTTACGTTCTATCTCCTGCAACCCTATTATGCAACCCTATTCGATTACGAATGATATTAAAAATCGACTGTTTCATAAAACTAATACACTATTGTTAGACCCGTCACAAAAATTTACAGTTACATTTTAATAACTCTAATAAAAAAGGGTTATCACACCGTTAGTGATTATATAAATGATAAAATTGTGTGGATTTAAAACTGCTTAGCTCACAACAAATCTTGTAAAATATTTATTTATTTTTAAAATAGGCTGACTGAATAGTGACCGAGTTTCTTGCGCTGCTTCTTCTCGGCACTAGCCCACAAAAGTCCCGAAGCAGTGGTAGGGGAAAAAATATTGGGACATGTAAAAGTGCCTTTTATGGCCAATTTACAGAAATAAATTATTTTGATTTTGAATAATCGCAACTGTGTTTTTACATCGCCTAATAAGCATTATTGAGGGTTATTCATTGAGCTGGTGCTCGAGAGCCAAAAAAGCAGGTACAACAACGCCTAATTTCTGGCGTAGGCAATATTTCCTTGGTTTCTTCAGAGTATCATTTTTGCAGGTCCGTGTGGAATCTCGCGCCGGTGTTGCTGGAGCACTTAGCAGGGTGCTTGCCGTCACGGTCCGCTACGAAAGCAACGGCGAGCGCCGGGCGCTGCCCCTCGTCGTCAAACTGCCGCCACGAGACCCCTTCGGTAGACTCTTCGTGGCCGAGGCCCAGTTCGACACTAGAGAGATTCTCTTCTATACTGAGCTAGCGCCCGCATTGGACAAATTGGCTGAAGAAGCGTTGGGGCCTGGTGCTGGGCTACCCATTCCGAAGTGCATTAAGGCTCGGTTACCAGGTACAAAAATACAAATCATTATTATGTTAGCCCTATTCTATTGCCGCATTTACACTTAACACGAGTGTTAGGCTACTTGCGCTGCCAGTCGTCATGCCGCTGATTTGCCCTGTGCTCCATAGTATAGTCATAAAAACATAACCCTCGTTTGGCAGTCGGGTAAAAAACATAGTACATACCTCCTATACTGCTATGTATAATGTATATCGCAACGCATATCGCATTGAGTAGACGTCCAGTCATTGACATTCAGATATATTTTTACTTAACCTACAAGGTCGTTATAATAAAACGAATAGGTAGACTGCAGCTCGAAATGTTTTTGTTAGTATCTACTTACTTCACATTAATACGAGGAGGTAATTATAAAGTTATATGCTGCAGACTGCTGATTTATTATTCCTAATTCCTGACTCGAGTCACTTAACACCTATTTTAATAGGGCTACTCTGCTCTCTCCCGTTCCGTACGTACCTACTACTACGGCTGACGCCAGACGTACCTACTAAATTCTCGGCTCTTGACCTGAATTTGTAACTTTTATGAAGATGTTTTAAAAGCTAGATCTAAATTATTTTACAACATTGATCATAAACCTGAAATTTTGTCTCCTACTCATGTTTACTTCAACATTTTCAGATGAAATTGGGGGAGACAGCGAACTCGTTTTAGAAGATGTGACAGCAGTCGGCTTCGAATCTGCAGACTTTGCTGAAGGTTTGACAGAAGAGCGAGCGAGGGCAGCGCTACACGCTGCAGCTCGTCTACACGCTCTTTCTCTTGCACTGCGAGAGAGGGAGGGGCCTTTAGACCAGAGATTTGATTTTCTGTTTCCATGCGAGAGAGCAGCTGCTGGGTACTTACGTCTCGTACGAAGAGGTCTGCCCCAGCTAGAAGCTTTTCTTAGGGGACGAACTGACTGCGTAGAAGAAGCGGCAGCCGTTTCCGCCTTAGTCGCACGAGCTCCGTCTTTACTCGGAACACTTTTAAGACCAGCAGAACCGGCGCCGTTGGCTCATGCCGATTTCTGGAGTGGGAACCTCCTGTTTCGTGAAAGAGATGGAATCAGTGAATGTATAGCTCTAGATTGGCAAATGGTTTCATTGGGAAGGCCTATGGACGATGTGGCACTGCTGTTGCTATCGTCCTTAACGCCGGAACTGAGAAGAGCCGTAGGAGATTCTTTGATAGACGAATACGGAGAGCAATTGGAGATCGAATGTGGGAGGTTGGGAGCGGCAGCGGCGGGCGCGGTGGTGCGGCGCGGGCTGCGGCCCGACTGGGCGCGCGCGGCGCTGCGGGCGCTGCTGCTGTGCGCCGGCAGCGTGGACGTCGCGCTCGGGGAGCCGCGGGCTGAGAGGCGCTTGCTGGAAGCTGTCCGGGACCTGCACGGGCAGGGTGTCCTCGCTCTGAAACCAGATACGGACCCTTGTTCAGTTTGAAAATGTGTGCTTATGGTTGGCAGTTTTTCAGCATGCTCCCATGAGCTGAATATTCGATAATTATAGTTAATCATTATTATAAAATGCAGTCCAGTTACGTATTGTTGCGTACGTATGTAGTGTTATTAGTTTCCGAATATTTTAGGCACAAAAAACTTTTAGCCATGTGTTGATTATTCGTCTTTATTAACAACGATTGGATTCGTCGACGGAGACGCCCGCTCCGTGTTGAGAAGCGGTGTGAAGCCTAATCAAAGACTGAATTTACGGTATAACCATATTGTGCATTCTATGCGCGTGTGTATACCTAACGTAGGTGTATAATTGCTCATCGTATCAAAGGCTAAGATTCATTGCGGTCTATTGACTATAATTTAAATTAATAAAATTAAATGATTAATGACATCAGAAAGTTTTTTATTTCCTACAAACTGTAAAGGGGTAGTATGATAGATACCTAAGTGTGGTAACACGAGGTGACTTCAGAAGTATCCTAAGTCCTAACATTACCTATAATTTTAACAATATTTTATACAATGGTGTTCATCAACACAAGTTCAACAAACAACAAAAACTATAACTTTAAATTTTCGCGCTCGTCGTTATGTACTCTACAAAATGATTTTGAACTCTATTACTTTCAATTTTATGTTAATTTTATCGATACCTTCCCAGCTGGGCAATTCAAAGCAAATAAAGCAATGAATGCATTTGTTACTAAGGGACTAAGTTAACGAGACGGTAACGGGAGGTATTTGTAAAATTATTTGATTATTGTAAGATACATTTGCACACCGGTACATTTCCCGGTAGAATATTATTGAGACTGACTTTTATACTAAATATCTGTATTACCTTACATTTTATTCTGCAAATAAAGATTTTGACTTTGACTTTGAATACCCTAGTCATAGTAGAATTTCTACTATGCCCTAGTCCCGGAGTCCGGACTAGCAAATGCACTGCCCCCCTAGCATGACCATCAAAACACGATATGATATGGATGTATAGCGATTTATGGACACCCAACTGTCAAAATATGAACTTTTATCGAAACCGTGACGTCAACGCTACGGACATGCTCGCTGTTTAAAAAAAAAGTTCAAGATGGCGGCTATGCATATAATGCATATCATAATTATTTTGACTAAGGTTAAACCACTGTATTAACGTCCATAAATCAGTGGTTTATCCTTAGTACCGGACTACTGAATAAGACAGTATGTATGAGGGCTAATGAGGGAAGTTAAACTGGGTGCCTGCCTAGTACGAGTTGCATAAAACAACCAAGTCACTTAAGTCGATCGAAACGTAATACAAATTAACATAGAGTTTTCGAAAAAAGTAAGTGAAGCTACCATTTTGTCGCACCTCGCACTAGGCATTTATTCATTTGTGCACTCTACAGCTAGCCCTGTGGCTAGCCCTCTGGCCTCTGGCTGGAAATGCTGAAATATAGCATCTTGTGGTCTGTTCACTCCTTAGAGCATTCAGTTGGTAGAATGCTCTAAGGTTCACTCGCACAGTTATTTGTTTCTGAACGTTTTATAGTTTCAAAACTCAAAGTTCAAAGTATGTTTCAGAACGAAAATTGTAAATGTCACAACTGTCAAAAGTTGACCTCCGTTCGTGTATTCATAAATATTTTGGCAATGATCGTTTTCTCGATAAATTGATCGTTTTGCACCGATTTTGTAGAGACTTTAAATATCTTATTTTTTATTATGGCTCAAGCAAACCAAGTGAACCTGGACATCGAAGAAGAGGCTCCCACTGAAAGTCCGCCGCGAAACAACGCGTTACATAGACTTGACTCAGTTTCCAGACCAGTGCCTCCAAATAGGAATAACTTAGGACTTGGTGATCGTTTGAACAGTGTCTTCAGAGAAATTAGGCCGCTCGTCGAACATGCTCGCATGGTAAGTATTCTTTATATGCCAATAAAACACTAATATTACAACAGTTTCGTAAGTTAATATTTCTAGATATTTCTTTTGTTTTTCATGTTTTTTATTCACCCTAATTGATTTCACTTCAGGGGAATAATGCCAGGTTATCATTACCAACTTGGTTGCCTAGAAACACTCCTGGAACGCATCAAATAGGAGAGGGAAGTATACAACGGCCGCAGAGTTCTGTAGCTCATGTAAACTTGGGTCCCGGGGCACAAACCTATGTTGTGACCGATCGGGGCACTCCCCCTTCGAACAGGACTCCGTCTGCCAGCCATGCTGTAAGCATTAGTCCATCAAATGACTCCAACCTGTCAGACCATGGTCAAGATCACCCTGAGATTAATGTCTCTGTAAATCCTGCAAACAACAACAACATTCACGACAATGCTGATAATGACAGTCAAAGCGATGATGGAACACAGCAGGTAAAATTTTATGTAGTTTGCTTACTAGAGCTATTGATATTATTGATGCTGTACTCAAACAGTTTCAAATACTAATTGTAACGTAACTAAATCAACAACAAAAAAAACAAAGTTGATAGTAGTAAAATAATAATCTTCAAATATAAAGATACCTAACAGAAGTCTCTATTATATTAGTTTTTTTTTTATAATTTTGACATCTTTGGTGATTTGATTGAGATCCCAAGTGTAATGAATTATTGATTGGCTATATAAAACATACAATATAAACAGGTAATGATTTTTTTTTCTTTGTAGGTGGTGGATGTTAGAGCAACCTTAAACTTGCTGATACGCTATGCCCCATTTTACTTCCTGCTCTTCATAAAGTTTATGTACGATAGTAGGGAAGGACTCTTCACCTTTATCATACTATTTTGTACATTTTCACACAGCAACAGCTTAGTTAGGAGGTAAAGACATTTTCTTTCACAAAATTGAATAAACAAATATTAAGCATTAGTTAATGAACTTTGTTTTTACCATAAAATTATTTAAGTATTTGCATGAGATGGCATATTTTTTTATTGTGTCTCATTCTGCTTGGCTGGCTTGTCATATTTTCAACTTGATTTGTTACAGGGAACATGGAAAGCAAATGAACAGAAGCATAGTTGCCTTATTTAGTGAATTCACCTTTACTGCCAGCTGTGTAGTGATTGTTCAGTTTCTGTTTGGACACGGAGAGTTATTACAGAATGTGGTGATGTTCCCTGGGTACACAGACTCTATTGATGTATGGGAACTGCTGTGGCTCGTGGTGCTGACAGATTTGATTGTGAAAATCATCACAGTGGATATTAAAATTTTGGTCACAATGATGCCAGCATTCTTATTGCCATTCCAGAAAAGGGTAATTACTTTAAAATTACAGGCATAAGCTTGAACTTTTTAAAAACATGTAATTGTTTATAAGATTCAACAATTTACATATTTTCCACAGGGTAAAGTGTACTTATTCACTGAAGCAGTATCCCAGCTGTACCGCTCCCTTCTGACAATCCAGCCTTGGGTTTTCTTTTTGATGCAGTCCTATGAGGGCTCAGAGAAAATGGTGGGGATGTTTCTCACATCTATCTATGTCATTGCCAAAATTGTGGAGGTATTAGTGAGGTTGAGGTTGTTCAAAAACGCCACCTGGACTTTATTACAGAGTGTGGTAAGTTGTTATAGATTTATCAAGTTTGTTACACATAGTATCTTCTCTATACTTTTAGTTAGGATTCCTACATCTGTTTTAAATACGCCATTATGATTATCATGCTAGCTAATATCATATTAAAATTGAGGTTACTTATTTTGGTGCAGCTCTCCTAAGAAATAGACTGTCCATTTAGTAAATAAAAAAAACAACAAAAAAACTGTTTCCCGCGTTGCCAAGAGATGGCGATTTATAAATATTAGATCGCGGTGATAGCCTTCATAAATTCACTGCTGTAGTGTTTCAATTCTAAACAATTCTTGTCAAATAATCATTATTTTCAGAATCTCGGTACGAAACCGACTGGTGAGCAGCTGATGTCAGCTGGCGACTCATGTCCGATCTGTCACGATGACTACACGACGCCGGTGCGGCTCGGCTGCAGCCACATCTTCTGCGAGCTCTGCATCTCGGCCTGGCTGGACCGCGAGCACACCTGCCCTCTGTGCCGGGCCAAGGTCGCCGACGAACCCACCTGGCGCGACGGATCCACCACCTATGACTTCCAACTGTATTGATGCTCTCGGCTCTGGTAGATATGATACAATCGTTACTTTGCGTTAACATCTTATATTATTTTGTAGACGATATTACGTGACCTGTTTGCTAGGCCAAGGTGAAGACAAACTGTCTCGGCGTGACGGATGCACCGCGTGCGACTTCCAATTACTCCATTGGTGCTCTGGAATGCCGTCTCTATGTTCAGATTATAACTATGGTTGTAAAAAAATATGGGACACATATTCTTTTACGTCTACTGACCAAATGTTGCCAATGTTATACAGGGTGTCCCAGAGAATAGGACACTCCTTAAAACCACGTGATCAGCTGGTCATATACAACAACTTTTGCTATGGGAGCAACATCGAAATCGGGATTTTTTTTTCAACTTCTCCATACAAACCTACTCGCATACCTCGATGATAATGTATGGAGCATCTGAAAATAAAATCACGATTTCAATGTTGCTCCCATTGGAAAAGTTGTTGTATATGACCAGCTGATCACGTGGTTTTAAGGAGTGTCCCATTCTTTTGTACACCTGTATAATTGATTTGATTCATTACTATACTGCTACCGATATCTTGTATCGGATCGAAAGAACACAAATATTTTACGTGTTTACATCTCAAGACATATGTGTGGCCCTGCTCCTATGTTGTCGATGAACCGCGATAAGTCTATGCCTGTTTAGCTAGGCCAAGATTGCAGATTACCGACCAAGTCAATGGATTTGCCACGGCACATTTACCAGTATCCTGTTTTTTTCTATCATAATAGGATGTTTTGCATTCTTTCATAGGGAGTATATGGTTCATATGGTTTACATACATGTAATATGGCCTTTCTTCTACGACGCTATATCTTGCTTGAATTCGCGCTAATAGTTCTATATAATCTACTCTATTAATATGTTATCTATAAAAGTAATTGTCAATCCTAAACGGAACTACTGTTTTTTAAAGGTTATATGGTGAGTGACACATCGCAATCAAAGCGTCAACATCTATTTATGATATGTATTTACGCAGGCTGTATTTTTCAAGTGGGCTTTTGGGCTGCGTCCAGATCTAGCGAATGCGCCGCGAACGTGCAGCTCGCTCGCAGCAAGCGCGCTGCGCGCGAGCTGCGCATTCGCCAGATCTGGACGTACCCTAAGGAATAGTGAAAAAAAAATACTTCAAAAAGGAGTCTTGGGCCCGATTTTGATAAAGTTTTTAAATAAATATTGGACAACATCACATACATTGCTCTGATGGTGAAATAATAGCAATGAATGTTCAAAATTTTTATTTTTTTATTTTTTGCTATTGCTGTTGCTAATAGTTACGGATTAGACCATCCTCTTCTTGAAAAAATAATTCGGTACAATGTAAATTAAAATTTTATTGTTTTTTATTTACTTTTGCTAAGTTTAATTTTAAATAATATTTCTTAAAACTTTTATTTCTATTCTATGTACACCCTTTTGCTTTCCAATATCTGTAAGTGTAGACACAGTTAATCATGTTAGAGAAATTATGAACTAGGTTTACTCAAAATTAGGTTGTTATTGTGCTTATTTATTTTTAGGCAATAGTAATATGTAACAAAAGACATTAAAATATGTGTAAATAACAATATATAATAACAAAATAACTGTATTTATATTTGTTTAATATCAAATATTGAATATGTCTATTTAAATGAGACATACACTTTATCTTTCCTAGCTATTATTGTATTGTAAGTGTCAATGATTGATTACTGAATATTACTAAAACCAAGTTTATCTTAATGTAATATTACCTTCATAAAGGTTTGCAAAAACTGTAGCAAGTTTATATTAAAAAATATATATTTATGTGTTGGATTGATTTCCTGCAGCCACTCTTTTACCCTTATTCAAAATTCAACTGTTTTCTCTTTTTTTAAAAGACTACAATTAAAAGTAAAAAAATATATATAAATAAAGCATCTTTAAAATTACCATCACTATAAAAATGTGAAGAATTGAATTTAATTGTATTCTTCTTTAACCTAAATCAAGAGAGTGGCGACAGAAAATCACGCTTACTGTACTTTAAAAGTTAAATACTTTAAGTGTCATTGTGACACAGCATTTGTCCTGGTTAAGTCTATATACCTAGCTGTTGCGGTTCAATCCTTCCAATCTGTTAAGATATTAATAAATAATTAAGCATTAAATAAGGTGTGGTGAGCCCAATGGTTAATAGTTGCTCATTTCGTCAAAATTATAAATACAACTAGTCAATCAGGGTAATAGGTGAATATGAAATTATGTGATTCTTTGGAAATATGTGGCTGCAAGTAACGACGTTTATGGGGCAAATATCAAAATCACAAAAAGCCACGATTTTTAAACGATTGTTGGTCCCTAATTAAAGCGGTTGTTTTTCAGCAGACGATTACAAACTAACAAGATGAACACGATTTTATATCCACATTGCACAGAATTATATAAAATCGACAATTCTAACTTAAAAATTTAAGTTATCAGTTTCAAACTAAACGCTTGCTATAATCCCCTTACCCTGCTTGACTTGTATCAAAATTGTACAAAAATTAAGTCATCGTCATGTAAATAATATAAAAGTTTAATATGTAGAAAAAATGAATGGCTGTGGTCTGTTAAACTTTGAGTTTATAGTAAATGTCTAGTATTAACTTATGTATTCGTAGATTCTGATTAGTCTACTAACTTCTTTCATTGTGGAGAGCTGGAAATAACTAACTATATAAAATGTGAAATAATGAGTAGTAACTTTATTCATGCTTATTACAATATTTTGCCTCTTTTTCAGTTTAGGTTTTTTCATTTTAAATGATATTCAATTATACAATTAATTAATAAGTAAATGTGTAAATTTAATAGTGACATGTTAAAAAGGCCTACTATGAACAAAATTAAATGTTGAACATTGTAAATAAGATTATTTTTTGTATTTATTTATATAACAGATTATTTAGAGTAAACATTACAAACTTTTGCCACCAGTTGCCATAGCGCAGTGCAGCATGCTATTTACACATTCAACAGATATCAGAGAACATAGAATATCTCGCTTCGTTGGTGCAATATGTACCTGTTTTATGAAACAGTCATTTTTTTCCATCTAAGACAAAGTTTAAGACCAGGCATTTTAAAATTACTTGTGGGAACATCTTGTGCAGTTATCATTGTTATTTATTTAATACTTTATTGCACGGAACTTACAAAAGTGTACAATACTGAACTTAATTGAAAAGCATTCTCAGTAACAGGTTTTTTGTAGGCAGTAACTAGTCAGAAATAAATCGATATGCTGCGTTCTTCATAAAATAAAACCTTGGGTACAACATCAAATGCATTTTTATAATTTCACTGAGCAATGACATTCCTTCTCTGCTGTTTTTTATCCGCTGACTGAAATTTTATGTATATAATCGTATCCCCATGTTGTAGGGCGCCATAGGCTCCGTTAACCTCTTAAAAACCTGATAGGACCAGCCAACTGCCACATCCATTTGCTTATTTCAGCTAATTTAGTTCTCTATCGTTATAGTAACGTAATAGTAACTGCGGAAACTCCTTATGATTTATCACATTTTACTCCTACTATATGCCAAATATACAGGGTGGTCAGAGAAGTGACGTCGAATTGAAAGGTATCTGAATCACCCCCATGTATGTGCTCCGATTTTTCGTAGTTTTCGAGTTACGATTTTTTTATGAATTTTTGCAAAATTGCGACGGGATCAGTTTGAAAAATTTCTAAAAAAAAAGTGGAAGGTTTTGACAGCGAGAACCACTTGAAAGATTTCGTCGAGTTGACTAACGTCTCGGTAGCTTAGTGGTCAAAGCACTCGCCCGGTATGCGATGGACTTGGGTTCGGATCCCACCTGAGGCGGACGATTTTTTTCAAGTATTAAAAATCTTAGGTTTCTTCCATTTTTTTTCTTCTCTGGCCACCCTGTTTATATACTTTTTTAAATAGTAAGGTATTGTTAACTATTTTAAATACACACAGCTGCTTACCATTCTCTAATGTATTTTCTATTTTGAGATTTGCCTATAGGAACTAAACACTTCATTCTTTCAACGCCGACTTGTTAACGATGTAGGATTTGCGTTCACACCCAGTCGCACAGCAAGTCTATACAACAAATAAATCATGAAATATTTAAGATAATTTTTATATTTTGTAAATACCTACTTGATAATATCAATAATTTATATTTGGTTAAGCGTCATGTGATACATGTGTACACATATTTATTTATTATAATTTTTTAGTGGTATGTAATTATTAAAGAAACAAAAAAAAATTGGCTAAGAACTCACGAAGCGGTTTCCGGCCCGTAGCTTCTGTAGAATGTAGGGCATTTTATGTTAATGCGTTTTACGCCCGCGATTTGTGTTAGTCCCGTGGGTTGCGACCGCGCCCTATGCGATCAGTTGCCGCACGACCGCGGTGGCCGGCGGGGGGTTCAATGGATTTACCTTATAAGCCTTCTTTACCTAATTCTTCAGTGTAGTAAGTTTGTATAACGCTACAGCTCGTTTCTGGTGAGTTTCCATAGCGGTATGTAACAATCTGATCATAAATAACCGCCCGTCTTAAGACATTCTTAGCCCGCCAAGTTTGCAAGCGATAATCGCAACCTGAACTTCGGTTTCGTGAGACTCGTCTCGTCCACCGCAGCGGGCGCGGGTGAAAACCGCTTCATGAGTTCTTAGCCTTACACTCTGAACAGCCCTAAATATGGTATATGTATATAGTTTGTTTAAAGTGCCAAACAGTTAATCACTGCCGGTAATTGTCATGCTCTCTGTAGCCAGTTATTAATTAATATTATTATTTACATTGCATTTGTTTTATCATAAAGAAACTAATATTTTTATTTATAAATATCGTATAAGCACCACTGCTTGTTAAAATATTTATAAGCTTACTTACCCAAAGAAACGACTTTTAAATATGTATAGGTTATATTAGTCTGTTAGTGTGTGAATGACAATATTTCTTTAAAATTTCTCAATATACAAAAAAAATGTCCATCAGCAAGAGTTATAAAATTCTAGAATGAATGTTTTTAGTCCTTAATGTCCTGTTTAAAGCACGCGCATATTAAGGGCGTGTGCTACAGGTAAAATGCGAAAGTAAGTCTGTTCTCTTTCACTGAAAAACCACTAAATGGGTTATGATGAAATTTGGTACAGAGAAAGCTTGAATAGGGAACTTGGAAAGATAACTTTTTAAAACGGTCCCTCAAAGTAAAATAGAGAGTGACAAGCCGAAATTTATAACAAAAAAATGTTGCCTCATGTCAGTCATGAAAAGGGAAAGTATGTATTTCTTATGCAGGATGTTGAAAAAGAGCTAGCTAAAATGGGGGCTATTCAGAATCGATTCTTAGTATACAGGAAAATTCAAGTTATTTAAAATCATGAAATGAAAAATGCAGTAACTATTGTCTGCTGTGGGATTCGAACAGAGGGCCTCGAAGCGGCGTTCTTCTAAAGTTGTCTAACTTACAATTTTGAATCGGCTCCTAAAATTTGTGTGGTGGGTACTTTTTTAACATTCTGTATAATAAATGTATAAGAAAAGTATATTATGAGCTTCACTAAAGTTTGTACATAATAGATGAAATATTGCCTAAGCTATGGTATATTAAATAATAGAATATATATTGTTAAATTAACTTGTTTCGTCGTGTATGTACTTTACGTCAAATAATAATAAATAAATGTGAAATATTTTTGTAGGGGACGAGAGTGCCTACAAAATACTATCTATTAAATGTGGGAGGATTGTATAATAGTCCAAAAATGTTGAAAAAATAATAAAATTTGATGGAAACCCCTTGTTTTTTTTAAATACAATTTCCAAATCACCTTTTGTTATACTCCATTCAGGATAAGATGATCGCTCTGACACTTCACTCGTTCCGGTCCACCCATACTACTTACGAATTAATAATTTAATAATTTATGTAAAACATTTTTACATAAAATACTAAATTTAAAACCATTTAGCACTAAAAACTATAGTGATCCCACTTGAACGAGCCCAGAGAGCAATTTTAAAAGTTGCTAACTCCCTTCCATTTTTCTACCCTACACATCTATATAAATCCTGCAATGTTTTGCCTGTCCGCCAACTTTTTGTAATGCACACAATACTAAAAAAACACGCACTGCTTCCATATAATGCCGACATTACTAATAAGAGACGGAAAGATATAGTTTGCATTAAGCAATCAACGTCACACTATTCTTTTACAAATAAGTTTTTTTTTCATATTTAGGCCCTTTTCTGTATAAAAGAATAAATAAAGAACTTTATATGTATTAAAATAATTATTATAACTGTAAAATAGCACTTAAATATATATTTTAAAAACTTGACCTACGATAAAACAGAAGAATTACTTGTAGCTTGTAAATAAGTAAATAAAAAATAGATTAGTATTTTAGAACCTAATTTAATTGTGTTCTACTTATATTTAACAATATTGTTAATTTGTACAACATAAGATCTCTCACGCCACAAGCACAGGTTCCACCTAGTTCAGGCAAAATATAATTTTCTGCACTGTTTAGTTTTAAGTTTTTACCATAACCAAATGTGCCTTTCAAGAATTTATAAAACTTTTTTTTTATTGAAGATTATTGCTAAATTCTTTAAAACATTGCATCTAGAAATCTAAAGAAGTGATTATATAATTCATTATTATTGCTTACGAATTTTAAAAATAAGCAAACAAAAATCTCCTAAAATACTTGATGCGTAAAACAGAACGCGTTCCTATAGGGATTGACCACAAAATCGATGAATATCCGATGAATCGGTGCGGTTGGCTTGTCAAAGCCTATGCTTTGTCGTCAGTAGGAGTGCGTCTGCCTTTTAAGTGGTTTGTGTTTTCATTGTGCTTCAGAGAAGTTCCGGTTTTGCCTTATTACTGTTTCTGTTGAGTTTTTCGTTAAGATTTTGTGATTGTTTTGCTTTTTAATTTTGTTAAGCTTTGAACAACATGCCAAAAATCTGTTTTCGGCACTAAGGCAACAGAACATTGCAGTATTTCTTCATATTAGAAAAAAGTCAGTGAAATAAAAAAAGATTCGACTTTCTGTATAAATTTTAATTTTCGAAAAGAATCGATTAGATTTCGTTGGGGCGCATCACTATAAGTGTGAACTGTCATATGTTAGAGCGATCTTCTTATCCTGAATCTACTATAATTATGAATAAGAAGAGTTAAGCTGCCCACCCACGTCCAATAATCGGTGATGACCGAGTTTTTGTAGGATAAGAAAAGAACGTACTGATTGCAATAGTGCATCGCGCAAATCCTGCAAAAAGTAAGTCAGAAAAATCGACCCGACTATCGGTCCTACAAAAAGTTTAACGTTTAAGGCTGCCCGCCTTAAAATGGTTTGGGAAACTAATCTAATAAAACGATTCATAGATTTAATCACATTTTAATTATAGTTTACATTTTATATATTTCACATAACGTAATAATTATCGCTTAACATTACTTTTTGCCTACAAACGTGAAAAATTAAATAATTTAGATCATTAATAGTAATTATTATTCAAAGTATCACAAATATCGGCTAAATTCTTTAAAACATTGCATCTAGAAATCTAAAGAAGTGATTATATAATTCATTATTATTGCTTACGAATTTTAAAAATAAGCAAACAAAAATCTCCTAAAATACTTGATGCGTAAAACAGAACGCGTTCCTATAGGGATTGACCACAAAATCGATGAATATCCGATGAATCGGTGCGGTTGGCTTGTCAAAGCCTATGCTTTGTCGTCAGTAGGAGTGCGTCTGCCTTTTAAGTGGTTTGTGTTTTCATTGTGCTTCAGAGAAGTTCCGGTTTTGCCTTATTACTGTTTCTGTTGAGTTTTTCGTTAAGATTTTGTGATTGTTTTGCTTTTTAATTTTGTTAAGCTTTGAACAACATGCCAAAAATCTGTTTTCGGCACTAAGGCAACAGAACATTGCAGTATTTATTCATATTAGAAAAAAGTCAGTGAAATAAAAAAAGATTCGACTTGCTGTATAAATTTTCTTAATTTTCGAAAAGAATCGATTAGATTTCGTTGGGGCGCATCACTATAAGTGTGAACTGTCATATGTTAGAGCGATCTTCTTATCCTGAATCTACTATAATTATGAATAAGAAGAGTTAAGCTGCCCACCCACGTCCAATAATCGGTGATGACCGAGTTTTTGTAGGATAAGAAAAGAACGTACTGATTGCAATAGTGCATCGCGCAAATCCTGCAAAAAGTAAGTCAGAAAAATCGACCCGACTATCGGTCCTACAAAAAGTTTAACGTTTAAGGCTGCCCGCCTTAAAATGGTTTGGGAAACTAATCTAATAAAACGATTCATAGATTTAATCACATTTTAATTATAGTTTACATTTTATATATTTCACATAACGTAATAATTATCGCTTAACATTACTTTTTGCCTACAAACGTGAAAAATTAAATAATTTAGATCATTAATAGTAATTATTATTCAAAGTATCACAAATATCGGATAGAGTAACACTGCACTGTAAGCGCGAAGCATCTATCGTAGCGGGGCTGCCAACTTCAGTTTGGGGCCTTTACAGTAACTTAATTAGTCATGTGCTTACTTAGAAATCGATACACTGTTACATTGGCACAAAGATTGGTGCATATGGACGAATACCCCTCCCTGAGCCACGGGGAGTACGCGACCGACATAACATTGTACATTATATTATTACACTCTTCTCCGGGAAGCGGCGTCCGCACTAGGGCACATCTGTCGTTGCACGATTCGATAATACTACTTTCATTCACTTCACTATATAATCAACAGGAATATATTTCGCCATTGCGTTTTACAAAACAATTAATACCCGGTTGTTTTAATCTGATACCTGGCGGTAAACACACACAGTAGCACAAAGCAGGCTCAGAACGGAGAGCGACAGCTCAGAAGTCGATAGGTGAAGTCTCGCTACCGATGTCTATCTTTATATGAAACCATCAGTTTTGTATTATAATACAACGAAACTCGTCATGAGTATCAATACTTTTCTTATCATTTTTCCTTATTTATCCATTCAACTGTGCCAAATCATGGACGTTAATCACGAATATACAATAGTCACACGATCTGGTAAACTAATCTGTGTATATTTTTATTATTTGTATCCTCTCAACGTGATGTGTTTAATATATAATATATATTATCCATTCGGCTCTCAGAGCTGAGATCGTTCGACGTCTGTTTTCCAGTTCTCGTCATCTGATCGCACACCAATAATAGCGTCGCGTCAGTCACGTGACAGTGACATGCGACCGGCCAGTGCAGAAAGTGGTCAGCGGGCCTAGTGCACGTTCACAAAATAATCGCGTTACTTACTTTGATCGAAAAGTCAATGTTAATCGTATTACTTTTCGATCGACTAAAGTGACTCGGTTGTTCAGTGCAACTCGCATTAGGCACCCGGGTCGGTGGGGCGCTATGCGCGCGGCCACACTGCGAGCGTGTGCAGCGGCACGGCGTGCGGAGGCACGGGCGGGGGCGCATCAGGGTCGGGCTCGGGCCCGGTGGGGCGCAGCGCGCGCGGCGGCACCGGCACGGCGTGCGGGGGCGCCTCGGGGTCGGGCTCGGGGCCGGGCGGCGCGGCGGCCCCGTAGAGGAACAGGCTGCGCAGGCGCGCGGCGCGCGAGGAGGTGGAGGGCAGGTCGTCGGGCGCGCTGGCCGCGCTGGCGGTGTCGGCCACGTCGGCGGTCACCTCGAGGCGCGTGGCGGCGGGCGAGGGCGCGTCGTGGCCGCCCAGCGAGCCCGCCAGCGCGGCCAGCGACGCCGCGCGCGCCTCCGCCACGTGCGAGCCCGCCGACAGCGACGCGTCGCCTGCACGATTACACGATACGGTTAGTGCATGTTACAGACAAGCGCTGCTAAAAAGTACGGTGCTGTAATATTTATCAACATGCGTAGTATTTGCACACATTTCATAATCTGTAAATTAGTAAACAACCAAACCGATTCCTGATCTGATTCTGTTTCCGCGGAGTACGTACTATCGTCCGCCCCTTTAGTACAGAGCGCGCCTATCTCATCTATTGCAATTCCAACACTCACCGATGCTAGGCTCGAGCCGTCGCGACGCTGCGTCCAGGTCGTGGTGGTCCTCGAAGCGCGGCGGCGGCGGCGCCGGGCCGCAGCCCCCCGCGCGGCACAGCGACACCGGCACGACGCCGTACACGTAGAACAGCAGGATGGGCACGCCGATGCCAACCGCCAGGCCCGCCACCAGTGGCGACACCACCAACTGGGGGCAGAGATGAACTAATTAACATAACATGAAAAAAATTGGAGAAGAGAAGAAGACGGCGGCGACGGCGGCGCGGCGGCGGGCGGGCGCGGCGCGACGCAGACGCCGGTGCGCGCGGCGGCAGCACACTACACACTACGGGGCGGGTACTCACGGCGGCGGCGACGGCGGCGGCGACGCCGGCGCGGCGGCGGGCGGGCGCGGCGCGACGCAGACGCCGGTGCGCGCAGCGGCAGCACACTACACACTACGGGGCGGGTACTCACGGCGGCGGCGACGCCGGCGCGGCGGCGGGCGGGCGCGGCGCGACGCAGACGCCGGTGCGCGCGGCGGCTGCACACTACACACTACGGGGCGGGTACTCACGGCGGCGGCGACGCCGGCGCGGCGGCGGGCGGGCGCGGCGCGACGCAGACGCCGGTGCGCGCGGCGGCTGCACACTACACACTACGGGGCGGGTACTCACGGCGGCGGCGACGGCGGCGCGGCGGCGGGCGGGCGCGGTGCAGACGCCGGTGCGCGCGGCGGCTGCACATTACACACTACGGGGCGGGTACTCACGGCGGCGGCGACGGCGGCGGCGACGCCGGCGCGGCGGCGGGCAGGCGCGGTGCAGACGCCGGTGCGCGCGGCGGCTGCACACTACACACTACGGGGCGGGTACTCACGGCGGCGGCGACGGCGGCGGCGACGGCGGCGCGGCGGCGGGCGGGCGCGGCGCGACGCAGACGCCGGTGCGCGCGGCGGCTGCACATTACACACTACGGGGCGGGTACTCACGGCGGCGGCGACGGCGGCGGCGACGCCGGCGCGGCGGCGGGCGGGCGCGGTGCAGACGCCGGTGCGCGCGGCGGCTGCACATTACACACTACGGGGCGGGTACTCACGGCGGCGGCGACGGCGGCGGCGACGCCGGCGCGGCGGCGGGCAGGCGCGGTGCAGACGCCGGTGCGCGCGGCGGCTGCACACTACACACTACGGGGCGGGTACTCACGGCGGCGGCGACGGCGGCGCGGCGGCGGGCGGGCGCGGCGCGACGCAGACGCCGGTGCGCGCGGCGGCTGCACACTACACACTACGGGGCGGGTACTCACGGCGGCGGCGACGGCGGCGGCGACGGCGGCGCGGCGGCGGGCGGGCGCGGCGCGACGCAGACGCCGGTGCGCGCGGCGGCTGCACATTACACACTACGGGGCGGGTACTCACGGCGGCGGCGACGGCGGCGGCGACGCCGGCGCGGCGGCAGGCGGGCGCGGTGCAGACGCCGGTGCGCGCGGCGGCTGCACACTACACACTACGGGGCGGGTACTCACGGCGGCGGCGACGGCGGCGCGGCGGCGGGCGGGCGCGGCGCGACGCAGACGCCGGTGCGCGCGGCGGCTGCACATTACACACTACGGGGCGGGTACTCACGGCGGCGGCGACGGCGGCGGCGACGCCGGCGCGGCGGCGGGCGGGCGCGGTGCAGACGCCGGTGCGCGCGGCGGCTGCACACTACACACTACGGGGCGGGTACTCACGGCGGCGGCGACGGCGGCGACGACGCCGGCGCGGCGGCGGGCAGGCGCGGCGCGACGCAGACGCCGGTGCGCGCGGCGGCTGCACACTACACACTACGGGGCGGGTACTCACGGCGGCGGCGACGGCGGCGGCGACGGCGGCGCGGCGGCGGGCGGGCGCGGCGCGACGCAGACGCCGGTGCGCGCGGCGGCTGCACATTACACACTACGGGGCGGGTACTCACGGCGGCGGCGACGCCGGCGCGGCGGCGGGCGGGCGCGGTGCAGACGCCGGTGCGCGCGGCGGCTGCACACTACACACTACGGGGCGGGTACTCACGGCGGCGGCGACGGCGGCGGCGACGGCGGCGCGGCGGCGGGCGGGCGCGGCGCGACGCAGACGCCGGTGCGCGCGGCGGCTGCACATTACACACTACGGGGCGGGTACTCACGGCGGCGGCGACGGCGGCGGCGACGCCGGCGCGGCGGCGGGCGGGCGCGGTGCAGACGCCGGTGCGCGCGGCGGCTGCACACTACACACTACGGGGCGGGTACTCACGGCGGCGGCGACGGCGGCGCGGCGGCGGGCGGGCGCGGCGCGACGCAGACGCCGGTGCGCGCGGCGGCTGCACATTACACACTACGGGGCGGGTACTCACGGCGGCGGCGACGGCGGCGGCGACGGCGGCGCGGCGGCGGGCGGGCGCGGCGCGACGCAGACGCCGGTGCGCGCGGCGGCTGCACATTACACACTACGGGGCGGGTACTCACGGCGGCGGCGACGGCGGCGGCGACGCCGGCGCGGCGGCGGGCGGGCGCGGTGCAGACGCCGGTGCGCGCGGCGGCTGCACACTACACACTACGGGGCGGGTACTCACGGCGGCGGCGACGGCGGCGGCGACGGCGGCGCGGCGGCGGGCGGGCGCGGCGCGACGCAGACGCCGGTGCGCGCGGCGGCTGCACATTACACACTACGGGGCGGGTACTCACGGCGGCGGCGACGGCGGCGGCGACGCCGGCGCGGCGGCGGGCGGGCGCGGTGCAGACGCCGGTGCGCGCGGCGGCTGCACACTACACACTACGGGGCGGGTACTCACGGCGGCGGCGACGGCGGCGGCGACGGCGGCGCGGCGGCGGGCGGGCGCGGTGCAGACGCCGGTGCGCGCGGCGGCTGCACACTACACACTACGGGGCGGGTACTCACGGCGGCGGCGACGGCGGCGCGGCGGCGGGCGGGCGCGGCGCGACGCAGACGCCGGTGCGCGCGGCGGCTGCACATTACACACTACGGGGCGGGTACTCACGGCGGCGGCGACGCCGGCGCGGCGGCGGGCGGGCGCGGTGCAGACGCCGGTGCGCGCGGCGGCTGCACACTACACACTACGGGGCGGGTACTCACGGCGGCGGCGACGGCGGCGGCGACGCCGGCGCGGCGGCGGGCGGGCGCGGTGCAGACGCCGGTGCGCGCGGCGGCTGCACACTACACACTACGGGGCGGGTACTCACGGCGGCGGCGACGGCGGCGGCGACGGCGGCGCGGCGGCGGGCGGGCGCGGCGCGACGCAGACGCCGGTGCGCGCGGCGGCTGCACATTACACACTACGGGGCGGGTACTCACGGCGGCGGCGACGGCGGCGGCGACGCCGGCGCGGCGGCGGGCGGGCGCGGTGCAGACGCCGGTGCGCGCGGCGGCTGCACACTACACACTACGGGGCGGGTACTCACGGCGGCGGCGACGGCGGCGGCGACGGCGGCGCGGCGGCGGGCGGGCGCGGCGCGACGCAGACGCCGGTGCGCGCGGCGGCTGCACATTACACACTACGGGGCGGGTACTCACGGCGGCGGCGACGGCGGCGGCGACGCCGGCGCGGCGGCGGGCGGGCGCGGTGCAGACGCCGGTGCGCGCGGCGGCTGCACACTACACACTACGGGGCGGGTACTCACGGCGGCGGCGACGGCGGCGGCGACGGCGGCGCGGCGGCGGGCGGGCGCGGCGCGACGCAGACGCCGGTGCGCGCGGCGGCCGGCCCACAGCGGCAGCCCCACGAGCAGCGCCGGCAGCGCCACGCCCGCCACCACGGCGATGCCGAGCGGCGCGCCCGCCAGTGTGCCCAGCTGCCAGAGCAGTTTTTTCTTGCGCGACCACGGCTTTTTGCCCCAAAATGTGCATCCGCTCGGACTGTGATAAAAGGAAAAGATAATTTATAGTAAATCAACATTCGCTTCTTACACAAGTCTCCTTCTGTCTAAACGTCCAGATAATATTAACATTTAAACATTTACGGTGCTGCACGCGAAGTGGTCGTCTATATTTCGCGAAACACCCAGGAAGCATAGTACAGAACTGCAGGTACAAATGCAGGCTAATCAATCAAACAAGGAGATCAGCTGAGCCACACTTGACTATAATTTAATTCGAACCAATTTCCAGAATGTCCACACCAAAGCAAATTCACCACCCATTTATCCCAAAATGGCAATTACGATTAAAACCAACCTCAGGTAGTGCAGATCAGAAACCTCCTTCATGCAGAGCCAGCAGAACTCTGCGCCGCACACGCAGCACACCATGTGGTTGCACGAGCCGTCTTCCACCTTCACGATCAGCACTGAGCATCGCGGGCACGGCTTCACGTCGCCTGTTGACACACGAGCAGACAGTCAAAATAAATTTGGGTTATTTCATCTTTGCCTCCCTGCACTAGGCACTTCGTCATCTTCGCTTTCGCATCAACTAGTTCTACATTTGAATCAACAGATTCAAATGTAGAACTAGTTCGTGTTTGTATGTGATAATGTGATGAATGGCATAGCATCGTTTGTACTACATTGTGGTATGACAACTTCTCTACGGTTTCATATAATATAGCAATACCCACCCACATAATGCGATCCCCATTGCACAGCCTGGAGAAACTCATCATTCTCGGACAAATGGAGGGGAAGCGCGCTAGAGGAAGAGCGCCAGCTAGATGGGTAGACCAAATTAAGGAGGTGACTGGAGGCCAGATACAGGGAGCGGTACATATGGCGCAGAACCGGACCGAGTGGAGAAGATTGACATACAGTCACGATCCTCAGCATTGAGGGAACGACCAGAAAGACCCACCCAAGTCCTTCAAATGAGTAAATAAGTTTAGCACCAGTGATCAATCAAGAGACGAGACTTGTAGGGTCGAAATTGGTCAACTATCTTAACTTAAGACGTGAGCCTGGCCAATTATCAAACGAATGAAACCTGCTTTAGTAATATCTGTTCTTACAGCAAGTAAACAAACAACCGTCAGTGACATAGACCAATCGATTAACAATCTAAAATTGGGAGTGGGCGGGGCACATAGCACATAGAACTAAGGATAGGCTCTAGAATGGGGGCCACGTACCACCAAGCGCAGCAGCAGGTTGCAGGAAGCCGCTGGCTGTAGGCCGCTTCTAACCAGCCACTCTGGAAGTCATTGGGGGAGGCCTGTGTTCAGCAGTGGACGTCCTATGGCTAATATGATGATAGTGAAACGCCACGCCAACGCCGTGTTTACCTGTAAGTGTAACTCACCATGGTCGAGATCAGTGTGCGAGGGCTGCGGAGCCCGCGGCGGAGGCTGGCGGCTGCGGCGCGCGGCGTCGCAGGTCTGCGTGGGGTGCCACGCCGCCTTGCAGTGGTAGCAGAACGACGCGCCGCAGCCGGGCGCTAAGCACGTCAGCTTCGGACACGACGCACACCCCGTCGCGACCACCGCAAAACTAAATCAACATTGTAACTATATTTATTATCCTACAGATGAGTTCATTGGTACGGAACGGAAAAGACCAAACCGGACGACAGGTGATGCGTAGTGAGAGCTAATGTCGATTTTCGCGTGACTATGATATTGCTGTGGTTAGTCAAGCTTAATTTTAATTAATAATGAGGCTGGTCTTTTCCAAAGAATAAGCACACTAATATGGCAATGGGTTAATCTTTGACGAACCTACAAAGGTGTAGAACGTGTACTCAAAGAGTGATGGTTTCTTAGATGCTCTTGCTTGTTAACATAAGACACCTCCAAGAAGGAGCAGTAATAAAAGTTTCTCTGGCGGTTAAAACTTGAGAAAAAAGCTTATTGTTCGGGTCGACAGCGTTAACTAAATGAGGTGCACGAGACTGTTCATGATGACGGTTCTCACTCACGTTATTGGCGTGTCATCCATCGATCCATCCAATCAATGAGCATACTTGCGGTCCAATTTACTATTTTCGGTCGCTTTTTATTAAACCCTGTATTTATATTAAACAAATGAATATGACACCGACCTGCAGTCGGGCGCGGGGCACCACCGCGTGTCAGGGTCGGCGGCGAGGGCGCGCCGCACCGAGAACTCCTCATATTTCTCGTACAGCACAGGGTTGTCCACGATTCGATGTACGTCTAAAAAAACAATGTCTAATGAGACAATGTCACAATTTATAACTTAAGGTAATAATGTAATAAAAATATTTGCAGTACCGAAACGTACACGAGATGGTGTGGTGTGGCAGATGGAAGAAAGAATTCGATACCTCAAATATGTATAGGCGCGCAATATAAGGGCAAAGATAGGCCTTTTTAAGTAGGTAGTAAAATAAAAAAAAATTGCGTGACTGTTCTGACACTATTAGTCGTTGATATAACTAGACTTCCACCGTCACAGTATTCCATGAGACCTCCTGTAAGTCGTAGGTTTTGATGCCCGTCTTCAGTCTTGCCAGTAATTATCGGCAAAGGTGCTATACTAATGCGATGTGTATAAACAATTGCTCAGCTAGAACGGTCGGTAGAACGCAACCTGAAACTTTCAACATAAATCATATTTTCACTTGTTGCTGTCAAAGAGTACAAAACAACACGGTAGCTTGTCGCGACGTCGCATGCGAGAATAAAACGAAACACCCTAGTAAAGTATACATTTGTATGAGTAATTGTACAATTTCCAGAAATTCCGTCTGGTTGTATATTGATCCGTCTGAACTTTTTGTTGTTGAAGTCAACTAAAGCTTAGGAAATTTGCTGATAGGATTATATTCCAGTTCGAAAACTATATTTTATTATGCTGGGAAACCTTATAAAATCTACTTCAACCTGTTTTTCTTAAAATTTTATCAGAATCTTAGAAACGACACCGCAACACCTTGTAACACGCACGATAGTTTAACTGAAAATTTGTATCATCTAACTCGTAAAATAGAGTTCTGAATTCTCTACTTATTTGCGGAGATTCATGTGTTGACATGGCTAAGGTCTAGAGCGGGTTTCGTTCAGATAATATTAGAAAGTATGAATCTTCTTTTCCTTTGAGGAATGTATTTATCATTGGAACTTTCTTCATCAATAATAAATCATGGCAAGCATGTCCGTCAAGGTGAGCTTCACAACGCTGGCAACAACACAGACAGACAGGCTGACAGCAAAGTGATCCTATAGGGGTTCCATTTTACCTATTTATAATAGGATGAATTATAATAAAAAATAACTAAGTCATAGAATTAATTGGCCCACATTTATTTACCTACATTTTTAAATAACGAATTACAATATCGGATCGGATACAGTTAGTAATTATTAATTGCTAGTGGACATTTGTAATTATATCAACCGTATCCGTATAATTATTTTTTATACGTACGCGCTAGATTATATTTAAACAAAAACACTATCCGGTCAAACCAAAATCCAATTTATATTTAATTGGCTACGGTCTGGGATAAGTGTCTAGAAAGGAACTTACCCGCGTTAATTGGCAGTAAAAAAAAACAGTCAGTGGGTGATGATTAGGTGAAAGATAAAAACATAGATATACGTAGTCAAACATCAAAAAGACAACAGTGTCATCAATCAATCCATGTAATGAAAACCAGAGAATTAGAGGGCAATTCATAATAATGTAAATGGAATTGCGATTTTCAATCATTGCTGGGCTACTATATATATACCGTTTTCAACTGACTTGTGTATTTACAGGAATTGCGTAAGCGAATATCCTATTTCCTCTTTGTATTATTCCAATCCAACAAAAAAAAAACCCCAACGAGGAAGGGACAAAAATGCTCGATTGGGTATTTTTCTTCAGTAAGGACACGAAAATAGCAATAAAGAAACGCTACACCAAATTGGGAAAGTGCCTAACCGAGAATAGGGAAGTACGCCAATTACCTATGCTATCGAAATAATATGGTTCTATTTTATTAGCTGACTTCCTTTTAGAAGATAGCTGATGTTGTAGTAGTTGAGTAATAGAAGCCTAAAAAATTGTAAACATAATAAGGGCCGTAATTATTTAAATGTTTTAAGATGTGTATGTTTGATGGCTATAACTTTGGGGTATTGTTAAACCCTTGAATTAAATACTCACCTATTTCAAATTAATTTATACGTCATATGTGTAGAAACCAGTAGGCACGTAAAGGTGATAATAATAATAACATTGTGTGAAATCATACTTATGGTGTAAAAGTGTTCTTGTTTTTTAATCATATTATATCCAATCAAAATTTATAAAAAAAATACACGTTATTTTGCCCAAAAAAACAATGCCCATGACTGATAGCCAGTATGAAGAGCAAAAATTGCTAAAACGCGGTCAACGCCTCACAATAAACAAAGCAATCGATAATGCCCTGTAACAGTGTTGCAACTACATCGATGTTATTATTGTCATCAATCATCACTAATTATGCACTACTAATTAATTACACATATTATTATACTTCTTCCGATTTCTAGTTCAATGACGATTCATGGTGAACAGTTGAAGTGAATGAAAAGCCTGAGTCACTAACGTAGTCGTACAACTTATTCAACGGCTTTTACATATATAGATTATTGCTTCAGGATGGAAAATTGTTATAAATTACAATTTTGAGGTGAAATATCACCATTTATTTACGTGCATGACTTAGAATTGTGCGATGCGAGGCTGCAGCTGGTGAGTTTCACATTAATGGCTTACTTAAATGGGATGACTACTGATCTGATACACAGTTGTAATAACAAATATTTACCATAAATACGTACTTGTCGGCAATTATATCCGTATTTCTTTATGATTAACATTCTAATAGATATCTTGTCAGACATGTATAATTACCTTATAATACCTAACATTATCGTTTATATACAATCTATCCACTTTTATATTCCTCCGCACGACCTCTGTAGCCGACAGGCGAGCACGTCGGACTATGGCATCGTCATCTCCGAGGTTCTGGGTTCGATGACCGGTTGGGTCAATGTAGAAAACAAACTTTTCTATATTATCTCTGGTCTAGGTGTTGTGGTACCGTTGTTGTTTCTGATTTCTATAAGTAACACAAGTTCTTTAGCTTCTTATCAGAACAACTGTATATTGATTGATGTTGTCCAATATTTATTTCTAGCATTATTGAACATCTCTAGAAGTCTAGAGTTTCTTAAGCACTCATTTATGTAGGCACGATATTGAATCTTTCTCCTAGCTAGAAGAATGATTTGTCCCGTTGTCGGGGTACGCTTGACTATGATCCTAGATGCGGCAAGTCTTATTATTACATTTGGAGCAATTGTCATGAATCATCAGTAAACCTTAGACAAAGGTTACACTACACATATACAGTTTTCCGAATCTGTTTGTTCTTCATGACATTATCCTAACCGCCGAGCAATGCATAGATTCTTAAATATCTAAAGGTACGTGCTTAAATGCGAACTCCCGACACTCGGATGGGAGACAAGACGACTGAACTACCACCGCTCTTCGGACCCGATATCGAACGCAACTAAATTTCATTTTATTGTTACTGACTCACCTAACTTACGCTTGGAAAATTGACAGGGGATCTGACTATTGACACTTACCTGAGGGATGCATGCTCTCGTGGCAGACGGGACAGTTAACTGGCACCCGCGCCTGCTATGTGACTATTGACACTTACCTGAGGGATGCATGCTCTCGTGGCAGACGGGACAGTTGACTAGCACCCGTGCCTGCTATGTGACTATTGACACTTACCTGAGGGATCCATGCTCTCGTGGCAGACGGGACAGTTGACTGGCACCCGCGCCTGCTATCTGACTATTGACACTTACCTGAGGGATGCATGCTCTCGTGGCAGACGGGACAGTTAACTGGCACCCGCGCCTGCTATGTGACTATTGACACTTACCTGAGGGATGCATGCTCTCGTGGCAGACGGGACAGTTGACTAGCACCCGTGCCTGCTATGTGACTATTGACACTTACCTGAGGGATCCATGCTCTCGTGGCAGACGGGACAGTTGACTGGCACCCGCGCCTGCTATGTGACTATTGACACTTACCTGAGGGATGCATGCTCTCGTGGCAGACGGGACAGTTGACTAGCACCCGTGCCTGCTATGTGACTATTGACACTTACCTGAGGGATCCATGCTCTCGTGGCAGACGGGACAGTTGACTGGCACCCGCGCCTGCTATCTGACTATTGACACTTACCTGAGGGATGCATGCTCTCGTGGCAGACGGGACAGTTAACTGGCACCCGCGCCTGCTATGTGACTATTGACACTTACCTGAGGGATGCATGCTCTCGTGGCAGACGGGACAGTTAACTGGCACCCGCGCCTGCTATGTGACTATTGACACTTACCTGAGGGATGCATGCTCTCGTGGCAGACGGGACAGTTGACTAGCACCCGTGCCTGCTATGTGACTATTGACACTTACCTGAGGGATCCATGCTCTCGTGGCAGACGGGACAGTTGACTGGCACCCGCGCCTGCTATCTGACTATTGACACTTACCTGAGGGATGCATGCTCTCGTGGCAGACGGGACAGTTAACTGGCACCCGCGCCTGCTATGTGACTATTGACACTTACCTGAGGGATGCATGCTCTCGTGGCAGACGGGACAGTTGACTAGCACCCGTGCCTGCTATGTGACTATTGACACTTACCTGAGGGATCCATGCTCTCGTGGCAGACGGGACAGTTGACTGGCACCCGCGCCTGCTATGTGACTATTGACACTTACCTGAGGGATGCATGCTCTCGTGGCAGACGGGACAGTTGACTAGCACCCGTGCCTGCTATGTGACTATTGACACTTACCTGAGGGATCCATGCTCTCGTGGCAGACGGGACAGTTGACTGGCACCCGCGCCTGCTATCTGACTATTGACACTTACCTGAGGGATGCATGCTCTCGTGGCAGACGGGACAGTTAACTGGCACCCGCGCCTGCTATGTGACTATTGACACTTACCTGAGGGATGCATGCTCTCGTGGCAGACGGGACAGTTAACTGGCACCCGCGCCTGCTATGTGACTATTGACACTTACCTGAGGGATGCATGCTCTCGAGGCAGACGGGACAGTTAACTGGCACCCGCGCCTGCTATGTGACTATTGACACTTACCTGAGGGATGCATGCTCTCGTGGCAGACGGGACAGTTGACTAGCACCCGTGCCTGCTATGTGACTATTGACACTTACCTGAGGGATGCATGCTCTCGTGGCAGACGGGACAGTTAACTGGCACCCACGCCTGCTATGTGACTATTGACACTTACCTGAGGGATGCATGCTCTCGTGGCAGACGGGACAGTTGACTAGCACCCGTGCCTGCTATGTGACTATTGACACTTACCTGAGGGATCCATGCTCTCGTGGCAGACGGGACAGTTGACTGGCACCCGCGCCTGCTATCTGACTATTGACACTTACCTGAGGGATGCATGCTCTCGTGGCAGACGGGACAGTTAACTGGCACCCGCGCCTGCTATGTGACTATTGACACTTACCTGAGGGATGCATGCTCTCGTGGCAGACGGGACAGTTAACTGGCACCCGCGCCTGCTATGTGACTATTGACACTTACCTGAGGGATGCATGCTCTCGTGGCAGACGGGACAGTTGACTAGCACCCGTGCCTGCTATGTGACTATTGACACTTACCTGAGGGATCCATGCTCTCGTGGCAGACGGGACAGTTAACTGGCACCCACGCCTGCTATGTGACTATTGACACTTACCTGAGGGATGCATGCTCTCGTGGCAGACGGGACAGTTAACTGGCACCCGCGCCTGCTATGTGACTATTGACACTTACCTGAGGGATGCATGCTCTCGTGGCAGACGGGACAGTTGACTAGCACCCGTGCCTGCTATGTGACTATTGACACTTACCTGAGGGATCCATGCTCTCGTGGCAGACGGGACAGTTGACTGGCACCCGCGCCTGCTATGTGACTATTGACACTTACCTGAGGGATGCATGCTCTCGTGGCAGACGGGACAGTTGACTAGCACCCGTGCCTGCTATGTGACTATTGACACTTACCTGAGGGATCCATGCTCTCGTGGCAGACGGGACAGTTGACTGGCACCCGCGCCTGCTATGTGACTATTGACACTTACCTGAGGGATGCATGCTCTCGTGGCAGACGGGATAGTTGACTAGCACCCGTGCCTGCTATGTGACTATAGACACTTACCTGAGGGATGCATGCTCTCGTGGCAGACGGGACAGTTGACTGGCACCCGCGCCTCGAAGATCTCGATGGCCAGGTACTGCCGCAGGCACGGCTCGCAGCAGCGGTGGAAGCAGCCCGCCAGCCGCACCACACTCGTAGTGGGTACCGTGGACAGGCATAGTGGACACTCGAGCGCTTCGCTCTGTAAATAAGAGACAGAACGTGACTATGGATAAATTTTAAGCAAAATAAGCCAAATAATAATTAGACATGTTTACAAATTACATCTTATTTGAAGCCTGAAAACACGGTTTATTGGAAATCATTTGTAAAATTTGGTTTAACATTGCTTTAAAATCAATACATTTTTAAACAGTAGTATACATTAAATTTGGTAAACAGTGATGAAATAGATTGCTATGTAAATTCTTACTCTGAGCTATTACGATGCAATTTTAATTAACGTCTAATTAAAAGATAATATTACATATAATAGGCCTCATGTTTTTCAGTTTAGATGTGGGATTATATTTTTGGAGAATAGGCTGCATGCAAGCTGACATTCTTTTGGCACTGCAACCACCATATATTTTGTACAAAAGCTTTTTTGTAAAAAAATGAGGGTGGCGGCGGCGTGCTGCAACTAGGGCTTGTATTCGAATATTCGAATATTAGAGTGGGTTCGAATATTCGAATATCAAATCTGCAATATTCGAATATTCGACCAATTTCCTGAACGCCAAACTCAAAACTTTAATATGCACTAAATATTACTTTCAAAGTTTTTGGTCAATATCAGTCACCTTAGTCTTATGTCGTATGACCTCGTTCCGGATCTTATCCCTTAATGAGATCCCAAACATAGACCTTTCCATAGCACGCTGAGTGACGTGTAGTCGGTGAGCCAACTTGACTGTCATGTTCCACGTTTCGGCTCCGTAGGTTAAAACTGGTAGGACGCATTGGTTAAACACCCGGCTTTTCAGGCACTGCGGCAGTGTTGAGGTGAAGTTATGACGCAATTTCCCAAATGCTGCCCAGCCAGGCTGCAATCTTCTGTCGATTTTTCGCTCGAAGTTGTCTACCGAGCTGTAGTACTTGCCCAAGGTAGACGTACTCTTGGACAACTTCGAGCGTAGTGTCCTCAACGTAAATTGGTTCCGGGATGACATGTTCGTTGAACATTATCTTTTTCTTGTCCAAATTCATCCCAAGCCCCAAACGTTTCGAGGCAGCGTTAAGACTGTGCAGCATTTTTGCAAATCCTGCAGCGATTCTGCCATAATAACTATGTCATCGGCAAAGCGAAGATGCGTAAGATATTCGCCATTTACATTGATGCCCAGTCCGTTCCAATCCAGCGTCTTGAACACATCCTCCAGTGCGTTGGTGAACAGTTTCGGAGATATAACATCTCCCTGTCTAACACCTCGGAGCAGCTGAATGGGTTTTGTTCGGTGGTTTTGTACTTGGACGGACATTGATGCTATACTGTACAGGCTTCTTAGCACCTTCACGTACCGCCAATCGACTTGGCATCGCTGCAAGGATTCCAGAACAGCCCAGGTTTCGACCGAGTCGAAGGCTTTCTCATAGTCCACAATGGCCAGGCACAGGGGCTGGTTATACTCTTCGGACTTCTGTATAACCTGCCGCACCGTGGTCTATGGTACTGTAACCTTTGCGAAACCCAGCCTGTTCCGGTGGCTGGAAAGCGTCAAATCTTGCGGAAAGATGGTTTGTGATGACCCTCAAAAAACAGCTTGTAAACGTCACTCAGGCGCGTGATTAGTCTATAGCTTTTCAGGAGACTTTTGTCTCCTTTCTTGAAAAACAATGCCACCACGCCCCCACTCCACGCTTCCGGAGTTGTCCCATTGGCTATGACGGAATTGAAGAGCCTCTTAAGTTCGCCAAGCACAGGTTAGCCTGCAGCTTTTAAGAACTCAGGGCCCAGGATAAACGGCCTATGTTTATTTATCGATTTTGCTTCGAAATAAATCATTTAAGGTAAACTGGATGTGATTCCGTCTTCGCCGGGAGCCTTCCCATTACTAAGCTGTCCGAGGGCCGCCTTAATCCCATCCTCCTCCACGTCTGGGAGATATTCAGTGAAGTGGCGGGTAAGCTTGGCTCTTGGATCGTTCGCGTCGGGCTGCGGCTGTAGGGAATGCAATGCGTACAATCGACCGGAAAAGCCTTTGATTTCGGCCAGAATCTCCGGAGCCGATGAGACGATTCTGCCATCCGAGGTTTTCAGCTTTGTCAGGTGACTTTTTCCCAGTCTTTTAGTGAAGACCTTCTGCTCAATCGCGTCCTCTATGAGGCGAGTATTGTAACTGCGGAGGTCGCGTCTCACCAATCTCCGGATCTTTTTATGGGTGCCAGACAAAGCTTCCTCTGGCATTTCCCGTCGACGTTTCATCAGTTCGAAAGTCCTGCCCGAAAGTTTGGCCTCTCGGCACGCTTGCTTTCCCTTAAAGTGCCTGTTTCCCACTTCGCGTATGACTCCAATCACACCATCAAGGTCCCTGTCCACGTTCTCAGTAGTTTCCAAAGCAGCGAATCGGTTTCGGAGCTCCAACTGGAATGTTTTGGAGTCTTGGCCGGCCTGGACCAGTGTCGGACGAAGAGTCGGCCTCATCATGCGGCTTCTTTCCAGCTTAATGTTGATATTTAGGGTGCCTCTTACCAGTCGGTGGTCGCTACCGGTGTTAAACCTATTTACCACAGAGACACCCCTAAATATATGCTTTTGAATAAGAAAAAATTGGTTTCCAACTAAGATTTTGGCAATTATAATATGATTATAAATAAAGTCGAAAATTAGACTTAGTAAAATATTGGCAAATAAAACTTGATTTTTAACCTTTTTTATGTTTTTTTGTTATTCGAATAACATCCAAAAAATATTCGAATATTCGAATACCAAAAAGTTTCGAATATTTGCAAGCCCTAGTTGCAACGCGTGCAGTTTCACAAAATAAAATCTCCGAATTTTTGCATGGTAAAATTGTACGTTATAATAAAATAATATTCGTACTATTAGTAGTATTTCTTGATATTTATTCTTTTCTTAATTGAATAAAATACTGCGTTCCTTTTATGAAAAAGACTTTAGCTCATAATTGTCCTTTGTAATATTTCTTTTAACTTGGTAGTTACGTGTTAAGTGTCGATATTTTGCAGCTTTGATATTATTACATACCACTTAATAATATGTAAAAAGCCTCCGGAATAAACTGATTAGAAGCAGCATAATGTGAGATTTAATTATGATCGCTTCGATTACGCATGCAATCAAGGAGCTCACAAATTAATGTGTTTCAAAACTAATTGCGTTTTGTTTGCGTGCTAATAGCAACGTGCAACAGTAGGCCACAGCGCAAATTAATAAAGCAATCTCAGTTTCGAGTTCGAGTAGAGTCTTATGGGAAAGATGTCAGATAATGTTTCGTAACATACCTACTGTTTAATATTGAATTCCAAGCCATAACCTAAAAGATGGTAGTAGGCCTTCTTGACCTTACTCTTAAACAATGAAATTGCAATAGAAACAAAGGCTATGAAGTATTAAGTAGGTCGATTTTGTTATGCTACTGAAGAAGATAAGTTTTCCCTGATTCCTGAATCAGTTTTAATTGACTGGACTAAGCCGATGTGATTAGCTTCAAGAGGATTGAACTAATCATTGTCAGATTAAAACTAATCCGAAACCGGTAAAAACATATACGTTTCTAGCAGGATTCATGGATCTAGTGATCAGAGCTGGTGCCAAAATTGAGACGGTTTTATAAGTTCATGCACATGTGAAGTATAGCCACAGCTGCTGAGCGTAACGCTCGGCCTCTCGACCAATTGGATCGAATCAATTGTTACCGATACGCTCTACCTATCAAAGGATTGTTGTAATTGCAACTAATTGATAATACGATTTCCGAAATTTACAGCTAAAGAAAGAGGTTAGAGGGAAATATTAATTCCATTAAATATTCTAGTACCTCTATAAATCATCAAGGCTATATTTCCTAGTTCTATCGTCAGTTTTTTTGCATTGTTTGTTATTGCGCTTCTCTTAGTTTTTTTAACTAATGACATCATGCACTAGAAACAACTTAAGATCTATCAGGATTAAATTTCACGTGTAACATGGCTTACATGGCCAAGACGTAAATGACTGAGTAGTAAGTGTAATGAACTCGGGTCAGTTAACAAACATCTTTTAGAATAGGAACTCGATTAAAACGACGCTAACGGTTAAAGCTCTTGGACGTTGCTAAATGAAAAAAGCTCTTCTGGGAATTGACGCCTGTTAAAAAGTTCACGCTCAATTGTTGACACTTGGGACAAATTATTTTATGCAGCTAGAAAGTGAGCCAAAACAACAAAACGAAATATAGTTTTGCTTGGATGAACTGTTTACTTTTATAGATTTTTACGCATAATGAGTACTTTTGCTATTGTCTGTAGGTACTCATTCGGAACTACGGTTATATTTACGGCCTGTTTACGTACGTGATTTATATGACAGCTTGATGCGGTTGTTCGCCGAGACAGCAAGGCATTCCGCCAAGTTTGATTCTCAGACGGTCGAGTTCCTAATTTCGCTTGGATCTGCTGTGATGACTGATCGAGTTTTTTTTTTCAATTTTGTTAGGTAGGAACGAGTTTACACATAGTGAAGTTTACACATGGAATGGCCAATGAACTTGACATAATGACAACCCTGTTTTATGTATAACCTGTAATAATACTTTCACTTGAAAAACTTTTTGTTCCCATACCTACCCAAACTTTTATGGTCCTATCAGACCAGGGGCTGTGTTTTTTTTTTTGTCAAGTGAAATATTATCTTTGATATAAAACCTAGCATGATAGTTAATGAGTGCAAAAACTAAAAGTTTAACTCACAGTTAGGCGTAATATTAATAGAGTAACGATGTACTGTTACCGCTTTAATCACATAAGTAGTTTGCGTTGTTACTTGTATCTTGATCGATTGATCAGCATCTCTGCGCTAAAACGACCTTTGCATAGCGATTGCGACTCGACCGAACTACACGTTGTTGGATATACCCTTCACCAAATAAAAGGCGTACGTACCATAACGGCATACATACTTGTTTAAATTGACGACACATTACTGTTTAATGCCACGTTGTGTTCATTTGGGAGCAAATCAAATCCATTGAAACAAATTGAGTAAATCATATTTATAAAATTTTGAAGGTTTGCAATGTAAAGGTTAAATAAAACTAAAAGATTAAAGTTAGTACAATACGAATATTGATATAAATTAGTTGCTAGTCATATTCGTTTTGAATAGCAAATAATCGATAGGTATATAGGCAATATTATTGATCAGTCGAATAAGGAATGGTCGAGAAGACGACTTGAATGAATGTTCTATGAGAGTATGTGACGTGTGTAGACAATCGGACAGACGACAATATTTGCATTACCTCAATAGTTTTTACCCACCCACAGCCACAAGTTATATTGCGTAAAAAGGCATTCGATAAGTTTCGCTCCAACTCGATAGCTGAAGTAATAGCTCTTTTCATCCCCGGTCTAAAAGGAATACTTACAAAAAGAAAAGAATTCTTTTTATTCATTTTTCCTGAAATCCAAAAATAAACGTAATAACAGAACTTTCCGCGAGTACGTCAGTAATAGAAAAACGTTTTCTACACGATCAATGGAAGCATATTTCAAAATAAACAAGTTGTGGAACAAAAAGCATTGTTTGAAGATTTAGCACGAACACGCCCACAGAAACCACCAAACATACCTCAACTATAAAATAAGAGAACCTAAACACCTTTTTATTTCTTGGACGACAAGCATTCATTAAGATAAGCAAGGAGCCCACACCCTGTTAAATGTTAGTAGTTTCTCTGCCAGTGATAGCGATGTTATAAGTGCCAAACAGTTTTATAGTGGAAATTAACATAGTACATGCCCCAAAAATATAATTTAGAGCTACCACCGCTTCGGGACTACATATCGGCTGGTGGTGAGAAGTATGAGTTCTCAAACAAGATTTTTGCTGTACTAAGATACCGGTTCGTTATATGAAATTAATTTAATCACAGGACGACGCAGACTTCAAGAAAGTTAAATTAGAAAACATAAAATAATAATGGATGAAATGAAGTTATTTAGACTTAATTACATACTTCGATGTCGGGTTACTTGTTCAAATCTCAAAAATTAGCTGAAACCAAGCAACAAGAATTTGCTGAAACCAAGCAGCAAATATTCGCTTCGTTACTGAAAATGTTTGTTTAAAAATCATATTCCTTAACATAACTTAGGTTAATCATCTCCTTTTGTTCTAAGAATGAACGTAACATAAAAGTATTGAGTAAGGCACATTTACTTATGAAATGAGTTGAAAGTTTACGGTGTCTGTAACTGTTGTGCAGCAGATCAAACTAGTCGTAAGCATGTACTTAAGGCGGGAGTATTTAACTTTTAGTGATCTTCCGACGGATTTATTCACAAAACTAAGGAACTTACAAGAAAAATAAAAATACTATTAAAATATTTGATCTTTTATCTAATGTCTCGGTGAAACCAAAACACGATTATAATAACTTGGCTCGATAGAAAAAAATCTTGAAAATAGGTCGTTTTATGATTTTTGGATCGATTTTCTGAAAAGATTTTATATGAAACAAGTATGTAAAAATTAAGCAGTTTACTAAAGATCAAAATTTGCTAGTGTCTCGGTGTAAAAAAAAATCAATTTTGTTATTTTATTAGGTACCAAAGATTAAAAACCTCGAAAACCATGCACAAAAGGCGTGCAAGCCGCCCCGCCAGTGTCCAGTAGGACGTCGCCGAGGTAGGACCTGTGTTGTGTTGCGCTCGGACTCCCCCCGCCCCCCCGCACACCATCGCAATAGCTACGAAATTTAATTCTTGTAAATATTTAGATTTTTTGTGTGGAGCCAGGCATACCTCAACCTCAATTTTACTTTATTTGGTGTTACATCAATGAAAATACTAAATTATTACATGTACAAGAAATACTCTGTAAATTTGTTGTAAGTAATACGGTGATAGTACATACATAATTTACAATTTAAAATGTAAAAGTATATTATATATATTTTATAATAATTCGTAATTGCTATGACTAGTAAACAACCGATTATAGACCCCTATAGACCGTGTTTAGTCTCAAATTAGAGGTATCGACTAGTTCTACACGATTCTTAGGTTAATTAGTTTATTGACTTTTATTTGTAAACCAACGATAATAGACCCCTCGTGTTTGGTCTGAAATGAGTCTCAACAAGTTCTACGCGATTTTTTATTTTATTTTTAAGTACAAAATGTGTAGTAGGCGGACTTAATGCCATTGGTCTCAAATGAGGGATCTCAATAAGTCACACAGGTTTCTTACATATATTTTAATTTATTTATAAAACTAAAATAATATTTACAAACAAAATTTACACGAATCGAATGGCATAGCTTTATAGCTTTACCGCATACCGTTGCCGTTGTATACATATAGTTTTAGCTACAATTATTAAACTAACGCTAGTGGATCCCTTGACTTTTGGTCTGAAGAAAATTTTGCATGACTAGAGTTTTCCCGGGAATTCTCGGTACTGAAATAACGGGGAATTCCCGGGAATTCCCAGTTATTTCAGTAATCAATTGCTTCAAGTAACCTATGGTTCCCGCTGCTCGGAAGTACCTACAAACAGAAGAACGCCCTTTCCCCTTCGTCAAAGGTGTCATTTAAATCTTTAAAGTGATTAAAAAGATTACACAAAAATGGCTATATTTTGTAAATAAATCCTCAGTAAAAAATCTGTAATTTACACTGAGCTATTTAACACGAGCACGACTAATAAACACAGTATTATTATCTTAGTTTTTTATCCGGTATCGAACGTAACGTATCGAACGTATTCTCGGTATTTCCCGGTACTCGCTGACTACTGTACCGAGGATTCAAAAATCGGTTTCAGCACCGGTACTGCACAGCCTACATTCTACTACTTATCCTACTATGATCCTTACTTTATTTTTTTGCTCCAATTAGAAAACAAATCTCAAATATGACCATATACAACAACGTCTTTGGGAAACTTTGCTACAGAAGCGCATGTATTATATACCCGCCATTCTGACGCGTCTGAACTTACAACTATTATCATATTTATAAGTACTTAAATGACACTGTCCAAATTGTTTGAAGCTCAGGCCGAAGCTCAAAGAAGTCACGGACATGGTATTCAGATAAAAATAATATTGTCTAAAATCTTTAATTATTGAATGTTACTTTAAAAAATACATATCTCTGTATCACTCAACTTTTAAAGTTATTCAGTTTTTATCTGCACTTTGTACTGATTTCTTTATTCGCCGCCGTTAACCAGACATTTTAAGAACGCTGACTTGAGTAATTTAGTTATTATTCTATGATAGCGAATAGGGAAAATAGGGAATAGGGAAAAGTATATATAAAATAATTTTAGGTAATATTATATTTCTCTAAAATAATTGCAAAAAGGGCAGGGAATAGAAGAAGGAAGATTATTTTTCCCTAAACTTCTTGTCCACGCGCAGGCCAAAATTGAACATTTTCCTTTTCTCTTCATTTAAATCTCTTGCAAGGAAAATACTGAAAACGACAATTTTATTTTATTATACAAAAAACTGCTCGTACAGGGTACGTTGGCGGTACGAAGTTCGCCTGGTCAGCTAGATAAGTTTTATTTTAAAGGGCTTCATTTAAATTAATAGGTTTTGCCTTACTTTTTTAATTTCACCTCACAGCTTTAACTATGATTAGTGGTATTTGTTTGTAGGTATATAGGAGGCAACAAAACATATTGATTTTCAAGAGATCTTACTCGAGAAAGGGCAAGATTATAATTGCCCATGAGAAAAGCACTGTTACTCTTACCTGAACCAATTTAGCCTTACCCATACTTGGCGTGTAGAACTAAAACCAGCGGGCTTTGATGTCGGATCCACAATTAAGTGTTTTTGTGGATCTTCAAAGCTGTCTCAACATTACTGCCACGCTGTCTTCCGACTGAAGTCGGTTTTTAGGCTGTTATCAGTCCAGATAGGGGATCTTGATGAAAGTCGCTGCGGTGGTAATGTCTATAGTATATTCTGGATCGGCATTCCTTGACGTAAGCACTTCTTTCACTCAGATGCAGCAGCGTTACTTCGACGCCGACATGAGAAGGTATATGAGCTAGAACAGGTAGCTAAGGGAGTGGGGTAGGTTTTATTAACCACGTAATTATGCGCACTCCCCCCGCGGGGCACACCATCGCAATAGCTACGAAATTTAATTGTTGTAAATATTTAGATTTTTTGTGTGGAGCCAGGCATACCTCAACCTCAATTTTGCTTTATTTGGTGTTACATCAATGAAAATACAAAATTATTACATGTACAAGAAATACTCTGTAAATTTGTTGTAAGTAATACGGTGATAGTACATACATAATTTACAGTTTAACATGTAAAAAAACATGTTAATAGCTTATAGACGTTGCTCAGGAGCGTGATCGGTCTGTAGTTCTTCAAGAGTTTATCTCCTTTTTCGAAAAACCGATTAACCGCGCCCTCACTCCACGCCCTCGGTAGTCCTATTGCCTAAGACGGGGTTGAACAATCTCCTTAGTTTTCCAAGGATGGGAAGCCCTCTTGCTTTTAGAAGTTCTGAAGTGACTCCAGCTTTGCCTTGCTAAGATGTTTGAGAGCCGACTCAATTTCGTCTATGTCTAGTTCTGGGAAACCATCGCTGTTGTGGCGTATAAGCGTGGCTCTAGGGTCATTCGCGTCAGGTGGAAGTTTCAGGACATGCGATGCATATTAGCTGCCATAGAAGTCCGAGGACTTCTAGATCGAGATCTAGGCGAGAATTTCCGAAACTGCTGTGTGATGGTTCTGCCATCCTAGGTTTTTAGATTTGTAAAATGCGATCTCCCAATTCTTTGGGAAAAGACTTTTGAAACCGGTTTTGCTCAACAACCAAGAATAATAAGTTTACAAATATTTTGCATGGCACCTTATATCCTATATGAGGCTGGAGTTTCAGGTTTGGAGATCGCGTCTTACCAAGCACCGGATCTTTTTATGGATGTAATCTGACTGGCTCACCATTCAACCTGTGACCTCGGTCGGTGTAACCCGATCGAAACGTAATTAAGGATAAAATCACTTATGTGAATCACTTTCTACAAAGTAAGAACCTTTCATAGCATAATTTGTTGATCTTTTCTAATATTATAAAGAGGAGAGGTTTCATTTTTTGTTTATATGGACTGATTAGGCTCCAAAACTACTGAGCCAATTACATTCTTTCACCATTAGATCCCTACATTATTTCTGATGAACATAGGCTTCTTTAAAATCCTAAAAAATGCACCATTCTTTAGGAATACGAGAAATTTCACAATAACTTGCGCTGAATAATATAAGATGTATTTATCCGAAATAAGCAACCGCTATTATAGTCATTTATGAATAAATTAAAGACCACGCAATTTTGGTTCAATACAAATTTTACCTCTACCATTTTATTATTTAAATACTTTAAATGGTATTAGACTAATTTAATAGTTTACTTGCTACCTACTACTATGCAACGTAATAACCGTATTGTTAAGTTACCATTTTTGAGATTAGTTTTATGAAATTTATTAACAAATACATGTTGTATAACATATCGTGTTAACAAGCTATACTTCGACTATACGTAGTAAAAATTTTTACTCCTATGCAAAAGACAAGAACTGCACCCAATAATTTCTTTAGATGGTGCTCCTGTAAAGTTGAGTTTTAAAACATTATGATGGTTTACGTAGTAGGCATCCAATTGTAGTATCGAAATTCCTGGGAAATACTTCTTATTAGCTCAAATTTGCCGGTATTCGAATCAATGAATTTTCCCGGGAATTTCTGGTTATTTCAGTACTAAGAATTCCCGGGAACAAACCCTACGCGCCCGTGCAAGCATTGACCAAATAATGCGAAGAACGACCCACAACGCAATTTTGTTAAAAATGAGGTTTTTCCCTAAGTTTCCCGTATGTCACTACTTCCCAGAATTGGTTCTTATCGACACTATCGAATGGGGTAATAATACGGGTTGTTTTTCTTTTTAGGATTCCGTACCCAAAGGGTAAAACGGGACCCTATTACTGAGGCTCCACTGTCCGTCTGTCTGTCTGTCCGTCTGTCATCAGGCTGTATCTTATGAACCGTGATACTTAGAGAGTTATTATTTTCAGAGATGTTGTATTTTTGCTGCCGCTATAACAACAAATACTAAATATAATAGAATACATTAATTAATATTTAAGGGGACTCCCATACAACAAACGTGATTTTTTTACTGTTTTTATAGATTGGCGGTACCCTTCGTGCGTGAGTCCGACCGACTCGCACTTGGCCGGTTTTTTTCGATTTCAAACATCTAATAATTCAGTTTTGTTTTTCATCAAGATCGGGCCCGAGACAACTATTGAGTGTTTTTCTTTATTTGTCACAGTTTTAGATTTGACCTACCACGCCCACGTAAAAAATTACACTGTATAAGTATTGAACATATTTTGTAACAATATAAATATATCAAAATGAAACAATAATAGGTATAACCAAGCTTTAATATGACGAAAAACTTTAATAATATTGAAATTTTATCATAATTGCCGTGAGTGGAACAGGGGATAATTCATAATTTTAGTTTAGAAAATATAAAGATTACGATGACATAATATTATAATAAAAATACACTTCTGAGCCATAGTATGAGCTCTTTAAGCTTAATGATAGGAAATTTTAAGGCCTATTTCAAATTTGGCGCTCAGTTGCTTACGCGCCGCGCGCGCCCGACGGCGCGGGCAGCCCCCCGCGGTGGGCGGAGTTACCCACCCCCGCAATTAGAGTAAACCGCCGTATACCCCGGCCTTAATGTCGCACACATTTCTGACATTTCCTCTATTGAGTTACGTTACGGCCGCACGACAATGTGGTTTTCTTACAACCACAATTAGGTAATTATGTCTGTATTCAAATTAGTGCATCCTATCTGTGAATATGAATGAACCCGAGCGTTTTAACATATAAACATTTTTGTTAACGCTTATTCACCACACAAAATGTGCCTAAGAATATACAATACACAAATATTATGATATATCTCATTGCTTGATCGTTCACACGTTGATGACAATTGCTAAAACAAAATTATCATATTACCATTGGATTTTCTAGAAACTGAAATGATAAAATAATTACTAATAATGGTACGACTTTACTTGTTACTCTTAAAACAATGCACTTGAAAAGAACATTATTTGTATTGATTGATTTTTTCAGTAGGTAAATCAAAATTAAGTCCCTACCCTACCTACCTATCCTCGTAAAATGTTATAAGGAAAAAGTGGGTGTTCAAGCCGAGTAGTGTCAATTCGTCATGTATTTCGACCATATCGCATTGGCAACGTTTCTCGGAAAGCTAAATGCAGCGGGGCTGGCTGGGCAGCGGAGTGCATGAGGCATAGGCAGCAAGAAACCAGACCGATGCCCTCGGTGGGAAGATAAGCTCGGATGCGTATCGGATATTCGATTGTTAGACCAAGATTGTACGCACGGCTACAAGTCACGTCTACAACATTTTATAAGTATTTTTGTAACTTAATTTACCAACATACAATGGCAAAGAAGTCAGAACGTTTTTAGTACTCCACTTCCTTTAACATTATAAATAAAACATGGAATTGCAACTAAACGATCACAAGTAGGAAATGTGTTGTCTGACAGGTAAATATTTTTAGTGAACCTATATCGTAACTCGTAAGTAAAGAATTAGGTCTTTGCATGAAAATTTGAAGTATGCACCATTGATAAATAACACAAACAGAAATATTAATTTAATGATAAGGATAATGATGCTTTCAAAAGTACACTTTCTAGGGATTGTAATTTGTAACAGATATAACAATAACAGTTTAAAATTATATATTGGCAGTGTTGATACAGTCTAGCGAGAGAAAGGCAGTTCTGTATGCCGGTTGCAACATACGGTAAAGGTAAGCAAGCTATTCAAGGGGCTAGTTTCTTTACAGATTCCACGATAGTCGAGTGAAAAATAATTATAATTTATACTGTAAAATTGGGTAAATTTTTAAATTTTAAGTAAATATAATAAATAGATAATATTTACAACTTAATAATTCATCACAAGTTTTTGTTCTACGTTTGGTCTACGGTCTCTACGTTTTGGTCTTAGGTGCCTTGATAAGACCAAAACGTTCTCGAATTAACGGACCTTATGAATGTTGCAGGGAGTTAATAATGCAGACCTTATGGATAGTTCACGCTAAATATCATTGGTTAAGAGTTAGTTGTAGAGGTATAATTATACAAACCTCGAGGCGTCGAGTTCTACTTTCGAAGACTCGTGGCGTATTGGCAGGACTCAGTCAGCTTGGTAGGCTCCTAGACCTGAGGTTAGACGAAGCGGAAAGCCTCGAGCCTTGTACATCACTAGGTTTAAAGCCTAAAATATTTTTTCATCAATATAAGTCAAAATAACCCTACCTTTCATATTCACACGTCACGGTATCGTCAAGTCGCTTGGTTTCTTATTCATACATTGTTTTGAATTATCTGGCTATCTATTCGACATATTAATATATCTTATAAATTATATTAATTGTATGTACATACAGTACCTAGATTTAGACGAAACTATCTATCCGAAGTTTTAGAGCGACCCGACACAATGAAATACTAACTTTTAACCCTTTAACCAACAACTTGTTGCAGAAAATCTGTTGTATGTACACAGCTAGTTTTTGAGATCCAAACCTCTGACTTAACATAATTAGTAACATATGAATTTAATATAATAACTAGGCAGCAGCCGCTTTTGTGTTGTATTAGTGAACGTGACGAAAATTCTCATTCCATATCCGATTTTTAAGTACAAGGTAACATGCATGATGTTATGGTAATTTGTATAAACAAACAACGGACTTTACAAGGATTTAAGTAAGTATGTACATTTCAACATTATTTAAATGAGTTAGTTTATTTATTTTTATCAAAACAAGAAGTAAAATTTACGCAAATCGGCTATTATTATACAGGTTGACTGGAACTAGACCCGCCATAGTAAATTCCCATGTAAAGAAAGTCGTTTGCGAACTATTGGACCGCAAAAAAAAATGATTTTTTAACACAAGTTTGACGGAAGTTTCGACGTAGTTTGATCAAAAATGTTTATGACTACTATAAATATAATAAATAACAAATTTTATGAAAACCAATTAAGTTAGGAATGTTTAGAAATCATACTTTGGAAAAATAAAAAATACATATCTCAATAATTACAATTGTTTAGCTAGGTAAAGTTAGGTCCAATAGTTCGCAAACGACCTTCTCTACATGGGAATTTACTATGTCGGGTCTAGTTCCAGTCATCCTGTCAAGCCATCATCATGATCAACATGAATAAGTATCTTTTCTTAATTAAAGTTTCTGAAACTGAATTGATTTACTATAGTGGGCCCACACCGTAAATTATCAATCCGTCACACTGCTAACAATTATTTTATGAAACGGATTTATACTTTCCTCTTTCAAAGTCTTACAAAGTTACAGAAGTCATAAGTAAGCCAGGAATCTCATAGGAACAAATTACAAGTTGTCGCCGTCTCAAACAGCTAACTTATAGAACAAGTTCTGGAGTAGAATTATGTGATACGATACGTATAAACTTTCTGGACCACATCGCGAAAACTTGTCTACAAAACTTCAACAATTTCGTTGATTTCTTGTTTCTCAAATTATTCTATTGCATTATCCTTTTTAAATTACTGCGCCAAAAATAGAACCACCATTAATTTATTCATGATTTATTCAAAGCATGTTTGTATGATGAATATTAATTGGTTAGTTGACGACTTGCCCGAATATTTTGCAACAGATTCTTGTTTAGCAACACTAGTGTTCTTTTTTGAGGAACCAGCTTAAATTATGTGTAAGTTTTTTTTTTAATTTTTACTCATAGTTACTAAAACACCTTCGCTATTTCACATGTCATCGTGACATAACATCCGATGAAACCATAGAACTTTATTACTTGAGTACAGCCTTAGGACTTCACTTATTTAAGCAATGAATGAATGAACTCACAGGTTAATGATGTATTTATAAGCATTTAAGGACTGTCAAATTAATACTAGTCTTTTTTGACATTATTATGTTTCTATCATATTTTTTTAATCACCATCGTCATTTAATCTAGCTGATACAGTGTGGCATGGGTCGCGGTTAGTCCTCGTGTAGGATGTCCGGTCCGACATTGCCGACATACGAGTATGGTCGGACGACTAAACAGGCAATTAGACAAGCCAGATATATCTAGTTCAGTAGCGTCTAAGTCTAGACCAGTGTGATTTGTAACTAGCTCAAAGCAGCGACCGTGTACTGCAAATGTCTATAGGTTTATGTACATGTATTATAATTATTTGATCATATAGGTACATTTTAATGTCACGTAACTAATAGTCCTTAAATAGCATTGCAAAATCTAATGGACCAAATATTTTTCAGGATGATCCTTTTGCGTTTAATTTTCGGTGTTGAATGGAATCGTTTATTTTTCATAATTCCCATTTGATACAGATGCTCTGCAGTGTAAGTGTTCGCAATTCGATTAGTTCAACCACTTTTAGCTGCGATGTTTTGGTAAGCCTTAGTAATGTATTCGTTAGGTGATTTTTTGCTTTTAAGCAGATCTGTAAGCACCATTTAAAACTAACTGTTGAAGTTATTTGACTATCAAGTCAACTAAAATCTCACTCAATAACTACAGGAAAGACTGACATGAAAATAAACTTTAAACAAGAAGGCTCGTCCGGATTGTAAAAGGGATTAGGCGAGTTTACGTGATATTCGTTTATTTACCAATCATAACCTTACAGATTGCAGTTTACGTTTAATCGACTAATAAAAAGGTTCTATTATTTGCAATCTTTCTTTCAGTTTGCGATGTAGGGAACTTGATACTGCCATTCCCTGTTAATAAAATCCAATTTATTTTGCTTTTTCCCCTCGCTAGGAGTGACAGTTATATTTCGTATAGTCAGCCAGCAGGAGGAACTGCCCAAGCTTAACTGGCTGGAATTAGAGAATAAACAGTAAGTCAAGAGTTCCAGACGTTTTGGTAGTAGTGGTGAGAATGTAATAAAAGTACTACAGCTAAAAACATTAACAATAGAAAGTACTCTGAGATAGAGCTTACAATCTTCATATGTGATAAAACGGTTCATTGAGTTGAGATAAGAATGGAACGTAATGTAGGCAACGCAGGACATCAAGGTATTAAAGGCCAGTATAAGCTAATTCGTTATTTGCGTTAAATATCTAATACGCGAAGTCAGCTAATGATATTTTACATACCTACATGTCAAGGTTGATATGTTGTTGACTGTACTTTTATTGTAGAAAAAACAAATTGCACAAATTCGCAATAAATTAGTCCAGAAAAATATATTACGTAGAAATAAAGCCTTCTGAGTGAGGCAGTTAGTGTCTTATTTGGATTCATATTTTGTATCTGTATTTTATTTGCCATAAAAAATGTAGATACATTAAACCAATAAAAACCAATAAAACCAATTTATTTCTGTAAATAGGCTTAAACTAAGCGCTTTTACACGTCCCAATATTTTTTTCCCTACCACTACTTCGGGACAATTTTGGGCTAGCGCCGAGAAGAAGTAGCGCAAGAAACTCGGTCACTATTGTCAGCCTCTTTTTAAATAGTATATAGTTTACATTACAAGATAAATGTACCTGTGCGAGCAGGGCAGTATTTATTTCCAAATATTTTTATCATTTATATAATCATTTACAGTATAATATCCTTTTTTCATTAAAGTTGTTTTAATATGCGATTTAAATTTTAACAGGGGCAGTTCTACAATAGACGCTGGTAATTTATTAAAAAAGCGAATACATTTTCCCATAAACGAATTACCCACTTTATGCAGTCTGAAATTGGGAACGGCAAGTTTATTCTTATTTCGGGTGTTAAGATTATGAATGTCACTTTTCTTAAGGAATAAGGACAGGTTTTTGCGGATATACATTATATTTTCATAAATAAATTGGGATGCTACTGTTAGTATATTAATTTCTTTAAACAGTTCATTTAAGGATTCTCGGGGTCCAAGGCCGTAAATTGCCCGTACAGCTCTCTTTTGCAGTACAAATATAGATTACAGAATACTCTTTCTTACATGTAGTTTCGCTTACTAGTCGCACAGAAAAGATAATATTAGATGAACTTGGCCTGCCGCGGCGCAAAGACTGGTTCGCTGTGAAGTCCCAAGACGGGGCTAGACTGAAGGTTTTATGACTAAAGTTGTTGCCACTTTTCAAAATTAAATTGTTGAATCGTATTCCACACTGGCCCTGCCCAATGATACTGTAAAGGCCATCAGCAACAAACACCAGGGTCTTTTCAACAAAAAAAATACAAATTTTCTGTGAGATTTTTTGAGGTAAGGTGATTTCAGGAAATCCAGTCTAACTTGCGACGCGAGTTTGCAGCATGTCCCTCTCCTGGGGTTAGATACTCCGATTTTGTTAGAGAGTAAGAATAAGTGGACGAAAGTCACAGCACACAGCCTGTACTGTCAGTCAGGTAAATGGTGCGGTTATTCGCCCACTAAAAACATTAGCTATTCAAATATGCTTTTTATGAGTACTATCGAGCATTCGCAATGAGGAAAACCGTGTTTGAGTACTACCTACGAACGGTCCACGTGCGCTCCACGTACGTACACCTGCATATCTCACGAACCTCGTGAGTAAACATCTTTATCTGTGTTTTAACTGTATATTAGTTATGTTTGGAATAATTACGTCTATGATTTTTTACATAATACATCACGTTGACGATGCAAAGTGATTTTCATTCATCATGGTGGTGGAAATCCGAGTTTAGGCTTCAAAACTTTATTAAAAGTACATACAGGATATTAGAGAATGAATAATAGCATGAATATAAGCTCTTAACAAGCCAAGAGGATGAGGAAAATAATGCGTGCGTACGTTTATTGCCCTTAAAAATAAATGTTAAGCAAAGAGTTAAACAAAATGTTGATATATTAACTTACTTATAACTTTTTAAGGACTTCACAAGTGACTAATACGAGTAATATTAAGACAATCGCTTCTCCGGATTGTGCAACTTTAGACGTGGCGTACTTATCAACAATGGCAAAAGTCACAGTCAAACGTATCCCTAGAATTTCCGAAAACAAGGAAAAGCTGAACGAAATGGTGGTAAGGGTTTACCCATAAGCAAATATTAATGTTTTTACACAAACATGCAAAACGCTATCCGATCATGGCATAATCATGAATATTTGCATGAAAATCATTTTTCTTGAAGTTATGAATATGCATAATTCCCAGTTAATTTAATTTATAGGTTTATAGGCAAACGTGCAAGCAATATAGTAGCAATATCACGTTACGGCTTACGATGTAAAGTGACCCACAAAAGTTTCTCTTATTTAAAGTTTCATATTGAGTAATTTTAAAGACGTGAAAGTTGTCAAAGTCGCTCCTAACGAAGACGTAGCATACTTATTTCACCAAGTTTCATCGAGTTACCTCTGTGAATGAACATTCTATAACATTAATAGTTTCGTAACCATCAAAGTAATACTTAGTATTATCATAGTAGAATCAAACTATGGTATTACTACACAATATAATTAACATGCGGCTAGCATCTACTGACTTCTATCGATAGAAAGTGTTTTTTAATCTGTTAGCGCGCTCTGAGGCATGCGGATTAAGGCATCCGCGACGTGACTAGCCAGCGCCAGCGTTCTCCAAGAGCCTTGTGAGGCCGCTTACACAATGGTATTTATTTGTCAAGAGTTTGCGTCGTTGTACAAGGTCACAACTGCACGATTATCGAAACCCTTGGCGGAATCGATTCGATTTCCGTTGGACGAGACCAATTTGTGAGATCGCTAGTCATTGAAAAGTTTGGGCCTTATCGTTAGGTACAGGAGGTAACTTTTAGCAAGTTTTTTGAAGTAGGAGAGTGAGCTTCGAATGATCTATTTCTAAGTTGGACGCAGAATTACGTCAATTACATGTCTAAGAGAAGTTAGAAACTTATTTTTTAACCCCCAGAAAATATTATTTTCGATCTCTCTCTAGTAGGGTATTTGTCAGGATCCAGTGTAACGTGGCAAATGTACCTAAATATGTACTCCAATATGGAGTCAGGATCCAGTGTCACGTGTCAAATGTACCTAAATATGTACTCCAATATGGAGTCTGGTACGCACCTCCTCGTCCTCAGCTATGAATTCGACGGTGGTCTGGTGTTTGCTCTGCTGCTGCTCCGCCGCACTCGACTTGGACGGGCGCGGGTCGCCCTGGTCTAGCACTGCAACAACAAGACAATAACACATGTGATGGTGCACGTAGATGGTAAACACAAAAATAACATGAATGAACTGTTGCCTGTAATACGATCTATTACAAAATATTTATCCGTGTTGTCAGATTTGTCACGTTTAACCGCGTCGCTTGTCGAACATCGATCAAATATTACGCGGTTTTGGTAGGGAACTAGGGTTATGGCATTTTAAATGAGCATTGAATTAATTTAAACATTTTTACAGTAAATAAACGTTAAGAAAATGTGTGTTCAAATTCACTACATATTGAAATAACATGATCGCCGATTCAGAGTATTTGTATAAGCTTTTGGAAAACCCGACCACAAGAAGATCGTCTCGTACGTAGCCGATTGATTTGACACACACAATAATTATGCGTGCGTGCCTTGCTCTTGACCTAGTCAATAGCGCGTAAATACTCTGCAGCACGCCCTAATTTAGACGATTAGTAAAAGTATGGGGTCATATTAATGGTTCTCCTATATGTACTATGTCTTTCTGTTGATTGCCTTGGCTCTTATCGGATTATTTGTCTAATCCTCTTTTGGTCAAGTTTATTCATACACATTATTTAATTTTTGAGTGAAATTGTAATTTTATCTGCTAAACTGGAACACTATCGACAGCGTCAACTTTGCGCAATACAGTGATCGGAATATAAAAATAGTCGTAAGCGACTGAAACATTAAATCATTTATACTGTTTCAGCTTGAATACAATTTAAAAACCGTGAAAGTTATCGCATATTATTCAGCGTGTGATATGTACGCTAAATTAACAATTTAACTTCAACATGATTATCATGACAATGAAACTAATTAATTTGGTCATTAAATATCGGTTAATAAGCGCGAAAGTCAATTCACAGGTCAAGAGCTCGTTTAACCATAAAAAAATTCCACTTTGAAAGGGCTAGTCAGAGTTGGGCAAGTGTTACGGTAAGTTACTAGGGAACGAGTGATGATCCGAACTAATAATGTCAAAACATGGCCATCGAACTCTAGTCACAAAAACATGCCTTTGTGTTTGATTTCAATGATGTGACCAGACCTGTATGTTTGTATTACTTATGCGATGATTACTATTTCTGAATGAGTAAACTTGCCTGCATTATAAATAAGGGAAAGATAAAAATAAGATTTCTCACGAGTGAGTCAGGCTGTACGTGACGATTGTATAGTCGAGACGAAGCCTACTTCTTAGTATTAGTATTATTACAGTGAACTTTAGCGAAATTTGCATATTATTAGTCATCGTAATCCTGTCGCATATTATTTAGTAAACTATAAAGTACGAGTAGACCCGTATATCGGCGTGTTCTTTGTTGAGTTGACAAAATTACAATGTAAAACACAACGTTCTATTATTCTTCATAATGCATTTATTGCAACGGAACTTGATAAAACACATTTAAACTAATTTAGATAACATTAAATAACATTCCAGTATTATTGGCAAACTGTTCTGATTTGCCACCCTGCTTCTTGAGTATGTCATCCTGACAAGTCAGGATGACATGCGTCGACATTCTCTTTTAGAGTTGAAATATTAACAGATACCTAGTTGCGGGTTCCAGCACATGACGTCATTTCCTATGCGTTCCTGCCCCTCTAGCATGTGCAACAAAACACGATATGATATAGCGATTTATCGCATATTTTTGTCAAAATATGAACTTTTTTCATAAAAGCGAGCATAACTGTGACGTCGCCGGCACGGACATGCTAACTGTTTCAATACAAGTTCAAGATGGCGGCTATGTTATCATATTTTGAAAGTAAATAGGCGATAAATCGCTGTATCATATCGTGTTTTGTTGATCGTGCTAGAGGGGCTGGTTAACATAGTGTTTTAACGCATAATCGTTATTTCAGCTTATCTATAAATATAGAGATAATCATCGCTCTCCCCAGAGCATGCGATACATACGTTTCGTTTGTGCACATTAATATATGTATTTATTGCAAAATATGCGCTTACTTGAATTTTACTATGCAAGTGCAACGTGAACGTGAGAAATGATTTAACCAAATGTATTATAGTGAGGCTGAGGTTTAAGAATTATTACCAAGAAATTGGCATACACTTCTTGCCAAAAGCCAACTGAAGTGCAGCTGTTCTCTAAATGTCAAATAAACAGGTATTAATATTTTTTCATTACATAAACGAGTTCTGTTTTACGAAAATATGGATGTAAAGAACATTTGTGTTTTGAAACATAGAGAAAGCAGCAATAATAAAATGAGCCATTCTATGGAGTTGTAAACAAAACTATTTTGTAACTAGCGACTTCAAATATTTGGGAAATGCTTGGAATATGTGTTTAATTTATTTGATGATATGCGAACATAACAAACGGTGTAGTTTGTATTAACAAAAAATCAAGTGACTTGAAAGCTATTGGTACATTCGAAAAACATAAGTATTACTGGATTGGCTCCGCAATGAAACCATCCTACTCAAGACTTCAGATTCAGACGGTTTTTTACTTAACATTAAAATTTGTAAGGTTCTGTTTAAGTAATACCTACCTATGAGAACATACGTTGAAACACGATTCAGTCTTAAAAACAATAGAATAACAATGACATTCTTTGTCAGGATTTACATGGAAACTACCTCCCGTTTTCATTTGTCAACTTTAACGCGCAAACGGCGATTTTCCCGAGATATTAGATGGCATCTCTACTGTGGCATCATGATCGGGGCTTGGTCATCTCATGTGTTTGTGAAAAACTTACGTGGTCTTTTTTTAAGGTTCCGTTCCCAAAGGGTAAAACGGGACCCTATTACTAAGGCTCCGTTGTCCGTCTGTCTGTCTGTCTGTCGGCCCGTCTGTCCCAGGCTGTATCAATCTCATGAACCGTGATAGTTAGAGAGTTAAAATTTTCACAGATGATGCATTTCTGTTGCCGCTATAACAACAAATACTAAAAAACAGAGTACAATAAATATTTAAGGGGGCTTCCATACAACAAACGTGATTTTACGGAACGGAACCCTTCGTGCGCGAGTGCAACTCGCAATTGGCCGGTTTTTAAGAAAGAGAAATAAATAATAAGTATTCAACAATTTTTTTACTCTGTCTTCCTTCACCATTGCGTTTTCATATTTTTATATTGACAAGGAATCATTTTTAAATATTAGGTATAATCATTTACATTTTACGAAACTAAGTAGGATGATTATAATTAAAACACCTTTCCCTTAAACGCTGCTGGCAGAATAAAGGATTAGTAGTCCAGAAGCACACCAAAAAGCTTCATTTTGATTATTGTTACAAAATCACGTGATTTTTTCGCCGTAAGCTCTCATATCATAAACGAAATAGTCACAAACAGTGTATTACATCAGTGTGCTTACCCAGTAAACTATTGTACAATTCACATTATTTTAGGAAAATAAAAACGATATACGAATTAGAGAGAATTGTATCGGATAAAATAATAAGCTCACAAAGCGGAATACCTGCTACCCACCCAATGGTCTGCGGTCTGCCGAGTTATTTCTCACTCCGTTATGAATGGCCTATTATAGAAATGAGCGGCATTCTTGGATATTCCTTCTGCAGCAAGCTTTGTTATAAAATGTTGTCCCGAAATCAAAAGCAGGCATAAGATAATTCCCAGCATCATCACCATTTCAGCCATAGGACGTCCACTGCTGAAGTCCACTCCATAATCCATTTGTACCATATGGATGTTGCATAATAAAGGAATATATTTCAAAACGGACGGGAAAAAACAAGGCCCATCCGTCCAATGTAGAGGTCTGAAGAACACAGCGATGATTTCTAAACAAACCGATTTAAATAAATTGCATGTCTTGTATAAAACATGTCTCAGGGTGTTTTAAAATTGTTTTTGTATACCATTTAAAATACCAGAAGCATGATAGCATGAGATACATTAAAATTCCAAGCTCGTTTCGCCCGTCTGCACATTTTGTTTGACGACAAAAATGTAATTATTTCCTCTTGCTTCTCTGTTCTGGGAAAACCTACACCATACGGCTTTATTGTAAAGCTGCGACTAGATCATGCCCAAAATATAAATGCTAAAGTCTTACCACAAAAGTTAAGTAATCCCTATATGAATTTATGATCTTTAAAAAATAATATATCTAATAAATAAACCAATCAAGTTATCGTTAAATCGAAATGTCAACGTAATTTAATTGATAAGATTATTGTAGTGTAGAATACTTTAGTATGATAATATTTTTTCCAGCAATGATAATACAGATTTTCTAAACACATATTTTGTGTAGTTGGCCCCGCAACGGAGGCAGTTGAGTTTTGCTGCAACATAATACTATGTTTTAAAAATGTATTTTTTTTACATAAACATAATATGCTGAACCCCTTTTATTTAAAATGATCGCTATAATAGTCAGGGTGATATTTTTAGGTGCGCCGCGCTTAAAACGCGGCATACTTATATGAACAAATGTTATGTACAACCATTACGACGTCATCATTTATAGTTTTGATACCGCCTAAATTTAAAGAAATGCCAAATAATATTATTTAACTAGTAGATGCCCAAGATGAGCGTTAGTAAAGCAAAACTTAACATCATTTTAACATAAAATAGTTTACAAACAATGAAACATAAAAATCTGACGAAAACAGAAAAAACTTGTACCAATTCAAAACAATTTAGTGAATACAAGTTGTAAAGTATTCATTACCTGGCTTCGCGAAAGCTCTACATTGATTAGCCCGTAGTTAGTTTTAGTTAGGAACTTAGGAGCTGTCATTTATAGGGCCTTATAGATTCTTATAAAAACATGACTGAATATTTTAAAATTACAAACGTAAACGTAGGTATAATATACAATTTAAATTTTTCTTCAACTCATCACAATAACAAACGAGGACAAAGCTGTATTAAATTATATTACATTCTGCTTATGAAAGACGTATGTAGGCAACTTCCAAGATCGCACCAACAAATAGCGTTGAAAAATCAATAATACATTTGATTGAATGATCATAAATAATGCGACGAATGTCCGCAATGAAGGTTGCTGATTTGCCGCCGATCCTTCTTATTAGAATAGATGGGTGTTTCATGTTTTACATTGGACGGTGTCCCGTGTAATAGAAATCAATTAACGATATATCAATAACGTGTCTGGAATCGATGACTGGCGGCTGGTAATAAAAACAGTACTCAGTGTATGTACAAGGAATGTTTAACGATATTAAGACACTATATGTATGAACAGGTCTATGTTTGAAGTAAAAAGAATCTGGATCTTTATTTTTTCAAGTTGAAAGCCATCAGAAATTCCACCTACACTCATCATAGATTGCAGCCTTCATAAACAGATTTTACTCTATGTTAAGGCAAGTCGAGATCATTGCAGATTTCTTAATTTCGTAGCACCCCGAAATTTAGTATCAGCGGAAATATTTGAGATACTGTTTCATCACCCAACCTGAGTCACGCAGAGTAGACAATCGCGATCGTTTACGCGATTTGCACCCTGATTCCGTATCTTGCATAAGGAATGCGATAGCGAAAATTGTCCAATTCTGGCTTTAAAATCGCGAATTGACAGCAAAAAACAAAAACAAAGCAATCTACTGTCAGTACTGCCCATAGGATTTGACACTAACCATCGATCGGGCGATGACTGCGCGATTATTACTGATTGCTTATTTCGCAGCCTCGTATCGCCTATCACACATTTCAGTAAATTCTGTGATCTATACTTCTATAACATTTTTACAATGGTATCAGTTATCAGATGGTTTCATCTAGAAGAGTGATCGCATGTAGCCCTATCATTCAGAGGTCTGCATCTACTGCGGTACTGCCTCAAGCAAGGATTTTGGCAAAGCGCTCTGTCTAAGAAGTTTGCACTTTATCTACAGCAGCATTATACAAGCGACCTCATTTCGGCGTTTGTCTGCCGACAACAAAGCTTGAAACAAGAACTATACAAAACTAGTACCTTTTTGCGTCAATTGGCTCAATTTTACCTCACACCTTTAACGTTAGAGCGTTAACTTACAGTTCACTGTATCATCATAATTATAGCACGTGTAAGTGTTTTCTAATATAATTTGAAAAAAAAAAACAACAATTCATGTAGAGAAAATAGCAGGCAGTCGATGATCTCATTTGCTTACATACATAACATGTCCCACATACAAAATTTACAATACCAATGACTGTTGTTTATTGTATTATTAGCTGAAACTGTCAACAATTTTACCTGTGTCGCACAAACAGTGTGACGTTACACATTTAAGGGCTTAGGGTTAGGCTGCCTTCGCTTTATTCTCAGTAAGAAAAAACCGAATTCATTTATAGGGTTCCGGTCCCAAAGGGTAAAAAGAGCCCGAAAAGGCTGCTGACCTTCTGGGATGACCTGGGCTGGTTGGAGGAAGGGAAGGATGCAGCACGCACAACGGCCCAATCAAGAGGCTAAGTGCGGAAACCTCCCAGTTTAACCCAAAGGGTCAAACGGGACCCTATTACTAAGACTCCACTGTCCGTCTTTCTGTCACCAGGCTGTAACTCATGAACCGTGATAGTTATACAGTTGAAATTTTCACAGATGATGTAATTCTGTTGCCGCTATAAAAACAGATACTAAAAAACAGAAATAAATAAATATTTAAGAGGGCTCCTAACGTGATTGTTTTGCCGTTTTTATAGACAATGGTACGAAACTCTTTGTGCGCGAGTCCGACTCGCACTTGGCCGGTTTTAAGATCCGGTCTCTATAAACGTTAAGGCAAATTATCATAATATGCTATGCATGGTTGTATGCTTGATAAGTTATTGATATCGATATTATTATATTACTTATTATCTATAGTTAACGACTCACTAACGGAGATGCCTATCTAATAATATAGTTTGATAGGCACCATACTTTTAATGCTATTACCCAAAAATTAATTCAGAAAGATGAGAAACCCTCATGTTATGTCACAGACGTGAGGACTCCTCACTATATTGTAATATTAACGTGTGCTCTATATTATTTATGTTAATTTAGAGTTATACAATTATAGTAAATAGAATAGACAATGAAATCTCTATAGAACCCTAGATTATTTTTTTAATGAGATGAATGCTAGTGAAATTCGATAATATGTAAGAAAAGTAATCGTCCATGGTGTCAAAAATGAACCTATGTCCATTTTTTAACAAATTTTGAACTTTTCAATACTTTACTTTCTTTTCATGTTGCGAATGTTACATGTTGTGGCTTATGTTAAAAAAAAATGTTATGGGGCAGCACCCGCTTAATGTGTCATGTTAAAATTAGGCGAGGTTGTAAAGTTATAGCTAAGTATCTTGCATACTTAACTATAACTTTAAATCCTCGTTTAGTTGAAACACTTATTACTGTTTTGTACTTAGTACGTTAAATAGAAACCTACTATAAATATCATATATAGAATTCGAAATTTCGAATAGCTTTCACTCGATATCGATTGATAAAAAGATAAATTCACATCATACTAAAGAACATATTACAAAGATGTGTTGTTGGTTCATCATTTGAACATTATTTAAAGATTAAAATATAAAATCAGGCTATAATTTCAAATTAAAGTCAAGCATTCACATTGTGATCTGCAAAGGTCACGAATCAATATGAGTTACGCTTATTCTAATTATAAGTCTCTCCATTATTCTTTAATTCAGATTTCAGTTTGGATTAAGGCCATTGTTCAATTAATATTTAGCACATTATGATGACAGAGAAGAGTGAGCGTCCGTATACCGTTGATGCCGCAGAGCGAGGCCTCAACCTTGCGGCTTATTGATCACAGGTGAGCTGCACTTATAAATATCCTATTAATATTCTGAACATATCATTTCCGATGCGGTGCATCGCTTTTATTCGGTTCAACGGAATTTCAGTACAAACAGGCAAGGCAATTTGTGATCCACTTTGAATTTGCGCCAAGAGTTCAGTCAGGGCATAACCATATTGTATGTCACACAATATGTAATAGTTACGTAGTATAATTTTTTCTCTATGGTAATAGTGTACTTTCGGTACCGCAGCCCAGCCATCGACATACATGAAGGAAACTTTTAGGATACATTAATTTAGAAAATAGGTAAGTAAGTAAAAAATAATTTTAGTTCAAATATTTTATTGTATTAATAAAATAAATACAAAAGCGATTAGTTGTAGTATTGGTTCGATGAGACCGATGTTTTACTTCCTACGGCGTTTTGTCAAGAATCAAAAAATATTGCAATGCAAATACGGTACATACCTATTTTACTTTACAAACTTAACACCTTACGATTAACGAGGGAGCGGCCTCCGAGCGGTTAAATAAAAAATCCTTCATCCTTATCCTTACGCTGGGGCTTCACCTGCGTTTAATGCAGGTGAAGCCCCAGCATTAGAATTAATCCTTAAGTTTTTAAGCACTCGGCGGCCGCTACATGCCGCGGCGCGGCACGCTCTGTACGCTCGCTTCGTTCGGTGATCGGCTCGCGGTTCGATGTGTGGTCAACCTAAACTAACCAATTTAAATTTAGTCTTATTATTATGTATACGCACGCAAAAACAACGTCATTATTCTCATATAAAATGTAGGTATTTTATTTAACTGTTTTAAATACGACATTGTGAACTTTTATTATTATGTATTAACTTAAATATTTTGAGTCATTAAATTACGTGATTTGGATATTAGAAATTACAAATTTAGTCGAAGGTTTTCAAGGCTTTCGGTATATTGAACTTTCGGTCATATTAACAGTCGGCATTTTAATATTCGGCGATCCGATCATAGGTCCTTTAAGATTTTGTAGTTTGAATTTCGGGATTTTGAACTTTCGGTATTTAAAACTTTCGATCATTTAAACATTCGGCGTTTTAATTTTCGGCCTTCCGTTCATAGGTCTTATTAAATTCGGTATTTTCAAATTCGGCATTATAATACGTACCCAATATTACGTAGCGAGCGATTCAATGTCTCTGTTTGTTTACTATATAAAAATCTTAAATTGTGAAAGTAGATGAAATTAGTGAGTCATCCATCATATTCTACAAGAGGCAATAACGTCGCGCCGTGAATGGAGTTTGCGAAGCGCGACTTTTTATAGACAGCAATTAATCTGGCGTCATAGAGTGCACGCTAAATACATCGACGCAACTGGGCCGCAGCCGGGTCACCAGCACCAGGCGCGTAGGCGCAATCGCGAGCGATCAATTGCCTCGAGCGTGTGATAGAAAGTGGATTCAATAACCCGAAAAATATTGCGGCTAGCATTAAATAGTAAAATAAGATCAGTTAGATTTTATGTATGTTTGTGTGAAACTTTAACTGACTGATCAGCCTTATCTGAAATATTAGACGTATTAGCGTCACACACAAATCCCGTAGAATAATGTAGATGCGAGGCGATAAGTCATGCGGCGCATTGAGCGAATAATTCAAACGAAAAGCCATGTAAAAAAAAGCGTTTAGCGATGAAGACAGCCGGAGGGCGTGACGTATTTTAATAATATGTAACTTACTGTCATACCCATAGTAACCCACCCTTAAGGGCGCAATGGCCGATATTAATTTTTATCTGAAGTAGACTTATTAATTACGCTATAAAAAAACATCATCTGACATTATCAAGGTTTAAATTTTCAAATTATCAGGGGCTGACAATAACCTTAGATCGAAAATTCATAGCCGTATTGAAATGGGATGGAACTCGATTCGCCAAGCGTTCTAGATATGACAGCGCGCTGAAGTTTGTTGACACGAGTACGCCCCGGGCCCCTCCCGAATAAGCAGACTATAGCATACAGATCTTTCAGGTCAATATAAATCAACAAACTAGACAATTTTAGTGTAGGAAAAATTCGCTTTGCTGTTGAAGCGAGTTCCTAGTTGCAACTGGGCCCATAAACCGCTGATATTTGACGCGCATTATTTTTATTTGGCTGCGACATTAACGAGAACGGTCGGATTGGTCTCTTTGTGTATTTGCACAAAAACTGCAAGGTTGGCGGGGTCGGCTTTGTTTCGACGATGAGCTCGTCCACTAATATTACAACACGTGCAGTTTGTAAACGCATCCGCAATACAAGGATAAATTTAAAAATCAGAATACCTCATGCCTCGCAACAGAGAGTAGTGCAACAAATTGAATAGAACTCCATTTGACAACACCAGTTTCGGTGTCCTTCAAAGAAACCAAAGACAGACGAATTTTATGTTTTATTTACACATTTACAACATTCTTGAAGCAAATCAAATAAAGCAAGTTTGCAAATATGGTAATATGAAAAAATAAATTTCGCAAGCAAGCAGCAAGTTGTTATTGGAACGATCAAAATGGCTGACAATTATTTTAAAGCAGTGTAAAAGTACCTATTATTGATTTTAGCAACACAGAAATCATACAATATTATCGATTGTCGGTTTTAATCATATTGATGAAGATTGATTATCACTTATCAATCTTCATAAGCATCTAGATAAGTAATTTGTATGTTTAAAGCAATAAAATAAAATGACAACTTTGAATTGAAGAAAGTAGGGCGCAAGGACCGGTTTTAGTCAAATCAGTTCGTGACCTATAGCAGTAAAGAATGCAGCTAGTTTGCAAATCAGAACAAGATACCAATGCTGAACTTAAAACACAAACCTTTGATAGTGCTTTATTTGATTATTTCCTCAAAATTTGCTACAAAAGTTGAAACGACGAAGTTTGAAATCATTGCTTCGGGATTTTAACCTAGTATTACAGAGCCCAGAGGTGCTTGATAGACGTTCTATGGGGTAATTAAGATCCAGCAGTGGACTTTCAAAGAGTTATGATGATGATGATATGTATAACAGTGTTAATAGGAAAATACCGAAACAATCAATTGTAATCATTTTACAACCTTTAGTTCTTGAAAAGAAAAATTACTACAATTATTTCGAATACAGTGTCACTTAAAAAGTATTTAACATTTAATATGGTCAAGTTTTCAATAAACGAATGAAAGGAAATGGAATAAACACGTAACAGCAGGCAGCACTAGTGACCACGGAAAGGTATCGTCAGTCTAACGTTTTATTTATACAATAGAAACAGGAAAGTCTCAACAACTAATGTTTCAAGATGTTTCTTACCGTATCGCTAAAATTCAACCGAAAGAGCCTTAGGCACAAGTTATAAACGGACAACAATCATAAGAGCAGTTAAGGCTCATACCACAACTCATCATCTGCGGCTTACGATGCAAGTCCCCGCTTTTAATATGATATATTTTTAACCGACTTCAAAAAAAAGGAGGAGGTTCTCAATTCGTCTGAATGTTGTTTTTTTTTTTTTTTGTATGTATGTTACGCGATTACGCCGTCAATTATGGACCGATTTCAAAATTTATTTTTTAGTTTGAAAGGGTATACTCCCGAGGTGGTCCCATTTCCACCAAGTCAGATTCTGATGATGGGATCCCTGGGAAATCGAGGGCAACCCTCAATTTTTATAGGCACCCATAATGTTTTGCATATATTTTCTGACTCGATGCTAATTTTTGGGTCTGGTAATCATCATGTCATGTTGCTGACCTGATGATGGAAGCCACAGAACTCCTTAACGGATAGGAGTAAGAAAATAATACTGCAATTTGTCGACAGAACGTATTTCGCAGTGTGTTGAGCAGACGTGGAGCTTATGAGGTACCAGACCGCCAATTTTTATTTACTGGGGGCGTACCCGCACACCCAGTAACGAAAAAAAATTTGAAAGTTCCTTTCTTAATTTAACCTGTTATTTAACGCGAGACCTTATCCTATGGTTACGACACCAAATTGCCGCCGTTCTGGTTGGAGTGTAGGTAAACCCTTTTCTTAAGACTTAAAAATTTTCGTCGAAAAATTTACCCTATATAACACCTTATTTTTATCATACCATTGGATGGGGGGTCCATAGAGGACCAATATTAGTTAAGGTTACTTTGCTGTAAAGTAATTTTTGGCGAATTAGGAGGGAAAAAATAGAGGACTTAACACTTAAAACTGTAAAATAAAAAAAGTTTCAAAAAAACTAAAAACCGACTTCAAAATGAAACTAAAAAGCGAAAAATAATATTGACTAAAACATACCTAATCAGTTCTTTTTGGAGTCGGTGCGAATGAACACATTTTAACTCTCGATGGCTGGCACCGACTCCAAAAAGCACTGATTAGGTATGTTTTAGTCAATATTATTTTTCGCTTTTTAGTTTCATTTTGAAGTCGGTTTTTAGTTTTTTTTAAACTTTTTTTATCAAAATCACTAAATGTTCAAAACGTATCGAACTTCTGCAGACAGTGGCGCCAACAATATCGATGCTTAGGAGCGATAAATTATAGGCTGACTGGACGCGAGTAATGTGTTATGTTCTGCATACTGAGCAAGTGGTAGTGAAACTGTTGCATTAATCGGACGTATGCAAATGTATTTTTTTGCGTATGAGTGTGGTAGCTAGAGTGCGACTTGCCCTTGTCCTAGCTTGCCGAGCGCATTAGTAAACTTTGCTAGACTTAGATACTTTGTAGAAATCAGGCAGGCAATACCTCATGCATAGAAAGGGAGAGCTTTCAATATAAATTGTTCGATCTGTTTTTGATGGTTAAAATTAATTAAAGGTAATTCCAGTAAGGAAATACGATACTCGATATAGCTAGAGTGGGTGTTTCTAAAAGCTTTTACCACGTCACAGGCTACTCGACAACAATGTCAGCTGAAACAAAGAGGTTGGAAGTAACGGCATGAGACGGGGAGCGCCCTCAGCCCTTGAGACTGTAGAATCACTTTGTTGTCTTGTCTGTCAGCCTGTGAAGACCTTTTTCTTAGGCATGGGTATCAAGTTGAATTTATTTATTGGATTTAAAGTGTGTCGTTTTACTGGACTGAGAGTAATACAAAAACAAGCTTCTAAGACAAAAGTTACGCGATTTTTGCCCAAAATAATGTATAAACTCTAAAAAAGGCGCTAAGTATCAAGAACTAAATTAAACAAATACGTGGGTCCGACCCACGTATTTGTTTAATTTAGTTCTTGATGTGTGACCCTGTACAATTACCATTTGGCTAGTTCTTTTTTGTTCGTAAACATAAGTTGTCTAGAAATAAAATCTAGCCTTGGTTTGGTGATGTCCTCGTTTTAGCGAGGACGTTACTGGAACGCAGTCATTACTTAGCCAAATTAAGGTTACCTAGATGAGGAGAGAGACAAAACGCTTTTGAAAAAGCGTCACTTTCTCCATTCAGTTCCGACAGTTATTGTCGGTCTGAGAGATGACGAAATAAACGGAGGCTACATCTCTAAGTGGTCCACTCAAGTCGATTTTGATTTTGTAAAATAACACTTACCTACCTACTCGCTAGTGTCAACCAAGATTAAATTTTCTTACAATTAGATTATCCTATAAATTTTCAAAAGGCAAATAAATATGAGATTTGTTCAAGGGGAAAGCCGAAATCTTTCCATAAGACATATTCATTTGCTTTGGTAGATATTGGTGAAATTTAATTCAAGTCCCTCCATATTTATTTCTCCAAGTTTGAAAATGATGTGCCAACCATGTGTAAGACGAATACCAGAGTTCATGGCGTAACGCAGAAACGCAGCGCAGCCTGCTTTGAGAAGACAGACACTGTACTGACTCTGTTCCTATTACATTTATCTTGCTGCCAATTTAAAAAATAATAATAATAACTTATTTTTCTTAATACATTAATGCCTGTATCGTATCGTAATGGCCAGTGATTTAGTTACAAACAAAAGTGAAAACTAAAACCTGATAGACAGGACGTTAAATGTTTCAACATTGTGTTTTCTATTGATGTTACAATCACCGTTTTCAATCACTTTTTGCGTGTGCTGTGCTATGCCTATCTCGGTTCATATTCAGGTTCAAAAAACGCCCAAATTTACTACTCGTACAAACTAAGTTGCAAAAAATAAGACATACGGAGCAGAGAGTAACAGAACCGCGAGTAAACGACCCACTCGATACCTCGTATTAAAATAAATTAAAAACTGATTACATAATAGATTATGTCCAAGTACGATTATTCACTTCCTGCGTCAGAGGATACAACAAATGCTGAGTTGAATTACTATTTTACCAAGAACCTTGCCCTCTTCCTCTTCACCGTTCTCTACGCCTCTACGCTCGCCTAACCTGTAGAGCGAAGGTTTCCGAATTTTCATTGTTTTACAGTTTATTTATATTTATTCTATTCGCGACAACAGCATACTACAAAATTAAGTCGACAATGATTTAATAACTCATATAGAATACTATCCGGTCCGATTGGCGCAGTGATTCGCAGATATCGCCATTTCGTTTTTTGAAAATATTCGCCGCGGCAGGTAATTTAGTTAAATTATGTTTTTACTGGGAAAGTTTTGGGGTAGTTCTGATTTCTTTCATTCTTTAAGTATCTTGGGGTGCTGTATCAGAATTTGAGGCTCTTTTGATTACAAGTTTACTGAATTAAGGTTTTTTTTTTAATTTTAGAACAGATCGTAGTCTGATGGTTATGGTGTTTAGTGAGGCAAATTAGGTGGATTGGTAAGCTAATTTAAAACTTAGTCTCAAGAGTTCGACATTTGCAACAGCCGACTAGTGTGACGATTACTGACGATGCGTTATCCTGGTGAAAGAGGATCTTATTTGATTAATATGAATTTAAATTATTTACTTTTTTCTTCAGTAGCCAGTGGGTGACAATCATCGACCACGTTTCTGAATGCATTTTTTGACATGCCTTGCTCGGTTCCAATTTATTGCGGTTGTTCTAACAAAGTCGGCAAATCCGATAAGAGTTATGATGTTCAGGTAGTATATTGGTTTAAATTTCCTTTGAATTCCCAGCACCCTTTGACAAGCCACATGATGGTTGCAGATTATCACTCACAGGCTCCCGCGGATAGACCCGTCCGGTCCGCCGCTATCTACCGATAGGGACGCAGCCTCAAGACTAGGAGGCGTAATTTTCAAGCGTTCGCAATTTAATTTTAATTCACATCCGAAATCCCGCGAACACGATTCGCGGGATTACTATAGATCGACAATACTTGCAATACAATTTTTGTAATTTTTTAATCGAATGTAAACTGATTGCTTCAAAAATACACCTAATGGCGTGACGATTTTTACGGTTTCTCCCACGACTGGTAAACTTTGCCACTGGACGGAGATTGCTTTAAAAATTGGTAAGTGGACACTGCCTAGCAGTGGTGGACAGTAAAGGTTAAATAAAAAAATAAAGTTATTGTAAGTAGTGCAAACTTTATACAAATACAAAATACAAATAGCCTTTATTCAGATATAAACCTAGTTACGCATTCTAATTTTAACTTATGTTTTTAGTTAAGTATCTGTTTGCCCTTTGGCAAAGGCCTCCCTCAACTGTCTCCACATATTTTTATGCAGAGCTGTTCTGGTCCTTAGGCTGCCTGCTACTGCCCTAATTTCGTCTGCCCATCGTTTGTATGGTCTGCCACGTTTCCGTATGCCAGCTCTGGGATACCAGTAATTAATGGTCTTACTCCACTTGTCTGTTCCCCTAATAATGTGTCCTGTCCAATTCCACTTAAGCTTTTTTATTGCAGCTATGACATCTTTTAATTTGGTACATTCTCTTATAGTTGACATTCTTATTCTGTCAGATTTATTTTTCCCTAACATACTTCTTTCCATCGCGTTTTGATAAACCTCTAATTTTTTTATGTGAACTTTAGTAAGGACACATCTTTTGCTACCAATTCTTATGTAAGAATTGGTAGAATGCAAGTGTTAGAGAGTTTTCGTTTGACAGTCATGCTCATCTCTGTGTTTTTCATTATCTCCTTCAGACTCCAGTATCTTTTCCATGCGTGCCCTATACGCTTTTCTATCTCTTTAGTGGTTAAGTCATTTGGTGAGATTATTTGTCCAAGATAGATGTATTTATTTACATATTCGATTTCTATGTTGTTGATGTAGATAGGTAGTTCTTGGTTCACATTTGTCATAATTTTCGTTTTATCTTAGTTCATGACTAAACCCACCTTGCGACTTTCCTTGTATAATTCTTTGAGCATTAACTGTAGGTTATCTTTTGAAGGGGAGAATATTATTAGGTCATCTGCGAATCTCAGGTGCGAGGGATTTTCTCCATTAATTTTTAATCCATACTCTTCCCAATTGAGATGCCTAAGTATGTCTTCCAATACTGCTGTAAAAAGTTTGGGAGACACCGGATCACCCTGACGTACTCCTCTGTCTATCTTGATTACTTCACCTTCCTTCTCCAATTGTAGTCTTGCTGTACTGTTCCGATGTTTTTCAGCAGGGCTAGTATGCGCGCATCGGTTATTTTATCGATAGACAAGACAAATTTTGTCTTCGACGATAATTTTGTCGTTTTCCCTAACCTAAAGGATCACAAACATCTCGAATCCTCGAATAATTTCAGGGTCTCCCGTTCTTCGTAGCCATTTATTTTTACGTTATAACACGGCATTGCCATGATATTTTGGTTTTTTCTTTGTTATCGTCGAAGACAAAACGACATATTTGCGTCAAAAGTCGATAAAATGCCACGACAAAACGTGTTACGCATGCTAGCCCTGCTGAATTCTTATGTATTTTATGTCCACTCCTTGATTTTTAAGTGCTTGCCAGATGCTCTCGTGAAGCAGAGAATCAAAAGCTAGTGAATAATCGACAAAGCAGCAGTAGAAAGTCTCATTATATTCCTAAGATTTTTCAAAAAGTTGTTTAACAACATGGATGTGATCCAAGGTTGAGTAGCCACTCCTTAACCCTGCCTGTTCTTTAGGTTGGTTCTCATCTAACGTCCTTGTTATTCTATTTAAAATCACTCTGGCAAACACTTTGTAGATATTTGACATAAGGCTTATAGGCCTATAGTTATTTATGTTGTCCTTATAACCTTTCTTGTGAAGCAATATAATGGTTGAAGTTGTCCATTGGTCAGGTATTATTTCGCTTTTCAAAACTTAATTGAACATATAGGTTAGTGGTCGTGTAATTAGATCTTTGTTGTATATTAATAGCTTGTTACTAATCCCATCTGCTCGTGGAGCTTTATCCTTTTTTTGCGATTGGATAGCCCATTCAACCTCTGCATCTATTATTTCTGGTACCATTTCTGCTTTTGACAATCTGTTGTAGTTGAAGTATTTTTATTCGAATATAAGTTTGGAAGAAGTTCGTAGCTGTGGCAGAAATACAAACAAACAAGTACAGTACAAACTTTAAAGAGTTTTAAATAAAATAAGTTGTCCTTATTATTGTTTTGTTTAGTTTTAAATTAGCGGTCCTGGCAAACTTTGTACCGCCAAACAGTATTGTTTGTTAACTTTTTAGTGTTTTTTTTATTTATTCTACTATGCGGGACGGAGACAAATCCAACAAATCATAAAACATGAAAATCGGTTCAGTCTTTCTCTACTTATAAGTGTTGTAACAAACACGACTTTGTTTTATATATTAAGATTAATGACTGTTGTATTCTTGCAACAACCAAATGTGTGACAAGTAAGGCAACTGTTTTAATACAGGTCTGCATTGACTGTACCAGAAAAAGTTTAATAATATACTGTCAAACAATATTTTTTTATTATAATACGGAAACATTTACAGGTAATAAGTTTTATTTTATTTAGTAAAGCTAAACAATGTTATTTCATGATTTCCTATAAAATTGCACAGGTATTGAGTAGGCCATTCCTAGAACAATTATTCAAACAATGACAGATCATTGTTATCACATTATGTTTGAAACAATAAGATTAAAATGCCCTGAGATGACACACAGCTGACATAGTATTATTTTCTCTTATCCCTTGTTGTGACAGTTGACTTATTAAGTGATTCATAATGATAATAAATTATTTCCATTGTTAAATCTTTAGCTCAGAACTTCTATTCCCAAGAGTATTGTTGCAATATTTTCTATTTTTAAAGTACAAATGAAAAAGTTCTTTTTTCTATGCAAATAAACATCTAAGAGTACTTAGCCTCAACATATTTATAATGTAAGAATAACAATAATAGTGGGTGGTGACCTGATTATATTACTTAAAAAAGGTAGAAGCTTATCTGGGTCACTTATATAATATCTTTATTGTACCTCAAAAAGGATTGTATTTAATCTGAAAATTATGTATAAATAATATGAACTAGAATGATAGTATTTGAATAAACTAGGTATTTTATTATTTGACATCTTTATCTCAGAACTACTATTCTGACGAATTTGTTTGTTTGTTGCAATATTTTCTACTTCAAAAAAATAATAACTTTATCAAGTAGGTACTACTTGATAAAGTTATTATTATAATGCAAATAAACAACTAAAAGTACTGTAGCTTCAACAACCTATTTATAGTTAAAGAATAACAATAGTAGTGGTCGGTGACATGATGAATATTGCTTTAGAAGAGTTAGAAGTTTCACTAGGCCACTTAGAATAATCTTGGCTACAAAAGCATTGGATATAGTTTAGAAACTATGTATAAACATTAACTAGTTAGTATAAGGTAGATGAGAAACATGCAACAGCACTATTTCTATTATCATGACAAAGAAACATAGGTACCATTTCCAGTACTGGCAGGCAGTAAATTCAAGTGCACTTTTTCCACAAGTGACATTTCAATTGTTAAAGTTCAACAATTAAGTAGAAACAATAGCTCTTAGCTAATCATATCAAGGAAGTTCAGAATACTATGTAAAAGCAAAGTGTAGCATGTAGGTCAATTACACTATAAAATAGAATGTTTAATATTAATTAAACGTAGGTAACTAAGTGTTATGCAATTGTGCAATGAGGTCACGCTTCTTTGATCAGTAGTGACATTGACCTATAATGATTGGGGAACTTATTCCTTAATGTCCCACAATTGGTTGGGTCGTTAAATCGTAAGTGTGTTCAATGTCTTCAACATTAAAATATCTATATGATCTTGTATAGAGGATCAAAATTAAATGAAATATTAATTTATGTGATATAAAAACAGTACATAAATCGTTTTAATCATGTTTGTTGGTATTTAAAAAAATACATTTAGTAAACTAACCAAGTTTAGCACTATTTAGGCAAGAACTACAATCATTATTTTTTATACATTGTACTGGATCAAAGATTTAGGGTGTAGCTAGATAAGTGAAGTATGTTTTTTTTACAGATTCCAAAACTTCTACTTGATGATAAATAACACTTGAAAAAAATCATCGACCTCAGGTGGGACTCAAACCCACGTCCCATCGCATGTGTTATTTATCTTCAATTAAAACTTGCATGGAATTGCTAAAAACAAAAATTTACAACTTCTACTAAGTTGGATAAGAGACAACAAAAGAGATATTTAGATATTTGTTTAAAAGCTTACAGATGCAGAACAGAGATTTCATGTGTCTACCAATATTTACTGTTAGTTGATGTGGTTCAGTTTACCTGTGTGTGCAAGTCTTCTGCCCACTAAGGGGCTGTCGAGAAGTAGTCTTCTCAACGACCAGCGGCCTAGAACGCCGCCGCCCCAGCCGCAGCCTCCACCGCTACCACGCCTCATGCCGTCGCGCTCCACCATCACAATACACTCGCGATGCACATCACATAAAACGCACTTCTAGCAATCCCGTGCAACGCGGCCGACGTCAGCCCCCTCAGCTTACACACTACCGTTAGGAAACATTGGCGAGTCGCGCACAAGTTTTTGCACAACGGTGTGTTGAGTAATAGACTCGCAACGCATCAGCGAGAGAAAGTGCTGATGGCCAGAGGAATGTACGTCCCCGCGACCGCGTTCCCGTAGATGCACTCTCAGGTGGGGAAGCTGTTTATCGAGCTTCCATTGTGCAGAGCGAACTAACTTGAACGGTGTACCTAAGTCAAATCGTATCACTACTACAATACAGATGCAAGTACTGCGATGGTTTTATTGATCGCATAAAAATAAGATGCACTGAAAATAGGGACAATACGAGATCAAAATAGTTACAAAACCATTTTGGCCACGAAAGGAAAACGAACTTAGCTAGCCAACCACTAGACACTTCTGCACAGATTAGTCAGAGTATGTCTAAAGACACTTCTGTCTGTCCACCCACAGATTAGTCAGAGGTAATCTGTAGTCAGAGGAGTATGCTAAAGACTTCTGTCTGTCAAACAAGCACACACACACACACAGATTAGTCAGAGTACCTAACGTCAAGAAAGAAGGCGAGGGTTATTTGATCAGTGGGCGAGGGAGGGAAACATAGAGTATCAGAGGAGGGAAGGGAATGTTATTTTTGCGCTGAAACCACTGATCAAATAATACTACGTGCTTATTATGGATGGGGCTTCGACACTTTATACTCGTTCACAAAAATTATTTTATTCATTCACATCATTAAATTTTATTCATTCAGCCAGGTGACAGATCTTATTAACAATACTGGCTACGCTTAAGAAGCTATAAAAGGGGTAGAAAACATCTGTCATGGCGTCATCGAAAGTAAGTCGAGCTGACATTTGGCTGTCATAGAAATCTCAATAGGCACTGACGTAAGGCTGATCCCTATAGGAAAGCATTTCGATTTACGCATCAAGTAATTTAAGAGATTTTTGTTCGCAATAACAATGAATTGTCTTTTTCACTAAGATTTCTAGATGCAATATTTTAAAGATTGATTGTGCAATAATCTACATAGTAAAAAATGTCTGTTAAAAAATATTAAATTATTAATTCGTATGGTGGACTGGAATATATGTTAGTGTAGCCGGATAATCGATTGTGTCTACCCTAAGTAATCTAAAAATTTATTGGTCTAACGATAGTATTGATAATGTTGATATTAATTTTAGGTCAATATAATGGATTACTATCAATTATTAGATTATACAATACTATCGATTAAATCGATACTGGAACCAAGCCAATACTATCGATTGTGTAGATTATTTTGTTGCAATCGATTAATTTGTATTTATTTTTAGATAAAATCGTCATTCATATTATATCTTCTTAGACATTACTTTAGGATAGAACACAACATTATTAAAACCGTATTAATGTTCATGTACCTATTTAATTATCGACGACACACTAGAAGACTAGACTTGGTGCCTTCATTCATAGCAATACTATCTTAGCCGATAGGTCGATATTATCGCTTTAAAACTTGATATCGATAATATTGTATTTGACTTCGCATTATAATCAATTATATTGGATTAAGATAGGAATCAATCTTATTGATACTATCGATTGTTAGATTATTCGGGCCCCATTTGCTAAATCGATTAATAATCAATGCACAATAGATTTTACGGCAACACTATTGTGAAGTGTCAGTGTCAGAGCGATCTCAGCGATCATTTGTCTTTTCTCAAGTTAAAAGTAACTTGAAAGTCAAAATAGTAGTGGCGGGACAGTGTACACACTGCGGTGAAACACACGTCAGTCGCCATATAAAAAAAGAAGAAGAAGTTCTGTTCATCGTAGTATTATTTGATCAGTGCTGTTCATGTCCTGTTGGCAACAACTAAAATAAAATGATAAAATACGAACAATAATCAGTTCTAATTATATACAAAAGTACTCTGTGGTTCTAATACAGTTGCTTTGCTATCAATTCGACGGACGATTGTGGTTGTTTATATGTATCTTCTAGCCATAGTTGGTGATTTTTGCAAAGATAAAATGTTTATCCGCGGTTTATGTTTATTTGTGTTTGTAACGTTGGCAAGTGCTGTTCAAAGTGAGAATAAATATTCCCGAACTGCAAATGAAAAGGGCATTGAAGGCGTTAATTTTAGGACACTAGAGAAACCATTTAGAATGAATAAGCTTAATCTATTGTGGACTAAAGCCCAGCAGGTATGAATATCCCTTTTTTTTAATATTAATAAAATATAAGTTTTTTTTTGTTACCAACTGGTAAAAAAATGCATTTTTTAACCTTAGTTATGGTGAAAAAAATGCTATAACATTGATGTTCCTTTGCCAGCGACTAACAGAGCCGAAACTGAAGTCATTATACAGTGACTTAATGATTCGAGACAAAGAAGAAATAACATATAAAAGGGTTAAAAGTGAAGGTGGTGATAAAGAGGGTTTGAAAGAAGCTGAACTGAGGCGCAAACTGACAAATATAATGTCAGTCTATGGGCTCCGAGAACACTTTGGGGACAGTTCTAGTAGGCAAAAAGAGCACCAAGTAAGTAACTAGTATTTTTTTCTTTCTTTCAAATATCATCATCATTATCTTAGCCGCAGGACGTCCACTGCTGAACATAGGCCTCCCCCAGTGGCCACTTCCAGATCGGCCGGTTGGAAGCGGCCTGCGACTTTTACCATGTCGTCTGCCCACCTTGTGGGTGGACGTCCCACGCTGCACTTGCCGGCTTGTGCTTTCAAGTGTACTTACCTAAAACTGTTGTATAAAACCCTATGATTTTCTTTTAGTCTTACAATTCTGCAACTGATGACCATATAAACAAAAGTTTGTTCAAAGACAAGAAGCTGAACATGTTGTGGGCTAAAGCAGAGACCTCAGGTTTTACCAGTGAAGAGCTGGCAGCTTTGAAAGAAGAGTTTACTCATCATCAAGACAAAATTGACCAGTACTATGATATACTAAAAGATGTAGAAACAGGAGACAAGGATGGGTTTAAAAGTGAGAATGAACTTTCTGACATTACTGGTATCTAAAACCTAGTAGCTATTTGACACAGGGACTATGCATTTTTAATCCTGTGAGGTATATTGTAGACAGCTTACCATAGCTTAGGGACCATTTAAATTTTATCATTTTTATTTGAAAAACTGTTACTATCTTCACAATATTGTTACCAGAATCCTATCAGTCACTCTGTAGTTCTAGTACTAGCAAATTTACAATATTTTTATATTTATCCTTTAACTAAGCTGTTTTTAGTATTAAAATTATTTATATCAGACAGGTGACCTTGTCTATTAGTATGTTTGCAAGCACAAGCATTTACTAATGTAAACATTCAGTTTTTTTTATTAAGTATGTTATGTTTACAAACAACTTAGTATAGGTAAATCACATATTTTTGATGCCATATACTAATTAGTGTGGGGCAGGTGTCTACAGTTACTGGCATACCAGTGGCAATATCAGGAATCATTTTATTTGTACATGTTTTAAAATGATGCCATTAAATTGGCAATAGTACTGAAGTATAATTTTCTGACATAAATAATGTATCGTGTTCGCGTAAATAAAAGACAACAGTATATAAATAATAATATTAGTTTTCAACACAGAATTTTCTGATATAAATTTCAGTGCCAAATAACAGCATTTCTGATCTATCTATCTTTTTATATTATTACAGATGCTGTAGATGAAGAGGAAATAGATAAATACAACGAGATCAATAATGATAATTTGGAGACTAATGAGATAAACAAAGACTTCATAGATAAAGCCAACTTGGTTAGAGATAAACACAGAGGCCTAAGGGATGGCTATGATAGATTGCAGAGAATAACTGCTAAAGGTGTTTCTAAATTTGCATTCATACTATACTATGTATATATATATGTGGCTAAGAAAGCAGATAAAAGTCTCTTTTTTAAGTCAAGTTAGAGTTAAAATAATGAGTTTTTTTTTTAGGTCCAATGAATAAAGAGTTTATTGAACCAAAGGTTCAAGGCTTGTGGAGAATAGCAGCTGCTTCAAACTTCACTGTAGATGAACTTGCATCGTTAAAGGTAATTAATGTACTTTGATGATTCTTTATTAAAAAAAAAACAATGTTTATAAACTAGTTACATCATCCATCCAAGTCAAGATTTTCATAAAAATGTTCTTAAGGTTCCCTATGTATATTAATCAACTCCATACTAGGGGGTGATTCTACTACAGCATTTTTTTCTTTGGAACCAACCAACATCGAAATCTTATTTTAAAACTGTACTTTTTCTTTATTTTTATTTCAATTTTCATGCTGGTTCATAAAGTTTATTTATTTTAACTTTCAAAAAATTTTAAAAAACAGATTTCAAAAAACATACATTAGGTGGACTTATTGTCATGAGTTAAGTTGCTACATTCAAGCAGTAGAATCACCCCCTAGCAGGAAGTTAACTAACGAAGGACCTTATTTTTTAACCAACATATTTAACATAGCTGGATAGTTTACTAAATTTGTCAAAATAATTTTACTTCTTTACCATGGAGTAAGTGTTATTATGACAAGCGATGTGCCGGGTATCCGTATCCGCGGATGTTAATTGCTAATTAATAAATTTTCCAGTGGTTCCATAAAATGACACATCAAATCAAAATATTTCTTATGTTCACATCTTTTAGAAGAATGTTTATAAAAAAATATGTAAATAAAAAACTGGCAAAGTGCGTGTCGTGCCACGCGCAGTGTAGGGTTCCGAAGTTGCCCGTCGTTACCACATTATATTTCAGCAATTACTTCATTGAACTGTTTTCCTCTAAGGATTTTCTATTATGCTAGTAATTTTCTAATACAAAAGTTGAACGACTATTACTCCTAGGGCCTGTTTTACAATGTACGGAGAAAGTGTCAAATTCATAAAAAGCTCTATTATCATGAGTTTTTCAAGCCAATAATTAAGCTTCTACGACCTACTCAAACAAAAATTAGCTTTTTAGTTTTCATATTTTACAAACGGATCCCTAAATCGAAAAATAGTCTTAGCAACCTGCACTTTAAAGGTCGGGTAGACCATAAAAAAAACATCCCCACGTTACATGTATGAAGGTATACACTAAAAATTCTATTCTACCACTTTGTCGGCGTGATTGATATACATAGTATACCTCTACTAAACAGCTCTCTAGTGTCAACAGCCTCCAAGCAAAACCTTGGACGGTCGGACGGACATGACGAAACTAAGGGTTCCTTGTCAGGACTACGAAACCCTAAATAGACTACATTCCATTTTTTACAAGATTATTTTTATAAAACATTTACGACAAAAACCATTCTTTTGTTATTAGGTGGAGTTGCAACACTACGAATCACGTCTACTGAAGCTTCGAAATTTGCAAGCTGATCATGTAAGCAACCTTGAAAAACACCATAGCAAGGTTACTTTTGGTTCCGATTTATTTTGTTATTTTTTATACTTAAATATTATTGTACAATATAGATCTTAAAAATAAAGATACAGAAAGATTTTTGGGGAAGTTTTGCTTATCAATAAATATTTTTATTTATTATTTTACTTTAGATATTACATTCCGAAAGCATTTGAGTTTTTTTATTTACTTAGCATTATACTTACTAAAATAAATCTCGCAGGTGGCGGCCACGGGCGACAAGATGGATCACTTCGATCACCAGCAGCAGATGATCAAGAAACACGCGCGCAAAGTTGAGAAGATGCACGACGACCTAGAATCCAGGATACGCCAGCGGCACACAGAGTTGTGAAAATACCTAAGCTCGCTTTTATGTATTAAATTACTATACTTTTTGACCCAAAGCAGAATCATCCAATATGTAAAATGGTATTATAATAAATCCATTTATTGCAGACTTTAAAAATCCATATAAAAGTGTTAGTAACATGATAATCTTATTCATATTCATCATATTATGAAACTATTTTTGATACAGTGATGTTAATATAGTAAATAATTTTTCTTTAAGAATTCTTATTCGCCTTCGTGTTCAAAAAGTGTGGCCACATACCCCAATCTCTGCTTTGACTATTTATTAAAGTAATCTGATTTTTTTTCTTAAATTTTTTAGATTGTCTTTAGCCATTGTAGAACAAATATTGTATTAATGTCAAATACTAATAGTTATATAGTCGGCAAATTTATGCTTAAAATTTTATAAACTGTTGTGTCCAAATTTTGATGCTCATGCATGGTAGAATAAATACAATTTGCATTTAGTAGTGTTAAGTTTTTTGAGGACTAAGTTTTATGGATGATATGGGTTCCAATAATGTAAAAGAATCTCTAATGCTATTGTAAATAACATAATTGTAATAAATGCAATATAAGCAATTTTAAATTAAGTTTTTTATTTCTTGACATGGGTTTTTATTTTTATTGATTAAAGCCAGAGTTCCCTAATCAAGAACACACGCAAGATATTTGACAACGGTTTATTTGCCTAGAACTTACCGCATATCCTGCTATAATATTCGAGACAAAGTCCTCAATAATAATTTACTTATAAATATACAAATTACCCAAATAAAAAAGAATTATTAAAAAACAGGTGGTATTATTAAAAACACCAGTGGATACAGTGCATCAATATATGATATTTAATCTTCATGTACAAGCAAATTTATTAATACACTTAATAATCCGCCTCGGTTTACGAGCATATCAATCGTCGAAATAATTATCGTATTATGCCATAATATAGTGTAAAATATGTATATAAGGGCGGCGGCTCGAGGCAACGCAAAACACTGACCGGCACTTCGGAATCACATTCCAAGCTACCTAAGTTACAAGTTAGTACGCGATATCTACATCAGACGAACGGCGACGCCGACTAACAAACTATAATTTGTCTAAGAGTACGTCGCGCGGCGAGCGGCAGTAACAAATAAAACTACATCCGGCTCCCCTCACGAGTTTCATTATAATGAATCGTTTAATGCTCACTTCAGTCGATCGTACAGTATAAGTAGTTCTTTTCTCGATAGGACATTTTCTCTATTATGTATATAGATAATCTGTATAATATAATTCTTTCTCACTAATATCTACACCGTTTCCAAGGGTTACAATTAATATATAATCCTCGTCGGATAGTTAGGCGCGGCGACGAGAGAAGCTAACGTCGCGACCGATGCCGAGTCCGCGCGCCTCCGTAAGGCAGTATCGTCTGTGCCGGGCCGGTGCCTAGTGGCTCCACTTGCTCCAACTCTGCGGACAAACCAAACACATCATAGTTTTTTTTTTTAAACAAAATGTCTTATTGCACCTAGATACCCAATTGATAAAACCGCCTCAGTCAAACAAAGACAGTGCAGTGATAAGTACATGAGGGATTGGGAGAGGTGAGACAAGGATTTTCCTATATATCTATTAAAGAATTAGAAAATGGTTTATTTGATACAAATACATGTCACGTGAAAACGTGTGTGTCCAAATAATCTATACACCAATTTTTGCTGTCTGGCCGGTATTAGTGCAAACAGCAGAGCTTTAAATTTAAACATACTATTACGGTCTGGAACAGTAAAGCTAGTCTTATCCTGCGATTCCTCATGACGTAAAAGAATATGCCAAAAGCTTGAACTCGGATCGATTGATACTAGCAATTTTTCAAGCTATCAAGTATTTGAGCCTGCATGAGCACAACACGTATAGGGTACCTGTTTGTCAGGGTGGTGGTGCTGGTCCCAGTGGTGCTGGTCGGGGTTGGCGGGCGGCGGCGCGGGCGGCATGTAGTGCAGCGGCAGCGCCTGCATGAGCGACAGCGCGGCGGCCGTGGCTCCGGCCCCGCCCGCGCCGTATCCCGCCTCCAGCCCCACGTGCCCGCTCACGTTCACGCCCACCGAGCTCATCCCGCTCACGCCCTAAAACAACACCAAATTCACAGTTAGTTTAGAGCCCGTCAATGAATCTAAATACCGGTATTGTGAGAAATGAGACCTGAAATCGACGAGAAACAGTAGTAACCCCGGGCGCCGTTGCGACTACTTGTGACGGGCGCGAGATTAACGACCGCGGCGCGCGGTCAGCGGTACGTCTAACTAAAGCCTGTGCCAGACAGACGCGGCCTGAGGTGGCGGCTTACTGCGGGCCGTGGCTCCATGTGGCGTGGCTATTTGAAGATGTAGGAAAGAAAAAAGCTAGTTGACTTCACTCATTGCTTTTCGGGAAAAAATTAGTAGCTTTAAACGTGAATATTTATATTATCATAGTAGCGCACCATTTGTCTGTTGAGCCTTTCACGTCAAATGTCATGTCCGCGCGTGCAAAAGCTCAAAGACAAGCTGCACGCCGCCGCTGTCCGCACCGGTGTGAACTCGTCGATACAAAGGCTATGGCACGATCTGAACGCCCACGCCACCACGCACGCCACCGCGCACGCTTTGGTTTGGCCGGGACTTAAGTGATTTAGAAGACAAAACTTTTCTTTGGTTGGCTCTTTGGCTGCTGCGGCTAGTTGGAACAAATTGCAACTGGCCGCGCCGCAGGCCGCGTGAACGCACACACCGACTAAGCGGAAAGTGGGTTAGCCGCGTGGGTTTGAATAGTACACCTCAGGCCGCGTCTGTCTGGGATAGGCTTTAAAAACACGATAACATGTCCGACGGCAAAAATGTTATTGTGTTTTTACTAAATAAACTCTTAGGCCACGCCCCTATTCGGTCAGCAAGCAATTTATCGTGTTTGCAAACACGAAAACACGGCGTTGCAGACCCAGCTTATCAGTCTAGTGAGTTACTATTGTTTTTCATCTTTCGAGTTAGTGAATAGGTATATTTTAAGCGTAAATAAAAGACAACAATATGTAGTGGTGTTGTTGGTAGTACACGCACCTGGTACCGGTCATGGTCGGTGTGCGGCAGATGCGGGTGGTGCGGCAGGTGCGGGTGCGGCCAGTCGTCGCCGCCGGTGAGCTTCCAGGCGCGCTCGGTGCCGATGGGCCGCGGCTTGCGCTCCTCCTCCTCGCCCCAGCCGGAGCCGCCGGCGCCCCCCGCGCCCCCGCCCCCGCCCCCGCCCACTCCGCGCTCCAGGAGCGACTGCAATTATGTACATTCGTTAAGTTGTTTGTTGAGTCGTTTCTTCTCATCACCAGACGATATGTAGTCCGGAAGCGGTGTTAGGGCTAAGTTATATTTTGGGACGGGATATACATTCTGTCAAAAAAGTTTCGGGAATTGATGATTTGGTTCCAAATTCAAAATATATTATTTTTGTTGTTGTTAGATTGGCACAACTGTTTTTCATTTTGGCGCGGAGTTTGAGTTACATCTGATAATTAGATTAAATACAGTATTGTTTTTAGTTATACCATATCTAGTGTGTATTGCGAATTTCATAATGGACAAAAACATCGAACAAAGATTTTGCCTTAAATTTTGCATCGCCAATGGGATTTCGTGTTCGGAGTCACGAGACGACTTTATCAAAAACACATGTTTATGAGTGGTACAAAGCGTTCAAAGGCAGTCGAGATGTGTTGGAAGATTTGCCTCGCTCTGGTAGGCCATCAACATCTGCTACTGAAGATAACATCGCAAAAGTAAGGGAAATAGTGACTGAAAATCCTCATTCAAGTTTGAGAGAGCTAGCCGTCAAACTTTCTGTCACACGAGTCGATTCGTACCATTTTAAATAATCAATTGGGTATGAAACATGTTGCCGCTCGGCTAGTCCCAAAAGACCTGAATTTTCTCCAAAAACTCAATCGCAAAAGAATCGCTGAGGACATGTTAGAACGAGTCAATTCCGACCCAACATTCATGAAACGCATTGTTACTGGTGACGAGACGTGGGTTTACGAGTTTGACATGCAAACTAGTCAACAAGCTTGGGAGTGGCGCCTTCCAACTGAACCGAAACCGAAATCGAAAGTCAAAGTCATGTTGACTGTTTTCTTTGACTGTCGCGGTGTTGTGCACTCAGAATTTTTGCCAGAAGGTCAAACGATAAAAAAAGAGTATTATTTAAGCGTTATGCGGCGTTTAAGAGAGCAAATTAGACGAAAAAGGGCAGATTTGTGTAATGAAAATTCTTGGATTTTGCACCACGATAATGCGCCTTCCCACAAGGCCATCATTGTGAACAAAGTTTTGACCAAAAACTCAACAAATACCATCGAGCAGCCACCTTATTCACCAGATATGGCTCCAGCCAACTTCTTTCTTTTTCCTAAAACTCAAATTACCATTTCATGGCACCCGGTTTCATTCGGTAGAAGACATAAAAGAGAATTCGCGGCGTGAACTGAACTCGATTCCGGAAAAAGCGCTTAAAAACTGTTTTGATGATTGGATTATTCGTTGGCGTAAGTGTATCGCTTCTGAAGGAGCATACTTTGAAGGTGATAAAATAATTTGGATGAATAACTAACATTTTGTGTATTATTAATCTTTTTCCTGTACTTTCTTGACAGAGTAGTACAGAATAAATGAATTTGAGGAAACGCGGGCACCGAGATATTTGAGGAATAGGTATTTAGCAAATATGTTCTTGTCGCGCTTCAGCTGGTTACACCTAAATAAAATAAACAAAATCGAGGTTTTATATTCCCCTATTTTCTCGTCCAAAACTAACGAATTATTTAGTTTATGTCTGTGAGTTTTTCTTATTTTTTAATAGTTGCCAAATTTGTATATTAGACGTCTGCAAATGCCGGTCTATATCCGGCAATTTTAAGCATTTCGGCGGGTTTTTAATTCCTTTAGTAAATAACGCTAGTGGAAGAAATCTATAGCTTGGTAAAAATGTATGGCTCTAGAATAATAATTCAGGAAGAAAACAGGGGAATACTTTTGAACGGAGAAAGCACTGCCCGCCTTTCCTTTTAAGAGGCTGGTTTTGCCGGCGGCTTCGCTTGCTTTTGTGAAAATAAAAAGGGTCTTATGCGTGTCGCGGCCTATCGCATCAGCAGCGATGCGATCTTTGCGTGAGTACTTGCGAAGAGTGCACAGCAAATAGCTTTATTGCTGTGCACTCTTCATTATGAATGGACATCTAAAGCGTTTCATTGGCATTTTGTAAATGTTAGCAACCTACATTGGTACTATAAATTTTTCGTCTAGTATACCACATCAAAGCTCCAGGGCCTTTAAAAGCTAGTCACTATAAATTGGGAGCTATAAAAAAATCCTTGGTCTGAAGCTGGACACGTCGCTAAACGCCGAGACAGCAGGATAATTTACAGCCATGACTGAGTGGATGCCGAGATAATCAGAAAGCCCTTTTACAAGACAACTAGTTTGGGTCGTTAAATGATCACATCAAAGCCTATGTACAGTACGCGGCATCGATGTTGAGCGCCGAGGCAAAGAGTGGGGATCGCTTTGCGATCTTATTAGACGATATTCGTATCAGAGACGCGTGTGCACGGAGCAATCAACCAATCACGGCCGGCGGTGCAGGCGCGGCGCGCGAGTAGCCAATCACGTAATCGTAACAGTCTTCTGCGCAAGGTTAGCCTAGCGCTCATCTTCACTATATATATATATATATATATAGTGGTAATGTGGGACAGCTTGAGTACTACATCACTGCTGAATACCATAAACAATCAGCCTACCTGGTAGGGGTGGTGTGGCTGCGGCGCGTGCTGCATAGGCTTGGGCGCGGGCTGCTGGTACGACATCAGCAGCGTGCTGAGGTTGGCTGCGTTGTTCGCGTTCGTAAACAACTGCACAAAAATAAGATATTCTTAAGTAAAAATTATCTAGCACAATACTCCTACAGAGCAGCAATACGGATCACCTATGTCCGAAACTGGTCAGTGATTTTTTACTATAACTTAGTACAAGTTGACAACTACTGTTATAGGCTACCCGTACCAAAATAATACATACTGACAAAATAAATGGCAGTCTTGTTGTTGAACAAAATTATTTACAATTTAACTCTATGTTGAGCATCGATGTTGAGCGCTGGGACAAAAAGTTGGGATCGCTTTGCGCATCCCACGAGACGATGATCTTATGAGAGAGGTGTGTGTTCGGAACAAACAACCAATCACGGCCAGTCACGTGATCGTTATGGTCTTCAGCGCAACTTTCGCCTAGCGCTCAACTTCCGTGCCGTTATTGAACCTGTGCGTTGTGTTTATGCTGCTGCATGAGCGTGTGCCTCTGCGCGAAGTCCGGCGCGCGCGGGTTGAGGCGCGACGCGGTCTCCACGCCGCCCACACCCACGCCCGCCACCGAGCCCACCGCGCCCACGCCCACGTAGCCCAGCCCCATCGCCGTGCTGCTCATGCTCACCCCGCTTGGCATTGATACCTGGACACACGTGTTACGTTCGAGATGTTGAACTTGCTAAGTTAAAATGGCGTAATGGCGGAGGTCTACCGCCAAGCGTTAATGTTATAACTAAATAAACCGATGATTAATGCCAAAATACAGCATATCTTTCGAAGATCAATGTTTAAAGGAAAAGAAACTTGGCTTTTTTAAAATTTACTTCCAATGTTGATCAACAGCCATGGTTCTAGATGACAGGCCACTTGAATCATATTACAATCTGAGGACATGTGCAATTTGACATGGAAAGCTGTATACTAAAGTGAATATATAATACTTAAGTGTAGAAAGTCAAGAAGAGTCGACTATTCAAAATTTGATGAGTGTGCTAGCATTAAAAATCTTTATTAAAAGATTAAACTCTTTGGAGTTTTATTTGAATTTGTTAGAAATATCATAACAAATCTTACCATCATGTTGTGTCCATTCCGAGAGTTGTCTTGATAAATAGTTCCATTTCTGGATAATCCACTCATGTCCATCGCATTCACGCTATTGCCTGTAAATAAAGAGTAAGATAAGCTATGGTCATGTTGTATCAGTTCAGTAAACTTTACAATTCATTGAAGTTTATTCATTGTAGTCGGAGCAAACCTTTAACCACTCACAAAACATACTTGTTACCTAAGATAAAAAAAAAGACAAATTGAATAGCCTGATCATTTCTGTAGCCAAGATGGATTAAAATTTTATACCAACATATCTGGATGGGGCAAAAAGTTCTAGAAAGGAGGCCAAGTACCGGCAAGTGCAGCATAGGATGTCCATACAAAAGGTGGACAGTCAACCTGTTAAGTTGCAGGAAACCGTAGGATATATACTGCTTCCTACTAGGTAATCTGGAAGTCATTAGGATCCTTTGTACCAGGCTAGGCCTATGTTTAGCAGTGGACGTTTTATGGCTAAATGATGATGATGATTATTGCATGTTAAAGGGCTGGACGAAGAGTGATCTTACGTGACAAAGGGTGGGGGGTCCTAAATTTTGTGACGTCACATTTCAAAGCCGTAAATTTCTAGTATTCAAACAAAAAATTTGAACCATAACGAATAAACAATTTCTAGGTGTAAAATTGCAAAAAGGGTAGAGTCTCATAATTATGACCACCTGTGACAAGATATCATGAAATTGGTGTGACGTCATTTATGAATCGTAGTAGTCTTCTGCACATCTTACGGGCAGCGGCCACTAGTTGTATCTACAGACTCACCGATGGGCATGGGCTGGTGGTAGGCGGGCTGCGGGTGTATGGCGTGCGTGTGCGGCGGCTGGTAGGCGGGCGGCGGCGTGCTGCCGTGCGACGAGGCGCGTGAGCACGGTGAGCAGCCTCCGCCGCCCCCACCGCCCCCGCCGCGGTAGCCCGGCGCCTTGCTCGCGTCCACCTGACACAATGAAAACGAGACATTTATCCATGTTCTGCAGATACGATCAACCTACACCTACACGTTCGCAACATACTTAGAGCTCTTTTACATACAGGCGCTTTAGTCGGGTATCCATACATGTTTAAGTAGCGCGGCTGCAGTGCGACGGTAGCGCCACAGAAGCGCGAGTACAGCGCTCCGAGCTTGTGGTGGCGGATACGAAGCCGCGTCCGATCAGTCGGCGTTAGAGCAGTGTTGCAAGAAGTTGCAAATTACCTACGTCATAATTATAAGAATGTTTGATACCGAAACATTCATAGTCGAAATTCAATCTCTGCGATTGTGGGATTCATGATGCGATGATTTCAGTAGGTAACAAAATTAAGAAAACCGCGCAACTACAGCGCAGCTGTCGCTAACGCCGTCCTAAAAGCCCGATCTAGCCGGACAAAAAGGGTCAACTCCTTTTTCCACTGCCTGTAAATAAGTCATTGAATGTAAAATCATTCCTTTTTCGGATTTCATTAGTCACCATCTCAGCGAGGTCAAAATAAATTGATATTTTTTTGTGATGGATCGTGAAGTAGATGGTAAGTAGTACACTTAAATGTAATAGTTATTCCAAATAGCTAATTTTACGTTTAAAAAAATACAGTCGAAACAAAAATAATCTTATATTTGTGCGAAATTTTAAGTTTCATAGACGAAAAAAGACATGTAAGTACCCTCTTGTATCCAGGCTGAAACTTGTTTAATACAATATCTACATTTGTTTATTTTTTAAGTAGGTTAGAAGCTGCGACCTAATGCGTCATGCGACCTATTGACTTTAAAACAAAATGTCCATGCCGATAAGCAAATTCTATGAAGCACATTCTATAAACTCCTCAAAACAGAGATAAATGATTGTTTATTCTATTTTATTTTAGTCAAATTTAATTTAAAAGAGGCCACAGATGAATGCTTAAGAAATATAAAATTAAAGATGAGTGATAGAAAACTGAAATCAAAATGCAAATAAATACAGCATTTATAATTGTATTTCATTCAAAATTACATAAATTGACAAAAAAACATTATAACACTTGAATTTAAGCAAATAACAAAGTTTGTGCAACCTTTACTAACGTCCAAATTAAATTGACCTCAGAACACGTAGAGTACCAATACATGAGAGTTCAATTCACACTGGTTATTGAAATTATACAATAACAGCTAGTTTTTTTTTATCAAATTTGAATATATTGGTGAATGAGGCGTTAAAAAATCGTTTAAACCTCATTTAAGGTCTCAAATAATATTGTCCAGCTAGATTGGGCTTTTGGAACACTGTGCGTCGTTGCGACATAGCCGCGTTACATACGCTGTAATATGAAGATATTCGCTGTGCAGCGCTGCAGTCGCGCGACTAAAACGCCTAATGTGAAAGCGCCCTAATATGCCGACAGGCACCACCGAGCGACATGAGAATACACATTACACACTTTTGTTACATACTTAGGGACCACTTTATTTGTTCAATACGTAAAGTCCATCCATCCAGCCGAAAGACGTCCACTGCTGGACATAGGCCTCCCCCAAGGATTTCCACGAAGATCGGTCCTGTGCCACCCGCATCGGTCGGTCCACCTTGTGGGCCTACCAACACTACGCCTTCCAGCCCGCGGCCGCCATTCAAGAACCAAGAATACGTAAAGTATTCGGTTTTAATTTAATTTAATACAATACATAATACCTTCAGTAGTATTTGTATTCAGCAGATTACAAATGCACGTGACACACATAACGCTATCTATTAGAACTATCCTAAGCTCAACGTATAAACTGCAACATACATGGCGTTGCTTTTAAATTTGTCAATTTTAAAATAATTTCAATATGTTTATTTATTTACGTAATATAAAATACTCTAATCACAGCCATATTTTAAAGTACATTCGCTCGTTTTGTCGGCCTAAGACCACTAAATATATAACCAAAAGTAGACGAAGTAGAAAACTAAATTGTGCATTCAATTTAGAACGTAATTTAACATCGCGCGCTGATTTAATTTAGTGCTCTAACACATTTTCTTTTTATCCATATTATCACCAGCATCATTTAGTGACATTTATCACCAGCATCTCTGTTCTTCGGAAGGCACGTTAAAAACTGGTCACCGCTAATATAGCTTCGATTCTAATGGTGAAGCTTAGTCAGGGTCCTTAAGATAGCTTGATCACATCTAACAGTAAGGTTTAGTCACCAGCCTTGTGTCGGCCAATCGTCTTCAACCAATCCGCATAGGGCCTATGTGATTTTGCATAGCCAAAACTAACTCATATTTGAGGTAAGACCACAGCTCTGCTGTGGGACATATCCAGGCTACTTTAAGGTATTTCCGACAGCGTGGTATCGATTTTTGACTAGCGCTAATTATAGTAATATTAAAGTAATAAAATAAAGAATGTATACATACATGCAGGGTCGAGCGACTGACCTGCGGCGGGGGCGGCTCGACGTTGTGGTGGTCGGCGGCCCACATGCCGCCGCTGCCGGCAGCCGACAGGTCTTTAAACAGGGAGTATTCCTGTCCCCCGCCCACATTCGCGCTAGATGTCTGGACAAACAAACGGTTATGATTAGCCGCGCGAAGCTACAATCACAGTTTACTATATACAGTTCGCTATGCATTTAAAAAAATATATAATAGGTAAACAGACAGATTACAGCACATGATTATGTTGTAGATAGGTTGGGTAATATTAGGCTAGACCGTAACCTATAAAAAGCTTATACGGCATGGTTAACAGACGGTCTTCTTAACTACAAAATACAAAAAAAAAACAGATTTCCTAAAATTTAAAAAACAAAAACAAATTTATTGTAATCTGTTTATAATGAGAGAGAGAACAATAGTTTTCTAAACATAATATTTGATTGATTAGGTACTAACCTGTGGCGTAGTGTTGATGTGCAGTGCCGTTGAGGGATTCGATGTATTTTCTTCATTTGCGCTCCATGAGCTTGAATTATCAGGACTCAGCTAGAATAAACAAAATAAATGTTATTTGCGATGCTATAAGAATCGAACGAGATTAATGAGGGTGGAGATCTGGGGACCATTCCCAAACATATCTGTTAATGTATAAATGTATTGTTTATGCTTTGGTCGCATAAATGATTATTGATTCCGTTTATTTTTTTTTAGTTTCCGTTTAACACCGTGTAAACGTCGTTCTTTCTAAAACGGAACGATGCTTAAAGGCGTGAGCGCTGAAAGTGTATTTCGGAACGCCCCGTCGGTGTGTATGTGTGTACCTGACCAAGGGTCAACTGCACTGGTGTGGACACCTTGTGCGTATGAACCCTAACAGGCTGCCGAAGTCTGATTTTTATTCTGAACTCAGCTTGGGTAAACGCAGACCTGGAGTACAATACCTGCGGTATCGGGATGTTCTAAGGCGGCATTTAACATCTGTCGGTATTAGTAGTGACACGTGGGAGGAGCTGGCAACTCGGAGACCGGAGTGGCGCAAGGCAATCAGTTCGGGTGTTGAATGTTTCGAACGGTCCCGTATTGAAGATCTCGACGCAAAACGCCAAATACGAAAATCTCGACCTTAGCCTTCCTATGTTTACACATACAACACCAGCGGAAAGCTTCACTGCGCTGTCTGTGACCGCACCTTCAAATCTAAATTTGGTTTCGCGAGTCACGTGCGTGCGCATGCAAGGAAGAGTGCAAACGTCTAGTGCGATTAGCGGGGTGTCGCCATCGAGGGATACGTCTGGGAGCACATAATCATCATCATGGAGTGTGTACCTGGTGGTGCGCGTCGGGCGCGGGCGGCGCGTGCTCGGTGTCGTCGGGCTTGGCGGGCGTGTGCGCCGGCGTGGGCGAGGCCGAGCGCGCGCCCTTCAGCGGGGACACGCCGCTGTTGCCGCTGTTACCGCCGCTACTCGCCGGGCTGCTCAGCTGCACAGGTCGGTTATTATGGTTAGCACGTTTTAGTTATTTCTTTATGTCATTACATAAGTAAAGACATCTAGGAAGTTGACTGTGAGATTTCCGACTCATTCAAGTTCATGCCAACTCAAGCCACTTTCAACAAAACTTTCTTATTTTTATTATAAACTAGCAGCCCGTCCCGGCTTCGCACGGGGTAGACAATTATCGCTAATAGTTTCGGCAGCGCATTCGACGAAAGACATTTTAAGACTCATTTTTCTACACCTTCGGTTACATTGTTCAAATTTTACCAAGGATCCCTAATTTTTTTAAAAATGAAATGTAGCCTATGTCAAATTAGAAGAATGTAGCATTCTATTGGTGAAAGAATTTTTTAAATCGGCTTAGTACTTTTTGAGCCTATTCATTACAAACATACAAAAATAGGTACAAATCTTTCCTCTTTATAATATTAGTATAGTAGTATAGATATAGATAAGATGTTTGTTAAACTGCGTACGGTTGTGATTTGAATGTGCGGTGTTGAACACTGTCAAATAGTTTATATGCTAACATGCTAGCGACAGATATGCAGAAAAAATGGATTTTGATACAGACGACATTTAATTTTATTAAGATTCTGTATTTGGAACTGTAAAGTCCTGAATACAGCAACAAAAACAAAGACTAACGATGCAGCTACATATTTTTTGTTTTATTTCGTGTATTACTCTTTTTACTCAAAATTAAACAGTGGAAACAATGATCTCGGCACTCGTCGTCGTCGTCACAGACGTCAAATAGTTAGATGGTAGTTATAGAGAGCGCGGCAGTAATGATGCCTAATGCGAGTATCACAAAACACCCAAGTCACACATATGATCGAAAAGTAATACAAATTAACATTGACTTTTCGATCGAAGTAAGTGACGTGATTATTTTGCGCGAGTGCCGCACTAGGCCCTCACTTAGTTCGTATAGTAGCGGACGTATGCCCGAGGGCTTTCCCCGGGGCGATAATCCGCAGTAACTCACTTAGCCTGGGTTGCACCATCTTAGGTTAACTTTAACAAACGTTAAAAGTCTGTCAAAATCCATACAGAAACACCGGTTATAGTAACAGTTATGGTTAAAGTTAAGATGGTGCAACCCATCCTTAATGGCACCGGAGGACACCGTCAGGTTTTTAGTGGGTAGACGGGCCTCACCCTGAGGTTCGGAGTCCCACATAACCCCCGGCTACCCCCGTGACTAGCGTGGTATGCGTAATGGCATTTCTGTGACGTAAAAAAAGGCCCTTACTCAGTTAGCCCGTGTTCGTAACAATCTCTTTTCTATTATGCGTCGGTGTTGTGTTTAGTGTGTGTGTATGTGTCGGCTGCGCACGTACCTGGTGCGCAGGCCGCTTGCTGGGCTGGCTGGGCGCGGCAGGTAAGGGCGCGGGCGCAGGCGGCGGCCCCGGCGGCGCAGGCGCGGCGGTGAGCTTGGCGGCGAACGTGTGCGAGCGCGCGCCCACGATGGCGCCCGTGTACGACAGCGCGCCGGGCTTCGCGGCCGAAGCCGTGCTGGCCGTGCCCGCTGACGAGGATGCGCGCTTCTCGCCTACTGCCACTGTTAGATAATGATGTATCGTCAGTTGGGGCAAAATTAAATTAGTTGTGCGCCATAGAAGTGCCCATTCGCACTACTGATGTGAGCAGACATGCGCCTACTAACTTTCATAAAGTTACGCTCTTTATCCTGAATTAGAAAAGGGTACACTAGAAAGGAGAGCGACGAATGCAGATATTAAAATCATTAAAAATGTTATGGTTTTTGCACAGTCTCCTTCTCGCTTTTCTCCGATCGTTATCGGTATTATTGCCTGGCGTAATTTTATTTTAATGTGGCATAATGACTTAATATAGAACATTTTCAAGCAGACTATTTTATAGGATGCAAAATACCGGCATACCAGGACAAAAATCTTAAACACAACGTTAAACGTTTCTAAAATGCAGACAAAAAAGCAAAGCTGCTGCAATTTCAAAGTTGACCATCCAAGAAGTGAGTGTAGACACTACCGTGTGCTCGTCAGAAATCTAGGCAAGCTTTCTCGCAGAGACTTCTCTCCGTGAGTCTGAAGCCAGCATGCACACACTATAAGCACTCTTGCAGTAGTGCATCTTCACAGCGCGATCGTATGAAGCTTTGTGTTATTTTCTCTCTTTGGATATGTGCTAGCGTGTTGTATGCGTGTGTGTACTGTGTACTGACCGTGCAGTCGCAGCTGCGGCGGGCGCGCGGTGGTGGCGTGCTGCTTGGTGGGCGGCGCGCGCGCCGGCGGCGTGCTGCGGCTGCTGGCGCTCGTGCCGCTCTGCTGAGGGAACAAACAATATACTCTTCATTATTATGTTCCTTAGCTCTTTCAAATAACAAGTTTTGGGCCGGACGTAAGCCGTGCGTTTGCAGGACCGCACACTTAACTAAATAAATAAAAATGGGGGTCACATACATTGCTCTGATCCTAAGGTAGTAGCTAAAGCACTTGTGTTATAGAAATCAGAAACAACGACGGTACCACAACACTTAGATTCGAGACAATATAGAAAAGTTCGTTTTCTACATTGACCCGACCGGGGATCGAACCCGGAACCTCGGAGATGGCGACGCTATTTAAAGTCCGGCGGGCTCGCCCCTCGGCTACGGAGGTCGTCAAACTGTTGATATTGGTCATACTTTTTCATACAGTTTTCCGTGTACAGTGTGGCAAACACACGAAAGTAATCCGTTTTAAGACGTCTAGATTGAACGCACCCTTAGCGCCGCCTACACCAGACGATCCACTGCGTTCAAATCGCGCTCGGTGTAAACGTGCCGCGCGCGAACCAAACGCACGTGTTGAAGCTACGTTCCACGCTAGCTGCAAGAACCAGGATCGGCGAATAGCGAATCGACGATCAAAAATGAATCGTCCGGTGATATCATGTATTAAAAGAATTTTACCGTCAGAGGCGGTCCCAAAAAAAGATAACGTGACGACGGCTTCTGCCACTAGACTGCAACTGGGACAGACATTTGCCGTCGACAGGGATTTAAAATTTTGGAGAAGGTTCAATCAATCAATCAAGCAATGGGATTAAAAACTATGCAAGTATAAAAGGTTATTTGGCGTATCTTGTAAGACACGTCTTATAAAACGATAGCATCGCGCGTGACGTGAATAGACAATGTGTTTTGGACCTAGTTTCTAATAAACACCTGCTGTACGTAAAAAATAAGATGAATACATGATCTGAACTGGATTCTGTTCAGAATCCGGTGACTATGGGATTTTCCCGATAATTCATCATCATCATTTCAGCTTATTGCAATTTACTGCCGGACGAAATCTTCCCAAAACAGCGCCAAGGAGCACGATTTACCGATAACAGTCACGATTTAGTTATTAGCAATGCTTGTGAACATGAAAGTTTTAATCGAAATGTGTAGTCGAGTCACGTGGTGCGTGAAAATTGTGCCGCAATTCTAGGCTAGGTTACCTTGGGCGGCGCCTGCTTGGGCGGCTTGGGCTGCGGCGGCTGCGGCGGTGGCGGCGGCTTGGCCGGCTTTGGCGGCAGCAGCTGCGCGATGTCGGCCTCGGGGTCGCGGATCATAGCCGCGATCAGCGTGCCCGCCTGCTTCGTCGCCTCCGCGGAGCCCCTGCGACACGATTAACAGTGTTAGGCGATCGACAAAACAAGCTTGGACTAAGGTTTTAAGCGTGTGTGAGTAGGCCAGGAGCGGGGAAAATGCGCTACGCTTTCATTGTTTTAAAAAATAGTAACGGTAAATCCACATAGTTTGTCCGACGATGGTAAATTAACTTTATTTATATCAAAAATCAACTGCCTGCCATGCGTTAGTCTTGCAAAACCCTGAAAATGGCTCGACTGATATCGTAATAGCCAAGACAAGGTTTTTTAAAAAAAGAAAAAAGAATTAAAGACTCCCGGATTTATTTCAACATCGGAAGATTTTGTCTTTTTTGCTACTACCATAGAGAAAATAATACACTACGTAGAACGCTACGATACTACGTTGTATAACAACTGGTTCTTATATTTGAGCATGACAAAATCTGCCGGGACTAGCTGTATCCAATAAAGTAAATCAGTGCAAAATCCGCGTCGGGATTCCTGCGTTATCTGACGAAAGCCCAATGGCCTTCGTCCTACAAATCGTCATATAAAATGTGTAATGCATTACCGCCTTTCCGCACGCTGATGCCAATAACGCAATTTAGGGGTATTCATTTGACATAACCGCTAGAGTTAAACACTGTGGTTGATCATAAGACTAACTTGATAGTGATGATGCGCTCGCCCTGTCCCTTGCTCTGCTTGTCGACCTCGATGTGCGCGCCCGTGGCGGCGCGTATGGCGTTGATGTTGCTGCCCGCGCGCCCGATCACCCGCGAGATGGCGTGCGACGCTACTGACACTTTCTTGCATCTGGTTACATGGAAACCGTAGTCAGATTCAACGTTCCTACTGGTATTATTGGATCAGGCTTCTAATTAGTGGCAAGAAGAAGCGTTGCAGTGGCGTTACTGTCTAATCACGTGCCATCTTCCCGCCTGTAACTGCGCTTCTAGGTATTGTTTAAAAACATTAGCACCGCGGTGGCGAAACTGCAGCGCTTCTTCACTTAAATAATATGAAGATGGGCTTGCATTTCATTTAAGTGTGTTATTTTAATTTCTTAAAAAAATCCATAGCCTTCAATTAACAGATTTTTTAATAAGTAAATATAAACAAAATGTCTTAGTTAAGCTTTTCAATAGTTAAATCCTGGAATAATTTTTCCGGAATTTTATCTGCAATAGTTTAAACCCTGAGAAAAAATCTTCCTTATCATGTTATCAGAAAATAACGTCGGAAAAGTTCCAAACAACCAATATCATTCATCATAAGAGTATACTCACCCAGGCTCGACGGTGGAGAGTGTCTGCACGCTGGACTTGCGTACGACCTCCTTCCAGCCGTCTTCGCGCCGGCCGCCTACGCAGCCACCCTTCGGCGACGTACTCTTGCCCTCCGCTTCCAATCTGCACACACACAGACATCTATTATTATACACACGGAACAGTCACACTGTAGGGAAATAGCTAAAGTTTTGCGCTACCTAGCTCTCTGCACAGGATGTGAGAGATACGCTAAGCAAAGCTTCAGGATAATAAAATAGAACCTTTGGCTAGTAAGCAAAACAGTGAAATTGAACACCGCGACGGGTGAAATCACCTCTTATTCGCTGGAGTATCAATATCTTTAATTTAAATACCCCAGTGTGGTTACAGCATTAGTCGAAATCATGCAAGAGATATGGTGTTTGGAAGGATTAGATTTAAAGTGAGAAAGCTGGAAGTGCTTTCAACAGACACATTTCAATCCCTTTCTGCACAATTAAAGGAAGAATGCAAAGCTTAATTTTATCTTATACTCGGTTACTAGATTAAATTCGTCATTATTTTCATCTATTCATTAAACAATTTTCAGTCAAGTTGTAATCTTATTATCCAGTTAACAGAAGGTTCTGTTCTAACATGCCGTAGGTAGAAGAAAGATACATACAACTGTCAGTCTGTCGTTAGTGTTACCGATAAAGATTCGATGAATATGGAAACCCTGTATTGTGCGTATAGCTCTTCAAACATAAAAGGAAGCGAAGGCAAAAGAAAAGCATAGTTAGAAGTTTCGCGACTTATTTACATAAGTTAGGGATCTACTTGCAACTAGTTGACTGAGCAAGGAGTAGATTCCTGGAGAGATATCTTTATTTATACTGCGTGGGGTATGGTTAAGTTTATCATTCAGTGGCTGGATAAGTTTGAATTTAACGGACCAAGGAGTCCGTCAGTAAGTTAGTTCGTCCGTAAGTCTTGTGTTAGTAGTAGTTTAGGTGCCATGGTTTTGTTAGAAACATTAACAATAGCTTATATACCCCCCTAAAAATAATGTTATAAATGCATCTATAAAGTCCAGCGCATATTGGAGCGAGGAGAACCACAAAAAATCTTATACATCTTTTCGTTTCTTTTAAAACAAAATGGATTTGATATCTCAGAGGACTTTTGCAGTGCGTTGTGCAGTCCGCCTTAACATGCACTGACCTTTAAAGCGCTGTTTGTTTCAAAATAAAAAAAACAGTCGTGCAAATAAATTAAAAAGTAGGTGAAGGTAATGATAAGTATCGTGACAAAACAGAATGCGGCATGCAGTCCCGACAAACAACAAAACGACGCGCGTAATGTTACAGATTGTGAGGACGAACAAACTTGACACTGATTATGTCCGATGTGTCCCGTAACTAGTGATGTTTCGTGATGTCGACAAATATAATCTCAACTTACTGATACTTGTGCGATTTTTTACTTTTGTCGGTCGTGTCAAACTCGTCCTTGTCCACATTGAGCCTAGTGGATTCGAATACTTGACTCTTTCTAGAGTTATTCCCGTATTTATTTACATTCTGTACTGTAATGCTTTTAGGGATATCCTCTTCAGGTTTTCTGCAAGAACAAATATTTCATTCCTATACCCCTGTACTAATATCAGGACCTGTACCACTACATAGCACTACAAATAGGAAGTTAATATTAAATTAAGCATTATCCACACTATAAAACAAGCATGCAAACAAATCGTATCGATATTGGTTAGACTGGAGTCCGACTCATACTACTATTGTAAATGCAAATTAACTAAAAAATCATTACAAGAGCTACATTATAACCATAAAGTAAATTCCTCAATACTTTTGAAATATATAAATAGATACATCAACCCTGCTAAAATAATACTCTTGGAAAAGTTACTATAAAGTTATCTGAATCCTGTTTTGTATGTATGGCGTCTTCTAACCGAACCTATAAACCAGCGGTGGAAGGGACCCTGAACATGCACCATCGACACTAAACCAACGAGATAAACTCGTATCATATACAGATATATTGTAGCTGTAACAGTTTTTAAAGCGTCTGTCTGACGTAGTGACTACCTACCTTAACATGTATAAGGCTAACCACGAGTAAATCCCACGCTTATGCACTAACCGCTAGCACTATTAAACAAATGAATAACGAAGTATTGAGGAATCTACTAGAGGGATAAATACTAGGGCACTTCCTGAGAGGTAGTTGTGTACGTACTTGTCTCGCGCGCCCTTGTCGAGGCGCGGCGCGGGGGGCGCGCGCGCGGGCGCGGGGGGCGGGGGCGAGGCGGGCGCCACGTTCTCCTTCTCTTTCTTATCCGCTTTCGGGGTGCTCTCTTTCTCCGGCTTCGTCTCTAGTTTGGGTTTGGGCTGTGGGACAAGTGATGCATTTGTTTTTATCTGATGTGGAGTGAACTAGTCTGGTACGATAAATTGGATCAATTACACAAGATAGAACTGTCGATAGATATGGAATAAATTAGTCTGGTACAATAAAACAAGTTAGCACTTTCGGCAGATGGTTCGATATAGAGTCTATGTCTTCCACGCTAGTTCACATTCATAATTCTTTACTACTACTAAGTTTCAAATATGCTTTTATTTTATTTATACCGCTATTATAAATATACTCACTTTGTCAGGTTGTTTCTTATTGCTGGCGGCAGGGGGCGGGGGCGTTTTCTCCTCTTTCTTCTTCTTTTTGCACTTAGTGTTCTGCGCAGGGGGTGCTTTCACATCCGAGGAAGAGCATGAGCCCTAAACAAATACAATGAGATTCATAAGTATTGTAAGGTATATAATACTATCATCTTAAGGCTACTAAAAAGACCGTGAAAGCCTTCAACAGGCTCGAATTCACATCAGCCGTAGTATGGACATGGACAACCAAATAAAGAAGTAATACAGATGGCATAAGTGGCAAGTGGAGTTGCAGAGCTTGCCTCCATGGGCCAACTTCTCTCATGTCCCGCGTGTACGGACAACTGCACCCGCGAAGAACTGCTACGTGCCTCTGATAGTGTGGTTCGTGTGGAGATATACTAGCCAACAAAAACCCGGTCCCATTTCTCTTGTAATATTTGTTTCTCAATCAATAAAATGTTAGTTAGTTGACTTCTGCATACAGTGACGTCTTTACAGGTTGTTTATATCAGATTGTAGGACATCGACCACATAAAGGTAAACAGACATTCTCGAAAAGGTTGCAGGGAACCGCTGGATACAGACCGCTTCCAACCGGCCATTTTGGAAGTCATTGGGGGATGCCGAAGTTCCGCATAGGACACTGTCTTAAAAATTTGATGACACTAAAATACGAAACAAATGCGTTTTCACAGCTACTATGGCTAAAACGATAATGATTTTCGAAATTACGAAAGAAATACGTTATACGCCTCCCCCAGTGACTTTCAGATTGGCCGGTTGGAGGCCACCTGCATCTAGCGGCTTCCTGCAACCTTTGACAGGTCGTCTGTCCACCTTGTGGGTGGGCGTCCCACGCTGCGCTTGCCGGTACGTGGCCTCCATTCTATGTGTAGTCAGCTCAAGTAACTCAATTGATTGATGGTATAAAATAGCCAATTTAAATCGAAAAGAAGGCGCACACAAAGCAGTATGTGTGACAGTCTGTGTTGTAGGTACCTGCGACTTAATAAAAGTCGAAAAGAAGGTCAACACAAAGTAATATAATAAAGTGACAGTCTGTGTATTAGGTACCTGCGAGTTGGCGTCGATGCCGGAGTCGCCCTCCTCCTTGGCCTGCGGCTCGTCGTCGGGCTCGCCGCCCTCCGAGCATTCTTCCAGCGCCTTCTCGCTGTACATCGAGTTCTTGTCGTTCTCCGCCTGGAGCTTCCGTCTCTCCTCCTGGTAACACACACACGCACAACGTTAGGTGCGTCGACTACACTGAGTATACACTGAGGGGGGTAGAGAACACGTCCAAAAAAGAAACTATGCGATAGAATTCACACACACGGCGTTCGATGCGTCGACTACACTGTTAGCGGTAGATATACGTCCACGTCAAATAATACAACTATGCGAGACACGGTTAATATGTATTTGTAAATTATAATTACAATATCCAATTAAATAATTACAAGACCATTTCTTAACGATTTTTAACTGTTGATGAGTGGTCTAAAGTTTAAATTTATGGACGCAATCGTATCACTAATTACATTTTAATTTAAGTTATTGTACCCATTACTGTAATGAAGGACATGTTGAAAGGGACTTACGGCCGCACTTGTCGCTTAACTTGTATAGGGTAACTTAGAAAATCCTGTAATACTAATAAAGATGCGAATAAAAACCATTATCGAATGACTACAAATGTGAATGCCCACTATTTTGCTAACCGACGTCTCGATCTTTCGGCGTCGATCTGCTCGAGCAGGATGGTCGCGTTCTGGTCGGTCTCCCTCGCGCGAGTGTGTACGCACTGTACTGCAGGCGCGACTCACCTTCTTCTCCATCTTCTTCTTCTTCTTCCTCTCGCGGCGGCGCGCGGCGGCCTGGCGGCGCGTCTCCCTCGCGCGAGTGTGTACGCACTGTACTGCAGGCGCGACTCACCTTCTTCTCCATCTTCCTCTCGCGGCGGCCTGGCGGCGCGTCTCCCTCGCGCGAGTGTGTACGCGCTGTACTGCAGGCGCGACTCACCTTCTTCTCCATCTTCTTCTTCTTCTTCCTCTCGCGGCGGCGCGCGGCGGCCTGGCGGCGCGTCTCCCTCGCGCGAGTGTGTACGCGCTGTACTGCAGGCGCGACTCACCTTCTTCTCCATCTTCTTCTTCTTCTTCCTCTCGCGGCGGCGCGCGGCGGCCTGGCGGCGCGTCTCCCTCGCGCGAGTGTGTACGCGCTGTACTGCAGGCGCGACTCACCTTCTTCTCCATCTTCTTCTTCTTCTTCCTCTCGCGGCGGCGCGCGGCGGCCTGGCGGCGCGTCTCCCTCGCGCGAGTGTGTACGCGCTGTACTGCAGGCGCGACTCACCTTCTTCTCCATCTTCTTCTTCTTCTTCCTCTCGCGGCGGCGCGCGGCGGCCTGGCGGCGCGTCTCCCTCGCGCGAGTGTGTACGCGCTGTACTGCAGGCGCGACTCACCTTCTTCTCCATCTTCTTCTTCTTCTTCCTCTCGCGGCGGCGCGCGGCGGCCTGGCGGCGCGTCTCCCTCGCGCGAGTGTGTACGCGCTGTACTGCAGGCGCGACTCACCTTCTTCTCCATCTTCTTCTTCTTCTTCCTCTCGCGGCGGCGCGCGGCGGCCTGGCGGCGCGTCTCCCTCGCGCGAGTGTGTACGCGCTGTACTGCAGGCGCGACTCACCTTCTTCTCCATCTTCTTCTTCTTCTTCCTCTCGCGGCGGCGCGCGGCGGCCTGGCGGCGCGTCTCCCTCGCGCGAGTGTGTACGCGCTGTACTGCAGGCGCGACTCACCTTCTTCTCCATCTTCTTCTTCTTCTTCCTCTCGCGGCGGCGCGCGGCGGCCTGGCGGCGCGTCTCCCTCGCGCGAGTGTGTACGCGCTGTACTGCAGGCGCGACTCACCTTCTTCTCCATCTTCTTCTTCTTCTTCCTCTCGCGGCGGCGCGCGGCGGCCTGGCGGCGCGTCTCCCTCGCGCGAGTGTGTACGCGCTGTACTGCAGGCGCGACTCACCTTCTTCTCCATCTTCTTCTTCTTCTTCCTCTCGCGGCGGCGCGCGGCGGCCTGGCGGCGCGTCTCCCTCGCGCGAGTGTGTACGCGCTGTACTGCAGGCGCGACTCACCTTCTTCTCCATCTTCTTCTTCTTCTTCCTCTCGCGGCGGCGCGCGGCGGCCTGGCGGCGCGTCTCCTCGCGGCAGCGCTCGGCGTCGAGCTCCTCGAGCAGGATGGTCGCGTTCTGGTTGGCGCGCGCGGCCTGAGTCTCCTTCGCCGCTCGGATCACGCGGACGCACTCCTGGCATTTCTCGAGTAACTCCTTGTCCGATATCGTGCAGATGTACCTGGGGTAACACACCGCATTGGTAATAATAACTATTTAGGGGGATTGATAGAACGATGTCCATACTTTAACAGGCTGTTTTTCTCATTATTAACTACCTTTATCATGGGACCAATGGCGAAATCAAGAACAATAAACATACTGAACAAGGCACAAGACTTTGCATACTGAAGTTTAAGTGCTAAAAGGCTTAATCGTTTTGCCTAATTTGTAAACCATTACAAATTTAAAGCTAACCTATCATGGTGGTTTTATTATTTTGAGTGTAAAGTTACTTTCTAATTATTCAAGTTTAAGGTTTTCGCACACAATTATTTTATAAAAAATGAATAATACAAACCTTGTCATTTCCTGGTCTGAGGGGAATTGCGTAACTACGCCTACCATCCATTTAACTACTTTAGTGTGACCCTTTCTAAAAGCGGCCATTAGGCATGAAACCTGAAAAAGAAATAAAACAATTCACAAATAAATTCATGGCGCCAGGTTGATATTTGTTTACATTTCTAGACCCAGGGATCATTCTAGTTTGCCGCTATTATTTTATTCATGTTTTGATATTTTGTTGATTAGCTACAATCTTATTGTTACAATTAAATCCTTATCAGGATTTATCTTACGCTTGAATCTAACCTAAATCGTAGTGTATGTCGTGATTTTTCGGAGCCAATTCGTAAGAAGTTGTTCCAAATAGCACCTCTTGGAAAAGGTGACGCGATGATTTGAATAACAACACGAGAGAATGGTAAGTTACCTCTTTCTGGTACAACAGTATGTCTCTATTTTTTTATGCTCGCATGTTTATTAACCTACCTTTCTATTGTCCTGAGAATCGATGTCCGCGCCGGCCGCGTAGAGCATCTCTACGACAGTAAGGTGGCCGCCGTTGGCCGCCAGCCAGAGAGGGGAGTTTCCTTTCTTGTTCTTTACCTCCACCGCCGCTCGTCTGTAACGAATTACATGTTATTGTAATCTTATTTCCACAAAAACTATTGAATGGCACTATTTTATTAGTAAGGCTGTATAGAACAAGTCATAACACTTCTCCTGGATCAACCAATTGAATGAATTGAGGTACAGCTTTCTTACGGTACGTCGCGGGCAGTAGTTCTTCACGAATTTTGAGTTATTTGGCAACAATAACGCGAATGCATGTTTTATATTTTAGAATGCTGATCCTTTATTCACTTGATAGCAACACTACACAAACATAATAGTCGTTTTTCCTTATGTAAAATTATTTCGTATGGAATATACCACTGCTAACCGCCAAAGCTAGTGCTTAACCTCAGCATTGTCTTTGATCAAATGCCACATACTGTCTAAATTCCCACATCACGCTATCCCAGTTTTCAATTGTATCAATGTGAAAGTGGTGCCTTGTGTAGGATAGTTAGCGAAGTGTAATAGAGATGCAAGCTGTGTTGAGCTTCTTGTCCAGCAGCACAGACGACGCACCGCATACACATGCGGAGCGTACACACGCTCTAGGTACGAGACCTAAAAACGTTTTTGAAGGTCACCGTTGTTGCACCTGTATGTACGGGCGCTAGTACCTCTGCAGCAGCAGCTCGACGAACTTGGTGTGTCCCTTGTCGGAGGCGATGGTGAGCGCGGTGTCGCGCGAGGAGGGCACGGGCGGCGCCTGCGTGTGTACAGTGTACGGGCGCTAGTACCTCTGCAGCAGCAGCTCGACGAACTTGGTGTGTCCCTTGTCGGAGGCGATGGTGAGCGCGGTGTCGCGCGAGGAGGGCACGGGCGGCGCCTGCGTGTGTACAGTGTACGGGCGCTAGTACCTCTGCAGCAGCAGCTCGACGAACTTGGTGTGTCCCTTGTCGGCGGCGATGGTGAGCGCGGTGTCGCGCGAGGAGGGCACGGGCGGCGCCTGCGTGTGTACAGTGTACGGGCGCTAGTACCTCTGCAGCAGCAGCTCGACGAACTTGGTGTGTCCCTTGTCGGCGGCGATGGTGAGCGCGGTGTCGCGCGAGGAGGGCACGGGCGGCGCGTTCACGTCGGCGCCCTTGTCCAGCAGCACGCGTCCCACCTCCACGTAGCCGCCGCTCGCCGCCTCCATCAGCGGCGTGAGGCCCGTCTTCGCGCGGTGCTCCACGTTCGCTTTGCGGTCGAGGAGGAGGCTTACCACCTCGTGACGACCTGTACATTATTACTTTTTTTTATCTGTGATAGGATAATCGGCAGTTCATTTACCTACCAAAACTCCACTTCAGCTATTCCTTAACGGAAAAATAATATGGATAAGCCTTTCTGAATTATAATTAAAGTTATTTGGTTAATCCCACGTTCGCGGAATTGAAATATTATTTAATTTATTCAATTTAAATAATGAAATTAGGGGGCTCTAAATATCATGAACTTCGTGTGACGTATTTTATAGATGGCCCCTTATTTAGTAAGGTATGTCCATATTTTTTCGTAAGTAGAAAAAATAAAAGTTTAGGTAAATTAGAATCCAAATAGGAATCCTATCACTAATTATTATGGCACAAAATTAAATATTTTAATCAGACTATTCAATTGATTCTTATTCTAAGGTAATGCGCAGGGCGGAAAGACTGTAATCACGTGACGTGTATCATAACAGTAAGTGTGTAAGTTTAATAGTCAAATCACAGTGGCCCGTTTCTTCAAAAGTAATGAAGTGTGCTGGATAACTTAGATTAGAACATCAAAGATAATATATTTCGAGGGGTAGGCATAATATAAGTCATCAGTAACTAGATTTCCCTTTGTACCTTGGAAGCAGGCGAGCGTGAGGGCGGTGTTGCGGTTGGTCTCGATCTGCGCGTTGATGTCTGACCCGCAGTCAAGCAACAACCGCACGGCCGCGGTGTGCCCATTCATCGCCGCTAGCATCAGAGGGGAGATACCAAGCTTCGAGCCCGTGCGAGAGTTTATCTCAGCCTAGAATTATACGATAGACTTGTAATATTCATACGGATAAAAATTAAATCATAATTGTTAATGTGTAAATCATGACTCTAAGCACAGTATTTAGATGTCCCGTCGGCACGCCCCTATAGAGTCCATCCACCTGGATCCCCTCCTTCTTCCTCATTAAGAGAGACGGAATAAGCTTATACGTTAATCGTTGGAGGATATTTTACGAGCAGGCAATGTACATTTTATGATCATTTTGACCTCATATTTTTGTATTACTATTTCACTCTAACAAATCAATTCGCATTTTATCAAGTTCATTTTAGTACATACCAAGTTTTTACTCTCCAAATATAATAGTTTTTATTTGTAATTTATTTGTTTCGGCTTAACCCGCACATTTGGTCCTTAGAGCCGGATAATGTAGCAACTGTGTCTAGCAACGATCGAACTACGCCTCGTAGCACTTGCAGCTACGAGCTCAGCCACTGCTACGAGCAAAACGCACAACATTCGTAGCGGACGTACCTGGTGGTGTAGCAACAAACGGATGATGTTGACGTAGCCGCCAGACGCGGCAAGGGAGAGGGGCGTGTAATCCGACACGTTCCGGTGTTCCTTATTCGCGCCGCGACTAAGGATGAGTTCGACGACTTCGTAGCGGCCGCCGCTGCAGGCCAGCGAGAGCGGCGTGTCCTTCGTGCGTTCGGACTGCGCTTCGATGTCTGCGCCGTGGTTGAGGAGGATTTCGACGATCTTCTCGTGGCCCGCCGTCGCTGCGAGGATGAGTGGGGTGAAGCCCTGTGGGTTTACAAAGTAGATAATTGATAAATTTCTATCTCCAAAACCAATGACGTCAGTCTATACGCCTATCTGCAATGCCTTTTTGCAGCGTTGTGCAAATTGTAGCGACACAAGTAGCACGACATACTCAGAACTAACTGCTGCTAGCCGCTATATTTAACTATCAAGCACACATTAATAGATAATTTCTAAATAGAGATTACTTTTAATGTGTCTGTCGCACTGTCTGTTTGATATTTGGGAAGTGATTTGAAACTAGGCTGGTCTTAGTTTGACGAACCAGCGGCTTGTTGGGCTTGTGTCGTGGTCGGAGTCGGTCTCGGTGTCCAAGTCCATGGCGGAGCGCGGGTAGACAGAGGCGGCAGACGCACGTACCTTCTTGTCGCGGTGCTCGATGTCCGCGCCGCGCGACAGCAGCAGCTCGACCAGCTCCTCGTGCCCGCCGGCCGCGGCGAGCGTGAGCGCGGTGTCGTGGTTGGAGTCGGTCTCGGTGTCCACGTCCATGGCGGAGTAGGCGGCGGGCGCGGCGGCGGCGTCGGCGCCCCGAGCGCGGCCCGCGCCCACGCCGCCCGCGCCCGCTCCCGCGCCGCCGAACCGCGTTTGCGCGCAGCGGCCCTGTTATAATCGACTACTTTTAGGATCGGCTCGGAAATCACTTGTAACTGGGTGCCTAGTGCGAGTTGCACAAAACAAGCAGGCACAATCGATCGAAAAGTAATACACATTTTTTCGATTAAAGTTAGTGACGCGATTATTTTGAGGAACTCGAACTAGGCCCCTTTGTTGACGTAAAATAAAAGTAGCATTTTCGGTGGTAAGTATTTAGACATAACTTGGTATCCTGATCATCCGTTCCTTAACAAGATCCCAAATGCTCGCTGCAATACTGCTGACTCGTCTGGAATTTCACGGTAGAAGAACTAATATTCCTTTTATACAGTAATCAAAAACAAAGGCCCTACTGACCATATCAGAAAACCTTTTAACACTTTGTACGATTGATTACAACTAAGTTAATTTAGTTCTTAAATTTATCAATAGATATCGCTGTGCAATTTTACCCCGCGGTTGTAAATAGTTAACATGGAATCATGTATAGCAGAATTGTGTTCTCTAAAGTTTTGTTGACTATCTGTCGACAATATACCGTTGTTTGCAAAGTTGGCTTTTATTTTAAGCAAAGCGACCTAGACTACCTGGGGTTTGTACAACTTTGTAGGTTTAAAAATCTGTACAGATAGAATTGGTACAATCAAAAAACAAGATTTAACAGACACTAATAGTTAAGTTAGTTTTCAACGGCCCGTACAGTCAATCTTCGCACTCTTGTCGCGCCCATAGGGCCACGTGCCAGCGTATCATTCCTACTACTATGTGTACTGTTATAGATAGAAAATTCTAGTAAAATTGCTGAGCAAAAGTGCTTGTCAGCACTTCTTGCCCGAGCAGCCCAGTCGCGTCCCGGTTCGAGTCAGTTCACATCTCGGCTCCACCACGAAAGCTCGCCCCTTCCAAAATCGTGTTTAATTTACCTAATAAACTCTTTAGATACTTTAAAAATCTTAGAATAGTTTGTAACGAGATTACTACCATGTACCTTATTTTTGAGTTTCCGATATTTCGGCACTGTTGCAAGCGCCATGATCAAAATTTAAAAACCTTTTTTTAAAACTAAAGCCCGAATCCCGTATAAGAGTACGTACCTTAACCTTCTTCTTGAGCACCTGGTTGGGGGCATGGTGGTGCGGCTGGTCGCGCTTGGCGTGGTGCGGCGCGGGCGGCTGCGGCAGCTGCGTCTGCGTCTGCGTCGCGCCCGGCGCACCGCCCGTCGAGCCCGCCATAAACCCCGCTCTGTTTTACGAAACATATTGAGTCACACGAAAACATCAAATATTATTACATGATACCACATCTGATGCGCGTACTCGTGCAGATAATATTAGTTTTTGTTTTATCGAAATCTGACTAGGACTTTTTAAACTTACAGCTTTGTAAGTTTCACTGTTCTATGCTGCTGCGATGACGAGTGTCATGTCATTTTTAACCGACGAAAAACGGGGGAGGTTCTCAAGTCTACGCGTATATTTGTTTTTTTATGTATGATCAAGCATAAATTATTACAGAGTAGTCTGATTTTGATAATTCTTTTTTTATTAGATAGAGTATACCTCGAAATTGGTCCCATACAAATTTGAAAAAAAAAAAACTTACCCTAAGGGTGGGAAAATAGGGGTGATCTATTGTTCACTCTCAGATTGTAATGCATCTTATATCAGAAAGGTTAAATGAAAAAAGTTTATTTGTTTTTGCTTTTCTGTTTTTCGGTGGTTTAATTTTTTTGTAAAAAAGTTTTTAAATATAGAAGAGTAAAACAGATTCATTTTTCTCGAGTTACCTATTTTTTTAGTTATGCTGATAACAAAGACATTAGTTTGACTTAGTGTCACGTGTTGCATAAAATATCAATTATATTGGTCTTTTTTTCTATCAGCAAAAATTAAAAATATTGAAATTAGTGACACTATCAAGAAATATCAAGCTAAGCGAAGATTTTAGAATTTAAATAAAGAACAAAGAGCACTTTATACCACATAACTTGACGCTCGAAAACCTTCAATAAACATTAAAAAGGGAATATATCTGTTCAAGTAAACTTGCCTGTACGCCTCATAGGATAACGTCGGGGCGGGTAGCGCGAAGTGCGGCTGCTGGAGGTCGGGTTGCGGTTGCGGCTGCGTTTGCGGTTGGGGTTGAGGTTGAGGCTGCGGTTGAGGTTGAGGTTGGGGTTGGGTTTGGGGTTGGGTTTGGGGTTGAGGTTGGGGTTGTGGTTGCGGCTGCGGCGCCTCATCGTCGGGCCGCGTGAGCAACAACCCCCCAGGACTTATCACCCCCGCCGGCGATGACGGCCGCACCCGGTACTGGCAACCGCCGGCCACTTGCTACATGCACAAAAAAATATTGGTTTTTTACTTATTTTGTGCTTAAATTTATAGACATCTTTGGAAGATAATTATGCCATTAACTAAGGGATTTGAAACGGTTAATTAGAACGATCTTTTAATTAAAAATATGATTATACTATTCATGGCGCAAAAATCGTCTAAATAACGATTTATGCGGTCTATCTATACACAAAACAGCCGAAATATGTTAGCGGCTTTGGTGAGTAGAGCGCGTTCGCTAAAACTCAATTCTATGACTGACTTTTTAGTAGCCAAAAATCTACATTTACTTGTAGCATACAGCAGTTACAACTCGTGTCTGCACTCACCGTGAGGTCGAGGTGGTGGTGATGGTGGTGGTGCTGATGGTGGTGGTGGTGATCGGGGCGGTTGGCCCAGTCGGCACTAAGCGCCTCTTCAGCGGCGGCCAGCAGGCGACGCGTGGTGCACTCGTCGCCCTCGTCGCCCGCGCCCGCCTCGCACGTGACCGCAGCGCCCTCGCACTTGACCGCGAGGATCTCGTGCGACTTCTGCTGCATAACCTGCGCGGGTACACGCATCATTCAGAGAATACGATCCCCGGCACCGATTTTGAGCGCTGGGGCAAAGACGAGACGATAGTCGTATCAGACTCACGTTTGCGCGAAGCAAACAACCAGCCATGACCGGCAGTGCAGGCGCGTCGCACGACTAGCTAATCACGTAATCGTAATGTTCTTCTTCGTATGTTTCGCCCAGCGCTCAACATTCGTGCCGCTAGTTGTAACTCTACTGAATCCCCGAAACGTTTACGTTAAACGTACTGCTCGTCGGAAATATCTTTGCACCAGTGACGACACGGCGCATACGAAACGATAGCGACTAAATGGGCGAGAGAGACAGAGAAAGAGAGAAATTGGGCGAAACTAGTAACGAGCGGGAGGTGCGCTGATATTTCCGAGGCCTGAAGATTTTATAATCCTGCGCGCCGTAGTGCGATAAAACGTGGCATCGTTGAAACGGACAAATATATTAAGAGGTTTAATTAAGTCCATTTTATATGGACCTAACCCGGCACCCCGCACTACAGCGTACAGTAAAAGATTCTTGTATGTTAATAAGACGTTATTCCTAAAGTATTTTAGTAACAATAAGTTAATCCGAATAGTTTCCGTCGACAGCTGTAATTTTGAATAATGGAACCCGCAGCTGGACGTCGTGATGATACTGTAAATGAATCGTGAGAATGCCGAATGTTTATCATGATCCGAATGCGTGTGAGTGTGATTAGAGCGAGAGGGAGAAAGCCGGCTTAGAAGCTGTATTACGTCGGTGGGAGAGTGCGAGGGGAGTGGGCCCGGCGGTCTCACCTGCAGCACGAGGGAGCGCAGCTCGTTGGGCGGCAGCGCGACCAGGGACGGCACCTCGCGCTGCAGGTACGCCAGCACCGCGGCCAGCTCGCGCGCCTCCACGCCCGACCCCTCGTCGCCCTACGAACATCGCGAGTTAGCCCTAGCTCCTTCCTGACCGAAATGGTCTAGCTGGAGATCCTGCCTACACAACTGTTGTCGTGGAAAGGGAAAGAGGAATATCCTACTAGCTTCTAGCGATACGATCCGTTATTGCCCACCCCTCGTCGTTTTACGAACGTCGCGAGTTAGCCCTAGCTCCTGCCCTGCCCGACCGCATCGGTCGAGCTGGAGATCCTGCCTACGCAACTGTTGTCGTGAAAAGGGTAAAAGAAATGTCCTACTAGCCCTAGATCCTAGCGATACAATCCGCAATGGACAACCCCTCGCCGTTGTTCAGACATCGCGAGGTAACCCTAGCTCCTGCCCGACCAAACCGGTCGAGCTAGAGATCCTACCTGCGCAACTGTTGTCGTGGAAAGGGTCAGAGAAGTTTCCTACTAGCCCTAGCTCCTAGCGATACTATCCGCAATGGCCAACCCCTCGTAGTCCTACAAACATCGCGAGTTAGCCCTAGCTCCTGCAGGACCGTAACGGTCGAGCTGAAGATCCTGCCTACGCAACTGTTGTCGTGGAAAGGGTGGCGGGAATGTCCTACTAGCTCTTAGCGATACTACCCGCGATCGTCTTACAATCTAGGTAGCTGCGCGGAGTGATGGGAATGTTTCGTTATTAACTTACTAGCCGTCACAGCCGACGCAGGTATGGGACCGTCAATCCGTGTTAAAATGGTGACAGTTTCTATTGGCTTATGTTTATGGTCTAGCCGCAATACTCCGACCACTAGTAGCAAATACAACGGCCTCTCCCGCCCTCAAATCTAGCATTTAAGCGTCAATCTATTACTTTTAACCATTATTGATTGAGCTACTAAGTATGCCTACCATGCCTATCCGGACGTCCGCTGTAAAAAAATACTTGCCTCGCTAGAAGTAATTAGTTTTAATTTGAACAAAGTAACCATGTGTTACGTACTAAAGGACGCGCAAATTAAATAAATTACACCTACCACAACCGAACTTGAACTCAACGCTGACCTAAAATTGTTAAAGTATAATAGTTTACCAATGGCACATATCCTTCAGGCCTCTGCTGCACATTCTGCATGTAAGGTTGTTGAGGGTGTTGTTGTTGTGGTTGTTGCTGCTGTTGCGTTTGTTTCTTGGGTTGTTGTTGTTGCTGCTGTTGAAGCTGCGCGGCGAGTTGTTGAAACTGTTGCTGGAATTGCTGATGTTGAAGTTCTACGAACTGGTTCTGTGGAAAAATGAGAAAAGCTCTAGCCACCTTGCTTCATGTTTATTTTTTACTCACCGTATACAGCTTCGTCTGCAGAACGTATACGCTTACACTCATAAAATAATAAAATATTGTAATGCATGTGATAAATATTCTCATCACTTCACTTCCAAATATCAGTAGCAGATAATTTCTGGTTACCACTCTAATGTTATACCTACTTCCTATTTTCCTAGTGTAGCTATTTATAAGATAGTAACGCCTGATAAGTACCAAATAATCATAAATCAATTACTACTCCAAATTACCATTATCTAATTGTACATAAACCTACCGATCCCGAATACTTTTGCCAACTCAATAACCAATTTTAATATCGTAATTTCAAAATTAACAGCAATCTACAAGTTTGTATGTATTAGATCGGCTCCATGTTTACCGCGAGGTCAGTTTCGCCGACGTGCTCGCCGAGCTTCAGCATCAGCTCGAACATTCGTCCGAACTCGACCACTTTGCGCACAGCCTTCTTATGCCAGCTATCTGGGATTAAGCTGACCTGAATTATGGAAACAATCATCTTTGATGTTGGTATTATCCATTAATTACGATTGCCGTCGAGAAACTATGAAACCTCGAAACAACAAAAGTTGGATTCTCCTAAAGAAGTTGTTTTGTTCAGGTTACATTCTCTTTCCGACCCTTCGTTGAACAAATCAACAATAAAACTATTATAAACCTTACTGTAAAAATACATCTACCGATGGCAAGAAATTAATTACCTGATTGGTTACCTGGTTGAGATTGGTTGCAAGTTGTTGCACTGGGAATAACTGCTGTGGAGGAGGGTACGGTGGTGTGGTGGGAGGGTGGATGGTCGTCAAACCTGCGTCAGAAACAAAAACTAAATTTTAACATCAATAGCCACTAACGTATAACTTAATGAAGCTCGAAAGTTTTTTTTTATAATTTTTAAACAAGCTAGCTTGTCTTGGAATATTAATTCATTTTATTTACACAATTTGGTTGAAGTACACTTTTGAGCTGACCAACAACAGAGACAGAGAACTGTGAGTCTGTGACACGACCACATTAGCAATTTGGTAGATCGTCACGTCACGGTTTCATGGTCGAGTCAAGAGAAGAGTGTGCTTAAAGCAACTTTAAAATAAATAAAAACTACAACATGGCGGATATATATACAATAATATATTGTCCCACCTATACTATTTTGTGTTTTACAACAAAAAACGGACGTCTCGCAGTTCTCTGTTCCTTGTCGCTGACTTCAGTCTCGCTCAAGCATATAAATTAATATTTAATATTGTAAACTGCAAATATCGACTCCATTAATTGCACTAAAATGCTAAAGCAGTTTAATATAAGGGGGTTGACGAGCGTTCGATGGTTACAAAATAAGTTCAATACGCATTTTTATTAGAATACTGAGACTTAATCGCGACACATTAACATAAGGTCCATTTTTATTAGTAAACTTCCCTTTTTGGGACAAATCTTCTGCTTGTTAGCAAACACTTTCTTTATCAGTCCAAAATTAACATAGCTAGCAAAACAAAAACACTGAAAAAGCTGTAAGTTTTTTGTCAGTTTTATGTTGGTCTTATAATGACTATTCTTGTATTTGAGCAGTAAAATCATGCCTTAAAAGAAAGTTAACTTATAAAAATTGGTGATAGAAGCACACTTTTAAGGCAAGGAAAAATAATATGTTTCTTATTAAATAATGTGTTGAACAAATAATTGATGCAAATGAGATTTTTAACACTGACAATAAATAAATAAATATTGGACAACATCAAATACATTGCTCTGATCCTATAGCTAAAGCACTTGTTTTACAGAAATCAGGAACAACGACGGTACCACAATAATAATGATTGTATAATGTGATTTTTAAATAGAATAATGACTTATTAATTTAATGTTATAGTGCAAAAAATAAACATGAAAGTATTTAAAGTTTAGAGCAGAAGAATACATTTTGTAGCACATATCATGTTACTAAGAGGAAAGTATTTAGTTGCCTGTTAACATTGTTTACTGGTTTTCGCTCGTTTGCAAGTGTATAAGGTTCAAAGTACGGCAGTCCCTATTAGTCAAAGCCTGTTTCAAGCCGAAACCAGCAACCGAAACAGTAGAGCAAATGGAATTAGATTATTGATTAATCACAGGAAATAACAACACATGTGCAGTTACAGGTGGTGCAAACAAATCGCAGACGTGAGAAAATGTGGGGAATCATACACACACTAAAACCATTGCTACTAAAGTTTAGTATCTCTTTTTCTTTGTGAATAACGGATCGACTATGTCTGTCTAACATACAATGAATGGAATGGACATAGTCGACGGCATCTACATACATCATAATGATTTGACCAAGATAAAGTGAACAAACATTGCGACAAGATTGAAATAATCAATATTACAATCAATCAGACCAATTCTTGCCCAGACCAAAATGCTGGGTACATCAAATGTAACTAACCTATCTCAGTTCTACACTTCCTACCAGTCACGTCATAATGTATCAAGCCTAAGACCAACCACGACACTACTTAAGTATTATGTCGTTTGTCATGTATTACTGAGAAAAGGAGATACATTGTATTGTAAAACTTTGTTTAAACATAAACAGTTTATTAGATGATTCCCAACATGATATAACTTATTATCGTGAGTGGAAGCCACCGGCGGGTAGGACAGACTGCAAGCTCGGTAAGGGGTAAGTGCGACTTGCCTTGAGCGCAGTACTGGAGGTCTAGCGCGTGCAGCGCCGACGTGACCAACGTAGGCGGACCTTCATAACACAATCCTTGCTTAAGATAGTCTATCATTAAACTACCAACAATTCCACGGCAATGCATTGCCGACAAGTGCTGTCAATGTTTCATCAAGAGTTTGTATTCGCTGCTTAAATACGTATTTGATACTATCGGGCAGCCTTTATTTAAATATCACTCAAACTAACAATACTGTACCAGCAACACATTGTCATGAAAATGTTCATCGTTTACAAGCATCTTTAGACATACATACGGGCAAGTCTGTAATTTGTAAGTGGCTCTTCGTGTTTTAGAATGGTCAGAAGACAATTGTAAAAGAAAAGTCAGATTTCTCAACGTGGTGCCCGCTGTTATTAGAACACGATAAGAAACAAATTCTAATCGCTTAAATAAAATTTTATAAACCAATTTATACTAAGTATTTTTTTACTAACTACTAGAATGTGCCATTTGAGTTGTAAATAATAATTATGGTACAAACAAATACAACAGTATGATATAAGAATGACTCTTACTCACTTATACTTACTTAGAATACTTAAAGTAGCTTTATTTTCTTACCTGAGGGATCAGCTAATTCGAGAAGGTTCCTCTCGGTCTCTGGCAGTGATTCGCTTCGTGGCTGACTGGCAAGCACCTCCGATCTCTGCAGAATGAATTACAAACATTAGTAAGAATTGAATTAAAAGGCCAGTATCATCAACCGACCAGCTCACTAAACTACAAAATAAAGTTTATAATATAACAATTATTAAAAACGTATAATTTGAGTCGACAAGTTTTTTAGCAAAAAGTATAATTGGTAGTATCAAATGATTAGTAAATGAGAACAATGTAACTACTGCCGTCACCAACTCTATTAGTATGATATGTCACCAAATAATAAAATACTCTAACACTACCGACAGATACAAACATATATTTCATAATAGCGACTTATGATAACTTATTGAAGTGAGACTCACATTTAAGTTATTTTTAATGTCTTTATATTTGTTTCTGTTTTTCTTGTTTACATCCTTCCACGTAAAGCCGGGTGGGAGCGATACTTTAGGCATGGGTCCGTGGCGTATCTACACCGTGGAAAGCAAGCATAAAGGAGAATGAATATGATAGTATCTTGGAACTAAGCGAAATACACGGCTAGCGGAATTTATGGCAAATGTATCTCGCAAAGCTTGAGTTACAACGTGTTGCAGCAGCTTACTATGCAATAAATAATAATAATAACACATAATGTGTATATCACCTTAGGGAAACTTGGAATCATAAAATCTCAACTAAGTATTTAGACAGACATACAATTTGTTTTTATATGAAAAAAGAGGAATAGATTTAGGGAAATAAAGCAGAAATCGGAGATAAATGTAAATGTGAAACTTTCGACATAGTTTCAAATGATCTTTAATATCAAAAGCGTAGTAAGCCCAAAATATATATAAATAAACTGTAAAAACATTAGACATGGGCGTTTTCGATATTTTACAGTAACCGATATGTAACCGATATGGAGTTTCAATATCGGATATGATATCCGATATCACATATCGATACGATATACTGTTCATTCAGTTATGATGGTTATACGGTTTATTCAGTTACGGCTCAGATATCGATATTGCCCAGTTGTAGTCGGTTTGCTAACTAAGAGCAGATTACGATACGGTTATTCAGTTACGGCAAAGTAACAAATTTGAGAGTTTTAATGAAATGAGAGATTTATCTTCAAAATATAATCGATACAAGATAAATTGACTCTTATTGCTAGCAAATAAGAGCGGATCCCCTTTTCGTCTCGCCACAATATCTAAATAACCGCGTCATCTCTTTTACTCCAATGTAAGCATACCGACTTAGAAAGAGACGAAGCGAATATCAACTGAACAAGGATATCGATCGATAGTACGTTCGGTTATGAATAGTTTCGGCGATATGAGTTTTGTTGTTTCGTTGCAGTTTTTCGATATACAGTTTTGAGTTTTGGTTAATATTATAGTTTTTGAAATATCAGTTTCGTAAAATCGTATATCGATACGATATGATATTGAACTGATAGCCGATATAACATACGTTTTGATATATCGGGCTCATGTCTAAAGAACATAGATTTGAATATTGGCTTTTATGGTCCGTGTGTAGGCCTAACTTAACCATAAAGTGCGAAGTGTTTAAATCGGTGCGCCATTTGAAAGACAGACGAAATATGTTTAACAAATTTTTTTGAGTTTTTCAGTGGAAATGGTTTTGTTTAGAAAACGGTTTACTAATCAACCTAACATAAAATTATTGTAGCATGCAATAGACGACTCATATACCCCCCACCCCCGTAATGAATTAAGTCAAAAGATGCACGTAAGGAAAAATTCCTTAATAATGAGTAAGCAAATATTACATACATGTGATTATGATAGTGCCAATAAGAAAATAATGAACTTAGAACTTAAAATCCTGTGACATAATAATGTTCTGGTGGAATTTTAGGTAGGTACAATTTTATTTATATTATACTTTTGCAATAGCTGGGTAAATAGGCCTCTTTGTGTTTCAACAGCACAGTGTGTTGTGAGAATTTACATTTATATTTCACTTATGAGAGAGGCTGTCTTTGAAATGTTTATTATTTCATACAAGTTTTTGACTTAGTCGACATGAATGTGCAAAATGTGTGAATGTCAAGTGTTTTATTCGTTGAAGGAGAGGCGGCGCGCGTCTCTTCCCGTCGCATTTGACGCGCAAAGACAAACATAAATGGTAACTAGTCGTTTCGTTTATGAAGCAGCGGGGCGTATGGAATAGCGATTTACGGCGGTGCACCCGCTGAATCACCCGCTAGGTACTTCACCGGCCGCGTCGTTCGAGACGCTCTAATTCAAACAAACGCGTGCAGAAACGCTTCTCTTTGAACGCTCCATATATCACCGTATGTTTGTGTTTCCGGCTGCCCGCTTCGCAAACTGCGCTGCCCGACGCCCCGCGTCTCCTTGAACGTGGCCTTAGTTCTAAAACAGTACGTCACTGATCCCTGATCCCACTTCCCACTAATATTATAAATGCGAAAGTCTGTGAGGATGCTAGGGTGTTTGTGATCCAATTACGGGTAAAAACACCTGAACGGATTTAGATAAATTTTTGCACACATATAGAATATGATCTGGATTAACATATAGGATACTTTTTATCGCGGTTAAATGTTCCTGTGGTATATTTTTCTATATATTGTTATTTATTTGATTGTTTTGCGTTATGTATCACATTAAACATGTTATTTATCTTATCTTTATCTTATTATGTCATTTCTACCCTTGAGTACGTGGTCGTTGGCCACAGTCGATCTCGATCAGCTGGCGAATACGCCGTTACACATCTGTGTCGCGCACGCGCGCGTATGTCTGTGTGTGTGCGTCCAGGATCACTCCCGGAAGCCTTTAAGAGATTGAAAGTGCTGCTAACCTTCTGGGATGACCTGGGCTGGTTCGAGTAAGGAAATAGATGCAGCATGCACAATAGCTCAATCAAAAGGCTAAGTGCGGGAACTGGCCAGCTAAACTAAACTATGTGCGTGTGTGTGTACGCACCTGCAGCTGGTCGTCGAGTATGTCCGGCGGCGGCGGCAGGTGGTGGTCGGAGTGGGGGGGCGCGGCGCGTTGCTTGCGCGCGCACTTGTGCTTGGGCGGCTGCGCGGCGCCCGCGCCCGCGCCCGCCGCGGGGGCCGCGCCCACCGCTGCTGCCTTCTTGCGCCCTGGGATTTTTATACGGTTTACTAAATTGTGGGATCATAATCTACCTCTTCGTATTAGGACTTCACAAACGACCTTAACAATTAGACGGGTGACATTACAACGTTATCGACAAAAGTGACTTAGTTTTTTGCGCTGTTTCTTCTCATCCCAAAGTGATGGTAGGGCAATTTTTTTTTGGGACGAGTATAAGTGCCCGAAAGACGGCTTGTACTGGATAAATAACTTTGGCTTTGAAATAAGAAGAAGAAAATGTCAGATAATGAAATTACTAATTGAACGCTAGTGTGCCTAGTTGTTAATTATCAAGTCTGGTTGCAGCTCCAAAACTAATACAGTTATTGCTGAACTGCTAGTGTAATCCTAAGAATAAGACGCATGTTAAACTATTAAAATAATGTTCTACCACTCTGCTCTATAAGTAGGGGGTAAAAAGCTCTAGAACATCATGTCTATAGTTATGAGAATGTTAGGTAGCTGGTCGTCGCTAACTTTAATCAAATCGTGGTTGTCAAGAAACTAAGACACTAATCACTAAAGGGATGAGAAGCATCTAATTGAATTTTAGCTGATCTGTATCCGATATACACCTGAAAAACATTACTCATTACACCCTTGTTTTGTAAAAAAAAAGTCTGTTATTCAAAACTCACCATCATAGTAAGGCTTGGTGAAGTCAGCGGGCAGTTCAGGCGGGTCCTGAGGCACGGCGGCGAGCGGCACGGGCTGCGGTGCGGGCGGTGCGGGCGGTGCGGGCGGCGCGGGCACGGCGGGCGCGGCGTGCGGGTGCGGGTGCGGATGCGGGTGGGGATGCGGGTGCGGGTGCGGGTGTGCGGGCAGGAGCGCGCGGGCAGCGGGCGCGCCGGGCGCGGGCGCGTGCGACAGCCCCAGCGCAGCCGCCTGCGCCGCGCTCAGACCGCTGCCTTCTTCCGCCGCACCGTTGCCTGCTGTAACGGTGTCTACGTTAATATTGGACAATGCCGCGCACCCATAAGGCTAAACAAATACACGCAAACCTGGATCTGTTTTAGTTAAATCATCGATGGGGTTGTGTACACCAATCAATCAAAAAGGATTGGTGGTGTCAACTAGCCTATTTATATGGGCTATCAAAGTTCCACCTTTCCTCTAATAAGAAGCCGGCTGCCATTGACAAGTAAAGGAATAAATCTAACTGCTAAAAAGCTGACAATTTAGGAGACTTGGACTGCCATATTTAGTAATAGTTGTAAATTTTCGAATGTAAAACGTATTGAGAAGAAATGTGCATCACAAAGGGACGGGATCACGTGACACGCGGGGTGACTGATGTCAGTCACCGGTGAATGAGGTCAGCCTCGATGAGCGTGCTGGAGTTGTGTACCTTAGCGGCAGTGTCACGTGACACGCGGGGTGACTGACCTCTAGGCAACATGACGGAGTGCGGGTAGTCGAGCAGCAGCTGCACGACGGCCGTGTGGCCGCCCTTGGCCGCCTCGATGAGCGTGGTGGAATTGTGTACCGTAACGGCAGTGTCACGTGACACGCAGAGTGACTGACCTCTTGGCAGCATGACGGAGTACGGGTAGTCGAGCAGCAGCTGCACGACGGCCGTGTGGCCGCCTCGATGAGCGTGGTGGAGTTGTGTACCGTAACGGCAGTGTCACGTGACACGCAGAGTGACTGACCTCTTGGCAGCATGACGGAGTACGGGTAGTCGAGCAGCAGCTGCACGACGGCCGTGTGGCCGCCTCGATGAGCGTGGTGGAGTTGTGTACCGTAACGGCAGTGTCACGTGACACGCAGAGTGACTGACCTCTTGGCAGCATGACGGAGTACGGGTAGTCGAGCAGCAGCTGCACGACGGCCGTGTGGCCGCCTCGATGAGCGTGGTGGAGTTGTGTACCGTAACGGCAGTGTCACGTGACACGCAGAGTGACTAACCTCTCGGCAGCATGACGGAGTGCGGGTAGTCGAGCAGCAGCTGCACGACGGCCGTGTGGCCGCCTCGATGAGCGTGGTGCAGTTGTGTACCGTAACGGCAGTGTCACGTGACACGCAGAGTGACTGACCTCTTGGCAGCATTGCGGAGTACGGGTAGTCGAGCAGCAGCTGCACGACGGCCGTGTGGCCGCCTCGATGAGCGTGGTGGAGTTGTGTACCGTAACGGCAGTGTCACGTGACACGCAGAGTGTCTGACCTCTCGGCAGCATGACGGAGTGCGGGTAGTCGAGCAGCAGCTGCACGACGGCCGTGTGGCCGCCTCGATGAGCGTGGTGCAGTTGTGTACCGTAACGGCAGTGTCACGTGACACGCAGAGTGACTGACCTCTCGGCAGCATGACGGAGTGCGGGTAGTCGAGCAGCAGCTGCACGACGGCCGTGTGGCCGCCCTTGGCCGCCTCGATGAGCGTGGTGGAGTTGTCCTTGAGCTTGCGGAAGGGGTCGGCGTCGCAGGCCAGAAGGAACTTCACCACGTCCACGTGGCCGCCCGCGCACGCAAGCGACAAGGGGGTGTGGTCGCCATTCGCCGTCATACGGTTCACGTCCGCGCCCTGAGAATAATAGCGAGCATTACAATCTATGGCAGGATACATTGTCTGGTACGTTGTAACACAAGGATATTAATTTCCTACTTCGAGACTATGGTCCATGTTATGTTGTCTAATGAAACTGATCTGTTAAAAGAATGGAGTGGCTGTTGTCATATTTGAGTATTATCATTTTACAAGGAACTAAATTAGTAATGGGCGTCATATACCGTATACATTACAATTAGTTTTAGGCTATATTACTTGTTTTTACCGCCGACATTATCGCTAACTGTGGACATACATCCCAATCATACCTTTTAGTATGGGGACAGACATGAGCCTGAGGCTGTGTGAATCCTCACACTCAAGCTTGTCGCAATAACCGCTAGTGTAGGCTGACCGCCTTCAGCCAATGTTAAAAATGACCGGTGTAGGCCTCTTCAGGCATTCCAAAGGCTAGTCCGTAAAAAAAAAATAGCCTACCTTCCCGACGAGGAACTGCACGGTGCAGACGTGTCCGGCGCGGCAGGCCTTCATGAGCGGCGTGCGGCCGCCCTCGCTCTCGTGCTCGAGCTCGGCGCCGGCGCGCAGCAGCAGCTCGGCCACGTCCGTGTGCCCGTTCTCGCACGCGTACGTGAGCGCCGTGTCGCCCGTCTGCGTCTGCGCGTGCACGTCCGCGCCCGCGTTCAGTAGGTAGCTGGGGATGGAGGTAGCGTTACACGGCAGTTCATTCATACGTTAGCGCAGGGGGTCAATTCTCTAAAAAAATATTACCTAAGCGATACAAACAAATATAGTCTCTATTTCGCTAAGAAGTGGGTTCAAATTACGATTACTTCAGTGTTAAAATGATAGCGCGTATTACCGAAGCAGTACAAACAAACATAGACTGTTTTGTTACATAGTTGGTTCACATTATTTAGTCGTCGATAAGTGAAGAGATGTCGAAGTGATCGCGGTTTTGTTTAGAATTTAGAGAATTGACAGGCGGTACATATGAACAGGATGTTACAAATTACCAGCCAAATTTAGATTAATTTTGTTTATCTTTTTATTCACTATTTTTTTATCCGTTATAATTTAGTAAAACGCATATTACGGTAACATTACACGGGTCCGAATAGTTCAATAAACCATTAATTTCGCGTATGATAAGATGCAATGCGATTTAACACTAGAAGTCACTTTGATCATTGCCTTACTTTAGTCATCATAATAATTTGTTTTTGTATATTAGACTTCATACTGAATCAAGTCATGAAATCGGCAGTCTCCCTTTTAACACCCTGTATAATTTAAGAATGAAAATTGCGACAGCTGTAGCAAGCTCACGCTATATCTGTTATACTGTGTGCGATCGATAAGAATCGCGACACCTAGTAATCTCTCTCTAACATTATTATTCTGTGAACGATATCGATAAGTACAGTCAGCAAGGGTAGTAAGACAGCTACTTACCGAACGAGTTCAAGGTGTCCCTCCTGCGAGGCCTCCATAAGAGGGGTCGACGCACCCAGCTCGGCGTCTGCGCCGGCCTTTATGAGGAAGTCCGCCACCTGACGAAAGAATGTACAATTTAAAAAAAATCAGGACAAAAGGTTATTAAGGGGTTTGTTTCAATGAAGAACACCCCCGCATTACAGCCTTCAAAAATGAGTTAAATATGTACGAAACATATCTAACAAATGCGTGCTGAGAGCTGATTACAAAACACTTGTTTTAAGCAAACAACAAGACCTGCACCCTGGGCAAGAAAGCTGACCCAGATTCTATAACTAACACACTAAAGGTAATACGAAGTTAATCTTTGAAACCAGGCTAAAAGCAGTGACTATGTTTGTGGGTAAAATGTTAACACCTTATTACAGGAATTCTTCTATAAAAAAATATAAACTAACCTCCAGGAAGCCACCGCAACACGCGAGCGTCAGCGCCGTTTCTTGCGTCTCGTCGGTCTGGGCGTTTATCGACGCGCCCTGACCGAGGAGAAGGGCGACCATCTCTTCGTGACCTAAACAAAATATATAACATTGACAAAATGTCGTCAAAATCTGTGAGGTAAGTGACATTTGGTGGCAACTTATTTTTTACTTTTTTGTGTCCATACTGTATGGACATTTTAAAATTTGAAACATCAATTTGGGTCCATTAAGATTAAGTTTACCATGGTGTTTAACTTGAAAAAAATATCAAATCTTTCTTACTTCATTCTGCAGTATTTTTCATTCAAATGTTACATTTACTATATTCATTATTATTACTTTCTTAAACTCTTCACCGCCCCCTCCTCTCAACTTTATTAAACTGTCGTATACCTGAAGGTTGTCTGGAAGAGATAGATTCTAAGAAGCATTTGAAAGAATCTTTTTTTTATTTGGATATACAAACAGTGACAAAATACAGTTAATTCAAAAAGTATAAATGAAATGTAGTCTTTTGATACCAGCACCGTCTTTACGTCCTACTATTATCAACTTATTTAGCAAGTCTCTATTAATTATTAAGTAAATACAGATGAAAGTTAACGCACCCTCTCTAGCTGCTTCCATGAGAGGCGTGTACCCCTCGTCGTTGACCTCCTCTATGTTGGCGCCGCGCTCCAGCAGCAGCATGGCCAGCTCCACGTGGCCGCCGCACGCCGCCAGCGTCAGCGGCGACTCGAAGCTGTCCGTCGGCATGTTCACCTGCGGGACCAACTGTCCGTTAGTTATATCATGGGCACTCAATAAACTTTTTGATTACTAAAATATGATGTGAAGTAACAAAGCTTTACAAGGTCTCGTCTGCTTGACTTTTAATAGACATACATGTCGTAAATGACGGGTACAAAATCTACACACGCATAATGGTAACGCGACAGTAGTCCTCAGTAGATAACGACAACATAAGAGGCAGCCACGCATAATTTATTAGAAATAGTATTCATAAAATAATTGTTTTATTAGGGTGTTATAATCATGAGCCCTTAACAGGCTACTGGTAGACAGGTAGGGAAATTCACGGAAACCACGAAATCACGGTAGATGTCGAATATTCTTGTTTAATACTTCTACATTCGTCGCCCCGTATCGTTCGACGAGTTCGGTCACAATAGACACACGAATGCCGGATCGCCGTTCGGTTTAATGATGGCTGCAAAAAAATGCCCTGATGGCGAGCGTCACCCGTGGCCGATGTGAAAACGGCGGCGAACCGTTACCGCGCGACGTTCGTTATTCCCCAAACAGCACACACGCGGCTGACTGTGGCCTAAAACCCAAATAAAGTTTTAATAGACATACCTGCGCGCCTGAATCGAGCAGCAGCCTCGCAACTTCCACATGCCCGTCCATGCTGGCCTCCATAAGCGCGGTATGCATCTCGTCGGTCTTGTGTTCGCGGTCCGCGCCGGCCGCCAGTAGGAACCGCACCATGTCCAGGTGGCCCTTGTAGCAGGCGAGCGTGAGCGCGGACTCCTTGAACTCGTTCGAATGCGTGTTGATGCCGGCGCCGTGCTCGAGGAGGATCTTTGCGACGCCCACGTGACCTGCCGATGCGGCCTGTGAAGAAACATGAGGTTGAACGTTTTGCGGTGACTGTGTGTTTATGTGACACTAGTCAATTGTGTTGTATAAGGAAATATACGATGTTTTTAGTTTAAATTATTAATCCAGTTCAACATAAAAAAAACTCTTTGGGAGTCTAGGCAAAGCACACCTGTACGTGGCGAAGCAATATACCTAGCCAGTCTGCTGGCAGGAAAGCGATCGATTTAGCGCGGGTAGGGAAGTATGTTATCTTACCAAAAATTTAAAAATGACAAGGACAAGTTTGCGTTTAACTTAACGGATATGATTATTTATCTGGACTGGCTGTCCCCGAAAAATGACAGAAACTTTTGCATGCCCTATTGAAGCGCCACAAGTGATAAATCCAAAATGAATTTTGACGTATTGCGCCCGTTACTAATATAGTTTCCTGTACCCCCCAGTCTTCCTATACCTTCCAGTCTTCCTATACAGTGGTCTTCAGCGTCAACGTGGCGATAGTCAAATAGGCATAGGAATCTAATTTGATAGCAGCTAGACTCGAGGTCAATGACCTCAAGTAGCCAAAGTTGTCTCGAGGTCAATGACCTTAAGTAGCAAGAGTAGGTACCACCATGAGCGGCAGTTCACTAGCAGCAGCCGGGCGATACCCACGTGATCTCTCTAACGACTGAGCGACATAGGTACCTCCATGAGCGGCGCGTGTCCGTTCTCGTTGTGGTCCTCGACGTCGCGTTGGCTCCGTTCTCGAGTAGGGCCCAAATGCACTCCTCATGACCGCCGGCGCACGCGTATATTAGTGGCGTGATCTCGGACCCGGACACGGCGTTCACTAACAGCAGCCGCACGATACCCACGTGACCCCTCTAATGACTGAGCGACATAGTTACCTCCATGAGCGGCGTGTGTCCGTTCTCGTTGTGGTCCTCGACGTTGGCCCCGTTCTCGAGTAGCGCGCGTACACACTCCTCGTGGCCGCCGGCGCACGCGTACATTAGTGGCGTGTTACCGGACCCGGACACGGCGTTCACGTCCGCGCCGTGCGCTAGTAGAAGTCGTACGATATCCACGTGGCCGGCCGACGCCGCCTCCATCAGGGGGGTGCAGTCGCCCTGGATGATACAATACATTATTAGGCAAATCGCAATGGAACGTGTCTCGAACCAGGCACAGCCTAATGAAATCTGACGGCTACACTCGAAATGTTACGAGCCGGTCGAAAACAGCATTTAGACCGGGATATACTATGCATTACATTTATTAGAAAAACAAAATAGATGTAATGATACTGGATTGACGATGATTTGACGACAGTCTGGTGTAGTGGTTGGCGCTACGGACTACAAAGCCTGGAGGTTGCGGGTTCGAATCCCGCAATCCCGTAAATATTTGTGTGACAAGCATTTGTACCTAATTCATGGATGTTTATAAACGTATTTAAGTGTGTTTATCCGTTATCTAATCACCATAGTACAAGCTTTACTAAGTTTGGGGCTAGATAATTGGTGTGATTGTAGATAAAATTTACTTAGTTAAACTTAAGTTAGTTACTTGTCAGGAGATGACATTCATATCATCATCAACAGGCCACCCACGTCAGTCCGCTGTTGGATCAGGGCCTCATCCAATGCACACAAAATAGATAGGTAGATTTTATTTTGTAGCAAAAAATAAACTAATATCTGTTATTGGAATTAATATAGTACTTCATGTTTTGTGCTTGTTGAATAGATCAATCATTTATAATATACATATATTATTATGAATTTACATTATTAAGATGTATTTTTTAAATACAAAAACATTATTATTAAAAACATTCTATTACGTCTATTTTGATTAGGTATGTACGTCTTAATTTGGCTGGTTGACCTTTGGAAATTACAATGTTATCTGGGAATTTCCTTACCTAAACTTTTATCGCTTTTATGAACTTACCTTATACAACCAAAACCTATTTTAATAAATCTTAATCTGTTTCTCTGCATTTCTAGGAAGAATTTATTCAAATATATGCCACAGCTACAGGTAATTGTATGCAAACCAATTAAACTCATTGGAGTAGATATGATATTTTACACTAGCATACAATCTAAGAAATTTGTGTGTAAACATTTATTAATAGTTATTTGAATAATGAGTATTATTAGTAGTATATTAACCTTGATACCGCGGTCCTCAACGCTGGCATGCATCGCTAGCAGTACCTGCGCGAGCTCATAGTACCCGGCGGAGCAGGCGAGGGAGAGGAGGGACTCGCCCTCCTCCGTGGTCTCGTGCACCGAGCGGCCCTCCGTCAGAAGTTTCCGCACCGTACCCACGTCGCCGTCCGAGCACGCCTCGGCCAGCGACGGCGCGCCCTCACCGCCCGCGGACGACGCCACCGTCGGCGTCGTACCGGTCGCCGTCGAGCCGCATTGCGTACTACAAAAAAAAAGTTAGATAACACAAACAAAACACAAACGCCAAACAAATGAACAAAGGTAAACATCAGATAAGATCAAAGCTTCACGAATCATTGTCGCCGCGTCTCGATCGCAACGGAAGCGGGAGGTTACTACACCGCGACCGATACGAGAAATCTGCGGAACGTTAACTCAATCTCGGATTTTCATCATATTAAAAGTTTCATTGATGGTTAAATTATGAATAGCAAGTGAAAAAATTAGACGTGAAATAAGTTTTAAATGTTATTTTATCATGCTTAGCAAAAATTCCTGTGATAGGTTTAAATTAAGATGATATGAATGTTATATTTAACAAATTTTGAATAATAAAATTACATAAAAATAAGTTATATTTTATATGCAGACCTAAAAGGGAATACAGACGAAGGCAACGACAGAATTAGGTCAAATCCCAGACACAACAAGAGCTAAATTAAGATATCAGGTTCGATTCAACTTCCACTCGGCATATCTTATTAAAGACTGTTTAAGTTAAAATATAGTTCTTATTTGTATATCACTTACAAGAGCTCTAAAAATGAGTTTCATTTAATTTCAGTAAGGCTATTAAGGCTACTAAGCCTAAGTGCGTATAACTGCGTGTTACAAACTTACGTAGAACTAAAGGACGCGGTTAGGACCACTGAAGGACAAAAACGAAAAACTCCTTAGAGTGATACTGATATCACAAGAATAATATAATGACCTTCATAATACATCAACATCAAATTATGCACATAATATAAAAATTGTTTTTGTTAATAGAACCCAAATAATGTAGTTTCCTTTGTAAGTAAGAATATAATATTTTATTTCTACGACAACAACTCGAGACACTAGTAAACTTTCGTCTATTACAAATTATTTCCAAAATTACATCTAGTCATGTTATAAACATTTTTGAACCACGTTTCAAGGTGAAATGCGTAATAAAGATGGTGACAGCGTTAGGGCATTAATTCATACAAAAACGAGTGATAAGGTTTTAAATATAAAATTTCTTCCACTTTATGAATGTAAGGTAGGTATCGAGTGTAGACTGCAAATATAGACCTATCGCTCCGCTCTCCTCTACCATGCAACATTGTTCATTAGATCGTATGTATCGAATTTCGAAGCCATAATATTTGTATGGAATCTCTGAATCTGCATATTCAGATGAAATTGGTGGACCAAAATGGTCTCACTGACTCAAGAGGCCTGATGGTAATCGTTTAAAATGTTATAATTTCTGCATTCAAAATCACAATCAAGCGTTTATTAGGGACATTGAAGAAGAGAAGAGAACGAATGTATGTATGAAATCAAGTATGGTCGTTGAAACAAACAAGTTAAACTGAGAGCGCGAATTGGCTACTTTATTTAAATAAATGTGGAATGTAAAGTATCATGTGCCTCTTGGGACAAGACTTTATTCTGCAGTCGTTGATGATTGCCTCTTAGATCTAGGCTGACCTAAAAACATTTAGATTGAAAGATCTGTCAGATCGATCTAGAATGTGTTTGTTAGATACTAAAAAGTATTAAGCCCATGTTATGACCCTTTTGAATTCAGAGTCGTCAGTTTCGCCTCTGCTAGGTAAGCCTCGCCTAATTGCGAAGTTTTTATACCAAAAACTGTTTTTGAAATATCAAAAACAGTTTTTGGTATAAAAACTTTTTTTACTTATGCCCGTTTCTCCAGCAGTAGGATGCCATGTGCAGTTTATATCGATAGATGCTGGTTTGATGTATGAAAGTTTGTGTGTGACACGCAGCATGTGGTATACTCACGGCTTGTCCTGATGGTGGTGGCGATGGTGCGCGGGCGGCTGGTCGCTGCGCATGCGCGTGAGCGCGGCGGCGGCCTCGTCCAGCGCGCACGACACCGACGACGTCAGCCGCCGCAGCACCTCCGGGTCCGCTAGGTGCTTGCCCTCGCCTGACAGCTTGCCGATACCTGCTGGCGCAACTTTTCGCTTTAGAACTTAAGCTATGGCATAACGTACGTAATAGTATAAGGATTGATGCAGAAGCTTGCCTACCTTTCGATTAAATTCGTATTACCACGCGGAGCATATTCGTTCATGGATTCATTCTATTGTCCCGCCTTGCGAGTATAGCAAGCATTTACTGTAAATTACACTATGAAAGTAGTCACTGTGGTAAGTAACAATGTGGGGAAGGCTGGTGGGTTACCTAAGGTACGGCCAATCAGGCACCAGGTTTGTGTCTCTTCCGCACTGCACAGAAGTGAATCACGTAAGCGGTAGGATATTTTGGCGACTCAAATAACTATTACATCTCATTTATGCATTAACAATTTACGTTTTATATACGCTCCTTCTTCGGAACAATTGTAAATATTAACAATTTGGAGAATGCCGTCAAATCATTATTTTTCTAAAATTTTCTGAAAAACCTAAGATATTGTAAATTCACAACACGCTGACACTAAAGCAACCGAATACCCAGGTCTTTATATGAATTATTCAAGATTCAGTTCTTTTAATAGAAAAGTTCTTAGCGTAATGAAATTATAACTGAGAGTTGTCGCGATCCAAATTAGCGGCAAGTGTAAATCACTGCACGAATTATAAATGCAGTGCGTAGTGTAGTGATACTCATCGCGGCATTAACAAGAAGAATAATGCAGAACATATAGCAATGCAGTAAGGTTTAATGTGTAATCTATTCGTATAATATATCATTGCGGATGAATGTACACCATCAGCAGGGGAAAGACAACACGTGCCAGTTGCACGCATAAGCACTATTATGTTTGACGACAAAATATGTATCCGAGGCCTGAGCAGTACTAGAGCTTGGTGCACACTGATGGGGACTAAATTGCTGTAATAAGTTCAATAATAACTTTCTTTTACATTTCACTCGACGCACAAAGCGCAGACTGATTGACAAGTGCGACATTAGCCTTACTACAGTACATAACACATGATTATTTTTATTTAAACAAGACTTGTTATATACACAGTTTTTGCCACTTACGCTTAAGTATTAGATTTAGCCCTAATCTTGAATAAAGCATCATTTAAAATAAATTGTCGTCGATCAACTTCAAACAAACTGATAGGTACTCAGAATTACTCACAAGATGATATAAATAAGGGCTCCTTGAACATCTTAAATTAAGACTAAAAACAAGTTGTCTTTATCAACTTAAAAGACCTGAGACCAGATATAGGTACCAGATTTAGGTTACGTCTAAAAAGGGAGAAAAGGTGGTATTATTACATTATTAAATTATCTATAGTTTAGACTAGCTATTTTTATTTAAAATTCATGAATGTAGACAAGTTAGTTTACGAGCCGTTTAAAGTGTCCGACCTTAGTTTGACGACCGTCTTGGTATAGCCGGCAGTTCGCACTCCGGACTACAAAACCAAGCGGTCACGGGTTTGAATCTTGCAAGGCGCAAGTGAAGTGTGATAAGCACTACCAATTGTACCTGAGTCATGGTAATGGTAATTCTGTATATCTGTGTGTTATTTCTATGTGTACCCGTTGTCTTGTTGCTATGCTATAAGCTCTGTTTAGTTTGGGGTGTGGTTTGGGGTAGATAAATTGGTTTATTATTATAAGATTTTTTTATTATTATTTATTCGACACAGTTTGTGTTCATATTTGCGTAAAACGTTTAAAGAGTGTTACAAATAAGTGTATTTTATGCAAATGTTGTATTGTTTTAATGACCGAGCCCAGCGGTTCGGCCGTAGGTCGTTTTGTATCAATGTTATTCATTATGTAGTTTTAATTAGTCCTGGCTGCTACATTGTGAGCCAATCAGGACTAATTTCATGTATTTGTGACGACAAGGGAAAAATTTCAGATTTCTATAAAGTTAAAGATATTGAACAGATTAAACTATTTAATTTTATTCTAGACATATGCATCAAGTAAATAAACGTTAGTATTAAAAACTTTTCAGGCTAATAAATGGGCAGTTATGAGCCTTAGTTAGACTTATAAATTCTTAGTATCCGACGCAGATACGTCTACTTTTACTCAATGTGAATTATGTACATACTACATTTTCAAAGTTTAAAATAAGCCAAGCATGTCAGCAGATAATTATTTAACGATAACAGAATCCTGTGTTATCCGATATAACACATGAATGAATTCGCAATTGTATTTACTAACTCAATGGAAGGTAAATAAACTATATGTTTTTTGTGGCAACACGTTTAAAAGGCTTACTAATAAAGTAAAGTTTTGTTATTAGGTCCAAGTTTCATTTTATTTACCTACACAGATCTAGCAGATTTACTCGCTAGAAACGGCCACAGCCCTATGTGGCTTTCAAACAAAAATATGGTAAAAGATAGCCACAACACGTAAGCGAAACTTGATGCAAAAAAAATCCTTCGTCTATGAAAGAGGAGGCATCAGTTTGACGTTTCAAAACAAAAAGACTCGTTCTAAGCTCGGAGACACTGGCAGCCTACTTACGGGCATTCCCGAAATAGGTTACGGTGTCAGACTGCATTTAGTTATTTGCGAATGAAAACAATGAGTCGGTCTGAGTGTCTGCACTTAACATCGCATGGTTGACACTTGTGTGGTGTGGCTCCACATGTTTTACATTCAATTGTAGCTTCTGTTCTGACTAAATAAATCATCTTACTACTATTTTAAAAGCGTAAGTTGGCATAGAATCATGGATAGATATTTGGTACTCAATTAAGCAATAACGGGTGAAAAGATCTAGTTAAAAGGCACGGACATAGATTATAGTTTGGAATAGCACAGTCACTTATGAAAAATGCAGTTTGGATACTATGGGATAGCATAACAATTGTATCGATTGGAAGGACTTCGGCTACTATTATTAATTAACTTTTTAAGAGAGTAAAATAGAGGGTAACAAGCTGTATTCCATGCGGGTGTAGCTGCGGGCACAGATACATATTTAGCAAACTATATTCAAACTGAATACCGTAAACTGATAATTTGATAATTGACAAAACTAAATTTTAAGCAATAAAAGGTTTAACCCTAAAATATCTATGCATTGTGTTCTGTTCGTTTCTTTTTAACTATTTATCACCACGAGAAACGACCTTATTACGACGATCAAGTTCAGTTTGGACCGATAATTTAGTGACCAGGTCCACCCACCCGCATGCTGGGGCGTGGTATTGATACAGTCAAATCTAAATAAGTGTCATGTAAAGAGATTGAGATTTACTAATAGCTCCAAAAACTCTAAAAAATAGGAGGAACAAGGAGACTGTCAAAAGTTGTGAGATAGCTATAATGGACACAACGTGCGATAGCTTTATTTCATCGTGTTTTATTCGGAAGTGAATGTCGCGTCGTGTATTTCAACTGCTGTGTGATTAGATTTATCAAATGCAGTATTGAATACCGAACAAAACATTTTGCACGGGTTTGTATTTTACAGTGCACCGCCCGCATACACATAACGATTTCATACGACAAATGGGTTCGCTTCACGTCACGTCAGTGCTAACGAAAGCTATATTGATTTTATTAAATAGACTCTAGGTAGCAGTTGAAGTAACTGCAGTTATGCGTAGTATAAGGTCAAGGCGTTTGATTTATTGAATTAACAATTTTATAATTTTAAATTGCAAAGAATCGACGACACTCAGTCATTTTGTCATTTAGTTTTAATACACTAAGCAGCTAAGTAGCATTGTGGTCAGTATCTGATCGATGAGTCAGGTTAAAGTCTGCCCCAGACGACGGAAAATCTTCAAAGAGCTTTTACGGCCGTAACAAAAATGCACTAGGAGAAAATTCGATAGAGAAGAGACCCGCGGCTCTTTGATCTGTTTACAGGGCAAGTTTTTAAGTGGTGATATTAGGATTTTTTCACCTATTAAGATTGATAGATTTACCTAACCCTTTGTTTACATGTTTTGTACTTGTAAGCTGCAAAAAAGACATTTAAACAACCAAATGCAATTGGTATCAAATTGTTACGTCATGGTCACAGAATGTGGTTGGTTAGCGGTCTAAGGTTGAGCGATTCGGCTCATCGTGAAAAGTTTTTAAAAGATCATAACATAGTATGCCCGCCGCTTATCAATCTCTATAAGAAAGAAATGTGTGCCGCAATTTGAATACTCTTGCGAAATATTTTGTTAGTCTTTTGTTATTTTATGATATTTAAATTACATAGTACAGATTCATCGCCGTATGATTTTATACACGGTTTTATTTTGATAAGATATAATAGCTTGAGTGCTATTTTAATGATAAAATAATAATGTCTAGTCAATCGCCGATGGATTTTCCTGTTGATCCTACTTTTGACAAAAGTAAAGCTTTTTTTAAAATTGGCTAGAATCAGAGCGTGGAGTTGCTGGGAATCACCCCTGGTAATATTCATTGCCTGGGTTGCCTAGTAGCACAAGGATGTAAGTTCCTTAATGTGGGACGGCGACAATAATAATTGTTATTTATTCGCTACCATACGTATTTGTTTTATGTAGCTCATCTGGGACTTTCTGCAAAAAATTTTAAAGATTTTTTAAGGTCCCTGTGATGTCATGACTTGGGCCAAACCCGGAGTCTGTGTCTGTGGACTGGCGCGTCTGCTTAGTTGTGACGTCGCACATTTCCGACGTGACCAAGCACCGTCTAACCCGTCATGCCCACGACATAAGGTCCAGTATTGCGGGAAACCTAGCCGTACACATGCACAAACAATTTATGTATGGGTGGAGTGTGTGACCTGCCATGGGAGCGGGATGTTTACTTACGTTTTTTTTATTAAATTGAAGGACAATAAAAAAATCCTTTAATGAAATTGATTTTATTCAAGTTCGACCATTGCCAGTTGAGGTGCAAACACATCATGCTTAAGGGAAAGCCGACGCATTTAATGGATGAAATCTGTGTGATGTGTTTAGTTTATCAGTGACCCCTGCGATATTTTCGACCCTTAGGTTAGTTTACTATCGTCAAATGCTTTAATGTAATGAGAGAAAATCCGCCAAGGATTTACGACGATTTTTATACAAATAGTTCTACAACATATTAATTAAATTAAAATACACAGTGACACATTCACAAAGTAAACCAACTTTAACTACGTTAAAATCAATGTTGGATGTATGCAATAAAAAAACTCACAAGAACGAACTATTAGATAATTCTGTGTGAAAGGGTGCAGGGTAGCCTTAAAAATATCATGAACAAAAACATTCGACCTCTATGTCTAATCTTTGATCGATACACAGCTAGTGTATAGCTATACATTTTGAATCTGATATTTCTGCATGCTTCATGCAAGTGCAACCGGGGCTTTCGTAGGGTTCCGTACCTAAAGGATAGCTCTATGTTAGAAATAAGTGTCTTAGGACACTAGTGTGTTTGCTGTCGTGCAGTCAGATAAACATAAAACAACTTAGTTTAATTTAAACTGTATCATTAAAGTCTTTATCAACGACTAAACAAATACACCGAATTTCAGTTAAGTGCGTTCGGAGATTAATAAATATTTACCATGGAAAATTATAAACGGTGTAATAGTTAGTTCAACAAAGTTACCGCGTAAGGATGGCGTGACGTAGAAATGGTCGAGTATATTGCTAGCACCACTCTATTCTGGGCGCTATAGACAAGGACTTAAAGATGTCATAATTTTGTTATTATTGTTTTGTTTATCAAAATAACGATCCCGTAACAAAAGCGACACAATTTTATTGTTGGCGCTAAAGCCTTTGTTTTAATTACTGCATTGCACTCGTGTGAAGCTTGATTTGTATTGAGCCTGATTAATAATGGATTTTCCGTATTATAAAAAAAAATAAGATGAACTAAGGTGCAATTGTCGTTACACACACCCCAAAGCTAGTAAAAATAACATTTGTTGAAATTAAATATCATAATAAAATTGATAATGTTGTAGAACTTTTTGAACCAAATGCCGTTTATAAGGGTATGACAGCTGAGCTGAAATCCATGTTAAAAAGAAGATAGGCGAAATTTTAACAACCTAGTCATATTGATGCACTTTTTCGATAGTACAAAATCAACCATCTACCAGCTAGAGCCAACAATTCTATACAGGCTTGGTAATGTAATGGTTGAAATAAGCAGTAATTATTACAGTCAGCTATTCTCAAAAGCACCACAATGTTTTTGCTAGTTTTAGTACAAGATAATAGGGGACTTAGAAGTACCTTCCTCTCAATGATTTTTCAGAAAGGGAAGGGTATGATTTAGGCCAAATGGATCTAGGGAAAAGTTGGGTGTTGTTTCGTCTGAGGAGATATCATGTAGGTAGATGGAAGAAAATCTACATTGGGGCCGTTCAAGTATTACGTAAGCAGATTTACTACAATTATTTACCCCCCCTTCCCAGCAAAAGTAATCAAAGCTCTTACCCCCCCCCCCCCCATGGTAACGTAAACATTATTATACATTTTTCTTCTTATAATGTATTTTTTTAAATTGATTCATGAGCAGCAGATATAATTCTAGAAATGAAAAAAAAGGGCTAACACGGTATTCAGTATAAGAGTAAGGTACAAATATTATAATTGTTGCTTTTTTTTTAAATAATAATATTTTATAAAATTATATTTTTATATTAGTGACCGTAGCGCCCTTTTAAACCATTAAGCCTGCATCAGGTAGCAGCGTAAGTTGTAATTACGCCTTATATTGTTTGTCCGTGCAATAAAGTTTAAAAAATAAATAAACACGTCAAATCATCAATTGTTCCGAAACGAAACAATAAATTGACGGAAAAAAATACACAAGTCAGCAGCGCGCAGTAATTCCCCTACTCGCTTCTAAGCGAGTAACGTGTTCATTTATTTGTGGGAATCCCTGAAAATGCCATATATGAGTAAATATTCCTCGTTTGGCAGTCGGTTAAAAAGTATAGTTAATTTCTTTTTACGCGACTGATGCTGACGTTTTCACCATCTAGACTCCCCCACCCCCCATTTCATCAAAAATAAGCAAAGCCGAGACCCCCCGCCCCCCTAAAGTGCTTACGTAATACTTGAACGATTAAGAAAAAAATATATAAAGTATGTAAAAGCAATCTATGTCGCTCATGCCTTGGCGGCGATAAGCTCAGAAAATGGAAATAGAAAAAAGTTTAACTATGACTGTCATTTTCAAAATTTCAATGTCAATTTTTTTGCTAATTGGTGACTTTGGACGATGATTAAGTGATATTTACATACTAAAATATGCAATCTCCTTTTATGTTCTTAATATTACTTTGTGAGTTTGTGTATTTACTATTGGTCAACTGTGACTAATGGAATGTGAGAAACAATAATGTGTGAATTCTTAGTTAAATTTAATGAAGTGCGTGCACATTCAGCACATTAGACAAAAAAATAATACTTTCGAGTTTATTATAGGTAAAAGAAACATCATGTTCACAAATAAAACTTTTTGCATGTTATACTAATGCCTGTCATATTGTTGATTGTTATTGTATCTCAAAGGTAAGAGTTGTTCTTAATTGTTGTTGTATGGAAATTGATAATGTAAGTACTAACCGGCTGCTTCCAAAAGGGCTTCAAGTCTTGCCTGCATCTCAGGGTCAACTGCGCGCTCAGGGTCATCATGAGAGAGAAGAAACTTAGATGACTCTGCACCACCACCTTCTTCATCCATTTCCGCCTGATAACATTACAAAGATTGCTGATAAAGCAGAGATAAAAAACATAAAAAGAATAACAATTATAGAAAAGTCTTACAACACAATTTGGGATATTCAATTTAAACAGGATCTTAGCAATTACAAAGGTGCTGGTTTAACAGTGTAAAGTCAGGTTACTAAGTAGGAAAAAGTTAGTAATCAAATAAAGGTTTTGCAATTTTAAATGCATAAATAACTTTAACTGGAGTTACAAATAGATCTTTTTTTATATTGATTTAAGGTGTTAACACTGACAGTTTGTTCTCATTAATTAGAGATTAGTTAGGATTATGACCGTACAAAAAGAGTAGATAATATTTTATTGCAACTTACAAATCACACAAAAAAAAATACAGGGGCAGTAAAATAACATGTTTCAAAGCATGTTAAAAGTTAATCAATTTCAATCATTGATTTGGTGATATATGATAGGTTGTCATGTTAAGTGAAAATTAATTCACACAGGCCGAGAGGCTTAGCATTCATTGTTTAGTTACCATTTTTAGGTTATTAGCCTGCATCTACATTCTGCATTCATACAAACATTTATATTGAGCAAGTTACATTGCAGTTAGTAGAGTTAAATTAGCAGACAGTGAAGAATGTGGGAGTAGAGTAATTGTTAGAATCACAAGGACCATTCAACATCAATAAAACCAAAACAGAGATACGTAATTGTCCATCGCACACACATTATGCAGGTTAACAGTAAGTAAGTCACTCAAACTGCCGCAGCGATTGGTGTTGGAAGCCTTCGGCACTCAGTAAGGTTGTCTTCGACTTACCAACAGGTCTGGCCTGCTTAGGCACAAACAAGCCAGCAAGATCTATAACACCAATGAGAAAGTCGTGAGTACTGACAATGTGGTGCATAAGGACGAGTTTACACCTAACAGTTACTAACAATGGTCCTTGCAATTCACCAATAACCATCATTTTTGCGCGAATATCGGAAGGCATTTCGCAGAATTTTCTCGCGAGTGACAACACTTGACACACTGTGATTGACAACATTGCTGGTGGATTCAAGTAGAAATTATATAATTCACACTTAACAATTAAAATAATGCTGTAAAAACACAATAATCATCACTTTACGTTGACGAAATGCATGTGATTCCGAAAACATGGCCACCGTAGTACAATCATAACCAAAACACAAATAGACAATGAAAAGAACCTTACGGAGGATTAGCCCGATTATATCGTGGAATTACAAATAATCAATTGAATACTGTCTAGGAGCGGCTGGCATAAATAATTTCATGCATTACTCAGTAGTACGTATGTACCTATGACTTTCTGACGTTTTACGGAATATTTGGCAAGCAACGTACTTTATTGGGAATGTAAGATAGATTTTATTCGTAGTTACACGTTACGCATGATATCAGACAAATATTACTGATAGCCATATGATTTTAGTTAGAAATGAAGTTGTACGGGCAAACTAGACATGTACAAGATGTCCCTTGCAGTATTTAGAGCGGTACAGATAATCACATTCCCTCATTGCCACAGCCTCTGCCGAAAACAAAACACGTTTTACCTCGGATACAGAGTCATCCTCGCTTTCCGAAGAGTCCGTCATGTATTTGGCAGGGGCTCCTGAATACGTTTCGGTTTCAGATTTGGCCGGACTCGAAGCCGAACTCTGAGGAGTGGACGATTTTACCACATCAAGTTGCAACTTCACCTTATCGATATTTCGGTTTTCAGACTGTCCAACATTCTGCATTTTTGTCCTAAACCAATATAACTTAATTAGTCTTTCAGTATCAACACTTTTACTACGAAATTAACACGTTCTTATATTAGCAAACAAAATTTATTTCGTCATTTAGCCAGGTTGATACCCGCCATGTCTACTACTATGGCGAGGTTCCCGGATGCTTCAAGTAGGCTAACCAATTATCTCCCTCTGGCGTTACAATACTGAACTTTTTGTGGTGCCAGACAAAGAGTATATTTGCCAAGCAGGCAGAGCCATCTACGTAGAGGTTTTCAAAAACTTAAATAAAATTGTTGTAACCACAAAAAGTGAAAATAATGATTAGGCTCGGTCTATACGCTGTGCCGGAATCCGTTAGCATCCGCAAGAAACCGTTGAAAAAACGACCTTATTGCTTAAGCGATGATGGATTGAATCCGCGTTAACCTGGTCCGGTTTCCGGCTGGGTATAGACCGAGCCTTAGTCGTGCGGCTGGTGCGGAATAATGGTTAAAACAGATGATTTTTATGAATCACGCTCCGGCTGGACACTGAACAAATATTTCTGTGAGGTGTGGGTAGTAGACGTAGCTGTCATTCTTTTTATATGCATTTAATTATGATTCTTCTAATAACGCTCAATCTTGCAATCAGCACAGTACAGCACAAGTTTTTTGACGTGACAACGTCTTATAAATTGGTTTGCCGGGTGACACTTCAAGAAACTGCGTTACGCTCCGCTCACGTTATGCGCTCACAATGAGAGCGAGTGAGAGGCACGCGTCCCTTCCACTCGGGCATGGTTAGCCCGCCTAAGAGCGAGAGAGACAGACATAAAAAGTGAAAGGCACGCGTCCCTTCCACTCAAGCACAGTTAGCCCGCCTAAGAGCGTAAGTCGTTGTCACGTAAAACTTTCGCCCGTATACCGACTTTACAGGCAACCAATTTTTTTTTTTTTTTTTATTTCACTCCAAACTTATATCTATCATTACAGGTTGTAGTACCTAATACATAGTTAACAATGATGTTACGCCACACGGTCAGTGTTTAACAAAGTACGGGTGCTTGAATAAATAATGTTTTTTATTGATCATCAATTGCTTGAACTGTACAAAGTTTCGATGGATGTAAAACAAATTTAAAATTGTAATTATAAAAATACTAATCTTTACTTAAACGATACTATTGGTGTATTTTTGTGCTTTTCGTACTATGGATAGTAAGTATCGATTCGTCAATTCAATGTAATAAATATGTATATAAATAAATAAATACTTACACATACTACATACCAATGTAGTCTGTCTTGGACAGGCTTAAATTCATTTACACTGTAGAAACAATTATCACATAAAAAATATATAAATAATATTTCAATTCTTTAATAGATAGATCCTTCATTGCATCTTGCAGTTTATTGAATAATTTCACCAATAAACAATCACACCAATCTATACCAAAATTAAGCAAAGCTTGGATTATGGTGGGTGACTAGATACAGATATATAAAGGAGACTAGTCTCCTAATACCTAGGTATTAAAGGATACCTACAAATATAAATATATTATTTTATAAACATCCATTAAATGGCAACGAATGCCACGCAACCTCCTCGCTTACCTATCTTATCTGGACACATTTCGTATCGTATTTCAGGGCAGGAAGCCCTGCCTGCCTCTATAAGTCTGAACTCTGGATAGGATAGCTCCTTAGATAGCTTCGATCGGCCTGCAAAAATGTTCAGTCATAGAATCACTATATTTATTAAATTACCTGGTATTCTATACAACTTCAATCTAAAATGGTTGAAAATAATAAAGATAAAGATAATGTATTTGCTTAATTGGTAAAATATGAGAAACTGTACTATTTTAATACCTTGTAAACCATATAGATATTAAAATAGTACAGTTTCTCATATTTTACCAATGTTGTGGCATACAAACAGTATACATAACTAATTAAAATTATTAATTAAAACAAACTTACAAAATTTAAAATGTCAACAAATTAATAATTTTTGTGTCTTACAACCAATAGACACATATTAAATCCAAAATTAAATACTTACTTTAAACAAAATTTCGCTCTAATTAATAATTGGTTGACGTTACTACTTGGTACTACTTGGTTTTAAATTAATTCGCCTTATTTCATTTTGATCGTGTGGCGACGCAGTTAGCCTCGGTCTATACACTACCGGAATATGTTAGCATCCGTTAGCATCTGCAAGAATCCGTTAAAAAACGACCTTATTGGTTTACGGCTGGGTGTCGACCGAGCCTTAGAGTTTCCGGTTGGGTATAGACCGAGCCTTATGCAAAACCATCCGAACTCCGATATCCGATGTCCGATCTTTAGACATATTAAATTAATCTGTTCTCTGATACTCCGATGAGATTCGTTCTATGGTGCACTCCACGAGGTGCACTTCTGTTTATAATCTGTGTCTTTAGCAGTCTGTGGTATTTTCATGGGTATTTTATGTTCCATTTTTGGCCTATTACAAACTACAATGACTAAAATAAAGCCAATCCCTGGACGTTATTATGACGTTTTGATGTAATTGACCAATGGGATGTAACTGAACCAGAAAGGAAACACGATCTTTTTACAAGGAAACATACTATCACAGACAACATGAATGCTGCCAAAGTGCCAACAATAAAAAAAAAAGAAAAAAAAAACGTAGAGTAAACGAATCGAAGAAAAAATCAAGAAAATCTCAGAAAATGGTTGAATAACTTTCTCAATTCAATAAAGTTCATTAGCATGTGAAGTTTATTATGTTTTACTGTTATTGAACGAAAATAATGTGCGACTACTCTTTTATTTACAAAATGTTTTTATTATATCTTAATCAGCTGACACCAAAGTTAATAAATGAACATATTTATTCATGAAGAAATAACTCGTTTCTTTAGTTTCACTACTTTCAGAGGGTGTTTACTTATTTTGCAATGTGTATGTTATGTTGGTAGCCACAATGGCAAGGGACGGAGACTTGCCTACAATTTTTAACCCAAAGCGCGTCCGAGCGCCTTCTGTGATAATAACTAGTGAAGAGGTGGTAGAAAGCGAAAGAGGTGGTGGAGATGGTGACAGAGACCGGCCGAACGGGCCTCCGACGCCGCTGAGCCCGCGCGCGCCTCTCACGCCGCAGGTGTCGGTTTGCTCGGCTCCGCCGCTCACTACGCAGCCCTCCTTGCAGCAGGCCTACAGCGAGTCGGCAACCAGCAGTCAGGATGAAGAGAGACAGTTGCGAGATAAAAAATGTCAGAGATCATGTTGCTCAAAATTTGCTAAAAAGGTAATAAAATTATAATTTCAAGGCTGGGTATTCATTTATGAAGATGTTACAATTATCTTATTCCAAAAAATGTTTAAATGGTAAGAAAAGGTTTTGCCACTAGAATATTTAGGTTCTGTATTAAAATTTTTGAATAAAACTCTAAAAGTGATCCAATTTGGACTACTGAACTATGTGACTGAAAAATACTGAAAGGAAACAATCACAAATCAATTCAAAATAATTTTGGACTTTTGTAATTGTGGCATACTTTTAAGCCATCTTGTCCAAATATATAATAATTTATATCAAGAAATATTTGTCCGTACCCACTCACATACACCTTTTTTTTTCAGATTTACTATGGCATCTGCGTCACACTTATCCTTACCATTTCATGGGTAACAGCAACTCATTGCATCAAGCACATGTATTTGGAGGAGTACCCACCTAACACATATGGGTTGATCCACAGTACTGAACCTACAACAGTTTTATACAACAATTATACTATGAGACTTCGCACTAATGTAAGCTATTGTAAAATTGTTATAATAAAATATGTTCTTACTTGGCTCATAAAAATGAACAATTTACACCTACTAATAAAATGGGGCAAAAAAATTCAATTAAAAGATACATTATAGAAAATTTTAGTAAGCTTATTTTATTAATAATTTATTTCAGAATCTGTATAATGCTCCATTCTTCACTGCATGGTTCTGCACGAACTGGCTCATCTTCTTCTACCCTCTCTACTTGATAGTGATGTTGATACATAATAAGTGCAAGTCAGCTAATGCTATTGTTTATGATCCATTTACTGACTTTAGAGACAAGGGATTCACATTTGGTAAGTTTCACAGTGTGATTTCAATGCAGTAGTATTTGTGGTATGTTACCAAAAGCTCTTCAGAAACTTTAACACTTCTTAATTAAAACATCACTGATATGAGACTGTTTTATTGCAATTACTCTTTGCACCCAAATATAAAGAAACCTATGTCATACATTTTTAATAAATAATTAAATACCTATTTGTTGGTGAATTTAGTCTACGTATGATTTTTTACAGCTCGCTTTATAAGCCGCTGCGGACTCTTCTGCTTACTATGGGTAGTCACAGTGTACATGCACACATACTCATTAAAGATACTGCTCTCTACCGATGTTGTTGCATTGTTCGCAACCAATGTATCTTGCATCTATCTTCTATCCTGGGTCATTCTTCATGAGCAGTTTGTTGGAGTAAGAGTAAGTACATTTTACTACATTTTTTATTAATAATAAAAATAGCTTTACAAGTTAACAGTTCTATTTATGGTTGATCGTTACAACTTTAAATCTCACCGAGTTACTTTATTGGTGTAATATGGTTAAGATTCTTGTGTAGCATGTATTCACCACTGTAAACAGCTGTAAGGTGCTTTTTAGGGTTCCATACCCAAAGGGGACATTATTACTAAGACTCTGCTGTCCGTCTGTCTGTCTGTCCGCGTCCTACTAAAGTATTAAACTAAACCATGGACTAATTCAAGAATGAAACAATATTGTCTATGGTTTTGTTTATATTATGTGGTTATGTGTGCGGACAGAGTAACGCTGGCAAGATTACATTGCTGGCAACTTTGCAGCAATATTACTAGACTGCAAAAGTGTTCACATTTAGCTGCATCATTATTTTTAAATAATGATGCAGCTGATGATTGAAAAATCATGCAATAGGTGGAATTAACGCCATAAGGCATAATGATATAGCTAAAACTTAATCATTACAAAAACTATAGATCGTAGCAGCGATCCTGTGCGACACGGGTATAGCGCTGCTGGCGTACATGGATGGCATCACCGGCAGCTCCACGCTGGGCGGCGTTGTGCTGGCCGCCTGCGCCGCCGCTGGCTTCGCGATATTCAAGGTAAAGTTTACGAATAAAGTGGGGCGGGAAGACCTGTTGAAAGATACGGGTTTTTCCCAGTTGTCCCCACCGGCATCGTCCCCACTGGGGGCAACTGGAAATTTGTAAAAAAATGACCTAGTTGCCAACGGTGCCTCCCTTCAAGTGTGCAGAGTAAAATTTTTAAACGTCCCAGTCTACCCCACTTGAGACGCCGTAAAGTATAACCAGATATTTTTTCCATACTAAGTTCCTTTAAGTGAAAATGATTTTTTGAGAATTCGACAACATCCAAAAATAAACTCTAATATACATTTTACCTTACCCTAAATGATAGGGGGACACAGTTTAAAAATTAAATTTCCAGTTGCCCCCTCGAAGGGAGGCACCGGTGGCAACTAAATTTCTCTGAGGGCCTTTTGAGGTTGGATTTTTTTTTATCCCTAGCTTAGCTACAGTGATAATGAGAACTCCAATCCATTCCAAATAATTCCACTCTATGTTGAGGAATAACCAAAATACATAAACTTGATGGAAGGAAGGAAAGAATGGACATCTTAAAGGGAGTGTGAAGAATTAGATGCTGACAGGCCAAACCCAAGATAAACCAAAACGGAAGAGGGGTGGTCTTGTGGTATTATGGTGGAAGTAAATTTAAGGAAGGCTTTAATAGGGATGATGACTATTTCTTTTTTCTTTGTCTATCAGGTAGATTATCAAAAAGTATTGGACACATATTTCTTCTTTTTTATATAATAAAAATATTACAGAGATACAGTGATTTGAAATGTCGCATGACGTCACGCCTAGGTACAATTTTTACTTATAGAAGTGACGTCACGAGCCCCCTCTCCCGAACTTTGACGCGCCTTATCTTTGTAATTTTTTGGTTGATATAATCTAACAGAAGGACTAAATAGACCAATAAAACCAATTCTTTCATTTTTTGCATTTGCAAAAATAAATTGGTTTTACTTAAACTAAGCACTTTTACACGTCCTATATTTTTTTTCCCCCTACCATTTTGGAATTACATTTTCTTTATCCAATCGTCATCCCTATTGATGATGACATGTTTTTGAATCTACCCTCAATATCACTTTGTTTAGGTGCTCTTCAGAAAAGTTATGGGTGAAGTGAACGCCGGCCAGCGGGCACTGTTCTTCTCAATCTTGGGCATCGTGAACGCGTCGCTGCTGTGGCCGGTGTGCCTGGCGCTCTACCTCACTGGCTCAGAGATGCTGCCCTCGCAGCGGATGCCCTGGATACACCTGCTGGTCGCCAGCGTCGCTTTGCTCGGTAACGATATAATACAATTCTATTTAGTCTATTGCAGTCCACTGCTGGCTGTAAGCCTCCTCCAAAGAGCGCCAAAGAGCACGATCTCCCGCTTTTTTCATCCAGCCACTGCCAGCCATCTTCCTAAGGTCGTCGGTCCATCGGGCTGGGGGGCGTCTTACACAGCTTACACTACGTGTGCCAAGGCGTGGTCTCCACTCGAGAACTCGTATAACTCCACCTTTTATAGGTTTTGCGACAGATGTGGCCAGCCCACTGCCACTTAAGCTTGCTACATTTTTTAACTATGTCCGTTACTTTGGTCTTTTGCCTGATGATCTTGTTTCGGATTTTATCCCTTAATGAAATCCCAAGCATCGACCTTTCCATAGGTCGCTGATTTAATAAAATTGCAGTATACAAACTTTTGGAGAGGTCTGTGTCCAGCAGTGGACTGATATAGGCTGGTGATGGTAGTGGTGGTGATGATACAAACTTTTCAGTCATTAAATAATGTGTTCCTTTGAACAATATATCTAGAAACTATGAGTGAATGGTATGTATCAATTTTGTGTCGCCTTTAACAAATATTTTTCTACCTGTGAAAATTAAGGATGCAATTAGAAATTATTATTATTATTATCTATTATCAGGCAGGTAGTTGACACAACTCAGACAACAGTAACTGATGGTTGCCTGTATCTTGCCGTGCCCCACTTTTGCAGTTCAAAAGATGCTTGTCAAGTCTATTTTTAAGTTAAGAAATTCCAACAGCTTTTAAGCACTTCTCGCTCAATCGAATTATTTATCTGTTCTTATATTATCTTGATCTTGGATATTTGTTTCAGTGTTTCATTTGGTATTCCAATTTGGGAACATCATGACGTATAACATCTTCGTGTCGCTTGGACTTATTACCGCAGTTCCGGTTTCGGCAGGTAAATTACAATTATTCAAATCAATCAAATGAGCCAGCACAAATGTTTTTTCTCACTCAAACCAATAATTCTTTATAAATGTTATGTGTGAATTGTTTTTGTCCAAAACTACGTATTTAAATCATTCAATGGTCAAACTTCTTTAGATTATTTACGTTCGCTCTATTTCTTTGCAACATCCAAGGTGTCCATATATTATTTGAAATCAATAAAATTATCGTATTTTTTTCTTTATTTTGTAGCTTTGGATGTGGTTCTTTATGGAGTCCAGTTCGAGGGTATGAAGCTGTCGGGGATAATACTAATAACTGTTGGCTTCTTTTTGGTGATGTTTCCCGACAACTGGCCCGACTACATCATGAGGCTGCTAAAGTAAGTACATTTTATTTTTTAATTTTAAAGTTCTTTTCGATTAAATTAGCTTTGTGTCATGTTTGAAAAGCCCGTCAACTTCGGTATTTCCAGAGGCGTATTCTTCAGATTTTTGCAATGATCTAGTATTAAAATAGAGGTGATTTTTGTAAATTACAAATTTTAATTCACTAAAGTTGTATGGGTGAACCGGAAAATGTGAACTGTCTCCGAACTCATCTTAATATACAGTCTAGCATTGTTGAGAGGTATCCGTATTTGCCGGTATAGATGGAGCCGGCGTCGGCAACGCGGCAACAACGGTTCGGGCCGGCGCGGCGACGCCATGGACTACCGCACCGGGTACATACGCTCGCACCTGCGCTCGCCGTCCGGCCGCGTGCGGTGACCGCCCGAGCGCGAGCCCGGCCTGCCCCCGCCGCCCCCGTCGCCCCTGCCGCCCCGCCCTCCGCCCGACCCTGGCGGCGCGCTAACTCCGCTTCTGTATTAGACGATACGGTACCACGTGACGGCAAAGAATGGAAAATAACACTATGGAGTCGTCCACATAATACGTCACGGTCATAAAGGGGGTCAACTTGACGATGCGTGTTAAAGAGGTATGGAAAACCTAGGGTGATATAGGAGGTAGGAAGGGGATTTAAAGTGTCGACATTTTGCGTGACGTACCTACCATCCTTATACCACCATCTTCATCTTCTTTTCGAGTCGACAGCAATTCCGTCAAATTTTCGATAGCCAGTATTGCGCCTGGCGAACCGCACTATTGGTGACGCGTAACAGGACTTCGCGTGTGCAGCTGTCTTATGGTTTGGGGATGAACTGCAACCGCACTTGCCATTAGTGTAGCCCGACTTTATTAGGTAATCCTTAGTAGATGAGAGTTCGCAGCTCAATAGAAAATTGTCCAAACACGAAAGCCACTCACATGTTATTACGAGTTATAGGCGTTTGATAGGAATGCTGATTCCAGTAATTTAGGTATTCACGAGAGTAGACGGGGAGTTGGGTTACTACCCTAGGGACGTATTGGGTAGCTAAGTTACAGCTTCGACATTGATATTGATCGATCACTGCGACTAATATTGCTTCATATATATTATCAATGCCATTCTTACTCATCTATCTGCTGAATTTCTGTTAACATACATAATATATAGCAACAATATGACATCGATAACAGTTTTCAACTGAACCCGGTCTGTAAGAAGATACTGCAAGGTAGCTCAGAAGACAAGAGATCAATAAGATCGAGTTGTTCTTTCAACCATAGATACCAAAGATCAACTGCTTAAAAGAACCTGAAGGCTTTTCTAGTACGTAAATACGGTACATATAGCATTGTGCAAGTCTCTACCTACTGCAAGTAGGCAAATGTAATCGGATAAAAAGATCTTTTCGAGGCTCTATGGGTTGGTAGAGTATGTCTGTTGCATTATGTCTTGTTGCATTTGTACTTTATTTGCCTGTGTAAGCAATAGGGTATAAATAAATGAGTGTCAACGAACACTTTTAGGAAAGTGATGCTAAGATTCATACAATAAAAATGATTTTTCTTTTTAGCCAAAAGTATGAGAAACCATACATTTGGCGTGGTTATTCCAGCTAGAATAACGCTGACAGACTCATTTATAAATAGCGGTATATCTGTCAGAACCGTTGGTTTCCCTATAGTAAAACACATTACAAGTAATTTCTTGCTACTGAACTACATTTAGTGATGCCGACTATTCTGACAGAAGTAAATGATGCGTGCATTTGCAGAAGTATGCAACTTAAAATTATTGAGTTAATCTAGTCATAACTCATCATTATCCTTATTATCAAGGCGAGTAAGTCCATTTTCGTCTAGCTAGGGTTAAGATAGTCGTTCGCGTGGTTACGGAGATGGAAGTCTCTTTTATATGTATAATTCTTAGTGACAGTGTCTTTCTGTTCCTTTATATTTGCGTACAGCTGATAGCCTCGTCTAATAGATGCAATCACGAAAAGATAACCTGTTCTAACATACGTAAGTAGAAAGAGATAGATTGACATTAAAGTCGTGAGTGATGCGAAACCTAACATTCGACTCGTTGGAAAGCGTACGTTTTGTAGTGCGGGCTATTTATCGATAAGTTGTTAACGGGCGGAGAAGCATTCTGATCTCACAAATTAGATGATGAATTTAATCGTATTAGTTAGATGTACGTTATTTTTAGGCTCTGCTCAGATAATTCGCCAAATAGTTTTCCACCTAACGAAACTACATAATTCGAAATGACCATTATTTTTAGCCCAATTCTTTAAACTAATATTTTTTCTAGGTAACACTGACATTGTTTTTAAAAAATGGATATTTTGACCAATTAATTGTCAGTCTATATAAGAATTTGACTTCTATTCTTCTGAATCTAACTTTCTTCACTTTCACTCTTTGTAAATTTTAAATAAGAATAAATATACTGCGAGGTATTTATTTATTGTTTCTCGGCATCACTACTTACGTTATAAAAAAAGCAACTGTTATTTTATTAACGTATAGTCAACGGCTTGTCAAATCAACCTATCACGAAAGACCAAAATTTCTTAACCGATATGAGCTGTAAGTTAACGCTTTTAATTGTCCCAATGTAATTTGTGATCCCATCACACGTTTTAAAGTGCACATGTTATGCACGTACGTCTGACTGTTAAGGCCTTAACACGCTTGAATGACCTTGACGCGTCGCGCCCATACAATTTCCCTCTAAAAATCGGAAAAACATGTTTTTGAAATGAAATTAATGCCTTTAACGAGAATAAAAAAAAAACTCAATTCAAAACATGTATATTTTCAAAATCTTGTTTTGTGTGAAATCAGTAATGAAATAGCTTGTGCCGTTTAAGAGTACATTTGCAATTTATGAAAAAATAGACACTTTTTTTTGCATGTTTTAATCCTAGGGACTTAACGGAAAATCAAAATGATTAAATTCAAGATGTTTATTAAATCCTCTTCTAGCATATCGTATTTTAAATTTTAAGATTCAAGTAACAGGTATTATGACAATTTGATTTACATATTCGAGATTTTAGGCACTTGGGTGGTGTTAAGGCCTTAACTACCGACTGAAGTTAGCCAGTCAAGACTCAAGTCATTTGCAAGTACTGTTTAAAGTTTAAAGTATCCAACATATCTAGGTTAGCTACTCTGTGCAATAAGATCTAGGTCTAATATACATATATCATGCACGGAAGTACCGAGCTAAGTCTTTATTTTATTGTAAAGGTGTTAGAATTCAATATCAATTCAGATAATTTGAGGTTTTATGGAAGGTTTATGAGCTCTTGACTGTACAAAATTTTTTGTGACATCGAATCGACAGAGCTTAATTTTAAGTAAATACCTCACAATATACCTACCAATTACCTAACTTAATCACTTCTTATGAGTCTTATGACTGAACAACAATACAAATTACGTACCTAATGAAACTTTCTACATTATGAAAATTTGCCAACTTTTATATTTTGACATAGATAACCTGATGATTGCTGCAAGATGACAGCATATTTTGCTCTTTTATATGGTTAAACATACCTACTATCTACAGTACCACCGCCCTCTCGGAATGCGGCTAAGAATAAGTAGGGCTAACAGTAGGTGATTATAATCCCCAAAGCCTGATCCCATACCTCATACTTAAGCTACGGCCAAACCAACGCGGGGGCGTTCACGAGGCGTAGCACGAAAATGTATATTTCGCTCGGATGTATAAACCTAACAAGAAAGAGATTAGTCATGAATGAAATCATAATTGTTGTAAAATCATAGAAATTATGGTTTTAAATTAAATTAAATTTTAATTTTTTGTAGTTTTTAATTTATTTATTTACTGAGTTTCGCATTAATTAATTCCAACGTGGTTACCCGAGCGAAGCTATTTGAAGACGTAGAAAATAAAAGCTAGTTGGCTTCACTCATGCTTTTCGGAAAAAAATAGTAGCTTTAAACGTATTTATTTATATTATCATAGTAGCGCACCATCTGTCTGTTGAGCCTGTCACGTCAAATGTCATGTCCGCGCGTGCAAAAGCTGAATGTCAAGCTGCACGCCGCTGCTGTTCGCACCGGTGTGAACTCGTCGATACAAATGCTATGGCACGATCTGTACGCCCACGCCCACGCCACCACGCACGCCACCGTGCACGCGTTGGTTTGGCCGGGACTTTAATAGTATCATGATAATGGATCCGATACCATATGGTATCATTTAATTGATCCAATACTTAATGGCAAGTCCTTTACTCCCGCTGCCAGCAGCAACTGGGTACATCATTGCTTTACCTTGTTGCCCAACGCTAGTGGTATTAGAGAAAGTTCCATATTTGGTTTGGTCATTGAAAGGGGTGGATGTACTGTAATTAATCGGGATAGTTAGATATTTGCTTTATAATATTGAAATAATCACATCATAAGATACACATTCATTTTAAAAGTTTTAGAATACAGCGGCTACAGACGCATGTATCTGGCCAATAAGGCTAGAAACTCACGGAGACGTTTTCACCCGCGTCCGCACGGTTGCGGGCCCGAAGCTTCTGTAGAATGTCGATATTACATGTAAAAAAATAAAGCATATTCCACGACGCGTTTTTCATTGACGCGATTGTTTGCGGGTCCCGCTGTTCCGGCGGTCAATGTAGAATTGCGCGGGCCGCGGTCACCCGCAGCCTCGGCGGGTTGCGTACTTGCGTCTACGCTTTCTGCGATCGGTTGGCAACCGCGGTAGAAATCAGAAGGGCTAATACGAAAGTGTTTCGTTCGTTCAGACATATTAACCTAATAAATTAAAATAACCATCTACTAGTGACAAACTTATGAAAATTTATCAAGAATTGAAAACGGTCGTGTTTTTTACACGGTTAGTTTGAGTAAGTCACATTTTGTTTTCAAAGGATTGGTACAAGTGAATAGTTATTTTTATTTGATTGAGTAAAACGTCCGAAGGAACGATAAAATTTGTAGGCCTCCAGGACAGAATAACCACTCGTCTTGAGATAATCGTCCGGTCGACAAGGTTTGCGAGCACAGAACTCCGGTCTCGTGAGTTTATAAATAAAACGGCTGTTCCTCCACCACGGCGGGCACGGGTAAAAACCGCTCCGTGAGTTCTTAGCCCAACTCATCACACTTATTGTTATATAAACATAAATGATCTATGATCTTTCACCTCGCACTTATGACTATTTCATAATATTTACTTAATCTTGATGTTGTGATTCCTACCTGTAGAAGTTTAGTATAGGTTTGGAAGCTGTTAAAAGTAAGTTCTTTCCCACGATTTATTCATAGAACAGGTCCTTAAACATAAATACATAAACTTAAGACAACACACCGATTGTCATGGTCTCAAGGTAAATAATGAAAATGTCTTATGAGGTCCCAGAGACATCTTCCAGCTTACCTTGACTCAAGCAAATTTAGAAAAGTTTGTTTTCTAAATTGACCCGACCTGGGCATTGAATCCTTTGCGTGCAAGACGAATCACCGCTTTAGGTACTACGCCAGTCGCAACTTCAAATAATGTATCTTAATCTATACTTAGAAGCTATTAAGTAACACTGCCTTCAGTATACACTGTGGCGAGAAAAAAACTCTCCAATTGAGCCGGGTCTCATCTCTCCTTCAATCAATTCTCTTTGCATTCCCCTAATTGTTTCCTTCATGAAGTCTGTCAATACCCGGTCTCGAGACGCCATGAATTTGGCCCACTTTGTGGGACTGTTGCTTCTTATGGTGAGTCCATCTTTTTCCGTATCCGGACTTTCTCCGACTATTGTGACAGGATCTCCGGATGCGGTAAACTGGAGCTGTTGTGAGTGATTCCTTTTATGAATATATGCTACCAGAAAGACGTTAGCCACATTTTCCGCTATTCCGTATTCCAATGTCGTCCGGGCATTCCTAGACCGCTCTAAGCCCAATAAGGCCCCAACTCCATGTACAAAAAAGAAGTACGACGGATTGACTACAATGGAATAGGCTGATTTCCTAACCAATCCCATATCAGACTGACCTTGGCCATTCTTATGAGATCTGCCTGTCGATTCTGTAAACAAAACCGCGCTCACTTCGTCGCTGCACTCGCTCATCAACGATAAATAATATGAACCTTCTTACTAACAAGATAGAGGCTATGTTCGTTTGTACGGCTAAGTCGAGTTTTAGAGCGAGTCCGTTGCGTTTTTCTTAGAGAATCGACCGGCTGCACCTATGGGCTCGTATGTCAAGACCAGCGATCATTTTCAGATAATAGGGATCTGTCAGCCAGTTACCAACCAATGCGATCAGTGCATCTGGGCGAGGAATATCTTCTGGAAGTCCCACAGCCTGAGACATGATTCTATCAGATACCTGCCCCATATACCCTTGGTCGAAAATTGCACCCATTCTGTAAATACTGCAAAAGATGACCAGCAATCCCAGATCTGCGTTCACTTGTGCCCCTACAACTACTGCATCTATAGGGGCAGGACTGTCTCTAAGAACTATGTTGAACAGATCCCATACGCGAACTTCTTGATCTTCGTCGGCTATATTGATGCCATAAGATCCCCATTTCTCTGGGTTGACTTCGGGATACTGTTGCATCAAGTGATAAACAAACTCTTTTCCAGCATCTAAATCCGGTTTAGTTACCCTAAGACTGTTCACAAAAGCATCCCTTGAGGCTTCTAGTGTTTTGTAGATGATCGTGATAGCCGTCAGGCGAAGTGGTTTCTTCACAAATAGTGTGATTTACAGATGTAAAAAACAAAACCCATACCATACCTACATACCCATACCCATACTCTGTAATTAAGCACACGCGACGCATAATGCGGTATAATACCTCTCAACAACTTAACGTTGATTTACACGCAACGAATACAGCATTCAAGCTGATGTAAATTTAAATAAATTTCTTACTTTTAACAGTTACAAGGGACGGCTTCCGATTACTATTTTAGTATTATAGCAACTTTAATCTAGTCAAACGCTATAGTCAGGGTAATTAGTAGGTTTAGAAAGTACACAATAGTGTATACAATAAATGTATTTAATTACACATTAATGAATGTTATTTTAATTTAAGAAAATGTATCCTGAATAATTTTTTTGATTGTCACGTTATCTGTGGATCTATGCTCAGATTTTTCCGTAGAGTATTTCTTAGAGTTTAAGTATAAATACCGCCCCAAAACTATGTAGTAGTCATTTTAACAGGCACTTGTATAGTTTTCAAGTTTAACTGTGTGTCACGATATACATTAGTATAGTATAGCCATATTCACTGTCCGTATTCGGATATTTAATCATAAATATAACTATTTGCAAAATAGTAATTATAAATATGATGTCACATTTGGAAGCTGATTTAATTAAACATGTCACTGTGACTACACTATTCCTAGTTATAAATATATTTTAACGTCTAACCCTTCAACCATCTCAACTAGAAGCTATATTTTAAAAACGCTATAAAATTAAATAACAAGACGATTTAAAGTTTCTATTAAATCTTTCTTTTCAAATAAAAGTCAATTTGTAATAAATAAAGCCTTGTTGCTTGCAGACTTCGTAACAGTAACGTTATTAATTATTAATAAATTGATTAATACTAAAGCGTCTAGTGATTGAATGAAAAGTTGACACCGAATGATTTGATCTCATGATGCCAGTGGTGTAACTTTTAATAACGAAGTTTAAACGAATATCCATGTTAACCATTTTAATGGCTTGTTTGTAGTTACGTGCCTTTACGAAGTTATTGAACGTACCCTTATTAATTGTTGATTGTTGTGATATGTGTTAGAGAGTGATTGTCATACTTTCCATTTCTTGTGTTAGGTCATTCGCATAATTTTTTTTATGGCTACGGAACACGGTGACATTATTATCGTCCAATAGCGCTGACGCATAACTAATAACAAAGCTCTTATAAATGATAAAACACATAGTTTGATAGTTTAATGTCCAAGCCTTAAATTCTGATAAGAAACAGCGTCATTCTGCTTAGTCTGCGCATTTTAAAACTAAGTTCCTTTACGCATTGCGCGGTTGATTAATCGCAAGCTTTAAAATGTATGTAATAACTGATTTACGCACTGCGATGGTGCTCTTGTAAGTTTTACATACATTTTGTTAACCGCGCAGTGTATATATGCGCTTACGGGGAGTGCTGTTTGGGCGCCTCGTGCTTTTGGCCCTCAAAATGACATAAGAAACATTTGTGCAACTGCTACTCAGTGGATACTAAAACAATTTTTGATCAGTATGTAGTATAACATCTTCTTCCATTGTGCGAATGTCGAAACACAGTAGACAAACGTAACATTCCGAACACGATTGGTTTACTTACATGTACCGAAATTAGCTCAACGTCTCAGTTGTGAATTTTGTATGATTGGTAAACTTGTATGAATTATTTTTGTACGACTAATAGATTACATAGTACAATTTTCGTTGTTCAATTTTTAAATTGTGTTCTATTTTCATAATGTTATTAATTTTATGAACTATTGGTATTAATCGATGAAAAAGTTTTTTTATTGTGTAATATGAGTTACGTTTGTTGTATTTTATGTATAATTTTAGAACCGAATTATATACAAGACATGTCTTTTTTTCAGTTACTTATTATAGATAAGTTACAAATACTTCCTTTTATTTATTTTCAAGTTACAGTTAAATTAAATAACTCACCAGTTTAAGTAATAAGTATTATTTTATTAAGTATGTATTGTTTAATATTCATGTTTTGTCTAAATTATTGTAAAAGAAGAAAGTTAAACCATGTTATTAAACTTTTGTACCTGCAAAGCAATCTCATGTTAAACTTTTGTACATTGGTTATTTCGTATGCCGGTCTTTATTGCTCGTATTAAATTATAAAATTTTAAAGACTGAAATTGATAAATGGAAATTGATTAAAATTCAATTATGCTATCTTGGATGTTAGTATTAGTTTATTATTAATGATATTACTTCGTGCGTAGTGAATATATAGGGTCGTATGTATCGGTGTTAGATGTTAGACGAGCTCGGAGTCGAGTCAGTCGGATTAGAAGCAGCATTGTGTGTAGCGACACGAGATAACACCTTGGCCCCTGTGATTCATTTTGTTAAACGTAGACGTATTGTTGATCATAATAAAATTTGTGATAGAATACCTTTGTTTCTATTTACAGTCCTCTATATTGACACTATAGACTAGGTTTAGAAAACGTATTTTTAAAGAATTCATATTTTCTCATCTAATTTGCAACAATTAAATTTCCTAGGAAATAGTAAAGGATTCTTATGAATTTGTATGCGAATAGTTGGATATTCACCGGATGATCCATTTTGATGGCTATCTCCGATCCAAGATCGTAGAACGTAGTTTCTACGCGACGCGTACACTTAGTTTGCACATGGCACGTCCACAGTCCATGTCCGCGAACCGCGCCATAGAGTCTCGCAATAGGTACGCGGTCGATCGCCCGTTGTAAACCCAGCTAATTGGAATTCAAATACATCAAAAATACGACTTTAGACGCCAAAAACCGGGTTATTCCCAGTTGCCCCCACCATCGCCCCCACTGGGGGCAACTGGGAATTTGTAAAAAAATATGTCCCAGTTGCCACCGGTGACCCCCTTCGAGGGGGCAACTGGAAATTCTATATTTAGCCCTTAATTGGTCGCAAAGCAGGTTTCCAGGCTCATAACATTTTAATATTAGAATTTTGCGCGCAGTTATTTTAGGTAGCTTCGTGAATAAGTGTAAAGTACACGATTCAGTTGCGAGCGGCGCTTGGTTGTGTTCGGTTGGGCTCAGGGAGCGCGTTTGGGGTGCTCAACACCCCAGGTGACTGTTTGCGTGGGTCAAATCGCCGGTTATTAATTTTATTATTTCTTTTTTAAAACATAGTATTTTGACAAATACGAAGTTTCATGTTATTTATATTTTGAGGGTGACAAAAGAAAGTCTGAAATTATTGCCATTTATATTATATATTTGCCCAAGCTAGAACAAGGTTAGATAATAAAACCAAAGGAGGAGTAGATACGAATGATCAAATGTGTGCCAATTTTAATGTAGGAAGACGTACCAAAAGATGGCCAATGGTGATATTTTTTTTATATTAAAGGTATCAATTCCTATGTAATTTATAAGTTTAAAATTTACTCCAATATACACCGAAGAGTATTTTTAAGCGACTGGCTGTCGATTTAGCCAAACCTCACTAAATTTAAAGACCAGGCATACCCACATTACCACGACCGCTGCAAAAACCATTAAAAAGGCATCATGATATTGAGGACCAAGAATCTGTTTCTGGAACATGAAGACAGCAGTAATACAAAAGGTGTCATAATTGTCCAAGAATGCGGGATAGAAAAACAAAGACTGGATGCTCTAAGTGCCATAAACATGTGTGCATTGACTATATGATTGGGGTCAGCCAAAATTGTTACGAAGAAAACTAGTACCTTTTTCACAGTTTTTTTTTGATTACCTAAATCGAAAAGAAGTTTAAAAGTTGATTAAGATGTAATTCAAATATTCCTATTAATAAAAGTCAGAATTTACATGTATTTCGTATTTTAATTAAATTTATTGATTGGGGGTGCCAAACACCCCACGCGACCTCTGATAAAACATTTTAGGCGCCCTCGAAGGGAGTCACACCGGTGGCAACTGGGACATTATTTTATACAAATTCCCAGTTGCCCTCAGTGGGGGCGATGCCGGTGGAGGAAACTGGGAATAACCCCAAAAACCTATTGCACGGTTTTAAATGCATACATTTCACGCACGTTTTGTGAGATAATACGCCGATGACGCGCGATTTAAATAGAAGTAAAGAAGGTTGCCAGATTTTTTCGAGAAATTGGTATAATACGATTCTTGTGATTTGAAGGTCTAATGATTTGAAAATATTTTTGCTGTTCAGTTGACGGGCGTCTATGTCGCTATCCGACTAGATGGGGACTTTCCATTTATATTAATGATGCAAATTCGTAAATGCAAACTACAGAGTATTTTGACTAATCCAGTCTTTTTATTGTGATTGTAAAAAAAATGAGGCACTATTTTATACAAATAAAATTGTTCTAATTAAATTCAATAAAATGAGCTTCATAAGCACATTCAGCCTTTTTTTATTTCAACAAGAAATCGTAACTAAAGACTGCAAGACTAACGGTTGTTTCACATGTGCCTCAACCACACCACAATAACACGTGAGACGCCAATCTAAAAATGAATAGCTAGTTAATAAATAATACATTTCGCTGTCAAAATCCGTGTTGACCGAACCTACAACAACCAAGAACGCAACAACATCGACATTATGTAGCTGCACACTATTTAAACGTAACTCGACAACACACACAACAAATATGTGTTTTTTTGTCTGATACGTAACCACAGCTAAACAGCTTGAAAATTAATTAACCACTTTGTCGCTGCGATGTAGTGTGGTTTGGAACGCGTGAATCAACCCTTCATATCATTTATTAACTATTACATAGTTGTTGTTTGAACTCCACGTGGGGTTAGTTCAAATGTATAATACACATATCATAGGCTCGATAATAACACTAATATAACAGCCTTATGACTATCAATACAGCCCGAATCAGCAATCTTCGAACAAGGAATGAACGTCTAAGGCTACCGCATTATCATTGTGATTTATGGTCAAATATTAAAACAAGTTCAATCAAATCCTTTGATCTCTTACAATTAGTTATGGTATTAAGTATATCAATTTAAACACAATTGTTTAAAGGTAAACTAAAATTCGACTTTTATAGATAGTGTTTCATTGAAAATAAAAACAAGTTGCTTAAATGAGGTTCACCTCTAACCTGGGCTACAAATAAAGTACAGGGGACATGAGAGCCGCAAAACAACCGCCTCGAATAAATTAATGGAAAGTACAACTAGCGGCACAGATGTTGAGCGAACTAGGCGAAAGATGCGCAGAAGACCATTACGATTACGTGATTGGCTAGTCGCGCGCCGCGCCGGCCGCGATTGGTTGTTAGCTCCGCTCACACGCGACTCTGATACGATGATCGTCTCGTAAGATGGGCAAAGCGATCCCTGCTCTGCCCGCGCTCAACATCCAAGCCGGGGATTGTATTACGTTCGATTTATGACAGGCAATTGTTTTTTGATACTATACTCACTATTCCGAATTGCGCTAAAAGCACTGTTAGCGCGAATCCGACCAAATATAATAGCCACAAATATTACACAAAATAGGGTGTTTTACCTACCTACCGCATTTATATGGATTCGTGCTAAGTTTTTAGCGCAATTCGGGAAAAAAAGGGGTAGATGTAGATCGCGCGCTAGTTGGCCGCGCTGACGCGGTCCCAGCGCCAGATGGTGCCGTCGTCGCAGCACGTGAGGAGAACTTTACCGTTCCGCGACAGGGTCACCTGGAATCAAAACTTTATATTTTACTACTAAATAAATAAAATCGTTTATTATGTACAAGCAATGAAGATACATACATTCAAATTAGTACACCTTAAAAACTATACATTGCTTAACTTATCTTTTCCTGAACTAATTAGAACCTGTGCTTCAGGCGAGAGAGAACTTAAAATGATTCTAAGTAACATAAATAAACGGTATTCAAAGATTAATAACAAGGAAAAATAACATTATAACGTTTTATATACTACTAGTCTATTCTATTTACATATCAAAAGTAACTGTTTAGTTTCATCATAGGATAAAGTTAGTAAAAAATTAACTATGACTATTTTACAATTATGGAAATTGAGCTTATAAAAATTAAGTATCTTATTTATTCTATTGTACAAAAATAAGCCGAGAAATGTGAAAAACCTATTTGTGAAAGTGTGTTCTTAATGCAAACTATGTCTCTTTACTATTTATAGGCAAGACAGATCTTCTCAGCTACTTTGTGGTTGACCACAAATTATTTGGAAAGCTAACAGGCTACAACTATAAGGGGCATGGAAATGGTATATTACCAAAGGAATGCTTTGCTTCCTCTTCTTCAGATTTTCATATATTCGAGGACTAAAACTCAGCCACCGATATAACACTATCGGTGGCCTTGTAAAGATCCTAGCGTGTGCAGGCGTAGGGACACACAGGGCATGTTAGAAGATGTGCCATTGTCTGGGGGGAAATACTGCATAGACATGCAATCGTCAGGGTCCCTGCTGAAAATCAGCGTCGTGATATGTCCCTGGCTGTCACGAGAAATGCTGAGCCTGGCTGGCCTTTTTGACACATTTTTTTTTCTAAATCTTAATTATTTCTTTTGTATTCTATGTATGATGTGTGTGTCAAATAAATATTTTTATATTTCTATTTCAATCTCCAAGCTGTAAACCCACCTGTGCATGTTCTCCCTGCTTCGGCCTACTTGGATCCGTAACCTATTTAAGGATTTCCGGGTTGCCCAAGCCAGGTGATGTTCAGTGGGGAGTCGCTCTGATAGCTCTATATTCGGGTCTATAGATGGGATATTTATAAAGGAATGCTATATGAAAAAGATAGGACAAAAACGTGAAAAGGGGCGAGGGATTAGGAAATGTCGATATATAGCGTGACGTAATATAAGGCTAAAAGCTACCACACACTGGATCCGTCTGCAGCACGATGCGTTGCATCTAAGACACGCTGCGACAAGAAGCAATTCAAAATCCATGATCACTAGTTACTTTAAATTTGTAAATATTCACAACTGAAGTGTCGCAGCCGGTGTCGCAGCTGCACGCAAACGTATGCGTCACCGCGGTGTGGCCTCAACAAAGACATCCTATGGAATACAACGTCATCATGACGGGGCGCGTGTGCGACTTTGCCACTCCGCTCGCTTTCGGTTTGTGTCTCGCGGACTGCTGTACGACTGATGCACGCAAACGCATCGCAATGCATCTGCGACACCGTCGGTGTGAACTTACGCATACAAATTCATATATTACAAAATATTACCTGTCGCACGGCGGCGCCGCAGCGCGGATGCACGAGCTGCGAGGCGCGCGAGCCGCCCGCCACGCTGCCCAGCTCCCACACCATCGTCTTGCCGCATTGGTTGCCCAGTGCTATCACCTACACCAAACAATTACAATGTCCAACTATACAAAACGAAATATCTGCAGCTATATTAAGCCCCTTAGAGCACGCGCGAGCGTCCGCTTGGGTGTATGTTTCTCAAAAAATGTATCATCATTATCATTTCAGCCACAGGACGTCCACTGCTGAACATAGACCTCCCCAAGTGACTTCCAGATCGGCCGGTTGCGCGCGGCCTGCATCTAGTGGCTTCCTGCAACCTTTACCAGGTACTGTGTCCACCTTGTGGGTGGACCTCCCACGCTGCGCTTGAAAATGTATGAGCAGCACTAAATGAAGCGGACGTGTGACGGATCGTCGCGACGATACGTCACGTCGCATACAATTATCGTCAGCCGCATGCGACCGCACGTATTTAAGTGGATAAATAGTCATTTAAAATAATACATATTAACAAAAAAGGATGTTACGAAAAGGGATCATCCTGCCTCCGTCCATAGTTGCTGTGACCTACTGGGTCCATATTATAAACTGCTAAATAAGACCTGCTGGATATAAGCCTCGCCCTGAGCAAGCCTGATCTACGACTACTCTTTCGTTATAGGCTAGTTGACACCACCAATTAATTATTGACATACTTTTTATGTGCTGTCAAAACGCACCGTTTCTTATAATTTGTATGGCGATAGCAAGCTTTGACATGACATGGTAAACAATGGTTTACCATCTCAACTGCCTAACTTTTTTTGGTTTTGAAGCAAACAAAAATCAGATTCTTTGAATAAATTATAATTTACCGGGTTATTGGGCCTAAAATAAGGTGTCAGATTTATTAATGATGTCTTAATTTATTTATGATTGGTGTCCACAACCCTATTCAAAAATACATGCACAACGCAAGTTTTACATGCTCAATCTCTGAGCGCTATTATTATTAACCTCATTTATAATTCTTTTATACATCTTAATATCAAGTAAACTTAGAAATTATCCTTACCCTCTGACTATAATCGACTGCAAATCGAATGAACCAGATTTCACATTCTTTGTAGTCAAACCGGTGCACTATGGTGACGGAGTTGTCTCCGGGTCGAAGTTCCGTGTCCTCCAACCGACCTGGTTTCCAGCAGATTATCGCGTTCTCACAAGACTGCAAGAAAAACGTAAAGATTTTCTATTTTTCACTACTATCACCGATTGTATTTCAATAATCCAAAATAACGTTGCGTTTTATCACCTTAGACAAAATGAGATCACCCATCCACCTTACACAGTCCACATAGTTCCTATGAATATCTCTGGTCGAGAAATCTGGGAAGTGTTCCTTCAGTGAATTAAAAGGTCTCAGTGCCCTGTGCGGGTTGAAACTGTAGCTCTGTTTTATGGCTTCGTGCATAGAGGGCTTGTCTAGTCGCCAGAGCTTCAGCGAGTGGTCCATACCACAAGACATGATCCTCTCGCCCTTGAGGTCGAAGTCTGCGCTTAGGACCTCATCTCTGTGGCCTTCGACCCCGCCAAATATTGCTATGCAAACATCGGTCATGATGTTCCAGAGTCGGAGCGCATGATCTTTGCTAGCAGAGAGCAGGAGGTTGGGGTCTCTGGGGTGAAACTTGACCTCGTTGATGGCGTGCCCATGGCCCACGTAGTGCTTGATGCAGGTCTGTGTGGCCGGATGGAAGATGCGCACGATACCACGCGATCCTGCCACCGCTAGCAGGGGCAGGTGGGTTTCCTCTTCGTAAGACCATGCACATGTGTAAAATGTTTCGTCAACCTGAAATATTTGTATTGTGTACTTGTAAATTCAACTATTTGACCTGTAAACTGGTTTTAAAGCATTGTAGCTATGAATGTTGGGTTACCAGTGATGACATTTCAGTACAACTTATTGACTCCAATGGCTTTACTTGTAGATTCTATTCCGATTTACTTCTATATTGTTAACTTTGCATGAATTCATAATGATAATGAGAGACAATCAAATATATATTAATGATGTTGCATATTATGTTTAATGATATTGTAATGAAATTGTTAAAAATCTAATTGGACTGAATAATGTTAGCTAGGCAATAATGTGACATTAATTTAAATACTATTTTATTCTATTATTAAGTAAAAAGGGAATAGTTTGTCTCTAATGTTTGCTGTGCCCTCGCAGGGCGTCACTTGTACCTTACCTATCCTGTAACACCTTAACTCACTTGTGACTTGCAATGAATAAATAAATCTAAATCTAGGTTTATGTCCCTATCCCACTTTGTGTTGTTGCTCTGTTGGAAGAACATGAGTACTGAGGAAGGACTAGTAGCTGCCTTAAATTATGACTAATTCATTTAAAACTAATTGGAAATGTATGTCACATTAATAATAATAATTTATTTGCTTGTCACATGGTAAACATTCACAATACACACAAGGGTACAGGTAGAGAACAAGCCTTGTTAGTTGCAGAAACAGCACTAAAAGATCGCAATCCTCTTAAAAATGTATAGGTATAGCTTAAGTGTCAATAATATTAAACAATAAATTACTCTGTGAATATGCTTGTTTTTGACCCTCAATGAAAAATGCAGTTTTATTGTAAAAGGAGTAACATAATATAAAAAAATCAATTTAAGAAGAACAAGGATATTATCCTAGTTGTTTTTCTTTATCCTGGTTTAAAACTAGTTTTTCTATAGTTAGTAAGTGGAAAGATGTTTTACATTCTAGTTCTAGTTTTTTTTTAAGCATAGTATCCCACTTACATCAGGATCAGCATAGCACTGCAAGAACTTGAATCCACCTGACTCTGGGCACTCATAAATGGAAACCCTGTTGCTGCCGACCACAGCAAATATCTGTGGCTCCCCTTCCCCAAGGTGGTGGTTAAACTGACACCCAAACAGAGGCTGCCCATGGTCCTCTTTGGCGCTGCAGCTGGAAATATATGGTACAATTAGCCTGTTGCCAATGGCAGGATAGGCAAATTAAATTAAAGGCTAAAGACAATGGAATGAAAAAATGATTCACATATGGGGGGTCAAGTCAAAAACTGGTAATTTTTAAACATTTGTTCTCCCTAGATTGATTTGTTTAGCAACAAGAAATAGTTAATATGGAATTTGACATACAAAAACAAGTTCTATCTTTTACCATGAGTCAAAAAATAACTTACTTGTATTTATATGGTGGTTTCACTTGCTTGGTAGTATTCTTCTTTTTCCCACGCCTTCGTTTTTTTACTCTAGAGTTTGTCGGGGTCTCACTGCGGGATGTATTGTCCGTATTCGAGGTGCTCTCTACGCTTGACGTATCATCCTGTTTTGGATAAGTTTTGTTCATAATTATCGTTAAATATTGACATGATTTTCGAGCATGTATAAAACACTTATTATTATTTTAAAGCAATGGGATTAGTAGTGCGAAAAAACGTTTTATACAGAAACTAAATGTTAAAAAATCTGACTGAAACTGTGCCCAAGTTTCTAAGGTGTAACATCTATACTTACAGCTTCGTTATCGGAGAAGTTCATGGTTTAAACACTAATTCAGACTTTAAATACACAAAATGTATAATGTACGTTGACCAGGCATTAATTTTAATTAAAGAAATTGGCAAAATAAAACATGTATCGGCTATCAGCTGACGAACGGCGTCTTACATGTCAAATGTCAAATTTTCGCGCGGAAGGCCAAGGTGTTCGCATTTCACTGGCCTGAAACGAATATGGACTGGCTGATGTCATTCATATCGCCTCGCCACAAAGATATTGTATTTTGCATCGCCTTAATGAATGCTCAAAGCTATGGCCAAACCAACGCGGGGGCGCGGGCGTGGGCGTGGGCGTGCGCGGTGGCGTGGGCGTGGGCATGCAGGCCAGTTCACACCAAATGTTCAAGAGGCCTAGCACGAAAATGTATCTTTCGCTCGGATGTATAAACCTAACAAGAAAGAGATAAGTCATGAATGAAGTCAAAGAAGATTATTAATGTTAGTCATAATAAAGGTATCTAACGATGTTGTAGAAATTATGATTTAACTATTGCTTATCATATTATTTGCCGATATACTACGAATATAAAAGCTCAACCCTTTTACTAAATAAACAAATAATTTATGTAGAGTTTTTAATTTATTTATTTACTGAGTTTCGCATTAATTAATTTCAACGCGGTTACCCGAGCGAAGCTATTTGAAGATGTAGGAAAAAAAAAACCTTGTTGGCTTCACTCATTGCTTATCGGAAAAAAAATAGTAGCTCTATACGTAATTATTTATATTAATGTAGTAGCGCACCATCTGTCTGTTGAGCCTGTCACGTCAAATGTCATGTCCGCGCGTGCAAAAGCTGAATGTCAAGCTGCACGCGTGATGCACGCCGCCGCTGTCTGCGCCGGTGTGAACCCGTCGATACAAATGCTATGGCACGATCTGAACGCCCACGCCCATGCCACCACGCACGCCACCGCGCACGCGTCTGTTTGGCTGGGACTAAAGCTACGGTCAAACCAACGCAGCGGCGTGGGCGTGCGCGGTGGCGTGGGCGTGGGCGTGCAGGCCAGTTCACACCAAACACGCGGACACTAGGCGTTCAGGAGGCCTAGCACGAAAATGTATCTTTCGCTCGGATGTATAAACCTAACAAAAAAGAGATTAGTCATGAATGAAGTCAAAGAAGATTATGAATGTTAGTCATAATAAAGGTATCTAACGATGTTGTAGAAATTATGATTTAACTATTGCTTATCAGATTATTTGCCGATATACTACGAATATAAAAGCTCAACCCTTTTATTAAATAAACAAAGAATTTTTTTTGAGTTTTTATTTTATTTATTTACTGAGTTTCACATTAATTAATTTTAACGTGGTTACCCGAGCGAAGCTATTTGAAGATGAAGGAAAGAAATAAACCTTGTTGGCTTCACTCATTGCTTTTCGGAAAAAAAATAGTAGCTTTAAACGTAATTATTTAAATTATCATAGTAGCGCACCATCTGTCTGTTGACCCTATCACGTCAAATGTCATGTCCGCGCGTGCAAAAGTTGAATGTCAAGGTGCACGCCGCCGCTGTCCGCACCGGTGTGAACTCGTCGATACAAATGCTATGGCACGATCTGAACGCCCAAGCCCACGCCACCACGCACGCCACCGCGCACGCGTTTGTTTGGTCGGGACTTTAAGCCTTAATGGCATAGCGAAACATGTTTGCTCATTTGTACACGCAGCAACAAGATGGGCTTACAATTGGGGATTTAAAAAAATATGAAAATAAATCTTATCTTTGAAAAGGTGATACTTTTACTCGCAGATTAGTCAGAGTATGAAAAAAAATTTTTTTTAGAGATGTTTAATTTATAATCACTTTAATCTCCATAAGTTTGGCCGAGAATCGAGGATTCGGTGAAGGGTAGTCGAACGAAAAGCATGGTCGATCTGTTTTAATGGTTTTTAATTATCATGTAACTCGTAGACCACTTGCTTTAGACCTGATGGCGTTTGAAACCTACTTCTACGTGAAGAGTAGCCTTCAAGGAATCCAGAAAAGGCAATAAAACACTAAACACCCGTGTTTTATTGTAACAAACACTAATAAAAATATTACTCGACATTGGCAGAAATAAACTTCACACACAGAGGTTTGGTTGTCATAGAAAAAAAAAAGTTAGGCCCGCTCTTTTTGAGACCCCCTGTATATGTAGCATAGTTTGACGACCTTTGTTACTGAGAGACGTGCACGCCGGATTAAACATGGCGTCGCCATCTCTGAGGTTCCGAGTTGGATCTCCGGTCGGGTCATGCAATCTAGAAACGAACTTTTCTATATTGTCGCGGGTCTGGCTGTTGTGGTACCGTTGTTGTTTCCGATTTCTCTAACACAAGTGCTTTAGCTACTTACCTTTGGATCAGAGCAATGTATGTCATGTTGTCCAATATTTAATTTATTTAATAGTGATTGACTCATGGTGCCTAAACCTGGGTTTCCACCAAAGACACCACCAGAAGACCAAGAAGTGGCCCAGAGGGCAGTAGAGAGAAAGCTGGTAGGAGTGACTCTAAGGGACCATAAAACTAATAAATTAGAAGCCATTTATTAGTTTTATGGTGGTATGGAGCAAAGCATGGTCGCAGATTAAACGAGTGGCGCACCTTAAGTGGAAGTGGGCGGGACATGTCGCCCGGAAAGACAACTCCTGGTGCAAACGCCTCCTCGATTGGAAGCCGTGGGGAAATAAACGTCCGAAAGGCAGACCACAAATGCGCTGGAAAGACGACGTGAAGAGGATTGCAGGCTCGAACTGGATGCAAAAGGATCAATGCCGAGAAAGATAAAAAATGTTGAAGGAGGTCTACAGCAAATCGGTCGAGACAGGCAAGGGTTAATCCAGAAGTTACTGTTTGGGATTTATGATGTGTTTTACGAAAACGGGGTGAGTCGTGGATTTACAAACAAAAATAAAACATTTATTTCATATTATATTTTAATATTACATGTATGTACAAGTAAACATGTAGGTATGTTCCTCAAAATAACAACGTACAATTTCATTAAAAAAAATGGCTTATCTGTAAAGTCGGTTTATGGTATACCTCAATGGTTTACGGCCGTTAATTTTACGTGATAACGTCATAGAAAACATTGATGCTACTTGGATGCCACTCAGACGCATCGGCAGATAGAGATAGATGCGTCACAACAAGCCGAATGCTTATGACGATCGTGCCGCTCTATCGCTTGTTCTGCGCTCTCGCTTCCACGCGGAATGTGACACTTTTTCGTGCGTCCAGTCGGTGTTCATCGATTTGTAAGAAGTTATCACGTCAATAAATACTTCGTTTAGTTGTTCTCCTTAACACATAAAGCGCGTTTTTCGTTAGAAGCTTACACATGATAATAGTCACCACAAAAAATATGTTAATTAAGTATAACTTACTTAGATTCTAATTTCGATTCATGTAACTTACAAACAAATAACAAAATTAGCATTTTAGTAGGGCATTCACACTGCAGTTACATTTTATGGAGAAACATTTTAACAACAAGGAAACATTAGGTAACAATAAGCAACTTTTCACAGATTTTTTTTGTTTTAGTTGGTCTTTTTTCGTTTCTGAGTCTGATGTCTTGGATAAAAACGATGCTCAACAGAAAGTGGACTGTGGTGTGGACATACCATAATGCTTATAATCTTTAAAAAATAAATACATATTAATATTCTTTAAATAAAAGTTCGTAAAACTTGTTTTTGTATTACCTAACCACTAACAATTTTTGAACCATTCAGTTCTACACAGAGTACCTATTTAGGCACTTAAACCATTTTATGATGTATAGCACAAGTACCTACCTACAGATTATTCTCAAGGAAAGTTAATATTAACGTTAGGTACAGTCAACAGCACGTCGACCTACCCCAAAAGTCAAAAATTCTCCAATAGATTTTTAGTAGGTCGACGAGCTGTTGTCCGTACTTTCATTATAGGTTTTATTATGTGCAAAGCTCGAACATCAAAAGAATGTTATTTAAAAAATAACTTTCTTCACACGTTTCCTTTCTATTGCTAGCAATATGGTGGTGGTTCACAATTTCACATTAAGTAGATACAAACAAGAATCATTTCCAGTGTGATATTCCAGTTCCTTTCGCAGAATATTTTAAATGTTAAATTTCTACTTTTTTTGTACAATACAAACCCAGGTTTGCTTAAAGTTTCGATTAGGAATCCGTTTATAGGTCTGATTTGTTTCAAATATATTTTTGACTTACGACTAATTTTAATTCACAGCCATAGTTGCTAATAGTAACTTTTATAGGAAAACATTATAATTATAGAAGTGTACTACTAACTGCTATAAAACTTACAAGCTAGATACTACCTACTTAACTATTAATTACACAGTTACGTATTTTTTTTAATACTGACACGTATTTTTGTTTTAAATTAAGTTTTAGCTTATAAAATCAATTACGGTATATTTACAGACAATCCACGGCTAGCCTTTTATTTTATGGGAATAACTTTGGTAACAACTTTATTTGCAACTGGATAATCTTATGCCTGTTGACTGTGATTGTAAAATTATCTTTTTTACATTAACTTCATAAAATTATCCCATGGAGGGGGGAGCACAAGTGCAAGCATGGCGTAAGGCTACCCGCAGCCAGGGTAGAAAGCGGTCAACCCGGGCGTATACCCCCGGGTAACCTTGTCTTGCACACCCTCGACCCCATGAAACGATTCCTGAAATAAGTAAATAATGATATCACCATAAAACTTACTAATACATAGTAAGTCATAGTATAATGGCCGGAATTAGCCTTTTCTGCAGAAACAGTAGTGCGTAAAATTTTAAAATTTATTGATCGAAAATAGTTGATGGAAGAAGAGTTACCATTTGTAAGCAATAGTCTTACCAACGATGGTGAAATGTGGCTGTGAAAGCAGAAGTGGACCGCCTGAATCGCCAGTACACGCATCACGTTTCGGGGCATTCGCGCAGAGCATCCGTGGAGTCACTTTGCCTCGACCATATCCCGCGCCTGCACACTCTTCCTGAGCCCAGATTTGCACGTCCGCCTGGAATAATTGTAATCCGATATTTTTGTCACTGCTATGATTTTAGTTTGTGTAACACAGCGTTTTTAAATGACACTATCGTTAACGTTATTAATCTTTGAGTATCTGAAATGCTCTAAGTTATTAATAATTTAAATAAAGTGCTTTTTTCTTTCTAAAAAACAAATTAGTCTTTCTGCCCGTAACATTTTGGCAGCAGGCAGAACTTGTGTAATACTGTGATGTAAGGTTTTATTTTAATAGTTAATATCCTTCTCGGTGGTAATTCTACTACATAAATAGAGCAACTTATAATATGAGACGATCATCGAAATCTCAAAAATATAGTATTTAATCTACATGAACATTTAACGATTCGTTTTTATGCCTGAAAGGTACGCATTAAGCGTTAGTTATAGCATACATATATATACATTTTACCTTAGTCTATGCTTTTATGCAAAAGCTTAAATTAAAGCAATTCAACTTAATATATAAGTAATTTGGGTACTTTTTAGATTTTCAGAAATTTTAAGGCATGAAATCGATAGTAAGTTTAATGTCGTCCATTAGAAACACTTGGGAATCCAAACTTTTGTTATGTTAGGTCAGGCACTTTGCTTGTTTATTATGACATTGCTTGCTCCAATGATTCAAGGCAAGGAAACAGCTAAAGTTATATTTCCTTACTTTCATTGGTATACTAGATGCAGGACCCTTTTCAACTGTGCTTCCCCAACCAGACACAACGGCATCGGCACCTCCAAGGACATCATCGTCATCTGTAAAAAATACAAAAGCAAAATACATATTCATGATAATAGTGCTTTTCATGAACTTTTAATGAAAGTCATAACTAAAGAAGTAATTGCTGAAATATATTGTGGTAACGGTGGGCAACTACGGAACCCTATACTGCGCGTGGCACGGCACGCACTTGGCCGGTTTTATTTAAACTTACACACCTTTCGAAAGAACCTAACACAGATTTTTCGAAGTCAAAAAGTCATGTATATTATACGTACCAGGCAGACATGCCGGCCGGTACAGCCTGTCCGGCAAGGGCGTGGCCAGCCGCAGCACGGCTATGTCGTTGTCGTAGTTGTACCGGTTGAAGTCGGGGTGCTGCGTCACGTGGGACACGTCGAACCCGACCGGGTGCGTCTTGTTCACGTCGTACACACCCACTAGGACTGTTAGCCGGGATGCTTCAACTCTGAAATAATGGTTATTAAAATAATTATGAGAATGTAATTATTTTTATAACGATTTCCGCTCAGTTTTATTGAAATTATTTATTTTGTTGGACAACCTATTACTGAGCTAAGTTATAGAAATCAGAAACAACAACGGCGGTTTCACAACAGGAAGATAATTATTAAAAAAACTCCATAAAAGCCCTCCAAGGTAGAATGTATGATAATGAAATAAAGAAGTTTTTTTATTGACAAATCATATCATGATTTAAGAAATTTTTATGATGATAAATTAAAATAGTGTAAAATTATTAATTGACTAAAATTATTGACAGGCTTTTGATATACATTTGACATTGACATTAATTTAATTTATTTGACATTGCAATTTATTATTATTTATCATGTATTTTATTTGATTTGATCTGACATAACATTATATATTGTGTCAATTTGTGATTTTTTTAAATATTAGTATTGTATGATTAAAATGTATAAATGGAATTCGAATTAATTATGTTAAATTTTTTTTAATTTGTAGGATCCTTACCTATTATATTATTTAACATATAATAAATAGCTAAACCTACACATAAACTTATCTAATATAAATAAATAAATATAACCAATATTAATTCTAACTACATAAATTAATAATATACACATTTAACATTACAAACATATTTACATTACATATATACTTACTTTACATAACATAAATACTTACTAGCTAATATTTACAAATGCGAAATAGCCTGCAAGTCGAATTCATAGCTTCGCATATCTTTCGCACGTCGCATGAATATTATCGCGGCGCACTGGAGCGGTCACCGGTGCAGCTGATAGCGACTACGTCACCGCGCGGCGGCCTTAGTTTGTACCGGCCGCTCGGCGAGCACCGCCGAACGCGCGCATTCGCAACTCCCGAGCAGTCCGATTCAGTACACGACGCGGAGCATACGTCGCCCGCTTGCTACCATACCTATCGGCGCGCGCGATTATAACTCGTATTTAGTGTCGTCATTTCTTCCCTACACTCCTTCCATAGTAATCACAGCGGTGTACCTCGCCGCCAAACTGGTGACCCCGTATTGTGCACGAAGATTGGAACAATGGAAGAAGATGGCAGCCACGAGTTTCACGACGCGTCAAAAGGGCAAGCGTCCAGTGAAAGCGATAAGAGTGATGTTCATCATGTTAAAGTTAAGAACATACCATTTTATCCGGACAAGCCATCGCTTTGGTTCTCGATGTTGGAAGGTCAGTTTATCTTAGCTAATATCACTAAGGACACCACCAAATTTTACCACACAATTGGCATGCTTGACCACCAATATGCCATTGAAGTCGAAGATGTTATCGAGTCGCCTCCACCACACAATAAGTACGACAAGCTGAAGAGCGAATTAATTAGGCGTCTATCCGCTTCAAAAGAGCGCAAAGTTAAGCAGTTGTTAGACCACGAACAGCTAGGCGATCGAAAGCCTTCCCAGTTTCTGCGCCACTTGCAACACCTCGCAGGCCCTAGCGTTCCTCACGATTTTATACGTACAATTTGGACCAGCAGATTGCCCAGCAGCATGCAGACGATTATTGCATCGCAGGCGGCTTCATCATTAGAAAGTGTAGCTGAACTCGCTGATCGCATCCATGACATCGTGCCAATATCTCCGTGTGTAGCTTCAACCTCATCACCGTCGTCACACAACCGTAGTCCAGCTGACAAGCTAGACATGATGGCGGAGCAAATAGAGAAGCTGACAAAGCAGGTTCACGCACTTACTATGCGATCCAGCAGACCTGGAACTAGTTCGCGGGCCAGAGACAACAACCGTCATCGCAGTCGTAGCAGATCACAGGCCAGTTACCGAAAATACCCGATTTGCTGGTACCACTCAAAGTTTGGCAGTAAGGCTCAATCGTGCAGCAAGCCCTGTAACTACCACGCGGGAAACGGACAGGGTGGTCGGTAATGGCGACTGACGATTACCCGAACAGCAGCGGTCGTCTATTCGTCACCGACCAGAACTCTAAGACTCAGTTTTTAATTGACACCGGTAGTGACTTGTGCGTGTTCCCCCGTTCGGCATTTAAAGAACGACGGTCCAAGACTAACTATGACCTTAGTGCAGCAAACGGAACCGTGATCCATACGTACGGCTACGCAAGCCTCCGGTTAGATTTAGGTTTGCGTCGAGACTTTGTATGGCGTTTTGTTATAGCTGACGTAAATAAAGCTATTATTGGTGTGGACTTTTTAGCTTATTATAATCTTGTTGTAGATGTAAGAAATAAGAGATTGGTCGATAATGTTACATCATTAAACGTTTCAGCCGTGTCAGCCGATAGACATTGTAGCATTTCGTCCGTCAAAATTCTGACCGGTGATTCTATTTACCACGAGATTTTGAAAGAATTTCCCGATTTGATTCGACCTGCTGGCTCACCACGCAATACAAAACACAATACAGTACATTACATCCGTACAACTCCGGGTCCACCTGTTGCAAGTACACCTCGTCGATTAGCCCCCGATAAGTTAAAAATTGCCAAACAAGAATTCGACATCATGTTACAAGATGGGACAGCTAGACCCTCCGACAGCCCCTGGTCAGCCCCGTTACATTTGGCTCCCAAGAAAGACGGCTGGCGTCCTTGCGGCGATTACCGTAGGTTAAACGCACGTACCGTCCCTGATAGATATCCGGTTAGGCATATCCACGACTTTACACATAACGTTTCCGGTTGCAAAATATTCTCTACCATAGACCTAGTTAAAGCATTTAATCAGATACCTATCAGTAACGACGATATTCCGAAAACGGCGATCACTACACCCTTCGGCCTTTACGAATTTCCTTACATGACCTTTGGTTTGCGAAATGCTGGGCAAACTTTCCAGAGATTCGTGGATGAGCTGACACGCGGCATGGATTTTGTCTATCCATATTTAGACGATTTTTTGGTTTCATCCCCTGACCCTTTATCGCACCAAAATCACCTTAGGCAGCTATTTAAAAAGATGTCAGAGTATGGCATTTTAATTAACACATCAAAGTGCGTTTTTGGAGCTTCGGAGGTGACGTTTTTAGGGTATAGGATATCGGCGGATGGTATCAAACCATTAGACGAGAAGGTCCAGGCTATCAAGGATTTCCCTAAGCCCGTAACCGTTAAACAACTTAGAAGGTTCCTTGGCATGCTCAATTTTTATAGGCGGTTTATTCCCCGTGCAGCAGAAATACAGGCACCTCTTAACGCTCTTTTAACTGGTTCAGTCAAAGGAAACGACCCTATTGACCTGACAGGGAATGCACTAAAGGCCTTTCACGATTGCAAGGACAGTTTATGCAACGTAGCACTTTTAGCTTACCCAGACTGTCAGGCCAAATTAGCAGTTACCACTGACGCTTCAGACGTGGCAGTAGGCGCTGTTCTTCAACAGCGAATCGAAGGCGCCTGGCAGCCACTAGCATTTTATTCATGCAAGTTGAGTCCCTCGCAACGTAAATATTCACCGTACGACCGTGAACTCCTTGCCATTTACCAGGCCATTAAATATTTTCGACATATGCTGGAAGCGAGAGAATTTACAATCTACACTGATCACAAGCCACTCAGTTTTGCCTTTCATACACGGAAGTCAAAACTGTTCACCTCGTCAATATCGTCACTTAGATTTCATCTCTCAATTTTCTACCGACATACGACACATTTCCGGTAGAGACAACGTCGTCGCGGACACACTTTCGCGTATCGAAGAGTTAGAAAGTCCTGTAGATCATGATTCTCTCGCCAAGGCCCAAGAAGTAGATCCTGAGCTAAAAGCCTTACTTAAAGACGGCACATCACTCCGTTTGGAGAAAATGAAAATACCTGAAAGTCGCCATGAACTGTTTTGTGATGTCAGTACACCGACTCCCAGGCCATTCATACCGAAAATAATGCGTCGTCAAATTTTCGATTGTTTACACTCATTTAGCCACCCCGGTTCTAATGCCACTGCCAAGCTAGTAGCCCAGAGGTATGTTTGGCCAGGCATACGCAAAGACTGCAGGGAGTGGGCAAGGGCATGCCTAAACTGTCAACGCGCAAAGGTTACTCGACATGTTTCCACACCATTGGGTACATTCGAATTACCACGCGCCAGATTTATGCACGTCCATATAGATCTTATAGGCCCATTTTCCGTATCCAATGGCTACCGGTACTGTCTCACGGCAGTCGATCGTTTTTCTCGATGGCCTGAGGCAATACCCATCATCGATATAACTGCGGAAACTGTCGCAAAAGCGTTCATCGAGGTCTGGATCGCACGCTTCGGTTGTCCTACCACTATCGTAACAGATCGCGGTAGACAGTTTGAATCAGCATTGTTCACCTCTCTGTCACAAAGAATCGGATTTCAGCACCGTAGAACTACAGCGTATCATCCAGCGTGTAACGGCCTTGTTGAGCGTTTTCATCGACAGCTGAAAGCCGCCATTGTCTGCCATGCGAAAAGTAATTGGACAGAGTCCCTACCGTTAGTACTGTTAGGCATTCGTAGCACCCTCAAAGAAGATCTCCAAAGTTCACCAGCAGAACTCCTTTACGGTGAGCCCTTAAGACTTCCCGGCGATTTTTTCCAGTCCAACTCAAGCGGAACCACAGATATGACCGACTTCATAACGAGACTTAATCATTTTGCTCAAAAACTTCAACCTTGTCCAGCCTCCCGTCACAGTTCAGGCAAAGTCTTTATTTTCAAAGACCTAACCACCTGCAGTCACGTGTTTTTACGTGATGATACTGTCCGGGGCACTTTACAGCCCGCATATAGGCCAGGGCCATACAAAGTTTTAGACAGAGGTCATAAAACATTTAAATTAGATGTTAAAGGAAAACAGGTCACAGTAACCATGGATAGGCTCAAACCGGCGTATATATTGTCACCCGAAACAAATTTTACCTCCAATGAGAACTCAACACGGCTTACAGAGGATATAATAGTTCCTAGCGCACCAAACAATATGCCAGAAACTAGAACCACACGTTCTGGCCGAAAAGTGCGTTTCCCAGATTTTTATCGCCCGTAGTGACGGTCTCTGGGGGGGTATGATGTAGGATCCTTACCTATTATATTATTTAACATATAATAAATAGCTAAACCTACACATAAACTTATCTAATATAAATAAATAAATATAACCAATATTAATTCTAACTACATAAATTAATAATATACACATTTAACATTACAAACATATTTACATTACATATATACTTACTTTACATAACATAAATACTTACTAGCTAATATTTACAAATGCGAAATAGCCTGCAAGTCGAATTCATAGCTTCGCATATCTTTCGCACGTCGCATGAATATTATCGCGGCGCACTGGAGCGGTCACCGGTGCAGCTGATAGCGACTACGTCACCGCGCGGCGGCCTTAGTTTGTACCGGCCGCTCGGCGAGCACCGCCGAACGCGCGCATTCGCAACTCCCGAGCAGTCCGATTCAGTACACGACGCGGAGCATACGTCGCCCGCTTGCTACCATACCTATCGGCGCGCGCGATTATAACTCGTATTTAGTGTCGTCATTTCTTCCCTACACTCCTTCCATAGTAATCACAGCGGTGTACCTCGCCGCCAAAAATTTAATATGTTTAGTATCAAAAAATCACGAATGCCTTAGAAGGTCATTCTGTAACAAAATGATCATCTTTTGTACCTGTATTGTGGACTAATGTTACATTATGAAAGTGATTAAATGAATATAATATTTAGAGAGTTTTTTTAGTTACATCCCGGTAGTCCCGGTACCCGGTACCCGTGCCCGTGCCGTGTGGAGACGGCCGTAAAGAATACACTTCCCCACCGCCAACAGGAGGCGTGTCGTAAGAGGCGACTAAATCCTGTAGCACTAGACGGGGAGCAGCGTCTGCGTGCGAAATAATAAAAAAAACTGCGCTCGCCAACCCGCCTGCCAAGCGTGGCGAGTATGGTAACAACACCCCGATGACAGAAGTCACTGAGGGAGGCCTATGTTCAGCAGTGGACGTCCTGTGGCTGAAAAGACGAACGAACGACCCGGTACCCGGTGGAGAGGTAGAGATAGTGACGCAAAGTCCGGCGTGCTCTTGGTAATACCTTAGCTTCTTCTTCTTCTTTGCGTGTCGACTCAGGATTGAGTAATACCTTAGCTAATACGGAGGTAGTCATCTTCTCGATTTCATAAATTCTATCGATCTGACATTTGATTTATCATACTTTACGAGTCCTTGTGGCTACTGTAGTTTCGGTTAGACATCTCATAGGCACTCACTAATAGGCTTGAAAAATCTTGTAAAACTGATTTCGGGTTCAGCTGCCTCAGTAAATTTTACACATTTGGTACTAGGATAGATTATAGTCTGGTATAGCATACAAAAGTCCTAAAAATGAAGGTGAAATGTTTTTACGGTAGCACCTAACTCACGTAGACAATTTTTTAGGAAATAGACGTTACAAAATAGCTGTGTAATTTAGTCTAGTAGATAATGCACTAATCTAAAACACTAAAACAATGTTAGCGCTTTGGCCAAGGTCAACTAATGGGGTCAAGTCCACCGCATTGGATGCGCCTTCGAGCTAGAGACGAGCAATTTGAAAAAACATCGATATTTTAAGACTTAAATCTCAATTAAATAAAAGAATTAAAAAATACACGTGGAGATTGTAGAGTCAGAAAAAAGTATTCATGTAAACTTAGGTACTTGTTCTGCTGAAGTTTCCCATTTACTGTTTAAGTTATTGAAACTCTTGTTATGCGACATAGGTAGTTAAATAAACTACGAAGAGGAGGCCTCAGCACTGGATATAGGCTGCTTAATCGAAAGCTCTAAGCATGAGTGCAGTTTGCAATCATATTTTTCTCATGTAACGCTATTTAAATGGAGGCACTGTTAAAACATCGATATCGATATTTTGCTAACCTCGTTAAGTGATTCAGTGGCATTGTGAACTGATTCGCGTTGCTCATGTAAGTTACACGGTACGACTAAAATGACGCCATTTGAATTTTAATGTGACGTCAGGGTCTCTACGCTGGTACGAGACCAAACAAAACGTATTTTCTTGTGATAACAATAAAATCAGAACTAGATAACACGAGACGCGTGGTTTATCGCTTGTACTTAAAAAGGACGTTCAATTTCAACATTGAAATAAGGCCTTCTTTTTACGACCTACCTCAAAATGTTTGTGTTAATAAAAGTAAATCACGGAATGTGATGTTGGTACAGATACAGAAAATAAACATTTCTAATTATAGATAATTGTTATCTCAATCCTATTAAATAACAAGTTCATGTTCAGTTATACCTACTTGCTCTGTGGTTATACTAAGACAGACGTCCTCGTATTTGAGGCATACTGTAAGTTATATACTCAATAGATCTTTAGCAAAATGGTTGACTAGTAGAGAACTCCATTTCTATCATACGCTTTTAAAAAAAAACAAAAATATCACATCTTCAGAAAAGAATACAGAAAAACTTAGTAAACTGTGGTAATAATTAACTACCTACTTTATTATTTTTAACTCTGGGTACTTTTCCCCCAACCTCGTTGTGGCCAGTTACCGCTTGAGTGACTACATATTGGCTGGCTAAGAGAAGGAACGACGTAAAGAAACTCATTTACCTTTTCAACCTTTTTTCGGAACATTTGTAACAAAAAAACGAAGAAAAAATCACACACAGTTGACGTGTGGTCAGTGCAACTTAGAAGTTTTATTTAATCGTCTACTTTGTCAAACCCTTTTTAAATAAGGATATATGTATACCAAATTCATTTTAAACTTATAATAAATAGTTTAACAAGACTATTGGTAGTTTGGTACTTTATGGAATAACTTTACAAAACTATATTTTTTTTGTCACCAGCCCTGCGTCTTCATTTTGTGTTGTGACGACAATGCACTTGCAAATATTGCATCTGAGGACAGGTGATCAATTACGCAAGCAATTAGAAAGTGTGCCGAATGTTGAGACGGCAAACAAATAAATTACATTATTTTCATAAATTAAAACTCGAAGGTTAAATGATAGATAAGTGGTCGTAAACATGGCCTTACTACAAAAAGATAGTCTAGTTTTAAACACTTGTTTAAAGATACAAGTCAACTAATTTGAAATGTTGACACATCAGACATTCGAGTATTACTAACAAACATTTCAAATTGGTTGGCTAATCTCTAGACAAGTGTTTAAGACTAGTTTATCTTTTTGTAGTAAGGCCAATAGGTCTAATAGAACTCCATAAAGTTACAACTGTACGATTTTTTAAAATTACGATAAAGTAGGTCTCTTGTAACCTGTGAATAAATTGAATAATGTTTTTTGCCAAAAAAAAAGGAATTGAAAAGACATTAATTAAAATCATTCAAAGTAAACCTTAAAAAAACTATTAAATGGCCAACAATGACTGTATCTACACTATCTTGTATTTAAATTTCATTTCCTTTATCCTGTCTTGCATATCTTAGCAAACAATTACTGCTAGCTTTCACCGATTTTGTTCACCTACATTATTATCCAAATATCGCATTGTTTGCAGATCGTAAGCGCATCGAGCGGCTAGTAATGATCGGTTTGGCAAACCTATTCATATTCATAGCTTCCTTGTCTAAATATTGAAATATTTGTATGACGAAGATGTCGAGAGTTGAACATCATTATCTCTCAATTATAGATTATACACATTGGTTTTTCGAATTGAAGTCACAATCACAAAATACGTTTATCGCAAATCCATTGAGCCGTTATCGAAACCGTTTACCCATATTAATGTAGTTTAATGCATTTACAGTTCTATTTTATTACTGCTACTTTCGATTTGTATGTGTATACAAGTGTATTTATAGTAGTTACGTATTATGATGGAAACAGACATTATGCCTTTTTTATTGCAGTACGTAGATCCATGTCTACAATTTAGTAAAGCTACCGTTGATTTGTTCTTAAAACACAGAGGAAAAAAGATATCCTGTAATGGCCGGCAATTATGGCAATGGAAGCCTTTTCATTCTTTTCGGACATATGCGCTCATTTGCAAAACTAATACGAAAACGGTCCCATGTTTTCTTACACACTGTAAGTCAAAAATAGTTACGTAATTTACCTACTTGATATATTTACTGTTTGCGCACAAGAAGATGCTTTGATAACTAGCATCCTTGATAGTAAAGCTTAAAGACACTTTACACGTGATTAAGCAGGACCTAGGTATTGATTCATTTATTGACGTATTATTGAGCAAAATCTAAAAATATTTTTTTCTAGATGTTCTATAAACTCGATGATATTGTATGGCGCACCTAAAACTTTTTACAATTTCGAAGATGCTCTGATAGTCCTACTATCTATCTATCTATTTAGTCTATTGCATACCACTGCTGGACGTAAGCCTCCAACCCAAAGAACGCCAGAGTGCACGATCTCCCGCTACTATGTCCCACTAATATTAAAAATGCGAAAGTTGGTGAGGATGTTGGTGTTTGTGACTCAATCAAGCGTAAACGGATTCACGGTTAAACGGATTTGGATAAAAATTTTCACACATATTGAATATGATCTGGATTAACATATAGGATACTTTGCGTAATGTATGATATCAAACATCCTGTAGTCCACGCAAACGAAGTGCGGACACAGTACCTAAAAATATTGTTAATCAGTTAATTTTCAATATTCGATAACGTGGCTTTTTCTTTTGTACACCCCGTATTAATAATGTGTTAGACCTGTTTTGCCCGATAGAAAGTCTAGCCCATCCTCTAAGTATCGTCTTTGATACACCTGTTAAAAATCCTGTAATCTTTAGGACTTTTAAAAATGACAGACTTATGAGTTGGTTTAACCGTGTTTCCTCAAGAAAATTATATGTGCATAACTAATGACAACACCTTAGGCTACGCTAAGTAAGTTCAGTACCTACTCTACTTCCGAGATTCAACAGTATTCTGTTTCTTTTGCAGTCCCCATTTAGTCAGTATGAAAGCAGATGGCTTTCATTTACTTTCACATCGTAATCGAATTTGTACTCGCTATTGTAAGACCTAAAATATGCTTTTACTAAGCATATTTATCTTTTAACCAAAATACTTAAATTTTTGTTTTTAACAATTACCATGATAGGTTTATCTAAGATTTTTAATACTTGAAAAAAATCGTTCACCTCAGGTCGTTCGTCGAGTCAGCTAACGTCTCGGTAGCTTAGTGGTAAAGCACTCGCCCGGTATGCGATGGACGTGGGTTCGGATCCCACCTGAGGCGAACGATTTTTTTAAAGTAATAATTAACAAAAATACTTAAGAAAAAAATGGGATTTTTTCACGACAGTAATGCTTAATAATTCCTCCGTGCTCCCTTCCGTGTTTAACCGTTCTTTGATGTTATTTTTAATGTGACAAGGTTGCTTGAACTATTGAATTGACTATGTAGGGCCTGTTTCACAAAAGTAAGCACAACTCAACAATTAAAATAAAGAACACAGTTTGCATAAATTAACCGAGACAGATTAAATTAACCGAGACTTAATTAGCGATTGTGAAACAGGCCCTAGTGTTTTAAATTAAAAATAAAATTAACTATTGGGACGCCATATACATTTTATCGTCGAGTTAGAATTGAACGAGAACGATTTTGATGTTTTTAAAGTTGATTGATAAACTCTACTCATTCGCCCCTTTAATATTACGACCGACTAAATTTACACCCTGTGTTTAAAGTTTAGATTAATTGAATTTACTTAAACACTAATTAAGCGATACAATGAATATCTTTATTAAAACATTTTTTTAATAGAAATATTAACATAGTTGCATAAATCAAAATATGAAGAACTCATACGAAAAAGCACTTAATATATATTTGTTTCAAAAAATAAAAAATCTAAAATTATATTTAACGGCAACGAAATCACCTTTTTACTATAAGATAAAAATCTTAGAATAATTTATTCATGTAACGCGTTGAACTCTTTTATATGATAATTTACGAATCAACAGATTAAAGTAAATTTATTAATTATTCATAACGATATTTGATTATAGGCGTACAAATATTTGAATTTTACAATTTATTGGGGGTATATAACTCGTATGTCTATGAGAGTTAGCAAACGTGTATTTTATAGACCGCTATCATTATCACCCATCCGTATAGCATTATTTATTTCAGTCGTAAAAATACTTGAAATTAAGAAACTAAAGTAATTCAATTTCATGAAGAACTACGAATTAATATAAAAATGTATTTGTTAAGTGGTTCGTGCTCCAGGTTATAGAGGCAGCGTCTGTGGGTTTTTTCCTTCCTTCCACAGAAACCAGCGTCATGGCAAACTTTGCCGTGGAAAAATGCTGGGTTGCCACCATTTTGGTTTCTTATCACAGTATTATTATTTATTGTACAACAATATTACTCTTGTTCCTTGTGTTCTTATTATTTGTGTTATAAACCAAATAAACACTTTTTCTTTTTTTCGTGGCGTATTAGCCCCCCTAAAGTGTCCCCTGAAAGCCACACTTAGCTACAACGCTGTTGCTGCTTGAGTAACCAAATTCCGAATTTCGTGATTACCGATTACACTGGCAATGAATAGCATACTCGTAGAAACATTATTATATTTTTTTTATGGCTATATCAGCCAGTACTCACTCATGAACACAATGCGTGGCGGTGATGAGGTGGTCCCTCGCAACGACGGTGGCGCCGCAGATGACCTTCCCGTCACGGAGCAGCGCGGCCAGCCAGGGAAACTCGCCGGGGGTGACGGCCACGCCGCCCACCACGCGGGCTCCTCGAGCCACGCCACATGCTAGCAACAAGATGAGGGTGTGGTATTTGCAAGAATAAGTAAATGTATTTAAATAAAAATGAATCCCTATTTCCCTTGGTCACGGCATCACGCGTTAACAGCTGAACCAATTATTTAACTAATTATTTTTTGTAGTGTTTGTTATTGTCAGGTTTGTTCTTAAATTAGCAGAAAATTTGAAAAACATAATTTAGTTTAAAACAGCTAGTAATAAAAAAATATTCCAAAACATCACATATGTACATTGCTTGCTCTGATCTTAAGGTATGTTGCTAAAGCACTTGTGTTTTAGAAAGTAGAAACACCGAGTCCCCGGTTCAATTCCTGGCCGAGACAATGTAAAAAACCAACTTTTCTATATTGTCTCAGGTCTGGGTGTTGTGGTACCCGTCGTTGTTTCCGATTTCTATAAAATATACCTTAGGATCAGAGCAATGTATGTGATGCTGTCTAATATTTATGTTACTCAAAATTAACGAAGGTACCACAACGCCCAGACCCAATAGGGAAAAGTTCGTTTTCTTCATTGACCCGACCGAGAATCGAACCCGAGACCTCAGAGATGGCGACGCCAAATCTAGAATGCTCGCCTCTAAACTACGGAGGTCGTCAAAAGTGGAATTGGTTGGGTAAGACGATGCCTCTTCTTTCTTTCTTTTAGCGCTTTGTTCTATTCGCAGGTAGGGTACGCTTAACCATGATCCGAAATGCTGCAAGTTATAACTAGCTTTATTTCGAGCGATTGCCTCATGATGCGTGCATGAGCGATTGCCTCATGCCTGGTTAAAGGTTGCAGGACGACGCTGGATGCAGGACGCTTCCAATCGGCCGATCTGGAAGTCACTAGGGGAGGCCTATGTCCAGCAGTGGACATCCTGTGGCTGAGATGATGACGATGATGATGCCTCATGAAGCATATAGCCATTAGTCAAGGTTTTTTTAGTTATATTTTCTATTTAATAACCCAAGGGATTAATTCGTAAACTGTGGTTATTACAGTTAATGTCAAAATACCTTTTTTTATGTTTAGTTTAAAATGTAATGTGATATTATTTGATAACCCAAAAAAGAAAAGAAAAAAAGGGATCAGAGACTACTACGTCACAATAAAACTTTAATTTTGACTCAATTTATAGCTGGGCTGAGGCGATATGCAATGAATGTATCTCGCTCGGCCTATCGAATCGCTTTTAACTTTTTCAAATATTGCAAATACATATCGCACACTTCCTATATTATTTATATCGGGTGTAAAAAAAGTCTTAACGAAGCCGAATACTACATATTCTACGTATTATTACGATATTTTTTTTTCTTTTACACTATACCTGGGAAATGACGGGTTACCGAGTTATTGACAGTCAAAGCTAAATTTTTTTTCAAAGATTTTTACAAAATTGACTTCTGTTTGATAATACTAAACTTTTTTACAAAGAAACATGATCCGCTTACACACACAGGCATAGTCTGTGGCGTGCGCGCTATACATTGCGGCTTAGAAATAAGTTATTTTTTTATACCCCAAAATAAAAGTCATTTCCCAGCAATTATTTTTTTTGCATTCTACTTGGTTTTATGTATAGAATTCGTGGTTTAAGGCTTCGTTAAGCCTATTTTTACACCCTGTATACCAGAATCAAAAATCAAAATCATTTATTATTACAATTAGGCCATTAAAGGCACTTTTACATCGTTATACACCTTTTTACCGTCTTGGTTTAGTACCTAGTTGTTGGCGCTCCGGACTACAAAGCAAGGCGGTTAGTTCGAATCCCGCAAGGGGCAATTGTTTGTGTGCTATGCACAAAATTTGTACCTAAGTCGTACGTGTCTTGTATAATGTAATTTATGTATGTATATCTGTTGTCTAGTCCCCGTAGTACTTAGATATTGTTTTTCGATTCTTGCTTAGTTTTTGGCTGGTTAAATTAGTGTGAATATTGAGAGAATGTATTTATTTATATCGTTATTCATTATGTACTAAATAAGCACCAACCTACTTAAGGACTTTACCGTGACTTCAATTTAGCGCACTTATTTCATTATTTATTGACACAAAACTGGGTTAAGTTGCGATCACCGCTGATAACGATGTAGGTGAGCTCTGTAATGCACTTGAAAATAAAATTAAATAAAACTATATGATTTTAAATTGCTACAGCCTGGGATACGCATTTTTCGTCATCTTTACCAAAATACACGGATGTGGTCATTGCTAATGCCATCGCTTTATTACTTATCGTTGATTAATTTCAACGATAAACAATAAAGCGAGCAGTTGAAGAGGCTGTGCACACACCCGCCGGCACTTAACACACTTGTGGAACACCAGGCTATTGCATCCAGCAGCCAAGTGGCGGATTTTCTAAAAGCACATAATGATATGAACACTCTTCATGACATAACCGATTTGAGGAATGCGCGTCAAAAATTAAAACCTGAATCTTAATGGAACCACAAGTGCACTCGAGTTCCAAATCTGATAATAGTTTCGTTACGAAATTCATACCATAAACAAAAATATCCGCTTTCGAACTTTCTGAAGTCGACTCAAAGGTCGAACCATCGACAAACCACATTTTAAAAGTTTACTTTTGTTTTTAATAGCACTGGCTGATTTCTCGTCACTGTTTTTGAAAATAGAACATGAGAACTCACTGCAGGGCTTGCAGGCGCGGGCGACAGCCACCACAGCGAGGATGCACAAGGCGCGAAACATGTCTGCCGGAGTCGTAATCCACTCTGGAGGTAGGGGGAGACGCCGGCCCAGCTATTATAGGGCGCGGGCGGCGCCTCCGATAACGCCTCGGGGCCAGGGTGACTGCGCGGGCCAAGTTCACGGCAACGCGAGCACTGAGTGAATGACGCCACGCGACTCAATCCGAAGACCCCACTGCTTGGCTGCTGGGGACAGCAGGCGGCGATGGGAGTAGTTAATGACCTTGTCTTAACATAGTTTGTTATTGTCGTCGCGACTCGCTATTGTCTTAATCGTTTGTATTTCTTGGTTCTTCCGAGCAAGGATGTCGTCTTATTAGACTATGAATGCTACAGTTAAACAAGATTAATTAAGATAAATAATATTTCAATTTCCTAGCTTTTTTTTTAAATTATACATTTCTAAATGGTTTTTTGTTAAAATTAAACAAAGTAAAATAAATCATCGCGCGGTTGATAAAATGATTCGCAAATCATGATTAGTATTTTAGTGATTTATAAAGCGCAATAATACACCTATAAAAATAAATATTACGTTACTTAACTGCATCGAGAGAGCAGACCGTTAGGAAATGCAAATAAAATCGACGCATCGTCAATTTACGACTGGTTTTAGGGTATTCAAAAGTTTACTGCAAATTATTCGCTTGTGTGGCTGCCATTCATCAAAGGTGAGGAATTCTGAAGATTAGGTAGCCTGCAGCAGTTTTGTTGCATAACTTTTAAATTATTGAGGGTCCGGTTTTCAAGAAGAGGAAAGGGGGACTGTAGCGTGCTGCAGATAGCACTTTTAGTCAAATGCAGCAATTATAAACTTTGCACAATACTTATTGAGACCAAAATAACGTGTCTGGTTAGGCAAATTATTTATTTTTGTGGTAAAAACACGTTCCTATTCTCTGAATCCATGTTGATTTAGTCTTCAGAAGCGTTGCATAATTCTGGTCGACCACATCTTTTCTGCTTTTGTTTAACCTGTTATAACTTTACATTCTTTTATTCCGTCAATTTAATATAATATAGTAGGTACTTGAACAATATTGACCGTGTCAGCTGGGACCCGAACACAGGGCCATCTTTTCCAACTAAGCTACCGAGGACGTTAGCTGATCTGACTAAAATTTTAAGTGTTTCTCTTATCAATATTTATCTTGAATAAACCAGCATGTTATTGCTAAATAAAAAAATTAAATCTTTTAATTTTTTCGGAATTTGCAAAGATGAAATCATGCTGCCTGAATATAAAATTGATTGGCAAACTGACATGTTTCGTGTCACAAAACTTCCTTGTCTTGTTTTGAATTAATTAAAACAGCTTTCCTTCGTTGTATTCGCGAAAATATAAATAGGGTTCCCAATTCAAAGAAATGATCTAAAATACGATTTCAATTTCGGAGAAAAATACAAATGTAGGATGTGTACTAACTTGAATGCCGAAATAAATCATCATGTATGATATATAAAAATGAATCACATATGAAATTAATTGCTGTTTGATAGTCTTGCTAAGACTGGAGAACAGGCAATTTGGCTAATTTTGGTGTTGAATATTCTCGAAAGTCCAGTAAAGGTTTAAACGGTGAGAAAATATGGAAAAATTACAGTTTTCAATCGCTAGTGTGAGCCCAACTCACCCTTGAAGGGTTTCAAATATATTTTTGTATGGATGCGGATGGATAAATCTATCTAGAAAGAAATAAATCGTGTTTTGGTTTTTTATATTTGTTATAAAAAAATAAATTGTTTCCTAAATTACTCCGATTATCTAGCCCAAACTAAGCAAAGCTTGTGCTATGGCGACTAGATTTCGGATAAACATACTTAAATACGTTTATAAACATCCATGACTTAGGTGCATATGCTCGTGCTCATTACACTAACATTTGCCCCTCGCGGGATTCGAACCCGCAACCGCCAGGTATTGTAGTCCGGAGCGTGAACCACTCCACAAGACAGTCGATAAAACCAAAATAACCTACGCACATTATGAGTTTTGGTGGTTCTGGCATCCCTATAGAATGCATTCCTCTTTGCTCCGTAAGGACGATGAAATGAAAATATTCGGAAATTTATTTGCGCTTAATTAATTAAGTCATGCTTATTAGTTCAGTACCGTGTAACTGCTCCTTAATTTAATGCAAATTAATACTGTTACATTTATTTAAATTTTGGGATGTACTTACGTGTTAATAAAAATAACGGGAAAAGATTAATTAAGGAACAAGTTTTGCGATCCCGTCTTTTCAATATTAAATATTTAGTCGACTTCCGTAGCCGAGAGGCGAGCAGGCAGGACTTGGAACACGAACTTTTCTATATTGTCTCGGCTCTGGGTGTTGTGGTACCGTCGTTGTTTCTAATTTATCACATGTGCTTTGGCTACATGCCTTAGGATTAGAGGAATGATAATGTATTACTTACCCTATATTATATGTATTATTTGACGCTTTATGGTTTTTCAAGAATATAATCGCGCAACAGCGGTCTCTACATTGAGATTTGACAGTAAAACAATCTGTGCTTTGAAAAAAATATACAAACCTGACTCTTGTTTGAAAGTTTTTTCAGCCACAAGTTGCGGTCACAAGTAATGTCCCGAGCAAGAGCTTAAAGAAAGGACCTTGCAGAAAGCCGAAGCTTTATTACGCAACGTGCGTAATTTTACCCGCGCTTGCGCTGCTCGTCGGATAGCTTCGTTAAGACAAGTCCGTTTTATTTGGATAACGTTGCCCAACGCTTTATGCAACCAGGATTAAAACGTTTTTATGATTTTGCAATTTTCGATATTTTGGGACAAATATTGTGCACTCGCGTCTCGCACTGACCTCTGAGATCCGCTGCCACCATAACTTCGCGGCGCCATTCTACTTTCTTATTTTATAACGTCTGCAATGGCACAAATGCGTTTTCTGATTTATCGATAACAAGTGCTATACGGAAACATACCGTTTTAAAAAAAATGGTCCTTTACATTGTAAATATGCGTGTGATGTTTACAAATGACGCTATGTTGTCTTTTTTGATAAAGTAGCGGAAGAGTATCGTCAAACCAGTTAAGGGCAGAGAGATGATAACTTCCTATATTTAATCTTTCATTTGATAACTTATATTTTTGGGCTGATAATGGTAATAGGAATTTCCTGTATATGAAATAATCACGGAATGACCTTGCGTTTGTTTTTGGTGGAAATAGCCGCGGCTGCGCCCGCGCTGTGCGGTCTGAAGATCGTGGCAATCGGGCCAAGGCAACGGTGTCGCCCGTATTACGATAACAATGCAGCCACATATTACGTATGGTTATAGTTATGCATTACCATTTAAAACCAATAACACTTTAAGCGAGTAAGCACCGAGAAAAAAAGCAGTTTTTTATTTTCTGTAATCAAGTTAGTACCTAACTTATTGAGACTTCACATAACAAAAATAAAAACATTACTTAGACCAAAGGTAATGGGATGAAATAATTTAAGGTTCTAAAAGCACCATTCTTTACGTAACTTTACAATCAATCCCTTCGCGCTTCTCGCTCCCTATTTAGGGTTCAGTACCCAAAGATTTCATTTAGAAAAACATTTTTGGTAGGTATTGTAAATATGTAGCGTAAGAAAAAAGACAGTTCTCTCCATTTTAGAACTTTTCCGCATAGTCGGGGTACCCTTGAGATCGGAGATGCGGCAAGTCTCGTTACATTTGGAGTGCCTGAAGCCTAACGTTTTAAATCATAAAACGTTAGGCTTCCGGCTTGATAATTTCCGCCTTTTTTTCGGGTATTTATTTACAAAATATTTTGTTATTAACAAAGTAGGTTTGGTATTAAAAAAAACTCTGTTAAAAAATAAACTAACTCACACGTCTTCGTTGGGTAGTTTATTAGTTATTTTAATTAAGAACTACTTATAACTTTTACTAGTTTGACTAACTATCATGTTTGTATTGAAATTATAAGGATCAAACAAAATACGCCGAAAAAGCAGGTTTTGTTGTAATACCCCTATTTTATGTGTTGTTACAGTGCAGCGGTTAATAGTTAAACGGACTGTCAAAATATAATAATATTAAATACAATAATCAGCTTAAAAAAGACGGGTGAACAGGCAGACAGCGCAGCTAGAGTAAATAATAAAGTTCCGTTGCTACCCTATGGTCAACCATAGGGTTCGGTATCCAAGTACGGAATCCTAAAAAAGGTAGGTAACAATGAATAGACAATGATTTGGAAAGCGAATAAGAAACTATCATTAATTGCGTGGAAAGTTAAATTTTATTACAGGGCCGCTTGTAAAATATATTTTTATTGGTTGATTAGTTATTTAATAAATAGTCAATCGAGTAGAAACCAAACGCAATTTCATTTTATGAATTATAACAGACATAATCTAGATATAGGTTCTAGAAATAAGATTTAACTTATTGGACGCCGAGTGATCGCATGGGACCGCGAAAAAATACATTTTAAATAACCTACCTTTTTACGCTAAGCGTTTAAGCAATAGTTAAATAACGAAATATTACATGAAAGTTTAATCCTGAAATTAGGTAGAAATATAGATACGGTGATCTGGAAGTCACTGGGGGAGGCCTATGTTCAGCAGTGGACGTCCTGTGACTGATGATGATGATGATAGATACGGTAGAGCTGGAGACATTTCACACTATGTATTTCATAATAGTTTTCAAGGGAATTGTTTCATGGTCGTTTCAGTCGTTTATTTCATGAGAAACATGTTGAGTGTGAATTAAAATATACATATACGTAGGTATACTCGTGTCCATGCTTTACACAAAAATAGTCCTAGTTACTCATCCTATCTATTCTCGCTGTTCTCTTTGAGAGAAGGTCAATCTTTCTCTCCCTACTTGTTCACTGAAACAGAGGTATTTTTTTAAACAAAACTTTTTTATTACTGATATTTTGTAATAGGGATGACGACTAACCATTTTTCTTCATCTATCAGGTACCTAGATTATTAAAAAGTATTCGATCCGTATTTTTTTTTTCACGTATTCAAAATGTTTCAGATATATATTGATTTGAAATGTCGCATCACTACTTATTGCCTTTTTTCGCTCCACTTATAAGTAAGTCTATCTATATTCGTTTTTTGCTGTGAGTTTGATCACAGTGGTAGCGTAATTTAATCTTATTTATGAGTCGGTCTGAATAAATTGTAAATGCAACGGTGACACACCCATTCAGGACGCGTGGCCACCATGCGGCCATGTAGCCGCCCTACTTTTCGTAATCATTCGTTTCGCCGAGTTAATTTATGACTGTGAAATAAGATCATTGAAAAAATCAAGAACAAAACAAACATGATTAATAGATATCTGTTCAAGGATCATTCAAATAGGTTTAGTTGTAATTTTTTCTAATGGTAAGTGTGTCATTACCGCACTACTCATCATTTTAACAAATCGTGTTTCATATTCGATAAATGATGCGTTTATTTACCATGGATTTAGAGCAAATGCCATCTTGACTGATAGAAATGCTGAGATGAAACGCAAATTAAAGCGATCGATAGATCGATAGGAAAATTGAATGTACGAGTATAGTTGCCACAGCTACAAAAAATTTAGTAGACTACTTACTCCAATCGCAAGTTTATAAAAAAGCCTGAGTGGGGTTGATTATGTTATGAATGCAGCTAACTATTCGTAAAATATGCGTTTTGCGTGTATTAGGTATTGTTAAATTATAACTATTTAATATACTGTTGTCTTTTATTTACGCGAACACGATACATTTAAATGAAACTACTTTTACGGATTATTTCGCGATTTATTAACATTTTATTTAACCTGACGTTTCGAACACTTTACAGCGTTCGTGGTCACAGGTAGACTAAGGTGTTATTCGTCTTTACAATATTTTGAAAAAATATAAACTACCGTCACTCAGTTAATATTAATTTGTGTTCCTATCTACGCAAAAAGAGCTAATTGTATCTAGAGGTCTTGCAGTGCGGGGCCTAGCATGGGATTTCTATTGGGATTGGAACATTGCCTAGCATCGGGATATTTACTGTGGGACAATGAATTCTATGTACAAGTAGATGGTGTAGCTATGGGCTCTCCAGTATCACCTGTTGTCGCAGACATTTTCATGGAGGACTTCGAGGCCAGAGCTTTAGGCACATCACCTATAACACCCAGGTTCTATAAACGGTACGTAGATGATACTTTTACAATTTTACCCACCAATCAAGTCTCTGCTTTTCTAGAACATTTAAATTCAATCCACCCAAAAATCAAATTTACTATGGAAATTGAGGCAAACAATAAACTAGCTTTCTTAGATATTTTACTTACTAGGAATCCGGATCATACTCTTAGTCATACAGTTTTTCGTAAAGCCACCCATACAGATAAATACCTCAATGGTGCCTCTCACCATCATCCTCGACAGTTGGCTACCGTAGGCAAATCATTGTTTCAGAGAGCAAGGGGTATCTGTGATGACCAACACCTGGCTGGCGAGCTCCAGCATGTCAGGAAGGTACTACGGGAAAACCAGTTGCCGGTACCACGTCGTTCCAGACCCCGGGTCAAGCATTCCACCGTCGAACGCCAACCTGCTGTACTACCTTATATGAAGGGTGTCACTGACAAGATTGGAAACATTTTGAAGCGCGCTTCAATCAAAACCTACTTCAAGCCGCCGAAAAAGATTAACCAATTTTTACCACCTGTCAAGTGCAACATACCTCTTCAAGATGCGGGGGTGTACAGACTGGAATGTGACTGTGGGCTCTCCTATATCGGTCAAACAAAACGAAGTATAGGCGTGCGGGTAAAAGAACATATAGCCGACATCAAACATAGACGGAATACTAAGTCTGCAGTGTGTGAACATGCCTTAGATACACCCAACCATTTCATACGATTTGACCAGCCTAAAGTCCTTGCAAGAGAACGACGATTTGTTCCTCGCATGTTACGGGAGGCAATTGAAATTAGAAGACACCCGAATTTCAACAGAGAAGATGGTTGGAAAATACCACCAGCATGGGATCCTGTTTTAACGAAATCCCAAGCTAGGCCCCGCACTGCAAGACCTCTAGATACAATTAGCTTTTTTTTTTTTTTTTTACTTAAGATGGGCTTACTCATGACCCCAATCTTGCTCTAGAGCATAGATGGGATCTACGATGGAGCGAGCTTGCCCAGAAGATTCCTATTCACTCTGGACTTAAAGAGAGTCAGGTTATATGCACTCGGAAATACAGACGCAGGCAGGGAATTCCAATCTTTAGCTGTGCGCATTATAAAAGATGATGAGAAGCGCTTAGTGCGGATTATGGGTATATCAACTAAGAACGGATGGTAGCCGGCCGTGCGTCTGGATGTCCGATGGAAGAAAGGTGACGGTGGTATGAGCTCATGCAGCTCATGAGCACACTCTCCGAAGTACAATCTGTAGAAGACCGATAGGCAAGCAACTTTGCGGCGGTGAACCAGGCTGTGCAGCTTGGACGCCACCAGTTTTTTATCGCCTATTATTCTCTTGGCTCTGCGTTCCACCGAGTCTAGTGCAGCAAGTTGGTATTTCGCCGAGCCGTCCCAAAGGTGGCTGCAGTACTCCATGCAAGATCGGACTTGGGCTCTGTAAAGAGTTAAAAGCTGTCCAGGCGTGAAGTACCGCTTGACTTTATTCAGGACGCCCAACTTTCTAGCTGCAATTTGAGCCTTAGACTCGATGGTGGTGCCAAAGTTGAGGTCAGAGGACAACTCCATGCCAAGAAGTTGTAGAGTGTCGGTCACTGGAACAGATGTACCTCGGAAAGTAGGAGAAAGGGTGAAAGGACTCCTTTTTGTGGAGAAAAGACACGCCTGCGTCTTAGAGGCATTGAAGCTGACGAGATTGTCATCGCCCCACTGGGAGACATTACTTAACGTCAGGCTCGTACGCTCAACCATGGCCTCTCTCAATCTTTGGACCTCAACTCCACTGGCTCCTGCACTAGACAGATACTTCTCCGTGACAGTACTGTCATCTGCGTACCCAACAATACCTGAAGATAGCAGGTCATTAATGTGCAGCAGGAAAAGAGTCGCAGAGAGCACAGACCCCTGAGGAACTCCGGCGTCAATGGCCTTGAGGTCAGAGGAGCAGCCGTCAATGACTACTCGGATCGACCGTTCTCTCAGGAAGTCAGCCACCCAGCTACAGAAGCCAGTGGGGATACCGTACGCTGGAAGCTTGCTCAGCAGACTCGCATGCCAAACCCTGTCGAAAGCCTTCGAAATATCCAGCGACACTGCGATTGCTTCGCCGTGGTTTTCGATGGCTTCGCCCCAGCAATGCGTTACATACACTAGAAGATCCCCAGTTGAACGTCCCCGGCGGAAGCCATATTGACGATCACTGAGAAGATCATTGTCTTCTAGGTATGAAAGCAGTTTGCAATTTAGGACTTTTTCCATAACCTTACAGAGTACGGAAGTGATGGCGATCGGTCTGTAGTTACCAGGGTCGGCACGGCTACCCTTCTTGGGTACTGGTTGCACATTGGCAAGCTTCCAAGATTTTGGTACGATTTTTGTCGTGAGAGAGAGGCGGTACAGTCGCGTCAGTACGGGAGACAACTCAGGCGCACAATATCTCAGCACTCTTGCTGGTATGCCATCTGGGCCACAGGCCTTGTTCACGTCTAGACCAAGAAGGGATCTACGGACCTCTTTGTTGTGCACTGTGATCTCTGGCATCAAAGAATCACAGTGAGGCATGGTGGGTGGATGTTTCGAGCCAGCGTCTAGACGTGAATTGCTTGCAAACAGATCGGCAAATAAATTTGCTTTCTCTGTTGCGGTGTGGGCAAGTGACCCATCAGGTTTCTGCATTGGAGGTAGTGCAGGAAGGCAGAAGTTAGGTTCGACTGATTTCGACAGGGACCAGAACTGCTTACTACCCTGTGGGTAAGATGCAAGTTTCGCCCCAATACGGCTGACATGGTCGAACCTAGCTTTTCGCAGCACCCTTTTGCAAGACCTGGCGGCTGTATTATATGCTCTCTTCTTTGCTCGCACCTTTCGCGCTCGCACTTTTTGATCTCGAGCTTTTACCCAAGCCTGGTAAGCTGACTGTTTACGAGCCTCAGCTCGAGCACAGTCCGCATTGTACCAAGGTCGGGCTTTGTAACCGAGCGGGATGTCGGAAAATGGAATGAAATATTCCATTCCCTGCCGGATAACAGCTGTGATCGCATCAGCGACGCATGAGGGGTCTTTCGAAGAGAAACATAACTGCCGCCACGGGTATGATGCAAAGAAAGCTCGCATCTCGTCCCAGTCTGCTGACTCGTATCGCCATACTCTCCTCGTACCCCTAAGGGTGTTATCCGGAGAAGAGCAGATCGATACGGATTTCACTACACAGTGGTCGGACGATCCCAGTGGAGCCGAGACTGAAACCGAGTGTCTGTGTGGATCAGTTGTCAGCAGTAGGTCCAGGCAATTGGGTGTATGATCAGCGATATCCGGTATTCGCGTCGCTTGTTCCACCAGCTGAGTGAGATCTAGCGCCAATGCTAGCTTGCGGGCCTCTCGCTCTTAGCTCTTAGCTCTTTTTGCGTAGATAGGAACACAAATTAATATTAACTGAGTGACGGTAGTTTATATTTTTTCAAAATATTGTAAAGACGAATAACACCTTAGTCTACCTGTGACCACGAACGCTGTGTGTTCGATACGTCAGGTTAAATAAAATGTTAATAAATCGCGAAATAATCCGTAAAAGTAGTTTCATTTAAATAACTATTTAAATTTCTTTGGCTTTCTGCAATATTTACCAGGTCGTCTGTCCACCTTGTGGGTGGACGTCCGACGCTGCGCTAGCCGGTACGTGGCTGGATGCAGGAGACGTATTTTTGAATCATGCTAATTCCAATTCGAATACGAAATGGCTAGATTCGCATGCGAATGACTAAAATCCCTATTTTTAAAAATTCATTCCGTGAATTCTGCAACGATTCGAATTGGAATTTGTATGATTCAAATATACGTCTCCTAGTCGCTTCCGAACGGCTAATCTTGATTGAAGTCATTGGGGGAGGCCTATGTTCAGAAGTGGACGTCCTGTGGCTGAATAATGATGATGATGATGTCTTTGAATTACATAGGTGTTTATGGGAGTTTGCTAGGTTCTAACTAAGTAACAGGTAACATACACAAAAACTAGGTACTCTTTATATAAGTGTTGTCAGTTTTAGGCTAGCAACATTATTCCTATTATAAGTAATTTTGTCACGCGTAAGAATATCTTAATAAATGATAAGTACCTAAGTATTGCCTTAGTATCAAAGTGATTTACGTGAGCTACCATTGCAACCGGGATTCGCAAAACTTGATCTATATATGTGATACTTTCAAAATATATTTTATCTTTTTATATTTTTTTTACCTACGAAGTACGAATAGGCATTTGAGGAGCGCCTGCGGGGTTTAACCACATAGTTTTCTATTTGAATGGTTGCAAATATATGTTCTCGAGGCGCTGTTGAGAGGTTCATACATACTGTGCTTACATTTTTCCGTATTTTCAGTTTTCTTTTCATAGTTATATGTAAAATATGGATTGTAAAATATGTTTTTGGTTATAAAACGTTTTTTTTTACAAAGGACCTTTTACCCCCTTTCGACTTTAGGGATATATGTAACACTTTTATACCTATTGGAAAAAGTACCACTGACGTTCTTGTAGCTCAGTGGTGGTAGCATTTTTGTACCCAAGTTAACGAAGCACTCAGCAATGGTGTCGTGAGTGGTTGACCATACCGACTATATTTGGTATTATTTATCACAATTTTCGTGCTTCGGAAGGCACGCTCAATCACTTCGCAATCTCTGAGGTTTCGAGTTTGATTCACGGTCGGGTCAATCTTACATAAAAAGGGGATCAAAGTAATATTGTATGTGATGTTGTCCAATATCTATAAAAAATAATTATAACAAAATAGCCCAAACTCTTTGCTTTTACTAGAAGCTATGAAGAGTTCTACTATCCACATTTTAGCGCTATTAATCTCGAATGCATCAAGTTATTGTTTTGTCATTTGGGTGTCTCCATAGAGGTACTTGCAAAGTTTAAAATCGGTATGAAATTATTTTAGAAGTAGGTTAAAATCGAATTTCAAGATTGGATCACGTATGGATTTTCGTGGTCCCATTCATCTTGCTCGGTCAACTGATCAAATAGAAGGTTCTAAAATGTTTTATTGTTTAAATTATTTGCATGAGTTGCCAAATGTCAAAATATTTTATGCATGAGTTGTTGCAAAGTAGGTGACCTTGAGCTCCTGAAATATGGCTGAAACTTTGTGATGAAATATATTTTTCTAGAACTCGACATGTTATTTCATTTCAGGCTCATCGCATGCCGGCGAGATCCATTAGGTCCCACATGAAACCTAATGATAATGTTATAATTACAGCGTTTACCGATAGTGATTCTGCTGAAATTGCCTATATCTGTGATGGAATTTGTGACGATGCTGTAGGCAGTATTAAAGGCATTATAACTGGACGTGCGGGCGGGAACGAACCACTTCGGAGGCAGTCCTGCGAGGGTAAAGTGGAACACAAGAGTGAAAGTGAAGATAGCTCTCTCTCTGTCTGTTTCCACACGGCTCAACGGTTTTGCGAGCGCGTCCGCCATTCGTCTTCCTTGAACAAACCGCGGTCGACTTCTAGTGTGTGAGTCCGATTTTGTTTTAATCGATCCTGTACGATTTCAGAATCGATAATTTGTGATAAGAGTGGTGTGAACAAGTTTCGGTGATTTTTATTTTTGGAAAATTTTGCATCTTCAGATCAAACCGGTGAACACTTTGCAGTGAAGCGTTTAGGATTTAATTATTCTCAAGTAAATGTTTAAATATTGTCGTTTACACGTTTTAAGATTAAAACAAAATTATTTAAATGAATTCTTAATACACAAGTATTCTAAAGTAGTTATTTTTTATCTAAAGTGAAAATAATTCTGCGTTTAGGAAAAGTTTGTAGTTCCCGCGCTTTGTAGGCGACGTTTGTTTTCAGCGTATCTCTAAACATTTGAAGTTATTAATTATTGGGTAGTTTGCACACAAAACTAAACACTTTTTAAAGCTAAAAGTATGTTATTATTGGCCATATTAAGCCCTTACTTTAAACAAAAGTAAACATTTAAAAAAAAAAGGAACGAATTGTAAACAATCGATTCAATGCTGATCAAACACGTTTTATAAGCCAAAACTTTTATTTTTCGTTTCGTCGGTCTCAAATCAAATCAAATTAATTAATAATAATATAAAAAAGCAAAGTTTGTACTATGGAGACTAGTTACGGATATATATATATATACTTAAATATTTATAAACGTGACTTAAATACAAATTATTCTCATCATACAAACATTTGTCCCGTGCGGGATTGGAACCCGCGATCTTTGGGTTTGTGAGCGCGAACCATTAGACTGAACAGTTGACGATCATCTATCGACGAATAACCTAAGAGCATCCAATGAAGTTTAATTAGGTTTTTATAAAATAAATAAATAAATAAATATTGGACAACATCACATACATTGCTCTGATCCTAAGGTAAGTTGCTAAAGCACTTGTGTTATAGAAATCAGAATCAACGACGGTACCACAACACCCAGACCCGAGCCAATATAGAAAAGTTCGTTTTCTACATTGACCCGACCGGGGATCGAACCCGGAACCTCAGAGATGCTGGCGCCATTTAAAGTCCGGCGTGCTCGCCTCTCGCCTACGGAGGTACGGAGGAGGAGGAGGAGGAGGAGGTTTAATAGCTAGGAATAGATAGAAATATCTACTTTCATTTCCGTCGAGTTTGCGTAGCCGTTGTAGGGTAACAGGAAAACGGACGGCTCTCTAAGGCCTAGAACGGGTCGGGACGACCGGCGCATACCAAGCAGCGTTCCGATTTTTGTGTCAATCACTAAAGGAGTTTGTTCGGAATAACAATCAGATCAATAAATACGATTGGCATTTGTTTGTCCTCATCGATACAGGGTGTTCAAGGAATCAGAACAAATTAAATTACCAACCCATACATGCGCCTTGCAATCTTTAGGGATGCTGTAGGTAAATTGATATCTGACTCTATGTCTTTACTTATTGACATTTGATGAGTTCAGCGAATCAAAAACTTCAAATTTCAATGCCAGTAGAATCATCTACTCATTACCTGGAATATTGTTTTTATCAGTAATTGATTAGTTACACAAAATTTTGACCCTTGCGGAATTTGAACCTTCACGGCTTTGTAGTTCGGAGCACAAAGCAATTCGTGAAGCAGACGTCGCTCGTTTTCCTATAAAATTGGACAAATAATATTAGGTACATATACTCATTATGTATCTGTTCTATTGGGTTATCTAAACATTTAGCCGCCATGAGACTAAACGATACAGGTGCTAATAAAAACAGATGAGTTAGTATGTTAATGGCATGTTGATGAGATGAGCGATAGCGGTACATCGCGACGGGATCTGCGCGTTTTTCGACCGCGATTTCTCCTTGCCCTTTATTTGCGAAACGTAACGAAGCGCAATTTAAAACTCGAATCCAATCGTTTAATTAGCCGATTTGATAACTTTGGTGCCATGAATATATATGCGAAACGTGCAATATTATACGGTTTACGGTAATATCCTGTTCCGGTATGTGGGTCAGTTGGGAGCAGGCGACTTTTATTGCTATTATACATATTTGTTTTTTATTTAGGAAGAAAACATGCAAAAGTTTAATGCATTTGCAAGCTCATGATCAGAGAATTGGAAATTTAACTTACCTACAAAACATATTTAACCAAAAAGAGACGCGCAATTTTATTTCGTGATCAAATCTTTATTATGTTTACAAACTAGCCTTTCTAAACCCGTAAGACTTTAAACTAGATGCATTCGTTACTATAACGCGAAAACGGGCAGTTTGCCAAACACACAGGCCATCAGCTAGACGAATGTCTGGTTCGCGCTTCACTACAAAGTTTGGCGGTAGCGGTATCGAATACCGCAAAGAGCAGTGATTGTGTGATGAGATGTTCCTTCTATGTTTAAATCTAGTCGCCATAGATTTGCTTAGCTTGGGGTAAGATAATTGGTGTGAGGCTGGAAGGAATTAAGTGAATTTAGCTTTTCTGTCGAATGTAGCTCGATTAGGAATCTTGCTCACTTGGTAATAACTCTTTTTAATGTTATAGCTTTAAATAAGAACCCAGGTCACCTGGCTGATGTGCGTTATTCTTAACTTCCTCCCCAAAAGCTCGCAAGCCCTTCGCAGGCAATAAGCTAAAGTTCACCGCACCAACTCAATATTCAGTAAGGGACCATACGCCGATCAGAGTCAGCCTGGGGCCTTACAAAAAACGTCAAATATACAGAAAGAAGAATAAAACAAAAGCTAATGTTAGATAGATCACTCACAGTCTTTATCTTTTGACCAGTAAACATGAAGCTCCTGCTGCTGCTCTGCGCGGCGGCGTACGTGAGCTGCCATTCCCTGCAGTCTCCGCTGAAGAGCCAGGGGCCCCAGGACAAAGGCTTCATCGACTGGATCGCCAACCTGCTAGGCGGCGCCAGCACCACGCTAAGGCCGGTGCAAGACCCACCAGATGACTGTCCAGTTTGCCGTGAGTATTATAAATATAATATACAGGGTGTACAAAAGAATGAGACACTCCTTAAAACCACGTGATCCGCTGGTCATATACAACAACTTTTCCTATGGGAGCAACAACGAAATCGTGCTTTTATTTTCAACACATTATCATCGAGGTATGCGAGTAAGTTTGTATGGAGCAGCTGAAAAAAAATTCTCGATTTCGATGTTGCTCCCATAGTAAAAGTTGTTGTATATGACCATCTGATCACGTGGTTTTAATGAGTGTCCTATTCTCTTGTACACCCTGTTTAAAATATAAATATTGGACAACATAACATACATTGCTCAGATCCTATGGTAGGTAGCTAAAGCACTTGTGTTATAGAAATCAGAACCAACGACGGCTTATTATTAATTACTTATACACGTGTTTCGTTGTCCTACCGGCAGACACCACAAGGTGGACAGAAGGCCTGGTAAAGGTTGCAGGAAGCCACTGGATGCAAGCCACTTCCAAGGCCTATCTGGAAGTCACTGGGGAAGGCCTATGTTCAGCGGTGAACGTCCTATGGCTGAAAGATGTTGATGACGATGATTTTCGAGTTTCTTCATTTTCAAAGGTTAAAATAGAGCATTCTTTTCTGATTAAAAAAAGAGCAATATTCCTCATAGATTGACATTTATATTATGGGGTAGAGTGAATTTTCAAGATTTGACTGTTGCCTCTCATGGCAAAAGTTGTAGTTACATGTAATAAAATCAATGGTAAAGAAAGTACCTAAAATTAGCAAATTAAATAGTTAAATAATGCATAGTTATGATTCATTGGGTTAGCAATAGCAAAACAGTTTTCAATTATCGTCAAATGTGATTCAAAATATTCCTAGAATGTTTTGTGTCATGGTTACTTTATTCAAATAGGTTCATTGTAAATTTGTAGGCACCTACAAACTTGCCTGTTTTCTGCATATTGTTAAATTCATTCAGTTTTTTTTTTCACTTTCTATTAGTAGTGTCGACCTAGTTAAATTAGTAGAATCATCTTACTTACGGTACCTAAGATACACTTAGTTAACGATTAGCATAATAAATAAGTATTTTAAAGAATATTTAAAGGTATTCTACGCCCCGTTTTGTCTATTACACAGCGTATTCCTCCTCCTTGTCCTATTATTCCTAAGTTACAAGACTATACATGCTGTGGTTTGCTTTTATACAATAAATTAAAAATTGAACTTGCTCTACTTTGTGGTAGGTAGGTATTTTACGAAGTCTACAAATGTTGACCTTTGAAACCTAAATGAAAGAAAGACCTTTACATTTGTGACGGTAACGATTTCCTGAAGTCATATCTAGAACAAAATTAACAAAACAATCAAGCTGTTACTTCCTAATTTAGGGCTCTATTATTTTAAGCTGTCATGAGATATAATTGAATGAGTGGATTTTCTGAAGCGTCCTTTACATAACAAACGATGGAGCGCTTCCTAGTTTGTACGAGTTTACTAAATGCGTATAGATTATAACGAAACGAATCGTGATTACCTTGCGTTTTCATAATTATGTAGGAAAATTGCTTATTATGCTGCGTGTATGTGGTGTTTCACTAAGTAGGTATCTATTTTTAAAGGAAATTGCATGTTTCAAGGAATGGACATCCAAACAAAATCCAAACGTTTTGACAGATCTTATTAGAAATTGAGGAGAGCTCGGTTTAGTTTTTTAAAATATTTAACAAGGTACTACTCGTTCGTAGTTCTAGTAGTTCTAGGTACGATAAATAGTATTCGAATTCATAAAAAAAATTAGAAGATTTTTTAATTTTTATGCGAATTTAAATTCGAAGGTTTAAAAATACGGCTACATTTATTAAAGGTAATTAAGTAGTTAATTAATCGCAACACTTATGCGATGAAAAATAGATATACTCACTTAGTTTAGGGTATTTTAGTTTTTCAATACCAATTGGGCAACGCATTATCGGAGTTGGGAGCATTATTCATGGTTGTACGAGTAAGGCTAGTTGACTCCACCAATCAATTGAGATACTTTTTATGAGCTGTCAAAAAGCACCTTTTCCATTTAAATTAGTATGGCGATATCAAAATAGGAGGTCACTGACCTAACTCAACTGCCTTACTTTTTAACCGACTTCAAAAAAAGGAGGAGGTTCTCAATTCGACTGAATGTTGTTGTTTTTTATTGATTTTGAAGCAATAAACAGTAGTTTAGTTAGTTGAAGTAATAACAGTTTTTTTCCTAATAAAAGATAATATAAGGCCTGATAGGGCCTTAAAATACTAGTTTGTTTTATTTAATAAATGATGCCTAAGGCCTCCCCCGCACAAGCGTCTTTCGAGCGTCGTGGCAGTGTCCAATCAGCAGAGTTGCGTCAACACTGATTGGACGACGCCACGACGTCGACGCTCGAAAGACGACGGTGTCAACATCCCAATTACAGAATGTGGCATCGCACGCACCAGGCGGCGCATCGTGGGCGGCTACGAAACGAAGAAACTGGAGTTCCCCTGGATGGCGGTGCTTATGTACAACGGCAGGTTCTACTGCGGGGGCTCGCTGTTGAATGATCTTTACGTGCTGACTGCTGCTCATTGCACTGCAGGGTAAGTAACTCCTTCAAACTACGTGCTCGGCTGGTCGTATAATACAACTTTTTCTATCGGAGCGACATCGAAATCGGTTTAAAAAAAAAAAAATAAAAACACGATTTCGATGTTGCTCTCATAGGAAAATTTGTTTTATATGACCAGCTCATCACGTGGTTTGAAGGAGTGTCCCATTCTCTTGTACACTCTGTATAGATACAGGCATAGAGGACCACGACTGAATATAGTTAGTCCCCCACTACTGCCGTTGATCTGCCGTCGGGAATAGGCTGACGTTGTGATGATGAAATGCACGTTACTTAAATCAAACTAAACTATTTTAAGGCTAGATTGGCGTAGAGGTGCCGTAATGCACTTTGAACTCAAAGGGTCTCCAGGTTGAGATCAAAATTAGAAACTATCTTTTCTAAATTGAACCGTGTGCTATGAGACGCCCCTAGGCAAAATTTACTGTCTGGTACCTCGTAATTCAAGGAAGTTCATACTTAAGTATGAAACCATGATAAGTAGTTAGTGTTTTGTCTGGCTCTATTTAAGTAGGTATTCATTTATTTTAGGTTCCGAAAAGAGAAGATAACGGTCCGGTTCTTGGAGCACGACAGGTCGCAAGCCAACGAGACGAGGATCGTCGACAGAAACGTGTCTCAGATCATCCGGCACCTGCGTTACAACCCCAGCACTTATGACAACGACATCGCACTGCTCAAACTTAGTAACAGGGTAAGGTCAAATACGTGCGATGCAACAGTGCAAAACATCGTGTCATGTTTTGCACTGTTGCATGTTAAATCTACCTTAACTCCTTACTCAGCCTAGCAAAAAGACATGTATGGGTGTCCAGTTATTAATAAACCATCGTGTAACGATATATTCGTGAATTCATAAAATTCTTGTTCTATGAATTCATGCATCCGGAATGAGGAAATCAAGATCCTCAGAAAGCCTTAATTTCTTTGCACGTGTAGGTACAATGGATGCCTCTGAACTTTCTTCTATTTGATGACCTGATCTTTGTTCTACAAGAAGGTTTGAGTGTATCATAAATAGGAATAATACCTACACAGTCCACATTGACACTTGGAGCTCCATGGTTCACCATAAATAAGGTACCTATCTGCTAAATTTGGACTCACTCTTTTAACAAACGTTACAGGTAGACCTCAGTAGTGCGCTAAAGAAACGTGTGCGCGAAGATGGCTCCGAGCCCGGCAGTGAGATCGACAACGACGACGTGGGGTTGCGCCCCGTGTGCCTGCCCAGCCCGGGCCTGGCGTACAGCAATTACAGCGGCGTGGTTGCCGGCTGGGGCACCACTGAAGAAGGCGGCTCTGTCTCCAATACTTTACAAGAGGTACATAATAAAAAAAAGCCTAAGGACACTGCCGGCAAGCGCAGCGTGGGACCTCCACCCACAAGGTGGACAGACGACCTGGTAAAGGTTGCAGGAAGCCGCTGGATGCAGGCCGCTTCCAACAATCTGCCCTCTAGTATACTACTACTTAACGATCACGACTGCTCTGTCAAGAGCGAATCGACTAAAAAGAAGAAACCAAGAAAGGGCGAAGTAACGTGATTTACCGGTTGTCAATTGGTTATCGAAAGGATCTGAATCGGGGGCTAGACGTTGATATACGATAATTGACAGGCGTTTAACTTGTTAGTTGCGTAAAATTGCCTTTTACATGAAAGCGCCCTAAGGCCCTACGCTGCGTTCGGTAAGTCAAAGTCTCCACACAAAAACGTGTAGGTAGTCGTGTTTTTCACCTCAACGGTTCTAATCGATATTGGGATCGAGCACCAGTGAAGTTAATTGAGAGAGGCCTAGGTATGTTATAGATAAATTACAGTGATCGATCGTATCGAGTGGAGACCACGCCTAGGCAAACGTAGTGTAGGACGCCCCCCCAGCTCGATAGACCGACGACCTTAGGAAGATAGCTGGCAGTGGATGGTTGAAAAAAGCGGGAGATCGTGCTCTTTGGGGGAGGCTTAGGTATGTCTAGCAGTGGAGTGGACTGCAATAGGTGAGATGATGATGATGACCGTGCCTATGTCCAGCAGTAGACTATATTAGTCAGGGGTTGATTATGTTGTTACTTACGAACAAACCTAAGTCCTATAAAACATGACGAATGTGCCCAGGTCTACGTGCCGATCATATCTAACGCGGAGTGCCGTCAGACCGCCTACAAGCAACGGATCACGGAGAACATGATATGCGCGGGCGAGCCGGACGGCGGCCGCGACGCCTGCCAAGGGGACTCGGGCGGCCCGCTGCACATCGTCAACACAACTAATGCTCAGTTTCAGGAAGTCGGTATGTATAACACTACACAACAGGCGCATGACATCAATGAAACGGGAATTAACGCGATCATAATTTAGGTACAAAATGTTACCTTTTTTGCCTGATGTTTCAACCGGGTTACACCGACCATGGTCACAGGCTGACTGGGACAGCGATGCAGCTAGCTTGTCGCTTGCTGTACAAGCAAGCTTGTACAGTACATCGTAGCACTATAACACATTTGGCTGGAGGCTGGAGCCGCATCTTTCATACGAGCTACGATCGTACTTGTCTGTTGTGCTACCCGCTGTGATAGCTCGTCTCGTCCCTTGCAAATTTTCCAGTACTGACTGCAAGATTAATCGCTTTTTTACGCCATTACGTACGCCCTGTAATTTTTGCCTACATGCCTGCCTTGTCTCAGTGCCTGCACTTCCTCTAATAAAGCCACAAAATAAATCAGGTGTACCAGAATATTGTTATAATATTGTAATGGAACTTTAAGGGGATTCTAGTATTTCTAGTCTAGTCAAAAACAATTAACTTTTATATGGGAATATCAATCACGTGTGGAATAAAGTTAGGTACCTAATGAGTTAGGTCCTAATTCATTACGTGACTTGCGTTTTTAAGCCGTATAATCGTCCGCAAAAAGGATCTTAAATTAAGAGAGGACCTTATTATGTAAAGGCAAGAGTAAATTATATCCTTTTTTTTTCAACATACCTGTACTCTGTTTAGGCAAACTGGTGTCAAAAAAGAACAAAATAATTTATGGCCATTAAAGGCACTTTTTCACGTGAATGTAAAATATACAGGTTGACACCGAGTTCCGTAAAACTTTTTAAACAAAAAATTTTGATGTTCTCTTTGATAGTGTTTGGTTTTTGTTTTTATAATTTGTTCGAGTTCTCTTCAGTATTAGGAAAAACAAAACTTTTTGACTCTATAAATGTATAGCCCGCTAAGGGCCTGTTCGATTTGATCCATACCTCCAGGGACACCTTTAAATGTATTTAATGTTTATTCTCTAGGTATCGTATCGTGGGGCGAGGGCTGCGCGCGGCCAGACAGGCCAGGAGTGTACACTAGGGTCAACCGTTACATGACATGGATCAAGAGCAACACCCGGGATGCATGCTACTGCCAGTAACTGATTAGTGTTTTAATTTATGTATGTGTTCTGTCTTTATTTATGTGCAATTGTTTTTATGATGTAAAAGAACAATTATAAATTATCAGCGTTTTTATTTTTACACATCTCCAGTTTTTTGATGAAAGTAAAAATAAAACATTGAAATGATGAATCATTTACCTTTTATTTAAAGAAATCACATCTGGATATAATATGGATATTCAAATTGATAATTGACAATATCCCAATTATAATCTATTACTTACTTTATAGTACATTGCAATGAGCAAAATTCTAAAGACTAAATGTCCATGACTTCATGACTTTAAATAAGATATGCAAGAAAATGTATAAGTTACAATGATAATCCAGTTTTATGGAATAACATAAGTAAGTACCTACATTATGAAATTTTAAAGTACACAAAGTAAAAATAATAACTACAATAAGTTCTAAGAATAATAGGGGGACCTATTTAGATTTTGTAAGTTAGGGATACTAATAGAAATTCCTGAATAATGATGAAAGATCTGTCATAATGTTGCTATAAATCATATTAGATGATGAGATAGAGTCCATGTTAGAGTTAAATGGACCTCTTGAGTCTGGGCCTGAGGATGTAGTTGTCTCTTCTATAACTTCATTGCCATTCTTAATGATTCGTCTGGTTTCAATAGTTCCATCGGACTTTTTGACACTTGTTGTGATGATTGTTTGACAAAATGTTCTGCCGGGCACTAAATCTCCATTAAAAGGTGTATTAGATTTATTGCCATCTTCTTTCTGTTTTAACAAACCCGATATTTCATTTGAGGAGACTTTTCCATCTAAATCTATATCTTCATGACGCTGCTCATGTCTACTATTCTGGTAACCAGGTTTTAGATAGTAGTCTCTGATGTTATTGCTGTTAAAGGCCTCTGGCTCGGGAACGTCAGCAAAGCCGGATAACGAGTCGAAGTGGTCGTCGTGAAAAAAAACTTTCATGTCGCTGAACATCGAGCCAAACGATTTGAACATGTCTTGCATTTGCCTGGTAAAATGTCTTTGCATCTCGGCCGGGTCGATGTAGGGATCCATTTGCTGTCGGGAGTAGAGTTCATCTCCGTCGTCGTCGTCGTCGGAGCCCCAAATCGGATTTCGGAAATCGTTTTCTGGCGGCTCCTGCCGGAACCCGAAAAATGACCTTAGCTCGTCCATGAATGCGTTGCTACCCATTTTGAAATGAACTTGAGGATTTAATGTTTGTATTTACTTGGTTTGGTACTATTGTTTGTGTTCTGCTCGGATGGATGGAATAATTTTATTGCGCAACAAACCAATACTCTGACTAATCTGTGCAACAAACAAGATCACAACTGTCGCAGCAGATTTCACAAACAAAACGTCACAAACGTCACTGTCAAGTCAAGTGCAAATGTCAAAATAAGAATTTGCTATGAAATTAGGCGCTATAAAATGCGCTCGACACTTAGCGAATCGCGCGCGACGTAAACATACCCAAGACTCTACACTCGCAAGTTCGCAACTAATTCGCAATGATTTCGCGCAAAATTCGCAATCGCAACTTTTATCGATATAGACGTTCCATAAAATAGTTTCTGCCTGATAATATTCGAGAAATTATTTTTCAGTATAATTAGTCCACGTTAAGCAATTATTTTATTCATTTCTAAGCAAGCCCTTTCTATAAAAATCGTCAATTCAAAAATAAAACTGAGCTTCGCGGAGTGCGAATGTGGAGTCAAAGCACGTTCGCGCCGGCTTCGCGCTTCGCGGCTCCTTTGACGCGGGACAGAAAACCGACAAAAATCGGGGAACAATCCGCGAACATTGTGCGAGGAATATACGGATCGGCTCCACACTTCGCGTTCGCGGACCTTCGCGGCCTTCGCGCGCGATTCGCAGACTAAGTGTGGAGCGCACATAAGATTACAACAAGACAACAGAGCAAGCGGTGCGGCGGTGGGTCGTTCGTGCCAAGTCAGTGCGCGTAATCTAGGTGACAGTGGGCTTAGAGCACTCAACATGCATTTTGGTTGAATGCGCTTAGGTAATGGGTGGTGGATGGCACTGGTGGCAGGCACGGGCAGTAATGCAAATATAACATACATTTTTAACCACGCAGTATAATAAATTTAACTTACGAGTTACATACATGTAAAGCCTGGCGTGTCGACTACAGCAGAAACAGAAACACGTTGAATCGAAGTGAATGAATCACATAAGTCTCATTTAAATTATTACTAGTGCGTCGGTCAATCTCTGGAGAATCGAATCGAATTTCATTCATCGCAACTCTTCATCAAATAAGGTCGTTTTTGCGTCATGGAACTCATGGACAGTTCGGATTAAGCTCAATAAGATTCTTATGTATAGTCAACAGCACGTCGACCTACCCCAAAAGTCAAAAATTCATTCATGTAGTTCATTTTCAAATGAGAAAATTTGACATTTTGTGGTAGGTCGACGTGCTGTTGTCCGTACATAATATTTTATCATGTTATTTGTATTAAGGTGACTAAATAACGGATAAACTACATAAATAATATGGATATGAATGCTCTAAGCCGAGATCTAATTTTGTCGTTCATTGGTATTATGCGCTCTCCAGACTTCGTGCGCGAATCGCAAGCGAATACCGCCAAGTTTCGCGAAGTGTGGAGTCGATTCGCTCAAGCGTTCGCGGGATCTTTGCGGCTTTCGCGCGTGACTCGCGCACTAAGTCTGTAGCCAGCTTTACTGCTTAACTTGCAGCCAATTAAGTACTACCAATCATATCCCCTAACTGCACCCCGTTATCACTGATAAAAAAAAACAACGCCCGTTATAGCCACTGATCAAATAATGTTATAGCAAAGCGGCAAAATGGCCTTAATCAAATAAACACATGGATGGATTAATAGACATGAATTTACGTTGACAGCAGCCAGTCCAGGTTTATAACATGTCGTACACATACACTGATATTTGATGACCAGAGACTACACAGAGTATTGACGTCTGAACATTTTTTTATTTTTTTTGCTAACTAGTGTGTAAATTGATTTGTCTCTGATTTTCAGTGAGTGGTCTGTGGTTTAGATTTGTGGTCAATCAATTTGTGGTTTGTGGTCAGCAGTGTAGGACTGTAGGTTTTTCAATGCGAATAGTTTTGGAATGAAAATAGTTATTTATGTTCTCATTTTAATAAACATAAAATGTTTCATTCAATAGAAAAAGTATATAAAAAAATATCATGTGGAGTATGACAGTAATTTATTGTGCTCTAAATACATTTTTTGGTCCTTGAGAGGTATGTTTACAAATCCCAAGATTGATTGCCCTGCATGCTTTCCGTTGGTTATTATATAGCTAAATATTAGAACACTTACTTCTGTAGACCAGTATTATTAATGTAAATATATATTATTAATTTAACTCCTTACGAGAGTGCAAGAACCCATTAACTGCCTTTTATGTGGTGCCGTTAAAATTAATTCGCTTTGCTTCATTTGTGATATCTAGAAAATGGATTTGCATGCTATTATTGGAGTGTTTATTTTGATTAAAGTGTTTTCTCGTTAACCCGCGCCCCGCGACGTGAGACGGCGCGTGTTTCGCGCGGAACCGGTTGGTCGCGATACGCATGTGAAACGTGGAGTTAAATTATTCCCCCAGCCAGCATGCTTAGTAGCTTGTCAAAATGCAAAGTGAGAACACAGCAGCTTTACTTCATATAGATGGTTTGTACACATTTAATTTTGCTGTTATAATGATATATTTTTCTTATTTAAAACAAGTTGTTTTTGTTTACTGTGCATGACACACACAAAAACTTAAGTCATTACAAGTTATGTTAAAAATTCTATATATTCTACTTACCTATTTAAAAAATATATATGTGTATTGAAATACTGAGTGGAATGTACTAATAAGCTATGATAATAATATTTACTATGACACACTTCCAAATATTTACCTATCTGAAATTCTGAATGTAGGCATTCAAATAAATAATGGTAGAAATTTTTAAGTTTTATTTTCCTGAGTAACTAGGTACATACATAAATACAGCCAATTAAATAGTAGGTATATATTGATTTGACTTTTAGAATAATTGTTATTTTTTGTGTCACATTAAAAAGACTGACTAAAGAGGTAATTGCATGTGTTAAACAATGCTGTGAATGACACTGTACATTTTGATATAATCAGTGACACAACCTGGGTGATTATTTACTGACTTTGCAATTATTGTTAAACCAGGTGCCACAAGGTCATCACAAACAAATACCATTAGCTTTGCAACTGGATATTCTTTGTCTGTGTTAAAGTACTATTCTATAGTAACTTTCTATAAATGACCACAAAATTACTTTTTTGTGATAGATAGGATGCTTAAAATATTTACATAACTACTTAATATGGTAATTGGTTACCTACTACTTAAACTAAAAAAAAAACCTTTTCTAATCCAATATTACTAAAACATACTTATGTGTCTATAATTCAAACAATATGCACTGCTTTTGTCTTGTTGAGGGTAAATCATGTGTGTTAAACATAGAAAGTCATACATTGATCAAAGGTTTCGGTCAAAAATAAAAATCTTGGTCTTTTTAATAGATATGCAGGTTTGAATCACCTGTGTTTGTGTGTGTAGTACACACAAAAGAAAGCTATTATTTTGGTTGAATTTTGAAAAACAGAAATGTATACTTTTTACCTACTGTGCTAAAGAGTGTTATTTCATTTTAATTGAACGCTTTATGTATCATCAATTATGTCGGGTAAACGTGACGCTCGTCGATGTGATTTTGGGCTTGAGTCAAAGGGTTGACTGGTGGTGAACTTTGTATTTACAGTTACACATTTACGCTTATTACTAACATAGACTAAGCAAGTGCAGCACGAACGCTTGTAGATGTCATCCATTGTTGCAAATTGAAGTAGAAATGAATACACGCGAATGTGTATGGCATGCAGGTTGCGATCGGTAATGTCGGTATGAACCACACACGCGTTTCGTCAACATATCGTGGAGTAGCTAAGCGATGCGCGATCACGCATATGTAAATGCGGTGTATTCCATTCTACAATTTCAGCTCAGTTGGGATATGCCCCTCGATCGGCCTACTAGTATGGAACCCGCGTGGAATGGAGGCGTTCGAATTCCAATTCGCATATGAAATCTCTAGAATCGTGTACCATTTTTAGGAGTTCGTATACATTCTCGTGAATTCGTATGCGAATACGAATTCGAATGCTTCAAAAATACGTAACCTGGCTTTTGTTTACTAACTAAAAGTCTGTGCTTAACGGAGCCCTGGGCCACGACGGCGCAGCAAGCACTAGCCGGGCCCGCCTTTTAGTCGGGTGCCGTAAGTCTTCCGCACTTGCCATTATGCCCGGTGCAGCTCTAATGGCTTAACTGCATGATATCTATTTAAAAAAACCTCATAGTATGCATGGCCTGTGAACAGACAGACTGGTTGAAATTAGGTTCTTGCTTTTTGTCACCGTAACCCAAAAAAATATATTATCGCTTGCTTCATATATCATAATTTCACACATACGCTTACCTATTTAGCGAGCTATAATTTAGTTTAAGTATCTTCGGAAGTATTGTCACTGTACAACTGTAGGCATATGTGCAATTGAGAATGTGGATTAAGTGGTTGGTTGGTATTGCAACAATTGATTAGTTTTGCGAAGCAGTCGCTCAGTATTCAGTCTGTTGCAGCTGTATTAATAAAAACATTTCATGAGTTAAATCGTTAGTTTCTCGAGTGTTAAAACCAAGTGGTGTTTTTTATATTTTGGACAACAATGTCTTGGAAAACTCTTACGTGGTCGTGGCAGGTTGGAAATGAATGCAAACCTATTTATTATTTACGTAAGAATGGAATAACAATTAAAGGTAGGTCTTGTTCAGTTGAACGCATCTAATTGTTTTTTTAACCAGACAAGGGGTCCAGTGTTTTTAAATTGTATTCTTTTCTGATTTGCTTCTTTAACTTGAATTCGCAACTAATTCGATTCTATGTCGACCGCGATCGTGTTATTACCTTTTGCTCACCTGATTGTTTTGGTCACATTCTTAAAAACTAAAAATATTATATTTAAATAAAATAAAATATTTATAATCGTGAATCGAAATCAAATCTGGTCGAAAGCAAGATATTTCAGTAAGAACATCGTAAAAAACTGGTATAGCATGCACATATAAAATGCTTATTAATCTTATACACAGTTTTTCCCGTCCCGGATATCCTTGGATATTCTGAGGACCCAGTAAAATAGGCTATTCCCACAGGATGCGTCTATTGGAATTTCATGGCTTTGGCATTATTCATTTATTATCATATCTACATGTATCGTATGGGCGGTGCTTATTATTGTAAAAAAGTTGTTCATAAAAGTTTTTTGAGTTTAGGAGGACAATTAGGATAACGCAAGATTCGTAGTATAAGTGTAAGGCATGTGTGTGTATGGTTGTTGAATATTTATTTTCATTTATTTATCTCTAACGAGTCTGGAAAAAGGTATTAGTAGGTCAAAGGCCTTGTGAAGTCGCGTCGCGTAGTTACGGAATGCTAAGAATGATCACAATTGAAGCACACTGCAGAAGGCTAACTCGTACTGCTATTCTATCTATGTCTCTAAGGTAAATTGTCACAGGGCTCTGGATTCTTCGCTAAAACAACTTATTTACGTCAATGTCTTCGTTCTTTCGTTTAGCTCTTATCGGCATATTTGATGGTAGGTATATTCTGAATTTTAGACCTAAAAGAGCACGAAAAAGCACTAAGGTCCACATTTGCATTCCTGACTTAAAAAGGCCGACAGTTATGGAATGATATTTCCATCGTACCGTGTTATTGAACAGTTGGCATTATATTCATTAATCTTGAGATGCCTTATTCGACCAAAGTTATTTGCCTTCGTGTGCCATGTGTCCGTCATAATGAAATTTATTAGTTTTTGATAATGTGAAATATTTTATAAATTCTACATACCATACCACGATTCTATGTGTATCGGAGTGGGCACTCAGGCTATCTTTCAGGCAAGCCTACGAAACTGCATTGTCGTTGTAAGTTTTAGTGGGGGCCTACTGTACTAGCTATTATTTTAGGATTATTATCTTGAGACGATCGCATTTCTCGGCGCCGCGCCGGGTGAGTGTGCGTACTTTTAGGCCGACGCGACGCGAATGACGTAATGCCGGCCAAATATTAGGGAATCTAGAGAATCGTTTTATGTAGGCTTAATTGAAAATCAATTATTCTAGTGGGCCCATTATTTCTTTATTTATGTAGTCTCCCGAAATATTATATTAGTACCCTTATTCCTACCAAATTTCAGCCGTTTTATCAGTGTTGTCCTATTTTCAATTCATGCAGTATATCGCCAAATCTTAATTTACCCTATCGTTTACTATGAAAATAAGTGCTACCGTAGAGTGACTTATATAGCAAATAAAGTCTGTATGACTTAATCTCTATGACATTTATTTCTATTGGTACAGCTTGTCAAAGCGTTCGATCTTCGATCGATTCGTTCGAATTTCTATAAAGAGCCTGAAAATAATTAAAAACAATTTGACAGTTCTGAAACATGGCATATTGACTAGAAGAATTATATAGGCGTTCGACACATCAAATAAATTAGCTACTATCCGTTATAGGACCTACGACTTATCCGCGTGATCTTCTATTCAGAAACCATACCCAGCGTTCTTGGGGTGCTTTCTAAATGGGTTAAGAACCCATACGGGGTGAATTTTGCATATACTCGCATAAATATGGAAACAAATGAAGTAACTAAGATAAAGAAAAATAACATTCGTGTTAACTAAAGTTCATTGTCGTAACTTCTTTTAAAAAAGGTGCACTGATTATAATATTATCACGATTTACTACGCGTTCACGCAGTACGTTTTTAATCCAATAAAAGTGGAGTAAAGTGTACCAAGAGTGGATTGTATGTACAATACTCGTACCATAGAATCAGTGGCGGGCATTAGTTTTATTTCGAGGTAGGCAGTGGATACTTATAATGTGTTTTGTGTGAAAATCAGTGGTTTTCATCAATATTCCACATTTGTAAGTACCTACTGCCTACCTTATTTCAATTATCAGGTAGGCACTGCCTAATTGCCTATATGCACCGCACGCCCCTGCTAGAATGGACGATACTATCGATTCTTGTTTCTTCCATGGGATAGATATTGCCCTTACCAGGTGCTGAATTTTAATACTGCACTTCAGTATAATATGTGAACTTAAATGTGTGCGTATTAGAACTATACCTACATAAAGATTCCTACGGCATATGTAATTTTAGTTTTAATAGATATATAATTCCGATTGTTGTCATTGGTATTACTTAATACTCTGGTTATCGTAACTAAATTAACCATCGAGAACATTTGTGAGCTTTCTTGATAATGTAAACGTAAACAACTATGCAAGACCATTTTTTACTGACTCGAGGTCAAATTAATCATCGACTTCTGTAGCCAGTTCTGTATTATGAAATCCTAGAATTTTCCGACTAAGATCAAATGAGAATATCAAGCATACGTTGACTCGACAATTTTTCTAGTGTATTGCCATAAAAATCCCAAAGGCCAATGACCGCCAGGTAATGAGTCCACCCACATATCTTATATCGTGTGTAAAATGGGGGGAAACTCAAGCGGTTCACTTTTTAGCTAGGGGAGATTGCAGTTAGATATTCAAATTTCGTATTGATTAGTATTTTGCGCTACAGTAATAAGTTCCATATTATTATCGCATTTGTTTCACGTCGGATACAGTGTCAACTCTGTCAATATATTGCAATTAGACTGACTAATAGTTACAATTGAAGCATGTTTTACAAAAACAAAATTCCTTTCAAATGTTAAAATTGTGTTTTTTTGCTGTTGTTAAGTCCATTAATCGGTTGTCATGTAAGGTTTTAATGGTGCATCTTGGTATGGTATCGATAAATGTGCTGGACATTGACAATCGGTTGTACTGTACGAGTAGGTACTATAAAAATTAAGTACATCAGAACAAACAAAGACAAATAGAATAGTAGAAGAATACAAGTTTTCTTTCATATTCTGATGAAATCTCCTGCAAACCCTAGGTGATACCAATATGAACGTTTATTCGTATATGTATAGGTTTAATGAATGAAGCTTGAAGCTGCAGACTGACATTTCATTTTGTCATAATAAGTATCTTTTTCCCTTGTCATTATTCAATCTGCGACACTGTGGATAATTTCAGGGATCATACAGCACATGAATGGTTAGCATTTGCGTGATTATGATTGCCTCGTTCGTGATGTACCTATTATGTTAATATTATGTATCGTCGTACCGCACAAATTTGTTGTAGAGTGGACTAGCCGGTTTTTATGCGTTAGGGTTAGTGTAGTCCGATAAAGTTTTCAACTATTTACCATCGGTACACGAATTATTAAATAATTTATCTAAAGTGCACAGCTTTCAAAAACGAAAAGTATTTTTTTTGTTTTCGTTTTGCGATTTTGATTTAATATATCAACTGATATATTGAATATAATATATATGTATATATATATATATAATATATATTGATAGCAAGCGCACCGTGGGACGTCTACCCACAAGGTGGGCAGACGACCTGGTAAAGGTTGCAGGATGACGCTGGATGCAGGCCGCTTTCAACAGGCCGATGTGGAAGTCACTGGGGGAGGCCTATGTTCAGCAGTGGACGTCCTGTGGCTGAAATGATGATGATGATATCAACTGATGCAGATGGTATCTGATCACTAAAAATTAAGTACACCTCGTGCTCCCAGGCCTACTTAATTTTGGATTTGCTGTTAATTTGGTCCTAGCCAGAACACAACTAAGCTTTTACTCGGTAGAATAAATGCGATGAACAATTAAATCTTGTATTTATGGAAAGAGTTCGGATATTTTAGTAGTAATTCTTTGTACACTTTACTGCTCGCTTCCGCCAAAAATGCCAAAATTACGTCTCGGTGTCTAATAAGTAATATACGTAACAATAACATGAATGAAATATAAGTTTTTGTCGTGTTTACCGATAACATTGAAGTTTGCAAGTTATGTTCTTGGCTTAATAGCTGTCGCGCTAAAGAAGCAAGACAACCTTGTGCTTGCGCAAGCCACAAGCCAGTGCGTTTCGCTTCGTCGGCCGCAGTGCACTACATACAGTACGCTGCACAGTGCACGCTTAGTCAATCGTGTTTAAAAATGTTCTCAACACCTCTGACAGTTGTGTAGTGTAAAACATAGGTGAGTAATTTGTTTGTCACAAATGCGATGGCAGTTGGTCTTGAGCGCGCGATGTTGTTTGCTGCAAAGCGTAAACAAATGCCATGCGTTCGTGGAACCGCGCAACGGAGAGACAATATTAAATTCGTAGCTCAAACACAAGCGCAGTTAGAAACGCACCAATTAATGCCACATCGTCGTTCGTTCATTATTTAATCAAAGGAAGGAGCTTGTATCGTTCGATGTTACGATCTGAAAACTATCAAAATCGATTTAAGTATTTATGCAAACAGGCCCGTAGAGGACTTTTAAAAATATTTTTCAATAATTAATAAATGAAAAAATGACTACAACACATGCAACAATATCTATCTTCGCCTTTGAGATCTGCAAGATAACACGATCACTGATAATGAAAGGAAAAACGATGTTATTTTGCTACAATTTTTTAATGCAATTGTCTTGATGACTGATGATTCATTATTTGTTTTGCATTCACATTTGTATTTAAAAGAGATTACGACGCATTTTTTGCGCATAAACAACTCGCTGCTATTAACATAACAATTATATGGAAACTTATCACCCGACCTATAATTTAATTATGATTTTTTTTAAAATGATCTTTAAGCGAGAAATCACAACTAACGATCGTTGTTGTACATATGGAATGGAAACAGTGTTATGGAGATAGTCATGTTACGGCTTGGAAATAAAAGCTCAAAATTCGTTTGAAACTAGTGAATGTTAATTTAAAAAAGGTGAATGTTATTTAAAAAACCAAGTGATTATCGAAAACCAAATATAAATAACTTATATACATTATAAAAATCAAGTTCGATGCGACCTGACCCAAAATGCATAATAGCTACTAGCCAAAGAGCTCTCTATTTTTGACATTTCTTCGATATAAGGATAATAATATATTATTCATATTAGATAGGCTAATTATTTTGTTCTAGCCTCTATGACTCATACAAAGTTACTTTACGATATTCATCTTGTCTTGGAACATATTACCAAATTGAAGCCTTTTATAGATATTATAGTTTTGTATGTTTGTGTGCTTTGTCACAGATCCATTCAAGAAAACTATGTTGGCGAATCTTTTTTCATGTATCTAACATGTTTAATTCATTACACACTATGTTTGCTGTTCACGTGGCATTTCAAAGTTTTTTCTGCGAAATTACTTGAACGTTTTACTTCTATTGAAAAGTTGAATTGTACTTTCTCTATTGATTTTACAACGTGACAGCTACCTGCTTACTTTCAAATCAAGTAACCAAGATTCTTATCGGGAAAGTTAAAGATATTACCATCTTCGATATATCCAAAAGAATACTTTTGTTACGATAAATAAATGATATGTGTGTATTGTTGTATTGTTTATACCTACATATATATTTTTAAAGATATCAGCAATCTTGGTTATGTAAGTCAATTGATTCCAGGGTAAAAATAATTTTCCTTGATATTTCCGTTTCCAAATCGCATACATCGATTGCAAGATTCATATAAAAAATCCTCGAACATTGTATACGAATCCTGCCAATCAGAATAATCGGTATCATCATTTTTTTCTTGACCGCCTAAATATTTTTTTGGAGTTAACCTCTTGTCTTTTTTTAGTGATGTACTGATTAAAAACAAGAGATTGGACATTACATAACGTAAAACACTAACATATTTATAAATGTTTTTTAACAAGTACGAGTATTAATAAAATTAACAGAAATATGCAGAACTGAAAGTTTCTACGCCCCAGTCAAAATAAATCTTATGAAGACGAATTGGTATTTGCAATTTACGAACATGCTACCTCATATTGTGACTGATTGGTGTCGCATAAAAACCTTTGGAATAACAATACAATATCATTGAGTGTTGCGGATTTGCGACTAAGACACGTCAATTTCAAACGGCTTGCGGTTATTGTTGACACATTTGGCTAAAAAACGACGCATTGTTCTGACTTAGTGTTATGGTACTATTTCATGGTGTCTTGGTTTTAATTGTTGTCATAAAATTTTGCTCTTTATTATCTACACCAGTTTACTCCTAACTTAAAGAAGTAGATTATAAATTGTCTTAAAAAAATATTTTATCAAAATCACATTTTAATATTACTCTTTAGCTTTTGAAAGTCAATAATTAAAACTTTGTGGTTTTGAATATTTAGTAAAAAAGCTTAATTAGTTCTATCTTGACTACGTGTCATGATACTTATGATTATCTACAAAATGTAGATCAGATTTCATATCTTATTCTGATAACGTAATTTCGTAATACTATCATTGTCTGAATGTCAGTATCTTGGATTACCGCTGACTTCGAGTTCAACTGTTCTGCTTGTCGGGTGTAAGTTAATTTCTTTTAAAAATTGTTATACTTAAAGAAATCCTAGTTTTTTATTGTATCGTTCGTTTTTAGTAATTGGTCATTTGTTAGTTGTGAAAAGTGTTCGTAATGTAAATTAACGGCTTTAAAATGTAATTTAGCGTGTAATAAACATAAATTGTTGTTTTGACTTACACGAGTAAAACGGGTTATGGCAACTACAATAAAATATTCATTGGAAGTTATTACCATTTTCAATAACATACGTAATGCGTCAACTTTAAATTCATTTTATGGAAATTCTCCAAGAGTTGTTTTCATTGCATTCTGTTATTTGACTAAGAGGGCATTTTACACTAATTATGAAAAGTATTTAGTCTCGCTAACAGATGTTATCGCGTGGTGAATTATGAAAAGAAACAATTGTGTCGAGTCGAGTGAACCGATCACTTTGCTCTAAGATTTTATACGTATTACTTGTAAAATCTTATTTCTTCATAAGGGTTTCAAATACATAAAATAAGTGCAAATCTGTGAGTAACCAATGACATCCACAATTCAAAAAAATATTATAATAATATTCGACACTCTAGATCGGTTACTTCAAACTCGACTGTTCTGCTTTCGGATAATACTTATATAATAAATTAAAAAAAAAAAAATGAAACTTAGTTATTGTAACGCTCGATTTTGGTCATTATATTGTTTGTTTATCATATTTTTTGTTAACCTCGTGTCGTGTTAATAACTTTTAAATGTTAGTAATACCTACGTATGTGCGTAATACTCTAGCTGTATTAAATTAGCTTAACTACTCTTTTAGGTACCAACAAACACTCATTGCAAGTTATTACTAATAAATAATCTTTCTACTGCCTACCTATTGAATGCGTCATTTTGTAAGTTCAATATTTAATTTTATTGAATGAAATTTTCAAGTGGTTTTCCTTGTATTATTTTGTTCGAATAACAAAATATTTTCACTCATTAGTCTGACACTCTTACTAACAGTTGTTATCGCGTGTCGAATTTATAAAAAAGAAACAGTTTTGTTGAGCCAACCGACCTGTTATCTCCAATTTCTAGGAATGCTGTGTGAAGGTTTTATATTTTTTATTTATTTACAAAAAACTATCATAGTTTTAAGGCTGTAAATAATATAAAAGTTGTAAATTAATTAAGCGTTTACACTAAATACGCAGGGTGTACGCGTACCTATTCAGTGTAAACGCAAGAAACTGCAACGTTGAATATTTTATCCATAAATAATTACGAGAAATAGGAAGCCTAGAGTGACTAGTAGGTCATAAAGATGTTAAAAAGGCCTAAACGTGTTTAGAAAAATATCATTTTAATTGTCTACTTATAAATATTATCTTTGGTTTATCATTTTTAATATTCTCGTAGATGACACAATCAGATTTGTTATCATCGCACACATATTGTGTCGGTAATATTTTAATCTATTATAGGTATAATTTAAGTTAAATTATTTTGTCATTATGAGCAATTACAGAGATAATTTGATTTTAAAAAATACCGATTTCAGATAGTTATTTAGGCCGTGTCACAGACATTAGACTTGACGAATAGTTCTAAAATTGCTTAGAATATTTGTGTCTTTTGAACTGGTTTTTTGTCTTTTGGACATTACTTTCATTGCGCTATGGATTGTGCCTTTTGAAGGTCATCTTAGCCATGTGAAGGAAGATCAGTAGTACAAAGTAGTTGTATCTGACCATTCTTACGTAAAACCGCAGCATCATTTATTTTAACTAGCTGTCACTAATCTTATACCTAAAACCGATATAAGTGATTTTTTGATAAGATAAAAGTTGTTTTTAACAGAATTTTAAAAAGTTGGTTCTCAATTAGATTTTATGTTTTTTGCATTAAAGTTTGTTACCGATACCTTTGCCAAATGTAAACCATTTTTCATGTTTTTTTTTTAATTTAAGTACCTACTAATTAAATAGAATGAACATCGGTGTATACTGCAAATTACTTGCTTGTTAATATGATAGGACTTTATGGATGTTTATGTATTTTAGTATGTTTATCCATCATCTAGTTGCCATATTACAAGCTTTGCTTTGGGGTTAGATAATTATTGTTAGTTATGTAAATAATGTATTTATTTTATGAGGTCATACCCCTAAATATAGACCAATAAAGTAATGATAAAATTACTAGCTTAAAAAATAAAATAAAAAGCTGATTTTGAAGTCCGGATACGCACCGCTAGACACCGCTTATTTGTGGGGTTTATTGATTAAGCAATAGGGGGAGTTCTGTAATATAGATGACAAAACTTTTATTTTTGTGTGTTTCAGAGTCAAGAACACGCCCGAAAATGTCCGGCGGAGGAACAACAGGCGCGCTGCTGTACGCGGTGGGCGCGGCCGTGCTGGGCATGCTGCAGTTCGGCTTCAACACCGGCGTCATCAACGCGCCGCGCAGCTTCATCGAGAACTTTATCCGCGACCAGTACTCCGCTACTGCTAACGTCGGCCTCATCTTCAGCATCATCGTCAGCATCTTCGCCGTTGGCGGCATGATCGGATGCCCCCTAGCCAGCTGGCTTGCGGAAAAACTTGGCCGAAAACAAGCCCTGTTCATCAACGCGATCATCGGAGTCATTGGAGCTATCCTCATGGGCTTCAGCCAGTTGGCCGGCTCTGTTGAAATGCTCATCATTGGAAGGTTTGTCATAGGAGTCAATTGCGGCTTCGCAACGACCGCCTCGCCGACCTACGTATCAGAAGTAGCCCCGCTCCAGCTGAGAGGAGCATTCGGTACGGTGAACCAGCTAGCTGTCGCCTTTGGTATGGTCAGTGCTCAGATACTCGGCATCGATGTGATTCTTGGCAGCAACGAGGGCTGGCCGTGGCTACTTGGAATAGCGATTATTCCTTCAGCTCTTCAGTGTCTCATGTTACCATTCGCTCCTGAATCACCAAGGTTTTTGTTGTTAGCGGCCCACGATGAACAGAAAGCAAGAATAGCGTTAACTAAAATTAGAGGAACCAGTGAAATCAATGACGAGATCAACGACATGCACGTAGAAGACCACGCAGCGAAGCAAGAAGAGAAATTTACTATTCTTGATCTCTTTAGGATTAGCCATTTAAGGAAACCCCTAATCATTGGAATCGTGATGCATCTTTCTCAACAGTGGAGTGGAATCAATGCAGTTCTGTACTATTCTCAAACAATTTTCGTTACTGCTGGCCTCGCGGAAGAAGTGGCTCGGTCGGCGACAATCGGCGTGGGGAGTATGCTTTTTATTATGGCCCTAGTTTCTATTCCTCTGATCGATCGATTGGGAAGACGCACACTCCAACTGTGGGGTCTTGCCGGTATGACTGTGTTCTCTGTTCTGATGACCGTTGCCTTATTTACTAAGGCTAATTCAACGATGAGTGTATTTGCTGTGATCTTTACATTTTTGTATGTGGCGTTCTTCGGCGTGGGCCCAAGTTCCATTCCGTGGATGATATTGTCTGAGCTGTTCGGTCAGGGCGCTCGCAGCGCAGCGGTGAGCGTGGGCGCGCTAGTCAACTGGTCCGCAAACTTCGTGGTAGGCTTAACCTTCATACCTATGTCGGACGCTCTCGGTGACTACGTATTCTTGCCCTATACAGGGTTCCTCATAATATTCTTCATTGTCACGTACTTCAAACTCCCCGAAACTAAAAACAAGACTATCGAAGAAGTGACAGCTCTCTTCAAATAAAAAACCTCTCAAACGCTAGACTTAAGCTACATTCCCTAGGGTTAAGTTTTATTGATATTGCAATAAGTATATTACTATGAATTGTGATAGTTTTGTATTTTCGTTTAACTTGGTCGGTTAAATAGGAAATCTTCGATGAGTAGCTGTTATGAAGAAATCTGTTTACTAAAATCAAATCTTTGGGCTTGTGATTATAAGAACGAACCTTATGAAATAAGAATAGAAAAGGTTAAGAGACACTGGTGTTGTTAGTAACCTGAACACTCGACCATCAGTTTCGCATAAATTAGAAAGACTGAGCCATCTTACATTTTAACAAAATGTTATTATACTTCATAATTCTATCTAAACCAAGTACTTACTATCTAATTTTATAAATAATAATGAAAATGAGTATTTTAAATAAGAGTCAAAAATTATTGTAGTGAAATATGTTTAGAAATCATCAAAATTACTACTTGTAACGTATGTTAATGTAACATTTTATGTGTAACTACATTACACGCATTTATATATACAGACATATTGATATTTAATGGATAACAGTAAACGGTCACCGTATAATAATGATTAGGAATTTCTAATTGTTTATATCCTACTATTCTTACGTGTCCAAAGGTTTGTGGACCAATTCTTGTTTTAATGTTATAATTTTCTTGTTGTCGACCCTACAGAACATGTGAGGGTACAGTATTTTGTACGTTATTCTTTTTATATTTTATGGTCGTTTTTACTTCTTTTTTTCTATTTGTGTATACGCCAACACAATTAGGTGCTGGATTTTGTGAGTACTCGTTTATTTTTATTCTAGTGCCTTAATTGTTTAATTTACTGATCAAACGAATGTACAGATATATAATGTTTATTTATTTGCATATTGTCTACTATATTGCTAACTATTCGTAATGTATGACGAATCCGTATTAATAAAGTAGTTTATTTATTGTTTGGTTAACTGTACGTAACTTCACCGTCCTAGTGTATTTTAGTGCCAAGTTCTAGATAATAATTTAAAATTAAAGCACTGAAGTTGTCAAAAAATTTACAAGTTGTTACATACAATTATTGGTTATTGAAATTTAAAATGCGTAAAATGAGATGCAGCTCTGATAAATATTTATTTTACAATTTTGTCTCGACTACTGTACAAATTTGAATTGTTCAATATATTTCTGTATCTATTTTTAGTTGGTAATTGTCACAGCTACTACTTTCTATTTGTAGCAATCGTTCATTGTTGATAACTATATTAAGGAAGAGGGCGCCACTAATATGAAGTACAAATAGTAATAAGAATAATTTGTGTTAAGTTATTATTTTTATTTGTACTTTGTATAATAACATGAAGAGTTTAATAACAATACTAAGTTATAATTAAATATTCTTATTTTAAATGTTTGCATTTCAGCTCAAACCGTTTTATAACTTTCACAAAAACTACAATTTATAAAAAATATTTTTTTGTCTTGTGAAAATAATTTAGGAAGCAATTTAATATTTTAATTAGCACTTTAGTGTAGAAATAAATATTCGGTCAAGTTCACTAATTATCTAGGAATTCTGTCATTCCTTGAGAAACCTTTGTTTAACACGCTAGAAAAATATGTGAGTAACTATACTGAACTTTGTTGAAATTGACGCGTTAGAACCATAGTTATTTTAGTTACATTTTGGGTTAGGAGCGTTAAAATTAAAATGGTGTGAGAAAGTACACTTTTAGGCTTGAGTGACAAAATTTAAACTTTGAAAAAACAGGATCTGTTTGGTTCTAACATCGTTAACTCAAAGACAGACACATTAAGAAGACAAGAAGAAGTTTTTGGTCAAAAAAAAGCGCAGATTTTGTGCCTACTTTTAGTAATAGCACAAATTTCTGGAATATACTATAAATTTGCGTTGTTCTTGAATTTGTAATCAAATGTTATTTACATTATGGCATTTAAGATCGTAATTTTTATTATACTCTAAAGACACAATATAAGTATTAAAATTGTAACTATATTGAAAACAATCTACTTATTAAATAGAGAAAAATACTACGAATTTAATTCGTCTGTTGATATTAAATTACAATTTGAATAGTAAGTCTGTATCGTTTTTTGTATTCTTTATTTACAGTCTACTACCTTAAATCCATTATACCCATGCTCTAACAAGGACAATGCAAATCTTGCCTTTGTCTTGGGCCCAAAAAAATTAAGTCAATGTGTGCACACGCACTATCAACGTTTATTATGACGTCACTTTAATCTGACCCAAGGGAGAAATGTAACAGTCCTTAGTAATTTATTATTTTGGTTTAAAATTAATACTTCAGCATAATTAAAACTTTTTTTTCTGGAGCCAGTTTTGTCGACGCCGTAACAAAAGTTAAAGGTGTTTATTGGATCTACATCGTAGTCTGTGTCCCAAATCCGCACAACATTTTTTTTAGGCCGACTCGCATTATCCTTTGCTGGGTGGGTCCGGTATGGATAAGCAATATTGGTGTCTTAACCAACAAGAATTCTAAAGTTTCTATTTTTTTTTCTGTGGATACATTTATCTCTAAAAAGCTTAATTTAACGTTTTGGGTCAGATCTTGCTATCTATTTTTGTTTTTTTCTTATTTAATTCTGTTTAAAACCGCCAAAATTGATTTGAAGATTAAAATTATAATTGTATTGTTCCTAATATAGCATGTTTAGAATACAAGCCTAGTTTTTGTCACTTACGTCCGGTAAAAACTGACATCAAATAACTTTGCCAAAAAAAACTTACAATTAAAAAGTTAACATGATGTATCTTATTTCATATAAATATAGAAAACATGATCTAAACTTATTATTTTCATCCGATAATGGCCGAAAAGACAAATACCTAAATTTCTACCAAAGTAAACACCAAAAATGACACAAATTAATATGTTAGGTTAGGAAACTGGTCCGAAAACTATATGCAAAAATTTACAAACTTTAGAATTTTTGAAACCTCAAACCTCAGCCGTACCGGTCTATTGCTTACACATACAGTGTGTCCCTGTACTGAGAATGCAATACCGAAAAAGCGTAAAACTAGATAAAAACTTATGAATTAAAATTTAAATAAGCTTGATTTAGTTTCATCTCCTTTCGAAAATGCTCTTTATCCAAGGTACTGCGTAAGGCTAGGATAGTAGGTGTTTTCGGGTATTTAATTTCTTTATGAGTGTATTAAATTAATTGACAGAAGCTCAATAATACCTTAGTGTTTCGCGTTTTGTCGCCTGCATATTTCATTGAAATAATTACCTATGTTTCAAGTTGTTTTGGGTACTTGATCTTCTTTAACCGTTCTAATCATTGATATATTCTAATGGACCTAATTGCTGATTGCAGCATTTCTCCGGTTTTACTGGGCAGATTGGCAAGTGCAGAATGCACTCTGCCATGTCATTTATGGGTTACAAAAATATATGAATTTAAGTCAAAAGAATAGTCAGTAATAATGACGTTTGTTTGCTATAAAGAATGATTTTTCATGTAAGTTGCTAGGTATGCCACAGGAATTTAGGTAAGTTTCTCTCGACTGCATATCGATTTTAATTCTTAGTAGATTAATTGTCGCCACAGAGTGCTGAAAACAGCTGTAGTGCTTCGTCTTGTTCCTCTTCTTCCACCTCACCCTCTAACCAAAAGGTTTCCATCGTGCCCTTGCCCTGAAAACATCAAGTTTAAAATTAACAGTAGAAGTTATAGGACACGCTAGGCTAGTTGACACCACCAATCAATTGACATACTTTTTATGTGCTATCAAAACGCACCCCTGCCTTATAATTAATATGGCGATAGCAAGCTATGACGTCATTGCTTACCAGCCTCAACTGGAAACTTTTTATTGATTTCGAAGCGAACAAAAAACTGATTATTTTAATAAATGATAATGTATCGTGTTATCGGGCCAACTATAAGGTGACCGATTTAATAAATGATGTCTCAGAATTATTTATGATTGATGTCCACGTCCCAATTAGGTAAGGGCTTTGTTGAAAGTCTAAAGGGTTAACCATAGGGAATATTACTTTGACTTTGATGAGTCCTCGGCGTCTTAGCCTGAATCTGCCGGCTGGCAACTGAGCTGCGGTTTTAGCTGACACTTGTATGCGCCCCGGCTGAAAAAAAAAACAAAACAAAGACACTTTTATAAACTGGCGCCTTATAATAAAAAGCGGCACATTAGCGGTAAAATAGAAATGCTATTTAAGCAAGTAATTGGCGCACTTAAGTGTTGATTATTATCGCATAAAAAGGTTGATTAGCAGTATGGGAATTTCTTAAATTAAAAACTTCGCATGATATAATAAGTGAAGTGTCGGAAAAAAAAATGTTTTTTTGACTATCCCTGTCTAATTACTATAAGTAATCGGTCTAATTTAATTTTTTCTCGACTGCACAAGACAGTGCCCGGTGTGCGGAATCGCCTTTTTGAGAAATCTACATTTTGTGATGTTTCACATTGATAATCTCCAATTATGCTACAAATGAGATTTTAAAGAAACCTCTGAAGTAGTCTGCATACGACTGGCAGTGTTGACGGAGTCGCCCACGAGGCAGTAGCGCGGCAGTCGCAAGCCCAGCACGCCCGCCACGCAGGGGCCCGAGTGGATACCTGGAATCAGGAGATGTTCATTGCTAGTAATTATTATAAGTAGGTACTGCAACACCAATAACCCTAAATAACACCTTTGTGGTACGGTGATTCATGTTGGACCTCAAATGACTCCGGGTACGGTTATCAAATTCAGATTCATTTATACATCAAACATGGTAGGTACATAAAGATATTATAAAAATAAAGGTCCGACATGTTACGCCATTATAATTATCAGTTCTGGTTAAGAGTTTAAAAAAGTTTTTCAAATTACCTACCTGTTTTGTAAGTATTTTATAAGAAGTAAAGGAAAAATGCCTAAAAATACATCACAAAAATATTTTTAAAGCAGCGCAAAAACGCGCTCAAAATATTCGAGACTCGATTCCCGTTTAAAACAAATGTTTACATAGGTACCTACAAGTTTGTAGGGTTCCCACTGTACGTGATTCTAACTTGCACTTGTTCGGTTTTATATTACTGCAACACCATTTAGCAATAAGGTACCGTTTTGGTATTTTTAGCAAACATCAAAGTTAACGGATGTGGGCAGTAAAACTTGTAGCTAGTATCATTTCTTTATGGTTGTCCTCTACCTGGAGGTTGTCTGGAAGAGATCGCTTTTAGCGATAAGACCGCCTTAATTGTAAACCTGTCTGTAAAGATCAACTGTAACTTCTTTGAAGATAAATAATACTTGAAAAAAAATCATCGACCTCAGGTGGGACTCGAACCCACGTCCCATCGCATACCGGGCGAGTGCTTTGACCACTAAGCTACCGAGGACGTCACGTGACAAGATGAAATTCCTCAAGTGTTTTTTCTCGCTGTCAAAGCCAGCGTATTCTGATCAATGTTGTAGCTATATGTATAGCTGAGTAGTATACTACCGTCAACACCCTATAGAAATATTTTTACAATTATTTGACTATTGGTTAAGATCAGAAATGCTTAAACATTGTAAATTCTTTGTTTGGTGTACAATAAAGAGTATCTATCTATCTAGTATGGATAAAAAATTGAGACTTGAATGTGTGAACGATTATAAAGTTTAAAACGTGGGTAGTTACCTATAGTGAGCATGGGCAGCGATCGTGCGATGGCGAGCGCGGCGCTGGCGGCGGCGGCGGCGTGCGCGCGCCGGCGCTCGGGCGCGCCTGACACCAGCATGTACACCGTGCCCACCGTCTCTACCTGCGCCAATCAATTATACCTATTAATGATTAGTATATGGACCAGCCATCCTAGTATGTCCAACAAAACATGATATGGTATGATATAGCGATTTATCGACACCCAACTGCCAAAATATGATATACGTAGCCGCCATCTTGAACTTTTATGGAAACAGCGAGCATGTCCGTGCGGGTGACGGTCATGCTTGCTGTTTCGATAAAAGTTCATATTTTTACAGTTAGGTGTCGATAAATCTGGGGGCTGGTTTTGGACTAAGGATTTCCGTCAAGTTCCACCTTTTGTCATTTCCGTAATACCTTCATGACCAAAAACAATTAGGCGCGTACCAGTTATGAAGTTACAATGCCAGCACCTCATACCTACGGTTGTACTACACTTCTGTTAACATGATGTATTTTTTGAGCTTAAGTACTTAATTGGTATCTTCCTTTGTTCCAATGACGTCATGGTGTCATGCGCCTATTTTTTTTTTCGTCACATACAGTGGTATAGGTCCAACCCGTTACAATGTGGGCTACACGTTGGGCGCCATTTTGTTCCCAATTTCCAAGTTAATCAGGTGCGCTCTCTTCCACATTCAACTTAATGCATGTTTAAAAAAAAGTAGGTATTTGTACTTACGTTTTTAACAAAATAGGCCTAGTTAGATTATCAAAAAATTACAAAGATAAAGCGCGTCAAAGTTCGCTCGTGACATCACTTCGAAGTAAAAATTGTACCTAGGCGTGACCACATGAGTAAAGAAACGGAACAGAGACAAAGCTACATACAAATGCGCTGTGATAGGCACATCACTACAAGTGCAACGCGTGTGTGTGCGTGACCACTAGCCCCTTGTCACGTATGAGCCGAAACCGCTTCAAACTAGATCAGCCAGTGGTCAATCTCAGGGCTTGCAGGCGTGACACGACGCTCGAATGTCGTGCGTGTTTTATTTTGTTATCGAGTTTCTCACATAATACGTAGTAATATTTTTGTTTTAGTATTTAAAAAGTGTTGTAAATATGGTTGTACATTGTACTGTGTGTGATAATACCTCCTGACAATTTTATTGCATTTGCTGAATTGCTTGAGCAAAAATTTTGCGAATATTTTGATCTTCATGTACAAATTGTTAATATTGGTAATGACATATTAGCACGTTTGCAAGATTGTACGTACGTTTCATATGCCATGTGATTATTTCCCATTGGATTATTTGAAAAAACTATATTAGAATTAGAATTTATCATTCGATTAAAAGACACAACAAATTATTAAAAACCAAAAGTAATAAAAAAAATATTTAGAGTAGGTATGTAATTTAAAAAAAAAATAACGTATTTTAATAAAAAATGTGAAAAAAAAGAACATTTATATTTTAAATTTATTCAATTGTGCCAACCCTACCAAAATAGGTATAAATTTTGCTAGCTCTTTAGAAGCTTTGTCTCTGTTCCGTTTCTTTACTCATGTGGCGTGACGTCGCGTCATTTCAAATCAATAATCTATGTAATATTATTCTGAATTAGTGAAAAAAGTAAAAATTCGTGTTCAATACTTTTTGATAGACGAAGAAAAAAAAATATGTCGTCATCCCTATTGTCTCACCTTGTAGACCCGGTGAGTGTCTAGCAGCCTGTCGATCCTGGAGTACAGATCGTTCATATAGGCCACGGTCTGCATGACGTCCGCCCGCGAGCCCGCCTCCGACAACTGCACGCCGCAGAACATTATCGTCACGCTCTCGAACGCCTGCCAACAGTATTTGCAAATTTGCAAGTCATTTTAGACACCTTGACGGATAATGGAACCTAGTACCCACATTGCAATCAGTCTTTTAGAGGAGATTCTTGACTCCTAGCTAAGAGTCTAGTTATCTTATATTTCGACAAGCTAAACTCTCTCAAAAGATCTGTGAGCTTTCTAAGAAGCATTGTGGTTAGTGAATGATACCTGACAGGCAGACATCGGATCTTTTCCAGCTCTCAAATGATCAGCAATTGGCTTTGGTATCATAGAATACAGAAGTTGATCGCCCCTCTTCTTCCACTGGTCACGGAGCCGGCATGACTTCTCCAGGGATATGCAGCGGCTTTCTGCCTTTTCGAAGAGTAGCTCTAGCCTAGACAGGTGCTGCCAACCTTGGAGCAGCATCTCCTTCGACAGACCATGGCCGTTCATGTCGGCTAAGTAGAGGCCGGCCTGACGGAGTTCTTCTAGGTCGTTGAAACTGGAATAGTTGATGGAATTAATACGAAGAATTGCATCGAAGTTAAGCATTCTTCCATGACTTCAGCAACTACTACTTTTTTAAGGTAATTTTTAACCTATTGCGGATTTTAACAAGCCTTTACAGATTTGCTTCAATCAATGGTTGTCACATAAGAATATAGGTAGTTATTCATAACCAACCTTAGAGCATTCAACCAACTGCTCTAAGTAACCAACCCAGGCTTAAAGTGCATAAAGATTTATGGTAATTTATAAAACCGTCTTCCTGTTTTTATTGATAGTAAATTGTAGTAGTAAAAAGTAAGTAAATTAATATTCCTGTACCGCTCTAAGTAAGTACTGAAGTAGTATACGACTACTAACATAGCTAGAAATTTAGTTTTTTTATGCTATGCTACTTGGGATATCCTATAAAAAAACCAAATGTTTAACGACGCAAATACCTACATAGGGCTGCACAGAAAGATGAGTGCGTCTATCTCCTCGAGTAAGTAGATGGGCCCTTTCAGCAACACAGAGCGAGCGCCCTGAGAGCCGCGCCGCGCGTCGCCCGCGCTGCGTGCCCGCCATCGCATCAGTTCCAGTTCAAATAGCATCGTTTGCATGCACACCACCTGACGGGAGACATTTTAATTGACCTTTTCATGAAATGATGAGACTGACTCTTGTGTCATTGCCAAAGGCTAAGGTGATGCAATTGTATAATCCCACTACAACAACAACTCATAAATAAATAATAATAATAAATAAATATTGGACAACATCACATACATTGCTCTGATCCTATGGTAAGTAGCTAAAGCACTTGTGTTATAGAAATCAGAAACAACGACGGTACCAAAACACCCAGACCCGAGACAATATAGAAAAGTTCGTTTCCTACATTGACCCGACCGGGGATCGAACCCGGAACCTCAGAGATGGCGACACCATATTAGTCCGGCGTGCTCGCCTCTCGGCTACGGAGGTCATGTGCTTGCTTTGTCACGTAAGGGGTTTTTATTGTCTTACACTCTCCGACTCTTTCTCTAATCAAAAGGTGATGTAAAAAGAGGTCACTCCCGGAGCCTCTTTTTACATCACCTTTTGATTAGAGAAAGAGTCGGAGACTTTTTTTTTTCTTACAATGTAAAAAGAGGTCACTCCCGGAGAGTGATAACAGACCGTAGCATTAAACACCTGACGCATAACATCGGAACGCCGCATCCAGCAATTCCAAGCAGGCTCATGATCGAGCTCAACACTGGCGGTGCAGAGTTGTCCCAGCGCGAAATATTCGGCCCAAAATGTCACAAAGACGATATAAAAACGCAGGGAAAAGTCGTCGGAGCAATATCCCTGAGGGATAATGCAACGGGGACTAAACCAGAAAAACTCGGGCTGGGAAAACTCCGTACTGGATCTACAGCCGAACCATTAGCTATCGACAAGATTGCATGGAAGAACGTAAGGCGTCCGATACCATTTGCAAAGCGTATCATGGCTAAAGATAAACTTGACAAATGGAAATCGCGTAAAAAAGGAAAGGACAGATACATTTTCAAAGTAAATAAAAATATAGCTATTAGAAGGTTAGACATAACAAAGAAAATAAAGAAAGCATAAACTTAAATAATAATAAAAGAGCATTAAAATTAAAATAAATAAAGTATATTGTATAAAGGGAAAAATAAAATAGCTTAACATGTAAATATAATTTGAGTATATCTTGCAAGTTAAGAAATAAGCAAACATAATAAAAATAATCATAAATAACAACAGTTAAAAATTAAATGAATAGTATAAATGAGAAAATAAACTAGGACAAAAATTAAAGCAAATAAAACCAGAGAAGAAAAAGTGTATCTAAAAAAGGAAAGAAAACATTAAAAGAGAAATAAAAGAAAGCAGAATTTTAGAAAAATACAAGTTAGCATTTGAAGCCTGTAAAAAATATAAAAAAAACAAATATAATTAACACAAATAGCAAAGGAAAGAAAAAAGATGAAGAAAAGGCACTGGTGCCCATGCCAGTGGGAATAAGAAAAAAAAAAAAAAAAACAAAAGGTGATGACAATACCGCATCTTTTAAGACTTTGTTAAATTAGATATTGTATTACTATTTTTGGCTCATCTTTTCATGAAATTAGAAAATTTAAAATTACTAACCTTATCCCATGTGAACGAAATCTTCGGTTTTCTCAATCGAAGTATTTCGGAGATGGGCGACTTCGCTATACGGTTATACGGTCCTCCCCACGCTTCCACAAGCTGTAACAAAAACAATATTTACATAATCGTCCGATTGCCGATGTATATTATAACTGAATAATCTGGCTGGTTATTTCATTATCATTATTATAAACAGGTTCCTAGATTCCTTACATCATAGTCAGTTTCGTTGTTTTACATCCAAAATTGTATTAGCCACAGAATATCTAAGTAATACTTACTTATTAGTAAAAACTTAGAGCATCTTAAATGCTCTAAGAGTAAAAAGTAGTTTTAGTGGCGTTCGTTATTCGACACAGTCAAAAGAGCCAAAGAATTAGTCAAAAGAGCCAAAATGACAATGATACCAGTTTCTGTTTTGCCCATAGATATAGCGTAGCGAATCCTAAGTCTATGGTTTTGGCTTGGCTTAGCGGTCGTCACGCTTGGATTATGAACACCATGATAACGGAACCAGCACAGCGGTCGCAGTTTCGAATAAGACAAATGATTATAATAAGCACTGAGCATCATGAGCAATAATTAGGTAGGATCCAAAGTTTGTACCGCGGTCATAAATGTCAATATCGCCTAGCATAGGTACCAAATTCCGTTATTTCATAATTATCGAATACTTACTTCCCAAAATAAGTGATACTTAGTACGGTACGCTCGCTTAGTTCCCAATTTTAATTCAAGCTCTGCTTGGTTTTGGGCTAAGTAATACCTACTTAATTGGTTTGTTAGTAGTTGTTTAAGATAAGTACCTATCTTATTACGGTATTACATATTTAAAATTTATTATATTTAATATATTGACGACCGTCTGGTGTAGTAGTTCGCGCTCCGGACTACAATGCCTGGCGGTTGCGGGTTCGAATCCCGCGAGGAGCAAATTAGTGTGATGAGCACGAGCATTTGCACATAAGTCATGGATGTTTATAAACGTATATCCGTTATCTAGTCGCCATAGCACAAGCTTTGCTTAGTTTGGGGCTAGATAATTGGTGTGATTGTGGAAACAAGTTATTTATTTATTTTTATTAGGTTTCAACTTACCTGAGTCCGATTCCGGGTTTTTTCGGTATTCGTATTGTAGAATTGGCAACGTTGGCAGCCTGCGACCGCTATCACGGCATCGAATTGCGCAGCATCAGCGATTGATCCTACAAGAAGCACATCACCAACCTTATCTCCAGCCCTAAGCACCTTCATGCTCCGGTTCAGCATAACGCCGAAGGGGAACAGCTGGAGCAGCAGCAACGCCGGCACCTGCGGCAGCGGGCACGGCAGCGACTTGCGCAGCATCAGCGACTGGACCTGCAATCGTTGATGATCCACATTAGGTATGTTAAATAGGATGCAGGCCGCTGGGGGATCGTTTACGCTAGACATTGACAAAGAGCTGTGATCCTGTGTTTTAGGTTTTTAATTTTTTAGGGCTAAGTACTTACTTACTTTGTATCTAACGTAACAAGTTACTATTCCTTTCTTTGCATGGCGGGTAGTTAACAATTCTCTGTATGTACCTTTTTTTTATAAACTTGACAAGATAATATATTACATTTCACTACCCACGGGCTTGTTTCAGTATCACATGTGGTCATTTGTTCTTTTCTATAAAGCTAAGGTAAGTATCGAAGTCAGGAATTAGGTAATATCTTTGTGTTACAAGCTAATATATTCGCACAATAATTTCGCCAAGAGCATTTTGTCCCCGTATGTAAGCAGAATCAAGCCAATCATTTACAGAAAAAATGTTTTAAAAGTCACTACGACAGTCATGTTTTTTTTTTCATTCAAATCCATTTACTTACCCTAAAACCAAATTGACTCGTAAACATAATGCACGAAGGCACCCTTTCTCAGGGTGACTTAAGTATATCTTACCAATCAATCACAAATAATAAATACTTCATACAGCCTCTTGCATAATGGAATTTTCCTCAGAAATCTAAGGACCGTTGGTCGGGTAATAGAACGATTTACTCGAAAAGGACCCGGACCGCGGGGCCGCGCCCTTAATAAATATAATAACGTCATAATTTCGGAGCTAATGCTACATTTTTTGTGCGCATGAAAAATTGCAGCCATTCCTGGCTTAGTAATTTGTCTGAGTCGTACTAACTTATTCGAGTATCAACCCAGTTTCTTTAATTACTCTAAAATTCTATTAGACTGACAAATTTTGCAAAAAGATTTTTCATTTCGTTTTCATTTTCTGGAGCTATAAATTATATCGTAACAGTATAATTTTACTTTAATTAAATTAATACTGTGTTTTCCCAATGCAAATTATTTTGATGGAGGGTTATTAGTATTCCTAATAACTTTCGGTAATTGCTCCTAACTACAGGTTCACATTGCTTTGATAGTTGAAACTTTGCGACATATAACTTTCCCAACTGCCAATGTTATTATAGAATTAATGCTGCGTTTATTTCCATGAATAATAAACCAAGTTTTTTCCGTGAATAATAAACCAAGTTTATTTAATTAAAAGTGTTAATAAATCATTACATCTAGGAATTTAGGGAAATAAAATGGATTCAAAAAAATATCTGATGATATTTTATACTTATAGTTAGGTTTTTTAAAGATGCCCCAGCTCGATGCACTAACGACCTTAGGATGATGGTTTAACTAAATTTTATTTATTTATTGAAACAGATTTACTAGCTACACATCAATAAACATTACAGTTCAGAGGTAGGAATAAAGCGGGAGAAAGTGTTCTTTGGCGCTCTTCGATCCCCCAAAGACCAAAAGGCTATCGTCTAGCCGTGGACTGCAATAGACTGGAATGATAATGATGATAATAGAAGAAGAACCAATGAAGAATAAGTTTCGTCGATCTTTTTTACTACCTTAACACTACTAACACAAAATTCAGTCTAAGTAAATAGTAGTAAACGAAATATTTACCATTTATACCATTTATATAAATGTCTTAGACGGTAACAATATAATTTCGATGATAGCGCTTATGTTTAGACCGTATTAAATTCTTTTGTGATGTTCCCCCAAGTTCCTATAGGTAGAGCCAAATACAATAAAACATTTTGATCAGGCAATTGAAGTACTAAAAATCAATCAATACAATAGCAAATAAGTGATTGTAGTTTTATAGGCGCTGTTTAATGGTTGCAAATCGTTTTCTTTCCTAAACGAGACTACCACGACGTGAGACCTGACGGTGAATACATGTTACCTACTTGATCTTAGCTCTGAAAATAATAAAGACTTCAGAAGTTTAAATAGAGCCTATACATGGTGTCTACACCATCATAGTCGGCCTTAGTCAGCAAGCACCCCATCACGGTAATATTATTGGTTAACATTACCGTGTCTCCATGCTAGACATTTACTCCGACAAATAATTTCCAAGTTTGGAACACTATGGCAATTCAACCAAAGAATGATTTATAACAGCACACTAACGACACAAGGATCGCTTCACTGAAAAGAACAAGGCTTGTTATCATACCTACACAAGTTTAAGTGAAAACGATGGAACCAGTTTCGAATATAGACCGCCCCCTTATTTCCTAAAAAATAGCAACCAGAAATAATCGCGCAGTCATCGCCCTATTGCTAGATACCTAGTGACAAAATCGGTATGCGATTAAAGTAAGTTTTAAAGCCAGAAATGGTAAATTTTCGCTATCGCCTTGCTTTTGCAAGATACGGAATCAGGGTACCGTATTACTATTGTATAAGGTATGTGTTTGATGTTTATAACAACCCAACAAATTATTCTTACTGTGGCCGAAAAATATTGTTAATTTATTCATTGTTCCACGGTAGATAAAAGCTAAATACATCTTCGAATTCCGAAGGCTCCACTCTCTAAGGAGTGGATGTATTAAGGAAAATAGCTGTTGTAATAAAAAACAATGTACAGACAACGGCAAGTCAAATTACCCAAAAAGTTAAAGGTCATACAACCGATTTTCAACTTTAAGCCTAACACATAGAGATCATAATCAATTAAGATAATTTGACGTTTTGTGGTAGGTTTACGAGCTGTTGTCTGTACGTATCATGTATGCATCAATGAACATCGAAATGTAGTAGGATTTAGTGGTACCTAGTGGAAGTCTTTGCTTAAAATGATGTTATATCGTAGCTGCTCAAAGAAGGAAAATTTTTGTTCATCTATGGTACGGTACGAGCGGTAATAGCTTCAAAGTAAAAAAATCGCCCCTCATGTTAGTTCAAATCTCAGCACGAAACTCTGGGCTTTTCGGAATCTTTGTTTTTTCTTTTTATTATTTTGATGGCGATTGGACCATTATTTGCTCGGCGGTGAGGGAAATCAATAAGGGAACTGGTACATACAGATAACACTGGATTCCTCGTGCAAAAGGATAATTTCTGATGGCAAACTTATAAAATGTAATTTCTAAAATTATGGTAAACGTATCGGGATCCACACATTTGCCACAAAAGCATGAAAGGTGGATTAAACTGTTTCCCGAGTGGACACCACTAGGCAAAGGTAGTGTAGGACGCCCGCCAGCTCGATGGACCGACGACCTTAGGAAGATGGCTGGCAGTGGATGGATGACAAAAGCGGGAGATCGTGCTAGTTGGCTTACGTCCAGCCGTAGAATACATGCAATAGGCTGAGATGATGATGATGATCGGTATACTAGCCCTTGTTGACTAGGAACAAGTCATATTTGGGTGCTTCTTCGAGCAAGGTATTATTTGGTGATTTGCGTGGCAATTTTCAAATTTAATATATTTTATAAATCGACCTCTGTATCTTAAAATATACGTAAAAGTAATGTTTTTTATGGAAAAGGCACATAATAGAGCGATATACTTACAGAGATAATCGAGGTCAAAAAATTGGAGGCCACGCAAATCACAAAACACTCCACGAAAATGATTTCTTATTTATTTAAATTTCTTAGATAAGTTATTAAATGTTATTTTATATATACATTAAGTTATTATGTTATCAGTTGAAGGAATAGGTAAGTAACTAACACAGAAATTGTTTTTTTAAGCTTTTATTTAAATTTATATTAGAATCAATCGAGCATTATTTATTTAAAGACATGACATGAATGACAAACCTATATAATTACACTTGAGTTTTCGTCGTTAAGACAAGAGATCACAGCTCTAGTAGTTTTTGTAGTCATCAGTTCTTCGTTGTCTTTGGCCAGGCCTGGAACTTCTATGTCGTCTAGCTTTTTGTTCGCGGCGGTTCAAGTAATGAATACTAAGTATTTTTCCTTCGGCTTTCCTTTTATAATATCTCGCCCTGTTTTTTACCTTGAACTCTTCATTTTTTTTAAGCCTCTCTCTTCTTCTTCTTTCTTAGAAAGAAAGAAGTTATCCTTCTTTCTTTCTAATTTTTCCTCTCATGTTAAGGCATTTTTGGTCTAAAAAATTATTCATTACAATTTTATTACTACGCAGCTACAATAATCGCCTCATAGAGGAGGCGATTGAGCAGAATCGGGGGTCGAAGGTCTTCACTAAAAGATTGGGAAAAAGTCACCTGACAAAGCTAAAAACCTCGGATGGCTGAATCTTCTCATCGGTTCCGGAGATTCTGGCCGAATTCGAAGGCTTTTACGGCCGATTGTACGCATTGTATTCCCTACATACAGCCGCAGCCCGACGCGAATGATTCAAGAGCCAAGCTTACCCGCCACTTCACTGAAGATCTCCCAGATGTGGAGGAGGATAAGATTGAGGCGGCCCTCGGACAGCTTAGTAATGGGAAGGCTCCCGGCGAAGACGGAATCACATCTGAGCTCTTAAAAGCTGCAGGCCAACCTGTGCTTGGCGAACTTAAGAGGCTCTTCAACTCCGTCATAGCCAATGGGGCAACTCCGGAAGTGTGGAGTGGGGGCGTGGTTGCATTGTTTTTCAAAAAAGGAGACAAAAGTCTCCTGAAAAACTATAGACCAATCACGCTCCTGAGTCACGTTTACAAACTGTTCTCGAGGGTCATCACAAACCGTCTTTCCGCAAGATTTGACGCTTTCTAGCCACCGGAACAGGCTGGTTTTCGCAAAGGTTACAGTACCATAGACCACATTCATACGGTGCGGCAGGTCATATAGAAGTCCGAAGAGTATAACCAGCCCCTGTGCCTGGCCTTTGTGGACTATGAGAAAGCCTTCGACTCGGTCGAAACCTGGGCTGTTCTAGAATCCTTGCAGCGATGCCAAGTCGATTGGCGGTACGTGAAGGTGCTAAGAAGCCTGTACAGTATGGCATCAATGTCCGTCCAAGTACAAAACCACCGAACAAAACCCATCCAGCTGCTCCGAGGTGTTAGACAGGGAGATGTTATATCTCTGAAACTGTTCACCAACGCACTGGAGGATGTTTTCAAGACGCTGAATTGAAACGGACTGGGCATCAATGTAAATGGCGAATATCTTACGCATCTTCGCTTTGCTGATGACATAGTTATTATGGCAGAATCGCAGCAGGATTTGCAAAAAAATGCTGCACAGTCTTAATGCTGCCTCGAGATGTGTGGGGCTTGGGATGAATTTGGACAAGACAAAGTTAATTTTCAACGAACATGTCATCCCGGACCCAATTTCCGTCAAGGGCACTACGCTCGAGGTTGTCCAAGAGTACGTCTACCTTGGACAAGTACTACAGCTCGGTTGAGACAACTTCGAGCGGGAAATCGCCAGAAGAGTGCAGCTTGGCTGGGCAGCATTTGGGAAATTGCGTCACATCTTCACGTCGACACTGCCGCAGTGCCTGAAAAGCCGGGTGTTTAACCAATGCGTCCTACCAGTTTTAACCTACGGAGCCGAAACGTGGAACATGACAGTCAATTTGGCCCACCGACTACACGTCACTCAGCGTGCTATGGAAAGGTCTATGTTGGGGATCTCATTAAGGGATAAGATCCGGAAGGTTCTCGAATGGTAACCACGCTTAGGCAAACGTAGTGTAGGACGCCACCCGGCTAGATAGACCGATGACCTGAAGAAGGCAGCTGGCAGCGACTGGATGCAAAGGGCGGGAGATCGAGCGCTGTAGCGCTCCTTGGGGGAGGCCTATGTCCAGCAGTGGACTGCAACAGGCTGATATGATGATGATATGATGACAATTTTATTATTTATTAATATAGGTAGCTTATCTGACACTATTTTTACTATAATAAGGTACTTATAAAATTAGAAACCCATCAACTGCAACATTTTAATTGTGATTTAAACGTATTGACATTTCAAAATTAAAATGATCATACTATACTATTACAAAACCCGAAAGTTATTTCATTTGCATAGCCAATAATTGACTTGCGTGGGTCAAAACTGCCACGTAAACCACGCAAATCACGACCACGAAAATCAAAATAAATCCTTTATCCTGAAAATATACACAAACCTTTTATGCAAATAAACTGTATTTTGAATATAGGTTACGTAACCTATTATTTGATCGCTACAAAATTTTATTCAATAAATAAATTTACAGACACCGGAGAAAATTGTACCACACAAATCAAATTTTTTAAAAAACCATACCCATGCAACGAGGTTCTTACCTTAATTTTTCGGAAACTCGACGCGTCGTCACACTAGTACTCTGCCCGGCCGTCGGAGCGCGACTAGTTTTAACGTGAATTAGGATGACGCAACATCAGGTCGCGAAATTAGGGTTTTGCAAGTGAATTTATAATGATCCACGCAAATCAGTAACTACCCCTGGACAGTCACATTTTAATTTTTTTTAGATAATGTATTTCTTTTAGAACGACGATCTCATTTTTCATAGAATTGTCAACTTCTTATGACTTAGTATATTTTTTTTGGTAAGCATGTACCGTTTAGTTTAAAATATATAATTTACTAAGTGACCAGATCGGGGTTTGGGAAAATCCACGAAAATCAAAGAATCGGTGTGTCTTATTTTTTTAATGATATTAAATATAAAGATAGTTGAATAATAATCAATAACCCAGTTAAGAGAGGAGTGGAAGTATACCCGAAAAAAAAAGTGGCTAGCTGGCTTTTCGATTTCCATTCTTTTTAGGTGATGCCGCTTAAAAAACGTGGCTTGAAGAACGACCCATTTATCATTTTGACGACCGTCTGGTGTAGTGGTTCGCGCTCCGGACTACAATGTCTGGCGGTTGCGGGTTCGGATCCCGCAAGAGGCAAATGATAGTGTGATAAACACGAGCATTTGTACCTGAGTCATGAACGTTTATAAACTTATTTAAGTATGTTTATCCGTTATCCTAGTCGCCATAATACAAGCTTTGCTTAGTTTGGGGCTAGATAATTGGTGTGATTGTGGAAAGAATTTATTTATTAGCGCTAGTCAGGATGGGACACTCCACTACTTACATAGTCGCTGTTGTCAAACTCTAGTCGAAGTACGGCGACGTAGTAGTTGCCCTCCATGCTCTCCTTCACAACCGACACTTTCAGCTTTAGTGAGAAAATATCTTCTGCTATCTCGTACAGTTGACCTGAGAACCAAATAATTTGCTGGCTTAAATTAAATTTACTCGTATAAGGATCTAGGTAAATTGAACGAGTGAATTATGGCAGAAGCTGCATAGTTTAGTGTGTCTTAAATATGCTAAAAATAAATATTGGTCAGCATCACATACATTGCTTTGATCCTAAGGTGAGTAGCTATACCACTTGTGATATAGAAATCAGAAACAACGACGGTACTACAACACCCACACCTAAGATAATATAGAAAAGTTCGTATTCTACATTGACCCGACTGGGAATCGAACCCGGCACCTCAAAGATGGCGCATATTAAGGTTAAAGTTAAGGTTTTACGTTGTGGTAGCTTTGCGATATTTATCTCGTTTGATTTTACTTGCGGGTCAAACACGTATTCAAAGCACAATATAAGGGGGCTACCATGAGCTTAAAACTATCCACGTAAATTCCAGGCAGTTCAGTTATTGTGCTGCTAACTGAATCGCTCAAATTCGTAGGTACTATGCATACGAATCTGAGCGATTCAGTTAGCTGAACAGACACTGAACTGCCTGGAATTTGAATGGATAGTTCATGGTAACCTCCAAGTACCCAATTACCCATAAGATAGTGCGTGAACCCAGTGCGTCCACTGCTATACACTGAACTGCCTGGAATTTGAGTGGATAGCTCATGGTAACCCCCAAGTACCAAGTACCCAATTACCCATAAGATAGTGCGTGGACCCAGTGCGTCCACTGCTATACACTGAACTGCCTGGAATTTGAGTGGATAGCTCATGGTAACCCCCAAGTACCAAGTACCCAATTACCCATAAGATAGTGCGTGAACCCAGTGCGTCCGCTGCTATACACGAGCTCGGCGCCGTGGCGGTGCGCACGCGTCAGCTGCATGCTGGGCGAGCGCATGCGCGGGAACGTGAACCGCATGCGCTGGTGGATGCTGTCCACCGACTGCAGGAACGTGCAGAAGTACCGCCCGGTCGCGCGGATCATTGTGTCGTAGCTGGGAAACGATTCGAATTTATAGACCATGATCTCTAAAATTTTATAAGGAACCTACATTATAAAGTTAGGCTCGGTCTATACGCTGGCGGAATCCGTTAGCATCCGCAAGAATCCGTTCAAAAACGACCTTATTGCATAAGCGATGGATTGAATCCACGTTAACCCGGCCCGGTTTCCGGCTGGGTGAAGACCGAGCCTTAGACGTAGATGGAAGGAACCTATTGTTTTTTTTTTAAGTTGGACGTAGATACAAGCATTGCTATCAATAATAGATAGAAACACATACATTGCTCTGATCATACGTTAAAGCTGAAGCGAACTTCTGTTAAATAAATCAGACCACGTCACTGAACCACCCAGTCCCGAGACAATTAAAGCCCGGTTCCTATATCCGAGAAACGGTTGGTTTTGCTAATCGATGGTAGGAATTGTCAACTTGACATACTCAAAAGCGTTCCTATAAATGACGCTTCGTCAAATTTAAAACGACTATAACGGCTCGTTACTTTTGACACCAATACGATCAGTTGCTGATGTACACTTACGCATATTACAATATAGGAACCCGGTGTAAGAAAAGTTCGTTTTCTACATTAACCCGACCGAAAATCGAACACGGGCCCTCGAAGATGACGTTGCCAAATCTGGTGTCCTCGCCTCTCGGCTACGGAAGTCGTATAATATTGGAACTGTCTTCATTAGATGATCACGATAGTGAGAGTAAAAATTAATAACAGCATGGAAAAGGGAATTCAAATTAGAACCTAAAGTCTAAAGTTTTAATTTCAATCAAACCGGAATCTTTGCACAATTAAAGAAGTTCGCAAGAACAATATTAAACTGTTGAAAATTGTAGAACGTTAAAATATATAAGAGGCGCAATTAAAATACCTGACTAAATCTAAACTGTTTTAAATACTGTATTTACGGCGGAGAAAATTGGACATTTTCAGTGCGAAAGCTTCAGGCTAAAAAACTTGATTGAGAAAAGATTTTCGGTGACAGCAGATTTATTAAAATAGAACACGATTTAATTAACAACCTCCAACATTTTTTGTCCGAAGTAAAAGTGAATAGTAATTGTAGGTGCATATCATTTACGTCTACTTACCCAGGTAATTACTATAGATACGTACCCATAGTTACTAAAGAACTTTACGAAGCATCTCCCGAAGAAATGCATGACTTTCTCCGGAGTGCCAAACTTTTCCCTCATACTCATTAGCTTTTCCCCGCTGATGAGGCTGAGGCTATTCAGCCTTTGCCTGACCGGTGCTCCCGATCCTCTCCGATTATACACGTCCAGAGCCACCGTGCAGCTAGTTTTCCTAGTCGATGGTTTGACGATTGAATTTCTCTTGCTCGCGTCAGAATCAGGCGACATAGCTGTCGATGTGCCCGCAGAATCATCAGGACTCGCTAGTTTTGCTTCTTTACAATCAACTGGTTTTCCCTCGACTTTGTTATCTTCGGTTTTTTCTTCCAATACTTTGTCCGTGTCAATGTTCTGCTCAACTTCAGGTAGACTACGGTCTTCCAACGTAATAGCTAGACTTCGTCTGTGAAAGTTTCTAGCTACTTGGTAGTCTCGGCCCTCGTGTATTCTGTCAGTCGATCTTTGAGCTCCGATTTCCTCTGATGAGTTGTATGCGTCGATTTCTTTTTTCGTGACAGCCGTAAGGGCATTTGCGGCTGTGAAAGGACATCTGTAGGCAGTCACTCTACCATCGGTGTGCACTGAGGCACTTCGCCAAGACGGTTTGGCTTTAAGAGATTGCTTTCTTGGGGCTGGACTACCGGGAGTGGAAGAAGCGGGGCTGTTGGGGTCTTTGGTGATGAACCGTGCCAACGCGCTTGCGAGGCGCAGCATGAGCGCGTCAGGGTATTGCTGTGAACACAAAAGAATCAAAAGACCTCAAGTCAAGAAACAAACTGGTTATATAAAGGTTGTTTGATAACAAAGCAAATAAATACTTATTCATCGATTGTTTAATTTAATTCATACCTGAGTAGCACTGAACTCTGTGTTTCTGGCGCCTGCATCCCTTAGTATAGTTTCCCATATTTCCTCGCCACATTCTTGCTGTAAAAGAAAGTAAATGATAGGCTCCATCTTTGCTTACGAGGTACGTACATCTGCAGTTTCTACACGGCTCTGCTTTCATTTGCTTTTATCTTTCTTTTAAACCGAAACTGCAGCTCAATCACTCACTATGCTCGCTGCGGCACACAAGTTAAATGGATACCTATGGAATTTTATCATTTGTATTTTTTATTGAAAGAGAAAGAGGGGTGTTATAAATTTAAAGTGTGTATCTGTGTGTCTGTGTATCTGTCTATGGCATCGTAGCTCCCAAACGAATAGACAGATTTTGACGTAGTTTTTTTTAAAGCTGATATTACAGTGATTGTTCTTAGCTATATTTTATGAATATCTGTTCAGCCGTTTGAAGGTTATCAGCTCATTTTCTACTTGACAAATGGATTATTAGCTCCATGCAAACTTTCATAGGTCCGTTTGATTGGAAATTGAATGCACTGTTCTATTCAGCAAACTACAACAGATACAGCGTGTTTAGGCTTATAATAATGATCTTAACGAGTAGGTGTTAGATAAATAATGATCGATACCCTGAACTGATGCTGCACTTTAAGAAGTCTGCGGGATTCCCAATCTCAGAAATTTACAGCAGATACAGCGTGTTTGGAATTATAAGCATGGTCTAAAGGTGTTAGATAAATAATGTTCGAGACCTTGAGCTGATGCTGCACATCAAGAAGACTGCAAGGTTATTAGTCTCAATGAGTAGGTGTTATATAGATGATGATCGAGAATTTAAATTAATGCTAACATCAAGTAGTCTGCGGGATTCTTAATACTTTGGCTAGTTTCAGCTGATACAGCATAATTGGGCTATTATGAATGGTGGTTATGAGTGAATGTTAGATAGATAATGACTGAGCCCTTGGGGCTTATAATTTAAAAAGTTTTAAATAAAAATAAAATGAAAATTTAAAAAATAATACTATTTGTTTACTTTTTGGCCCTTCAACTTTATTTTATGAAATTGTACCTAGTAATGTTTTGATCCAAATGTCATCTTATCGGGGGACCGCTAAAGTAAATAATATAAAAACTAAAAGGTACAAATAAAAAAGATGATTAATAATTACCCAGCAACATTAATGAAAATACAAGTGGTGCTCTGACGCTAATGACGTTTCGGTCAAAACATTAGTAACATTTCTTGTAATAAGGTTGAAACTTGAAGGGCAAAAAAGTAAACAAATAGAATAAGTATTATTTTTTACTTTTTATTTGTTGCTTTTTTAATGTTTTGTGCCAAAATGAAATGTAAATAAATATCCATCTATCAAACATTAAAGCAAGGGTCAGCGTTTGTTTCGCAAACCCGCAGTTGGCACACGTGACGCTCCAAAAGTTGACCCTATTGTCTACCCACATTCCGCTACCAATATCGCATCAGCACGATGGTCACGCGTCAGATCGCCGTAATAGAAATCGATTAAGTGTAATAAAGTTGTGGAGAATATCGATTGCGAACACCAACCAATTTTTCTTGAAACTTTGATGTTTATTGGATTTATATTACAGTATATCTTTGATATTTAAGCTTAAGTGGCAGTGGGCTGGCCACATCTGTCGCAGAACCGATGAATGGTGGAGTAAACGGGTTCTCGAGTGGGGACCACGCCTAGGCGTAGCGTAGGACGCCCCCCAGCTCGATGGACCGACGACCTTAGGAAGATGGCTGGCAGTGGATTGATAAAATAAGCGGGAGATCGTGCTCTTTGGCGCTCTTTGGGGGAGGCCTACGTCCAGGAGTGAACTGCAATAGGCTGAGATGATGATATCTTTGATTGAGGTATACGAACATCAAATAACATACTCAAAGATCATTGTGTCCAACACGTTACATTGATAGCTCATAAAATAAATCGTTTCTCACATCGAAAGTTTATGAGATTGATCGTTTATAAGATTGAAAGCTTACGAAATCGAAAGAAAGAAAGACGGGTTATTCATGACATCGACTTTTATAATAGAAAAAAATAAACATTCGATGTGATAAATGATAACGATTTGATAACGATATAACGTTATCCATGCAACGAGGTGGTAATTAGATGAAACGAAATGAAATGAAATTCTTTATTCTATATACAGGTTGGTCCAGGCCAGATGGATATACAATTTTTTAGGTAATCTGCTTAGGGACCTATTTGTACCCGCCAGGAAAAAATCCGCTTACAAGATATATATTGTTTAATTTTAGATTTTTTTTCTGAGAGAGCGCAATGTCAATTTTTTTTCTGAGAGAGTGCAATGTCTAACTATGCACCTTAAATAAAAAATAATAGAATTTTTCATTTTAAAAGTAAATAAAACATTAAAAGTGGTGATATTTCTAAAATAAAAAAAAAAACATATCTTGTAAGCGGCTGACAAGCGTTTTTTTTCCTGGCGGGTAAAAATAGGTTCCTAAGCAGACTACCTAAAAAAAAATTGTATATCCATCTGGCCTGGACCACCCTGTATAGGCACTATTCCGGAGGTGTATAAGTATACACGTCCTAAGATATAACTTAGTCCTACCACCGCGGCACCGCTTCGGGACAACATATCGGCTGGTGATGAGAAGAAGCGGTGCAACAAACTCAATCACCTTTGTCAGCCTGATTTTATTACAGGAAGTACAATTTTATGACAGTGTAAGTGCGAGCTAGGCAGGTTATTAAGTCCATGCACTCTTCTCGTTCCAGTAGGTAATTTTCAACTTTGTAGTATCCTTTTTCCATAAGGATTTTTTAAATGTGGTTTTTGAACTCATAAACAGGTAAGTCAACAAGAGTTTGTGGTACTTTATTGAAGATTTTTATACATTTCCCCAAAAATGAATTACCCGCTTTCTTTAATCTGAAGCTCGGAACGGCAAGTTTATTTTTATTTCGTATTATAATAATGTAAATCACATTTAAGGCTAAACGAACTTAGGTTATGTATGTACCCTCTTTAATAGTAACTGCTACTCTGCGTTGCAAATTAGTTAGTTAGGTTATCTAACAGTCACATATAATGTTTAAACATCTCATTGCAATTAGCAAGTGCTTAGAAGATGAACCGGCAGTGGGTAAAACAATAACTGCAAAGTAAACTGCACTTGCGATTTCCGCGAATCACGTACTAATAGTTGATCACCTTCGTTATAGTGTCGTGTTGTAGATAGCTATCTCCGTACGGGTTCCCTACTCCAGCTTGAATAACATTTCGCCGATGTCCATAGAGGTATACCTCGAAGGTACACTAGCTCAGTTGGTCATTAGCTCGAAAATTCAATAGCTCGAAGGCTTATTTGCTCGACGGGTTGTTGGAATGTTCGACGGCTCGTATCGTCGATGGGTTGTATCCTCAACACAATGATAAATGAAGTGTACCTACCTACATCATTTAAGGATAAATTTCATTACATTCCTCATTGTGTTGAGGAAATAACCCATCGACGATATCGAGACAGCGAGCAAATGAACATCGGCGAAATGTTATTCGACCTAGAGTAGGGAACCATCTCCGTACCGTCGTGGGTAAAAATGAATCCTTTTCCTGTTTTTTAAAGAGTAAACAAACACAATCCACTTTACTCTGATCTTTTGACCAGTTTTTCTTATTAGTCGCCACGATAAAAAAGTTTTGGCATATAATATTGTTTGAATCTGGGAAAAGGAAAATAGTACAATGAGGTTTTTATGATCTGCGGATATTACTTTGTTACGTAGGTAGGTAGTACAAGCAAGGACACATTTTTATTTCTTTTTTATTATTGAGAAAAATGCATCATAAATACTATCTCTTTTTTTTACTGCTAACTATTACGTGGCCTATTAATAGTAAAATAATGTTTAGTATATAATAGAACGAATTTAAGTAATTACCGCACAATATATTTACAATTACAATCAAATTTACAAAACTTTATATTAAATCTCTTAAAACTGTTTAAATAATCTTTGACTTTTGTTTTGGAGAGAGCTTTTGTAGCAAAGGAAATAATTTTTAGAATAAGTTTACCTACATTCAGCAACGAAGAACAATCTAGCCGAAGCCCAATTCCCGTATTTTATATAGCCGTAATCCGTGTCGTTCCGGTCCGGTCCATCAGAAACGGATTCTCGTTAGCAAAAAAAAAGCAATAACGGTTCGTAATGCAACGGAAAATAAAAGAAACCAATATAATAGTACATTATGATACAAGTGTGCTACGTTGGTCATTATACACGAGGCATTATTATAAGCGCGAGCCGCAGGCGAGCGCGGTAAGGAAGCCGAGTGTGATAATGATCAATGCACACGAGTTGCATACGACGTTTTTCAACACAATTGCGAGGAAAAAACAAACTAAAATCTAAAATACCTTCTCCGAATATGACTTGGCGTTTTTGCTGTTTTTCTATGCATTTTGGCGGCAACAGGCTATCACTCGCGTTTCATGCCTCGATAAGTATTTCCGACGGGGTTGAATAACATTTTACTCGTCTTTACTATTTAAAGTAGACATTTTTGATAGTAATTAACCACACAGCAACAACTTTACCAAATAATAATGGAAATTAGCACGTAAGTTTTGTTTTTTTTGCGCGCCGCAATTTCGATGCGCGCGCAGGTTCAATAATGGCACAGGAAAAACTGGCTGTTTAGCCGAGTAGCAGCAATTTAAAAAATAAAATAAACTATAAATTATTGTTTCTAAAAATGATAGTTAAGTTAGTTTGTGTTTATTAATATAGAATTTGATAAAATGAAATATTTATTTGTCATCTTAACCCTTAAATAATTTAATATTGGTAAAATATTCAATGTTCTTACTTAGACACAAACTTTTGCTGGATTTTTCTTAAAAAAATTTACATTACCGCACTAGTGCGATAATCTTTTTACAGCACAAGTGCGTAATATGATGAGTTATGAAACTAAAAACGGTGTCATAAGAGTGAATTTACGAGCAACTGTGTTGAAAAATATTTTTCTGTCAAATTTTCAGACGCAGTACGATAATTTTACACTTTTTATGTAAAAATTAAAGATTACAAGAATACCGTTTTAGATAGTAATGTTATCGGGACCGGATCGACACTGGTTTGCGGATATTGTTAAAGAACGGACATTGGTAATGACAAGGGCGTGCAGTGCATATAGGCAATTAGGCAGTGCCTACCTGGTAGATGAATTGAGGTAGGCAATAGGTACTACATATGAGTCTCAGGGGTCAAAACCATTAATTTTCATCAATAAAATACTTAGAAAGTATCTACTGAAAATTTTTGTTTTTAGAAATTTCATGCAATTTTATTTATCTTCAAGTATCTACTGCCTACTTCGAAATAAAACCAATGCCCGCCACTGGGTAATGACTAATGAGTTTAATAATTTTTAATTCGTTGTTGTTTAATGGGGAAATAATCCTCAAGGTTAGTATTTAGTGTGTACTAAGTTTCTGTAAATCGCAAGTACCAAGGTATCAGACTCTTTAAAGATTATCACTATCGTTTTTATCGTAATAAGAGTACCTATAACATGATAGGTACCCAGCTTATGTGTGTACTTTTTGACGGATGCCCTATAATCTTTTTTGGTTATAATATTTTATCCTTATTAATACATTATAATCTACCTTAACCATTTTCTATTTCTATTTACTGCATAGACCTACCTGAACCTACATTAACTTTAATTGTATCTTGGCACTTTGGCAAAATTTGGCAAAATTTGGTAGTGCCAAATTTTCAGGGACCACTTAGAATCAGTAACTAAATCGATCTACGATAAAAACGACCTTAAAATCAAACTTCTTTTTTTATTTTATTTTTTAATCTTGTCTCATTTATAAAAAATACGCACGCACTATCTCTGTGCAACCTAAAACTGCAAAGTTATTGAACATTGGCAATAATTTATTGCATTGGCAATAATTTATTATTATTATTAAATACCTTAAGCTGTGCACCACTAGATCTTATTTTTAAAATTTGGCACCCCTTTGTAATGTAATCCTGTATAACGAGCGTCATCGTGTCTCTTTGACGAAGACTAATGTGAGGCCGGAGTTTCACCGCGACTTTAATTTGTCTACATAATAAACAAAGTTAACGGACATGCCACTGTTGTGTGGGAAATAAGTATTTATCTTAAGTATTACTTACTTCTTCTATTTTTATTTAGTATAATAGATAAAAATAATTGCAATGCCCAAATAAGTTGAATTACACTTTAAGCATAGGTCTTTAATGGTGACATACATTTTAAATTCGTTGGCTACTTACAATAATGATGTTAGCTAAAATAAAAGCCTAATTATATTTGTGTAAGTATATACAGGTTGACTTTTATACCACCATCCAAACCTTCTGAGAAGACTCCCGTGATACAAACGAACAACTCTTTCTATTGGACAAACTCTCTAACTGCAAGAAAAATCAGCTTTTCCATACATTTTGGTCGAATGAATATTGATATTTTGTATGGAACAGCAGATTTTTTTTTTGCAGTTAGAAGGTTTGGTTTGTGATAAAAAAGTCAACCTGTATAAAGTAACTCTTTTGTTTTTGCTAGCTATAGGTATAGGTCAATAATTGTTAAAACATTATAAATTCGTCCGGGACCGGCTCGACACTGGTTTGCGGCTGGTTAAAATACGGGAATTGGGATTCAGGTAATGAGCTTAATTAATTTAAGAATTTTTAATTCGTTGTTTTTTATAAGGGAATAATCAAGGATAGTATTTAGCGAGTTCTAAGTTTTTGTAAATCGCAAGTACCAAGGTATCAAGTCTTTTCAAAGATATCATTATCGTTAATAACGTAGGTAAAGCAAAAAAAAAAACAGCCAAGTGCGAGTCGGACTCGCGCACCATTATTTGTGAAAACGGCAAAAAAAACACGTTTGTTGTATGGGAGCCCCCTTAAATATTTATTTTATTCTGATTTTTAGTATTTGTTGTTATAGCGGCAACAGAAATACATCATCTGTGAAAGGACATTGTTAAAACTCGCCTAAGAACCAACACATAATTGACAATTACCAAAATTCTTATTCTTAATTTTGCGATAATTAGCATTCATTAGATAGTAACGGACACTTCTGAATTGTGAAATCGAAATAAAAAGGACTTTTTCGATTTTAAGCTATGTACTTATTTTTTAATACTAATGTGCTGCGTTTATGGACTCCTGTGATTTGGCCAATCGCACAATACCTTTACACTAGGGTGGGCCAAAAAAAACTTTTAATTTTTTTTTTCTTAGATACCGTGAAAATATTGTCAGAAATGACGAAAAAAAAATTCTGGTAGAGTTTAAGCTCTTAATATTAATATTAAGCGGTGGCGAATCGTAATTTTTAATTTCCCATTTAAATAACACAGGAATTTTTTTTTATTTTCTTTCGATTTTTAATGCGTTTGAACGAATAATTATCTAGGTAAAGCGAAAACTTATTCTTGTAGGGAATTTAACGATCTACAAAAAAGGTCTGATGTGATTTTTTGCTAAGTCGACTCTTTCAAAAGTTATTCGAGGTGAAAGTTCAACTCTAAATCCTAAAAGATAATTTTTGCAATTTTTTATACTTTATCGCAAAATAATGGCTCAAAAACATAATATATCTTATTTTTTATAACTTTTTTGTTTTTAATCGATAAATTTATAAAAAAAAATTTTGTCATCCAGCAGGATTCAAATAAAAATCGTTAAAAAGACATTTAGCCATAGCATAGTTGGAAGTATTGAAAAGATCAGAAATCCAATTCTGTTATACAATTTATAAATGTAATCACTTATTTCATATTTTACCGCTAAAATTGTTGACTACTCGATTTACTTATTATGTTTTTAGGAAATAATCATTTCTACAATGTTATTATTCAGGTAGAGTAGAATTCGGATTTTTTTTTAAATTAAGTATCATAAAATTCGTTTTTCTTACGATATTTTGTGAAAATATTATTGTTTTACCAAAACATTCCATTAGTATTACAAAAAATGAGATATATTATGTTTTTGAGCCATTATTTTGCGATAAAGTATAAAAAATTGCAAAAATTATCTTTTAGGATTTAGAGTTGAACTTTCACCTCGAATAACTTTTGAAGGAGTCGACTTAGCAAAAAATCATATCAGACCTTTTTTGTAGATCGTTAAATTCCCTACAAGAATAAGTTTTCGCTTTACCTAGATAATTATTCGTTCAAACGCATTAAAAATCGAAAGAAAATAAAAAAAAAATCCTGTGTTATTTAAATGGGAAATTAAAAATTACGATTCGCCACCGCTTAATATTAATATTAAGAGCTTAAACTCTACCAGAATTTTTTTTTCGTCATTTCTGACAATATTTTCACGGTATCTAAGAAAAAAAAAATTAAAAGTTTTTTTTGGCCCACCCTACCTTTACACACATATTTAAAAAGTTAGTCATAAACTGAAACTCAAATATATTAAGAAAACGTTAATATTTTAAAATACACCTCATGGAACTGGGATACAGAGAAATCATCTGTTTTTTTTTTAAATAACAATACTAAACAATACTCTCAGTGGCCAAATCAGCATTGTGCCACGCAAAAAAAACGTCAATAACGTTGACAGATGACAAGACGTTAAAATAGATAGACGTCAGACGTGCGATCGTTTTCGAACTTACGTTTGAAAAAATACATTTCGCAAATGTTTTTGGAATCTGAGTGCACGTAGTTGGTTTGTTTTGCGACACTTAAGTTTTTAACAATTACGACTTGGCTTGGACAACGGATAACCCCCCTTTAGCGTTCTACCTGGCTTGAATCACGGACTTTTAGCTACAATAACTTTCTTTAACACGGACTAACGATGGAATCCACTTATTGTGTGACTTTATTGTGGTTCAGCAAGTGGCTCTATGGTGCTGAAAGACGAACAGATTTTTTACTGTATACGACAGCTTCACTTTGCGTAAGTTATGATATTGTTTCTTTTAAATAAAAGAGAAAGAAATAAAGCATATTATTATATTTTTTTCTGTTTCATACAATAGGTTCTGGTTATACCTTTATACTATTTACTTTACTTTATATATACTTTACCTAGGTACCTAATATGTTTTTTTTAATTCACTAATAAACATAAAATTCTAGGAGCAATTACAAACTTGAGCTCAGCTGGGAGCTCTTTGTAATATGGTGTTGCCGCTTCACACTCGATCACATCAATTAATCACATTGAGGACTGATATTCAACATCATGTGAACATCAGGAACATCATCTTTTAAAGACTTCTACTATTGCAGGCATGTTTATTTTTATTCAAATACGGAAATCATTAAAGATACTCAGATCTATTTAATTTATTTGTATTTTTTTTAATTTAATTTTTATTTGATTTAGGTACGGGGTTCACATTACATTTGTCATCCTTGCTGGCAAAGAGCCAAAATAGCTGTAAAAGATTACTCTCTGCCGTCATCATCAAGAGGTACTGCAGCCTCGAGTGTACAGTTGAGATGCATTAACTGTAATATTAATTTGATAAGAATGAGATGACATATTTTAGAAGTGAATCACTCATAATATTTTAAATATTACAGGCCATTTCAGCGGACTATATTTGTGAAGCGTGTCACACATTGATATCTGAGAGAATTGCAATAGTAGAAGACCTACAAGATTCTACTATCACTGTTGGTCATCAAAACATATGCCTAATATGTGGTTGTTCATTGACAAATGCTTGAAGTCACGAAGTCCAAGCAGAAATCAACCGCCATGTTTTACACATCATTCGGAATTGGGTTCAGCCGCGCCAGGTAAATAATTATATTGATTATGAATTATATACTGCATTTTATTTCAGTTAAATAGTATACTGTGTATTATAGTATTTTTTATATTTACAGGTTCAACCATCAGATCTTGTTTGTCATAGATGTTATCAGCCTGCAGAAACCACCCTGAATGAGACAAGAACTGAAGTATCAGTGCCACAAGCTGACATAATTACACTGCCTAACTACTCAAGAGCTCCTGGCACTCATTCTCGCTGCATATTTCCAACCTGTAAAGATACGTCACAACAAATGATTCCACTTACGTTACACATAAGTCTTTTTAGTGATCCAAATACTATATACCAAGCAATTGTCGTATATGTAGCTTCCATTTAGAAAGACAGACATGGACAGACTATTTTGAAATGAGAGTGTATAGGTTGTATTTATTTGGTATGAATAAAATAAGTAATCACAACCTGAGTTTTATTTATACAGGTACCTTTAAGTGCTAGGCTAAAGCAATAATAAGTAAGTATTGCTTCTTGCATTCTGTATTATTTGAATCTCGGGAAAAATTAGAATTGCAGCGCTCTTTAGGTCATTATCTCAAGATGGAAAATTGAATTTTCTAATAATTGACTAGCCTAATCATGATACATGTTTTGCAGTATTACTTATAAACATTTTGCTCGAACTATACAAATATGTATTTAAATAATATTAAACAAGCAGGTACTTATTATGACTAGCCGTTAAAATGAGCTTGAAGTGCTTACATTAGCAAACATGTAATGTTTCGTAAAAATAAAACATAACCTCAAAATCTCTATAATAACTGCTAATATCTATGTTTTCAGAAGTGTCCGTCAAAAGTAATTGTTCTTACATAAAATTATGTGTAATTTCGGACTTGGGAAGGTATTTTTTTTCACTGTTGGTTCTTAGGCGAACATTGTATGGACGCAGAACAATGTCCTTTCAACTGTCTAACTATCACGGTTCATGAGATACAGCCTGGTGACAGACGGACAGACAGACGGACAGCGGAGCCTTAGTAATAGGGTCCCGTTTTACCCTTTGGGTAATGAACCCTAGAAAGAGAATTCAACGGTACCACATGATGTGGTTGCCAGATCCATAAAACTGTCATGAGCGTCGATCTGTGCGATTCATTTTGAGTTTTCGATTGATTTATTTAGTCTTTTGTGTTTTCTCACAAATATTCACAACAGAGAATACGAATATTTTGCCTATGAAAGAAACAGAAACGTCTCAGAGGCTCAAGTAAAACTTAATTCCGAAAGTATTAGTCGTAAATCCGCGAGGATTTAGTCAAAGTCAAAGCCTTTATTCTCAAAGAATAGGATTGAAGATTTTCAAGTTTCCACAAGTCGACAGCTGTTACTTATTTGGTAATAGTACATTATGATACAAGTGTGCTACGTTGGTCATTATACACGAGGCATTATTATAAGCGCGAGCCGCAGGCGAGCGCGGTAAGGAAGCCGAGTGTGATAATGATCAATGCACACGAGTTGCATACGACGTTTTTCAACACAATTGCGAGGAAAAAACAAACTAAAATCTAAAATACCTTCTCCGAATATGACTTGGCTTTTTTGCTGTTTTTCTATGCATTTTGGCGGCAACAGGCTATCACTCGCGTTTTTTGCCTCGATAAGTATTTCCGACGGGGTTGAATAACATTTTACTCGTCTTTACTATTTAAAGTAGACATTTTTGATAGTAATTAACCACACAGCAACAACTTTACCAAATAATAATGGAAAATAGCACGTAAGTTTTGTTTTTTTCGCGCGCCGCAATTTCGATGCGCGCGCAGGTTTAATAATGGCACTGGACAAACTGGCTGTTCAGCCGAGTAGCAGCAATTTAAAAAATAAAATAAACTATAAATTATTGTTTCTAAAAATGATAGTTAAGTTAATTTGTGTTTATTAATATACAATTTAATAAAATGAAATATTTATTTGTCATCTTAACCCCTAAATAATTTAATATTCGTAAAATATTCAATGTTCTTAGACACAAACTTTTGCTGGATTTTAAAAAAAAAGTTTACATTACCGCACTAGTGCGATAATCTTTTTACAGCACAAGTGCGTAATATGCTGAGTTATGATACTAAAAACGGTGTTATAAAAGTGAATTTACGAGCAACTGTGTTGAAAAAATATATTTTATAAAAAGAAAAAAGTAGTTTTACATCACTAATGATTTATTAATGAATTAACTAATATAGAGTTAAGACTCTGCAAGCAAGAAGGCTAGTAGATAGCTACCCATAACAAGACACTTACACATGAAAGGACGACAAACGACGACCCTCCGTAGCCGAGAGGCGAGCACACCTAACTGTATATGGCGTCGCCATCTCTGAGGTTCCGGGTTTGATCCCCGGTCGGGTCAATGTAGAACACAAAATTTTCTATATTGTCTCGGGTCTGGATGTTGTGGTACCGTCGTTGTTTCTGATTTCTATAACTCAAGTGCTTTAGCTACTTACCATAGGATCAGAGCAATGTATGTGATGTTGTCAAATATTTATTTATTATTTATTTAAAGGATTAGGGGTTTATACTCACACAAGTTTGATTAAACTTTTAATAAAGCTAACATATACATAACCAACGAATAAAAAACGTATGTCACCATTATTGACCTACGTCTAAAGTGTCATTGCAGCATTTTAAATTGTTTGGCCGTTGCAATTATTTTCTTCTATTATGCTAGCAATAGAAAAGGTTTTCAATAAGATAAATGCCTAACGTATTTCTCACACAACAGTAGTATGTCTGGTAACTTTGTTTATTAAGTGGACTGAAATTAAAGTCGCGGTGAGGCTCCGACCTCACATTTGTCTTCGTCAAAGGGACACGACGACATTCGTTATTTAAGAGACAATTATAAGGTTTGTTTAGGTTTAGATACGTCTACCTACACAGTCAGGGTCGGATTAAGAGGTGTGTAGGCCCTGAGGCAACAAAGGAGTGGAGGCCCTAAAATTATTTTCCGAAAAAAAAATCATAATCGGTTATTGCGATAGTGGCGCACCGCCGCCGCCGAAATTTTTCCTGCTCCACCAAGCCGTGAAAAGCCAACGGCGCACCATTTTTCACGACATGGTCATCAGAGTTGGAAATTCGGAACATAAAATAAAGTTTTATAAAATTACCGTGATCCCGTAATCAAAATTAATTACAAAACAGCGTTACCGCTGGAACTATTTTATGAGCACGCAAATAGTGATTATGGGTGAACAAAAGTAAGTACACATTAGTAACTCGGTGTTATCTCGTTCGTAGTCGGGGTGCGGTTGACCATGACCCAAGATGCGACAAATCTAGTTATCACAATTGAAGCGATTTACATCAAATCTTTGTTGCCCTTAGATCTAGAGCATTTTGGATCATGGCCTATAACATTATAATCAGCCCATGCCAGTCCACTGATAGATACACTTCCGATGCACGCCACTGAGCCCGTTTCTCGGCTATTCTTTTCTACCCACTGCCAGTCGAAGTTAAGTCACTGCTAAGTCGCAGCCTCCAGTCAAAAACGTCTGCTCCATCGGTTATCGATTCTACGGAAAATTTTACAATCTCACTGCGACTTTAATTTGTTTATTTTTTGATATCGATGTCTTTATTTTTATGTCAGATAACCATTTTTCTGATTTTATTCTATTAGTCGATGAACAACTTCAAATAAGTGTAATAATCGCACCGTGAGTGTCCAAGTCGCTAGGCTGAGCAGCATTTAGGATTTTCCTAAATGCTGCTCAGCCTAGCGTGTTCTCCTGCGAGCTTCTCTCTCAAAGTTTTTACCTAATAGTCAGGACAGGCATAACTAAACCTTGTCAAAAGGAGCATTTCATAGTTTTAAAAACTTTGGAACCTACCAATGGGACGTAGGTAGCCAATGAAATCCGTCCAAGGCATCCAAGACCGGACCACCGCCGTAGTTTAAATTAAACAGCACACCGCAATCAGCGCGAGCTAAGCGAGCGTGAAAAAATATTGCGTGAAGAAGTGTGATAACACAGAAAAAACTGCATGCGAAGCGAGCGAAAATTTTAACGAGGCATTTTTATACAAGAGGGCACGGCGACGGTATTTGCGAATGAGACAACAGTAGCATACATTTATGCCTCCACCTTTGGGGACACCAATATATTTTTTTTACAGGGATGACGCGTAATTTTTTAGAAAACGATAAATTTACATTATCGTGGGGAGCATGAACATATTGCGAACGAAACGATTACGACACGATTTTTTTCTCTATGCAAATGAAAACAAAACCCGCGAGCGAAGCGTGCTCGAAAAACTTGTGAATGCTAAAATATTTCTCCTTAAACTACAATTCTGATGAACTAACCATAATTTAATGAGAGTTCAATTATGACAATTATTATGTTAAAAAAAACCCCTTAAAATCAGTGCCTATATCTATATAGGTATACTACAGAGATGCTCGATTAAATAAAAAAATGATAGTTACTAGAAACTTAATAATTGTAGTCAGGGCTTCCTGATATATTTGGTTTTTATTAAAATAATAATTGTTTGAGCAAGTATTGTGAAAAAAAGTCTGTTTAAAAAAACTTGTAACTTCTTCGCAACTTATTTTTTATCTCTTTTGTGGGGGCCGGGGCCCGGGTCCCAGTGGCCCTGCCTTAAATCCGGCACTGCACAGCAAACACATGTAAGGTACCTAAGGTGTATAATATCAGTAGGATTAGTCTCTGTGCTCTACTCTGTGTGAATTACACGTCTTATTTATTTAGTGACTGGGTAGACGAGTAGATCGCATTAGCCAGATGTTCAACCCATAAATTAAACAAACAAAGTCCCCAAAAACCGAAATCGAGAGAGAAATGTCCGCCGTTCTATACATCATTTACTCGGCGTTAATGTATGGGGAACATAAGTATTTTTTTGTGTTGCGTCGTTGGCCCCATAGTGAAAATTGTTTACATAAATACGCAGAACATCCTGTTCGGATGAATATAAAAAAAATGAATAAAAAAATAATTCGATAAATTTTGAAAAACTTTATTTTTGTATTTTCTGCAGCTTTGTTTTGATCGCTAATTATGTTTTTGTCGATAAACTTAGATATCAAACTTAGCCTTAACGGGTTAAAAGTACCACCCATATCACATTGTATAAATACCATGCTCAGTAATTCTAGTTTGGGCCATATTCTGGCACCATCAAACTACGGCTATTGTAAGCACGTCTAGCTTAGGATAAAATATAAAAATGCGTTGTAAATTTTTGCTGGTGTACTCATGTATTAAACTGTGTGATAACAAATCCTTGTTATCACACAGTTTAATTTTTTCCTAGGCGACAAAACCCTAGGAAACCCTAAATATTAGAAATTAAGTTGTTGGTCAGTTACTCTGTTCTTTAAGCTATCTTGTGGTATTTCCTTCATGTTTTTACGACACATAAAACCTTGGTTATTGCCTAAACTGTTAAAAAAAGCAAAATGGCCGCTATTCATAGGGAGTGAGAATTTGAACCCCCAAATGATTATTTTTGTCAATAAAATTAGATATCGTACTTAGCCTTAACGGGCTAGAAGTACCGCTCATATCACATTGTATATTCCACGGTTCAGACTACCATGATTCTCATGACTTTATGAGTCATGGACATAAGGGATATAATTATTTTTAAAGTAGGTATTTTTTCTAAATTGACCATGGGAGTGGCTAAAATGTTTCTCACCGCCACAAGAACTTACCACAATAAAATGCTGTACACTCTCCAACAGCCACCCATACATGATTAAGTATTCTGCTGACTTTAGCGTTAATAAAAAAATAATTTATCAAAGCGCTCAAACCCACGGCGTGTCAAATTATCGCAATTCGATTCTTCGGCTCAGTCCCCGATAACGAAATCAAAGTCGGTTCGTTAATTTCGACGTTACGTTCCGAAGTTACGACCAGTTGTGGATATAACTGCGCGAGCGTAGAGCCGCCAAGGCTTTCGCGCCACTACTGACGGATAAGGGCTGTCTATTCCTGCTACTTAAAATTCCGCATCAATCGCATTTCCAAATTGGAACCTAAATTGGTATAAACAATTAAGAGAAAATTAATCGTCCATAAACAACCATTGTATCCAACTACAGGTAATACGGTGGAAATAAGGTCTGCAACTGTAATAATTGTACTGTTTTGTCGAAAAAAATTGTTTACTTCTAAAATTGTGTCTTGTTTGATAACATAACAACATTATGATTATTTAATTCATTGTTATGACATAAATAATATATTGTAGGTAATGCTAAATACAAAAACAAATGCCCATTCAAAATTTGTTTGATGTTTAATGAATTTTGTAGAGAAAAAATATAATGCATTGTTGTATTTTCATCGTTTCAGCACTAAAGAGCACGATCTCCCGTTTTTTGTTTCATTTAACCACGGCCAGACATCTTTCTAAGGTCGTCGGTCCATCGAGCTGGGTGGCTACCTACACTAAGCACGTTTGCCCTGACGTAATCTCAACTCGAAGACCAGTTTCCTCTGTTGTATTAATATGATATTTATATTGTACAATATCAACGCGATACACATGTAGAACGTGATGCTTTAGTTAGATAAGCAAAACATTATAGTAATTAAACACATCAATAGGGAAGCCCGGCAGTGGTCTTCCAACGGCTGATAATAATATAAAACATTGTCATCGTAGGTTCTTTGTAAGTACATCTAAAATACTTATGTAATTAGGTACTTGTACCTAATAGCCCAGAATAGTAGGTTTGATAATAAAATGTCTTTTAAGTTCTGATTAGAATTTTAATTTACTCTCCAGGCAGTTTTCTTCTTGCTAAGTGACAGATATTTTAGACTCATTTTGATTTAATTATGAGTCGGTCAACGAACCCAGATTTTATATGGATCTCAATAATAGGAGTAGTTTTCGCAATGAAGACAAGTGGTGATATTCAAATAGGCAATGAACTAATAAGTTAGGGTTGTCAGATTTTTCCTCTGTTATTATTTAACGCTATTTGGAAGTTTCATTAAAATTGCTATTTTGATAAAAATTACAAGCATTTAGTTTAAGTACTTGTCATTTTTTACCCGACTACGGCGAAGCCAAAAGGAAGGGAATTTCAGAACAATAATTCTTAATTGCGATACATAGTGATGATCAGTTAAAATAAAGCGATGACATTGACTAAGTAGAATTTTAATATGAAAATAACAAAAACAAGCAAGTTCAATATATTCTCGAGAAAAGATAACCCAAAAGCTGGTTTTGCAAATTGGCCATCAGCTTTTTGTCTGTGAACATTGCCATCTACTTATTTATGATAAGATATTTGACAGCAAATCCAAGCAAATGTCCTCTTAGAAATACCTAAATATTTTGACATGGCCCATGTGTACCACCCAATCAATGAAAACAACGATATTAAATATCGTTGTATGGAATCGTAAAACAATATATTCTTGGATTGGGTCAAATCACACTAAATGTTTAATGTCTAAAAACATACAAATAATACTTTTATTATAATATGTATGTTTTATTCAGTTAACGGTATAAACATAAAATGTGAAAAAATATTAAGAAGATTAACATACATACTCTTGACGAATTAAAACCTTCATACACTATCTACGAAGGTCAAACGTAGTAAGTAGCGACTTATCGATAAATTCAAAATTCCCTTAAACTGCACTCCAACAGAAGTTCAATTCAGCTAGATTCAACAAAATCAGAGCGACAGTATAAATAATTGTTTCAAAGCGAATGATGTCATTGAGCCCGATTAGTCAATCAACATTGCATCTTGGTAGTGAACTGAATTGTCTTCACCGAACCACATTGGGGCCAACTCGCCGCGCCCTTCCAAGGACGCTCCGTGGCCCATTCATTTGCATCAAACATTGGACCATATGTTTCAATGACAATCACGTTAATTGGATGTTACGGACAACTATTCGAATGATTATATGAATGGATGTTTAACAAATATTGATAGAGAATAATGGAGATGTTCTAGTTAGTTGCTTTTTGTGGGTTAACAATTTTTTTTATACTAGACTAATTAATTATTTTTCTATAATTCTATTTAACCTTTATAAGACACTTCCCACCGAATAAAGAAAGATTATTGATACGTTTTTATATCTAAATGTCGTTGCCATGAAAGTAATTGTATGTTTTTTTCCCACATAGGGTCAAAAGTTAGTTAAACTACAAAACGTGATGAGACGTTAACTGTGTCTTCGACTTCTTGACTTATGATAACAGAAGAAGATATCTAAAATCGGAATCAATTATTGGTTTATTTTTATTTAAAACTGATTTTTCGAGTTTCTATCTTTTTAGGGAGTTATAGTAGTTGGATACCTACAGAGAAAAACTTTATAGGCACTGAGTACATTTGGTTAGTCAAAAATCTTACCGTTATAAAATGCTGAATGCACTGAAGCAGTATTCCGTACATCGTAAATTCTTTAATAAAGAATAAGTTTCACGTATACTATCTTCTGTGTCAAAGGTCAGACTGTGCGAAGAGTTTATTGTGGACGGACGGACAATTAAGCGGTGGGCTCAAAGTGCCGCCCTTAATTAATTTAATTTCAGTGAGTAACATCGATATTGTTTGTTAACAATTATCCATATATAGGTAGAATTGCCTACGACTATCGCAAAAGAGTGAACTTTTATCAACTACTGATATAAGAAAATTACACACTGTCCGATTAATATAAACACAATCGCTACGAGAATCCAAATAGGCACTTATTTGGATTAAAGGTTATGGCGTTGCTGTAAACCACCTAAATACATTAGTAATAATATGCGCAAGAAAAAACACACTTATTGACATGGTCTTAAAAGAATGAATTAACATTCTAGTGTTACGAGGTACCTGAAGGTGAGGTATGTATCTTCCAATGTTTCAGCACACCCTGGCCCAAGCGACTATAAAAAAGTTCGTTTTCTAATTTAAAAAACCTAGAATCAAACCTGGCACCTATTCTATTTGGGTGAATCATTGCGCTACTCTAATCACGTAAATGGTTTTGTTTTTAAAGTTGTTTAGGCTTTGCAATTTTGCTGTGCTTTTAAATAAAAGATAATAGAATAAAAAATAAGGACTTCATTTGAAAGGTAGTAGGTAAGTAGCTATGAAAACTTTTTGCAGAATTTCGCTCATCTTTCGTAGCATGGAGCACTACAATGCATCTCACGCGCTACGAGACGGCTACGACTCGGCGAGTAAATTCAGATTTACGTCAAAATTGTTATATCTGTAGCATCTTAGCAAGGCATGCAGCGGCACATAAGTTACCTAATTAGCCTTTTTGGTGGCTTTGGGCTTGAGCAGAATATTTAAGTTATTTTATTTGCTTACAAAAACCACAGCTTTTAAGTACAGAATACATTTTCTTAGTAACAAATCAGACTGCCAGTATTGGATTCCTTTTGTTACATTTTATACAATACAATACGTGTTATGAAAAAATATTTTGATAACTCCAAATGCTTTTGAAGTATCTATTACAGTTTACAAGTAGTAAGTGGTTCTTGCTTCATACGGTGTATAAAACTAACATTATCCAAAATATTAACCAAGACATAATGATTCTGTGAGAATATGTATGTTCGTAGGATAATTGGAAAAATCTAATCTTTTCGAAAATCCTAGGAAGATTCGTGAGCCGTTATTCGCTAATATTATAGTAAAAAGAGACGGGTGTTTGCATAGATCTTGCCTCAACGAAGCCTGGCTGATTGCAAATTTCATTCTTAGATTCCAATTAATGGTTTTTTACAATCGTCCTAGGATTTTTGCGATTATTCGATTTTAAAATTATCCCACGACTTTTACATGTGTACACAGGATTTGTTGTGTTCTTCTTAGGAGGTGGTATAAAAGCAAATATTCAACTTTTCTTACTAAACGGTCATCGTAACATGATTCCAAGTGTTCTAACATACACACACATAAGATATTTGAATCGTGGTATATAGTATTGTATAGGTCTTATATTTTGTTGGATTTCATTTGGCTTATTCCGATTCCGTAGACCTCTATTTAGTATTCGACACGGAACGTGATGATTTGTCGTTTTATTAGATTTGCGACTGTTTCATGTTAGATTTTGCAATTTTTGAGATTAAGAAACAAATAGGGAACGTTTAACAGAGTAGGTATTTACTTAAAATCTAGAATATGACGACTCATTTAGTTTTATAACTCGACAGTATCTTGTAGTAACACAGATTCGAAGCAGCAGCCATTTTTTTTTAGCCGGAGCTAGTACCTTGAACAACATAGTGCAGTGGCCAGCTCGTCACATTTTTGCGTGTTCTTTGATGGTTCGATCTCCAAAATGGGCTTATTCGTGTGATCGCTCTGGTGCTTTTCAGATATTAATATTTGATGAGAATTATGTATCTTATTAAAAAGTGAGATGTTCAATTAGTATATTTTTTCTATTGGCCTTCAATTTTTACAAACGGTTATAAAAATAATTAACGTTTAAAAAAATTCGCGTCCAGAGCAATCATAATTAGTGCCAGAGCGATCATAAATGGTGAAATCAGTGAAACAAAACTGAATCTGATAAAATGTTATTTATTTAGCTGTTTTAGTAATTGATTTATATTACAAAAGAAGATAGTAGCCTTTTAAAGGTAACATAAATGTTATTTTCTATAATTATATCTCGATCGAAACCTGTTCTGTTCTGGAATCCTTGCAGCGATGCCAAGTCGATTGACGGAACGTTAAGGTGCTAAGAAGCCTGTACAGTATGGCATCAATGTCCGTCCAAGTACAAAACCAACGAACAAAACCCATCCAGCTGCTCCGAGGTATTAGACAGGGAGATGTTATATCTCCGTAACTGTTCACCAACGCACTGGAGGATGTGTTCAAGACGCTGGATTGGAACGGATTGGGCATCAATGTAAATGGCGAATATCTTACGCATCTTAGCTTTGCCGATGACATAGTTATTATGGAAGAATCGCTGCAGGATTTGCAAAAAATGCTGCACTGTCTTAACGTTGCCTCAAGACGTGTGGGGCTTGAGGTGAATTTGGACAAGACAAAGGTAATGTTTAACGAACATGTCATCCCCTAACCAATTTCCGTCGAGGGCACTACGCTCGAGGTTGTCCAAAAGTACGTCTACCTTGGACAAGTACTACAGCTCGGTAGAGACAACTTCGAGCGGGAAATCGCCAGAAAAGTGCAGCTTGGCTGGGCAGCATTTGGGAAATTGCGTCATATCTTCACGTCGACACTGCCGCAGTGCCTGAAAAGCCGGGTGTTTGTTTAACCAATGCGTCCTACCAGTTTTAACCTACGGAGCCGAAACGTGGAACATGACAGTCAAGTTGGCCCACCGACTACACGTCACTCAGCGTGCTATGGAAAGGCCAATGTTGGGGATCTCACTTAGGGATTAGATCCGTAACGAGGTCATACGACATAAGACTAAGGTGACTGATATTGTCCAAAAATGTAGCATGTCTGTCGCAGAACAGACGCGAGGTGGAGCAGGAAGGTTCTCGAATGGAGACCACGCTTAGGCAAACGTAGTGTAGGACGCCCCTCGACTAGATGGACCGATTACCTGAAGAAGGCAGCTGGCAGCGACTGGATGCAAAGGGCGGGAGATTGTGCGCTGTGGCGCTTCTTGGGGGAGGCCTTTGTCCACCATTAAACTGCAACAGGCTGATATGATGAAAGGTATATATAAGGTATACATACGCATCGTTTGTCATTGTAACAGTCAGGTAATACTACTTAGAACAGATTTAATAATGTAATATTAATGCAAAATATCATCGCTCTGGTCTTTTTGGACAGAGCAATCAGAGCCATAGCGATCATATAAAGTCACAAAATCATAAATATAGCCGAATTTAACCTGTCAAGCTTCAATTCCCCACCGGTGGCCACGTCATAATAGATTTTTTATTGTGTCTCTTGACCTTGGCCTGACAGGTTACAAGCAACAGATAGTTGTGATTACGTCACATAAAAAAACACCATTGCGATCACTTAATTCACATAACAAACACATTTTACAAACTTACTATTGAATTTAAATAACGTGCAATAGCAATCATAAAATTCGAGAACCAAAACCAGAGCAATCATAAACTTACCTTCGGTTTGTTGGAACGCGGGAACGTAAAACACAGGTGTCCACCTCGGCGGTTAGACCACTACTGGTATTCCCCCCCGGGAGGGGATTTAGGGTCTATAATACCTAACTAGGGTTGTGCGCGACGTTTTGTCTCGGCGCAGAGCGATGATAAAAAAGGCCCGGTCACGATTTTAAATTCAAATTGTGGCCGAAGTATTGTTAATATAATTTAAAATATTTTATTGCTTTGAAGATTAACTATTTGTTATGCCATTTAAGTAAGTTGTTTAATATTGATCCTTCTCATTACAAAGTTAAAAAATATTTTTTCATTTAATCGGGAGTTGGGTCAACCCAGAGCGATCAGAATTTTTGGGTTAATGTTTTTTTTAAACATATTTAAATCAAACTTATGCATAAAATTAACTTTGTACCATGTAGATAAGACACCAAACTCTCTATGAATTTTTTTTTAAATACGTCTTTCGATTAGAAAATAGATTTATCCCGTCCGACATGAAAAAAAATGCCTCTGAAGATCGACCCAGATATTTCTTTGCATTTATGAAACAATATTTTTTATCCATAATAATCATCAAGATCTCACATGGCCATTATAGACTGTTACTAATTAGAGCATGTTATTTCAAGTATTCAAGTTATGCATCCAGACGCCAATTACTATGCGCCTCGCAATTGGGACATCGGGTTACTCACTTACACTACCGCCATATATTATTGGCCTCTACCTACTTTAATGCAACTAGACGTAGACTCATTTGGTCTGAGATAAGTAACAGTTGAAATCTAAAAATACTGAATCTGCAGTCGAAACAAGTATCTTCTCTTGCTGTAAAACTTTTTAAACAAAATTCCTCGATCAACTTGCGCTGTTCAACTTTATGTCACCTATTCTAAAGTCTGAACAACAATCTGACCCTTAACTGTTTAGACGCAGACACATTTAATACATTTTTTTCGGTATTTTTTTGTTATAGTTGTCAAGGCGGGACATACAAACATATATACATACGTGAAACAAGACTATTCCTATCGGTAATTGTTCTATCATTACAAATATACGTAGGTAGGTTTTGATAAAACTTACCACGTACGTTTTTGTTTATATTGTAGGTAGGTAAGCTAATTGAGGCAGGTGTGCATCGCGATACTTGTCTCTTGATAAGTCTTTAAAAACTATATCGACACAAAGGCACAAAAAAGAGGAGTCTACTTTTTGCAAACTACACCGTAATAACCGTAAATAATTTAATATCTTTGTACCACTTTTAAGCGAAATAAATGATTCTGATTCTGATTCGTCAAAAAATAGGTACAAATATATTTACCTAAAACCGTTACACCGTACCTTGTCTTCAAACACTTGTCATAACTAATTCTGAAACGTCAAATTGTAACCAATGTGCGTCGGAATCAGCGCAAGCGCCGCTTGACCTGCGCCCGCCATTAAAAATTGCCCGTTTACTTTAAGAATTGGTGCGCTGTGATCGCGATCGCTATACCACACTAAACACACATTAGATCGGCCTACATATTGGCTGAAAATAGGGACGCTCAACTTCTTACGCATGTGGGCTGCGGGACTTTATAATGGTATTGGGTCCATAGTTATTGTTGCTGTATTTCAGCAGTTTACGTATTGTTACAAAATTACATGACTATATTCTCTCTAAACAGGCGTAACAAAAGAATAGGACATTCTTTTAATCCTCTCGCTCAGTTCGCGCACACATAGTATTATTCAATTGTTTTTTTTACCGAGCATTCGGGTACGTGATCTAATCGTTAATATACAACAAATTGTATTATTGGAGCAACAACAACATATACTTTTTTAAATGCGCCATATTATATCGTCGAAATTAAATTTCTGAAAGAATGATGGATTACAAGGTATTAAGGGGTGTCCTATTCTTTTGTAGACCATATTTGTTTGCACGATACAAAAACCCAACCGCCTGTATAAAATCCGATTTCGAAGGACGTTCTTCGTAATAGTTACCGAGTAAACGAGGTAGCTCGTTTTCGACCTAGTTATGAAGGGCTGAGTCATTGAATAAGGAAATAATTAATAACTTATTCGGAACCCAGTCTATTTCGCGGTCCGCTAGTTCCTAGCCCCGAGTTGGGCGCCCCTACATGCCCGGGCACACGGGTCGGCGTGTGCGCATATTTATTGGTTCCGGCGCGGGAGGCTGCGCATTGTTGCGGCGCGGGCGGGCCGCGCAACCCCTACCGGACACTGGACTATTAGATCTCAGGTTAGTTGGCTATATGTATAATTTTCAAGTGAAAATATGAGCTGAAATTCAGGGAAACGTTTTGGAAGTGATAGGGTTACGTTAGTCAGTTTATTTGGAAACTAAAAATATGCACAGAAAACCATGTTGTGAAATATTAGCCTAAGAAAATGTAGCTTTCTGTAAATATCAACTGTAACTTCTTTGTTTAGTGTGCAATAAAGAGTATTGATTTATCTAAGTATTTGTGAATCATTTTTTGTGTTCTATAATTTTGTATTGAGTACGGGTAAATACAACTTTACAGGAATTTTTATTTATTGTGCAATAAAATGTGACCTATAATTAAAGTGGGTGAAACTAGACCAAAGAGTATCGACAAAAAATAGAAAATTTATAAAAATTATAGCTGTTTTGATGTATATAGATTTTTATTTGATAGTAGGAATGTCGATTTCGTTAAAATGAAAATTAAAAATGTACGTAGTAAGTATACTCTAATACTTAAGGATAATGAAAAAATAGTAAGCAATACTTAAGTGTTAATCATGGCTTCAAATTTTTTTTTTTATAAATCCTAATGGAAATTACATGATTAAAAAATCAAGTTTTAAAAAAGTGATAAAAAATCCAGCAAATCTTAAAACTGATTTATTCGTCATATCAGCTTTAGAATTACAAAAAAATAAAGTTAAATTAAGAATTTTCTTTAATAAGAAATAAGAACCCTCTCGCTATTGCAATTTATCAAGAGACACACTTAAAAGTAGGTTGTCTATCTATGTTTCAAATCCGGAGCTTTGCAATTGAATAGCATCCGTTTCCGTTGGGTAATGGTAGTGGAATGACCTGGTCAATGGAGTGTAAAAAGCTCACTGCGAAAGCTTATCTGCGACCCTCACAACGTGTGATATAGAAAGTGGTGTTTATAAAAAATACGGGGTTAAAATTATTGTAAAAAGACACAAATATAGCGTCCTAATTATTTTAATTATCTTTATTTGGGGGCAATCTTACTGCTGCAATACCAAGTTTTCTAAGAAACCAACAATGTGATCAGAAAAATGAAACTTCCCTTCGAAAAAAAATAATAACAGCATACAGGGTGTCCCTGAAAGTATGGATTAAATCGAACAGGCGCATACGGGGGTGATTCCCGAACTTTTGGTCACTATGAATGTGGGTTCCATTTTTGACAGGAAACAAGTTCTGATTGATATTTCAGTTTTTCGTAACATCGCTTAAAGCTTAACAAAGCTAAGCCAACAAACTGTCCGAGATGACTGTCTCATTTTTGCTTTAGTCAAAGAAACATTTTATGTTTCTTTGCTTTAGTATACTCATTTCTTACACGAGAAGTTCATTAGGCAGTTAATTTGATCCATTACTTAGCAAACATTTTGATAAAAATTAAAACGTTTTTTTTTTCAAACTTTTTATCCGTCAAAAATAAAACAAAGAGCACAATAATAAAGCTAAAAAGTACGGGAATCACACCTGCAATATGCACCTTATTGATTTGATCCATACTTACAGGGATAGAGTATAGTAATAAAATAGTTCATACACTTAAGCAGCTTAGTAAAATCACCCACTAAGAGGAAGTAAATAAAATCTAACGTAATTATTACCTAAATTGGGCCAAATTAGGAAATAGGCTAAAATTACTAATGTGTTGCCTAGTGATGCATTTGTTGGTCTAGTTTAACTATACAATTAAAAGGAAATTCGTCAAACAATTACTGTCCGACAACCGTTGTCGCCAAGTGTCTAATAATTATCAATAATAGTTACATTCCAGCGGCTCATAACAACCCAATTTCATAGGAACGTTGCCCAAATCTTAGCCACGCGATCACATTTATCAGCCAGATCATTTCTTTCAAAGCATTTGTTTAAGTTATTAAGCAAGTTATATGTTGCAACTTGCTATAAATAAACTTAAGCGTGTGTAGATATTACTATCACAATTGTAAGTTTGTAACATATCAAACAGGATTTGGTGCTTATTGTATAACATATTTTATTTTATTTACCCTATAATTACGTACTCTACTACCCACACATTTTCCGGACTGGGTCGCTATTTCTTAAGTTTGTTAACTGCCTTCCCAATCATGTTTGCCTTATAGCAGACCTATAGGAAAATAATTTTAAATGCAATCCCTAAGACTATCTGATATGACCACTAAAGTTTTACTAATGAAATACTGACTAGGTACTAATACTAATACTCAATACATAATGTTGTCCATAATGCTGCTGACTATACATAAATGTATTAGCAGCAGCACGTTACTTTTATGAGTTTTTGAGGTTTTCATAATTTTCAATTTTTATGTCAGTTTTTTTTGACAGAGGAATGTATCCGATTTCATACATTTGTCTTGAAGCTTTCGCTCCTGAGCTTACTGTATTGTTTGACCTGTGTCCCAATGAAAGCGGGCACCGTCCTCATAGACGCAATTGTCCAATAAGCAAATTGGTTCATTCACAGCGGTTGCATCGGTTGCTAAAATTAATTATTACAGTCGCCAATTGATTCTGTCATCTCTATACAGACAGATGTCGGTGCTAGATCGAAGCTGGGAGGTTAGTAGGGCGTGGCTCGTAGGGCTATCAAGAGCGAAAAATAAGGAGCTGTTATTTTATTCCGATGTAAGAATTGTAGTAACTGTCTATCAACGGAAATAATAAGAAAATTTTATCGGCCTGAATTGACTTGATTATCTTTGAGAATATCCTTTTGTATCTTAGAATAGAATAGTATAGAATAGTATTTATTTGGCACAAAATAAATAGAAACACAAAAAATAAAATACACTTGGACACAAAAAATAATAAACAAAGTAATAATAATAAAAAATCGTGTCAGCAATCTGTCTTATATTTCTCATTTCAATAGATAAAATATAAACGCTTTATAAAACCGTGTCAATACCAGACAAACCTGAAATGGTAATAGATTGTATTTTATATGACTACTCTCGTAGTTTGAGTTTTTCAGGACCACTAATAATAGTTTTTATGACAATGAGTTCCGCAATAAACCTTATTATTAGAAACTCCGCTGAACGTTGGTGTTTTATTATTAGAAATAATTCGAAAGTGTTCATCCTTGCAAGTGCAGTGCGGGCAGTGCCGGTGCGTGTCGTTCATGAAATGGTTAGTTAATTAGGATTGCGCATCGGCGCACGCGCAGCCTGTCATGTATTTATTTGATGACCTATCTTTTGGGCTATAAATCTACAATTTATCATTATAAAATAAACAATAAAGATAGCAGTCAATTAATTAACTCGTATTTTTTATAACAAGCAAGTACGAGTAGTAAACTATACTGAATTCACTCAAATACCTATACAGTACTTTGCTTCAATGACTGACGGTATTTGTTATTTAAAACTCAATGAAACGGGAATTAACGCGATCATAATTTAATTTCATTGAGTTTAAAAATTATGCAATGCGAAAGTTTAAAAGAAGGTATTTGTTATGTTTTGGTTCGCTTACTTCTTCTTTACGTATTGCTACAAATTGTTGAAAGTTGTAGCCAATTTTTCTTCAAGCAGTCGGAGTTTGAGGTAGCGCAAGAACAGGTGTTCGTATTTCCGTACCCTCGGGGCATGAGAAATTAATAATAATAATAATAATCGTCCGCCGATTTCTCTCTCTTTTGCCCTGAACCCGGCCAAATGTGCATCTGCCGGTCATTACCGCCCAAAAGGCGAGAGGTTTTCGGCCTATGGAGTAAATAATAATAAATAAATTGTTTCCACAATCACACAAATTATCTAGATAATTGGGGCTAGCTCCAAACTAAGCAAAGCTTGTGCTATGGCGACTAGATAACGGATAAACATACTTAAATACGTTTATAAACATCCATGACTTAGGTGCAAATGCTCGTGCTCATCACACTAACATTTGCTCCTCGCAGGATTCGAACCCGCAACCGCCAGGCATTGTAGTCTGGAGCGCGAATCACTACACCACCGATCGTCATGTAAAAATTGGGCCATATTTTGGGACGAGACTCTACAATTTTATTGTTAGTACCACATGACATCATTGATGTAGGAAACTACTAGGTATCCAAAAACCAATGGACTGACCGACATAGATTTAGCGATCGCCCAAGTCTGCAACCTTGTTTGCACTAAGTGATATCAATGATGCTTATTCAGTATTTCTATCAGCAAAGCACTTATTCACAAGTAAGATCTGATAAAAGTAAATCAAAGCGTAGTAAGTAGCAGCTGCATGCCTACGCATATCTAGACTTTAGTCAATTAGCAATAGGAGCTTGGGCTTCAACTGTTCCAGCCCGTTTCGAGATTGCCTGTGTCTATGCGAGAATATGCGTGGCCGCGTAGGCCTAGGCGCGCATTATCACTATGAAGCTTAACTTCTGTTATTTGGTGTTTTATGTTTTGTACTGGTGAGGTGACCTACGATAAGTCAGTGGCGGGCATTAGTTTTATCTCGAGGTAGGCAGTAGATACTTACTTAGGTGTTTTATTGATGAAAATCTGTGGTTTTCAGCAATGACACACATTTGTAAGTACCTGCTGCCTACCTTATTTAATTTACCAGGTAGGCACTGCCTTTATGCACCGCACGCCCCTGCGATAAGTAAAGAATTGTTACTTATCACTGTAAAATAACTGTATTGTAGACGAAATGTGGTGGCTTTTGGGAAGCTGCCTTGCACTAGCAGTGGTGGTGCTGCCGGCATCGTGCAAGGAGCTGGCGCACGACGCCGTGGAGCCGCAGGCGCAGGAGCCCGACCTCGAGAGCTACGACGAGTACTCGCCGATAGACGAAGATGACAATGGTAATGGTGACGTAGAATTGCAGGCTGGTGATCTTCATTCCTCTATATGTTATTGTAGAGGAATGAAGATCACCATAGTTATATTTTTTTTCTAAAATCACTCTAATTATCTAAACTCTAAGGGCCTGTTTCACAATCTACAGATAAAGTGCCAAATAGCTATGTAACAGATAAAAATATGTAGAGGATAAAAATGAAGATAAATAACACTTGAAAAAATATCATCGACCTCAGGTGGGACTCGAACCCACGTCCCATCGCATGCCAGCGAGTGCATGGAATTGCTAAAAACAAAAAAAATACAATGATAAAATTGCTTGAAACAATGTGTCACATAGCGCTATTTGACGTTAGTGAAGCGCAAAAATACCTAGTCCTAAAGATAAGTAACAAATAGCCTATACAGAACTTACACAGAACTTATCCGTACATTGTGAAAAACCTAACTAAGCGCAACATGTATCTTAGCGACTATATAACGGATAAATACCAGGTATAGGTATTAGGTACAAATGCTTGCGCTCATTACAAAATTATTTTCACCTTGCGGGAGTCGAACCCGAACCCGCCAGGTTTTGCAGTCGGTGCGAGCCACTATCACCAGACGGTCGTCTATAGTAGACAATTAGAGAGGGAACCCAGCTTATATAAACTAAGCGCTAAATAAAAGCAAGCTCTGTTCATCATCATCATCATCTTTCGAGAAATAAGACGCCCAGTTCTGAACATAGCCTCCCTCCCCCAATGACTTCCAGATTGGCCGGTTAAATTAATCGGCCGGCATCGAGTGGCTTCCTGCAACTTTGCCTATGCTGGTTTGGTGGTGGTTTGACAGACGCCTATTAATATAACAACTTAAATGTTTTAAATAGATATAAATAGCAGTTAAATATGAATTTACATTACTAGCGACAGGTACACCCGCCACTTCCTGAACTTGTAAGCTTTAATAGCGCAACTTAAACTGTCGACAGAGGGACAGCAGTGGCTGGTTTATCTTATCATAAACTACAACGGTTTAAAAATTGGAATCTGTAGTACCTAACTGTTTTTTTTTATTTCACAGCTATTCTTGCTGAACGAGACTTCAGATTGTCAACAAGTAAGTAAAACGGACAAATATTGAAATTCTGAATGCTGGTTGTAAATTAAAATTAACTTCTTTCATTTATTTTTCAGACCAACCACCTCTTCGTCCTACTACAAGATGTAAGTAAATTTCCATAATGTGAAATAATTTTTATAACGCTAACCTTTATCAGTGGCCGTCATCCTCTTTGATAACAATTACTTTTAATTGTACCTAACAGGGTCTATAATGAATTTGCTATTTATAACACCTGTGTAACATTATGGAGCCCAGTTAATATAATAAATTAAAATGATATTATTGCCTAAAATGCTCTGTGATGATATTAGTTTTTTTAATACAATTACAATTGAAAACCTGATTGGCGCGTAATTATTCTTGAACAGGGCCATAACCATGAACTCTTAAAACAATCTCAAAGTTGTCAAATCTGTCAATTTTGGTACGTTATTTCATACAAAATTTGACAGAAATGATAATGTTTGACAGATTTGGGATTGTTTTAAGAGTTCATGGTTACCCCGCAGGTCTCAAGGAGGCGGTGCGATTGCTACGAAGCTGAAATAAAGATGACGATATTTATTTGCACGCCAACCAGAGTATGCAGTAGCCAATGTATCTTAGATTAGTTCCAAATCCAACAGTCCACATCTGATAATCACTATGACCTGTGATCACCAGCCCCACCAGCCACGCCACTGCAACGCTGCATTGACATCGGGCGCGCGTGGGTGGAAGGCGAGCACTGGAAACGGGACAACTGCACGCTCTGCCAGTGCTTCGCTGGCCGCATCAACTGCACGCTGCTGCCTGGATGCCTTACTGGTACGGACAGATGACTATCCTATTTATTACGAGGGAATTCTTAGGCAGATCCCAGGGTTTCTCCAACTTGGACTCTGCCGATCTATTCTCCCGAAAAGAAAAAAAATAGTTACTAGAGCTTATTATTGTAGCGGAGCGAGTGGTTTTATAGGATTATATTTGGCGGTTGGGATCCCTATTGCCTTTGGAAAAGGTTGGAAAAGGCTGCATATTTATGAAGACGACGACCGGTTATCGCGGTTCTTACATCGCTAAATAGCCTACCTAACCTCAACGTATTCTATATCAGCGCGGGACGATAGAAGTCGCTCGCATTTACTTGTGGTGTCTTGCACCTACCGGTTCAAACATGGTAGGGTAGGGAAATTGGTATAGAATTTTTGACTGTAAAATTATTCTAAATAAAATCACATATGGCATGATGTTGCAGCAACTTTGTAATTTTATGCATTTTAACGACGCCTTGCTGCACTTTAATAGCAACCAACGAAAAGTTAGCTTGGGTATTTCAGCAAAATCGTTTCAGATTTCCCAAAAAGTATTTAGGTAAGTGCGATTGTAATCATACTTACACTTTTATGTAAAATCACAACACTTTCAGGTGCAGGTGTTGCAGGATCAGGACGGCCTGAACGACCTTCGATATCCGTAAGGGGCGTCCCCGGAAGCCCCGGGGATGAAGGACCTTCAGGCCTCCCAGGGGTACCTGGTGTAAACGGCATCCCTGGAGCTCCGGGCATACCAGGACCGATAGGGCCAATGCCTGACGTGAGTTCAAAGATTTTAAATTTAACCCCTTGCTGATAAATGTTGCCAATAAGTGTCCCTTCTATCAGCTATTTGCTACGATAATTACTTATATCTCGATTTACTTCTTAGCCCAGCTCATACTTTTGAGTTGTTGTCAGGTCAATGCCTATTTATCTCAACTGGCAGCGGCATCTGGTGGTGACAAAGGGCCCGCTTTCGACCCGTACGCGTACATGCAAGCTTCTGTTGGACAACCAGGAATAAGGGGAATACCAGGTAAAAGCATTTTAATTTCATTCTACCACCCTTACACTAAGGTTCTAAGTTTAGCAGCTTCATATAAGCTAACCTTCAAACCCGGCAGCCATCTTAGAGCCTTGCGCACTCGTAGCTTGGATTTAAATTCAAATTTACTTCGTCTTAGCGATACCGTAGCACATGCTCAAGCGATAAGACCGCCTTAATTGTACCATTCAAAATGTACTTTTCTTTGTGTACTGCTTGTTTTATGTGGTATGCAATAAAGAGTATCTATCTATCTATCTATCTATGCTCATTTTAATACAGGCGCGACCCGGACGGAACAGTTTGATTTGACAATTATTACAGGCAGGAAGACTGGAGTAACAATACATATTGTGGTCAGTTATTAGGCAGCCATTAGACCAGTAATTTAAATAAAGAATTATTGTTTTATTTACAATTAATTTTTAGGACCGCAAGGCCCGCCCGGCCCGCAAGGCTTTCAAGGAGCGAGAGGTGAGCCTGGAGAACCAGGCTTACCTGGATCACAAGGACCTCTCGGAGAAAGAGGACCCCAAGGACCACCTGGAAAAGATGTAAGCAATTATGTTTTTAGGAATAAATTGCATGCTTGAAATTGCGAGCTCAGTTTTCGATTCTACTTTATTAATGTGAAAAGCAAGAGATCATGAATGCATCTAAATAGCATATTAACTAAGTATATCGCTACTCACACTCGACTACAGGAATAATAACATTAAACCGCCTAATTAGGGCCATTGTTGTTTTTTTGGGGATACAATTAGTTTTCTACATAGCTTACTTTGCGTGACTGATTTCATCACATTTTACGTGAACTACGAGTATAAGTGGACTAGCAGTTGAAAACTTTTGCAATGGAATAATGCACCAAACATGTGTGCTTAGGATCACACAAGGAAAACCAGGTTTAGATAGATGTTCACTCCAATTTATTTGTGTACAAGCAATCGAAAATCATTACCATTTATTTATTTAGTAAGAATTTATAAAATACCAAAAAGGACGCCATAAATGTGATATTTTTCATTAAATGTTTTTCGTTTACAAAGGGTTCACCTGGCGAAGACGGCGAACCTGGACCAATAGGAGCAACAGGACAAACTGGCCCTCGAGGCGCCCCCGGAGTGCCCGGTATTCAAGGCCTGAAGGGTCACCGTGGGTTTGATGGCAAGGACGGCGCTAAGGGCGAACAGGGGCTGCCTGGCGAGAAGGGGCCTACTGGGTTACCAGGACAAATGGGACCAACTGGACCAGTTGTAAGTGTTCTTCGCATCGTCAGCAATTATGATACATTTTTTAAGGGTCCTTCTGGCTTACTATGTCAAATGGGATTCAAATTCAAATTCATTATGACGACCTCCGTGGCCGAGAGGCGAGCACGCCGGACTTTAAATGGCGCCGCAATCTCGTGAGGTTCCGGGTTCGATCCCCGGTCGGGTCAATGTAGAAAACGAACTTTTCTATATTGGCTTGGGTCTGGGTGTTGTGGTACCGTCGTTGTTTCTGATTTCTATAACACAAGTGCTTTAGCTACTTACCTTAGGATCAGAGCAATGTATGTGATGTTGTCCAATATTTATATTTATTTATATTTATTATTCAGTATATGTATAGGCTCTCTTCCTGGCACTTATACATGTCCCAAAATCTAACTTAGCCCTACTACGGCTTTGGAACTACATATCGGCTGGTGATCAGAAGAAGCGGCAGAATAAACTCAGTCACCTTTGTCAGCCTGATTTCCTGGAGCAGTTACTTTTATAATTATTGTTTTTATTATTTTTGCGTCGGTAATTTTTTGATGACCAGTATTCTATCACACAAACCGCACTATTGGTGGCAAGGTAGTATTCGCGTGTGTAGCTGTCTGTAGATACTAGGCATAAAAGAAGGTGGCACATGGTTTGGGAGTAAAGCACCGCTTTCACTTACCATTGCTACCGGTGGTATTTTATAAGAATTTAATATGGTTTACTTATTTGCAATTTTGTTTATTGTATATCAGGTGAAAATTGACATTTATTAGAGAAAAAACACTTGAGGAATTTCATCTTGTCACGTGACGTCCTCGGTAGCTTAGTGGTCAAAGCACTCGCCCGGTATGCGATGGGACGTGGGTTCGAGTCCCACCTGAGGTCGATGATTTTTTCAAGTGTTATTTATCTTCAATAAAACCTTGCATGGAATTGCTAAAAACAAAAATTTACCATCTATTAAACAATAAATATTGTTTTTTTTTGGATACAGGGTCCCGTGGGCCCCAGAGGCGAACGAGGTCGCGAAGGTTCGTCAGGACCTCCTGGGATGCGTGGAGCTGACGGAGCAGTTGGAGCTCCTGGACCTATGGTATGTGGAGTATACATGGTGTTTTATTTATATATGTCCAGTCAATGACATAAAAAATAGTTTTTTTTCATTTTATACTTTGACACATTCGACATTTTTTGTTTTCATACAATACATTTTATGCACTTGATGTGTCCAGAAAAATACATCTAAGTACTTTACCCTTCAAATTGAACGACGCGAAAATATGTGTAAATCTTAGAGCGCCCTCTTAACTCGTAGCAATGAATTCATATTATTTCATAATCAAAAAAATATTTAATTTACGACTAAAAACAAAAATTCTATCGACTAAATCATTTATATTATCATCATTATTATTATATTATGAAAAGGAGTCACTGGTTAAAATTTCTAGAAATTAGATAGGATTACTTGTACAGGTAATAAAATACTTGTTACATTTATAATTACTGGTTTTTCACATCTAGGGTAACATCGGAAAACCTGGGGCTCCTGGTTTTCCCGGAACTCCAGGAATGAAAGGTGAGCAAGGAGCAGTTGGGCCTAAAGGCGGTCAAGGGTTACAAGGGCCTCGTGGTGAATCTGGTCGCCCCGGGCAATCTGGTGAAGCAGGACCTCCTGGTTTGGCCGGTCGTGATGGTATACCTGGTGAAAAGGGTGTACAGGGCCAGTCTGGTGCTACAGGTCCGCAAGGTTATCCTGGTCCGAGAGGAACGCCGGGAGTAGCTGGGGACTCAGGGATGCCTGGCTCAAAGGGCATGCCGGTAAGTTAAGAATTTTCTGACATTTAAAATTTTACGTCCAACCTGTCTAGTTACAGTAACCTACTGCAATCGTCTAAACAAACATACTTTATTTTCTCTTAAAGTGTTTAAAATGCCCCCAATAATAAAAAAAATACACGCCAAACGAAATTTTTTTTGAACTAAGGACTACATCCTTGTGTTACGACGAGGTACCACAATGGTTTTTTTGGTAGGCCGTCTGCTAGCACACATGTGTAGATCCAAGCTAGTTTAGAAAAACTCGCAACTTATCTTAAATTATCCAAAATGAAAATAGAACCTTTGCGTTTGAGGCAAATCGCCACGCCACTACGCCTTATCCTAATGTATCCTTTATAATTTTAGGGGCAACCAGGTGAAAGAGGTATTAAAGGTGACTCAGGTCCAAGAGGCGAATCGGGTTCTCCTGGCCCTAGAGGCTTACCAGGTATAGTCGGTCCTGAAGGGAAAAGAGGCAAACGAGGCTTAAGAGGCCCTGCTGGCAACATCGGTCCTGCGGGTGAAAGAGGCTTGAATGGGTTGAGAGGTTTACCTGGTCCTGATGGTCTGATGGGACCTAAAGGGCAACCTGGTGAGCGGGGAGGAGTTGGCCTACCAGGTACTAAAGGCAGCTCTGGTGATCCTGGGAGGCCCGGCCCACAGGGCATTCTAGGGGCTAGAGGCCCCGTCGGCAGGCCGGGTATTACAGGAAAGACTGGTCCGCAAGGAGAGAGAGGGATTCCTGGCGCTGACGGTCGTCCTGGAGAACAAGGGCCCCAGGGATTACAAGGACCACTTGGACTTATGGGTAGTCCAGGAGAAAGAGGCTTGCAAGTAAGTTAGTCCCATAAAGCGCTTAACTAATTTGTATAGTAATTAGATTAGTGTTTAATAATGCTCTTATCATTTTTAAGGGTGAACCAGGCAAAGACGGAGATGCGGGTCAGCCAGGATCGCAGGGTCCTAAAGGCGATGCTGGGCGTGATGGCAATCCCGGAATACAAGGACCTCAAGGGCCGTCAGGTCCTTCTGGCGAAAGAGGACCACCTGGACCAACTGGGCAGACAGGCTTTCCGGTACACATATTTTCCTAACAATGATATAAGTTGTTGTTGACTGAAAAAAGATGGTCTTAAATATTTTGTAGGGTATGCCTGGAGCGGCAGGTTTACCAGGTTCACCTGGTAAAGAAGGTGAAATGGGTGTTGCTGGACCGGCCGGACCTTCGGGCCCCTCAGGGCCTAGGGGAGAAAGAGGTTTCCCGGGTGAACGTGGATTGCCGGGACAAGCTGGAGCTACCGGAGAAAAGGGAGAGGCAGGAGCTCAAGGGCCTGATGGACCTCCGGTAAGTTAATATACACTATGTTTTTGGACAGTTGTGGCTACTTCATGTGTTGTTAGGAATCTTATAATTGGTTTGGATTTAGACACAATTTTAGAAAAAAATCTGATTGAAAGACAGTGTGTCTTCAGACCCGCAACAAACAGGTAAGTAAAGCACCTTAAAGAAAGAATATCTCCAGAGCTAATGAGTCCTCTGATAGGTAGTTTTTTTTTTCTTGAAATATCAGTAGAGAGGATGCTTGTTTTCACTCTATAGTGCCACGGGTATAACTATCTTCATTCATCCTTTTTAGGGTCCAGAAGGTCCAAGAGGCAGCAAAGGACTCCCAGGGCAAGTGGGAGCGATGGGAATGCCCGGATTACGAGGTATGACTGGCTCACCGGGAGAGAAAGGTGAACGAGGATCTGCCGGACCCACTGGCAATGATGGGCCACCAGGTAAATTTATGATACAATGGTGTTTGTTGTTAAACTACCTTTCTTCAGCAGTTGCTTTCATTTCTGATTGTAATGGAATGCAAATTAAAAAAAAAGCTTACAAAACCTAGTTTCGCTTACATGGACGACGTGTCATTTTTTCTGCTACTAGCTTCTCTGGATCTGGATACTATAAGAATATTGCTTTTTGCTCACTGAGAAGTAATTATCAAGAGATACGTTAATGAATATTACTAATAATAAATATTTAAAAAAATGTAAACTAATTATTATTATTATTGTATGTATGTTAGTCTTTAAGGTATTTATTATATGGGCCTTTTATTATATTGTCATCTGTAATATTTGTTGCCTGAAATAAATGATATATATATATATATCAATATATATTACTACCGAAACTAAAATTACATTAATTAAAACTTTGCGCTATTTAAACTTTTTCAATTATAAATCGATATTTTCATGTTCATAGGCCGTCAAGGAGAACAAGGTCCGCAAGGTCCGATTGGTCCCGCTGGTCCTCCAGGTGAACCCGCAGAGAGGGGTGAACCTGGCGTTGCGGGGGTCCCAGGAGAAGTAGGTGCCCCTGGCTCTCCAGGAGAGAGAGGCCAGCCGGGAATGCAAGGAGCATCTGGTCTTCCTGGACCACCAGGCTTGACTGGTATGCCGGGACTCAAGGGCGATCGAGGATACTCTGGCGCGAAGGGACAACAAGGATCTGCTGGCAGCCCAGGTAGGTAAAATACAACTATAAGTCGTTGCCGTAATCACTGGTTAGTACGGCCATAGAGAAAAAAATATAGTATGGCTATAAATAAATAAATAAATTGTTTCCACAACCACACCAATTATCTAGCCCCGAACTAAGCAAAGTTGTACTATGGCGACCAGATAACGGATAAACATACTTTAATAAGTTTATAAACATCCATGACTTAGGTACAAATGCCCCTACACATTTATACTACATTTGCCCCTTGCGGGATTCGAACTCGCAACCGCCAGGCTTTGTAGTCCGTGCGCGAACCACTACACCAGACGGTCGTCTGGGATGGGAAATAAAAGGGATTATGGAACATGGATTAAAAACAGTGTAACGAGTATTTCACATTAGTTACACTATCTGTGTCGTACTGGTGTTCCCAATGAATTGAAATACATATAAAGCAATATTAAGTTGATGAGAAAATTCATGATTTTACACATTTGTTTCAATCAGGTGTTCCCGGAGAGCCAGGTCTTCGAGGTCTCACTGGACAAGCAGGTGCAAAGGGAGCTAGAGGTGAACAAGGACACAAAGGCGAGGCGGGGCACGCGGGTCTGCCTGGAAGGCCGGGAGATTTAGGGCCTCCGGTAAAATTGTGATGATAAAACAGTTATCAGCTTAGTAGTGCTGTGGTTGTACATGCCTGCACAGATTTGTTTATATAAACACAGAAATGTACCTAAAATACTAAACTCTACATTTCATTTTCAGGGTCCCCAAGGCAGCACAGGGCCTGCAGGAATACCAGGTGTACCAGGCGCTAAAGGTGCATCAGGAGATACTGGTAGGCCAGGCCCACCAGGCGCTCAAGGGTTGACTGGTCCCTCCGGACCCGAGGGACCTAAAGGTGAAAGAGGCAGCGAAGGAGAACCTGGACCACAAGGATTAACTGGCCCACAGGGATCTGCAGGAGAAAGAGGTCCGGTTGGGCTCCCAGGGATGTTAGGCCCGCCAGGATCACCTGGTCTTCGAGGCGCACAGGTAACCTTAAGAAAATCAGCCCCGGCTTTTACTACCTTTTTCACAAAAGTAACTTTTTTATATTATTTTGGTTATCAAACAAGGTAAGATGCAGTAAAAATTGAAAATAATACAAAAAAGCAGCAGATATTGTGAAGTCTACTACGACTGCAGTTAACCTAATAGGTGTTGGAAGGCCAAAATAACAAGTATATTTTTGTAACTAAGCTAAAAGGATAATAACTACATGTGCCTTTTCATACCCGATTTTGGAAATAATATACACTGGCTGCAAAAAGGGCCATCTCATTAAAATATTTAACATAAAAAGGAGGAGAAAATTTTTCTTTACGAATTATATTTTTAGGGTGAAAATGGAACGCCTGGTAAACCGGGTGCAGATGGAGCACCTGGTCCCGTTGGACCGCCAGGCTTACAAGGACCACCCGGGCAAATGGGTGAGCAAGGGCCAGAAGGACGACCGGGCAAACAAGGTCAGCCTGGAATAGCTGGTCGACCTGGAGATAAGGGGCCGGTTGGACAACCAGGCTCTTCTGGACCTCAGGGACCTCCTGGACTTCAGGTAAAATTAAACAAAACACGTCTACTCTACAAATTGTTAATGCAACAATAATAGTTATACCTACGCGCAATTCTAAGTCACTAACACACCAAGAAACAACTACATACAAGTAAAAAGTACTAACGCATGTTTTTATCATTCAGGGTCCATCGGGTCCAACAGGCCCATCTGGGCCAGCTGGTGAACGTGGGCCTCGTGGTGAATCTGGACCACCTGGTGTTGATGGCCCACGTGGCCCTGCTGGCAAGCAAGGTCCTTCTGGCTTGGATGGTGCGAAGGGTGAACGTGGTGAAGCAGGAGCAGACGGAGCCAAGGGACACGCGGGCTTGCCGGGGCTACCTGGAATGGTTGGAGCTCCTGGCAGACAAGGCGAACGAGGGTTACCTGGTCTGAGTGGACCACCCGGAAAAGATGGCGAACCTGGACTCAGAGGTATAGTCTAATGAGATATCAATTGCATATTGTAAAGGATTTTGTGAATAAAATGTAATTCAATTTTGTATAAGATGTCATTATAAAGTCCTGTGCACTTAATATCGTCCAAAGAATACTAGTTTCTTGACTTGCCATTAGCCCTTTTTGGTATAAACGCATTATCTTGATGTTAACTCTGCTGTAATTGTAATTGCCATATTTTCTTCCATTCTATTCATAGGACCTGCTGGCCGTGATGGCAATCCCGGTCTTCAAGGACCACTGGGTTCTACTGGGGCTAGGGGACCACCAGGTGAAGCAGGGCGACATGGACCACCTGGACCAGCGGGACCGCCCGGTCCTCCCGGACCACCTGGCGAAGGCTTGGCTTACGATGCTGCTGCTATCGCCGCCATGCTCCAACAGGGCTCAGTCAAAGGCCCAGATCCATTGGGAGACGACCCCAACTCTATGCCACCTCGTTTCTTCAACGACGACATGTCAGCTTCCGAGAGGAAAGAGATCGTGATGAAGGCGTATGAACGACTTAAGGTGTCTCTTAATAAGTTCCTGAAGCCTGATGGGTCAAAAGAAGCACCGGCTAAGACATGTGCCGATATCAAGTACCATCATCCAGGATTTGAAAGTGGTAAGTGTCAATGGTGAATTTTATAGACATGGGCGTGCGTAGACGTAGGTAGCAGCTATAGAAAGACGCTATCTTTTGTTAACTACTGGAGACCAAGTACATACATAGAGTACCTACGCATGTACTTTAACATGGCTGTAATGTGTGGGTTGGTTAGTATACCTAACAAATGACGATGGATTTTTCTTAAGAAAATATCGCAGTAAGCAACAAAACTACGTTTTCACTACAGGACAATACTGGATTGACCCGAACGGTGGCGATATGAACGATGCGATCCTGGTGCACTGCGATATGGCCACCGGTAGCAGCTGCGTTTTCCCCAAGCCGATGCAGTCAAAGGATATCCAGTACAAAGGCAAGGAAAAGGAGGTCTGGCTTAGCGAGATGGAAGAAGGTTTTACGGTAAGATTTTACCCCATAAAATAAAAAAGCATCAGCATCAATATAGGCCATCTTGGAATAGCCTCTTGAAACCACACCTCTTACTTTACACAACTTTAAGAGCCTCGTTCTTACCACTACTGACTACAAAGGGGACCGGGGATTGCCAACAGCCCAAAGTAGTGGAAAACAAATGGTTTGCTTGGAAGCATCTTGAGCAATTGTTTAAATCAATAAGCGCAACCAAGACTCCAAAAACGAGGGTCTACCTTCAAGGAAGATTCCCGTTTAATGTTCTCAATTTCCTTGCAGATCACTTACAAAGCGGACCACTCCCAACTGACGTACCTTCAGCTGATGTCTGCCCACGCCACGCAGAACGTGACCTTCCACTGCCGCAACACCGTCGGCTTCTACGACCCCTCGACCAGGAACCACCGGCATGGGCTCAAACTGCTAGCCTACAACGACGCAGAGATCTTGCCGAAAGCCAACAACCGGCTAAGGTACAAGGCCCTGCTGGATGAATGCCAGGTAAGTCGAACATAAAAATTTAAAAAAAAGAGTTACTGCTTTTTTAATCCTTTGATAGATGGTCTTGAAAATTAGTTAAGGAAGGCAAAAAATGATTTTCATGTGTAATTTTTACGTAATTAACAATAAGTATTTAAGTAATTCTTGTAAATGTGAAGATAAGTGTTAGGTTATTAATATTCTAATTTATTATCCTTGATCACCATCCTTGATCGGCTTTGTCCAATACGTTTGAAAACAAAAAATATATATGTATAAAAATACTCTTCATTTACGGTATCTGTCCATAAATTAATAAGAGATAGAGAGAAGAAGTCTATTCCATTACAAAGTTTAATTAAAAAACTTTGTAATGGCGTTTTATTAATTCTGTCGGTCACGGTGTAACTGTAAAGTTTACGACCTTTTCAAGTAAGGGCCTTCTTTACTGGAAAAGTTCATAAACTTTATTTTAACTATTACCTAATTATTTGAAAATTAGAAGATTTAACCAAACTCCATCTCACTTAACTGGTAATCAACGCTTACATGATTTATACTTCTCCAACAGTACAAGAGAGACGAATGGGCAAAGACAGTGGTACAGTTCGAGACAGACAAGTCAGGGCGTCTGCCGCTGCTGGACGTAGCTGTGCGAGACCTGGGCAGGGCCCGCCAGGTGTTCCGCGTGGAGCTCGGCCTGGCCTGCTTCAGCTAAGGTCAGCCGAAGATCAAAGATATAACGAATCAAGAATTCTCAAGAAAACTAACACCCGTATTTATAGACAAGTGATAGTAATTACTTTTACTCAAGTAATGACTTATGCAACGATTTTGTTTTTATAATATCAGTAATTGACAGAAGTATGAACTGTCAAAAGTTATATTAACCAAGTAATAGACGCAATTTTTTTAAGCATTGAGAATTGTTTACATGCTTCGAACAAGTGACGTCAATAACTTGACCATAGAATAAAATTGTAACAGAATTATTTACTGAAATAATGACATTACTAAGTGGTTGCTAAGCAACAAGTTATGACTTCTTTATAAATACGGGTCATAGAAGAGGTATAAGCTACGGGTGTAAGAGAGCTTGTCCACTACAGCCGACAACCGAGAAAGAGTTCACGTCGGCGATAAATATCACGCGCTTTAATGGCGGCCATGTAGCTAATTATTTATAGTCGTGGCAGATTAATGCGAATTTAATTAGCAATCGTCGTAAATGTAATTTTGTTCTCAGTTGACGGCGGCTGACCCTGTGCTAAGGGCCTGTTTCACAATCGCAGAGTAAAGTTATAAGTAATAAATCAGTAAAGAATAGGGATGTTATTTTTTTTTAGAAAAAACGTTTAAAAGCAAGCAAAGTAACTCCGTCAACGTGAAAGTCAACATCCCTATTTGTTTACTGAGCAGATAAGTTAAAAAGTAGCTTATTTAGAACTGAGTGCGGCCTTAAGACTTAAGACTGCTAGAGTCTTTGACAGATAGACGACAACCAATTTTGTTGTAGAAGAAACTTTATTGCATCCTACAGTAATTTCGACAGTTACGTACTTTTTTACAACTGTTACAACTCGAAATTGTAACAAATCAAGATCTCACAACTGCTTTTGAACTTATTACTGTCCATTACTGGTGTCAAAATGCCATTAATCATGGGTTTTATTTATTAACTATATTGGCATTACTACAAAATGTTTGTTAATAATATGTCTTGAATGACTGATGTGTCAACATTTCAAATTGGTTGACTTATCTTTAGACAAGTGTTTAACACGAGTCTATCTTTTTGTAGAAAGGCCATAATTTTTTTATCAAACATGTGCTTCATTATTGTTAGATTCTGTAAAAGACTAGGTATATGCCGTCAATATAAAATACTGCCTGCGCTGATCACAAAAGATTCACTTCGTCAACTGGCTGGTACAACGGCAACTTTCTCGACTGTAGTACCTACCTAGTACCACCAATTTACCCAAACGTGTATTTAGTCCAAATAAAAAACTTGGTAAGTACGAGTACTTAGTTAGGTGTTAATCTACATTCTGGGCCATAACCATGAACTCTTAAAACAATCTCAAAGTTGTCAAATCTGTCAATTTTGGGACATCATTTCATACAAAATTTGACAGAAATGATAATGTTTGACAGATTTGTGATTGTTTTAACAGTTCATGGTTAGGGCCCTGTTACAGAATGTTCAAAATGATTTAAATACTTTTATACCAACTTTTTCATAACCACATTGCCTTCTATGCATTTATACTTTTTTAATGACAAAAATAAAATAGTTTGTAAGTTAAGTATTACATGCTTTTGTTTATTAAATAAATAGGATTTTGTTACAATAATAAATATATAAATACTAGTTACCTTTAAATATTAAAAAAAAATAGTTGATTTAAGAGAAGATCGAAATATCCTGTATTATGTGATTAACTTTTAATTTAGATATTGTGTATTAGCTTTAACAACAATTTTATACATAATTATAAGAATTTTATACTTAATAATGTACTTACGTCAAATTTATATATAAGAAGTCGTCACAATATTATAATTAAAATCTTACGATAAGGTAATCAAGGGTCCATGTAATAAGGCTGTGTATTTTGTAGAAATAATGTAAATAAATAGCTTTCCTTATTTATGTAATAGATTACTTACGTTTGTAGTTAATGTAAAGCTATTAAGAAGTTACCTATAAATGTATTACTTATAACATAATAATAAGTAGGTTGATAAAATTGTGCCATATTGTAATAAATCATATTTTGATCGTATCTCCGTTTCGTATCTTTGGAACCGATCATATATTTATTTATTTAAAAGGTACAGATTGAATATCCGTTCGACCTGCATGAAATGACAGTGAAACTCAATTTCTATAACTTTACAAGGGAACGTTTTAAAGATTAAATAAATTCTTAGAGATTTCTGTTTAGTATAATAAAGTAACGAAGAAAGGACCACAACGTTATATTATGGTCAATTATTATAATTGTTCATTGATAAAAATAACAGGAAATTACAATAATTCAATAGTAATTAATCTTGCTTGGATATACCTAAGTATACATTTTTCTACACAAGAACCGTCGAAATGTTTTTATTAATCATATCTCTAGGTATTTGCATGTAACAAATAACGGGTAATAGACCTACCTAATACAATACAACTAAACATGAGTATCACAATTTTGTCAAAATTCAATTTCTAATAATATTCTAATCTTAATAAAAACCGGCCAAGTGCAAGTCGGACTGTGCACGAAGGGTTCCGTACTATCTACAGAAACGGCAAAAAATAATGTTTGTTTGTTGTATGGGAGCCCCTTATATGTATATTAATTTTATTCTGTTTTTTAGTATTTGTTGTTATAGCGACAACAGAAATACATCAGCTGCTATAATTTCACCTGTCTCTCTATCACGGTTCATGAGACAGCCTGGTGACAGACGGACAGACGGACAGACAGACGGACAGCGGAGCCCTGGTAATAGGGCCCCATTTTACCCTTTGGGTACTGAACCCTAAAAAAGTACTTTAAAAATGTCCGCATGGTCTATGACCTGCGCCTTTTATTATTAAAAGTATGTATGTGTCCCTAAAGTGCGTGGAATAAAATTAACTCTCCTCCTATGAGTCACGTTTACGTTGTCTCCGAGCACGAGCTCTTCATCATGCAGGAGACGAAGGGCGGCACGACACACGCGCAGGTCGTACATTTCTCGGTAGAGGTGACCTCGTCGCCAACGCCCAAGGTCGTGTTGCCGAAGATACACTCCGAGTTGACGCCGCGCACGTTCAGACCGCGCAACACGCGGGTCGTGGGGGATGCTGATGCGAGAAAAAACAAAAGAGCTACAACTTCATTATGTTCTGGGTAGTTCTTGCTGCACCTTCCAGGTTTGAAAACGCAAATAAATAATGAATTATCACAATGATTTAGGTTTTTTCTTTACTTGCGCTGTTCCTTATTGCCAATTTTATGATCCTATGTCCATTGAATTTCTATTGGAAGTTTATTTATGTACTTATACTAAACATAAGTTTGTGTGTATCAAATTATGTGACATAAGGTATACTTATTTTGTAAACGGGTTCACATAAAACCTCTAAAAGAAAGTAGACTTTAATTTAATTGGTTGGGTACGAAATCAAAATCCTTGTTGCGAGAAATTTGCTGGGGGCATCCTTTGGGGACAGCCTTTAAGAATAACTTGAACTGTCATTAATGATTACGAATCTCGGCTATTATATAAATACCATAAAAAATAATTGTAACTAGGTATTAGGATACTAGCAAGGGCTATTACTTCAAACTTACGGCAATTGAACCCAATAGGGCAACTCCTCCTATCTCCTACGAACACAGGTGCGCAGTTGTCCAAGAGTTTCTCCTGGTAATGAATCTCGATCCCGCAGTTGATGTCGCGGCAGTAAGCTGGGTTGTCCGTGGAACCATTCCACTCTGCTGTGCAGATACAAGTCTTGTGGGTGTTTTTGGGCTCGAAGGATTGACCCTCCATATACGTCTTGCCGTCCACTTCGCAAGTCTTCAGATCGGCGATTGCGTCTTTACCTGAAACATAGGAATTATTATTTACACACTTAAGTACGTATGTAAAAAAACTTAGCCTTTGTCGGCTGAAAAGAGCCCAAAAAGCTAGAAACAGTCCGGCCCTAACCATGAACTGTTAAAACCATAGATATAGAATGTACAAGATAGACAAAGGCTCATTGCAAATGATACAAAAAATGTGACACGTATGTGTGTGTGTAGTAGTGTTGTTCAAGCCACAATTTTTTTATCGATAAATTGCAACCGGCATCAAATTGATTTGGCACAAGTCACAATTGCCGCGGACCTTGAAGCACCTAAAGTTAAACTTAATCTTTAAACAAAAAAGAGGTGAAAATCAGTATCACGGAAGGATACGGGGCTTTCTGGGCTTGTATGTGTAAAGTTAAGATATGGTCGAAAAAAGGTCATATTTTTGTTATGCAAACTTCACAGTCTGGAAACTGAGAAATCTGAAAAACAAGTTTACTCGCATTAAATCGAAAAATGAGTAATTGAATATTGTGAACAAGTTTCTATAATGGAAAATAAGAAAACGGTCGTTTTAAATATGTCATCATCATCATCATCATTTCAGCCACAGGACGTCCACTGCTGAACATAGGCCTCCCCCAGTGACTCCCAGATCGGCCGGTTGGAAGCAACCTGCATCCAGCGTCGTCCTGCAACCTTTACCAGGTTGTCTGCTCAAATATTAAAATGTAACCTATTTAAAACAATTTAATATCATAATTTCATTTCAACATATTCCTTATAATCACAGAGTTAATATTATACCACTTACAGTAGGTGGTTCTGTGTTCATTGAGTTGGGCATCAAACACAGGTGTCAATCGAATGAAATAAATGCACTTCAATAATCGAGACATAAAGTATGTTTTTTTTTTAAGTAGGTATTCAGATTAATTGATTAATTTTGTTTTTGTTTATTTGTAATATTTTTTTTAAATATATCTTTATTAATTTTGTTTTTGACGAGAAAATATTGTTACTTGTCTATTTTTTTTAATTTTGTTCATTATTTCTTACCATAATATGATGTCAAAATTATTTAATATCCTCTAAATAAATTAAAACATACTTGATGTCACAATTCTTGAAATGCTTTTATTTTATTTAACTGACACCTGTGTTTCATTCCTAACTCGAAAATAATAATAATAATATACGTCGAAAATTTCTTTTAACGAAACATCTGTCCTCAAAATGTTTACTGCAAACTGTTGACTGTTTCCGCGGAGTCCAATCTGGTCTGTTTATAACTCTTATCCACTTTTCGCGAATTTCAGGTTTAGATGGTATTCTTAAAAAAATATTTTATATTATACTAAATATTTGACTAAACTATACAGAATTATTTTAGTAGTTTATAAACAAGTTATATTTTAGATGCCCAAAAATAAAACTAAAATCTCATAATGTAATCACAAAAAAACAGTATTGGAGTGTTTTTTTTGTAAACAAACATGATAAATATTTTTTTAGTAATTGCTACTAATCTTCTATACCCACAAATGGCTGTCGATATTTTATCGATACTAATGACGTCACCGCTAGTTCAATCCCTAGTGTAGACGTACAATTTACTATTTTACCTAATATTTATTGTAATTATGTCTTTAACTACGAAATACACAAACACACACCAAACAAAGTTCATATTCTTCTGTAAAATCCAAGTTCTTTGTCGATTATAATTACGAATTAGACACAAATTTGTTTCAAAATATTTTCATCAAAAAATGTATTTACCTGTGAAATGTGTATTTACTTGGGTTATATGTTCTTGTCACATCACAATTTATAATTGAACAGCACCCCATGTCTACAGAAATATTTAAATGAGTTTTCCGTTAGTAATTTTGTATATTTTAATAAAATTAATTTTGACGTTTGAAATTGAAGTCATTTATAGTCAGTTAAATATTTTTTTTGTGTCACATAGGTACATTGACATCTGTCTTTTTCTACCTTGTAGGGTGCCCGCAAGGATATGATGTCTCTTTTCCACGCTTTGTCAGTCTTTAAGAGCGTAGCGAATCCTAAGTCTATGGTTAAAACAATCACAAATCTGTCAAACATTATCATTTCTGTCAAATTTTGTATGAAATGACGTACCAAAATTGACAGATTTGACAACTTTGAGATTGTTTTTAGAGTTCATGGTTAGGGGGCAGGACGTTAATCGAGCGTTTGTTTCAAGTTGCTCATACCCGAGCAACATGCCCAGCAAACAGAGTAGAAATGACATTTATTTTGTTCTATATTAAATAATAATAAAATTTAAATATATTGCTAATTAAAAAATATTGCTATTTTAATCCCTAATATATAAAGCAAAGTCGTGTCGTGATTCGGTATATTTTAATCAAATGTTGGCAACACTAACTGGTCGACCGGGAAAAAGACATGACGTAATTGAGTTGTGGTGGGGAAACACCGCAGTAGTATCGGTAGAGATCGCTACTCGGGCAGTTGCTCGTGAGCATTTGAAGCAGGCAGTTGCTAAGCAGTTACTATGTCAGTCGAAGTAATCATTAATGTAGGGACATAATTTCTAATTTAGGAGGTGGAGAGTTTGTAATAAGTTAATATGGCAAGTCATGTTAAATAAATCCAAGTAAGAACTTCGGCAGTAGTATCATTCACCACATCTCAGAAGTGGCACCGTGATCTTCAGCCCACATAAGTCAAAGGTATGTTAAATTATTTTAAATTGAATTGTATGTAGGTACCTAAAGAAATTATAAGTTTTAAATACAATTAAGATAGGGAGTGATAAAAAAATTGCTAGCTAAGTCTGAAGGGTAATTTTTAAATTCATGTGTGCGGTATTGTGATCCGATCATGGTCGGGGCTACTCTCTGATAGAACGGGCACAATGCACAGCACATGTGTTTGAATTTGAAATTGTGTTCGTATATGGTCGGGGCTACCCTCCGATAATACTAACATAATTGGATACTCATTTATTTTAATCTACCTATCTAATTATTATTTTATTATAAACCACATTTGTATCTAGAATGTGTTTGGACATGGTTGGGGCTACTTTTCGACGGGACAGGCACGGTACTGAGTACGGTTGTGTTTTAATAATTGTTTTTATGTGATCGGGGATACCCTCCGATAGTATTAACATAATTGAAAACGTATGTTTTTTAGTATATTGTGTTGAGCTTGTCGCCGGTCGGGGCTACTCTCTGATGATACTTACTCAATTCAAAGCACTCGTATTATGATAATGTAGATAATTATTCTTTCATAAAAACTAAATCATTTCAACGAAATCGGAAGCGCGATATTTGAAAGATTTTGTAACGGGACGCGCTTGCATGTGGTCGGGACTATCACCGCCCATACTGGCACATTCTAGACGCGCTTTAATTTGAAACTACCGAAAGTGTTTGAGTACTAAAGGGTACCTAGTCTCCGACACAATACCAGTGTATCTGTATATAAGTTAATTCTTCTTTTAGGCCGATTAGTGTGTCGATCTTTGTGTTTGGGACTAGCTAAGTGTGCTGTCCAAACGAAAATAAGAATTTATAAGCTAACTAAGTAGTCATAATCATAATCTTATATTTATTGCTTTCATTTGGTACATAAGATCAAAAAACAAAATGATTAACATGTCCTCAAAATGATCCCTGTTAGGGCATTACAATTTAAGGTAATAGAAAAAAAAAAATCGTAAATTAAAATTTATACAATGCCCAAAAGGAACTTTTTTGCGTCAAGTACTCTTTCATGTTCTGTAAAATTTAGTATCCTTCTTTATGTTTTTTTATTTATGGTGGTAATTTATTATAAACTTTTACTGACATAATGTGGAGCACCAGAACTTACTATGTGTAATTTAGTAAATTAGGTCTGAATAACCGACTTCGTTGACGGAATTCGTTTAAGTTTGTTAGTTCCTCTGCTTTAGTTTTAAAGAGTTATAGCTAAGTGGGCTATATGATGTATATGGAATTTGGAGTCAAACTGATAAGTGCGTCGGTCTTTGACCAAAGAAAAAAATTATGAAGAGAGATTGGCTAAGTATATCCATTACTTGTAGCAGTTGTGTAGATAGAGTAGGCCAGCTTTTGAGTATTCGATGAAAGCTACAGAGCAGTGAGACATGTAGTTATTTAACGTGTAGTTGTGAAGTGTAGCAATGGTTTAAGGTCATGTGTGCCATTATTCATTTTTTAATAGAATATACACAATTTTGCAACATTATTGAGCTAAACTAAAGCGCAAAACATATCACATCCCTGACTAGGTTTAAAAACTCGATACCTTAAATAAAACAATGATGATAGTTGTTCCACAAAAAAAAAGACGGCCTTCCGTAGCCGAGAGGCGGGCTCATCGGGCTGTCTATGGCGCCGCTGCCATATGTGCCATATCTGAGGTTCTGGGTTCGATTCCCGGTCGGGGCGATGTGAAGGTCGAGCTTTGCTATGTTGTCTTGGGTATGGGTGTTGTGGTACTGTCGTCGTTTTCTGATATTAGTAACAAAAGTACTTTGGCTTACCTTACGATCAGATCAATGAATGTGTTGTGTGTGTTATGGTCCAATATTTAATATTTGCCTTTAAAATATATTTGGATTGGGGTTAAGTATACCCTAAATTTTATTGTTAGGCAGAGCGGCTAATTGTGTCGTGCGCCAAGGGTAAGTGTGCCCTAGATTCTAATAGTTAAGCGTAGCGGCTAAGTGTATCGTGCGCCAAGGGTTAAGTGTATCCTAGATTCTAGTAGTTAAGCGTAGCGGCTAAGTGTGTCGTGCGCCAAGGGTTAAGTGTATCCTAGATTCTAGTAGTTAAGCGTAGCGGCTAAGTGTGTCGTGCGCCAAGGGTTAAGTGTATCCTAGATTCTAGTAGTTAAGCGTAGCGGCTAAGTGCGTGTCAGCTAAGGGTTAAGTGAACCCTAGAACATATTACGATTTAATCTGCAATAAGAAATGTTGGTGACAATACCTATGACGCTGTATAAACTTTTTGTTATGCTACAATTTTAATGCATACATGTAAATCATGATCATCATGAACCTTCAGTTCATTAGGCTAGGTCTATCGCACATTTTAAGCAGAAGCTCTCAATAAAAACGTGTTATATGGTTACCGATGTAAATCTCATTATAATGCTTACAATAAGCTTTTTAGAAAAGAGCAATTATAAAGCCCTCTACTAAATGTATTCCACTCTGCCTGATTAGGTACTACTATTTTTATTTTTTGTCCAGCAGGGACATTAGTTTATAAATCATCAAATTTAGATGTGCCTACTTACATGTTATATAGACCAAAGGTTTAATAATTAGGTGGACTACCTGACTTACCCTTTGAGAATAATGATAAGAATGAGTATATATCTAATGCTTTTGTTTTAATTATTTTCGGGACCATGGATGAGATCTGCTGTTGGCAGAGGCGACTGCAGACACGAGTGAGGTCGCTCGTAGCTCCCTTCAGATCAAGACAAGAAATTTTTATATTGGGATGGGTGTCGAAGGGGTCAGCCCAGCGAGATCCAATTCTACCAACACCAGGATGATCCACCCCTACTCATCAATCCTTGAGGTTTACTACAGATCATTTAATTTTGTTAATTACCCCGGTCCTTCATAACTATTGTTGATACGTGTTTCTAACGAATAATATTGTTATTTGCAGTAGTACTTAGTATAATCGTAATATAACAGTAACTTGTCTATATGATTGTGTATATTGGCAATTGTCTTGTTTTAAAAATATATCATCATTAATTTTACTATATTTATATAGTTTGCTCAATGAGGCCGTACGTCAGCTAACACATTGATCCTCATAGAATATGAAAAGATAGATTGTAAAGGCTAACGAGTGCAATAGCATTAATTAATGAAACAGAAGCAGGTCATAAAGTTTGCCCTGTACAAATTAAATTTAAAAAAAAGGTTTACACTTAGAAGCCTTCCCAATTGTTGGATATTCTCTAAATAATAAGAAAAGAGGTCCAGTGTCTCAGACTCAAACATTTCATGCAATTGATGGGGTAGGTAAAATGGGTTAAAGTATTGCTACATTAGCTAGCCTTTAATCGTGAATTATTTCTCTATAATCACTTAGCAAATTCTATACACAATAGTATTTTGAAAAAAAAAAAATATTTATTGATGCTAAATGCTAAGAATCACATTAGGATTTGTGTTGATATGTGATGGGGTTCAGAACGCTGTTGTTGCTAGCTTGCGTTAGAATATTAATATTTTGGAGGGAAGGACTGGAAATTTTAGTCTATTCTATTTTTCAATATAGAAATAGTCTTCCAACTAACTAAACCGAATCAATTATGTTTAGTAGAAATTCTTAAATCAGGTAATGACGAAAGATCAAGGACAGCAAAAATAACTTTGTAAAAGAAACATCAGAGTTTATGAAAGTAATGTTTACAGTTCGGTGTAAACATACAATGATATCGACACATGCTAATAAATCGTTGTATAAAAAAAAAAGTAATCGTGCTAATAGTATAAGATTATCAATATATTCATGCTACTAATCTAGGTTTCTAAATACTTACACTGCGCAAGTTGTATACCTACTTGCACATTATAATAGGAAATTATTATTTATGACACAGGCATAACGGTACCACGTTGGCTATAATTAAATTTAATTTATTTGTACTTATTACATTATAAGGTGCATACATATTAGAATATTTTAAATAACAAAAAGTGTGCAAGCTACTAAAAATGGTACCGAACTTCAGATCTGACTAAGTAGTTACAACTTTGTAACGTTATTAATATCTTTTTAGCTACTATTTTTATGAATTATTGTGTGCCCTCTTTTGACCAATTTCATTTCAGCCGGGTTTTTATGTTCAACAGGTCTTTGATAAAAAAGTTTCGTTTATAGTTTTATTTTGAAGTATGAAGAACATTAACGTTTATCTTAAACAGTGGAGAAGGTTCAGTCAATAATTGTAGTTACGCTTCGTCAGTTAGTACGAAAATGCGTGGTCCTGTTGGATCTGTGGGTGCTTGTTGCATGGGTGATGCAAACAAAGATAAAAATGAGCGTATTGCACTTTATACTTATTAATATATTTCACACCATAAAGTTTTAGAGCCAATATTTTACCTTGTTAAAATAACCTCGCTAAAATATTATAAAATTGTTCTAAATAGTTGCCAAAATTTGTAAGCCCGTTTAAGATTGTAATGTTGGAAAATAAATTGGACGACCGTCTGGTGAAGTGGTTACTGCTCCGGACTACGAAGCCTGGCTGCGGGTTCGTATCCCGCGCGGGGCAAATGTTTGTGTGATGAGCACAGGTAGTTGTACCTAAGTCATGTACCTAATGAAATAAGTTTATTCATTATCTAGTAACCATAGTTCAAGCTTTGCTTAGTTTAGGGCTAGCTAGTTGGTGTGATTACCGAAACAATTAATTACTATTCATTTTTACCCTAGCAATTATCGGAACACGCTGATCAAGTTTTTAAAGATGACCTCACGGGTTTTTTTTTATATAATTATTAGCATTGTTGCTGCAGATAGGATAAGGCCATGGGTTAAAATTTAATTTTAGAGTATAATTAATATTCTCATATTTCTAGAATAGTATAAGTAGTTTTTTTTAAAGTGAGCGAAATACCTACCCTGTCTGAACTGTTGGTTGCATTGCATCTTTACGAAATCCTTCAGATTTATTTTTGTGAGCATCGAGAAAATTAACAGGGCATGTTTAATATACATTAATTTACCTTAGTAACTATTTATTTTACACATTACAAAACAATAATATGGGAAGTAATAGCAGAAAACACATACAGACATACGCATTCTTATTGACCCCGACGCCATTGTTAGGTTTTTGCGGAATTACCGCATTGATTCTGCCGATTCATAGACTGAGTGTCGATTAGGCAGTCGCAGTACCAATCTCGTTACGTTTGTGTATAAAGTACCTACCATAGAAGATTTTATTTAGATAATTCCTAAGCATTTAAATGTTTATTTTAATAATAAATTGATCACGAAAGCTAGTTATAGGAACACTAGACCAAAACGGGATCCAAATAGACTAGTGTTCTGCATAACAGAGTGTTTTAAGACATACCTACAATAGAATTCCAGATGACATACAACAACTAGATCCCAATCAATTAAAATCTATATAATATAAGTGGCCTATTGATAAATCAATACATGGCATGAAATATTTTGACTATTTAGGAATAGTAAATATTAATACAATTGACTTTACCTGACATATTTTTCTTTATTTTAATTGTAATGAGACACAAAGTCTGTCATATCACTAATTGATAATAAGTAATTAGTTAGGAGATTTACTGTATTTTTTTAAATCTTCCATATTACTTGTAATAGCGAAACATGTGCACTCCCTCATCATGCAAGAACCTTAATAACTTACCATGTTTTTCGGAAATAATATTCTGATTCTGAACGAATTTTTCCTGACAATATTTTTAAGATTATTGCAATGATCTATTTGTAAAGAAAACGGATTTTTTTTAATTGGAAAATATTAAATGATCTAGTTCGTAAGTAGTATATTTAACCAGCAATGTTAAGTGTCATCAAACTCGTAAATTTTCGACTTGTAAAGTCTACTAATAAACGCAGATCTAGTTTAGTTATGTTTACGAATGTCGTGATTATGATTTTTTATTTATATTATTAATGTCTGAAATTGTATGACATGTGTTATTTAAGTTATTCATATGTTTCCAATGTTGAATTTACATTATGTATCCAGAATTTAATATATAAATTAGGAAACTATAGTTAAGTCAACTAATTCAGTAGTAGACGTGCTTAATTATTTTCATTGACCACAATGTTGTTCACAATGTTAAGTAAACATATCCCAGCCTTGTAAATTTATATAATGTACCCAGAATATAATATTTAAGGTTAAGGAACTATAGTTAAAGCAACTGATTTAGTAGCGGACGTGCACCGGGAGGTTGCACTGTGCCGGATGGCCGAATGTCGTGATTCGGTATATTTTAATCAAATGTTGGCAACACTAACTGGTCGACCGGGAAAAAGACATGACGTAATTGAGTTGTGGTGGGGAAACACCGCAGTAGTATCGGTAGAGATCGCTACTCGGGCAGTTGCTCGTGAGCATTTGAAGCAGGCAGTTGCTAAGCAGTTACTATGTCAGTCGAAGTAATCATTAATGTAGGGACATAATTTCTAATTTAGGAGGTGGAGAGTTTGTAATAAGTTAATATGGCAAGTCATGTTAAATAAATCCAAGTAAGAACTTCGGCAGTAGTATCATTCACCACAGTCGTGTGTGTTCCAACACTTATAACTCGAGACTGGCTGGACCGATTTTCATAGTTTATAATTTGTTGGATTTGTCTCCGCCCAGAATAGCAGAATAAATAATACATTGGGAATGCGAACGAAAAAAAAAATACTTTTAGGCGGTACGAAGTTCGCCGGGACAGCTAGTTATACATATAGTTAAGACTCAGCATCACATTAATCATTTGCCATATAACAAGGTAGGATATTTTATGAAGATCTCAATTTTGTATTAGTCTGACTGACATAACCACCTATGGACAATTAACATACAAATGTATTATAGTTAAAAATCACTGACATGTTTCGGAGAAAGATGATGAGAGCAGGAAATGTACCTATATCATTTTTTAAAATATCAGTGTGGATTGCAGAAGTGTTCTACAAGGCAAGTAATTAACCATACTGTTAGATAAAACTGCTTAACATCTGAATATCAGTTAATATTGGCCAGGAGCCCAAGACAAACAAAACCAGGACAAATCGTAGTAAGTATAGTTATTAGATATGACACTTACATCTCTACTTGGCAAGAAAACAATGATTGATAGCATGTTAAATATTTTAATGGTGACATTAACGATCACAATGAGACAATAGATCATTCGTATATCCTGCTTTTATTTTACCTACCTACAGTTGCTTCTTGCTTATAGTATGGTATATGTTTATATATTCTAAGGCTCGCTTACAGAGCCTTTATAGATTTAGAATATACCTAGCAGAATTAAAATGAGGTGCTAGTAGCTCATTGGCGGCAGCGCTTTGGTATCGATTACTAAAGTTTCCACTCCGACCATATTTAGTGACATTTATCACGAGCATCTTGGTTGGTCTTGGCTAATATTGCTTGATAATGTTCGTGCAGCTTAGTCAGAGCCGTCAGAGCCTCAGAGGCCTTAAGGCGGCTTCCCTATTACAGTCCATTTGCGAACGTAGCCTTTTAAAGAGCCAGCTTTTTTCCTAAGGTCGTCGGACCATCGAGCTGGGGGGCGTCCTGAACTCGTTTGCCAAAGCGTGGTCTCCGTCGGGAACCCGTTTACTCCACCGTTTCTTTCTGCGACAGATGTCGCCGGCCCGTCAGCCCACCTTTCCATGGCTCGCTGAGTGTCGCGAAGTCAGTGGGCCAGCTTTACTGTCATGTTCCATTCGGCTCGGCAATCATTACCGACTGGTAAAATGCGCTATTCGAATACCTTGCTCTACATGCATTGTTGCGGTGGTAAAGAGAAGATTCTTACCACAAAGATTCGCAGTGCTGCAACAAGACTCCAGTTCGTAGGTGCCTGACGCACTGCTACAGGTCGCCATTGAAGACTTCGACGCAGTCCACCGCGGCGCATTCGAAGCGTGGCTTGCGACAGATGTCGTCGGCCCACTCCCACTTAGCATCTTCTGGAGCTCGCTGAGTAACGTGAAGTTGGTGGGCCAGCTTTACTGACATGTCCCATTCGGCTCGGCAGGTCATCACCGGTAGGACGCACTGATCTGACCTTGCTCTACATGCATTTAGACAGTGGTGAAGAGAAGATGCTTACCACAAACGTTCGCAGTGCTGCAGCAAGACTCAAGTTCGTAGGTGCTGACGCACTGCTGCAGGTCTCCGTTGAAGACTTCGACGCAGTCCACCGCGGCGCACTCGAAACGCGGCTCGCCGGCAGATGTCATCGGCCCACTGCCACTTAGCATCCTCCTTGGAGTTCGCTGAGTGACGAGAAGACGGTGTGCCAGCTTCACTGCCATGTCCCATTCGGCTCGGCAGGTCATCACCGGCAGGATGCACTAATCTGACCTTGCTCTACATGCATTTAGGCAGTGGTGAAGAGAAGGTGCTTACCACAAACGTTCGCAGTGCTGCAGCAAGACTCAAGTTCGTAGGTGCTGACGCACTGCTGCAGGTCTCCATTGAAGACTTCGACACAGTCCACCGCGGCGCACTCGAAACGCGGCTCGCCGGCAGATGTCATCGGCCCACTGCCACTTAGCATCCTCCTTGAAACTCGCTGAGTGACGTGAAGACGGTGTGCCAGCTTCACTGCCATGTCCCATTCGGCTTGGCAGGTCATCTCCGGCAGGATGCACTAATCTGACCTTGCTCTACATGCATTTAGGCAGTGGTGAAGAGAAGATCATTACCACAAACGTTCGCAGTGCTGCAGCAAGACTCAAGTTCGTAGGTGCTGACGCACTGCTGCAGGTCGCCGTTGAAGACTTCGACGCAGTCCACCGCAGCGCACTCGAACCGCGGCTCGCCAGCCACGCGGCAACGGCACGCTTGCGAGCAAGGGTTGCTGATCAGCGCCTGCGGGATTGTTGACCGGTCACCGTAGGGAAGGCCCCTGAAAGATAGATAATGTGATGAAAATTTATAAAAATCTATTTTTTTTTAGAAAGACGTACCTACTATTTAGTCGGTCTTATCCGATAAAAGCGATTTATTCCAGATAACCTACGTTCAGATGACAAACATAGAAAAAGGAAGTGTTTAAAAAATCAAATTACATTTATTTTTGCAAATATCAATTTTGAGTGGCGCTACTTGAGAGCTAAGTTATGTCCGTAATTTAAATGTAGTCAAATTCCAATTTCAAACTGGGCCCTAACCATGAACTGTTAAAACAATCACAAATCTGTCAAACATTATCATTTCTGTCAAATTTTGTATGAAATGACGTACCAAAATTGACAGATTTGACAACTTTGAGATTGTTTTAAGAGTTCATGGTTATGGCCCTGGGCCCTAACCATGAACTGTTAAAACAATCACAAATCTGTCAAACATTATCATTTCTGTCAAATTTTGTATGAAATGACGTACCAAAATTGACAGATTTGACAACTTTGAGATTGTTTTAAGAGTTCATGGTTAGGGCCCTGGTCTCAGTAAAAACCTAAGTAAGTAAATTGTTACTTGACAAAGCGCATTTTATCAAATCCTTTTTGTCAATATCATCAAATACTATCGAGTAAACTCGATAATTTGGGTAAATTATTTCAAGGCTAGTAACAACACTATGTAAAAATGAAATGCGGGTCTTATCATCAATCCCATTAGTCAAGAAGTTCCAAATAGCAACGAATGTTGCGTCAAATAAGATATTTCTAGGTCAAAGCCAGAATCGAGAATTCGCATATTGAAAACACTTCCCAAAGTTGTCTTGTCTGTTTGTACGCCAACCTTGACCTCGTGTTCCGAGAAAAGTCCGAGTTTTTGTCGCGATACGTCCGAATGCCGGCAAAAAGGCGGAGGCGCCTGCGACCTCCAGCAATGACCACTAGTGTCATCACGTGACCTTCGCGGTGCTTCCCTTGTTAAATTGCTACATAATTATTTGCAAATATCGGCAATATCTTAAATCTGTGCGTCTTTGTGCTGATTAGTCTTATAAGATCATTGTCGTGACCGGTTCAACTTTAGCCAGAATCTACAGCGTGACCTACTAACCCATTCAGTAAAGGTCAAATGATCCAACTGGTCACCGGTGAAAAAGATGTAGTACTACTTACATAATTCCAATAGAGTGGTACAATCTATTGCATTATAGGTACTATCATAATTACCGTATGCTTTAATAGACAGATAGATAGATAGATACTCTTTATTGCACACCAAACAAAGAAATTCCAGTTGATATTTACAGAAAGATGTACAATTTAGATGGTCTTATCGCTAAAAAGCGATCTCTTCCAGACAACCTTTAGGCAGAGGACAACTATAAAGAAAGGGGAAAGTGGTGCAGAGTGCTTATTGTGTAATGTTATTTATATACCTACAATTTCAATATCAATAAGTATAAACTACATACACACACATAAGTACAAAAAATACCTATAAAATATATACTTAAATATAATACATTAAAAAAAAACAAGGAAATACCATGACATACAACCAGTAATATTCCAGAAACAACAATTCTCAAACTAGAAACGATTTTTTTTTTCACAGTGCAAGACAATGTGCTTTGAGCCGACTTTTAAAAACAGCAATTGACTCGGATTGCCGTATTACTAAGGGTAAGGAGTTCCATAGACGGGTTGACTGAACAGTAAGCGATCGCGTATAATAGTTTGTAGAATGGGGAGGAAATTTAAGAAGCAGCTTTGGTCGGAAAATAAACAAAAAGGGCCTAATAAGTTATGCCACATGAAACTGAACTTTGCGAGGAACCCTGAAGATATCTTTGGAGGCTAACATTGCATTCGAAAACGTTTTAATAAGTAGGTACGTGATAAGCGCAGAAAGTTTGCAAAGCAAAGAAAAATTATAATGAGAATTAGAGTTGGTAGACTCGTAACCATGAGACAAATATTGAATCTAACTTTCTATGTTCGCTTACTTAGTTACTGTTAGAGAGTAAGTTTGCAGTAAAAAAATATTTCTTAACCTCAAAAGAAGAAACCAACTCTGTAGAATAGGCAATATTCTCAATGAACTACGTAATGATTAGTTTCATACATTTGCGATACGAGTTTTCCCGCGACTTTAGTTAGGTCATCCCTCCTGCAGTTGTAAGAAAACAAAAGACAGTAGTAGGTACCTAAGTAACACCAGAAAAGTAGAAACCTAAGAGTGTACCAAAGTATTTCTCTCAGCAGTGAACAGAAGCCCAATGCCTGTATTTTAACAATAGCTGCATTATAGTGTCCATCCTAGTAACATCTAAATCTCAATCATAAAATTATTGTAAGGTGACTGAAATTTGGACAAAAAAAAAATTGAATACAGTTTCTGATCGTAATGTGAACCGGGCCGACCTTAGATTGCGACTATTGTAAAATAATGGGAATTGGGCTTCAGGCATCACCCAAGGTGGTTTAGACCATACTTCGCAAGTCAGCGGATTGGTGGAAGGGTGTTGTCAGGCCAGTGATTGAGCTTACTGTCGCTTGTCAAGCGATAATAGCCGTGACCAACTTTTGACATGCCATCCGAAGCACCGAGATCCTTATTAAAACTGTTAATAAATATGGTCACCCATCCATTCATAGCCGCGGCGTGGATTGCTTAAGCTTTGTTAACCACTATCAAAGCGCTCTGCCGCCACTGAGCTGCTGCTGCTGGTGTCTGAACTAAACGCTTTGAATTAAATTGAATATATGATCATTTAATCACAATAGAGGTTACCTGTAATAGCACATGGTAGGGTCAGGATGCAAGTCGGGGCACTGGAAAGCATCTGGGCATGCGGTGGAGTTGTCAGCCTGGGGCACCGGGGTGCAGCCGAGCTCGAAGTAGAAGCCAGCCATGTCACACTCGCCGGCCATGTCCGACGACACAATAGCTAGTGCTGAAACACGAACGGCCACTAGGTAAAGACTGCTGTTCTACTTATGATTGAGGGATGGGTGGAATGGAATGCAAGATGAATAATAGAGAGGAAAGACAAAGCGTAGTAGCATATAGTAGGCACTGGAATGAAAGGCGTCAGGGCAAGCGGTGGAGTTGTCTGGTCGGGGCACAGGGGTGCAGCCGAGCTCGAAGTAGAAGCCAGCCAAGTCGCTTTGTTGCGTTAAGTCTCTATTCAAATTATGAAAAAAGTAGTTTACATCTGTTAAATCATCAATGTTGTTAAAAGTAAGTGTACCAGAGCTATATTTAGTAGTTCCTGTAGAGTACTTCCTGTCACAAGTATGGTCAAGTACACTATAAATGTCTCATAATTTGCATAGATACGATAATCTAGCACGTGCCTATTACTTTTAAACAAGTACAATCTCTGCATAATACTGATCTTGATTTGAACTATTGGTCTTGATTTGACCGTACAAAACAGTCAATGTAACAACATTGGTTGATAATAGCATTAAGAATCCAAAAAGAAAAATTACTCTAGATGCTAGACTGTGATATAAAAATATATTTATTATATCTATCATATGCAACGAGATAAATGTGCTTCAATAAATCATTATCGATGTGATATGGGTTTTAAAGTAACTTCAGATTTATCTTGCCAGCACGGAGCACCAGGTACTTAATCTTGTACTGCGGTAGATCTTACTTTAAATAATGACGATCATACGGACGACGGATTTCCTACAAACGAACTTTTTTGTATTTATTGTCATGGGTCAGGGTGTTGTGAAACCGTCGTTTCGGATTTCTAAAACATAAACAGGAATTCCTGGCAATATGAACACTGCGAGTAGGTATAGTCAAATGTTTTAGAGAAATATTCTTATAGACCATTCGTTTATTCTCACCTCGTTGACATAGTATTAACATGGGAGCATATTTAGTGAACGGTTAATCAATAATCAACGAGTTATGGCCCATAGCTTTAGCTAAATTATACGTTCCGGCGTTAAACCTGATTTTCCCTAATCAAGTAACAAATATCTTACGGCCCTCACGTGAAACACTTGTACAATTCCCTAAGTGTTCGTATACGATTCTTGTGACTTCGTATGCGAATTGTAATTCTAACGCTTCAAAAATACGCCTCCAGACTTGTGGCAACTAAACAACCTACATACGTAACTAAAAGGCACAACAATGCATGTCAACACCATTGTGGTAAATCTTAAGTTACAATCTGTGGATTGAATAAGGCTATCTACTTACACTTACTTTTCGAGCGATATACAAAGTTAAATGATTATCAAATAAGTAGGTAAAAAAATCTATTGCTAATCTTTGAGTTAGTTTTATTCCTAATTTTCCTTCAAGGGCTTAGTCCCTTTTCCTAGTCGAGAGTCGTCGAAGAACGCTTGAGATCTTATAGATGTGGAAAGTCCGGTCAATACATTTAAAACGATTGCCATCAGAATTTTGTAATTTATAACTTAAGTATTACAAGGGAATCAAGCCATTTAATCAAGATGTCCAGTTTTGATCTACTTATTCTGTCTTATTCAGAGTACATCTGGGTATATAACAGTGGGTTAACCTTAGTTCCAGACTAGCGAATGCACTCTGAATAAGACAGATTACATGTTTAAACTAAGCGCTGAGCAAGATTGTAAGTTAAATTAAGCTCTAATTAAAACAAAAATTATGTCATTTACTATTACGATAATCTACTTCCTAGCATTACACTTAAGTGACATAATCATGGAATTTCCTAAAATAAAAATTGTTAGTAAAAAATCAATTTCCTTTGAGAAAACTTACTTAGTAACACAGAATAGAAAACAGCCTTCATGGTAGATTTGGTTTGAACACTGTCCATCTGAACTTGAGAATAGCACTTTTTCCGCACTGTTTTAGCTGAAGTTTTAGCGTCAATTTTAAAATAGCTTAATACGTAGAGACGTGCTCTACCTCCCACGATTCAAACTTGAATGGCCATGGTTTAAAACCGAAAGGCGCACGCGCACCTTTTCTGCGTACTAATGAATCTGCACCATGTAAATATTTGTTGTTTGTTTTTGTTTATGTTGTGACATTAGTTACTTACCTACTTGATATTTGCGTGTGTGTAACTTTCTATATTTAAATAAGGGTTCTAGAGGAGAACACAATACAGCAACTCTTCCAATGGGATCAACATCAGAATCTCGGGAAAAAAATTACCTCTCCAATTCCCCATACAAATTTATGGCAGCGGTTTCGTATGAGTGCTTTTACTGGGATTTCGCATTTGGTCCTTTAGAAAAATAAAATGTATTTGAGCAGTTAAATCAGCCCTTATAAGCTAATAAGAATTAATCAGTGTCTAGTCAATCTTAATCTGTAGTAATCCTTACTAATATTATAAACGCGAAAGTTGTATGTATGGATGTTTGTTACCATTTACGCAAAAACTACTGAACGGTTTTAGATGATTTTTTGCACACATTTAACATTTTATCCTGGTTTAATGTTCCTGTGGGATATTTTTCTATATATTGTTATTTATTTCAAATTTCAACGTTTTCTGTTACTTAACATACCAAACATTCTATACTCCACGCTACCCGTTGAGAGTACAGACGAATACAATCAAGTACGATGTAAAGATTTAATGCAGCCCATTTAAGCCTTCAACTCCCAATCGGTAACCAGTTTCGTCCATTGATATTCAATTGTTATTTATTTTCGCTGGGAGTTGAAGGGTTAAAATGTCATAGGGTTAATAAAACCATCATTTTTGTAATAAACAACTCCTTTAATTATTAGAAACTACAATCCAACATTTCATACACATCAAATGTATGCTACATAGTGTACGTCCATAATTTTTGGTTGCTAGCTTTAAAATGCAAAACTTAAAAATTTTTTTGGACTTAATTTAATGTCGATTGTAATAAAATAACAAAAATAACTCAAGTGATAGTTATGTTACGTCCAACAATAAAAAAATAGTAATTTGATCTAGTTAAGCATTTACGGGTAAAGTAACTTATGTTTACAAGAGGACGAGGCATTCGTATTCCGCGGAACTTCTGTCCTCGCCGTCGTAGGGGTAGTAGCAGCAGCCATGGCTGGGGTGGATCTGAAACATGAAAAGATGGAGAATTAATAATAACATCAGACAAAAAATGCGTCTTGAAATAGGGATTCAAAGATTATTTATTCCCTGAGTCAAGGTAATACTGTAGTGATGTTTAATAAGAGTAAAAGGATTTCTTCCAGTTGACCAGCCCCTCAGCATTACCAAAAAAATAATAAATTTAGGAGCCAAAAGGATTAACCAAAGTAGGTTAACTATTAAAAACGATAACAAACTTTGAAAATAATAAAATTTATGGGATTGACATATGCCGTCATGAACTCACTTGTTAAATTTTCATCGTTATAATTATCTCAGAGGCGATGAAAAATAAATAGATTACTCATTAATTACACACCATACAAAAAAGTTACAGAATTCGTATCGCATCGTTACGGAGCGATTGCCGCCACTTGTCTGCCCCCTGGTTCCTACTAATTCAATGTAACAGTGCGAATTGTATTAATAAAGATTTTTTTTTTTACTACTTCAGTTCTCCCTGCTTCTGCCTACTTGGGTCCGTAGCCTATTTAAGGACCTCCAGGTTGCCCAAGGTAGATCATGTCCAGGGTCGCTCCCGCCCCGGTTGCTCTGATAGCTCTATATTCAGGTCTATGGGATATTTCTCCTTTCAAAGCTTTAAGCGGGCGTCTTTATTGTGGTATTTCCCCCAGACAATGGCACATCTTCTAACATGCCCTGAGTGTGCCTAAACCTACACACAGGCGAGGATCTTTACAAGGCCACCGATAGTCCTATATCAGTGGCTGAGTTTTGGTCCTGAATGAAAGCCTGAGTCGACACGTAAAGAAGAAGAAGACTATATCAGTTTACCTTTCCGGGGGTAGTAGATCCATCGTGGGTGACCCTGCCGTAGTAGAGTTTCTCGCCAGAGTTGGTGTTTCCTGCGGGAACTGCGCCCGGGGGCACCTCGCCGTTCGTGCTGAACTGCCAGGAGAACATGGACGGCACTAGCACCTGCGGATCAAAGCATTGAGATGTAGAAGAAACATCTAAAAAGTGCTGGGAAATAAAGAGGTAGTAAGAAATACATAGGCGGTTAAACCATTTTCAATTCAAATTAAACATAGTAAAAGGAAAATAACTTAATTTCCTGCAGAAAATTGGGAAGAAACCTTTATAAAAACGGCTTTTAATACAACTACGGGGACAACTGCTTGTAATATGCTAAACATTTGACGAAAACAAAAAAAAGATGTAATTTTAGAAAGTAATTTTTCACTTGATAAATATTTATCTATAACTTAAAGATAATTAATTATGACTAAAGAATAAGCATACGTGTGACCTTTCATGGCGTGTTGTTACTCACTGCCCACTTAATTTGTACGTCCATGTTTTGAGAAAGGGTCTCTAGTCTACGCTTACTAATTTCCTGCTCTGCCTTTGTATTTTAGACGACGGCAGTAGTGCTTTAGATTTAGAACACTTTGTTTTCCGTGTTATTACTGTAACCGGCCGATCTGAAAGTTATTAGGCCTATGTTCACCAGTGGAAGTACTTTGGCTGAAATGATGATGATGATGATTGTACAAGACGAAATTGCCGCATCTTAGTTGACAAACTGATCCTTACTGCGATATCACTTCGTTTTCATGAAATCCTCGTTTAGAAAAAGGCATAGGCCTAAGGTTAATTTGATTACTCACTTCAAACTGGTCGACCAAGATCTCAGCGCCCTCGTGGCCGATGTAGCACGCGTTCTTGTTGGGGATGACCTTGGCGGGCAGCACCCAGCCGTCATGGTGCGCGCGGCCGGCGTAGATGGCGTCGCCGTCGACGTCGGTGCCCACGCGCAGCGCGCCTGGAGGAATGCTGTTTTGGCTCGTGCAAGCCGGAACCCATTTGTATGTACCTGGAATTTGCCAGATAAGTAAAATGCGCCGTATAAAAACACCTATTGTCATATCTGGAAGTAAGGTGTTGTTTCGTTGGGTTAAGAGATACCAGCTAATGTATTTTTCAGGTGGGAAATGAAGGGACCCACTAGAGTCTTTCGAGCGTCGACGTCGTGGCAGCGTCCAATCAGTGTTGACGCAACTCTTGCGCAGCAGCATTTACTTAACTCTGATTGGACACTGCAACGACGTCGATGCTCAAAAGACGCTAGTGTAGGGGAACCTTAGAAAATACCGTTCTTATTTCACCTGAACCAGGAATCGAACCCGGGAAACTTTGAGCTAAAGGCGAATTACCGCGCCACACAATAATAGGGTCATCGATACCATTATGGCGGTTGGAGATTAAGAAAGTGTTATTTTTCTGAATAAGTCCTAACGATATAGTTCGATTTCTAGACATTTGTCCAATCAAAAGTTTCGAAATGTATAGTATTTAACATCAAAATCGTAAAAAAATATATTGACAAGCTGCATACATCATCGTCGAGGTAGAGCGTTTGTATAATTAGAGCACCTGTTTTTAACATTTTCGTAGTTAACCCCGATATAAAGTTGTTAGTTTGCACATGCAGCACTCACACATTTTAATATATTGACCCACTAAAACTACACCCTGTATACATGCTGTACAAAAGAATATAACACTCTTCAAAACCACGTGATCAGCTGATCTTATCCAGCAACTTTTTCTATTCATTTTTATCTGCTGCATATGAACTTACTCGTTTACCTCGAGGCTCGATCATAATGTATGGCGCATATGAAAAAAAAACATGTTCTCGATGATCCTCCCATAGGAATGTATATTAGCAACTGATCACGTGGTTTTAAGGAGTGTTCTATTCTTTTGTACACCCTGTCTATGTTTTCTTAAGTACTGTGCCTTTTTTTAGAGTTTTTCTAATATTTCCCGCCGATTATTTATATTTTGTTCATTTTATAATGGAATCTAGGCCTAACATATGTAATAAACTAATAACATTATATTTAAGCAACACAAAAAGCTTTGGCCAAAACTCTTTAAGGTTTCAGGTTTGCATCACATCCATTTTTTATAAAACATTATTGTAGCTCGTGTATTTAAAAAGTAACATCAGCATTTTTATAAGTACCAGTAGAAATTGTGGAGCTTAAAGTTTTAAAATCACATAGATTTTAAATTAGAGGAAATAATCAGGTATTTTTTTTTTACCAAATTATCTTAGCTGCTAGTGTTAAAAGTAAGTCTGGATAGCTAACCATAAAGAGAATTGGCCCGCTTCGGAAACAATACAACGAAGCTGTACTAGAGATAACACCTTCATTTTTTACTAATTAATAGCAATGGACAACATGAAATGGTTCACATTTGTCAAACTTCTAATGATTTTTTGTTATAAACATTTACTTCAACAAAAGTGCAAAAACATTATCTACTTAAAGATATTGATACAAATATTTTATCGATAAAGCTTGATAATAAAGATTGATTAAGTATTTGTGTCGTACGGCGTACCTTACCAAGAATTTAGAAATGTATTTTTTTTTTTGAACTAGCAATATATTTTTAGTTTTTACCCACGGAATTTAGGGTTGATGATAGACAAAGAAAAAATGCCCTTTTCTTTTAGATGAAAAATACATTCGATATTAATAATGTAATTCATGAAACCAGTGAATGCTATTGGAAAAAAGAAATGAAACATTTTCGTCAATTTATAGTGTCAAAATGAGTTGTCTGTTTTAAATATTAAGCTAATTCTTTGTCGTAAACGGCTAAATCTCTTGTGTACCTAATCAGGCTAAAAATAACCAAACTGCCTATCTAGAAGGTGTTATCTCAGCACATCACCATCCAGACTTACTATATGGTAGCTCGACAGTTTCTCCCGGCAGTTCCGGGACCATCCCCGGCCCGTCTACGATTTGGATGCTGTCGCCACCGGGTGGGGGAGGCTGGGGGTAGGGGTAGAAGTAGGCCGGGTGCATGGGGTAGTACACTACTCCAGGACCGGGGACCATGTGTGGGGGGTATCCTGGCGCGCCAGGGTAGCCCGGGGGCGGAGGTTGGCCAAAACCGTAATACGGACGTCCTGTGTAATTTAAAAAGTTTTTGTACGTTTTTTTTGTCTATGATATCACTTAAGACAGCTTGCAATAACGCTAAAAACAATCTGTTTTACTAACAAGATGTTTAGTAAAGTACAATTAAAAAAAGTATTTATCAGAATTTTTTTATCATTGTCCGTTAAACTGCTCAGTGCTCCCATTTTCTGTTAGATATTCAAAATAGCATTTTGAATCATATTATGACTCTTCACACATCTCTTTTGAATCTTCCTTTGTTTCTCGCAGAGTTTTTATCTCTTATCTTAGCCGACGCTAATCCTAGTCAATCAATTTTAAGTTCAAGAGGAAAATAAATGCGTACGAATTAAAAGTAATTAAGTAGTCTGTGGTTTAAAATAATTCGTAGTGATTCGGACACCAATCAATTATGTATCTAAATAATTCGTTTCTGTAACTAATACTCATATGATTTAAAGTCAAATACAAAAATTAAGAACGTAAAAACATCGAAATCTACAAATAGCCCTAGATTTGCTCTATCTTTGAACTGCATGACCACGAAAAACGTCAAAAATTCCATTTGAAGATGACCTGACCATGTTAGTTAATAGTAATGTTATTTTCCAGTCTTAGAAAATTAACTAAAAGTGTCCGCCTGAGTCCTAATTGTCGTTATTATTTGCGATAAGCTGATTTTGTAAAATAAAGTGTTACTAATTAATTTGTCGTTTTGAAACGCTCTAGATGAGTTTAAGTACATATAGCTAAGTAAGTACAAGTATATTGGTAACTACTTTTTATAAAAATAAATGATTATAACTTTTAAATTTTTTTTTTTAAAGTTATTTAGTAATTTCTGTAGTTAATTCGTAGCATATGTCTACGAAATATCTTCAATTTAGATCCCGAATTGATCACAATTCACGATTATTATTTTATATTTACGGATTAGGCAGCAAAATATGTATGTATCAGTATCATTACAAATTTGATTCCTTAAATGCAGCTTGAAAAATTTTAAGGAATTGCTTAAATTTAAAAAACGTCCTTTCGATTCTAAGTAATTGAAGCACAAACGTGAGCCAAAAACTCTACTTCATAGGTATCAAATTAAAGTATTTCTATAACTTGTTTTAAAACTATCTGCAAGTGCAAGAACGATTTACAAAAAACAATGTTAACTACTTTAATTCACATTCATATTGTGATCAATAAAGTCGATTACAAAGAACAATTACCTGATTATATCTATTTCTGGCAGGTACTTATTTATTTAAACTGAAGTGAAAAGACGACGACCTCCGTAGCCGAGAGGCGAGCACGCGGGACAAATGGCGCCGCTATCTCTGAGGTTCCGGGTTCGATTCCCGGTCGGTTCAATGTAGAAAACGAACTTTTCTATATTGACACGGGTCCAGACCCGTGCCAATATAGAAAAGTTCGTTTTCAACACCCAGGTGTTGTGGTACCGTCGTTGTTTCTGATTTCTATAACACAAGTGCTTAGCTACTTACCTTAGGATCAGAGCAATGTATGTGATGTTGTCCAATATTTATATTTATTTATATTTAAGTGACTTAAACAAATGACAGTGAAGTTTTATACAAATAGTACAATAACGTACGACTCATAAGGTAAGAACGTTGCACTTGTGACGGTACCTCATGGCAATAGTAAGGTTGAATGTTTGTTTAACAACTCATTGTTTGTTACAACAATTGTCCTCTTAAGACCTACCTAGCAAACATGCACCAAGTCAAAGACTATCGTCATCTAGATAGCAAAAGAGAGTAAGTAAGTAAATACTAATAGAGGTGTAAATTACACTTCTTTGGTTTTAATATTGAAATAGGGCTTGATCTAGATTTAAGTATTTTTTCCGTAGTTATTTCATAGCATATGTCTACGAAATATCTTCAATAAATGATCCCGAATTGATGACAATTCACGATTATTATTTTATATGTACGGATTAGGGAGCAAAATATTGTACCTATGTATGAGTATCCTTACAAATTTGATTCCATACATGCAGCTTGAAAAATCGTCCTAAATGTGCTTGTCCTGTATGAGTTCCTTAACCATTTTCTGAATTGAATTGAAGACGATAGACGCTAGCAAGTCACAGGCAACATCTAGTTTAATAAATTATGTTAAGAGGTGAAAAACTGTTTTTTTTTATGTCAACTTACAAAACTATTTTATAGAAGTGGTTGAGTATCCTAGCAGTTACTTTACTAAAAGTTATATTTTACAATCATCTTCAAGGATTAATCATACTTATGTGGTAAATTAATCAAAAACGATAAGCGGATATGTGTTTTTGTCATACTTTAGGTATTTGTTGGCTGATAAACCTACCTATCAGCGAAAATGCGATTAAGGTGTCAAATAATTTCGTTTTCTACGAATTTGTTGTGTTGATTGGGTGGAGGAATCAAGTCAATCAATACATAGATAGTTCTAAGTACTTCTTTTTTTAAATTAAGTTAAGTATTCCTACTTTACTTAGAGAATAGAGTGGGCTAGTACCAAAACATTTTAGACTTGATTTGAGTTATTGATGAAATTGATTTATTATTTGACATTAGGAAAAGACAAATACCTAATCGAGGAAAGCTGAAAAATGACGAAATTTTCATAGCAAGTCAAGTCACTTCATTTTTTTTATTTGATTCATAGACTTGGAATTCGCTACATTTAGAAATAAAAGCTTTATATTGTGCAAACTCTTTTAAGTGGTATTTTTGCTTATAATGGAATGTAGATGTCTTGCTGTACGTACGACCAATAATAATAGTTAGTCTACACTTGTTTAAACAAATTGAAAAGCAGTGTGCAGGAAATTACATGCAGAAATACGTGCAAATTTATTTACATAAACATTAACATGAAAATGCTCCACATCTGTATTAAGCATTGAGAACGAAGACGTCACCTTTAAAAGTCGGTTAAATTTATATAATTACATTAATTTCACAGCGGTAACATTGCCCTGCAATTGAATGTTTCTTATTAAATAGGTAGACGCACATTCAGATAATTTTTAGGCTAGTAAATATATTGGCGGCTTATTGGCATAAAGTAGGTAATTACGACACGTTACAAGTTGCCTAATCATATGACTAAATTGCAAATATTGTATCTGATATACAATGTATAATACCAGTATAGAAGCGTTAGAAAAGAAGTGGCTTTGCCGAGTCAGACAAAGAAATTATCAGAGAATTCAGGAATTTTAGCGCACTGAAGGGTAGGAATCGATATTGAGGGCCTAAAGTAAATCTAGAGTATTTTGCATCATGCAAATATAATAAAACTAAGATGTTATTGCTAAACTACACAAGCGACGTGCTCGCTTTGTACACGTATTATTTTCCAGCACTTTCAGGTTATCATGCACTGTTATCAGCGTTATCACTCACCTGCCATGTTGTGTGCCTCGCTGTGTACTGCAAACAAACTGACACACAGACACACCTCACTACACTTTTATGTTAACCAGTCGCAAAGATAACGAGCGACACGGCGATTCTTGGAACTACGATAACAGTACATATATTGGCTGAAAACTTGCATTTACAGGTAAGTGGCGCCCTCATCGAGTGTCTACTTATGTTTGATAATAAAGGAAGTCAAGATTTTTTATCAGCTATCCTATCAGGCTAGTTGGTTCCTTTAATGACTAATTTGAATTGATAACACTGGTCGAAACTTTTGGTTACTTATGAGTAATACAAAAAATTTAAAACAAAATTGGACATCATTGTATTTATTTTACTTACGCAGTTACAAAACAGTTGATAAAATAGTATGCTCTCAAACCAGGTGGGCAAACACAGTGGCTGGGAGCGGTTAGAGGACATTGAAGATACTATATTTAAAACTCTTCAAACATCTCTTTCTCTTCCGTATAATTGGTAAAAGACAGCAAGACCGTGAACTGGTAAACCAAATAATTATCAAACTTCGCATCCATAAACATTTTCATAGTAGTTTTTTAAAAAGAAATATATATTAAACCCAAATTAAAAATGAATAAGGATAAGCTTGCCGTTCCACAGACTGCATAATGTAGGTAATTCATTAATGGGAAATTTATTCGCTTTTTCAATAAATTTCCAGCATCTATTGCTGAACTGCCCATGTTTAAAAGCTCATGTTAAAATGATTCCTATGAAAAAAGGGTATTACTTACTTACGCTGTTAATGATTATTTAAATGACAAAAATGTTTGGAATTCAATACTGCCTTGCTCACACAGGTACATATTTATCTTGTAATAAGTATACTATTTGAAATGTATGTTTAACACTTTTTAAAAGTGGCTGACAATAGTGGCCGACTTTCTTGTGCTGCTTTTTCTCGGCACTGGCCCAAATTTGTCCCGAAGCAGTGGTAGGGAAAAATTGGAACGTGTAAAGCGCTTAGCGCGCTCATTTGCAAAAAAAAAATTATTACTGGTGACTTGCCGGAACTAAAACTCAAAATCTAAGAAAAGATCGATCTGCATCTTTGGGATAGGTTCGCAATGAATAGATCCGGGCTCGTTTAAATAGGGATGCACCGACATTTAATTTGTATAAAGCTGAATACTGCTGAGTTTAGTAGGTATATGTACAAAATTCAGCAGCCATAACCGAACGCAAATTAAAAGGGCACAGACCTGCAAATGCGCTGCACACTAACATTCAAAAAATATAAACTGCACGAATTAGAACTAAAAACGGAAACTTCGCTTCAGCCTAATTTCGGCTTTGAAACGAACATGCTCACTAATTCGACATTTGTCAGAACCTACATTCAGTGCATCGCTAGTTTAATAATAGATCTCCACGGAGACTAGTGTCCGCAAGATTTTACGGCACCAATCACAAGTTGAGAGATTCTGAAGAAGTCATTAAACGCGTATCCAGTGGTCCTCCGAGTATCGTCCAGTGTGGAGTAGATCATGACGAGATCGTGAAGAATGTTTTCGATGGTCTCTCGTATGGTGATGCGTGTAGGCTTGTATTTGTTCTCTGCTATCGTCAAAGTTGACATTACCTGATAAAAAACATAACAAAATGATAATTTATTTCGCCTTTCTAAAACATGTGAAGTTATTTTAAGGATATTGCTGCATTTAGACGCGCCGTCTAAGGCGAGTTCAAGGAGATGCGGGGCGTCGCATCGAGCGGCGCGGTGTGCGAAGCGGGCAGGCGGAAACAAAAACATACGGCGATTTATGGAGCGTTCAAGAAGAAGCGTTTTTGCACGCGTTTGTTTGAATTGTAGCGTCGCATGCGACGGGTGACGCCGCGTCGGCAAATAAAGCGACAGGCGAAGTACTTAGTATGGGTGATGAAACGAGGGTCGCGACGATCGCAGCGTCGTAAACCGCTATTCCGTATTCCTCCTTCATAAGCGAAACGATTACATGATTACCACATGTTTGACTTTACGCGCCACGCGCACCGCCTATCACCTATCATCGCCTATCACCGCATATAAACCGATAAAACACTTGAACCCTTAGACAATACAGTGTTTATAGAATATACCGTAAGCCATTAAAAGATAAGAGATGTCATTAAAAGATAAGTATGATAGACTTTCCTAAAACTGACTTTGGTTTTCCATGAGCGAAGCGCTTCTCCTGCTGCTGTTCCTTTATTAGTTTCCCCAACATCACGAATAGTATGGCGCAGCAGCATTAAGTGATGTTTCCGACAAACGTCTGTAATCAATCCAACAAAATATTATTTAATTAAAAAACCAACTCCAATAACTTACACTTTGAATAGTTCGTTACCTTTGTTGCAATCAGCTTCGTCATCTGCATTTGGGCAGTTAGCTTTTCCATTACATATCTTGTCAATAGCCACAGAGACGTCATTATTACCAGTCCCCTTGCAAGAATATTTGGTTAGGGTCGGCTCTATTGAGCACGCTCGAGTACAGCCTTTGGTGCATTTAATAAGGGCGCATTTGCCGTCCCGACAATAACACCCATCAGGCGTTATAATCTTATCATTACCAGTGTGTGAATGTTTCAAAGCTTTCATCAACTGTTCATTTACAGCCAGTAAAAAAACATGCGCATTATCCAAATCAAAACCTCTTGGTTCTCGCGAAGCTTCATTTAAGATATCCTCATAAATTGAAGATAAAGAAGCGTAACATATATCTCTTACATTTTTAACATTAATTACATCAACCGTCCTTTTCGTCACCTCCATCTGCAATTGTTTGATGGAATTTTGCATTGTTAGCAATTTAGTTTTAACAGCAGCATATTCTTTTGATACACTTTTTGCCTCCACCATTTTAACAATATTTTGGAATATATCGTTTGCTTCGAATCTGTTTGGGCCGATACCTGAAATACAAAAAACAATTCGTATGAGACGGTAATTTATACGATATTTTATCTCTTTTTTTAACTTTACAAACCTGAATTACAATCGCTCTCGTCTGATTCGTCGAAACAGTCAAGTTTGCCGTCGCAAACCATGTCTAATGATACTGTAGTCGATTCATCAACCGCTTGGCAACTCCATTTACCCAAATTGTCCTTATGCCAGCAGACGCTTTTGCACACCTCAGGACAACTCATGTTGGTACAAAAAGAGCCAACACATTTGCAACTCTTTGGAGAGATTTTGAGGTTTGTTAAATGTTCATGCAAAATTTCCTCTGATTCAGGTATAAACTTACGAGCCATATTTTCAGCTTTCTTTTTATTTGTGTTTTGCATGCACAAAGAGCTATCTAGTGCAATAGATAAGGTTTTGATTACAATAACTACTTCATTCAAAGTTTGCTTAAATACGTAAACATCTCCAAATTCGTTACTATTTAGATTACTGTTTTGGTATTTGTTTATGAAACCAATTTGTCTTTGAAGAACATCATTCAAAACTCCATTTTGTTTAATTATAAGAGAATTATCTTCGGATAAGAAGCATTTCCGTAGTAGAAATACATCAATGCGTGACGTGATGTCGGTAGCACGATGTAATAGTTTTGTAGCTGAAATATCAGAAAATAAATATGTTTTTATCTAAAAACTAAGGTTCTTAAAAATATTTTTAAATCAATTCAATAAAACAATTACCTTCATTGATACAATTTCGTTCATCCGATCCATCTGAACAGTCCGAAATCCCATTACATAGTTTATTCAAAGGTAAAGTTATGCCATTGTCCGAGCACACGTATTGATTAAGTGATTTAATCTCTGTACACGTTGAAGAGAACATTGCTTCACACGAAAATGGAGTCGTCAAGGAAGGATTGAGACTAGATGCTTCAGTTGGTTTATCATTTCTTGTTTCTAAATTATTTGTTTCCTCGTTTGCACTGTCAAGGAAATTAGACGGTTGTTCTAACTTTTTATAGTCTTCTTCTATACTTTCTTCATCTTGATAGGCTGGTATTTTAGTTTTAACAAATTCCATTATCATCCGTCTTTTCTTTTTAGTGATTTTGTCCATCATTAATTCCATGCCTCGGGTAATTAGGTCAGTGTATGTTTTGATTTCATGATGTTTCGTATGGAGCAAGTCATGTTTTTGCTGAGCTGATTTCATTATTTTTTGTTTAATATTTTCAATAATTGTCTTTTTATCGTCGTCCGTTTTAGCTTTACGGAATTGTTCTTGTGCTAGCTTGAACATCTTAGAAGCCATTTCCTTTACGCGGTCATCACTTCCGGCCCTTTGTACAGGTTTATCTCCCTTTATATTCCTTAGATCTTTACTGACTCCAGTATATGTAGGTGTCGGAGTTGTATTATTATAAGCCATTAATTTTATACCTTTCATAATAAGGTCCACATATTTCTCAGCTTTTGGGCCAAATCCTTCGGAAGATCTGAGAAGTTTAGACTTAATGCTTATAAAGATTTTATCTTTTTCGTCGTCAGTACCATTTCGTAATAATTCTGATGTTAAATTGTAAATCTTTTGTATTATTACCTTAACGGCCATACTTTTTTCCGTGTTATTGGTTTGCTGTGCTAAAAGTTATTTTATGATTAAGTTATGTCGTTATTTATGTACATATGTACTAGTATATGTCGAACATAAAATAGTACTTATGGAATATATTTTTTGCGACTAACTTTTTCATATTTGACAAAACTCACCATTACACAATGATATAAAAGATATAACAAATAACAAACATATTACGTTCTTTCGTAACATAATATTTTATTGTTACTTTTTTCCTGTCGTTGTACAGTGAGCGTTTGTTACATGTAGGTACCTAGCATGTATTGTACTGATATGCAATAAAGATTGAATCAAATCGCCAATAAAACTTTTTATGCCGGAGTACATTAAAACATTAATAATCCTACTAATTATTTTTCAGAACGTATGCCTAATCTTAGAGACCGTGTGATTGTTTCCATTTTTAGAGGAGAATTTGATACTTACTAAAGTTTGCTTCGATTTTCGACATTATGTAATGAATGATTAAAACTCTAATTCCTTTCAATGTTGTAGTTTTTGGTGCTTATTATACCATATCAGATAAAAATCTAACACATTACACTGTGCAAGCAAACTTATTACTTTGCGAAATTGTTTGTTTGTAGGTGAAGTACCTATAAAATAACTGTTGCAACCACAGCATTGGCCAGTTCTCGTACCAAGTAATAGGTAGTCGTACGCAATTTTTAACAGCATTTGAAATTGTGCCTTGGAGTTGTTACTAGTAATATAATAGGTGTAAACCTATTTTCTTTAAACCTTCTTATAAGCAGTACGAAAGTAAGTATATAAGTAACCTATATACTTACTTTCCTGCTTTTCTCAACTGGGTACCTATATAGGTACCTGATCGGATAATACGATCGACCGAACGATACGCTTTCGTATTAGGCCTCCTGGTTTTATTTTAAAATGATTACGAATAAAACCTTATCGCCATTATATTATATTATTAACAATTAGAAAAATAATACTACGTACAACGATTTTACCGTACTATGTATTCGATTGCTCTGTCTGGGCTACAGTACGAAACTACATCGGTGAACACAACACCACACAATCTTCTTGTATGTTTAATTAGATATTGCCTGCGACTTCGCTCGCGTGGTCTTTAGTTTATTCAATATATCCCACATATAAAGGTAAATGATATCCTTTATACACCGTGAATTTTATTTACCCGAGAAAATTAACTAACATACTCAGATATCGATATACATCGAATTTGGCTAATAAAAAAAACGGAACGGCGTACGGCGTTGGCGTACCGAAGGAATAACTATGAATGAAAAAAAAATCATTCATAGTTATTCCTTGCGTACGCCAATATTACGCGACCAAATTAGGTGGATTTTGGTTCCGTTAATGTTAGAATGATAATGATTACTATTTGAATTAGCAGGACTTTTATGGTGCATATTTTTTAAGGAATGTTAGGGACCTTTAAATAAATTTCTCATTAAAAAAAATTTTTTTTTCGCCAAATTTGATGTATATCGATATCTGTTAGTTAGTTAATTTTCTCGGGTAATTAAAAATTCACGGTGTATATGTTAATGCAGATCATATTCTATATGTGTGCAAAATTTCATCCAAATCCATCCAAATCCAAAATACTTGACCACGTCGCGATGTCAATGCGCAAGTCACATTAATGCTTGATGCGCGGCGTATGTTAATGAACCCAAGAGAAAGACGACGAAAAAACTGATTTACTTTGTTTTCTTTCACTCATAATGTTTCTACATTAAATAGGTTTCTACATTAAATACATCAGGGCCATAACCATGAACTCTTAAAACAATCTCAAAGTTGTCAAATCTGTCAATTTTGGTACGTAATTTAATACAAAATTTGACAGAAATGATAATGTTTGACAGATTTGTGATTGTTTTAACAGTTCATGGTTAGGGCCCAGTTAGGTTTCAAGATTTATAAAAAAAAACTATTAAAGAAGCATGGTAAAAACACACTATTAAAATTAAAACAAGGGCATTAAATAAATTGTATATTTCTCACAATTTAATGAAAAGCATTATAATAATTATTATGACGACCTCCGTGGCCGAGAGGCGAGCATGCCGGACTTTAAATGGCGCCGCCATCTCTGAGGTTCCGGGTTCGATCCCCGGTCGGGTCAATGTAGAAAACGAACTTTTCTATATTGGCTCGGGTCTGGGTGTTCTGGTACCGTCGTTGTTTCTGATTTCTGTAACACAAGTGCTTTAGCTACTTACCTTAGGATCAGAGCAATGTATGTGATGTTGTCCAATATTTATTATTTATTATTTAGTAGTTTTTGTGTGAAAGTGTTACAAACATCCATACTTACAAACTTTCGCCTTTATAATATTAGTAGGATTCGCCTAACTGAACGTTACCTATTGTATTTTTGAGGTATTTGATAAGGTGGGTTTGTTGCCATAGTTGCCTACGAATTAAATACGTGAACCTAGATCAGCCTTCTCCTACCTAAGTATGATTTGTTTGAAAATTTATTATTTAGCCCTTTTAGCCCATAGAATGCATAGTGGCGACAGTGACGAAAAAATATTATTAATTTCTGTATTATATTGAACTAACACTAACAAACAGGCAGAGCATCCCAGGCCTGGCGTCCTCATCTCTGAGGTCCCTGGTTTGATTCCCGTTCGAGTCATTTACCGTATACACGGTATACGGTATTGACGGTGTATACTTCTTAGTTATACGTATAGTCGCAACATTGATCAGGTTGACTTCGACAGCGCAAAACACTTGACAGATTTCGTCAGGTCAGCTAATGTCCTCGCTTGCTTAGTTGGGAAAGCACTCGCCTGATTGCGATGGTCGTGGGTTCGGATCACACTTGAGGCCTAATTTAACTTAATGAGTACTAGCAAATAAATTAAACTCAGAGTATCGCCAATCAATATTTATTAAAAATATAAATATATAATGATAGAAAACATTGTTTTAGTATGCTTAATTTTAATAAAGCAATTTCCTCCCCTACATAGTTAATATAAAATAAATTAAGTATTGCTGTTCGTTAAGTCTTGCTAAAACTCAAGAACGGCTTGTCCGATTTGGCAATTTTTGGGGCTCGATATGTTCTAGGGAAGATTTGAACGTGAGAAAATATGGAAAAATTGCTACGAAAATACTTAATACGATAATTTTACTGTCCCATACAAACTGTTCCCAACTGTCAAACTGGGAGCGTCCCGAAATTAAATATTATTTAATTCTGAGGCGCTGGTACGAAGTTCGCCGGGTCAGCTAAAATGTAAATATAGTAACTATTTTCAGAATTAATTTTTGTTATACTTAATACTAATTTGAGTCTAAATAAGTAATATCTTTTTCTAAATAAAGCATCTTAGCATACAATGAATTTTAATATAACTAAACTATGTTATAAAACTCTCAAACTCAATATACTTAGTCAGTTCGCTTGATACTTACTATTAGTATCATTAATAAACAATTAAAATGTATTTACATAAACTTCAAAATCTTCTGACTCCAAAATACATCTTAGCAAATAAATTAATTATAATACATTTAAACTAAGTATACTAACAAACTATTATTAACTATATATTATTAAATTCTTCTTGTGAAAATGCAGTAAAATAGCATAAATAAAAAAATATAAGTTATGTTACGAAACATACATAATTACCCAGGCAATATACTAATTTGTGTTATCTAATGTCTTCACATAAATACTGTATCATAGTTTACACGAAATATTTTAAATGAAAATGAACTCAACCGAGTTGCCGGACAACCGTCCGGCCTCAAATAGAATTCGAGAATGATTATTTCATAGTTGTATTTGTGGTAAGCATTCACAACAAGGAGTTTATCCTGCAGCAGGATTAAAGTAGCCAAAATGAGGATGATGCTGGTGCCAATATCAATTCATTATGTTTTGTTATTTGCGTGTGTGTGTGTTTACAGCTTGAAGGCCTGGCGCATCATCAGGTCGAAGTAGCAGTCATTTTCTATGGACACGCTGATGCCGTTGTAGTAGTTCATAAACTCTTCGCGAGTCACCTAGAAGAAATAAAAAGTTTAGCTTATACTTATTGTTATCCTTTTAAAGGCAGCTTAAGATATAAAACAATCCAGAGAAAGATGATAGAAACAAAAGAGATGAGTTAATTTCTTTTAATACTTAATAATATTTTGTATAAAAAAGTGAAAATAAAAACCTCTACGTATAGCGATGTTGCTGTAATTGGTAATAAAATCTCATGTAATATCAGTATATTTAAGGAAAACAGGGAAGCACTAATATTTAAAATTGCTTATTATTCATTCACTAATCGTAAATAGTGTATAAGTATTAATACTATCCGAGCATAATAGCATTTGCGAATTATTTAAAGTTCCAAATGGTTTATGTGTGTTACTCTGAGGTCCTACTACTATAAAATTCGATGCTTTTGACTCTCATAGGCTTGTAAATTCATGATGTATTAAGTAGTACCATTAATGATATCTTGTGTTTATGAGATCCTGTAGAGACAGATACAGGGTTATTTTTGGACACCCCGCCATATTTTTTCACGTCATCCTGTAGAAGGAGCACATCATATCCATGAAATACAAACATTTGTTTTTATAACTTCTTTTTTTCCTATTTTTTCAAACACAAAACAAAGTTATTGCCACTCGTTTGTTCATTCGTATGCGCTAGGTACGTTCTGTGACGAGTAACATGTCGCGCGTAGCCGCGGCGTATCAAGCGCTAGGGTGATCAAGCGCAACTAGGAATTTAGGATTTTAAAAAGGACTGCAAAATCCGGTAATATAAAAGCAAAAATAAAATCCCTTAAATTATATTTAATTTTAGCGGGGGGTCCAAAAGTAATCCTGTTTAAAAAATCTACGAAATAATAAAATTTACTTTTCCATCTATAACATCCTCTTGTTCGAAGTTGGCAAGGAAATTGTTCATGATAACTTCGGTCGATTCTTCACCGCTCATATATCTGAAAAATATAAAGAAATATTACACTTGGATATTCGTTAACTCTTAGTCACGAACCGACTATTTTACAGTAGGTACTGCTTCACGCCACGTATCATATGAATAAGCAGGATTCCTAACGATGATTTCAATAAATATAGTACTAAAGATAAATAATACTTGAAAAAAATTCCACCAGGTGGGACCTGAGGTCGATGATTTTTTTCAAGTGTTATTTATCTTTATTACCTTGCATGCAATTGCTAAAAACAAAAATTTTCAAATATAGTACTAAATTGAAATATTTTTCAAAAACGTCACCAAATAACGACGACCACTAAATGACAACCTCCGCAGCCGCGAGGCAAGCACGCCTGATGGCGTCGCCAATCGCCATCTCTAAGGTAATTTAGGCAGTGCTCACTCAATATTATACTATGTCTAAGGTTCCGGGTTGAATTCCCGGTCGGTTCAATATAGAAAACGAACTTTTCTATATTGTCTCGTGTCTGGGTGTTGTGGTAGGTACCGTCGTTGGTTTTGATTCCTTTAACACAAGTGCTTTAGCTTAGAATCAGAGCAAGGTAGTGATGGTGTCCAACATTTAAAAGCAAGTAGTAATAACAATGATGAGAGCCATATTTTAAATGCGTTGTTTGTTTGTGCCTATCAGCTTTCTGCAACTTTGTAGGAAATTACAGAACACAGAAAATAGGTTCTACTATGTTTTGTAGAATGTCGTATTCCAAACCCCAACTTTTGAACAAACCTTCGCCGATTTTTTTTTTTAAAAAGGGGACGCGTTCTATTTTATATGTTACCTCGGATGTGCAGTTAAGGAGTACACGTCACGAATGTCTTCCACGCTGATGACTCCGTCCCCGTTTTTGTCCAGCTTATTAAACGCCTGCTCTACTTTTTCTCGACGAGATTCCGGCATTGGAGGCTAAAATTCACAAATTAATGAACTGTCAATTGATTGATTTAAAAGTAAATATCTAACATAGTGCTAAAATTACTATAAGAGGCGGAATGATATAGTTTGTATTACGCAATTAACGTCACATTTTACTTTTTTTTCATATTAAGGTCCATGTTAGGCACTATTTATATTATTGGCGACCTCCGTAGCCGAGACTTTAAATGGCGCCGCCATCTCTGAGGTTCCGGGTTCGATCCCCGGTCGGGTCAATGTAGAAAACGAACTTTTCTATATAGGCTCGGGTCTGGGTGTTGTGGTACCGTCGTTGTTTCTGATTTCTATAACACAAGTGCTTAGCTACCTACCTTAGGATCAGAGCAATGTATGTGATGTTGTCCAATATTTATTTATTTATTTACTATGTAAGGCACTTAACAAAATACTTACACGAATGTCAATCAGGAACTCGTCAAGACTGATGGTGCCATTTTGTTCGAACTTTTTGAACAGTTCTTTTGCATCCTGAAAAGTTATAGGGATTAAGATATTGAACCAGTGTTCAGGATTCTCATCCAAATAACAAAGGTCAATCTCTCATATGTCCGAGACAGTGATGGCTCATCCCATTTTATGACCTAAGGGTGCGTGCAAAATCCACTCGCGCGTTCCTTGCACACATTACGTATCACGAACACAGATGCACCCTACGCACCCTAAGGCGAACCCTTAATATAATTATGACTCAACATCATCATTTCAGCCATAGGACGTCCATTGTAGGTCCCCCTCTCCCAACAATTTCTAGATTAGCCGGTTGGAAGCGGCCAGCATCCAACGGCTTCCTGCAACCTTTACTAGGTCGTCTGTTCACCCTGTGAGTGGTCGTCTACACTGAGATTGTCGGCTATGAAATATGCATATCATGATAAATCTATGTGTTAGCATAAAAACATTTACCTCGGTACTGAGCTCTAGGGAAGTTTTCTTGAGCAAAATCACAAACTCCTCTTCGTTCAACTGTTTGCGACCATTACTGTGAATTCTCCGCAAAATCCTGAAATACGTTAGTTCGTACCATTAATATTCTCAAATGTCATAAACCGTTGTCTGTGTTTTGAGCTGGGAGCGGTTGCAATTGTTTATTTTAAAAAATACGTGACCAAATAACCCCACAGTAAAGCCTTCCCCACACTAGCGTCTTTCGAGCGTCGCGTCGACGCGACGTGTCGTATGGTAGTGTCCAATTAGCGTTAAGTAAATGCCGCCGGCAAGCGTTGCGTCAACAATGATGCTGCTACGACGTCGACGCTCGAAAGGTGGGGTAGGCCTTAAAAACATTGTAGAAAGAATGCACTTTCTAAAAACTTCATTAATTAAATGTCGATCCGTCGTCGACTTTTATGTATTAAATTCGTAAAAAAGTATATATATAATAATAGTACAATTAAAACTATTAATAGTGTCATCAAAGGTCAGTTTTAATTAAAACTATCAAAGTATGTAATAAAGGGTGTTGTGGTACCGTCGTTGTTTCTGATTTCTATAACACAAGTGCTTTAGCTACTTACCTTAGGATCAGAGCAATGTATGTGATGTTGTCCAATAATTATTTTATTTTTATTACTATACAGGGTGTACAAAAGAATGGGACACTCCTTTTAACCACGTGATCAGCTGGTCATAAACAACAACTTTTCCTATGGGAGCATTATCGAGAGCGTGATTTTATTTTCAGATAGTCCATATCCTTGAGGTATGCGAGTAAGTTTGTATGGAGCAGTAAAAAAAAATCTGGATTTCGATGTTGCTCCCATAGGAAAAGTTGTTGTATATGACCAGCTGATCACGTGGTTTTAAGGAGTGTCCCATTCTTTTGTACACCCTGTATAAAGGTCATGCCTGGTCAGGCGCATGATGCCGCAGGCGCCGCGCGACAGGCACAGCAGCCGCAGCTTCTCCAGCGGGTCGGTGACGGACGCGAGCGCGCGGGAGCTCTGCTGCATCAGCTCTTCTTCCTCGCGGAATGGCGTCGACATAGGTCTGTGCCATGCTACTGCGGATTTAAAAAAAAAGATTGTTAGAGGGCCTAATGCGAGTGCAACAAAATGGCCGCGAGTAAGTTAGTGACGATCGAAAAGTCAATGTTAATTTGTATTACTTTTCGATTGATTTAAGCGACTTGGTTATTTTGTGCAACTCGCACTAGGCCCTCTGTAAAGTCGGTTTACGGACAATAATTTTACGTCATAACGTCACATTGATGCTACTCGGACTCATCGGCCGATGGAATGAGAGACAGATGCGTCACAAACCGAACGCTTAGGTCGATCGTGCCTCATCTTTCGCTTGTTACGCGGAACGTGACACTTTTTCGTGCGTGCAGCCGGCGTTCATCAATTTATAAGATGTTATCACGTCAAACGAGTGAAATTTGACATAAAATCTTCAGGACACACAATGAGTGAGTGGGGTTACGAGACATATAAAAAACCTACGGTACGGTATTTTACGTTATATCAATATCATTTTATTTAGGCATAAGTTGGGATGCTGTTACGGCTAGTGCGAGGGCATTTTTCACAGAGGGGCCTTAAGGCTATTGGGTAGAGACGATTTCTATCTCATTATCAGCTTTAAAGCTGGAGCTGTAGGATTCATAACTGAGCGTCTGACTGTTTCCGTGCTTGTGAGATATTGCTTCTCTGCTAGCTTTAACTTAAACGTAAAAAAAAATTGTTAAGTATAAAAGTATATACTTTTCATCTTATCACACGTGATCAGTGTGGTCACAGCCTTATGTAAGCCCATAGTTTTTGGAAAATTGATTGAACGATAGCTCACGTTGCATTTGATAATATCAATTGACTGTAAGTACGTTAGGTTTGTGAGCTTCTGCTCCGGCATTTCCACTTTTATACTGTACAGCCTAGTGCTACTACTTAGTGCTAGCTACATTCAGACAAAGGCATGGCATTGCCTCAGCCCCCCGAACTCATGAGGGCCCTCGCTCCCAAAGAACGACGTTCAAAAAAAGTTATATCATAATATCCTTTTTTTTTAATTCTTCAACACCTGACTAATTAATGATAAAGTAGTTTTGTGCATAAAATGTATTTTATTTTAATAGGGCTCCAATGTTATGTTTGCCCCAGGGCCCCTGGTTACATACTACTCCACCAGAGAAAATTTAAAAGGAATTCCTTTTTATGTTTCATTGTACTCCACTGAGAGTACACGTACCTACTTACCTATTCGTGCGTAAATCGCAGTAACTTGGAAATGCATCAGATGTTTTTGTCTAATTCGATGCAAAGGGTTTGCATCCTTTTAAAAATAAATGTGAGTCACGATTCCACAATAACACATGAGCGAAATGCGTTGGTGGATTTGGTGCACACAAGTGACACATATAAGTAGGTGGTCGGTAGGTAGGTACTTAGTGATATCTTTTCCGCGATGTGCATTCGAAAATAAATACTAATTGAGCCATATCATGATGACGATAAAAAATAAAAATAAAATTTAGTATGGGTTGTGTGGCACATTTGCGGTTAGAGGTGTATCCAAATTCTAATAATTGACCTGCATTGTTTTATTGATTACCTACTCTAAATAAGTATATTAAATAATAATTTTAAAAATGTCCACTGTTTTGCCAACAAATTACCTACTTGACGGTAAGTTGTTGCTATATTTTTATGCTCCCAAAATAAGTCAAATCAATTCTTTGAGTCAATATGGTAAGAACTCAGCGTATTCTTAATGGTAAGAACGTGATTTGAAATATGTTTAAGAAACAGCTGTTTTAGAAGTCTTGGATAACCTTCCCTAAAATTAAGGAAAAAGTTTCAGACTCATCTAAAATAGTTCATGAAACACTGGATAATCTTAATAATTAGGAGTAGAGAGCTTAAAGAAATGTTTTAGAATGAGATAATATTTTTAAATTTAACTACTTTTACGGATTATTTCGCGATTTATTAACATTTTATTTAACCTGACGTTTCGAACACTTTACAGCGTTCGTGGTCACAGGTAGACTAAGGTGTTATTCGTCTTTACAATATTAGTAGTTTCATTTAAATGTATCGTGTTCGCGTAAATAAAAAACAACAGAATGAGATAATATTACAATAGACGTCTAATTTCACGCTACATGTTTCATGATGGCTTATCCTATATCACCGCACCTTTGGATTGCTAGGGCTGCCAATCGCGGCTTATGTAGGAATACCTACCTATTTGTTATTGCGACTATCGCCAGCCAACATATTGTCCTTTTGCATTTATTTAAAAAAGTTTAATAAATTAAATAACGTAAACCCACAAGTGGACAGTCGACCTAGTAGTAAAGATTGCAGGAAGCCGCTGGATGCAGGCCGCTTCCATCCAACCGGTCTGGAATTTGATGGAAGCCTATTGTTCAGCAGTGGACGTCCTATGGCTGAAATGATGATGATGGTGAATCAATAATTTCTATAATTGCTATATTTTTACAATCATGGCATTATTGCCAGTATTGGGTACGTTTAGTAGCAGTCTATTGATTTATCAATCGATTTGTAGGAATTTCAACAGTTTTTAATATTATTTTTGTTCATCATCATCATTGTTATGTTTGACATCCTTATAATTGTGGCCGAATTTATGTGAATCATAGACGAAACTTACGAAAGTTACCGATATTTAAAAAGTTTTCGCGTAGAATGTTTCCTTTAATGTAAACCCTTAAGAAAGGTAAAATTCATTTACCTCTATGATGTAAAATATATAAAAATATCCTTCGGTGATCTTTCTGTGATCAATGAAAAAATAATTAAGTAAATTGACGACCTCCATGGCCGAGAGTTTTAAATGGTGGCGCCATCTCTGAGGTTCCGGATTCGATCCCCGGTCGGGTCAATGTAGAAAAATAACTTTTCTATATTGGCTTGGGTGTGGATGTTGTGGTACCGTCGTTGTTTCTGATTTCTATAACACAGATGCTTTAGAATAGTTTGTTACGGGATTGCTACCATGTACCTTATTTTTGAGTTCCTGATATTTCGGCAGTGTTACTCCGTGATCATGGCGCTTGCAACAGTGCCGAAATATCGGGAACTCAAAAATAAGGTACATGGTAGCAATCCTGTAACAAATTATTCTAATGTTAGTGACCATGCAAGTTTAAAACAGATGCTTTAGCTACTTACCTTAGGATCAGAACAATGTATGTAATGTTGTCCAATATTTTAAATAATGTCGCATATTATTGAGAGCAAAGAAGAAAAATCATTTGTCTTGGGGTTGTTTACAGAGTTTAATTCAAGAATTACGCTATAGCTACCATCATAATTTTAGTAAAATTTCAAAAACAACAAGTTGTTAATCATAAAAATATTTTCACTTACTGTTTGATGCAGTTTTGGCTTTTCCAAGATACAAATTGTCAGCGCTGTAACACTCCATTCCCTCCATGGTATTTGCAGTACAAAAGACTTTAATTCAAACTCTAGAATGACAACTGTGTTCAAGTATCGACGTCTTTTTCGTTTTAAATACGGCAAGCGACTGGACGCATGTAAGGACTGAAGGAGGAGGCGAGATTCGAACTGCGACACAGCCCAGAGGGCACGTAGGGTACGACGACACAACTGAACTTGGGAGGTCCTTGGGTATTATGTTATGCATGCAACTGTGCAGTGAGTCAACACTCCTAGCGGCTGTTCCAGACTATTGCGCAATATCGCTCATGGAATGATTCCGTGGCACGAACGAAGCGTAAACAACAACTCTCTCAATTCAGCCTATTTGCAGTCCACTCCCCCAAAGAGCGAGGAAGAGCACGATTTCCCGCGTCTTACATCCAGCTACTTGCAGCCATCATCCTAAGGTCGTCGGACCATCGGGCTGGGGGACGTCCAACACTACGTTTGCCAAGGCGTGATCTCCACTTGAGAACCCGTTTTTACTCCACCCATTATCAGTTCTGCGACAAATGTGGCCAGCCCACTGCTACTTAAGCCTAACTACAACTCTACATTTAATTATTAATCACTAAATTGTGGGTGAAATATGCAAATTTCAAAAGGCAACGAAAACAGCAGCTTCTCTCGCCTACATTAAACTTATAAAAAATAATTGGGCCCGTATTGATTTTGACTTTCTCTCTTATCATTGGCTTAACTGGCCGGCAAGAGTGGTCCAGGTTGGAAGAGTACTCGCAACACTGAGGGCCGCTGACTTTCGCGTTTAGCACTAGGTACTGGCGCCCCGCAGACTCACCTTTCTGCAACAGCTGCTGCTGCAGCCTAGCCCGTCGCGCTAATGTTCCTACCCTCGCTATCTTCTGGTAGCTTTTTATAGAGCGGGCCATTTGGAGCCCTTAAATAAAATATATTTTTCCTTAGGATGAGACCAATTTTAATCAACTGTTACGATTTTATGGGGGAGTAGAAGAGAAGTTTTTTCAATTTTAATCAACTGTTACGATTTTATGGGGGAGTAGAAGAGAAGTTTTTTTTTAGACTTCTATGTTGGTCTCATTGAAAAATATGTTATACAGCTGAAATGTGCTGGAGAGTGTGATTTAAGGGGCTCTAAAATCAACAAAAATAAGTATAAAAACAGATACTTACGTGACCTTCAATTTCGATTTCGACAAGGGCGTTCCGTCCTTGCACATTACGCGAATTGCGTTGCGCCGCCTCTGACCTTCAGACTGCGCCCTCGGTATAAGGCCACACTACGACCTTTCACCCCGCCCAGTGTCCACTTTTAGATCTTTATAGATTGATATATTATACAGGGTGTTGATTTTATTAATGTCTAAGTATTTTATAATACTGAATCTTTTGAGTTCTTTTCTTTGGTTCCAAGTCAGTACATGTTGTTTTAAAGTAGAAATTGCAAATGAAGAAACGCTCCTTTCAGGAATAAACAAAGTATTATGTAGGTACATAAGTTTTAATATATCAATGAATTCACAGCAAAAGAAATCGGTGTTATACTTATATCCAAGAAATAAATAAATATTCCTGCCAATCTCATTCTGCATGGCAAACCATGTCAATGATTTTTATTGAAATATTTTAAATTTGAGAATGTTTAGAAACTGGCGTCTACACTAGAATTTGATGGTAATGGTACCTACAGATAATTATGTGACGCTGCAATGTGCATGTAATATTAGAATAGCGTCATTAGAAATAGGTAAGAACCGTACCCACACACCACCTAAACGCGAATTTGTATAGGTATAGCATTACTTTACGTTAACGCTTTCTCATTTTTCTATGCAAATTTTCTTTTACTGTTAGGAGTTAAACTCGGGATACACCACGGGGATAGAACCTTATCAACATGTTGCCTTGGGATCAGAATACAAGAGGCAGGTACCTATATGCTCGCTGTTTCTTTAAGCTACTCGCACTTACTACTAAGTATCTGCCTTTTGTTTGTGATTGAGACTGTATAGGTATACTCACTCTCTGTAATAAAAAAAAGGTGACTAACTTTTTTGCAACGCTTGGTTACCCACCAGCAGTAACGTAGTAGCCATGAAGCGTGATAGCGTAGGGTAAGTAAAGCTATAATTTATGACGTGTTAATTTTTCGGCCTCCTCCCTTAATAAAAATAAATGGGTATAGGTATTCGTATTTGGCAAGCTGCTACAAGCTTTCTGCCTGAGCTATAGCTTTGCTTCTACGTATGCGATTACCATATTTACCATTGCCTTCAATTCAAAGTCGCGTCAAGTGTTTAACATAGCATTACCGTGACACAACCATGGTGAGTTATTTTTTATAGCAAATAATAACACAAACAATCATGAAAACCGCGCACATATGACTGACTGACATGTGACTGTGGGTAGTGGGTGCGTGTTTGGTGTTACTGCGACGGAACATACATATTTTTAAAGCATTAGAATTCCAATTCGCATACAAAATCCTTAAAATCGTATACGAATTCATAGAGAAATGAATAGGTATGATTTATGCAATTTCATATAATATGCGAATTTAAATTAATAAAATGCTTTAAAAATACGGCTTCAGACCACAGAACAATAAACAGGGTGTAGTAACTGTTCTTAGAACCATGTCATCGATTTTATTAACAAGAAAAACTGTATTCATACATTAAAACGACTCGTGTATTCAGCTCGGGAGTCGAACCCAGACGTTTTGAAAAATAAAACTAGCTCTATTTCTATTTCGATATTGATTGTGTTTGTGTAGGTCTATAAGCATAGTAGTCTATAGTAGGTCTATAAGCAGTAAATGATACTAAAAACATGATGCATGAATTTAATAAAATGCATTATTTTAGTAGGTTTGAAACACAGAACAGGGGGGCGATTCTCTACAAAAACCTTGTTGGTTTGATGCTTTAGGACAAAAACGCCAGTAAACTCGCTCTAAATATCACGTAAGCGATACAAACAAACATAGCCTACAATAAGGTACTTTTTAGAACTGCATTCTTCGCGACTATCTTTAATTTTAGTTCAATGGCTCGTTCACCATCGCATCTGCCTACACAAGGATCTTGGTTTATGTTTTATTACATCCATGGCCTACACAAGTTGATTTGACATCTGCTTGTCCAGCTTACAACAAGTCAGTGTAGGCACTTTAAGTTTAGGGACTCTTGTCGGCCTTTGTTTAAAAATATGAAGGTATTAACACCTACTGGCCTTTATGTTAACAAACACAGATTTGTTTAAACAAATCTGTGTTTTTGTCAAGGACCACCATGAATTATTCCCCTTTAAACAAATTATTGCGGTAAAAACCCTTCGCAGTCGACCATCTAACTTGTTGGAACTACCTACTGGCAAATTGACTATATTTAAGAAAAATGTGTTTGCTATGGCTATAAAAGTGCACAACGCTTTACCGGAGGATCTGCGCAGACTTTCCGGGCTCCCCTTTAAAAGAAAGCTACACGAGTGGCTCATTGAGCACACCTTCTACTCACTTAATGGATACTTTACTTTGAATGCGTAATTATATTGTAGCTGTTAATTGTGTAAAGTTATGATCTCATTATAATAAACTGTGTAATAATTATAGTAAATTTAAAAGTAGGTACCTATTTAGTTATAGGTATTAGTAAAATGATAATGAAGAAGACCACTACCCTCTATAAAATAATACTAAATACAAGCACCATACAATACACATAGCAACTTACAACACCCTGTCTCTAAGAACTGAAGAAAGCCTGCAAGAACTTCTACACTCTATACGAGATATAAAGTGGGACATTATCGGCTTGAGCGAAGTGAGAAGATATGGTGAAGCTATCGAGGAGCATGGCAACTTCATATTGTATCACAAAGGGGAAACACCAGGAAGACATGGAGTAGGATTCTTGATAAAGAAAACACTGAACGCATTTATTTCTGAAATAATTGAAATATCAGAACGAAATGCCATATTAAACATAAAGCTACCCCCTAGCAACGAAATATGGTCTATCGTACAAATACACTCACCAACAGAGCAATCTACTACTTTAGAAATTAATTCTTTCTACTCGTCCCTTAAAAGAACACTGCCGCTGCCGTAAAAGAACACGCACATAAAAATTGTATTGTAATGGGCGACTTTTATGCACAAATAGGAACACCAAGAAATGGAGAGGATATAGTCCTGGGCCCCTACAGTAGCGGGAAAAGAACAAGAAACGGACAAAAACTAATGGAAATGGCGTTCGAAAACCACATGAAAATATTAAACAGTCAATTCAAGAAGAAAGCTTTTAGAAGATGGACAGGGTATCGCCAGATGGCCGCCACAGAAATGAAATAGACCACTTTCTAACGAACAGACCTAAATCATTCAATGACTGTGCTACCATCGCAAATCTCAATTTCAACAGTAACCACAGAATGCTTAGAGCATGTCTGAACATATCATCTACTCTAAAATCAAGCCGACCTTTTAAAGTAAAAACAACAAAACCACACAACGATCCATCAATAGCCACCACTAAAGAGAGTCTCAGCTCTGTGACTGAATCATCTCTTGAGCATTTAAGCACCCAACAGAAATACAACTTAATACACGAAATATTAACAGCAAGACCTGAAACCAACATGGGAAGCAAGCCAAAAGATAGAAGGTACATATCAGAAAAATCTAGCAAACTCCTGGAAAACAGATCAAACTTAATTAAAGCAGCTAACAAAACAAAAACAACCAGAGGACAAATAGCAAATCTGAGCAAAGAAATAAAAAAGCAAATAAGAAAAGATAGAGAGCACTTTAGACTCAGTACTTTTGAAAAACACATTAACAAGACTGGTGGTATAAAAAAAGCTCTTAAAATTCTATCCGATAAAACCAATTGGATACCGAAGGTGAAAGATCAGGACTGCAAAGAAAATACCAAAAGATCAGATATACTATCAATAGCGACAAATTTCTATAAAAACCTATACTTCAGCAATGGCCAAATAAGAACCACCGACTTAAGTAACAATGATAGTGTACCACCTATACTAGAAGAGGAAATACACAAAGCTATCAAAACACAGAAGAAAGATAAAGCCCCTGGTCCAGACGCGATCAGCAACGAATTGCTTCTACACTGCGGAAACTACATTGCACCACTACTGAAATACATTTTCAATGACATAATAAATACCGAAATGATTCCAGCACAATGGACTGAATTAACGATTGTCCTGCTTCACAAAAAAGGAGACAAGTCCGATATGAATAACTATAGACCCATCAGCTTAATGTCGAATATCTATAAAATCTTTGCCAAAGTAATCTTAGGCCGAATAACTAGAAATCTGGACGAAAATCAACCCAGGGAGCAGGCCGGCTTCAGAGCAGGTTACTCAACACTAGACCATATACTCGCTGTTAGACAAATTTTTGAAAAAAACAAGGAATTTAAATGTGCCTTTCTACTGCTGCTTTATAGATTACAACAAAGCATTTGACTTAATTGAACATGAAAACATCTGGTATTGTTTAAAGAACCAAGGCGTCGAACAAAAGTATATTAGGATTATAAAAAACGCATACACTAACTGTACGGCTAAAATAAAATTTGAAAGAGGAAGGAAAAGAAATAAAAATAAACAGAGGGGTAAGACAAGGAGACCCGCTGTCGCCTAAACTGTTTACAGCTGTCTTAGAAGAAATCTTTCAGAAATTGAATTGGGACCAATATGGATTAAACATAAACGGAGAAAAACTATCCCACTTACGGTTCGCTGATGATATTATATTATTCGCCGAAACAAAAGAGCATCTACAAAGTATGCTCATAGACCTTGAAAGAGAAAGCCGCATGGTAGGCCTAACGATGAACACCACCAAAACCAAAGCACTAACAAATGCATCTGAACTCTGAAGACCCCATTATCATAAATGGCGAAGCAATTGAGTATGTGAAAGAATATACTTATCTAGGCCAACAAATCTCAACTACTGACATAATGTCAAAGGAAATAGAATAGATACTAGGATTGGGAACGCATGAAAATGCTACTGGCGGCTAAAAGAAGTTATGAAGAACAAAGAACATAAGGTGTCCGTAAAATCAAAACTGTACAACACCTGTGGGCTACCTGTACTAACATATGGTTGTCAAACCTGGGCTCTAACCAAAGCACAAAACAAAAAATTAGAATCTTGTCAGACGGCAATGTAGAGAAGCATGCTAAATATAAGAAAATCTGACCGAGTTTGTAACGAAATCATCAGAAAACTTACAAAAATAGAGAATGTTACAACTAAAATAAGAAAACTCAAGTGGCAATGGACAGGCCATATAATTAGAGGTATCGAGAAGTGGAATAAAAGCATAATGTTCTGGTATCCAAGAAATGGAAAAAGAAAGCGAGGTAGACAGTTTCGAAGGTGGGAAGACGAGATAAAGGCAACAGCGGGGAAAACATGGACTAGGAAAGCGCTGAATAGAACAGAGTGGAAAGAAATGGAGGAGGCCTTTGCCAAACTTGGGCAAACAGACGAAGATGGAAGTGTCATCGACCCAACAGAGTCGATAATTTAAGTGTTTCCTTGTTAACAAATTCTGTCTGAATAAAGGCTTATATTAGATTATTATTAGTAAAATATGTGTATAAATATATATATATGTGTATATATATATATATATATATATATATATATATATATATATATATATATACATATGGTTTGTACATAATAATGTTAATTTTAAATAATAATTAACTTGGTAGACCAGGTACTGTACTTCCCGTACGTACTCATAAGATATTGTAATGCAATGATCATATAATTTTACCTAATATTTGTACGCTTGTGAGGTGCTCGTAGCTCAGTGGCGGCAACGCTTTTATCGAATACTAAAGTTAAGCAACCAACGCCGCGGTCGTGAGTGGATGGGTGACCATTCCGACCATATTTAGTGACATTTATCACGAGCATCTCCGTGCTTCGGAAGACACGTTAAGTGTTGGTCCCGGCCAATATCACTTGATATTGGTCGTGAAGCCTAGTCAGAGGCCTTAAGGCGGCTTGATAACATCTGACAGTAGGGTTTAGTCACTGGCCTTACAACACCCCTCCACCAATCCGCACCGGGCCCACGTGGTGGAGTATGGCCCAAACCACCTCATAGTTGAGGTGAGGCCTGTGCCCTGCAGTGGGACGTATATAGGCATACTTTACTTTACTTTTATTTGTACGCTACCTATTAGCATATTTTGGAATCTGTACCGATACAACAATAAAGAAGACCCTATGTATGTATACCCAAAATAACACAAATAAACATTTTGAGTTTGAGTTTTGCTTTTTTTAAGTTTTATAGAACTTTCTTGTGACGACGTACTCTAATCTGTGTGTAGAACCAAAAAAAAAAGAAAATGTCAATGTCATCGTAATTCGTTCGTAGTAAAAACCTCAAATCTAGAATCGTATTTACTGAAATAAAATTAATTCTGCCGTTGATTTGTAGTTGTAGTAGTTATTTTACTGTGGTAGTCTACAACACAATGAATAATTCTTTAACAAAAATTGCACAGGTAAAATAAACCTAGTATCTTTAAAACTTTAATCTAACCTCTACAAATGTTATTTTTGTTTATTACTTTTCTTTCAGCCTCTTCTAACTGCTAAGGGGCAGCTAGCATCATGGTCTGCTGTGTCTTCTCAAATCCACACATCGGCGGCTTTGTGCAGAGTGGTGTCCGGCAAGTACCGCATCACTAAAAAGCGGGATAGGCCTCTTACGTACGAAATGGCTAACCCACCACATTACATAGCTCACCGAAAAACCTGGAACTCATGGAATACATGTATGTAATTCCTACAATCGTATACAGTAATTTCTAGTTTGTTTATAAGACCTAAGTTTGTGTTATTATTTAGATACTCCAATAAAAAATTTAAAAATAAATAAATTTGTTGCTAAAATTAATTGTAACACAAGGCCACACAAAAATAACAGCAACTTTCAACTCAGCACATAGTTTTATGTACAGTGGAATGGTGGGATGTACAATAGTGTATATGCAGCAGCATATTAGAAATGGATTTTATTCAGGAATATCTGATTTGTGTTGGTCATCTGTTGTGAGAATAGGCTACTTTTAAGTCAATATCTTCATTCAAAAAGATAAACATGAGTAATTTCTTTTCCAGCAAATCTTAAGGATGGCCTTCGTAGGTCTGAAACAGCAGTGGAGGATGAGTTTATCCGCAGATTCATGACAGGCACCTGGCATGGACTAATGTGCAGTGAAGTATGTCCGATAAGAAATCTTATTTTTGCTCTTAGATAGGGAAACTATAATTAAAAAAAACAGAAATTTTCTGTAACTTATTGGCTACCAAGCATTTTTGGTCTTGTTTTGCTGGACTGAGGGGTTAACCATATGTGATGAATACAAAAACACTATTTGTTGCAAAAAACAATGCAGGATAAGTAGATTACATGAGTTGTCCCTTGTGCCTTTTGGCATAGGCCTCCTCCATTGGTCCTTTGAAAACGATTAATTTACTTATTGCCTAATTTAACCTAAACAAGAAGGATTTTCTTAATATTAGTTAATTTATTTTTGCAGGTAATAATAAAACGTCAGTTCAACCACATCAGAGTTGCAGCAATTGTCAGACGGGCAGTATCCCCCACTAAAATGTACTTCCTCCTGGGCTACACTGAGGAACTTCTCGCTAATTGGCTGCAGTGCCCGGTCACCCTTGAGCTGCAGACTGTTGACAGTTTCCAAGATGTTGTGTTCAAATATATTTAAATTTGTAAATAAGCAATATTAGTTCTTAGGTTGTTTAGAATAAATTGTTGTTAAATTATGTAAGTACCTTTGTATATTTTTTTTGATCAGTCGATTATCCCATTATCAGTGCCCGTCGCCCAATTTCCGTTATTTAGTCATTAACCAAGTTACAATCTGGTCTCAATAAAAAGGTTAAATTAAGATTGAATGGAACCAATCCATATGAGATTTATTTTCCTATTTTCAGTCGCACATGAACTTTGACTAGCTTAACTTGGATAAGCTAGAATGAGCCTTATGTGAAGCTACCTCTTACAGTGAAATTAAAATTTATGACGACCTCCGTAGTCGAGAGGCGAGAATGACTTTTAATGTCGCCGCCATCTCTGAGGTACCGGGTTCGATCCGGTCGGGTCAATGTAGAAAACGAACTTTTCTATATTGGCTTAGGTCTGGGTGTTGTGGAACCGTCGTTGTTTCTGATTTCTATAACACAAGTGCTTTAGCTACTTAGGATCAGAGCAATGTATGTGATGTTGTCCAATGTTATATAAGGTGTAAGTGAATTAGTGTCAGATATTTTTAGGAGTAACTTAGACTATCACATGGATCACATATAAGATAAATTTAAAATTATAGAATAAACTAAAAAAAATCGAAAAAATAAAAAGTTTTAAAATAAAGAATCTACATCATGTACATGAACCCAAACACCACAAGTAGACTACTCACACAACGCTAGCCGATTCATAACCTCTCCAGAATTACATTAATGCATTCAAATAATCATATTACACTGTTCATCATAATATCATATTACTTGGTGCGTGAATTAAAGTTTGTTCTATAATTTTAAATTTATCTTATATGTGATCCATGTGATAGTCTAAGTTACTCCTAAAAATATCTGACACTAATTCACTTACACCTTATATATGTATTTATTTATTGTATAAAATTGGTACGAAGAGTACCTATTACAACTTGAAGCATATTTAAGGTTTATTCTTCGTCTTTTAAGTGGCCTTTAAAATATGTTTACGATATTGTGGGCTTAGTTACATTACAATCAGGCTTTTTTGGTTATTTTGTTATTAATTTGACTTGACCGTTATTCGAAGCTTATTTAATTGAGATAGGCACTACCTTTCCCGCCGCATATTGCTGTCTCTTTCTACCCTATACCTCTATCCCTCTCTTTCCACCACCATAGGCAGTGGGGGCGACCATTGCAGGGAAGTCCACAATTTTTGTAAATCATTGGCGTTTTGTTTCCCGCCGAGTGCGGACGTGCTCTAATCTGCACGTCAGTGATATTTCAAATTTCAGCACCTCAGTTCAGGAATAAGTATTTTGGAAAAAAATAAAATAATTTTTCGTGAGTGCACGAAGTAACTCAATATAATACGAGGAAGTATCTACTCATAGGTACTTGAAATATTTTGACGGTTATTTCAAACCCCAAGTGTTTTTTTTTTTGGAATCCCGTGTTTTTTAGTAAAAAACGCAGGACACGTAAGTACCTACTCATAGTAAAAGAAATTTATATATAATTTTCTTATATAACGTAAATACGTTCGTAATTTATAAAATGTGTAAAAGTTGAAAAAACTACCCACTTTATTTTATTTTAAATTAATCCTTTAAATATTTTTAGAATGGATGTAAATGATAAAAACACAGATACAGAAGTCGTTCCCGAACAAATGCCGGGACCATCAGGTGTCAATATTCGACGGCGTTCTCGGAAGAATAGTACTAGTTCATCCTCAAGTAGCAGCACGAGTTCTTCGTCTACTTCAAGCGAGTCGAGTTCCTCGGATCGAAGGCGTAACCGCCGCAAAGGAAAAAAGGGGCGGAAGTATAAAAAGCACCGTTCTTCACGAAAGGTACACAAACTATCGAAGGAAATACGGAACCTTCGAGAACGATTTATGAGGAAAGAAGACCAAACTGTAAGTACAAATAATAATGATTCGGATAATGATGCTGTTTCAATGTTATCTGGCATAAGCCAACACCTTTATAAAGATTTCTCAGAATTACCTCCAGAAAGTGAAAGTTTTTACAATCGAAAGCCTTTCACTTTCGATATCGAAACAAAACTTAAGGAGCCAAGTATGCCAAGGACTTCCCAAGATCATTTGAAATTATTAAATGAATTTCAGCATTTAGCTAGTACCGAATGGAATGCGATTAGATATTTGGATACTCAAAAAAATTATAATTGTTCTCCTGGTTATACAGAATTAGACTTAAATGAGGAGGTTAAAGTTTATGAATCCCCTCGCCAATTAATACATGCTGACAGAGCATATGCAGCGTTGACGATGTGTGCGGTAAAGCAAAGAGAGTCATTGCAAACAATTTTGCGTGATTTGTTGGCGTGGGCTAAGGATTCTGACAATCTTTGTTATGACTCCCTCAATGGGAAGATTAATGAACTTTTTTCAGGAGGAGAATTCATTAAGACTTCATCAGATTTATTGCAGCTTATTTGTGGCCACCGAGCTGAAGTAATACAAACGAGAAGGGACTGTGTTACGAAGCAAGTGAAGGATCCATTAGTTAAATCTAATTTGAAAAGGATTCCACCTACCGCCACAAATTTATTTGATGCAGAAAAATTCACTGCCGCCGTTGAAAAGGCTGGCGGTGTACGAAAATGCTTTTGGCCATTAAAAAAGACCAACAATAACTCTGCCTCGCAGGCTGAGCGTAGTAAACCAAGCACTTCCTCGCAGGGAGTTGCATCCCGAAAAAAACCTACACAAGGTTGTTCTCATGGGTCTTATAGTGGTGCGCACTGCACTCATGCCACCGATTACCATACTCCACCTCCGCAAGGTGGTTGTAATTCACACTGTACTTCGCAAGTACATAGTCACCATTCAGCCGCATCAAATAGTCGAAATTCTTTTCGTGGCCGTTCCTTTCAATCGAGCGCGAGAGGACAAGGGCAAAATAGAGTTGGTCAAAAAAGGACGTCAGCACAACCAAGACCTGACCAAGATAATAAGCGAAAAAAATTCTGACTCAATGGGGTTTCGAGCGGGCCGTCTCAAACAATATGTTCACAAATGGGAACAGCTAAAAGCACCCAAATACATCTTAAAAATACTAAACGGGTATCGCATACCCTTTTACCGAAAACCACCGCTTGTTCATCCAACTTTTCTGAAAAATCAGAGTGTACCACAATCAGACGAAATGTCTGCGGTAATAAAACAAATGAAAAACCAGGGAGTTCTGACACAAGCTACTTCAGGCCCCAGTTTTCTATCGTCAATTTTTCTAGTCCCCAAGAGCGACGGCACGTTTCGCCCCATATTCAACTTGAAAGGCCTCAATCAATTCATATTAACAGAAAAATTTCGATTGCTCAATGTTGCCCGTATACCAGATTTTTTACAATCGACCGATTGGCTATGCAAAATAGATCTCTCACAAGCATATTTCCACCTTTCTGTCGCTCGCAGCCACAGAAGGTTCCTCCGACTGATGTATCAGGACGAGTTGTTGGAGATGACGTGTTTACCCTTTGGCCTGAGTACAGCTCCAAAAACGTTCGCAACATTGACCAATTGGATTGCTCAGATCCTGAGGCAAAGGAATGTCCGGATAGTGGTATTCTTGGACGATTTTCTGATCGCTCATCAGGACAGAAATATGCTTCAGAGTCACGTGAATTTAACGATTCACACGCTGGAGTCATTAGGTTGGATAATCAACTACGACAAATCGGTCCTTGTGCCATCGAAAGCTCTAACTTACTTGGGAATCCAGTGGAACCCGTGGTCGAATCAGAAGCGGCTTCCCGACGAAAAGATTCCACCACTAATATCTCAACTGACACTGATGCTAGATCGGGAAAGAACAAATCTCATGGATCTACAAAGTCTGGTAGGTCGTCTCAATTTCGCCAGCTTCACTGTGCCGCAAGGCCGGCTGCACTATCGGGCCCTATTAAACTTACTCAATTCAATGCTAAAAAGGGATCCGAGGGAATTACACCACATACCTCTGGAAGCCCGAGACAACTTAACTTGGTGGCTGAAGAATTGCAGACGCTCATCCCCAATTCATGTACCACCACCCTCACATTACCTGGCAACCGACGCGTCGGATTTAGCATGGGGAGCTCGATTGGACAACCTGTCACTAACGGGTCTTTGGACAGATTGCGAACACGGACTTCATTGCAACCAGAAGGAAATGTTGGCAATTCTAAAAGTTTTACAAGATCACTGTCAGCACCTGAGTCACAGCACATTGTTGGTACAGTGCGACAACAGAACTGTCATTGCATATCTACGTCACGAAGGAGGGACCAAATCTTCCCCCCTGCTAAATCTGACAAGTCAAATTTACCAGATTTTAGATCAATATCATATTCACTTGAAGATTTATCATATTCCAGGAATTTACAATGGACATGCGGACCATCTGTCGAGACTTCGACGAGCCCCAGAATGGCATATTCTTCCCAAGGGCACCCAAAAAGTATTTGCCAAATGGGGGATTCCCCAAATAGATCTATTTGCGTCCAGTCGCGCTCATGTCGTGATCAATTATGCCTCTCTGGACATGAACGACCACCAAGCGTTGTTCCACGACGCATTCTCACAAATTTGGAATAATGCTCTGGCTTGGATTTTTCCTCCACCCTTTCTCATTCCCAGAGTGTTGAGCCATCTCAATTATTGTCAGGGAACATATCTTCTTGTAGTACCTCGTTGGGATCGAGTCTTTTGGAGGGCAGATGTAAAAACTCGTGCAATAGCGCCTCCTTTCACACTTCGGAATCTAGAAGACAGTCTAATAGACGTATCGACAGGTCTCCCACCACCGAATGTGTTCGAAATGACGCTGGAGGTGTGGAAATGTGGGGGTGGACGAAAAATCTAGCAAATTGGAATACTGATCAAATTAATCTTCTCCAAAAATCTTGGCGACCTTCAACTAGGAAAACTTATGATTGCGCGTGGAAGAAATGGCTTGGATGGTCCAGAGATCATAAAATTGATCCATCTAGCCCAACTGGTAGTGATGTGGCGAAGTATTTAACAGATTTGTATTTGGTGCATAAACTATCATACAACACTATACTGTTACATAAATCTGCTATTTGTACTCTTTGCAATGCGGAATTCGCAGGTGCTCTGAGTTCTCACACGTTAATAAAACATGTTTTGAAATCGATATCGTTACAAAAGCCCATATGTCACAAACCACCGGTTTGGAATATAGATACACTAGCTTCGTTTTTGGAGAACCACAATGTTAATATTAACAATACCTTTGAGACACAACAACATACAGCTGCCTTATTACTATTGAGTTCTGGACGAAGAATTCATGACTTAACTTTACTCAAAGTTGACTCTCATCATTGCTATATTTCAGATGATTATGTAGTTTTTTGGCCAATCTTCGGATCCAAGACCGATACTGCCGATTACAGGCAATCGGGCTGGAGGTTGATTTCAAATCCGGGTTGTCCTAATCTAAACCTTGTTTTTTGGATAAATCGTACAATCGATTTAATTAAACCTCACAGAGAATCAGCCAAATGCAATTCACTATTCATTAGCACCAAGGGTAAACCAAAGCCTGCTTCACGGGCCATTATTGCGGGTTGGATCAAAAACCTTTTAAAGGATGCAGGTATAACAGCAACTCCGGGGAGTATAAGGTCTGCAGTTGCATCCAAGAATTGGGTAGACAATTACCCATTGGAAGACATATTGTCAAGGGGAAACTGGCGTTCTCTGAACACCTTTTGTAAATTTTATAGGCGAGAAGTTATGCCTTCATCTGTAACACCATCCGTGACTGCTTTATTTAATGCAGCAGATTGATTTAGAGCTTGCATTTACCTTAGCATTGTAACCTATGAAATATAATTCATCGAATAAGTACCTATTATTTTTGTTTAGTGAAAATAAAAGTCTCAATACGTATAAGTATGTGGATTTTATTTAATAATACAAATTTCATTAATGTATGTAGGCTATATTAGCATCACATTTTAAGTTATTTGGAGTTCATTAATTTATCCAAAATGATCTAGGATATCATCATAAAATACCTATTGTCACATTGGCGTCTTCCTTACTCCACCACCAGGCGATAACAAACACGTCTCAATTAAATAAGCTTCGAATAACGGTCAAGTCAAATTAATATGGGCGTTTTACCTACCAATAAAACGCTTATTAATTTACTTACCTTATTCGAAGCTTATGAATCATTCCTGCCAGGTGGATTTTCGACTCAATGATTTACAAAAATTGTGGACTTCCCTGCAATGGTCGCCCCCACTGCCTATGGTGGTGGAAAGAGAGGGATAGAGGTATGGGGTAGAAAGAGACAGCAATATGCGGCGGGAAAGGTAGTGCCTATCTCAATTAAATAAGCTTCGAATAAGGTAAGTAAATTAATAAGCGTTTTATTGGTAGGTAAAACGCCCATATTCTTATATTGATGTGTGTGATGCTATAATGTAAATCTTGAGCTTTTTCTGGTTAAGATAACCCTCCGTAATGCTGGGGCTTCACCTGCGTCTAATGTCGTTAATTAGTGCTCTATTTGACGTAATACGCAGGTGTGGCCGGTCTTTGTGCGGTCATTTGCTTCGATAACATAAGACGTTAGGCGATAGCTCGGACGGCGGTAACTTTTGACACATCAAAGGGATTAAGCGGGCGTTTAGTGCGTTGTTGTGGCTACACCTACTACACTAAACATATTAAAACAAGGTAACATTCAAAAACTCTTTGTGAAATAAATGTTAAAGTGCATAGTTATTAAGTTAGGATGGAGTAGACAAAATAAGAAAAGTATTGAGTTCTTGGAAGCGTTTTTATTTTAAAGACACACTTACAGATCACACGCTTACTAAGTCGCTAGACGCTAGAATCAAACGTCAAATAAGTGTGGCCACGCACTTAGCGCGTAGCTTAATGCTTTAATGTATTTAACGCTAATCATGCCGTTATTTGAACGTTAGGCGTCACGCAGGTGAAGCCTCAGCATAACAGAGGTAAGGGCTCCGAAATTAGTGCCGCCTTCCAAAGGTACGGGGTTCGATACCCGGGCGAGTTAATGTAGTAAACGAACTTTTCTATCTACTGACTGGTGATACTGTACTACTGTCGTCGCTTCCGAAGTCTATAACAAGTGCTTTAGCTACTTACAGTAGGATATGAGCAATGTATGTGATGTTGACCAAATACTGCTAATACATTACCGGAATAAAGTACTGTAATAAAACTGTGATAATTGTCGCAATCCAACTTCGAACCGATCCCAATAACATTACTATTGAAAAATTACGGTATTCTTGTAACCTTATAATATATGACGTACATAATAATGTTTTCTTTTTTAATTGGACCAAATCGAAACTGGGTTGTGACTACTTCTCATTACGGTTTCTGCGACGATGGCCACTTCTGCCTTGGGGCCCTACAGTAAACGCCAGGTCAAAAGTACAGTCAACAGCACGTCGACCTACCCAAAAAGTTAAAAGTTCTGCAATAGATTTTCAACTTTAAGCCTGACCTGGTAGAGATATTTTCAATCAAGAAAATTTGACGTTTTATGGTAGGTCGACGAGCTGTTGTCTGTACCTACATGGATAACAAAGTGAAGGAAATAAAACTCAAGCTAAAATTCATATTCTTTTATAATTTGATTCATTCAAATATACATAATGTGTCAACAAACAGAACAGCGAGACGCGGGCCGCGGCCGCACAATACTGCCACCCTCACACACACATACGCACACGCACGCACACACGCGCGCTCGACACTATACAAGCCGACACCGAACTTCTGCACATACGCTTTGTACTTTTGTAGATATTTATTCCAACTGTACGAACCTCGATTTGATTTCGTTCCGGTGCGAAGTTCTGAGATAACTACAAGATATTTTTGCAACTTTGGGTCCGCAACAAATCAAGCGCCGCACTCCCCGGCTGAGAGTTTGTAACATTCCCATTTTCTAAGACGTTTCCTAAATTTCTCATAAATGCCTATGGTGTCTCTCAGGTAAATTTGTATTGTCTATCACAGTGACGTAAAGCATTTGTCCTTACATACTAGTGAGTTATACATTGGATCTTATTAATAAATCACCATAAAACACATTTTGTAAAGTCGTTAAGGTGCTTCAGAAAATATCGTGATATCATATTATTTTTTAAAGTCTCAAACAGTCTTTTGTATTGAGCTAATTCGATTGGGCCTGTGGAATGTCTGTTGTGATACACCTTACGTACACTAAGCGGTTCCGGTTCCTTTGCAGTTGATGTTACAGTGTGCGCAGAAGTCCAAACGGCTGACAAAATGCGACGGCTCGCTCGTTGTTTAGCATTAATTGTTATCGAAATTACATATTTACAAATTAAATGTACAGACAACATGAAGGCTTCTCGTGGTAAATTCATTAAATCACTATCCGAAACGTGAACGCACACACACACGGGTGAAACTTCTCGCGTTATTTTACCGAAATGTTGTTTTAGAGATCTCCCACACTAGCGTCTTTCAAGCGTCGACGTCGCGACAGCATCCGACCAGGAGGCCTAATACGAAAGCGCATCGTTCGGTCGGTCGTATTATCCGATCAAATTAAAACATCCATTCCCCCGTATCAAAGGTTTTCAATTTATAAGTTGGTCATATTTTTTAAGGATTGACACATGAGATTGGCCATTTTAATTTGTTAGATTTATACGATCGAACGAAAGATACACTTTTGTGCTAGGCCCCCTGTGTCGACGCAACGCTTGCGCAGCAGTATTTACTTGACGCTGATTGGACATTGCCACGACATCGACGCTACGTAAGAAGCTACAGTGGGGGAGGCCTTAGGAGGACCCAAGCTATCGATGCCCATATTTACAAGTGGAAATGAAATATAATACAATTATGTACAATAAAAAAATATTCCAAGAGGAATAATAAATGAATGTGCTGAAGTATGATCTACAAAAATGTTGTTCGTGAGAAGTTTCATCTGTGCAAACTGAAAATATAATTACAATTTTGGATGGCATCAGTTTTACACGTGAATTAACCGATAAGTAAATTGTTGTTTTTAAATTGAAAGCTCGCGTCTAAAAAAACTTCACATGTTAAAAATAAATTGCACTTAGTTTGATATTTCTAAGTGTTGATATTTTAGGGTAAGTATACTTATTTTGACTTTTTGAGACACCGATGTTTGGGCGCAGTTTCTTTACACGCGAGCGTAACGATGTGCGATATTACAAAAATCCTATTTCAAAACTACACACTGCTATAACTATTAAGTAAAAATGTCCATCAAAATTCTATTAAAAATAAAGAGATCATATATGTTCTACTACAAATAAGATAAACTTGTTACAATAAAGCTCTCATTATTCATCATAAGCGATACTTACGCATCGTACTGTGTTCTATTGATTACTTCAATACTGCGGAGACTAAACAACTATAAAGACACCGGAGTGTATTGCCCGTTGAATTACTGAATTAAGCGTAAGTATAACTCAGAATGCAATCCGGTCCGGTAAAGCCAAATCTTACCACTTAATTGTTGCTATTGTTGTAATAATATTGTTTGCGGTTCAGGCACCTGTACATGCCTAAAATTATTATGCTTTTAATCGTAAATGCAATTAATCACTATGTGCTTTTTAAGTTCGGAGTTACACAATGTTTTTTTTAATTAAAAGAGGTTCGTACCAAATTGTAGTTTAACAATAAATTGAGAAGCACAGTGAAGGCAAACTGGATGCCGGGGTGGGATGCGCCTGCGCGCGTAAACAACGTCAATTCTAAGCGTCCTAAGTTTGTGCTTTGATCCACAGCGCAGGGACATCCCAACCGCAGTCCTTGCAACAGTCTTATTATCCTATATTAATTTACAAAGTACTAGAACAAGATCATCATGATATGACTTTAAAATCTATCTGTACTTAGAAAAATTATACAGCGTCAGTAGTAAAATTTGATTAGTATAAAACTTCATTTTAACTCCATTTATCCTAAAAGTAATAATTCAATATACCCTTTTCATGATTTGGCTTATTTGTTTCACAATTCATCAGATAGATTACAAGAGAGACGTATCCCTATCACAATCGCGTTAGTAACATTAAAAATTAAATACAACAGCACCTATTGTTTGATATACATAATAATATACGGAATAAAAAATATTAAAAATTAATTCGAATAGTATAAATAATTCCGATGGAGAGGACAAAAAATAAGCGTAGATAAAACTATATGCAATGGTCCAAATTGTTTTTTATAGAGTATAGATAAATGATTTTCGTAAATATCACTACTAATTCCGATGAGACAACTAACGCTTCACAACGAGGACTTCCGCCCGAGGCCGAAAGGGGTCCTATTCGGCCTCGGCCTATGACTAGGATACTATACATAGCTCGCTGGCGCCCGCGTGCCTACGCAACGTCGACTAAGCGGCCGCGAACGAAACGAGCCGCTTAAACATACAGTCGAACCGTAACGTGTCTCGCTTTACAATTTTCAAATAACTAACATTAATTAATTAAAACATCAAATTAGGAATAAACAGGAACTATTTTAGTTTCATCGTAACTACTTTCACAACAAGAAATAATCTTATGAGAATAAGGTAAAAGAAAGAAAATATCTTAGAACGGGAAACGTATCGGTTCGACTGTATTCGCTAGGTAGTCGACGAGCGCGGCAACGTCGCACCTGACAGTTGGTCGAGTGGCCCAGGGGGCCGCGCGAGGCTCACGCCTACAAGTAAAATACCGACACTCACACATACATTTGTACTACGCCAGTATGCTACCCGCTACTTCTAAGGGAACGCGGCTCGCTGTCGGACACCACCGAATCATCGATAAAAAACTTACTATAACTAAAAATAAAATGCAACTAACGTCGTATCGTATTTTTTGATCGGACCACACGACAGGAGGCGAATACTGACTTTTACAAACTCTAACTAGGGCTAATGATAAATTTGTGAATTCGAAATGGTTTAGCGAATGGGATGGTCTCGACCGTCACATTATTATAATCCTACTTACAACTAGAGGTGATGTCCGGCCGCGACAGGCCGCCGAAGGATACCGTTTGTAAAAAAAACAAGACTTACACTAAACGAACTCTCCACTTACGTACGCAGACGTTTACAAACATTAGAAGAGATTTGGAAGGGGGTAGATTGTTAATCGATGAAAACCATGTCTCGCTGAGAAGTTTGTTGGGACACACGATGTGACATTAACCTAATACCGTCCGCCCGCTACATTTGTTCTAGATTCTAGACGACACGATAGAACGCGCAACCGAATCGAACCGAACGTCATCGAGTCTACTACACCACGGGACACGCCCACTAACGCCTACCACCGATCAGTGAGACCCGACCTGCCCTACGCCCTACATACACCCACCACGCGGATCGCTTATGTTTATGCGCCATGACACGAAGACAATCATCGCCAAGCGGCAACAACGACTGAAACGAAAACTGAACTATGCAACTGTGCACTACCCAGTGCTCTGTGTACAATAATCGGCAGCCGCTCGTACGAGTATTTACTAAATTGTAACAACGCTCTATAGATATTATCACGTTACTATCACCTAAGATATTACACTTATTGCACACATGTGATGTCACTTCATAGGCAGTGTTGGTCTTTCTATAAACTTTAAATAGTTAATTAAGTATCAAAAATAACTCCCATATCTAAATATAATGATTTTGACAACTATATCTTACATACCCGGCCGCGAGTAATACCTAAAGTTTTAAAGTAATGCTGTGAAGAGAAAAATATGGAATTTGAGAATTAAATTACAAACACAATGTTTAGTTAGATCATAATAAGAGGTAATAATGAGTCTAAATCAAAGTAGAAACAGGAAATGTTTTAAATTGACAATTGATCCTCGATAACACAATAATATAAGTATAACAGTTGGCACGATATTGACAACTATTCATTACTAACGTCAAGAAAGTAAAAAAAAAAACTAAAGTGATTATTACAGAGAGAGGGTAATTTGTCGTAAGTTAAAAGCGTACAGTACGTCGTCTCACTGATCCCTGTACAACAAATACTAGCGACCGAGCCAGGCGGCTATATATTCTGTTAGGCAAGGTAAAGCATCGCGCCACTGGCCGGGTCGCCGCACATACACATTGCATCATAATCCCAGATAAAATATCACCTAAATAATATACAGTGGAGGAATTTTAAGTCTAAATTGATAAATGGACGTTTGACATACTCTTTCGCTCGGACGTTAACATTCAATCGCTATTGCACGAGACACACGCTGGCCCACCGGTGAATGTAAAAATATACTAGCAGAATAACCGTAGAACACATAATATCCTACTTTTATTGCTATTTTTAATCAATTATAAATACTACAGCACTCGTTAAGTATATTTTTAATTTCACCTGCGGACTTCCAAAGATTTTGGTAGTATTCCTCAACTGTATAGTAAACATTGAAAACCTAAGCGTAAATCTGCCGAAAAACTAGACTGAAAAATATTTATATCTCAATTCTATAATTCATCAATTTATTGACACAATAAGCGTAAGTCCGAATGTACTTTATTCACATTAATTTGTAGAATCGTCAAATACTTAATAAGAACAGATTCACTTTTAAAAAACACTATACAGTGTGTGAATGAAAAAAACTATGATTGCACAGACATACATCACATTCTATACTAACAAGTACACAATAATATTTTCGTAACCCGAATTGAACCTTAGAACTTATTCTTTTTTTATTCGATCGCCAATAAACTGTTTTCTCTTCATTGAAAATATCATTTCAAGTAATTAAAATGAGTCAAATATTACAGCGATATCTGTAAAGCGAACCTAGTTGTTCGAAGCGAGCACTTTGCGCCATAATTACTATTGAGCAAAACAAAAAAGTTCGGGTGTAACTATGAGTCAATAATAAAACAGTATACGCTAACGTACTAACATCCAGTAAATAACGACGTTCGGAACATTCGCTAGCCGTCTCGCTCACACCCGCTTTGAAAGATACATCGTAGATAGAGACACCCGCGTCGGGGGAATTGCTGTGCCGACGCAACAGTACTACATTGCAGGTAGATTTAATAGGCTTAGCTTATAATGGTATAGTAACATCGACTATACTATACGTGTGAGCATCTCAGTAGGAGTGCGACTGTATCGCACACATAGTGCCCGTGTGTAAGAGCCTTTAGCTAGAGAAACCCCACTACATCTACCTGTATTGTGACACAACCTAAATCATAATTTTGTTTCCTTCGACCTATCAACGTTTACGGTACTTGAAGATATCTTTAAAATTTACTAATAGATTCATATAAAATTTTCTAAATTTGCTTTAGATAAATTAGCAGATCGAAAGTTATCAAGTACAGGGGGCGATGCATTTACACATTCAAGATAACTGATACGAAACGAAATGCAGGTAAGTTTATAGAACTTTTATAAACATAATTAACACTGATTGGATAAGTGTGTAATTGACATTTGAAAAGATAGTATAGAAGAACAAAAAAACCTAAGAACAAACAAAATTGTTGATAAACAAAATGTGTTTTAATGTTGTCTATGTGCATGCAAATTCGCAAATTAAAGTAAGTATTTACCTATTTAAAATTAGCTATTACAAGTAGGCAAAACCGGGCACTTCGTAATAAATTTCACTTGGTGTATATCTTTTTGAATCATTAGGCATAATTTTCTTTATTGCTACGTTTTACCGCTAACTTTCTTGAGTATGTACTATTGGTAATTATTACACTTTTGTTACATTTACTATTTCGATAAATTTTGTTTTTTTTATATTCCGTTGTTGCATTTTCGTCAAAAAGAACAGGGATCGTGCCTGATTTAGCAATTTAAAAAAAAAACCGTCGCTTTTTGTAAATGAAAACCAAAATGAACTGGCTTTTGTTTTAACTTCAGAATCAGTTTTGCCACACAGTAAGCATTCACCCGTCACAACATAATAGGCATAAGACCCAGGACGCAGGTGATATCGTGTTAGTCGCTTTTATCGCATTGTATGTTGTTTGATAATGCAAGGCCTTGCTCGAAAGTTTTGACGATTCTGAATAGATTATTCACTAGATTCGGGTATGTAATTCGAGTTGGAAAACCGACATTAGCAGCATTATTTTCGAAAATAGTAAATTTATTACAAGAGAAACTGTATGAGGTTATTTAAAATACAGTCCGATTGCCAGTCTGATATTTAAAATTAGTTTTCCAAATAAATGCTTTGATTGTAGATTTCTTAAAAAGTGTTTATAGACACTTTAAACTCTCAGCATTTCTCAGATAATTAGACATAAGGCCGAATACTGTAACGTATTTCAAAGTGAAAGCTCCGCATTGCCATAAAACATCTCTCATACCAAAATAAAAAAACGTAAACTTCAACAATTTCCTTGAAATTATTCCGCGATGACATACGATAACGGAGTCTCAACTTGGAAAATAGTTTCAATACTCGGTAAAGTGAGTTACAAACATACTCTTATTATTTATGCGACATAAAAAATAAATCAGTAAACCACATCCATGGTCAGTTCCAGATACAGAAAAAAACTTAATTTAAAAGATGAGAAGATGATTTAAAATATTGAAACAAAATAAACAAGATGAGCCGATTCATAAACTAAAAACAGATTACGTCCCATGTCAGTTCTCGTATTGTTTTGTAGTTAACTATTTCATCCAGAAACAAGTGGTGTGCTACTAGAACAGATCCTATCAGTTCTCGTATTGCTTTGTAGTTGATGATAACTTCTCGCGTCCGTACCTTTCACTGCTAGTAAACTATTCATCCAGTGGTGTGGTTAAATAGAACAGATTACTTCCCCTGACAGTCCTGGTTTTGGTTTGTTTGATGAGCCGATAAACTTTAAAACAGATTACTTCCAGTGTCATTTCTCGTACTTGATGAGCCGATATAGTAAGTAAATCATAGCAGATAACTTCCCATGTCAGTTGCTCTCATTGTTAGTGTAGTATATCATCCAGTGGTGTGGTCCCGCTGGCACAGCGCGCACGTGGCGGGCGGCGCGCGGCGCCGGCGCAGTCGTCACGTGCGCGCGGGCGCGGGGGCGGGGGCGGGGGCGGCTGCAGGGGCGGGGGCGGGGGCCTGCAGAACAAACTCCACTCGGTTATGACGGTTCACAACTCCAGTCTTTTAATAAAGAACTCTACCTCGAGTCGTTTATTTCCTAGTCGTATTTTAATGGAGTCCAAGGGGACTCCATTTATCTAAGGAAATTATTTAAAGGTCTCACTCAGGTCGTATTTTTGAAGTTAAGTCTTAAAAACCGAGTTTAGTCCTAACTTTAACATCCAGCATTGTCAGCCTATTTCAACCCACTGGTGGACGTAAGCCTCCCTCTAAGATCCAAGTAAATGATTTCAAGATTAATTTATAAATAAATTTAATTCCTGAAGTACGCCAAAGGGCAGGATTTCCCGACTTTTCATTTAGCCACTGCTTGCAATCTTGCTGATGCCATCCCACACTACGTTTCCGAAGGCGTAGTCTCCACTCGAGAACCCACATTTTATCGGTTCGGCACAGGTGGGGCCAGCACACTTAAGCTATTGGACATTATTGGACTATGTCCGTTACTTTGGCCTTCTGCCTTACAGTCTCATTTCGGATTTCAGCCATTCCTAACTGAAAAGAATTAATAGACTTGAGTCAACTAGCTACCTGCGCCCGATGAGACCGTCGGAGCTGCGGCTCGCTAGTGCTAACGTACAAGACTCGAGCGCTCAGTACCTGCGGGGGCGGCGGGGGCGGCAGGGGCGTGCGCGCGTGCGGGCGGCGGCGGGCGCGCGGCGACGCGTGCTACCTGCGCCCGATGAGACCGTTGGAGCTGCGGCTCGCTAGTGCTAACGTACAAGACTCGAGCGCTCAGTACCTGCGGGGGCGGCGGGGGCGGCAGGGGCGTGCGCGCGTGCGGGCGGCGGCGGGCGCGCGGCGACGCGTGCTACCTGCGCCCGATGAGACCGTTGGAGCTGCGGCTCGCTAGTGCTAACGTACAAGACTCGAGCGCTCAGTACCTGCGGGGGCGGCGGGGGCGGCAGGGGCGTGCGCGCGTGCGGGCGGCGGCGGGCGCGCGGCGACGCGTGCTACCTGCGCCCGATGAGACCGTTGGAGCTGCGGCTCGCTAGTGCTAACGTACAAGACTCGAGCGCTCAGTACCTGCGGGGGCGGCGGGGGCGGCAGGGGCGTGCGCGCGTGCGGGCGGCGGCGGGCGCGCGGCGACGCGTGCTACCTGCGCCCGATGAGACCGTCGGAGCTGCGGCTCGCTAGTGCTAACGTACAAGACTCGAGCGCTCAGTACCTGCGGGGGCGGCGGGGGCGGCAGGGGCGTGCGCGCGTGCGGGCGGCGGCGGGCGCGCGGCGACGCGTGCTACCTGCGCCCGATGAGACCGTTGGAGCTGCGGCTCGCTAGTGCTAACGTACAAGACTCGAGCGCTCAGTACCTGCGGGGGCGGCGGGGGCGGCAGGGGCGTGCGCGCGTGCGGGCGGCGGCGGGCGCGCGGCGACGCGTGCTACCTGCGCCCGATGAGACCGTTGGAGCTGCGGCTCGCTAGTGCTAACGTACAAGACTCGAGCGCTCAGTACCTGCGGGGGCGGCGGGGGCGGCAGGGGCGTGCGCGCGTGCGGGCGGCGGCGGGCGCGCGGCGACGCGTGCTACCTGCGCCCGATGAGACCGTTGGAGCTGCGGCTCGCTAGTGCTAACGTACAAGACTCGAGCGCTCAGTACCTGCGGGGGCGGCAGGGGCGTGCGCGCGTGCGGGCGGCGGCGGGCGCGCGGCGACGCGTGCTACCTGCGCCCGATGAGACCGTTGGAGCTGCCGCTCGCGCCGGGGCACATCTCCAGCTCCACTAGTAGCGGGAAGTGGTCTGCGGGTGTAAAAAGATAGATTATGAACACCGACTGTCTCATACGAATGACAGCTCATTCTGTCATACTACAGTATTCTATCTTATTTCTAATTGGCTAACTTGCGGCCATTACTAATACACCGTGCATTTTTACTGGTTGTCTTTCCGCAGCGTAAAGATTTGGTTTCGATATTACAATCCGCTCGTACACACTTTTGTCCTGAAAGTCAAATAATGGCTGATTTACAAATTGTGAGAAATGAGATTCGAAATCTGCGAAAAACAGTAGTAACCCCGGGCGCCGTCGCGACGGGCGCAGGGTGAACGGCCGCGGCACAAAATAGAAAAAATTCAGAAGGGCCACTCCCACCGTTCTCGAAAACAACTGCCAAAATTGGACTTACTACCTAGGGATGCTATTCTGAATTTTTGAAATAAGTAGGTAAGTGTGTTTTATTACACTGACACATCGATTAGTAATTCATCTTATCATACGTCCAGGCCTGAATGGGAAGACAGAGAAATAGTCGCGGCGCGAAGTTTCCGCCAACATAATCAAAACTCTACACTCGCAACTAATTCGCGGTGGTTTCAAAAAAAGTTCGCAACTTTTATCAATATAGAAGTTCCACAAAATAGGTTAGGCCTGATATTATTTGAGAAATTGTATTTCTGTCTTATTCGTCCATGTTACGCAATTTTTTATTCGTTTCTAACCTCGCGCCTTCAATAAATATCGTCAAAACTGAGCTTCGCGGAGTGTGTCAGCATGCTTAGTAAACTGTCGTGTCGTGAGTAACAGCCCGCTGAAGTTTAGGCCGGAATCGTCCGAGATGGCGAGTAAACGCAATGTCAATGTGTGCGTTAACAAAATGACGCTTATGTTCCGAGTGGACTATCTGTCTAGCGCGCCGTGCCGCTATACGTAATTTGTGGCCGCGGTGCGGTCAGCCGTACGTCTAACAGTCTAGTGAGTTACTATTGAATTTCACGCTATCGAGTTATGTTTATTTTTTTTTTTGTTGTTGTTAGTATTGTTAATGTTATTTTCGAATTTTAACTAAGTGAATCGAAAGTGCTACTGATACCCAATGGTTCTACTGCGGAAAGACAACCAGTAAAAATTCACGGTGTATAGTATCATGGAATGCTTGCATCTGCCTATACATATGGCCTACACCGCCGAAATGGCAATAATTAAATAGGCACGAAGTTAATTTGACAAGAACCTGTACAGATTAGTACAATTCAGTGATTAAAAACCATTACAATAAAGTAAAAAAAGGTTTTTTCTCTACTAAGCGCTGTCCCGTCCATTGTCGAAGTAAGATTGAAAACAATATTCATGCGGCAAGTTTAGTTATCACATTTAGAGCCATTGTCATCAAACCGCCGAAAGTGAGACAGAAAAACTAGGTTGACTGGTAGAGAATGCTTCTAGCATTAAGTCCACCTATTGAAGATATTATTTTTTTATAAGTTTGTGCAATAATATTTTAAATAAATAAATGCTATAATAAAAACCGAACCATTTTTTAACCATAGCGGCATACTACACATCCAGGAGAAATGTTAATAAAATAAAGTAGGAGAAATAATGACAAATTACCTGAAGGTACATGAGGATGGGGGCACCCGACGACCTTGTGTTCCCGGAACCACTCCTGCGAGAGCGGGCCCAGCAGCCCGAGGGGCGTCATCGTCTGTTTACTGTAGAATATGTAGTCTATGATGCCTTTGAAGTCAAATCTGGAACAAAATATAAACGAAAGATTACATTAATGAACTTTGCTTATGTGATCATTGCAAATGTCTGACAGATATTGATGGTAATCGAAATCTACTGATGATCTTGCAGGTCAAAAGATAGGTATTTCAATTCAAATGATAGATTTGTGAAGGGGTACCCTACGCGCTATTTTAGAAAATACTCATTCACGATCATGTTTTTGTGTGCATGGCTGTGCTCCCAGCTAAGCAGAGTACCGCAAAGTCACTGGCACTTCGCAAGCAGAACTGACAACCCTCGGAGGAGAAAGGTTTTCGAGTGGCGACAATGCACTGGAAGACGTAGCGTAGGTCTACTCGGTAGACTAGCGATCTATTCAAAGTTGCAGGAAGCCGATGAAGATGCAACGGCCGAGCTGCTAGGTGTGGCGTTCCATAGGGGAGGCCTTAAATCCAGCAGAGGACTTCAAAAGGCTTAGACTAACGAACAAAGCTATTGGATCCCATCGACCCGGAGAGCCGCTCACTGTGCGTTCTATAGGGGAGGCCTTCGTACAGCAGAGGACTCCCAAAAGCCGAGGCTGATGATATATTTAAGGTTGCGAGAAGCCGCTAGATGCCAACGGCCAAGCTGCTCTCTGTGGCCTTCTATAGCAGTAGAATTCCAAAGGGCAGCAGAACCCAAGTAACAAAGTCCTTATGTAGGTACGCGAATTGATTTGATTCTTCCCCACTCTAAATGCTGTACGGCCGCGGACAAGGGCCTCGCAAATTATATCTACCGGCTGAAGGCCTCGCCTTGGCTAAGGCCGCCCCTGTCAAACTGCTGAAGATCGGCTTTGTGTGACTCACGTGTAGTTGGTGTAAGGCATGATGTCCTCGCTGTAGGCGGACGCCAGCTTGAAGTTGTGCGTGAACTCGTGCTCGGAGCCGGGCATGCGGCGCAGCGACGTCGCGTAGCCCAGCGCCTTGAAGTCGCGGTGCTCGGACGACACGCGCCCGGATGATAGAAACTCTACCACACCTGGTAATAAACATAGCACAACTTCAATGATTGCCTATGGGCATATTTAACTTAGTGGCAAAAAGAGGCGCCACGGACTCGTGGCAAACACGACACTACAAACTTTCCTACAATTCCTAAAAGCGTATGTTCAGCGCTATAGTGGCTTAGGCCTGCCTTTTTACGGGCCACTTCTTACTGTCTTATCCTTATGCTCGGGCTATATACATTGTCCCTCTGGTCTGTCCCGTCTGACGCAGCGCCCTCGCCGAGTCGTCGAGTATGGCACACATTTATTTATCTATCAGCAAAGTACTCTCCACTGTAGGGCAGCGAGTTAAGTCTCTGCATAGCAGCAGTTGTACATTCCCGCTCCTTCCCGTCTGACGCAGCGTCCTTGCCGAGTATGGCCCATATTTATTATCTATCAGCACATCACTCACCACTGTCGGGCAGCGAGTTGAAGTCTCCGCAAAGCAGCAGTTGTACATTGTCCCTCTGTCCCGTCTGACGCAGCGTCCTCACCGAGTATGGCCCATATTTATTATATATCAGCACAGCACTCACCACTGTCGGGCAGCGAGTTGAAGTCTCCGCAAAGCAGCAGTTGTACATTATCCTTCTGTCCCGTCTGACGCAGCGTCCTCGCCGAGTATGGCCCATATTTATTATCTATCAGCACAGCACTCACCACTGTCGGGCAGCGAGTTGAAGTCTCCGCAAAGCAGCAGTTGTACATTGTCCCTCTGTCCCGTCTGACGCAGCGTCCTCACCGAGTATGGCCCATATTTATTATATATCAGCACAGCACTCACCACTGTCGGGCAGCGAGTTGAAGTCTCCGCAAAGCAGCAGTTGTACATTATCCTTCTGTCCCGTCTGACGCAGCGTCCTCGCCGAGTATGGCCCATATTTATTATCTATCAGCACAGCACTCACCACTGTCGGGCAGCGAGTTGAAGTCTCCGCAAAGCAGCAGTTGTACATTGTCCCTCTGTCCCGTCTGACGCAGTGTCCTCGCCGAGTCGTCATGTATGGCCCGGAGCTCGTTGCTCAGCATCATAGTCTGAATGAGCTTTACGTCGCAGAACTCCGGGTCCCAGTGTATGTGCGCGGTGCACACTAGTATCGGCTGGCCGAGCATCGCCGTGTCGGTCGGTAGACCTGGAATATCTTTCATTACATAAATATTTATATTTTAGTCGTTATAATATCATTTGTTTTAATGGTCGATATTAGTTTGGATTAAGGTGTGCCAAATTTATCAATCTAAATGTAATATTATATGTAAAACACCATCGACTATGAATGAGTGTTACTTTTTTATTACTTTCAACACAACTTGAACCAATACTAATATTTAAGTTTTAGTTACGTTTAGTTAATTATTTTATTATTAATATTTACTATTAAGCTACTGTGAGTCGTACTATATTTACGATTATTAGTCATAATTTTACATATTTAATTTATTTACAAGCAGATTGTTTTTCAGTAACAAAAACGTTTTTAAATAATTGCGTAAAATAATGTTTCATGAAAACTTTAAATTTCAGTTTTAGCTGTCCACAGTCATTTACTCTGTCTAACATATCTTTCTCTAATTTAAGTAACAAAAATGACAAGATGTCGTCTAACTAAACAGCCATTTTAAGCCTGGCTTCCATTCTATTTTCGACAGTATTTACCTCCAACACTTTTAACAAAAATAACGAAAACACATGACATTCACAAAATAAATGTTCAGTCTCTCGCGCAGGATAGAGTTAGAAAAACGTTAAATTTAAACTTGGTTGATTCATGTTAATTGTTAATAAGTTAAGGGGTGATAGAAATCTACTAACCGTTCTCCCATGCAGCTTCTTTCGTCTTTAGCAAAGCAGCTAGACCTATATTGTCTTTCGGCATGACACGATTTAACATATTGTCGGATCCTTCACTGTTGGCCATGGCCAGTTGGTTGAACTCTATAAGGTGCTCTTTTACTAGCGAGAACCTAGAAGAAAAGAAAGACGCATTTTAGATACCACCAGTACACAATTTAGGAATTACTTACTAGGGTAAGTAGATGCACCGAACGTGGGTTCTGCCCAGGAGGCCTAATACTAGTCGTATTATCCGATCAAATCAAAACATCCATTTACCCGTATCAAAGGTTTGACAATTAATGAACAATAGGGATGTTGACCCCATTCATAAATAATTCTAAGGCATTATTTATTAAAACAGACACTTTATTTTAGGCCTAATAACTCAGTACAATTTCATTTAAGAGGCAAACTGATTTTTGATTGCTTTAAAACCGTAAAAAAGTAAGGCAGTTGAGTTTATCGGATAGTGACGTCATAATCCGATATCGCCATATAAATTATTAGGAAGATATCTGTTTTGACAGCTCATAAAAAGTATGTCAATTGATTGGTGGTGTCAACTAGCCTATTGAAAACGGTCGGGTTTTTTACACGACTAGATTGAGTTGGTCATATTTTATCTAAGGATTGACACATGAGACTGTTTATACGTCCGAACGAAGGATACACTTACGTGCTAGGCCTCCAGTATCGAATTGAGCCGAATGATAAACTAAAAGTTTTACTTCTTTACTTTAGGTTTCGCGCGCTTTCATACGACTTGTACGACAAGTATTCTCAATCTTTTACTCATTTCCAAATACAAAAATAATTTTGAGAAATGAAAATTATTATGAACCCCACTTTAAATCTTGCTAAAATCTACCTTACTACACAATTGGGTTTGATTTTAATTTGGTCAATGGTAAATTTAGTAACTATATCATTTAAAATTAATGTCACACCATCTTTAAAGTGGGTAGGTACATAGTACAAATTAAGTTTCCAGAGTTCGGCCGATATTACTGTGTCGAAGTTCGGTCATTTTGAACTAAGCTGCAAAACTTCGGATTTACCGAGTTTGAACCAAGTTTGAACCAAGTTTCGGTGCATCTTCACTAATAACGACATACCGAAAGTCATCAAACAATTGTTTTGTTTTATACTGTTTCTTGGTTATTCTTGAACCGTGAAAACCGCGCAATGGCAAACGTAGTATGGATCCTAGTCCGGCGGACGGATAATCTAAAGTTGGAGTTTAAAGAGAACCCTTAAAACAGAGGTTTTAGTAGATAAATGGTTTCTAGAACAGGTTGAACAAGCTAAAAAAGTTTATGAGTATTAGTTGCATACAATATTTGGTGGTAAGGTGGTCGTTGATGTCTTTGTTACTAACTTTTTTTTCCTCAATGTAACATTTTTGCGTAAATAAATAAATATACAAACGACAGCCATTATTGTAATCGATCTAAAATAGTAGTTGTACGTAATCACACACGTATCACAAACGCTTTGCAAACTTTACTCGTAGTTGAGTGCTACGGCGTAGCTAACTCTTAAGTCACTTCGCTCGGAGTGCACTACACTGTCGCGTTTAAGTTTATCGGACTTACTTGGCAGATCTAAAGAAAATTGCGCATCCGTCTACGTATTTCCTCTCCGATTCGGACATGGTCTTGGCGCGAGATTTTGGTGAGAATATACCGTCGTAGCCGTCTCCTTTCAACTCTGGCAGGAAGAAATTGTAAAATTGATCCGTCTCTACTTCCTGAAATGAAAACAAAAAAAAGAGTTTAACATTTTTGACTAGAGTTTCAACAAACGAATGATTAAAACGAATTTGGTAACTACTAGAAACGAAACACTACATAAAAGTAGATACACATAAGAAAAATACAGTGAAGGATATATGCGTGTGAAAATGCAAATACGAGAACATCTAGTTAATTCAAGCATTATAATATAAATAGGTACAAAACAGATATAATACTATAGGAATACTAGCCTGTAAACTAATGATGTCTGCAGAGTAATGTCTAATTTCGTCCAATATACCCTTCTTTCGGTAGTCCCATTCCAACGCCCAACTGGGGCAGTAGCCGTACATCTGTCTCGTGGCGTATTTGTCGCAGAGGACGTTGTAGCACATCACCGTGAAGATACCTGAAAAAGAAACCTCACATGAATACAGCGTTTACATTAACCCCAGTTTCAATGCGATTGTTTCATTTATCTCGCAGCGGCATGTCAAGCGTGCAGTAGATGCCAATTAGTTGACGCTAACGTTTTGTTACAGTCGCTCGGGACCCGTCGCGTGTCAGATAAAAATGATCCAATTAAATGAGACTCGTATTACGCTCCACATACGTCAGGCACGCGACACAATAGCTTTTGTTTTTCTAATCGTATCTGTTCATTACAGATGCGGCCAGCCTCGTCTCTACAATGCATCGACAACGGCTTTCCACATCTATTCTTTTGTTTTGAGACGGAAAATTATCCGTTTAGCAACCGCTGTGCCAGCCGAGTCATCCCTCGAGCTAGTCGTGATGTGTGCATTAGGATCATTGTCGACGACGCAAATGTGCGAGAGCTTACGAACGATAACGTATGGACAACCCAGGTTTACGGAGCGTGCACCTAAATAAAGTCATATAACAGCCGGGTCAAAGATGCAATTGAAATAATGGGGATAGGCGTACTTGTTCTCGTTCAGACGGTTTAAGTGGGGAAATTGGGCGTTTCTGGGGCCCGAGTTAGAATCGCGACGCAGTCACTTCCACGTATCCACTTATTACGTAAACTAACGTGGCACGATCGTGCTCTCTCACGCTCTATACCATTATCTTGAATTTATGCGGACGCGTACCAGTCTCATTATGCTGATCAAAAGGTACGCCCGAGGATGAGAGTCGGTTGTCTAAATGTCGACTTCGTGGAAGACCTTGGCGATGCAATTATCTAGATTTAATCGGTCTGAATCTCAGCCTATCAACAGACAAAGAGGCATAGTGGAGGTTACGAGACAAAGTAGCGTTGACGGGCGAATGACGTCTGAAAGGACAAGACAATGCTGTGATCTCGGACGCAGCGCTGTCCTCCGGACAAATTGATAACGATCGCGAGTGCGCGGGCGCTCACGCTAATCTCTGTTTGCGAGCGCTCACCTGGCGACAGGCGGGCGTGCGGCGATCAATGCGGCCGCAGCACGTGCTTCAAATACGTCTATTGTATGCTCGATGCGACGCACCACGACGCGGCGTACATGCCAAACGACGCGAAACAATACCTGCATCGATAATCGGCTGTTGTTTAAGGAACTACGCCCAAAGCTGAACGAAAGCTGCACAGCGACATATAATAAACGATAGGTAATGTTGTTCAACATGTGGACGCGTGTCTTCGTTACAAATAATTCGATGGCGATGATGAAATTGTACGTGTCCGACGGGAACAATGGGGAAGGTGACACTAACATTTTATTTTGATAGACATGAGCATTATTTTTTTAAATGTTGTGCACTTAGAGAACAGACGTATGTGGCTGCATCAGATACGTCGCACACACAATGTAGAGTTATAAGGCTGGTGTTGCGTCGCGGCAAAAAGGAGCAATCGGAAGAGGCGTGTCGACGGATGGGGCACGCCAGGACAGCTACATGCATGTATCTATCTACTGCGATCATGCTGCACCGAAACGCACTGCTTTTTATCTGCGTTTGCCGCGTCCTACGTAATGGCCTAGCATTATATGACTTCCCGCAGACGACACGTGAGGCCTGCATCAAAAAACAATTTCACTACACAGAATAGCCATGGTTCTCATGAACCAGGCAATTAATTGCGATACCGTTAAGGTGTTCGGTCACGTTCGCGTAATGATTTCTAATATCAATACAATTCGTGATCGCTTGAGACAGGTGTTTTTGCAGACGTATCTTAACTTATCTAAGTCAATTTAAATAAGTAGGTACGTGAAGATTTCATTTGGATTGGCGTTGTAAAGAGCTCATTAGATCACTTTCGGTAGGACACCGGTGATATTATGGACAATATGACGTAAGAGAAGTCTCAATAGGTGCTAACAAGACGTTGTTAGTGGGAGTGGGAGTAGAAACGTAACAGCATCGGACTGGACGGCGACAACTCACTGTATAGATTTCACCTTCAATTAAATAGAAGCCTTTGCATGCATTTTTGCAAGCAGACTAATGTTACGGCCAATAAAGATCAGACTATAATTTATAGTTCTGCTTACCGATCACGTATTACGTCTCGGTTACAAATATTTATATAGGAGTTTTGCAACAAAACAGCAATACTGAAATATAGGTGATAATTTATTTATTTTAACTTTATTGCACAGATTAAAAAAACATCGCACTAGTGCGGTAATGTAAACTTTTTTTTTAAATCCAGCAAAAGTTTATGTCTAAGAACATTGAATATTTTACCAATATTAAATAACATTTAGGGTTAAGATGACAAATATATATTTCATTTTATCAAATTGTATATTAATAAACACAAATAAACTTAACTTTCATTTTTAGAAACATATATATAGTTTGTAGTTTGTTTTATTTTTTTATAGCTTGTTTTATTTTTTAAATTGCTGTTACTCCGACTGAACAGCCAGTTTTTCCTGTGCCATTATTGAACCTGCGCGCGCATCGAAATTACGGCGCACGAAAAACACAATACTTACGTGCCATTTTCCCTAAATATTTGGTAAAGTTGTTGCTGTGTGGTTAATTACTATCAAAAATGTCTACTTTAAATAGTGAAAACGAGTAAAATGTTATTCAACCCCGTCGGAAATACTTATCAACAAAGGCACGAAACGCAAGTAATAGCCTGTTCCCGTTAAAATCTAGAGAAAACAGCAAAAACGGAGAAGGTATTTTAGATTTTAGTTTGGTTTTTTCATCGCAATTGTGTTGAAAAACGTCTTATGGAACTCGTGTGCATTAATTATTAGACACTCGGCTTCCTTACCGCGCTCGCCTGCGGCTCGCGCTTACAATAATGCCTTGTGTGTAATAATCAACTTTGCACACTTGTATCATAATGTACTATTAAAGTTTGATCAACTTCTTTATAGGCATGGTAGTTTTATGATGCAAATAATGTTATTAAACAAACAAATCTAGCTTAAATAATATACAACAACAACAACTGCCTAACACAAAAGTTCCGACACCACGATCGGCTGTTTCAAAGATTTCTAGAAACGAGAAAATTAGACGACTGGTCTGGCACCCGTCAACATCTGCGGCAATAATGTAAGGGCCTAGAAAGCAGACGGTTGGGTTCGCAATAATTTGCATAGGAAAGTCTATAATTGCAGTGAATGGAGTCATTACGTGGTACATGAAGCCTTCGCGCACATGGCGTCAGTCGTGTGAGAGCGCGCATCTGTTCACGGCTGGACTTTTATGGAAACATGATACAAGGCACATTCGGGCCACTTGAACTTAACGGGACCCAAGTACCTACATTTATCTTGTGACATAAATCACCAAACAATATTAACCCTAATACACATCACAATAGAGCACTGTAAACAAAATGATGCATTGTTTAGGTATTGTAATTAATCTATTATACTGTAACGAGCAACGACTGTATTGTCATTATCGCGTTTATTGTAACAGTTGCATATTGATTAACTGAATTCCTACTCTGTGTGGTGTCCATCGTAGATATTTTCACATAATAAACAATGAAGTTTATTTCCTTTTAGTCTATTATAACGGAGTAAGAGAGAATGACCGACTTTGCTAGATAACAGAGGCGCAATAGTTTTGCAATTTTTAGCGACCTAAACTTTAAAGCAATATAATTCACACATGATGTAACCTAATCAAATTTTTTTAATGTAAAAAGGGGTTCATATTAGTAGATAAATTAAGTAAATAACTCTTTCTTTTATATTCCTATACCTCTTTGGCGGGTCATTAGACTTTCACATGTTATAATCAGTGGTCATGTTAGCAAAGTTGCAAAACGCGAGTGTATATTAGATCATCTTGCTCTTGTGTCAGGTTTTATGTAGACAAAAGCAGTACAACAGTGGGTATCGCGTCTCATCTGAATATAATGGGGGAGGCGGTGTTTATTGGCAGTGCCATTACGTGGGCCTGCGCATGTTACGACTAGGGATCGACAAAGTTTTTTATTCAAGGTATATCTTCTTTAAGACTACACCGGACAAATACTTGGCTCTATGTTTGGATCGTTTTATTTATACAAATTATCTGACAAAAAATATAAGTAATATTTATTTTGTATTACGAAGCAAACTTAGAAGAAAGTTCAAATAAACTCTATCAACTCTACAATTCGTACAGAAATTTGGATTTCTGATCTTTAATACGTTATTCTGATTCTCTAAATAAAATTTTAGAATTGTCATACTTAGATCGATTTTAACATCAACGCCATTATGTTTACGTCATGTGACGATGGTTGGATATAAGTTTTTAGTCTGACTCTTTAAATTTTTAAGAAGAGAAACATACACGTGAATATAAAACAAGTACTATCTCAAAATACCTAGTCCCACGACCTGTATACGACCTCGAATTATTTGACTCACCCCTAGTTACGACTGTTACGAGTGCGACACGTGCAGACAAATCACTGACTTTCGCATGCTAATACAACAGTTTGTATGATTTAATAAGGAAATGAGGGGATGAACCCTGTTTAACATGCATTAGGTGGATCCTTAATAGAGTTGGTATTGCCGTGACTTTCAGCCCATGAATATTTAAATAAGCCTTAATAAATAAATATTGGACAACATCACATACATTGCTCTGATGCTAAAGTAGCTAAAGCACTTGTGTTATAGACATCAGAAACAACGACGGTACCACTACACCCAGACCCGAGACAACATAGATAAGTTCGTTTTCTACATTGACCCGACCGGGGATCGAACCCGGAACCTCAGTGACGGCGACGCCATATATAGTCCGGCGTGCTCGCCTCTCGGCTACGGAGGTCGTCACCTCATATGTTAAATCACACACAATCATAATGAACTCCATGCCGTGCAATCGCTGGAGCTATTAATGCAGGACGACACGGGTATAGATTATATGAGCTGGAGATATTCACTCCATAGTAAAAGTGATTTATTTGTATTGGATGAGCACAATTGAACACAAAATATTTTATAACAACAAACAGTCTAATGAAACAATACGAGTATAATATGTGAGGTTATGTTGTAACTCACCTCTCTAGCACAGATGGTGTGTAATCTGTGGCCAGGCTTATTTAATTCTCATAATAACATAATTCGCGTATATCATGAAATAATTTCAGGCACTCAGGGCTATTTACCGGCAATTTGTGTGTTGTTACACATAGCATAATTTGCGACCGCGACCCGTCGAACGCTGTGGCACCTTGACATTTTTGTTCGCGTGCAGTGGTCAGGTTACTCATACAGGGATAACTATGTAAAATATTGTGTGACTGTGACAACTTTTTATGTGATAAATATCTGATTATGTGGTTGCGCTATTATTGCAGTTGTATAGGATGTATTCCCCGAACGCTTTAATTTGAAGGTATTTAAGCAAACGCTTACCAGACACTCTCTTACTCGGATGTACCCATGACTGCATGTACGCATAAGATCAGATGTGAAATACCTACCTAAGAATACAAGAAAATATGCCCGATAGATTATTTAGTAATTGGTAACATAATCAGAATCCTAACTCAACTAACAGCTACGATCAACTCTACCAAGCACCAACTGTATTATGATTTTGATTTAAGAAAAAACTTCCAAACACATAAGTCTTAGAATCTGAAACGCTGTGCTTTCATAAGTCATTGGGTCGACAATAGCGGGCTAGCGCGACACTGCGCCACAGGAGAATTAATGTTCTGAGTTATCCCACAACACAGTTTGTTATTACTTCACTTGTCACTTTATTAATATTAATAACTTGAAAAAGTTGTATTTTAAGCTAAAGTAAAAACTTTAAAGAATCTTGGAGTAAGGGTAAAGTTAATTGATAAAAGGTGATCCTTTACCAATTAACTTTCAGCTACGGTCACCAATACTAGAGACATAGACGATGCCTTGCCGACATTGAAATACGCCTCTTGCAAAAATTTATCATAAATAATAAATGTCAGTTGACGCATCATTGCTCACCTTGCAATATTGTATTTGTATAATACCCTGTCCTTTGACCCTCACACCGATCAGGTTTCTTCGAAAACCAAAATTGGTAAAGGTAAATATAGTGTCCCGACTTTTGGTTCACAGATACAAGAGGTCGCCGCCAATGTCTCCCATTGTGCATTGTGCGACGCGGCGAGACGAAGGGCATTTCCTCTCTTCCTGTGTCGCGACCCTGAGCACGGATTAGTGCGATCGGCTGAATCGGGCACTGACAACCTTACAAATGCTTCCTTGTCAGTTATTCAGAGCGTATTACAGTAGCTATAAAATTTTGGGGTTCAACCAACTACAGACTAATCTGCCTAATTTTCCACAGTACGCGTTGATAGCATGATTATCAGTCTAGAGGCAAATAGGACTTACCGGGACTGGGATCAACGTCAAGTGTCACCAGATCAAACGTAGGACAAGAAAAAAATGAGACAGTGTAGTAAATAGCAATAATTAAAAAAATGCAAGTATAATATTGAAATCAAATAAAAGAGTCTACGGAGTTTTATCCAGTGTTTTTGTGCTATCTAAATGTTGTAAGTAGATCTATCCGCCGCGCCGGCCTCCCGCTGCGTTCCGCTGAACCCTTACTGATTCTTTGTCACAACAAGACCAGCCGAATTTAGCCAATCACGTAATCAGAAGGTCGAGTGTGCGTAACGAAGTACTCCAAGTGCTCTGAACTCGAACGTTCCGGTCGATTAGAGCTTCCTAGAGATTCTAATCTGTTGTTGCAGTGGTATGTACTGCAGTTGAAATTAATTATTTAGCGATAGTTGCATGGTCCCGAGCGTCTGGTTTGATTTATGTAAATTGGTCGCTTCGTGCGTCTGCCGCGTTATAATTCTAGCCGCGGAACGCGTGACGGAAACCAGAATTTGACGTCGAAACAAATAAAATATGAACAAACCCGAAATGATCCATAATGATTTTCGCATTTGGACCACTGTAATTAGTTATTTGCTGAAATTACTTTCTGAAATGTAAAGTTTACGAGTGAATATTCGAAGGGAAGATAAGGCACGCAAATTGCAGGGGGTCTTATGTTAGATAGATATTAAGGCGGTTGTAATAATAAACATGCGTAGCCAGCTATGAGGAAGCTCCACCTTATCAAATTATTCAAATGTCATAGCCTGTTAAGTGTATAACGGGACCGAGTGAAACATTGCAGGTTGGCCGGGCTGGGACCGAACTCGCATCGCATCCTAGGTCTCCCACGAGTGGAAACATTACGCCGCGGCCACACATTGGCCATATTTCAAACAATGTAATGTGTTGGCCCAAATAAACTTGTATATCCGGTCGTGAAGTAGAATTAGATATACCGTAAAGCGAAAAATTAAGTCAATCATTATAGGTACTTTGGAACAGAAAAAATGTCTCAGGTTAGTCCCAAAGTGTTTCGTATGCCTCAGGGAGTATTTATAACTTTCAAGTTTGTTGTTTCAATTGTTGAAATATCAAAGGCTATATTATCTTGGACCTAAGACAGTGCAGCTGTTAAATTCAACATTGTCCATTTAATCCTGGAGCACAGCATAGATCAAAAGTTAAATCCAATGGTGATCACAGCATTACCGTTGCAATGGTAGGGCGGTCTCTGCTTCGTTATTTATGAGACGGGCCGCGTGCGCCGCGCCCATACGCGCCTTTACGACACTTTATTAATGATCGACTCGATGCCAAGCTTTTTGTTATCAATATTGGTTACACGTTGAGGATGATCGAGTTACATGCCTGAACAGTAACGTTTAACTTAACAGCCTTTTAATTTGAACATGACCATGAGTTATTAAGATGCACTTGGTCGACGCAAGGTGAACGACGTTGCTTGGGATGAGAGAGTATCTAATCTAAAGGCACAGAACCCAGTACGGCGGTGAGTTACTACTGTGTTCGAGTAGACACTCATTACATCATAGTCCAATGCTGGCTACGCAATCGCAAATCAGTCCTGTCACTTCATATAATTTCAAATCTAGTAACTCAGTGCAATACGACTGTCATTGTTTCGATTCTAGATTCGCTCTTGCAGTCGCAGATTTGTTCGTGCAGTCGAGTGCAGTAAATTATATTATATTTTAATATACTAGTAAATTTTCAGTGCTCGAAGCTACGTTAAATTGACATTTAATTGACTTACTGGATGGATCCAAATTCTGTCATCGTGAAACCGTATTTTATTTAATAAGATGGCAATTAATGTGAAAGCGAAATATATTTTACTTACATGTCGGACGAGTCCTGTTTGGTCGTGTCAAGGGTATCCAAGGCCTCTGTGGTGGTAGAGTGGCAGTAACTGTAACAAGTAGAAATAACGTTATTCAAACAGATTTGCATTTTTTTAACAAAAAAAGAGGTGGTTAACTGTTTACTTTTGCAAACAGCTAAACGAGTGATGTAGAGCGACAAAAAATCATTCTGTTTGTTTCCGCACAGTTGCAAAATGCTACCGTTAAATATACCTAATCGCGGTTCGAGCGCGTTTATTATTTCCAAGCTCAATAAAATTCATAGCCTAGTGACTAAAGAATATACAGTGGGCTCAGTAATTACTGGAACAGGGCCCGCGAAACCCGGGTCACGCATACGTGGACACTGCGATGACGATACGAGACGCAAGCAATTTCGGGAATCGGGGCATATGGGAGGAACTTGTAAAATTACTTAGGAAGTTAGTGACCTTACTGCTTTATCTCTTTATTGATCATAGCCAAAACCTAGAATGCAGAATCGATACTTCGATACTTCGAAATCGATACTTCTGTATCAGTTACAAAACATCTCGTCTTTGATTTACATTGGTGTTTGAACAAAACCGTGTAAAAACTAGTCTATTGTTCTGTTGGATGTATGTATGCCAGCTATGAATGTAAGATCTCAGCAGGCGCCCGAGTGTCTTCCATAGCAACAACAACGGTATCGAAACAGCATTCGCTAAACTGATAAAAAGTTAATGACGCGCTGGCAAAAACGCTACGATGAACAAAACCTGATGACGTTAAGGCTTCAAAGAAGTTTAATGTTTGGAGAAATGGATTATTTTACTATGAATAGTTTTCGTAGCAAGTAGAGCATTCAAATCCATGACTAGTTACTATATTGTAATCACACAGTAGACATTTAGCCACGAGAGACTTAGTCAAAAGAGGTTACACGAGGATAAGGAGCATTGAGGAGTCACAGCAGACCCTTGCGCAACTGATGTCAGCTAGTCATCTGTGCTGCGGTTTGGTTCAAAGGGAAACCTGTTTAAGAATGTGCAATACCATCCATTTAATATAGAAGTCGCTAATATTTAGTCTCTAAGGGACAGCAAATATGTTGACTGTAAAGACAGTGACCGTTCGTTTTAACACTTATCATACAATCAATCATGCAGGCAGTAACATCAATCCTTCCACATGGGTTGCGGGTAAGATTGTTATCAAGATGATGAGTTTTTAGCGTCGTTAGTAATTTAATATCAAAAAAATATGTTTCATAATTTATCCATCAAAACTTTCAAAATGTCAACATAATTGATCATTCTTATAAAAAAAGATAATGTTATTATGATGCGTGTGCACAGCAATTTGTCTTCATATTTTGTAACTACGTTAAAATAGGTTTAAGTAACAATAACACTCGTTTAGAATCATAAAAAATACTGAAGATACTTTATCACAAGTACACAAACACAGCCACAAACTAAATATTCACTCTACGCATTGTTATCTATTTAGTCTCATTATGTAATAGATTCACCGCGGACACTCAATCGAATCATATATTTTGGTATCCAGGTGCGTATCTCGAGTGTGACAGATAGCCAACAAAAAATAGACCGTGATTTAATAAGCCCTCGCGACGATTAGATATCAGAAGAGATAGTTGTACATTAATAGCAAAAATAACTAGATATTTAGATGTCAATATACATTACAAGTCTGACATATTCGCTTCATTGGATCTCGTAGTTCCTTGTCTGGGTGATGCCTTAAATTATAGGGTTTTGATTTTCAACTAAATTCGAAAAACCTAGAAAGACAAAAGTTAACTATTATGCGTTTTTTTTCCGTAAGACGTTTAATTAGAACGCACGTTAAATTTTTATTTCATATTTTTACTTGCTATGCTTAAGCTGTTAATTGTTAGTTGTTTGAAACGTTTACATATCATCCAGTTTGAAACAGCAGTTTTATTTAGCCACACATTACAAGGTTTATAGACCTTTATTTCTAAAAAAAACATAGTTCACTTAAATGAGGTTAAACATAATCACTATGATGTTAAGTGTTATATAGTTAGGTTCAATTAATATCAATCAAGCCTTTCTACGCGAAAGAAAGAATAGAAAGGAACGGCCTCTGTTTCAGTGATGTAACCACTTTTATATAAGAGATATGAAATTGATCTTTGGCGAGTGATATTTTTTGACCCGTCGCAGGGCAGAGCCGCAGAGGCGTGAGGCGAGTGGAGGCGCGGGCGTCGCGTCGTCACCTCATTACAATTTGTAATTAGGGCCGTGGGCTGCGCCGGCGCAGCGGCCCTGCACTAAATCACGACGCCAGGCTTAGCATGCGCGCCGTAGGGCTGTACTGATTCGAATATATCAATTTCGCATCGAGATACGAATGCACAATCAATCTTGCTTTATCAAAGGCTTAAAATACACATCGGCATTTTAATGCAAGTTGGCAGCAATGAGTAATTATAAAATGATGACTAAAAGAGCCCACCAATATGGTTGGGAAAGTTCTTTTGCGTGAAAGCTTCTGGAGAATGGTAAAGCAGTAACAAGAATAGTTATCATACGTAAGTAGAGTTAGTTTGGAAATATCGTTACGCTGAGTTTCACTAATTTAATAAATCTGGGTCGTGTGTGGTCTAAAGCATATAAACTGGATTAAGTCTTGCACATCCTTAGTTGCACCTCCCTGAACAGCCATAACCCACAACACAATGCGCGTTTAAATACATCTGTTATTGAATATTAAACGAAAAATGCCACTTCAGTCTTTGAGAGCGACTTTCTTTTAACATATTTTGAAGTAAACAACGAAAAAACTTTGGAGGTCGTTCACTTAAAATGTTCAGAATAATATCGACCATGCTCTCCATTTTTCCAAGCTAACGCGTGCAAATGATTTGTTGACCTTTCATTTCTATTTTAGTTGACTGACTTGAATGTCACCATAAAGCCACAATACACACAAGAAGGTTTGGTAGTTTGGAAAAGAGCAGTCAAACTTTCACAAATCACTTGTTTGGTTCAACTTCCGACATCGCTAACAAGATGCGACGAGCACAAACAAGGTGGTGTTAGAAACAACAGACTGCTAGTGAAAGTTGAAGCACTGGAAGCCGTGCACACTGAAGCAGATGATAAGCATCGACACGCTCTTCATTGTAAGCGTTCCGATACATGAGATAAGGCTTTCTACGTTCATCTCGGCAAGCTACCGTGAGAACGCCCCTTTACGTCTTTATGTTATACGAGTTGACATTTGCAAAACAGGAGCTTCTTTTATCTGAGATACCATCTGCATAAAAATGCGCATCAACATACGAGGCTTAAGAGTATAGTCAATCTAGAATGCGAGCTAACCCAGAAATTACTTGTAAAACAAGGAAAAAGCGTCGTTATTATCTAAATGTAGTTATATGCGTATGCTAATAATCATACACGGAGTCTATCCTAAAATAATAGACATAAATTGTGATATATTTTGTTATCTACTGTTATGCTAAATCTCGTGTATTTGCGCATAAATACAATGTAACGAAATTGTTAAGGCGAAGTTAGGATTCCAAAGGTTTAAACCGAGTAAAATACTTATTTACGCGGGCGTATGTGCGTGCTGTTTATGAAATAGTGGTCGTCGCTAATGAAGACGACATCTAATGTAAGGCCACAGGGTTAATCAATTACATGCAAAATATTTTCAGTCCATTGACTAGTGTCCGCCAGCCGCCAGACAGACAGTGGGGAGCCGCGCGGAAACCGGTATGGGGCCTGTTGCATCACATTCTAGAGCAAAAACTATTTGCCTATGCGCGCATAATTATTTCTTTAGCTTTTGCAAGACTGGTCTATGGAATTCTCTCCCACTTAATATTAAACAATGTTCATCTAAATTTGTCTTTAAAAACTCTCTACGCAGCATTATCTTGGCACCCTACGGAACTGTACTGTATAACTGGTAGAGAATGCTATATAGCATTAAGTCCGCCAATTGTACTCACCTGTGCAAAAAAGTTTAAATAAAAAAATATATGGGCTCGAGTCAACTAGAAAAATATTTTTTACAAATCAACTAATCCAAGTAAATTGTTGCATATGTTTTAGCAGGACTATTTTGTTACGGTGACGATGAAATACAGGGTGTAAAAACAGGGTGTAAAATATTGAACTGATAACTGAATATTGGGTTTACCTCTCCTTAGGCGATATCTTAGGTCCACTTACACAATGATTCATTAAATGCAATTACCAGTAAACATATTTATGACATCGTTCTGTTTCTGCCATTGTCAAATTACTGACAGAGACAGTACAGTGTGATGTTTTAAAAGTGCTTAGCGTTAATTGTATAACTTAAGGAGTCGTTGTGCAAGTGCACCTTAATCTTGGTTATTCTGTTTGACAGCTTTTTTAGTGAAAATACCTATGTACGAGTATACCTGTATTTTAAATTCAAATACGAAAAATAGTGCCAAACTGACTTTTAGTTTAGTTCACCGAATCCATCAGTAACGTTTTAGCCAAAAGTCTCACGAGTATTTTTGTTAGTTTCTTGTTGTTGGCTATATATTTTCGTGCATCGAATACATGATCCCCGGTCGGTGCACGTACGTGATCGGCCGCGTTTACAACTCATCGGCTTTATTCTTATGTGTTTATAAGTGAATATACGATGTTGTCATTTCATTTACGTGAGCTGGGTATTCAAACTGTTGTGATACTCGAATGTAAACATATAAATGCACATTCATTCAGTAAATACGCATTTTTACGAAACTGTAATGTGGCAATAAATGTTATTTATTGTCTTTTATCAATTCTAAATTCGTGAGAATAGGATGAATCATGTATACTTATGACAAAACATCCCTAGCGTATAAAGTTTTGTGCGATTCTAAATTAAGAGGCTAATAAAACAACATGTCGCCAACTAAGATCATAATACAAAATATAATTTATGTCAGTGCTCCAACTACAAAGTCGTTAGCAAAATGCTCCATCTCTGCCGAGGCGAGATTCATCTGGAATCGTATCAAACGCGTTCTAGGAATTTATTCTCGCCGTCAGACAGAAGATGCTACCGACTCTGCTAAGGACTATTATGAGCATCTACCTGAAATACACAGCACGCAACAAATTATCCTGGGAATGCTATATCTTTCGGAGATCAGTCCAACGACCTCCTGCGGCGATTATTATCTTAAAGTGGACGACATCATAAAATTCGTATTTTCGCAAGGCGCGTAACGTAACATTAAAATCGTTTTAACGTCGTGTCTCGTGAAATTACATTTGATGAAGATATCATGACGGGGCTATAATCTTTTAGTAACACATAAAAGAATTATGTTTTCTTCAACGTGGTTTGACAAGTGTTATTAGAATTAAAATTCTTTCTACAATTTCATCGTGTCGCGAGTTCTCTTAATGTAGTTTCGCAAAAAATATATTTCTTGTAGTGTCCGTATCAAAACGCGGGGTGTTACGCAAGAAAGCTGGTGTTTTATGAGTCTCGGGCGGATGTACGTTCGTCGCACTAGCACGTGGCCGGCCGGCCGCTGACGGTAGACGCAATTAACGACCTACCGATTGATGCAATTGACCCAAATGGACACAAGGATTAGATGGACCAATAAACTACTAACGGCCTATAAAGTTTTAGTGGTATTCAAGGGCATTGGAAATGCTACAGAATTGACTTTTTGAGATCTGACAGAGTGGGCGGCATTTTCTGTATTCCGAGCCGTGCATTGGATAAGGAAGTGTGCGATAGTCACGAACTTTTACTATAAACATTGGCAGGGTGACATCATTGTTACGCCGTCTGTATCGTGAGTTTTGATGGTGACCGCTCGCCTCGCTCCGCTGGGCGCAGCGGGGGGCCGTTTTTGCATATTCTAGTGTTAGATTCTCTACGCACGTGCCTACCGCTTTCGGGAGAGACGTTGATCAAGGTTCTATTTAATATCTAACGTCATGATCACGCTTCCTATTCCATGAACAAATCTAAATCAAGCTAACGCTGAAATGAATATCTTTGGAGTTTAGAGCTATCGTTGTTAGTAGGTGTATAAATTAGAGTTTTTGCAGTACTTTTTGTACGATCAAAATATTTTGGGTACGTTGACTAGAATGCAGTTTTTTGACTATCAGACATCTTGTTTCGATCCTAAATTCATATCACGGTCCACGTAGCCGGAGCGTTAGCCCACGCGCCAGTATGTCCTCAGCGCGACCGTTCACGGCCAAGGCCACTGTGATAATAAACGCGTAATGATGAACGATGTGCTGCCGAGCAAAAAATAAGCGTGCGCGCATACCCACGTGGGGAGGCTTCATGAACCACTGTCAAGATTTAATGACTCGGAAAATTACAGAGCTAACAACAAATCTATAGTACGTGCTATTGCGTGACACCGATGTTTGTGTCAGAGAACGATAAAGCAACGAGCGAATTATTCAAACTGAGTATGACATCCATCTGTCTGCATATTCAAATGGGCATCAGATAAAAGCTGGTCGTAAGGGGCGAGCAGCTTCTGTCCGTGTATTTCATTAAAAGATACAAGAAGCCATCAGACAGAGCGATGCCCGTCGTAAATCACCGCCGCGCTATACCTCTTTGTCGCTAATGGACTTCGTCCACCAGACATGACTAGTTTCAAGTCAAGTGCAAAGAAAAAATAAAACGTCATTGCATTTCGTTTGTTTTGTTTTATCGTTATTTTACAGTTTAAACTAAAAGGCACTTACACTTAAAAACTAGGCAGATAGATAGATACTTTTTATTTCACACCATTTAAAGTACCAGATTTTTACAGAAATAAGTACAATTAACGGGAGTTTATTGCATATTCAAACCCAAACAATCTTCATGTAGAGGACAAGCATAGAGAAAGGGGAAGGTGCAGAGTGCTTGTTATAACCAGGTTAAATCGACTAAAGTACAATCTTTTAGAAATTTTTAACATTTTGCCAACGCCATTAATTATTTAAACATGTTTGTAGTTAAATCACTAGAATATTGACATCACGATCACTCGTTTTCAGTTTCTTTAATAACTTATTCTAGCGACTTTGCTAGAAAGATATTTAGTTTAAGATAAAAATTTGTGGCTGTTTAGTTCTCCTATAATCAAAACTTAGATGACCCGGTGAATTACGTACCGCTAAAATTGCATTTCCATACATAATTAAGTTTTTTTTAAAGATTTTTTGGTATAATTTTGATATTATATAGACTAGAGATATTATTCTGCATTGTTTACTAGAATCTATTAGTTCAGTAGCATAATTATACGAGTAAACTCTAAATGTGGTGTATGTATAGTTAGATTTTCCGATAGAGACAATATTGCCGATAACTTCCCCAACATCCCCAACCTAAACTCATCTCTTTATTACAGTAATTCGGTCTGCAGTAAATACTTGTTACAAAAATGATTACACCGCCTTGTTATGAGAGAATTCAATTTGTCCGCTCCGTTTCTCTAGGGAGTGGCTGGAATTTATGAAGGTTTTTACGTTCAGATAAAATCTACACTTTGTGTAGGCTTTCGTATTCGTGTCACGCGCTCTGATTCCACCAAGCTAGTGCATCGTACTTGGAAATGTGCATCATGGTGCATGTGTGGGTCGCCTCAGAGGCAAAATGCCGGAGAACCTTGAATGGCGGGGTGAACGAACTGGCGATAGGTAAAAACTTCGCCACTGATTGATTACCCGATTCAACGGCTAACGATCTTCACGAAGTGAGAGGTGATGTTGCTAATAGTCAAGTGTTCATCTGTCTTCTGATTGAGCAAAACGCTGATTTTTTATAGCACTTGAAACGCAATCGTCTTTTTGTAGGAACAACAACATTGAATCATGAAGCTTAGCTGGGTACTCGGGGAGATATACGCACGGGATAAGACGTATAAATACGGACAGGTTACAAGAAGGGCCAAAGAGAACGCATGCAAAGGCACAATCTTCCATCAAACGTCACAAATGGCGATGTCGGTATGTCCGGCGCAGGGCAGCTCGAAACGGCTAAGTCATGTCGTTCCAAACGCAATAGTACACTCGACCATGCATTACGCTCTGTTCACCTACCGGGCGTGTAGAGAGCTACTAAAATAATGATGCTGCTGCATGTATGGTAAATCTAATGGGTAATAATAATTGCGTTGTTGTAATAATATCAACTTCGTTTCTTCCGGTATTTCGATGGGTTTGCGTCTTGGTCAAATGTTATTCTAACCAAAGTAAATCTGGTCTTTGACGAGCAGAAACAAGATTTACTCGTAGCTTAATATTGCTATTTTTTCACTGGCTCAATATTTAAAAAAAGTGGACATAGGGGTCAATGTTCATATTAAGGCTTGTAATTTTTTTCACATATTCCCCTTCTGATTCTAAATCACTTTTACTGATTCCAATTTTTCTCAAAAACTTGTCAGTTCCGAGAAAAAAATTGATGAATATTTTTTTGTATGGAGAAAAAGTTATTAACGTTTGTAGCATCAAAACGCGTGCGTGAATCAAAATGCCACCTAGTAGGCATCGAAGGCTATATTATTCTTTAAAATAATTTTATGTAACTTTTTTCTATAACCTTGCAACTTTCGGAGCTACAGGCCCTGAAACATCGGTAATTAAAAAAAATAATTATTTAGACTTTTTTGCAGATAATACTCAAACAACCTTTAAATATCGTTAGGATCAGATTACCTTAGTTCATTTAATACATTGTAGCCCCCAATAACCATTGAAAACAGTGTTTAATATACTAATAATAAAACAATTTAAAAATATAATATATGGTCGGAAATTGGCTTGTAGCTTTGTTCGTAGCCGGTGCGCGCGCGCTTTGTTAGGGTTCAATACCTGGAATTGTTATCTTTTAAAATAAACCGACCGCCAATTCTTCAAAGGGGTCATTTATGACTTGCAGTTAATAAAATTTTATTGTGTGCTTTATTAATGTGTTTGTTTTCAAACTGTATTTGAACACTATGTAAGTGATATGATGACAACAATTACGATCGCAAGTCAGTCTCAGACAAAGTGTTTTCGTGAGTTGACGTGCTAACTTATCTGTGACTACCCTAGCTTCCGAGTTTTCGTTTTTGTTGAATTTTTCGTTTTTGTTATTCCGTATTGTTATTTGAATTTTGTTGTTTTTGTTGCTTGTTCGTTACTGTTTATTTTTCTCAACTTTGTTGTTTGTTTATTTTCGAGTTGTTTTACTTACCATTCTGTTGGTATCGTTTGTTTACTTGTTGTGATAGGTTGGGTTGAAAATGGCTCAGTTTGTAACCCATTTGGATTTTTATGTGGCATTGCAAGAATGTACAGATATAAAAAAATGTGATTTCTTATTTAATTTGCTGTCGAGTCATTTGCCTTCGGAAGTTTGTGATGAAGACGTAAAAAATATAAAACAATTTACTAAACGCTTCGTATCAAATTTTCAAAAAAGATGGATTAAAGCACATAGAATAGCCAAAAAATTTTCCGAACAAAATATGTCTTGGTTGAACTCCAATATTCGTTGGCCTACTTGTTCATCAATCGATTTGAAGCCAATATTTTGCCGAGAAATCATAGAAAACACAGAAAATGATTCAAATTTGTCTTCTCAAATGATGGAAGTCGGTCCATCTCATTGTGATGTTAGTACAAATACACCAAAGTCAAGAAAGGCTTTTGGTGATGTGACAAACAAACAAAAAATAGGGCGTTCTGGTTCGTTGCTTGATTATGATGAAGAAGAGATAACATTTGCGTTAGTTACGAAATTAAAAGAGAAAGGCAATAAACAGCTTGCAAAAATTATTCATTGTCTGTCGACAGATGTGAACAAAACTAAGAAAACCTATGATTTTTTGTTTAATACTCAACCAGAAAAATGTTTATCAGAAATTGAAACATTAGCACTTTTTAATGCATTAAATTTATCAAAATGGCAGTATCAAATAGTAAAAAATGTCTTTACCGACAAAGGTATTTCTAAATTACCTTCTTATCACAATATTATAAAAGCCAAGAAGACATGTTATCCTCGTAATCCTGATGATATAATCATTACAGAAACTGGTGCCAAGGTGAAACTTCAAGCGCTTTTAGATTTAACCACTGAGAAAATAGTCACTGGGGTTGATTTTAACTTGTCAATTTTAAAACTTATATGCAAGTGGGGTTGCGATGGATCTTCGTCGCATAGCAATTTTAAACAAAAACACTGTGCTGGGGAATTTTTTTTCAGAATCGTCAGTGTTTATGACAAGTTTAGTCCCATTACGGCTTATGTGTGGTGATACTATTGTATGGGAAAATCCTCGCCCATCATCGACTTCCTATTGTCGACCTATTATGTTTGAATTCATAAAAGAGACTGAAGAAATAATAAAATCACAAACAGATGCAATTAATGAAGAAATTTCAAACCTGATACCAACAAAAATAGGCGAATTAGAAGTTGCTCATGAGCTTCACATGACGATGATTGATGGAAAAGTCGCAACAGTAATGTCAAAAACACGATCCAATGCTGCTTGTAACATTTGCCTGGCAACCCCAAAAGAAATGAATAATTGGGAAATACTTTTAAATAAGCCAGCCACGGTAGATATGTATAAGTTCGGCTTATCTTCACTCCATATGTGGATAAGATGCTTAGAATGCATTCTGCATATATCCTATAATCTGGATTTTAAGCAGTGGGCTGCTCGAGGAGAGCACAAGTTGCTTAAGCAAAAAAAGAAAGCACTTACTCAAAAAGAAATGTTTGAACAAATGGGTCTTTTGGTAGACATAGTAAAACAAGGGTTCGGTACGACTAATGATGGCAATACTGCGAGAAGATTTTTCCGGGAATACAAAAAGTCTGCCCAAATAACCAAAGTTGACGAAAATCTTATAAAAAGATTTGCAGTTATTTTGCAAGCTATTTCTTCAGGCAAAAATATTAATATACATAAGTTCAGACAATACTGTAAAGACACTGCTCAACTGTACATTTCTTTATACCCGTGGTATTATATGCCATCAAGCATTCATAAATTATTATTTCATGGTGCAGATATATGTGAACATTTTTCTTTTATTCCCGTTGGCATGTTGTCAGAAGAAGCGTCTGAAGCTCGAAACAAAGATTTTAGACACATTAGAGAAAGGCATTCTCGAAAAATATGTCGAAAAAATACAAATGAAGACATCATTCATTACTTTTTAGTGAGTTCTGATCCATTTATTTCACATCTTAAGCCAAAATATAAAAAAACTAAAATGATTTTATTTCCCGAAGTCATCAAGCTACTACAGGAAATAGAAAACGACGAACAGGAAACTGCTGAGGACGAAGATGAATTCTACATAAACTTGGAAATTGACGCTAGCACAGATCCCTTAACCTTTTCATAATGATAAATAAAAAAATCTGCGACTCGTCACTTACTTACTCGTACTTAGCACTTTCTTATTGCTAATCTAAGTAATAAAATAATGAATCATTTGGTTCTTTTTTGGTCGTACGTAATATATAATGAAAGTCTGTTTGAGATAAAATACATTTTAAGCAGCTGCAAATCATAAATGACCCCTTTGAAGAATTGGCGGTCGGTTTATTTTAAAAGATAACAATTCCAGGTATTGAACCCTAACAAAGCGCGCGCGCACCGGCTACGAACAAAGCTACAAGCCAATTTCCGACCATATATTATATTTTTAAATTGTTTTATTATTAGTATATTAAACACTGTTTTCAATGGTTATTAGGGGCTACAATGTATTAAATGAACTAAGGTAATCTGATCCTAACGATATTTAAAGGTTGTTTGAGTATTATCTGCAAAAAAGTCTAAATAATTTTTTTTTTTAATTACCGATGTTTCAGGGCCTGTAGCTCCGAAAGTTGCAAGGTTATAGAAAAAAGTTACATAAAATTATTTTAAAGAATAATATAGCCTTCGATGCCTACTAGGTGGCATTTTGATTCACGCACGCGTTTTGATGCTACAAACGTTAATAACTTTTTCTCCATACAAAAAAATATTCATCAATTTTTTTCTCGGAACTGACAAGTTTTTGAGAAAAATTGGAATCAGTAAAAGTGATTTAGAATCAGAAGGGGAATATGTGAAAAAAATTACAAGCCTTAATATGAACATTGACCCCTATGTCCACTTTTTTTAAATATTGAGCCAGTGTGCGGCGCAGGGCAGCTCGAAACGGCTAAGTCATGTCGTTCCAAACGCAATAGTACACTCGACCATGCATTACGCTCTGTTCACCTACCGGGCGTGTAGAGAGCTACTAAAATAATGATGCTGCTGCATGTATGGTAAATCTAATGGGTAATAATAATTGCGTTGTTGTAATAATATCAACTTCGTTTCTTCCGGTATTTCGATGGGTTTGCGTCTTGGTCAAATGTTATTCTAACCAAAGTAAATCTGGTCTTTGACGAGCAGAAACAAGATTTACTCGTAGCTTAATATTGCTATTTTTTCACCCCAAAACAGTTTTCGATGCCATGACATGATAGTATCATAAAAGACGTCTCGTTCATTAAAGTTTACACCTACTATCTTTATCCGATGTTAGTTGTCAAAAATGCCTCCTCCAATTAGCGGGCGGGATCGTGTGGAGCTGACGCTCCACGTCGCCGGGTACGACAAACAAGGCAATTGCTCGGGCGCAGATCGCTATCGAGCACGCTATGGCAGTGGTCGGCACGGAGCGTACCTCACATGACATCGACCTACCAATATGTCCAGGTCAAATTCATCTGATTACGTGTCATTGAAGTTATTTTTTTTGTGCGATAACAGGCGTGATGATTAGAAAGTTTATGTAAGTAATGTATGTAGGTAAGTAAATGAATTCGGCTAGAAGAACTGGAAAATAAATCCGGCTCGAAGGACCAATGTACCTATCTAAACATTCCTACTGTCAATAATATTAGCTAAAAACAGTCAACGCTACAAACACGTATTTAAACAGCATTTTTATGAGGAAGCGTAAAGCATGTTATATTCCCTTCTAAGCAAATATATTAAAACGAATATAAATAACACTTGAAAAAAATGATTTTTTTCAAGTGTTATTTATCTTCAATTAAACCTTGCATGGAATTGCTAAAAACAAAAATTTACAAAACGAATATTGAAAAATAAACATCAGACCAATCAAAGAGTCATTTTGCACTCGCCGCATACGGCCTCCAATAGCATTTTATGTCGACACATTAGAATCATTCCGCTTATAATAACAATAGCACATTAGCATGCGTTTGCAACTTTTACTTTACCAAATCTCACCTTGCAGGCTATTGTCGGCGGATTTAGAGAAAAAATGGAGTGCACCGGTAATGACGACATGAATTATGATGATGAATGAATAGAAAGTAGAGTATCCGACTGTTGTTTGAATCGTGAAACCATTTGAAATATCGAAATTACAGTCACTTAACGTGAATACGTAGTGAAATCTGATTTTATGGTGCGTAATGTGGAATGTATTGAAGAAAGCGACGTAAAATGAGATTGCTATCAGACATCTTTTTTCTGATCTATTAAGTAATCAATCTTGCAAACCACAGTTACTAAAGTACTGATTTTTCTGTCGTAGAAAATTCTGAAGTTTTAAAACTTAGTAAATATGTATATATTTTATATTGGAAAAGCAGAAAACATGACAACAAAAATTAATTTGTCTAAGAATTGTTATTTTTGGTATCAGAAATGCCCATGTGAAAATAAAATAAAGTCTGAGCGAAAAGGAGTGCTTATAAGGTTATAATATATATAAATATAGGTTGGTTTACGATCTCATTCAGGCTGTTAATCGAAAACTTACAAGTTTCCAATCAGGCACGTGGTTCAGTGAACCACGCCGAGAAGGACGCTATTAACTCTACACGACCCGATACCGAGGTGTCAACTCGCTCTACTACAATTACTATTCATGTTTAATAAATATTAACAAGAAGAAACGTAACCTTATTTTTCGTTTTTAGACTGAAATTATAGTTTTTTTTTTCAGATAATTGTACACAATGCAATTGATCACTTACTCTGGGACAGAGGTTTTTTGAGAGGACATTCTAGAATTAACAATGTATATGCAGACAAAGAACACTTTAGGTAAATACAGTGTTGTTAGTTGTTCATTGAACTGAAAAACAAGTTGAGAAGGCAAAGGTAAACAACCATCTATAGTTCGGCACCAGGGCCGTAGCTAGGGGTTCTGGCTGTTCTGGGGCTCAGTAAGTAACAAATGTTAGGGTCTTCTGGGCTATCACAATAAATAATTTAGAATTGCATCAGCAAAAAAGGGATTAAGTTAAACTTGGTAATTCATAATTAAAAGGATAAAATTCAACGGTCTTAAGCTTCTCGATCGAAACTTATCGAAGCTACGTCCCTGTTCAGCACACGTGTTGTATCGCACATACCTACGCTAGATCGCCTACGCTGAATTCAATTAACGCCAGCAAGATCGGCCGATAGTCTGTATAATAGATGACATGCAAGAAGCCTTTTAATGCCAACAATTAATCTACGATATTACACCGTAATTTAATAGAACGAAGATTCTGTAGCCTGAAGTTCTCGCCGTAAATATTCGCGAGGTTATAGATGGGGATCTTAAGCGGAAACGTTCCGTGGAAGCGTATTACGATTATTGCAGCTTGAATCTTCTCGGATTGTTTTTGTCGATGGAGCTGAAAGCGAACATTAGGGTTAGTGAGTTTGTTACGTAACAAAATGAAACGTTAATGCAGCAAAGAGTGCTATAGTAAAATAATGCAGTTTTTCTAAGGCGTGACAGGTAAGATTGATCGGCCGCGAGTGAAAGTGAACAAATCCACGCAGCACTACCAGCATCTCACAACGTAAGTATATCTAGTAAGTTCAATCGCAACTAATCTTGCAAATAGTAACACAAACACCACGTTTATAGAAGTTAAAACACCAGGAGCTATATAATTCTCTTAGAAACTCAAAGAAACTAGTACAGGATCTTACCTGTAAAGTGTACCTTACGAAAAGAAAAAGTTTAACAACAGTAGAGTGGCATGTCACGAGCGCGGCTACTCGACATGTGTATCTGCCGCGGTTGCCCACACAAAGTTACACTAAAAGCATTTAAAAACGATGGCCCGCGTTCTGCCTATTCCTGAGTTCCTACGGCAATTTCGGCACGTGCACGAACTCGCGATACGTTTTGTGCATTTCTACGCTAGCCTGTTCGGAGCGAGTCTACTATAATTTATCTCCACCACTGTGCTACACTGCTACAAGTACAACTTTGTAAGAAAGAGCGTCCGAGAATCCGCAAGTTTGGGAAACTTTGTTATTCAGACGACGAACTTAAGAAAGCTCGCGATCTTTTAGAACTTCAAGTTTTTCTATTGTAAAAATATTTTACGCTGTTCCTGGTGCAGTACGTAAGCTGCATTTTAATTCAGAAAAATATACTTCAAGTGAATTATTGTACTCGCCTACTGATTTATGAACTTTGTAGGGATAATTTCTACGTAATTTTCCGCAGTTGTTTTATTACTACAACTACAACAGAATTGTTAAATCTTGAAACGACAAGTGAATGTACGATATTACAAACTGATTTTAGGTTATGATATCCTGCAATTTAAGTTCCGAAACGTGTATTTGCGTGATTCATTGCTCACAACATTGCTAGGAGGTCACGTTCGTGTGTACGATGATATTCCTTATTTCCTGCACTCGGCAGCAATAACTCATAAATTATAAATCATTAATTATACCACGCTGCTGCGATCTGAAATATTTAGAAAACATCCTCCTATTTCAAATTTGTGTGAGAAAGGTGCTAAGAGTGGGTTGGCTCCGATTGAAACAAATTGACAGACACTAAACACTTATTAAGCTAATCACAAATTACAATAAAACAGAACTGATGGATAATAATAATAAAGGTTAAATAATTAATAAGAATATAAAGGGAACCACCAATACTTAGTACTAATATGATTCGTTCTCTTGTTAATCTTACTTACGTCGCGTCGGCATAAAACTTTTTCGTACCAAATATTTACCCAACCTCTATGCATACATTTGTCGATTGGTTTCCAGTCGACCTATCACGGCGCCTCGTAAATCTATCGAAAGACGACACAACTGAAGGCCGTGAACCCAGTACTCGTCATGAAACTGTGTACTTTTGGCTTTCAAAATAGGCACAGCAAATCACATTGTGTTCTGTCACACTATACCTACCTACAGATTGGTGCGGGCTAGTGGAAGGTGAATAACCTAACGTTATCTTCGTGAGTAGACACAGCCTATTAGACGTGTGACATCATTATTGTGCCAGCGTTATAAACATCTATCGTGTTTTATAGCTTTTTATCAGTTAAGATAGGAACATTCCTTACCTTCTTACTTGATACACACAATCATGTTACAATATTTTCTAAACTACTACCATTTAAAAAAATTAAGAACAATAAACTTACTACTAAATTATCAGTTTAACAAAATCCATTAAAGTAAACCAGTTGGGTTAGTGGAGTTTTGTCATAGTGTAGTTTCGTCATTGTTTTAACTTCCATACATTGAGTGTAGTTTGGTCAATGGCAATTAAAATATTTAAATTTGGTGTAGTTTCTTCATTCATCGGCTATTAAAATGATGTACAGTTCACAAAATGAGCTACTGTCAAAATAAAACTACATGATGAAAATCGTAAAAATATAATATAAGTAACTGTTGCCCGCGATTTCGCTCGCTAGTTTATTCAATGTATCTCACAGGATCATTTATCGAAGATAAAAAGTATCCTTTATGTTAATCCAGATCATATTCTATATGTATGCAAAATTTCATCCAAATCCGTTCAGTAGTTTTTGCGTGAAAGAGTAACAAACATTCATCCATACTTACAAGTATAGTAGTAGAATTTCAACATTTTACAAGGATTCTATAAATCAGTCTTAAAATTATATTACTCGTTTGCAACAGAATTATTTTATGTTGTATATTATCAGATTGTTATGTAATAAAAGTCCTGTTCTGTTGAACAGGACTTTTTAATACACGTAAATAAATCAGTCTCCTTAAAAAAATATAATAAATCACAGACTAAAATAATAATTATTACAAAATCAAATGTTCAAGTATTAATATATGTTAAATATTATTTATTATTGTTTTATTAGATTATGGTATTAAATTTATAAAAAAGACTATAAACCCGCGACTCTACCACTCCTCAATCGCCAAATACTTTAGTAATATTTAACAGCTCCAACAAGTAATAGGCCGCGAGTCTATCTATATCAGTTGAAGTATATTTTTACCTAAGAATATTCGAGTAAACTGAAGAAAAAATATACATTTACTTTTTGCTGAAACTGCGATGCGGACTGTACTTTGCGTTCATGACAAAACTACACCAGGTTAATTTAATATAGCAATGACCAAACTACATATTTTTTTTGTAATGACGAAACTACACTATGACAAAACTCCACTAACCCAACCAGTTCACTGAGGTTTACGGAGTCGATACTTGCTTAGTGACAACGCTATATAGACAAATCGTTTGGCAAAGCAAAAGACATACACAATAATTTACGCGTCGAAAAGAAAACCTAAGCCTTGTGCTTTACGAGGTCGGTTAAAAATACATCGCGTAGCCGTCGCTAGCGACTAAGCGATTATCGACTCCGTAAACGTGAGAAACGCCAAGATAATAAAAGTATCGCAGTTCTGACTCTGACTCCGCTCGTCAACTAATGGAAATACCTCGTAATAATGAGTAAGAAAATGTCTGCGAATGTCGCTTGGTAGTAAAGACGTCGGTATTGCCGCTATCGAGATGTGACGAGGGTTCGTTGGCAGTCGATAGCCACGCTGACATCGGGGCAAAATATCACAGTGCGTTGACTGGCTGCTTGTGCTTCTTGCCATTCTCGTTACATTGTCTCGCCTCAAATAGGGACTCCGCTTTGAAACACCGCCAGAGTTATTCGACGCAAATGGTTTCATTTTCTTTTAGCAGCGTCGAATCCTTTTTTTGCCACTAAGTATTCAAATTTCTTTTTGAGCAATTGCGGAGATCAGTTTGCTTGCGATATTTGTAACACATGTCATGAGCCGTTTGAAAATAAGGTGGATAAAGTTAAAAAGATATTTTATAAGGCTTGGGTAAAAGACCTCGCTTAACTTAGCACTCAAAATATATTATATTAATATTCAATATTTTTCTTTAGAGGTATTATTCTGGAAATAAAAGTAAAGATTTCTGTACTCGAATCGTATTATGTGTTATTATTCTAAAGTAGTTGAAGTAGAAATAAGAAGTTTAGGCCTTCTTTCGAAGTCGCCTCTCCATAAATCAAATACTTATAAAGAGATTAGTAGGAGACAGCAAGAAAATTATAAGAAAACAGCGGAAGCTCTGTGGATTTTTTGTCGACCTTGCATAAATGCCTGCGAAGAATGACCGCAACGCAAGGTGCAGGGCACATAACGCCTTTAATGGAAACGTCAATCGCTTCAAAAAAGCATTGAAGATTCTACGGCTGCTGTTTGTGACTGTGTGGGGTGTAAGGGGCGCCGACCTACATCACACGGTGCCCAAGTCAACCTCTCCTGCACGCGGTACACCCTGCTATCTAACGAACGAGGCTCTGACGACAAACCGACTGATGGCGGGATAACCATCACAACTCGAGCGTAGCAATTAAATACACAGACCGGTGTCGGGCAGCAGCGACACCGGTAAAATTAGCTACGCACTGCGATTGCCAACCCGCATGCCCAGCGTGGCAATTATGGGCAAACCCCTCCAAACATGGCGACACAGACCGGACCACGGCCCCTAGTTCCCGGCCGCCCTGCTATGCCTGACCACGGCGGCGGTCATGGTAAGTGCAGGGCAGGGGGTGCGAAGAATCCCCGGGTTACGGAAGGCCGCCATAAACAACTGACCCTGGCAACGTACAACGGACGCACGCTACGGCTCGATGAACACCTGGCACAACTGGAAGAGGAACTCGGACGGATAAGGTGGCATATTCTTGGGCTATGCGAAGTCCGAAGAGAGGGGGAGGACACCGTAACCCTTGAATCGGGCCACCTTATGTACTACCGAGAGGGAGACCAGCTATCCCAGGGTGGCGTAGGGTTCCTGGTACACAAAACCCTCTGTGAGAATGTTGTAGAAGTGTCGAGTGTGTCGAGCAGGGTTGCGTATCTCGTTATCAAGCTAAACGAGAGGTATAGCCTCAAGGTTGTGCAAGTTTACGCACCGACCTCGACACACTCTGACGATGAAGTGGAGGATATGTTCGGAGACATATCCAAGGCCTTACACTTCACCACCAAGGCCCACTACAACGTTGTTATGGGGGACTTCAACGCCAAAGTGGGAGTACAAAATCGCAGCGAATCGGTAGTAGGATCCTTTGGTTTTGGCAGTAGGAATTATAGGGGGCAAATGCTTGTCAACTTTCTCGAGAGAGAGGGGCTTTTCTTGATGAATTCTTTCTTCAAGAAACAGCCCCAAAGAAAGTGGACATGGCGTAGCCCCGATAATAAGACAAAAAATGAGATCGACTTTATCTTGACGGATAAGAAGCATATATTCAGAGACGTCTCAGTGATTAACAGGTTTAATACCGGCAGTGATCACCGACTTGTCCGAGGCTCTCTGAATATCAACTTTAAGCTCGAACGTGTCCGCTTGATGAAGTCCAGGCTCCGTCCTAACCTGCTCCAAACCATCGTGGGATCCGAATCGTTCCAGACCAAACTGGAAAACCGATTTGCTGCCATGGAAACCACAAATGCTGTTGATACAAACCAGGCCCTCGAAAAAGTGGTCGGAATTCTCAGGGAGGAAGGTACGAGATTTTGCGCAACTCAGCGTAAAGGCAAGAAGTCGAAGTTTTCGAAGGAGACTCTTAGGCTTATGAAGGAACGACGTGAGGACCCACCTGTCACTTCGTCCGAACAAAGGGCTCTCAACAAGAAGATTGGCAAACTAGTACGCTACGACCTCCGATGCTCCAATACACGCTCAATTGAACGAGCGATAGAGCAAAATCGGGGATCGAAAGTGTTTGTCCAGTCTCTCGGGAGAAGCCACTTGACGAAGTTGACGACGGCCAGTGGCGTAGTCGTTGCTTCGAGGCCGGAGATTCTATCGGAAATTGAAAACTTCTACAGCCAGCTATACGCCTCGCATGCATCTCAACCTGATCCCGAAAATGAGGATTCCAGAGCCATATTGACCCGCCACTTTACCGAAGACTTGCCAGAAGTCAGCCTAGGCGAAATTGAGATGGCTCTTAAACAGCTCAAAAACGGAAAAGCCCCTGGTGAGGACGGTGTTACATCTGAGCTCCTGAAAGCAGGCGGTAAACCTGTGTTGAAGGAACTCCAACACATCTGTAACACTGTTCTCTTTGATGGGAGAACTCCGGAGGCGTGGAGTAGGAGTGTTGTCGTGTTGTTCTTCAAAAAAGGAGACAAGACCCTATTGAAGAACTACCGACCCATTTCGCTCCTAAGCCACGTCTACAAGCTGTTTTCTAGAGTCATCACAAACCGCCTTGCGCGAAGACTCGACGAATTTCAACCACCAGAGCAGGCCGGGTTTCGAGGAGGATACGGCACCATAGACCACATCTTCACAATGCGGCAGATTATACAGAAGTCCGAAGAGTACAATCGACCCCTGTGCTTAGCATTTGTGGACTATGAGAAGGCGTTTGACTCTGTCGAGACCTGGGCTGTTCTAGAATCCCTGCAGCGATGCCAAGTCGACTGGCGATATATCCAAGTGTTGAGGTGTCTCTACAATGCAGCCACAATGGCCGTCCAAGTACAGAACCAGCAGACTAAACATATCCCCTTACATCGAGGTGTGAGACAAGGGGATGTTATATCCCCCAAATTGTTCACAAATGCCTTGGAGGATGTGTTTAAAATGCTGGACTGGAAAGGACAAGGCATCAACATCAACGGTGAATACATCTCACACTTGCGATTTGCGGACGACATCGTCATCGTGGCCGAAACGTTGCAGGATCTACAATCCATGCTGAACGGCCTTGCTGATTCTTCTCAACGCATCGGTCTGCGGATGAACCTGGACAAAACCAAGGTTATGTTCAACGACCACATCATTCCGGAACCCATTTCAGTGCAAGGCAGTGATCTCGAGGTTGTTAAGGAATATGTCTACCTTGGGCAAATTTTGCAGTTAGGCAGAAACAACTTCGAGAGAGAGGCCAGTAGAAGAATACAGCTAGGCTGGGCAGCATATGGGAAATTACGTCGAGTATTTACGTCGCCCATTCCACAAAGTCTTAAGACGAAAGTTTTTAATCAGTGCGTCCTACCCGTCATGACATACGGAGCCGAAACGTGGACACTCACGATAGGGCTGGTCCACAGATTTAAAGTCGCTCAGCGAGCTATGGAAAGGGCTATGCTCGGAGTTTCTCTGAGGGATCGGATCCGAAATGAGGTAATCCGACAGAAAACTAAAGTCATCGACATAGCCCATCGAATAAGCAAGCTGAAGTGGCAGTGGGCCGGCCATATTTGTCGCAGAACCGATAACCGCTGGGGTAAACGAGTTCTTGAGTGGAGACCGCGTGTCGGCAAGCGTAGTGTGGGACGCCCTCAGACTAGATGGAGTGACGATCTTCGCAAGGTTGCTGGCAGGAGCTGGATGAGAGAAGCCGAGGATCGTGCAGAGTGGCGTGCAATTGGAGAGGCCTATGTCCAGCAGTGGACTAGTGTGGGCTGATGATGATGATGTTTGTGACTGAAAGAAAACCGACAATAATAGTTCCACGCAAAAAATTAAACATTCAAATCGTTGGCGATTCAGATTGAAAGGCGATTTGAAAGCTTATCATTAAATAATTTTGAAGCCAGTGGTCGTGAACGGTGTGTGTTTTTATTATAACACGGTGTCGGGCCAAAAAACTCGACGGCTTCAGTCGACAAAGGCGATAAAAAATTCGGCGATATTCACTCTTGCCGGCTCCGACGCGGTTCCGTCAACATTACGAAAAAATAAAAATTGCTTTAACTAAAAATAACAATTGCTTAAACAAATTTTGTATAAAAAAACTATTTAAAAACAATTGCTCACGCAAATTTTACGTCAAAATAGTTATTAAAATAAACCCACGTTTGGCAGACGGGTAATAAGTAGATGTATTACAGTTAAAAATACAAAACAAAAACAAATACTTATTTTTTGGTTTAACATAAGTATTTTTGTGCAAAGGAACGTTTTACTTAAGGTAGGTAAGCCTGAACTGAATTAACCAGAATTATGTTTTTTAAAATTGGCGCCGCTGCCAGCATTTGTAGCGGATTTAGGTTGATATGTTATTATTGTAAATGTTGCTGATATTAGGTAATTGCGGTATTTTGCTACAAGCCCTAAAACGTCAAACGGTCACCGAACCTAATCTACACTTTAACTCGAAATAAACTTATCACTGCGCACTATAACCTCTTCATTTGGCAACACGCACAAAATTACTGTAATCAGTTATCGCCGGAATATACCTCATAAATCTTTTGGCGAAATTACAGGTTGCATGTCAAGATTGCCTCGTTATTAACAATGACTCACCTCACTCCTAGAGCAATGGGAAATAGACAGTATAATATACATAAATAAAACATTACGAAATTATTTCGAAATTATAAAGTACCTTTGATGGGTTCATTGAAACTTATAAGCGATTTTACTTGCAATTAATACTGTTTATGGATACGCTAACTAATGGTTAATACGAATGATTCACGTAGAAAAATAAAAAAAAGATTTGATGCTAAAATACATGAATTGATACAAGTTTTGTTCATCTTTATCGTGTTAAATATAACGTTTAATGAGTAAATTCAGGCTATATTGCAGAGAATGTAAGCACTTTTCCAACTGCGTTACCATCTAGGCCCCGTGTAACGGTCGAGGTGCAGAATTTGCTAATACGCTGAAATTAATGCGGCCTGAACGCACTAATGTATAGCCGTGAACAAAGAAATGACTATCTCTCATTTTAAATTTCACAGTTTTAATATCCAAACATGTTAAGCGAGTTAACATTGAATTCTACTTTTAGTGGTTACAATTTTTTTACACCGCGACCTCTCTCCGATTAATAAGGAAAAGAGTGGTAAGAAAACGAGTCCGTTTAAATGACCTCGCGGAGTTAATTAGTTGCTGTGTCAAATGCGATGGTAGCGGATTCGATGCGCTAACAGAATACAGTTGAGCAAATGCGGTTGAAACAAAGTTAACTATGGCTAATTTTTGTTAGTTTAATTAGATTTTGTAGAATCAAATATGGACGAGAAGTAAACGAGTTAATTTCTAATGTGAACCGATAGAAATAGATTACCTACGTCGAGAGTTCGTTAACCCACAACAGCTGTGCATCGAAAATACCAATCCAAGAATAGGCGGTGTGCATCAGCTCGGGCAACACGCACTGCCTACTTTCGAGCTGAAGTTACCGGGCCAGACGTGCCGTCGAGTAGGCAGCCACCCGATGGAAGATAATTAACAACGAAATTGGCCGGAGACAGCTAGACGCCTTACTTCTGTGGCCCGCGTTGCATTACGCCCCGCAATAATAACACACCATACAACCGACACAAGGCAATTAAAAGAGTTGGAACGCCCGTTTCCCACACATTACTGGGTGAACGTAGCGACTGTATTGCAATATAAGCACTTAATATTGTAGACACAGCAGGACTCGATTCAGAAGACGATGGAAATTGTTCGAATCGAGGTGAAAGCGCCTGCGGTGGATGAGACAATTACTGGATAATAGTTCTTGTAATAACATCAATAATGATGCAGCTATAAATCTGCAGTCATTCGAAAATTAGGCCATTGATGTTTGAGTTTCCAAACAATTTTACGGAGACGTGGCGCCGATAGCTCACGCTCTGATTTGCATACTGCCAACGAAAGTGTAACTGCGACTTCTTCGACCCACATCGCAAGACGCATCCACAATACTGTATGCTACTTAATTACCTATTTGTATTAGTTACTGTTATTATGGAAATGAAATGTGTAAAATACACGATGAGATGGATATGCAAATTATTGCGAACATTATTATTATTTAAAATTAGCATGGAAACAAATACGAGAAAGTCAAGGTTGCCTTTGATAGCAACTAGTAAATAATAAGTCCGTGCCGACCAACGATCGCATAACTGAGCCTCATGACCTCAATCAAATAGGACCATCATGATATTCGTGGTAGTCTGCAAATCCTGCCGGCTGCCACAGCCAAGAGCCACCAGGCCGTTAGTACTGGTTAGCCTTTCGCGCTCCACAGTTTAGATCATCAGAACAGAATAGTCGCACTTCCATTTATTAGTCTAGAAAAATATAAATAATTCGCTCCAGTAACTACGTTTCGCTCCCGATTGTCGTGTGAAAAGTCTGGTCGAGACCCCGGAGCCGAGCCAACGATCGACTCTCTAATGTACCTCCGCGACAGCGTGAAAATCAAGTTTTATAACTAAACGCGTTGATAATCGACGGCAAACAAACGATTTTCGATTGGTATATTCGAGCGAGGGGTAAAGTAGGCCGGCGAAAAAGTGAAGTTTCGACAAATGCACCACTTACCCGGTTCAAGAGAGCGGAACCGATGCGGCGGAAGCATTGTGTCGGAGCGCTCCGAAGAACCTTTGTGGGAAGTGTATTAGATAACGAGCCCGCGAGAGCGCATACAACACAATGACAGCAATTTCGTATTTGAAACTAAAGTGAGAGCGGTTTGGTGATCTAAACCTAACATAGTTTTATACATTCATTTACATTATTTGTAATGTTTATATTCGACACGTAGAGATTGAATGATTAACGAGGTCGAGGAGTGGCGACCGATAGGATCTATGGTGCGTGAGACTGATGTGTTGTTTCTGACTCAACTTTTGTATATTTATAGCGCTTCTGTTCACACGGTCCTTATAATTTTTTGTCACACCTACGGAGAGATGACATTCATCTGGCCAATGTCGTGAATCATCTTTAGGGAGTAATATTCTGTCAAGGTAAACTGAAATTGCGGTAGTGTATAAAAGCAAAATGGATTCTCAGGACGCGATCTAGCAGTTTATAGGTAATCCTGTCAAAGGTCCATTAGGACTCGGTCCAGGACTGCGTGGGCGCTACAATGCCACTAACGAGGGCCCGATATCATCTGACAGACAGGGGACATTTGTTAATGTTCGCGAAGCACCACAAAGCGGACAGATAAGACGTGCTATACAAAAAGTTCAGCCGTGGTCCACAATGAAAGAATGATGGGTTCTGCGGTAGCACAAAAGGTTGTGAAACGTCATAAGATGCACAATGGAGAGAGCGACACGAAGTGTGAGCATCATGCATTACTAATCGTGGTAGCAGAGTACTGTGGCAATTTAAGATCTTAACAATATGTAACATAGATGAGTGTAAACAAAACAAGAATGGATTTAATATTATTTCTTGTATCAGTAAAGACAGCGGGGTCGACGACAATATAACCGAAACAAGACCTATGAGAAATACAATATTAAATTTTACACCGCGTTTCAAACGTAATAGAACATCGACGTTGTTACTGTTTACAAAATGGCAATTTCTTGGCAACAACAAAGTTTCCATTTCTGTAAATAACTTTAATAAACTGAGCCACTGCACGTGATGGAAAATTATTAGTTGTACTGAAAACTTGATATTTAAGGTAGCAATTTTACAGGCTTTTTAGAATATTGGTTAGTAACGTAATACGAAATGAGCTAACATTAGAATGTTACAATTATAGATTTTATGGGCACGTAACATACTAGGGCTCCTAATCGTTAAGTTACTTATTTAGGGGATACCTGAATAGGGGTTGAATGACCCCGTATGGGTCATCAGATTCACGCTTGAACGCAAGGTATTGTTGTTACGATATTTGTGGTTCATTGAACACCGTTTCAGTAAAACCTCATAAGGCCCAGGGAGTTTTAAACAGAGTTGCGTAACTACATATTTTGCGCCGCTGTCATTTCTATGGTACCTACAAATTTTATGTCATATTTCGCCACACTCCATTGTGACGAAGGATGTTTTACTATTATGGAGGCCGCATCTGAATGCATCGACACAGATTGCGGTACAATTACGTGACTCGTCGTAGTGATAATTTACCATCATTACTATCGCGCTTAGAAATTTATACGTCGCATGTGCATTTCGCAAGGCTTGTATTTGATGAAGTTATTCCAGCTATCAGTAAACATCTACTATCGATGCTAAGAGTATAATAATGCAAGGAATTATAAGATGCTAAGTAATGTGATCTATACGCTGCTTTTGAACATAATTGATTATATACTGATAAATGAATGCTTCTAGGAAGCGTTCTAAGGAAGTAGTTTTACCTTGCTTATTTTATTCCAGTAGCATACGATTGGTTTTCCTATATGGACTGTTTACGTACATGTAACTATGGTATAACTATGTATATGGCACTGGACAGCCCAAACTGGCCGTACCTTGGTAGAGCTTCGAGTGAACTTTGCTTTCATTCTAATGGAAGGCAAGTTATAAAGGGCAACGTATTCAGCACCTGAATACTGAAGTGTGCTAAACACAAACATTCCTCGTGAAATAAGTATATTTAATTTAGTATTAATAAATTGATGAAATCGTAACAAAATGTCTACAGTACTTCCCGACACTTTAATATGTTACAGTATATCCGTCCGTTGATAATAAAGACAGAACGACAGAATTTACGGTGGTGAACTTTACTTTATACAGCAACCTTTGCTACGCTCAGTCTAAAGATTTTCTAGTATTTAAGATCATTCTAAAATATTTCAGTTTTAGTAGGTGAACTTAAAATACCAAAAGCAATTTAGGTATTTTTTTAAATTATTTTGTTTTAAGGACTAAGTTGTATTAAGTTAACCAGTTGCACACTTTTAAGTTGAAACACGTAAATAAATTTTGTACGAGACGAGTAGCATTACATAACATTCTAGCTAGATAATTCTAGACCATTTTGTTATATCATTGAACATTCTTATGCAATCTTTATCACTTTTGTGTTGTTCCAGAGCATTTTTTGCACGCTAGAAAAACATCAGACTGCCTTTTTTATATTGATTAGGACAAAAGAGACATCGGGCTCATTTGTTAAAAAATGCAGTGAGCGTAGGAAATATATTTCACGTCGTCTCATCTAGTTCACCTCAGCTTGGTTGCAAGCACACGCGGAAACAACCGACTGTTAGCCAGCACGCTCCAGATACATTATTTGCGAAGCTCGTTAATTTTTTACCATCTCTTGTTAGTGATGTTGGACGTGACTGTTTTATTTACAATAAAGGAAGCGTTGTTTGTATAGTGAATACGGAATACCTATCTTTCGAGTAAATACCAGAGTTTATTCTCATTTATTAAAACAATTTACTGATTATTAAATCAACCCATTTGCATTCGCTGGAACACAATAATTGCATTTGTTTAAAGCCGTATCATATACGCAGGTTAGTGCTGCGCAATAAATTTGATTAACGTCGTAAAATACAAATTGCATTTCATACTTGTGAAATGGTTATAGTATGATCAGCAAAGTCGATTACTAGTACTATTTGCAATGAGTTTGCTCAACAGTAAATGAATATCGGCGCTATAAATCTGTAAAGCGCAGTATACGAGGTGGTAGGTTTTATTAATATTGTAGTATTCTTAGTTGGTGCGCTGCGCAAGCGCATTCGCCTCACTTTCACACTTTCACTAGGGCGACGCCCCCGCGAGACGCACGCCACGCGCACCGCTGCAACAAATCAACAGACGTTGCAAAACTGATTATTAAACGCATACTACAATCAATATTCATAACGAAAACGACTCATAAATAGTCAAAATTAAACCAGTCCAATTAAGAATATAAAAAGGAATTTCAATAACGAATCGACCTACTGTTACTTAGAAGCCGAGTCACGACCTTCCACAAACGCATAAACCAATAATCTAATTTATGAATTACAAGGCTATTCTTTGTGTGCATTTGTAACTAAATATTGCGACCGAATTGTTACGAGTTGGTGTTCATAACAGTACACGCTCGTGATGACCAAGATAGGTATCATTGAAAATTTCTCAAAAACAACGATGACGATAAAAGTTATAAGCGGTGACAAGACAATAAGGTTTTCAGAGAACGGTAACATCATCCAATCAACGGTAAAAATAAAACGAGAGATGCAATTGGGCAATTTGAGAATGTTGATAACAAAGCCGCAGCAGTCTTGAAGCACAATAGTTATTAATCCTTGAATTATATGTGGGATCGTAATTATTTTTTACAGTGGATCCTATCGTCGACCAATTAAAAACGACATTTATATAAGCTATCACAAAGGTGAAAAAGCAAAGAGCGCTCATATTGTGTATGGTGTGGATATTAAAGATAATAGTGATGTTCGGAGTGAACGTCGAATCACGCCGCGGCCGGGTGTAGGTACCTATCGCGGTCGCTATCTGTAACCTTGTTTGTTCGAAGGCTGTACTGTGTACCTAGATACAAGTATTTACCGCATCTCGCCTGCTGCGGTCGGCCGACGCAGCGTCACCTCAAGGCCCACTTGTCCCTTCAATTCTGAATACGGACCCGGTTCACCTTTAAACATGCCAGTTTTACCATGCACAGCAGTAGCTACCTCGAATATTGATTAAGGGAATAAAATACTTGTCACAATGAGTAATCGTCATGTAAGTAAAAAACTTTATGGCAAAAACCTCCTATTTTATTCTGTAAACTAATCGTAGCTTGACCGTAATTATATATCTTTGTTGAAGTAATTTAATCAGCCGGAACACGAATTGAGCCAATAAAAATGTTTTTTTTTAGCTTCCATTGCCTACGAAAGACACGTCTAGAATTAGAGCAGTCTCTAAAGAAAAAGTTAGCAAAACATGTAAGTACTCACAAAGTAGTTTTGTGCAAAGCTAATTTAAATTTTAAATCAAATCCACTTAACTTTTATGCACACGGCGAAACGTTAGGAAACATTCACCGCACGACTGCGACCATTAAAGTATTGATCGTAAAGTTAATCCAAACACAAAGAAGGCTTTTCATTGAAAACGCGAAATGAATTAGAAAGTGTAATGGGTATTATATTATCTAAACTCGTGTTACGCGGTGTAAACGCTTTCGTTGCACCCGAAACGAAATCGACTTTCAATTACTACGTAAATTGACGGCAGACGATTTTGCTGCTAAGCTTTCGCTTCTGGTCGTACGGATACAATAAAATTCACCATAAAACGTAGCGAAATGGAAAACGGAGAAAGTCAATAAATAAATCTAGAGATGTGTTAAGTTAAGATGTTTATGAAAATCAGGGAAAAATGCGACAAGTGGAATGCAGTCGCATTTATGAGCAATACATAAGGATTCTAGCATAAAACAGTATACAGACCGCTATTTAGTTCACACATTAGATTAAAAGGGGAAATGTTAAAAAAGGTGGAAAACAGGAACACTGATACATTATACATATCACACCTTAATTGTTTTGGTAGTCGTGCAAAAAGAACTTGTCTCTCTTGTATTCTCGATAGCTTTTTTTGTTAATCGATGACACAAGTTCTCGGCCTTCTGTATTTGTATAGATTAAACGAAAGAAACTGTTTTCTGAACCGATGTTAAAACAAGCACCAATTTTAGTAATTAGATGATAAACGATAAGAATTCCTTTGTACCCCCCTAAGTATCCAGGAACAATAGTGTACCTTCAATTGCTTTCATACAGATCACGCCAGCGGATAACGCATCAAAAGGATCTCTTTGTAAAAGGAACACAATTACACTTCTCTGTTTTAGAGAACATGAATAATAAATTGACGTTTATCAGTCACAGTTTAGTTCCAAAGAAGGATTTATAATCGATCTATTGCTCGGATTTTAAATGCAAGAGCATTAAGTATCAACATCCTGTTAAAACATTAGCACACAAACTAAATTGTTTTGAAATCAATCGATTCTTGTGGGAACGTACTAATATGCTCAAATTACGAAATTGTACGTATCATTTGCATTATGTATATTACTTTGTCTACGTTAACACTGTAATTAACTCAATCCATTATTGGATTAGCTACTTAATTTGTTGTATGTATTTTGTGCTAAAGATCGCCACTATATTTTTTACAGAAATGAAGGACAAGGATCTTTTTTTTTTCTTTTTTCCACTATTTGTTACCAGGCTATCCTCAGAATGAATAGCAAAAAAAAAACAATTTCATTTCATCTGAAGCGTAGGTTCAGTTTTGTAGGCAGTACCAGTTGTTCCCATGGTTTGACCGGACGATGCTAATTGCGTAAGAGCGAGCCCAACGAGGTCTTAATTGGAATGCGCCCTCAATTAATGGACTCCGCTCTGTCCGAGCAGTTCCAATTTTGAAATTGGAACGGGTGTTTACGCGTCGGTTCCCGGGTGAACGTCCGCCGGTGAAAGTCGGGACGTGGATATGGGTCAGGTGGTCATTTACCCTCAGGTAGCCGCCGCTGTCGCGTCTCTGTTGTCTCTATAAATACGAAACCAACTACGAAACGGTGTCAACTCTAGGAATCGTTTACCGGTAACAGATGATATGTCAGACGGATATCGTTAATAATACCGGTTGCTAATTATTTTTAATGCTATAATAATGCTAACGACTACACGTGAACTAGTCTCCGGTAATCAAACATGAAAGAAATGTATGTCAGTAAGGGTAGCGCATTTAATTAAGTTAATGGCCATGTCTAAGCCATAACGCGTAATGGTTGTAGCAATGTCACGTATTATTTCGCCGTTATTAAATGTTTTACATGCATGAACACGTCAGGGGAAGGTTTTGGGTCCGCATGTGACGTAAATAACGGTCTGTATTACCATTATTTTGATTTTATAATTCCAAATGAATTACACGATGTCGTTCTATTTTAACAATGTGTGTGTGTGTGTGTATGTGTTGTTTGCGTTTGCTTCAGAGGCGTTATTATGCACCGATAACGGACTGGCCAACTGTTTCTAAATTGATAACGTCCAGTCAACGAACCTTAGAGTGGTGTTTTATTTATTAATCGCATCGGAATTGATTTAGGATTGAATTTAAGTTCAACGGAGTACATCACTCCTTGGTACAATAGCCCTTGGAGGCTTCAACGAAATGTTAGTAGATGATGTCATTTTGATTGATAGATTTCTATTCTCTTCGCGCATTGCGGTGAAGGCTGTGGTACAAGTATAAAACATTATCGCTATTTGTCATTAGTAGTAGAAATAAGACTTTACAACAATCAAACATTTTCCATTTAGTGGTCATTGGAGCGCATAGTCTGCCAAAAACTATTGTTTTGTTTAATAGTTGCTTAAGACGGTTTCCGGCTCAATTTAGTAACTTTTAGTTAATTCCTGTTCACGTGCCTACCCTCCGGAACGATTTTAAAATAATATAGTATTAAATTAGATTACATCGCATCAGATAGCAAATAAATATTTGAATTTGAATTTGACACGTGAGTGAATTCAGGACCGTATATCGAAGAGATAAAACTCAGAGTAATGTAAACAGCACGCTTCCCGTCTCTGTTTGCGCCAAGGCCTCAAGGACAGACCGCCAGACTTTCACCTCCCACGTTCCCATAAGAGAAAGCTCTTAAAGAGTTTTTTTCCATCCTTTGACCCTTTGGTGAACGAACGAGACGTGAAAGAGGCGTTTCAAGGACACTCCACGAAGACAGCACTTAATGGTAAACTGTCTTGATTTCTGACTTTATTGAGCTTCGTTTAATGCTTCAGAAAATCGTAAATATCCGATAGTAGCGTTTGAGACAAAACAGGTATGCGATAGAGATAAATTCTAAATGGAGAATCGAAAGGATTTCAAAACCATTCGTGCGTGCGTCGATAGTTTAGATCTTGATTAGTCGCCGCTCGATTTATCCGACGACAATCGGATGTAGGCTGATGTTAACGAGCCCATTATTTATGGTAATAAACAGTCAAATTTCATTAACAGTGTGGAAGTAACGCAGATTTGTATATTGGTTTCATAAAGCAAGGTCACGGAGTAAACATCGTACACGCGGAAGAGGATTTCAGGCGTAATACAAATAAGACCAGTAGGCCCTATGAAGATTACATTAAGACCACGGTTCACGCAACAACTACAATGATCCAATTGGTTTTCGACGAGCGTCAGTTTCAGATGAGACAAAGTTATTATCTGCGCCCTGAAATGAGTCAAATTATAAACCGTTTGTATATAACGGGGCCTTCTGTTAGCATTTTCCTGTCCTGTAATTGTAGTGAACGCTTCATTTGACCTATTAATTATGTGTGGGCTGTTGTCATTACGTCGTCAAGTATTTGTTCAATAGATACTTTATTATATTACGGCGGATATGTTGAGTTTGTTTATTGACGACTCAATGATCCATAAAATTATCTATAAGGAAGCAAGTTAATATATTACGAGTGGTGTATTGCTCGATGACCCCATAAATAGTTTGCTACACTTGAATTTATGTTTACTTGTAGCATCAAAGAATTCTATTGAATATTGATGAGCATACGTATATAAATCAATGTATAATGCTTAATCTGGAACAAAATACCATAACTAAAAATACTTACTGGCCGTAATTTACATAAAACAAACGTAAATTGTTCGCTCCGCTCAGTCAGAGACAATTGTTGGAAAGCTAGTAAGTATAATAACTTTAAGTTCTACAGCAGAGTTAGAAAGCGTACAATTGCAATTGAGCCAACTGGGTTCATTTGTGATTTTCAACGTTGATTAGAAAATATTATTATTGTTTACATCAGTTTCATAAATTTTATTTTAAATATAGATTAACCAGCGTCTTTACTCCTATTAGATTCAAATTGAATTAATTGTTAATATAACGGGGGAAAATTAATCACTATGTAATCAAATAGATTTGGGATTTTTGTGTCGCTTTGTAAAAACGATTTCACATAGGTACTGCCTTCTTAAATTCGGTAGAAGATGGTAAACTCTACAATCAGTGTAGATTTTCCGTATCAATGCGTTTTGATTGTAAAGTTAGATTTGTTTTAATACTAAATCGAGGTTATTTAATGATACAAATACTAAAAAAAGCATAATACTAGATCTTAATGTTTGGAAATTGTGCAAAATAGTTCTGTTAATTCAGGACGTTAAACATCAAAAAATCGATTCAATATCAAAAGTCGAACTTCTACAATCACCAATTTTAGTAAATTCTAAATAAGAATAAAAGTGTTAGTTATTACAACTTACTGATATATGGAAGCTGCGAGACACTGCGTATTTTACCTGCAAATTAATTACAATAATGTTTTGATTACAAATACGTTTGTCATTTATTAATTATTAGTACGTCCAAGAAACAATTATCATCGTTTGTCACGCAATAGCAGAGAACAAACGTTATAATTATTCCGTGGCTGACACATTGTTGTGATGCTTGATATCAAATACATCAACATTACCATGAATGATTCGAACTTTATAGATTTACACGTGCCAAACATGACACATACCGTAGAAACCTTAAATTTAAAGTTAAAGCAATAACACCGCCTAAGGCGCCTACTTATGGCAAAGAATAATTAACGATCATTAACTTTCGCGACAAGACAAAGAGATGAAATATTCAATTCAACAAACCCGGTTTTAGGAAGACAATGGTCGACATATTAAAAGAAACCTGTTTTCGAGTATCCGAGACAAAAGAGCCACGGTGATAATGATTAACACTGCAGTACGAAAAGCATAAAATATGAAATTACTCGTACATAACCACCTACATAATAACTATGCAGATTGACACACATGGTGGCAATATGTCCTACAATACCTGGGCTTGTAGGAACATGAATCCAACCACGGGGATTGGTACCAAAAAAAAAAATCAATTAAAAACTAGTCCCGATGAATATATTCATGAAACTCGAGAAATTTGCATGAGTAATTGATAGAAATAAAACGTTACAGTGATAGGTTAATTGAACTGGACGACATTATCTTCCACGGCGAATACATTAAATACACTCTTGGCGCTAAATGGAATAATTTATGAAGCTATTAATTCCCGTGAGCCATCAATAGCCGTTTGCGATGCTTTGTTTAAACTTGATGTTTAAATCTATTATACGGGAGGCCGACAGTGCACTTACGTGTAGAAAATGGACGGGAAGATTACTCTTCAGATTACGTTTTTTTCGTGCTGGAATGTAGGTGCAATTAATTAGCGTATACAATGATGTCGGGCTACCTACGATTGAAATGTTAGATACAGATGCATAGAGATGTTTTCTAGTGTTATTTCACTGCGGAATTGAGCGTGCTGACTTTACACGTATTCGCTTTTGGGTTTGGTAAATAAAAATGAATACCAGAATACTCGTAATTTGCTTCGTCTAACATAAGCTTGGTCAATTTATCTGTACCGTACCGTACTGTATCTGCTTTTTCTGCTAGATAGCACATCTAGTAAATGTGGACGTTGTCAATACCGCGCGGACAAAGTTGCTAGCAACAGCTAGTAACATATCGATAAAAGTGTAGCGAGCGTCGGAACGTCTATTGTGGTTATTATCAGGCGTGGATCTGCGTTGGACGCGTGTGAACGACGACATAGGAGTGCATCGCATGACTAATCTGCCCTCTTAGCATTCACAGAGCGAGCTGAGTCTCGCCGATAGCGTGAATCAGGAGGCATCGCGGGGGCTCCGGTGACGGCGGCGTTCCCACCGATGTCAATGGTGCTTTGGATTTTCAGCCGCGTGAATTATGATCACAAGGTACCGCCATACGAGATACTATTCTATAATTAAATCATATGGTACACTGGTAAATGTAGCTACTTGATGATATGGTCTTCACGATATAAACTGAGCCCTGTCATAAGCATCATGGCGTTACCTACCCTAAAACACATCAAGTCTCAGTGCTTGTGGTTGAGGACGACGTTTGCTCGACAATAGGACGATGGTACTGACTATTATGTCAGAAGAGCTCTAATATACTTAGTTGCTTGGTGTATACTGATAGATGAAGATAGACGGCATTGATGTTATATGTCACACACTATAAACTTCTTAACCTATAAAGCTTCAATTACCCACCGGTGGCCGCGTAACAATAAAATTTTATTGTGTCTTTTTGCCGTGGCCTGACGGGTAAAATAGGTTAAATATGGTTCTTGGGTCTTCCATCAACAATATTCACCTCTAGTGACAAGTCTGAAATATTAGTTTTTTTAATGTTTTTCGCGGTGACTTCGGTGGCGCCGAATCAGGCCAAGGATTTTCGGTAAATAAAGATTGCTATCGCGAGATATCGCATTACTAAAATATGCAGTTCATTCAGGTACAACCATAATCAGCCCACGTTAATCCACTATAGGTCGTAAGCTATCTTCTAAGGCACGCCTCCGAGCTGGTTTGCTATTAAAGTAAGCTTTTTATTGTTGCTTACTAAATAGTAAAGGTTAAATAAAACTTAGTCTGTCTTATTCAGAGTGCATTTACTAGTCCAGACTAAGCTTAAGCCACTGATTTTTGTACGTTTAACAGTAGTTTAACCTTTGTCCCGGAATAGCAAATGCACTCTGAATAAGACAGAGTATGTACAACAGCAAGCAAAAACATAACAACCATGATCATGAAAAAAACCAGAAGCTGTTTTATTGTGCAAAACTTTTATGTTTTGCACAATAAAACAGCTTAGCAGCATTACTACGAGAGAAGAACAGAAAATGCGTTTTAATGGTAATCCTTAACAAACCATTACATGTTTTTGTTGCCCTACTTTCACCATACCACACGAAGCTCATCTAAAAGATATCAATATAAATGTAGAGTTAGTTTTATTTAAAATAATGTTGCTGCAATTAATACAAGTAGGTAACGGAGCAGGTAATAAAAAGTGCCGGCGTATCAGATCATGTTTTTATGCAAGAGACTATGGTTGAGTGGTTCATATGTAAGAATTTCTTAAAGCATTATTTAAATATGGTCATATTCAGCGAACATAAACTTCAAACCCATGTTAAAACTTCCTACAATCGGTAGTAATCATACCCATATGGGGAACAGGGAAATATGCCGTTATATGAACACTAAAACGTTGATAAAACGGCTCTGTCTGGTTGATAGCCCAACTGCATGTCGTTTATGAGCGCGATGCGCCAAATGTGGGTGTTTGTGTGCATGTAAAATTAGTAGCGACTACTGCGAGTAAAGCACCACAATCAACGGTGCATTTAGTGTAACGTCAAATCAAAGAATTTATAAATTATATAGTTATAGCCTTTCGGTTAAATATTTAACAGCCGATCTTCCTAATTATACCTAAACGTTTACAAGGGCAACGAGAAGGACTTAACAATGTAATTTGTTTGTTATGGAACAGGTAGTAACCGATTTTATTTCCAGTTCCAGTGCTATCAGATGTCACTGATCCTAGTACGGAACGCTTTAATCCGGCTCCAAGCTGGCTCAGACAGTGTTCACAGTAGAAATAGATGATAGAAAGATCACTCTAAATACGTTGCAATGGTCTTGATATAAAGCCAGCGCATTCGGCAACTTTTAGCATCAGCAATAGAAAATTGATATGATCGCAGTCTTTGGAGGAATACTATATGTGGTCGAGATCCTCATTAGTGAGGGACCGAGGAAAAAGAAGAAGAATCGAAAATTAAAACTGCTTCTAAAACTCAATCTGCGATGCAGTTCCAAAGGCGCCAGTTTCGCATGCTTACCTTAGCAACGCATCGTTCTGTAAAGATTTACATGTAGCGCTTTGCGATGTTGTTGACAGTTGACAGCAACTGCCACGTTCAGTATGGTACCTGTAGTGTCAAGAGCGCAATGCGTTCGGTCCCTTACGATCGTACGTTTCTTTTCGTCTTGCGCCTGGCCTAGACGCCAGGGATAAGATGATCTGCTGGGGCTACTTTACTTTCTTACATTACGTCAGGAACTCAGAACATTGTAATGAGATGATAGGTTTACGCCTCTGGCATGCGACGCGCCATATGGACGCCTGTCGTGAGCTTATTCAGAGACGAGGTTGCGGTTATTTTTGCGCCGTGACTCTTTGACTATCTACATAATGTGGGCCTTTTATGTAACTTCGGTGACATAAAACCGGTAAAGTAATATCCTCAAAACCTGAAGGGTAGAAAAGTAATGTCATACCTATGCTATACTACGAGGACTTAAGCCATTGTAGAATTTCACATGTCTCATGTATAAGGTAATCGAGCAATTAATTGACAAAGCAAATAAAGCTGTTGTAAAAATCATCCGAATATTTAAACTATACTCGAAGAATGTTATAATATGTCATCGCGACTTTAAATTATACCCAACGAGTGTTAGGAAATTCAGATTCGAGAATAGCGTTTTTTTTTTGTATGAAATGGGCCATTACGTGTTCCGATCTACCTAATTTTACCCAGTTCAATTGTGGAAAGGTTGACTAATATTTAACAGACTATCAGTGTTACATTAAAAGTCCTTTGTTTGAGATTTAACACCCTTGCTGAGTAAATGAAAAGTACTAATAACAGAGTCATTACTATGTCGTTTCAGAACTCCATCATTTTTTTCCATTGTTCTAAGTAGATACGAGTAGGTATACACAAAGTTCCACTTGTCGACAAGAGCCAAGTTTTGGTTCAGATTCGTCAACGAGCACGATCTTCATAACACGTTCCTTCAAACCACTATTACTTGTACGAGTCACGATGTAAACAAGCAATGTAAGTCGCTTTATGAAAAACCAGCCTTATCAGCTATGCGATGTAGTTTATCGGGGCGACGCCCACGCACGATGCCATCGCGTCGCCCTCTCAACAATGGGCGCAAGAAATTGGGCCGTAACAGCCACGTATTTTACTTGGAAGCAATTTGTGGAGGATTTTATCACCGCGACAGCTACACTGCATTCATACTAATCCATGAATAATGAATGTAGAGAATGTAGCTAAGCCTACTAAGCTCTAGATAACAAAGAACCCAGATTAGTAATTGACTACGAATTACAAAATGCTAATTCCAAAGCTCACTTAGACCAATCTGTATAAAATTTATCCTTGGCTCAGGTTTCTGTCGTCATTTGTAACGAGGCGTTGACTCTTAATGGGATAATTTGTCGTCATTATTTTATGAGGAACAATCAGGGCGGGAGCTTCGTGGGTGATTTATCATAATTTATGAGTCAGCAAAACAATGGATAGATCATTTATTCTAGCGCAGTATGTTTACCTCGCCCGCAACAGGAATTGCTTGGACGTTGATGACACATTGAATTTAATCGAAGCGAATCCGAGCTGATCACTCATCCGTGATGATGAGTAAGCGGGACTTGACACACTGTGCACTGCAGTGCGAACACACTGCATTTAACCTCTCAACCTTATTCATTGAGATTATCTTTGTTTTAATATAAATTATGTTACACACTCACTACATACACTTAGTTATTCTAGTAAAGTAGGTAGCAATAAAAATAATACTATTTTATATTTTAGTGACATAAAAAGCTAGCTCTGTCGAATCACGCTATTACACTTTTGCCAATTGAATCTTACGCACTAAAATTAACACAGTTGCAAACCCTTCGATTGACGCAGTTCATTGAGTAGATAAACATAATTATCTGCAAAGTTCTTACTTTGCAGATAATTATGTTTATGATAAGAGCTCCCCGTCTGTCACTCTACTTGCAAATGTGATTGAAAGATTGAATTTAACAAAGTCACGACCAAGTAACTTAAAATTTCGTAAATACTTACTATGCAGAATCGAGGTCCCGGTAGGATTACGTTAACGAGCTCATAATAGGATTACGTACGTCGATGTCGATGCGTCCCAGTTTCGCGGCAGACCGTTACACCAACCCACACCCGTCGGCGGGCTGTGACAATATAATGATTGTGTATTTATCGGTACGCCACATACAACGCTGCCAGCCCGTCGACTGTCAAAAGCTGTCTGAAGATCCATCAGAGTAATGAAGGCAGTAATAGGAATTATTATCTCGGTCGTGACTCCGGATCGAAAGTTGCAATATTGGAAACGCCATGTGAATATGATACTTCGATGGTGAAAGCCGGCTCCGTTGTAACGACGATGACAATTTTTGTTGTACACAATAATTTTGGATTCACATCACGCGGGGTAATTGAATGAACCGGCGCGTTCATGGACCGCGTGCCATTTCACTCGGCCGTGACTCACGAATTAGAGCTCGTCGAGATCGTAATTATACGAGAGATATTTCGTGCGCATGCACCCACTCGCCTAGTCGCGAGACTTGCCGCACCGATACGTACCGAACTATAAAACTTGGCAATTTAAGCGCAGTTTAAATTAAGGTCATACTTGTAAACAACGATACATTTTTGTAAAATAAGCCAACCTTTTTATCAGCTACCTTTGCCGCGAGTATCAATAACGAATGAACTTTAAAGCTCGATGTTCGAGTTCCACTTGTAATTACGTCAACCGTAAACGCGATAACTGCTCAAGTTATGAAAATTACATGCCTATGATGTTATCGCAAAGATCTAAACAGCGCCATATAGTAAAGTGGTAATCGTAGTGATAATATCGTTCAGTTTGAAAAGCATCATTAGATCTGAAATGCAATAAAATTATATGACATGTAAAGCGGCAGACTAACATCGCCCTTAAGATATCCTGGTTTAAATAGCAGTAAGGAAAGGAAATCTCAAGACCCCTTGCCTTGATGTGGCCGCCAGCTAAAATGTTTTACATCCTGAATGAAGAAGAGCAAACAAAAACGTCAGTGTTTCATACTTCTGAAATCCTCAAGAGCATACATACATAATATGTCAATGTTGTTAAAACATTATCACGTAGAACAAAAATACAATATTCTTGCTCAGTCATTAACTTCTTCTGATGTATGCTCCAGTTGAATGCGAACCTATAAACTTTATCTAGTATTCACTGACGTTAAAAGCTACCATTCCGTACGTCATTATTACGGAGATAGGGAGCAAAGATTGCGTTAGAAAGTGTCGTGTTTAGACAATAGGCACAAGTATAGCAGACGGAGACAGTGCTCTGCAATTAACGGGATAAAGCCTACTGGTAGGGTTGCCACAAAAGTACTGAAGTTATACTAACATATCAGTTAAATTATATATGACATTAAAACAAAAATGATGGTAAGAATGTTAGCTATAAGCCGATATGCCGAGAATATGCACAAAATAACAAAACACTTTTTCCCGTAAAAGAAGAACTACTATTATCGACAAGATTACTTAGGTTTAAATGATACTCATCTTACGAATATTTACCCCTAGCTGGATCCAAACCCGTGACAGCTGGCATTGTATTATATAAGGTGTTACAAAAATATCTGCCGCAGCTATTATGGATGTATGTATTTCATAGATAATTATGAAAGTGTAGAAATTACATGACCCGGACGTTATCTATTTTTTTAATCAAAATAAATAAAAGGTTTTAAATTAAATTTAAAACCATCAACATCTGTCCAACTAGCGCGGGACGTAGTAAGAGGGGGCTAGTTGAACAGGTGTGGATAGATTTAAACAAAATTTAACAAAATTAAGCTAAATCTTTAGTTATAATTATTTTTTAAATAAAATATAAATTTGAAACACCTTTTATTGACCTATTGCGCAAGAGTGGTCTAGTCAGGCGACTGCTCGTCAAGGATAAATAAAATAATAACGTTGAGTCTACAATACAAACAAAGCCAGAAAAGCAGGGGTTTGCTTTTCCTAGAACCCAATGCATAGACATAGATGAAACAACCCTACTTCCTTGCAGAGGGGAGTAAGTAGGTGCAAACGTTATGGGGCATTTGAAAATGGCTGATTTATGTGTATAGGAAGTAGATAACGGCAGTTTACTTGGCATAGCTGAAATTGTAATGAATCATAAGGTTTTACCAAATAAAGCTGCCGCATGAAAGCCGAGACGTATCAACATCAACATTTTTTTGATCAACAAAACAAAGTAACGATCACGCAAAGAGTTTTAATATAAATCTTAATCTTCGTAATAATTTCTAAAACAAATAAGACAGTAATTTGCTCCAATGAACATTCACATTTGGCATTTCGCCCAGTTTAAGCAGGCATTTTTATCTCACACAAAGGCTCGTTAAGCTTTCCCTACGCAAGTGTATATCACTGGCATTTTATTATAATTGCATGTTTGGCCAAAAATGCATTTTTTTTAACCACCGTTTGTCTGCAGGTTGGTGCGAAATCACTCCGAAACGTTTTACACTAAACGCTTTTAATAAATCACGTCAGGTGATCCATGATCATCATAAAGTAAAGAACAAAACGAGATGTTGTTATTAATGATACAGAATGGGGCGGGGAAAAATGTTTCATCATCAAAGACTTCAAAACATGAAAAAAGACATACCTACCACCAACGGAGTTAAAAGCGTATAATGCACGCTATTATAACGATATTATGCAAGACTTAAGAATATCGACACAATCATAATGTAATTAGAAACATCAGTACCATTATTTTGATGCTGGAAAATTATCGTGAATTAGGCGTATTTAAAATTACCATAAAAGACGTTTTTTAGGGTTCCGTACCCAAAGTGTACAACGGGACCTTATTACTAAGGCTCCGCTGTCCGTCTGTCCACCTGTCCGTCTGTCACCAGGCTGTATCTCATGAACCGTGATAGTTAGAGAGTTGAAATGTTCACAGATGATGTATTTCTGTTGCCGCTATAACAACAAATACTAAAAAACAGAATACAATAAATATTTAAGGGGGCTCCAATACAACAAACGTGATTTTTTGCCGTTTTTATAGATAATGGCACGAACCCCTCGTGCGCGATTCCGACTCGCACTTGACCGGTTTTTTTAAAATGCCACCTAAATGTGAAGACAATCTAAATAACTTACAACAACTCTAAGCAATATCCCATGTATATCATACTTATTACAGACGAATCTGTGTCAATTGGACGCTAAAATCTGTAATGGAAATCGATAATCATTTAAACGCCGAAAACACGTAGACACGGCGAGCAAATTTGTCTGTCGCCGGAACATGAGCGGAAATTAATCAATCTGCGTTTAGGCCGAAATACGTACACATGTCCAGACATGGCGGCCTGGTGCTCTATCCATAGATGTATTGCAGATAGGAGTGATAAATAAATTAGCATAAAGCCAAAAGGATCGGCTCATCAAAGACCACCTCCGCTTTAAAGCCTAAATGTAAAACAGGGGGAGTGCAAATAAAGTGAATGCATGCAGACGAGTCGAGCGAGGGCATGTCACAGGAATCGCGGTCCGGCGAGTTCGCCACATCAGATGTCCCCTTTGAAAGTGCATCCAAACGGACAACAATTTCACCGTAGTTAACAAACGAGTGCGCCGGAATCCTATGATTGCTTTCGTGGCGTAGTCCAATCATGAATCATTTGATTACAGTGTTGGTTAGCGCGGCATGGTTTTCCCATGCGTTCTGGAAGAGGTTTCGCAAGCGTCGACACTTTCACTACTTGGCTTTATAAATCCAGCAAGTTGAACAGATAGGCAAAAACCCTATGGCGCATCGGGGTCTTAGGAAATCGACGGCAACTGAAACTGGTTGGGTAATCCTCTGTGAACAGGCACACGGCCTGCTCGGCACATCTAGTTGCACAACGTGGATGATACACTGAGTCAGAAGCGCTGTCACGAATCGCGACACAAACACTATGAAATATAATACAAGTAGGTTATTCAGAACGTGACCGTACTGTGATACATTAGCTGAAACTGTATGGTTGTAAACCTAATTTGAAATTAAATTGAGATAATTTAACTGGTGCTTTGACATTTATGAATGCTTAAAAAGGGTAATTTAGGCTAAGTGTGTACGCATAAGAGTTTCAAGTAAAAGTATTTATATTTTCAAAGTACCAGTTAAGCTTGATTGGTAGTAGCTCTTAATATTTACATTTTAAATTAAATTGTAAAGCAGAACTATTTATTTTGCTAAAGTATTAAAGTCCTAGAAACCTGATTACCGTTGGAGACCTATCCGGTTAAGCCAGCTATCGCATTAAAATAATAATATGTGAATTTGTATTTCGTAATCCTACCTAAATTATTGTGAAACCTAGATCTAGACTCTACTTCACTTATATTATATATATATTTATTTATTTCTTGCTCAAACTAGCGAAAACTGTTTTTTTTTACAAACGTTTAGTTATTACAAAACTTTCGATCATAGCGAGAATTAATTACAATTCTTAAATAGTTTTTTTAATAAACTTGAACTTTAAAGCACTGCTAATTTAAAATGTTGATGAAATAAACGTCGAAGATTTTAGTTGCATAAGACCTATTATTTCTTTCAGATTACATAAAAAGTAACTATTGAGCTGAGCTAGTAGAATGGTGTTGTTTAATAACTTGTTTAAGCTGTGTATTAAGTTATTATCTGGCTATAACAAAACAAGCCGATCAGTTTCCAGGGCTAAACACCAAGCCCACGAAAATAATAATCGCATTACTCAATATATTCCCTTCTCCTAGCATCCTTGGCCGCGCGACCCGGTTCATGGCACAGCATGCATGTCGATCTGCGGATTCTATATAACCATGTGCTACTCTGAATGCGTATCAGACATTTCCATATTAATGTTAATTAATTTTGATTATGACCAAATATCACAGCTAATGCTTTGTCACATTTGTTTTCGTTTGTTACTTTTCATTAGTTTGTTTACGTAACATCATTCATTCATTCATTATATCACCCTGTTGCAGTCCACTGCTGGACATAGGCCTACCCCATGGAGCGCCACAGCGCACGACGCGCGCGCAACGTAACATCATGCTGTACAAAAACGTCGTCAATAAATATGTTTGTTGAAAAGTCTGATCCTTTGAATGTATAAACCTTCAAATATTGGTTTTTCTTTTGTTATTGGATTTGGTTTGAATAACATTCGTATTTGGGTTTGTCTAAAAATAATTTTCAAGTTTAAATTTAAATGAAACTGCTCTGTTTACCCGAATTTCCATCAAGAAAACCAACCATGTAGAAATAATCTTGATTCACGAAATGATTAAAAATGTTATACGTCGACCGTTAAGGTCTTTTTAGTCAAGTCGTTTGAGCGTTGTCATAGGCCGTTTTGGTTTTGAATTCCGCAAGTGGCACATGTATGTGTAATAAAGATGAGCATTTCTATACGTCATGGATGTTTATTATTGTTGTCAATGTTAGTATGTTCTTTAACTGCCCAAAAACTGGACACAATAAAAAATCGAAAGTCGAATTTTTGCGTTGAAGGTGTGTATGTTTATTATTTATCTGGTCGGCATGGTCCTAAAGCTTTGTTTAGTTTGGTTCTAGATGTATATTTAGTGTGAATATTGTCATTTTATTTATATCAAAGGAGCAGCAGAATACTTCGCCAACAACACGATATCTATGGCAGTATCAAGTTGAATTGTTAATCGTATCCATCTTTGTCAACTTCCGTCGTCATTTTGGTCAAGAAGGCTAACTCCTATTAGCTGAGCATGCGATACCATGTCAGACTCGTGCTAAATGACCACGAATACCACGCATAGTGAGGTGACATAACGGATCATGTTAGTAATCCGTCTGCGCAGCTTACGGATACTTAATTATAGTAATTATCACTGTGACCGTTCTCGTAATAGATATGATATGCGCTTTTTGTTTCAGAGCGCAGTCTTCATCTAATAGGCTGTTAGAAGATTGGAATTGTTGCAATTCTGATAATGGTTTTATTTGTCTATACGGTTTAATAAGAATTTGCATATATTCTTCACATTATATTAATAATTTTGTAATTATTAAGTGTTTTGTATTAATCTCACTAATCAGATCTTTTTAGATCCAGAAATCGAGAACCCATATTTTATTTATGACACAATAATAACATAGTAGGTTAAACCCATAATTTATCATAATTATTATCTATCTATGCGAGTTTGTATTTTCTCACATAAAAAAACAGAATGACTGGCCTTGATATTGAATCGATTATTAATCCGATTCAAATTACACTCAATCGACACTCGTATCGAGTACCGCACCAGACTCCGGTGCGAGCCAACAGGAACTAGAGTTATAAACTAAGCGATCGCCGTGTTTTCTATTACCCTGGAACCAGGAAAAGTTAAAGTTTAACGGTCGTATACGCAGATTGCTGAATGTGTCCCGATAGTTCCTTGTAATCGTAATAGTTTAATACAGGAATCGATACGGTCGGGAATCAATTTTCGTCTGCCTTCATCACACCGGAGACATATAAAATTCAACGGTTTATTACGCCTGTGCTCGAGCGATCAAGGCAATGTCTGTGATTTGATGTCCACAGACGATTGAAGATATTCTGTATAAAGCTTTTATAGGACAATTCCACGCTAAGGATTCTAGTTTAGGTATCTATTATCAATATTACGACTTGGAGAACAAGAAAACATGAATACAGAATACGTAATACAATAAACAATAAATATACGCCCAGACTGTACACCAATTGGCATGCTTCGACGAAGTATAGAAATAACATCATTGTGTTGTAAAATAAGTACTAGCAACGATTTTTTTTGTCCGGTGAGTCTGCTATCAAACCCAGGTGCAAGCTAATTGGGAAATGTTTTGTTTTCTGAATCGATACGACCGTAGCTACACTACTCCAATCGTGCTGTCGTAATATCAAAAAGAGGTTATGCATTTCTGACTTTGAAAATCTACCTATATAATGTTAGAAGTTAAGTACAGTACATAATGTGTCTAGTCTTCGCGACTTGATTGGCATAAGGAGATCAGACTGGTTGCGATGGCGACTGTATAATGCTTTAGGAATGTGAAATGTAAATAAACAATAATATATTAAGCGCTGCATAAAATAAACATGGCTGGGAATTAAATTATGTTTCGAATAACTTGAGATTCCTTTCGCATTCCTCCGCCGTTCTCTTTAGGAACAAGTTATAGCGCATTACATCATTAAAACGATCCCGTACTATGCATTTGAAATTTTCAGCAAATGCTATTTAAATATCATTATAATATTACAGTAACACTACACCATTTACATCATCCTGTGCTATTTGGCAACTTAAAATTATTTATTTGCTCAGAGGTCTAAGGACAAAAAGATAGCCACATGATCGTCACCAAACTTTATAGGTACACTTGAAACAATTTGGATCATATAATTAATGTTACCGATATGCGAGAAACCCGAAAAGCCAGCTCGATTAACAAACTATTAATAGAAAAGTCAATTCTTGTCCAGGTCCAGGTTGGGAAAAAAAATAAATAATATGTGTTGGTAAGTATCTTTTTTAAACTTTTATGGTAGCTTTTATTTTTCCTTTTGTCTTTACCTTTTTTATTTTCATTTTGTCTGAAACAAGTTCGCACGTATGTACATGCGTGTATAAAAAATGCAAGTACCTAAATATTTTTTTCTGTCTAAAATTAGGTAAATATTGGTACAAAATCTTTTTTGTGCTTTGACTAGTATATTTTTGGATTCTTGTCTATTGATAAGCAATTATGTAGTTTAAAAGTCGAATACAAATTTAATTCAGGTTCAAACATTTATTTGCCAAAAACGCAGTTAAATAAGTTTTGTAAAAATAACTAAAAGCCGACTTCAAAAATAAACTAAAAAAAGCGAAAAACGAATATTTTAGTAAATATTTTTTTTTTAGTTGGTGCGAATTAACCCATTTTCACTCTCCATGGCTGGATGTTTTACTAAATATTATATTTCTCTGTTTTTCAAAACTTTGTTTTATCAATTATAGGTCCTATAAGTATTTTAAGCTCTTCCGGTAGCAAGTTACACATGAATTACAATACTATTCTCGTATTACTTTAGACCTAGAGTGTTTTTGAAAGGTGGTAAATAATATTGTACTATTATTGATCACATTCATTCTGTAAGGGCATAGGAAAGTGGTTGCTTATTCTTCACAATTGAATCAGTGCAAGTAAAATCTCGGTTTCTCCTCTGAGAAAACTAAGCCAAACAAAATTGCGGCCTTACACGAAATCTCGCAGGTTGTACAACAAAGCAAACAGTGTTGAGTGTTGGGAAATGGGGGCACGAAGGGCCCGAGCTGTGCTCGAAAGCGCTGCGCCTGCGACGCCAAGGTTGACCGGTCTCTCCTCAACTGCTGACCTTTACAATGATATCCTTGTTCCCCAGCGTGCAACAACAAAATACCAAACTGTGCCAAATGCACCACAAAGGATATTCGATTTAAAACAGGTTTTGTATTACGATTTTTGTTTTACTTACAATAATTGGCAGTAGTTGTAATCATAATGGTGATTTAACAGAATTTGGTTTATAAGACGCAGCTTCTTGTAAATAAAACTAAATTAAAGTAGGTGGGACACATACTTTTTTCTCGTGCAATAACCCCGACCACGTTGTTTATAAACTTTCCTGTGATAGCAAAATTGTATGTGGACAAAAATGAGTGCTTTACAAAAGCTACATAATTTTTGGCGTCAAAAATCCGCTATTAATTAAGTGAATTATAATCAAAACAATGAGCTTATTAATATTATTTAACATTAAATAACACAAGACAATAAAGCTTTTGGTCACAATTTTAAAAATACTTATTATTGGTTATTTTCCTGGTATTATTAACAGATCAACTGATACGTTAAGCAGAATGTTGTCCTTATTTATTTTTACTTAAACCAAATAATAATCCTTTGTTACTGTGAGAGGTACAAAAAGATTTGTCTTTGACGGGTCAGCTTTATATGGAGGTAATTAGTATACAATAGCTATGGACCGCCAACAATGAATAGGATCCGAAACGATTATGTATAATTTCGGTGCACGCGTTATCACGTACACGTATCAATTTCGCGGAACCCAACGTGAGGTCGTTTGAATAACGCACGTTAGGTAACACATCTTGATTGCACATTACGTGCACCATACAAGGAAACAATGCTATGGTGTTATACCATCGTTTTCCTCAAACTATGAACAATAAGCTGGGTTTTAACTAATGGTAAGGAGGCATGCATTACCAGGCTTGTATGTCATAGCAGCGTCTTTGATAAGTTAAAATAATGATAAATAACATAAATCTGTTATTACAGATAGGTTAGCATAGATTTTCCAAGAAATTGCATTTTAAAAAACATGCTGTTTAACGTACATTACATAATAGGCTAAATTGACAGTTCGATATCCTTCCACAGAAACGATGACATAAGTTTAAACTAATGTTCAAAATTGCTCTTATTATTCGGGTTGAAAATCAAGTACGCATTATAAGTTTGTTCACTCTTTCATTGCGCAAAGCTAGATTCTCGTGCCTTTTTGAAAAACATCGGAATGTTTTAGAATGTTGTAGAATTTTATTGGCGTCTTTTTGTGGGCTGATCATTTATGCAGGCGAAGAGTCCGCAAACGGTGAAAATACTTACGTCACCTGCATGAAACAGGTCACTAAGTAACGTTTAATGAGGGAAAATGTTATGATGCCATATGCGGAGCAGGTGTTTGGTACTCTTGATTAGAACATACCTATACGAGTGTTATTACTTGTTTATTTATCGTCAATCAAAGAGTGATGAGAAAAGCTGACAGATAAATTAAATTAAAATCAATGACTGTGATATAACACTTATCAATTTAAGCTTCTCAGTTCTGACATCAACAGAAAATATCATGCAGCATACTATTTTTTTAAAAACTATTCGCCTCCTTATTAATGAGATGCCAGCCAAGTTCAGCCCAGGCAGACCTTTTTGTCCTCTTCCAATAGTGTCATGTGTTCTGCTGGTACTCAAACAGGTAGGGTTACCTAACTCCTTTGTCACGAACAACCGGCATACAATTAAGTTGTCTAACAGCCCGCATTATGGCAGTGGTCAATGACACAAACAGGGCAGGTCCGTGCCCCATAGTGGGACATAAATAGGCCAACCAATAGCGGGTCACCTCCACCTGCCTCACACCGCGTGCAGCGAAATAATTTTTTACACTGACATTTTAATTACTAAACCCTTTTAGTTGAGATGCGCCTGTGCAATTGAAATTCAATTTAGTCGTAACGCTTTACGCTACTGATATATATCGCATAATTCTTAAATGAAAGGGATATAAATGAAAATGGAATTAATCCAGTTCAGTTTCGATTTGAATAACTGCTGTAGGTAATTGCTGACGTAAACGAAACGATTAGTTACGAGTTTTTATTTGATATGAGAATAAAAGACATTAATAATTCCAACATTTACTACGTCTTCGTCAGAGAATAATTAGTATAAGGATTATTTATACGATTTACAGCTTATAAATGTGAGGCAATCACAGTGAATTGTTTTATTACGCCACTGGAGCACGGAAAAAATAAAACTAAATTGAAAATATAGCGATATTAGTAATTAATCATGTGATTTTGGTTGATTAAACGTTGTAAAGACAGTAATTAATAGTAAGTTACGTATTCATCGTTCAATTTCGAATTATTTATGCTGTTAAAAACTTATTAGTGTTTCGGTCTGAAAGCCTATATAAATCCATTCAATATCACACAGTAGAAAGGATAATCGAAGTCTAGTACCGCCAACGTTCCATTGAAGTGAGACAATCGACAATTACCCCAACGCGTTCCCAAGCCAGAAGCTTTTTGCGACACCCCGCGACATGTCTTGGGTAACGAGCGAACCGCACAATAAACAATGTCAACAAACACTACAGGCGCCCTTGGCTAGTTTCGATATGAATTACGACATCCTCGTAGCTGAACTAGCTGCCGAGTACCGACACCAAGTTATAAATCTAGCTTCAGAACTTTTACACTCGTAGAAAATGCTTTTTGACGGCGTTGCAGGATTATTACAACCATGCCGCCGAGAAAATACGGCCATCGAGTTAGTTGTTGAATTTTAAGCCATAATATTGATTTTATAAGAGGCCAAAATAAACTGAAGTTAATTGCTAACACACTGTCAGAACTTACGCCCTGCTAAAATTATTCGTATAGAAGAACTCGAGTACCTACAAATAATTTTAAAAGTCGCAGCTTGTTATAGTTCCACAACAAGCTAGTTAGATTCAGTATGTCGTTTTTTAGCTATCGATAATTGACAGGAAAACGCAATTGCAATACAGGAGTACAATTGTTTTTCTGAATGCTCGTAAGTCGTGAATATAATCGATCGTTGATTTAATGATGTCCATAACCAGTTTGCGGAGGATTCCTCTTCTGGAAATAACGCGGGAATCGTAAGGAGCTAGTCGTCAGCAGACGTCGTTGTCTGAATAGTCGTCAAATTAAGGTACGAACAACTCGCATTCAAGGTGGGATACTTTAAATTTTAAAGTTTAAAAGACATTTTTGGCCAAAATACATCGCACAAAAAGACGGTCACCTGTATAAATAATGAGGCTCAAGGTTAACACAAACATTATACCCATTCACGTCATTGCCGAACAAGTAAATATGGTAGCTATTTGAGCGACATCAAGGAGTTTTCTCACAAACTGTGTTGATGCAGGAGAACTGAAGGTCGAATCTCCATATACCTGAGTGTTCAGTCACTTACCGACTAGCAGTAATTAGTCACCAGAAGATACATACCTGAAACGAAAAAGAACAAGTTAAATAATTGTTCATTCCTAGTAGTGACCATGGTCGCAATTAGAACGCCTCGATTACTTGGCAATTACAGGAAGCAAAAAGAAATACTGTGTAATATGTCTTCGGAATATAAATCGATGTGGTTTGCGGGTATGTAGAAAGTTGAAAGTTAGCGCGACAAAGTTTCGAATGATCGAAGACGAGCACGGCATTGGGCAATCGAGCACCGAAACATTAAATCGTAATAATCGTTGCAAAATCATAACCTGGAATGATACTCGTCGGTGTTGCGGCACAGAATCGTGTTCGGCTTCGTGAGAGGTTGGATCGGCTCGAACGTTTAGCTCCGTGGATTCAATTACGTTTAATCGCCTCGAGATGACAAAACTTCCATTATTCTGTGCGTCAGTATCCATTACTCTTGTGGTGTTCGTTGATTTAAAGTTAACGTAGCGCTATTTGTAAAATACTTGTATAGTAACTCGTAGGCTAAGTAGTTCGTATGAATATTCGATTATTATGTATTCTAAATGTTTGTTCATCAGCATAAATTAAGCTTTCACGTGGAAACCGTCAGGTTCCACGCAGTAAATTGATATAGAAATCGACAGGTGCCGTCGGAAGTCACTACCGGTCGACTCTGCTGCTGGCTGATAACAGAATGTATGCCGGCCGTTCACCTGCACCTACTGACACAGTCTGCATCTCTCTCGCACTCAGATTCCGTGCCGATGATGCAAAAGAGACATACAATCTAGACTTGCATATGTTAATAAAACAAAGATTTAAACGAGTGCGCGGAACAATTCAAAGTAAACAATACATTACGCTATGTTTTCTGTTTATGCAGAAATATCTACAAAGTAATTCGAATAAGATTATCCCACGGTCAGAACAAAGATACTAACACAGCGCTTAGTAATGCAGCACGATTAATTAATCTATTCTTATATTATGTATATCAGTTGCCAATACTGCAGTTTACTAATTTGGAAAGTATGATAATTTATTTGTTCCTAAAGATTTGTTATTGCTATCTATTCAGATATTAAAATAAACTATAAAATAAATGTTTGGTTCAAAATGGAATTATGTAATAGATTCCATTTTAAAAATCTGTGTTACTGGACTTACTGGCCGCAATGAAGGTAATAAGTAAGTACATACTTAAATAGGTAAATATGAATTATTTGCGATCGAATGCTATAAGGAAGCTCGTATTTAATAATGTTAATTAGTGTAAATACTCAAAAAAATTACGAATTATTATTTAAAAGGAAAATATTTTTATTTTATCTTTGAGGTAGAAAAAATGCATAATATACATACTTTAAGACATTAAATAAATAAAATAAATTTGAACAAAAAATTGACCTGGTGGTACGGACGGTTTACAAGCGGAACATGCTGACAGGCACGTACCATTTCAATCCTTACAGTAAAGATTTGGTCTAAATCATTTTTAATTAGAATATATTTTTTTGCGAATGGCTATGTTATTGTAACGGCGCGCCTGGCAGCCATGCATAGCGCGCAACAGTTTTCGGAATTCCAGTTGGCGCGAAGCACCGCTGCGCCGGCGCAGCCACCGCGCCGCTTGCGCAACACACCCGCCTGAGGCTCTCGCTGATTCCCACGCGGATTTCGTATAAACAGGTGCCGTTCAAAGCCAATTATACTAGGCGAATGTTGGCCAACAGATAACTCCTTTGTGTTAGACTGTGGTGCAGTCCAAACCACATAACCCTAGAGCCAAAATGCACATTGAACCAAAGTTACATAATATGGTAAAGAGAAACACTCTGTTTCCCAATAAACGACGTGATTTAGATTGGGATAAATTAGTGGCTAGATGCAATAGAACTCAGATGTAATAAATATGCAACTTGCCTCACGAACAAAACACCTAAGAGGTCACCTGCTGCGCGTACAGATGTATTTACGATCTCAAAGTACATGCTACCACGCCTTTGCCCTTTAAGATTTACATTACATTTGAATAGTTTCGTGAGTAGCTCGATGGCGAGAATGCAAGGCTATTTTTTATATTGTTATGATAACTCGTCTCGTGAAAAAATAAACCTCAGCCAAGCATCACAGTAAAACCTCACAAATTAAAATAAGCAAGTATATGAAAGACAAGCAATAACTCATAATTACGTTATCGCATTAGATAAGTTCAATAGTATTAACAGGAAAAAAAGTCAAATTCATGCAAGAACTGCTCAAGAACATTTGCCGTTTTAAATTTGTTGGAACTGCCGAAATACCTGACCTAAGTGTCATAATCTAATAAGTCCGCCATGTAAATTGATCGCAACGGTAGTGAATTCAAGTATTTATGGCAGGTTAGGGCCCGGTTTACGTCATTTAGCTAGTGCAGGTCTAATTATGCCATACGCCGCGATAGTTAAGAGCTGGAATGCCGAGGCGGTGCAAATTGCACGTCGGATCAGCGACCGGCAAGGAGTGCCGATCGACAACCTTCCATTCTCTGTCGGGTCTGGCACCAATGTCGATGAGCTATTAAATATCAACGGGCGACAAGAACTATATAGTTCACAAGGTTTCATAGCGAGAAGACGCCTCGACTACATACATGCGAAGCAATAACAACCGGAGGCATAGAGCTCAGTAATATATTCTACAAAGTTTCTCGCTGATAAAGTAATTTTAAACGTCATCAACATTGCAATAAAGCTTGTTTGCATAATTTTATACGTGTTTTGAAAGATCAGTTTTACTTGGCTAGTCATTTTATTTGCGATTATTCGGGCGACGACATTAATATTATAAGGATATTGGAAAGATCTCTCGAGAAATGAAATTCTATATTTACTGCCGATAAATATTTACAAATCGTAAATCGGGCGTCACTTGGAGAGATTATTCGTTATTGGCAATGCATTGGCTTTTAAATTCTAAACTGGAAATTCGCAGTAAGTTTTACGGTCGCATGAAGCGGTTTCCAAAATCAACAAGAGGTAGTAACGAACGAGTATTTTGGAGGTACGCAGCAGAATCGTAAACCTCGTAACCTCAATGAAGTTACGACGGAGACAATCTTGGCTGTCTGTGTCGTCAAGGGAAAATAATAAGGTAACGAGTTTATGCATCTCACGCATACATTTAAAATCGATTTGCGTCGGGTTATTTGGAGAGACGAGAATCGATTCGGTAAGTGAATTGGGGACACCCTACCCGCGGCCGGAGTGCTAGAACAAGTGGGAATGCTGCGGCGACCTTGGACGAGCGATTCCAGCGACAACGGTCGCACGTCAATCAAATTCTATTAGTTCAAAGCCACATCTATAAAGTTCATTACCTCAATAAAAGGAGTGATTTGCATTCGCCCAGCGTGACCTTTTAAATAATATTTTGGTGCAAGTTAACGAAAAACGTACACAATAAGTAAATACTCCAACGCTACAAAACACTCACTTATAAAACGAGTAATAAATTCAAAATAACCTTAATTATGATCATATTAATTAAGTTACCAAACTATAATGCGTTTAAAGTTTTTGAACGAACGTATTAGACAATTAATAAGATTAGTCACAAATATTGTCTTAATTTAGATTTGGAGATGGTAAACAAAACAATGAAACTGAAGTAATTGAACTGTATTGAAATTAACTAACGTATTTTAAAAATACATGGTTTTTTTTTGAAACGCACCCGCTCTTGGCTTGTGTTTTGACAAGGCAAAACTTAACGATCACCTCGCTCTCGTCTCGATTGATAGAAAAACTAGTTCAATCTTGGACAAGGCTGGTAACAACCCCGTTGATGGAGCTATTCCGTCGCCCATTATACCTGACCTACATAGACATTACCATGGCAGGCGTATTGATCTCATTGCATCGGACATTTGCACAATGATGACAATGTTTAGCTGGGTAATTAAAATGCGATTCGCGTGCCTCGCCAGTCACGACTACGCGATGTTTCGAATTAATTCGATTAACTTATTTAGGATCAAGCAAAAAAGCAGAAGATGTTGTTGATTCAGATGTCATCGAATCATCAGAAAATGATTCCGATATATTTTTTACGATACATAGCGACCGCAAATTGCCGTTGCGGCTTTATCATAGGTAAGCTACAGGTTGTTAGTACGTTGTTAACGCACCACGGGTGATACAAAAAGAAAACAATCAATGTGAGCGGAATCCACCGCGTGAAATACAGGACGTGAGTTGCCGAAGGCAGTGTTACAAACTATAACGCACAGTAAGTTACAGACACAGTTACATCAGAAAATATTTATTTTATCGCGTGCCCGATTAAAAGAGCACTGAAACAACGACTCTTAAATCATCATTGGTCGTTACATAAATATTTAAGTCGTAAATGCCTTTCACGCCTATCAATATTTATTTCCTTTAATTTCTTATGGCTCCACCACAGCGAGTCAGAATTCACTAATTATTTAAAAGCGTACGCTATAAGAATCGACCTACCTGTTACTATTTATTAAATAAGTCTCTTTAATTAAATTGCAAAATGTGTTACAAAATTTCAACTTCAATGGAAGGTTACTCCAATTTGGTGCCTAAATGCATACAAATATGCGCGCGAACAAGGTCATTGTCATTAAACAGTTATTCCTCTTTAATCCGGCCGTGGTTGTATCTTTTTAAATATCAGAAATACATAGATTAGCGGTATTATTTGTGCAGGATCTGGTGGAAAAACTTGAAATACAACAATCCAGTCGACGGTCAGTATTTCTCGTCTCGCAGAACGCAAACGATCGCATCGCGTGTCTAAACGGTGACATTTGCATTTCGGTGTGACTAGTTACGATTGATCATTATTACAACGGTTGTTAGGAAAATATGATAAAAAAATTACTGAATTATCACGCTCGACATTATCATTCGGTTATGGAGTAGCGAAAACTTGTAGAGCGACTACACAGCCGCTAAGTTAATAAAATGCATGCAGTAGGCGTTCAAAAGACAGTTCAATTTTATAATGAAGTGGTTGGCGGTCTCTGTTAATTATATTTTCAATTTCACAACTCGCTTGCTACGCCTCGGGCCACACGTAACATAAGTTCCGAACCAATTTTGTTTTGTAATTGAGAATATTTGCAGTGGTTCTTAATTACATCTGTACGAGACTAGTCTTAAGAGTGCAAAGAATAAATATTGAACACAATGTAAGCATCTTATCGATGATTCGTTTAATTAAGTAAATAAAGAAGTACAACTAATAACTTAAGTCTGTGAAGAACGTCGTCTATAATACGAATATTTTATGTGTTTACAGTGTGTCACAAAAAACTAAAGACAAAATTTATTCATATTTTTGTAAGGTTAAACACACGTACAGTAAACCCGAGACAAACATTGATTACTTTTTATTATTAACACGATTGGTTACAAAAAACAAGGCAAAAAACAAATTGATAGATTCCTCGAACGATATTCCCAATATATTAGATTGACGATGAACATAAAAAGTTATCCAGAAAATGGCTATTTTGTGCGATGTAGTGGAAAAAAACGATACAATATTTTTTCTTTATTTTGCGATAAAGTGGGTCGGTTCGGCACGGTTCGTTGAATACAACAAGGTGTCTACAACACATTTCATGTTAATAGAAAAATAAAACATTGTGGTAAAGCCGATTATTATCTATATCGCTTCAATGTTATTATAATATAGAAAAAGCATTGGCGATTACAGTGTGTTTGTTTTAAAACTTATTAAAAATTGTTACTAAAGGGGGTTTTTAGAGATCCGTGTTAAACCATATGAGTGCCGAGTCTGATCTTCTCTGCTGATACAATTACACAATGATAATTAAAGATCGATAAAGTTCAGAGTTTCAGAGCATCCATAACAATATCTTTGTGATGCTGCTGATTAGTCCTCGCTTCCGAATGCGCCGTCGATGTTTACGTAGCCTTCTATTGTCTATTGATGGATTTTATACGATTATCGGCAAAAGCTTATGATCACTGATTGACAGTACTTATGCGGGACAGCCAAAACAGCATTCTGCGATTGCAAAAGCAAATCGTAGCAGGCAGAAGTACTTTATTACTGGCACTGGCAATGGCACTTCAACTTCCTTGCCCCAAAGAAGTGCTAAAGGGATGGGTTTCATCTATCTGTTTTACATACGGGTGGTTGATTTAAAAGGTCTTGAAATGTATTGTTAATATACTATTTCAATTCCAGACATTTCCAGATGAAAGTACAAAAATCTTTCTACTTATAGGCGAAGCGGCATAAAGTAGACGGTTGTGTTTTTAAGAATTCTTTTTGAAAAACTTTTCCAGCACGCCATTACTTTTATAATACGAGCCACAAGTCCCAGAGGGGTTAGTGGTGTGGCTCACGATGTCGGCACCGTGGTTGCCATACCTACCCCGCTCAGACGGATCACGTTCTGCGGCGAGCCACGTGACCGGTGACGCACGAGGAAGCTTGCGCAGGCTTCGCTGGACTCGCACGGTGGCTCGTTTTAGTCACGTAACAACCCTCGGGACTCTTATTAATATAACGGTCTCACGTTTGGGAGCAGTCATAAGTATTAGATAGGTATTTACTTTTGTTGAAGAAAGTCGTTTGTAATGGAATAGGACGTCTTCGTTGTAACGTAACTATTAAATGTGTGATTGACTAACCTATTTATCTATTCTATCGATATAGTTCAACATATTACGATAGTAATTGTATAAGGCTCCTACAATGGTCTTTAAATGCTGTTTAACAGCAGAAGAAGAAAGGAAAAAAGTTAAGCAGAATTTTAACTTAGTTCAGAGTCTGGTTTAACAAAATTGTAGCCACTGTCTATTTACAACGTTGGACATTGTTTACTGAATACAGACACCAACATAATTTATTTTAAACCAGACCAAGTTTATTTCAGATCAACTAAAATAATAGGCATCTCCTGTTTCGCTTCCGACTATAATTTATGAAGCGCATCTGATGCTCTCATGTTCCGAGCACAGGAGTTAGTACCACGCCACAGATGCAAGTATGATTTATTCTCATAAAAGCGGGCATGTGCAATGCGCAAACGGTACACCGCCAGCTATCGTCGTAAAATTAGAGAAATGGAGCAAATAACAAACTCGGGCGAAACAACTGCCAAGCTGCCTCGCACAGCGCTGGAGCAGGTTAACCCTTTATGTTCCTATAATATATGACAGCATCTCTATTTTATAATATCTTACGATATTCCCATTCTGTGCATGACTTTCTTATGTCCTTGATACACATTAAGCGAACTGAATGCGTGCTTTTAAAGCAATTTAGTGGGTATGGTTTTTAAATCTTCGGTGTGTTGCGTATAATCTACGAGTCAGTTTATGAAAACAAGTTTTATTTCATAAAAGTGACACGAAACAACATTCGCTGTCTTCGGTTTAATGTTTATTGAAGCTTCTCCATAGTCGTGTTGATAGTTAGGTATTCTCAAATCACAAGTCAATTAAGAACCGCATACATTTGTGCATTGACACAAAACGAGCTCTACAATCACGTAAACGATGCACTCTCGTCACGGCCCGCGTGACCGGTGCGAACACTTACTGAATTCTAAGCTAAGATTGTACGCAAACGGTTTAAATACAGATTAAGATTATACATACATACCTACATGTTTGCTCTTAACCACATTTAAACGATTGATAGCATTTAATTATTAAGTAAATACATATTTATGCACTAAGACCACTTTATGCACAAATTTTCCACAAATGACTACCACTTGCTAGCAAGATAGTGTTATAATCTAGACCACTACATGAAAATAAAATTCTGCTTCTACCGAGACCTTTGACAGCCTAAAATCATTAAACTTACTATTCTCAACATGTATTATATCAAATCAATATCATAAAATTAATTAAGGCCAATATAACAGTTACTAATGCAAAGCTATTTCAATAAATCATCATGCGTCACCATAAAATATTTCTGTTGCATGTAATTACTGCACACTCGGTACTTTCTTAGCACTAAATCGTATTATCGTAACCAGATCCGTGAGAAACAAGGTGCTACGTTACGGACAGGCCAAGTCGATATACGGTAGGTAGAAAACGTACGCCGAAGCCATACACATCTGTGGTCAGTTCGGTAAGCTTTGGAATATGTTATACGAAAGGATTTCGTTGTAGGTGAAGGTGCTGATGGCTCCAGTGCAGTGGGAAATAAGGGTAGGTATAGAAGAATAATAGTCTCTCTGTTCTTGTCTTCCCTATATTTCAAAAATTTTAAGTCATAATGAAATTGATCTAAGAGAAAATAAGACAAGTGGTTTTCTATGTTGTAGGTATATGTCCCATTGACGATTAATCATAACTGTATTTGATTGATTAATACTATCCCAAATATGAGGTTGCAATAATAAATATACATTACCTAAGTGCAGAGCTTTTCTTGAGTGGTTCGTATCTTATACTTGACTTGACAGCTTACGTAAGAAACGTTTTAAAGGTAGATATGTAACGTATACTCGTAAATCATATTCTTTATCCAGTAAAAGTGTCTGACACTACTAATACAATACATGATCTGAACGACCCTAAAAGTCTCGTGTTTAATGATCTAAATAGACAGATGCCAAAGTGGGTCTGATCCATCACAAACAGTTTCAAAAACAACAAGTCCGTTTGTTCGGACAGATATTCATCATTGCAATTACGATTGAAAAGGACTATTGTCTATCAGGGGTCAAGCTATTTACTAATGGTCTAAAAACATGTTGACCTTCGTAACCTTAGCGACGCTCTATCAAATCAATGCAGCGTTGCTAATACTTAGCAAGATCCCGAAGGCTGTATCGTCTTGTTAAGTGTCCAATGCTTGTCGAATGCCTTTATCTACAGTTGTCATAAATGCACTATCATCGATGGAAGCCATCAATCCACATAGGACGTTTCTGTTAGAAAACAAATTGTAAGAACTCGAGCCCAGGGCCGACGCTGATTTATTGTCCCACATTAGAAGTGTCTCATTTATCACGAAGAATTTTAGCAGCTAAGTCTCACAAAGGACAACGCGTACTAGATTTGGGGCAATGGTTTATAGAGATGACAGTGATGAATTCATTAATAGACTAATTCGACAACGACAATACAAAAAATAAAATACTGAACAGAATACTCATAGTATTGTGAAAAAGTATATTAAAAAAACAAAGCTTGATTCAGTCAGAGCCACGATAATTATGACAGATTTTATATCAATATTTATTTTTTAGTAACAGCAATGAAGTCGACAATGAATAGCGTTTATAGCTGAAGCGTTTCCAATTCAGTTTTTGCGGTTCAGGCTAATTTTTAAAGCAACCTTAGCAATCAGGACCTATACAAACATACTTTTGTTAATCAACGTGTTTCGTGGAAACATGACGCAATCCAAAATGGAGTCACTGATTATGTGAAAAACAAGAACTGGAGGTTGTTAATTAATCCTTAGTTTTATAGCAGGACAAAAATAACTATTTGTATCAAACGTCTCTTATGTTTTGATGTCCAGAGTTATGTGTTAGGTAAATCGAGGATTATAGTCCGTTCCCTTACGGACAACAAAGTAAGTTCCTGAGAGTAGAGAAGTCAAATAATAGTGAGATGAGTGCAATGATTTGCAGCGGCGATAAATCCTGTCTGTAGACGGGGACAGCCCGCCCGCGGCCTCCACGATATAAGTGTATCCAATTACTAAGATGCCCTGCACTGGACTGGTACACCGTAATGCATCATAGACATCACAGCACACCATGAAATATTGCGATAAAAATAATCTATTACGCCAACGATATGTATGTATGACGTTGCAGAAACTTTATTGTTTCTCCGTTTCTTATTATGTTTATGCGCTCTGGGAGGTGTAGGTGTGACTGTGAATCAAGTATGTATTGGTTGTATTGTTTTTATTTAGCATTCATAAGAAGAAGATTAACTGTTTATTAAGATTATTTTTACATCCAATAAAACTATTCGCAATGGTAACGTAATACAAAGATGAGGTTTTGTGCCTATTGCTACGAAAGTTATTAAATGACCGAAAGGCATGAAGCAAGCAAGGATAAAAGTAACAGAACACGTTTAGTAACTCCATGATATTTGATTTTAGTTTGAAACATGTCCTTACTTTTAACTTTATTTATTTTATTATTGCACACATTCATTGTTACCTAACTCCATGGTATTTGATTTTTGTTTGAAACGTGTCCTAACTTTTAACTTTATTTATTTTATTATTACACACATTTCTTTGTTACCATACTATACTATATTCTTTAATAATCACCAGTTTGAGGATGACTTCTAGTTTCCAATGAGATGGAAAGAAGAGTAGGGGAGGTATTTGAGTCCGCTTGGGTGGTCATTAAATTGTATTAAAACACAGCTTCTCTTTACCTCAGCGCATGCAGAATTTCTAAATTTTCTCATTCTAAAGAATCTGTAAGGCACAATTTTTCCACGTTGAACGCTTTCGAGAGTTTCTCTGTGTCACTCGCACACAGATGCGTTATTTTATGCGCAGTTAACCTTTTTCCCATCGTGCGTCTCGTCTCGTTTTACACGAGATACCGTTGTATACTTCCACTCCGGCTCGCCGGTAATTAATTCAGTCCTGGGCTACTTACGTTACCGATCTAAAGGAAACCGCAGCGCCCTGTAGTGGTTAAAGAACATGTTCGGTCGCACTCGTATCTGTCGTTTAGCTTTGCTCTAATTTCACCGTCTGTTATTTTCTAAGACCGCACTGTATCGTGAAGATTAGGTATTAATGGCTTGAAAGTAAAAGGTGTAATAACATCGCTTGGGTTTTATAGCTGCTGGGAACATCGATAAGTCGAATGCTGGCCGTCGTCAACTTTTACTGCAATGATTTAAAGGTGAAACTTGATGTTTAATCCTACTTTATTTATACCTTTACGTTAGTTTAGATTTCCGGAGATTTATAATTTAAAAAGTTACTCAATAGTTTTTTCAAGTAGTTCTTCTAGCGTGAAGTAGGTATATTACAATGTTGTGGTCATGTGTTGAGGTCTTACAAAGTTATGGTCACTTCATATATCAAGCTATAGTACAACAGGAGCGAGGCGCTTCATACCGGTGTGGTTTAAAGGGTCTATGAGATCCGTGCGGCAACCGTCAGCGGACACCGCGGAAGAGCTCTAGTATCGAGACAATAAATCAACCGCCACAACGCCCCCGGCAGTTCGTCCTGACTCTGACCCTGCCGCCTTTGTTTACCCACCATGATATTTTTGCGATCACCTTCAGATAATTGACTACGAGCTCACCATTTCAATGATATCCCGTTGAATATTTATCCAGTCAATCGGCATTTACGATCGACAAAAAACCAAATTCCCTTTTAACACATGAATGGAGTCAAAAGGCCTTTTTTGTTAGATCTGACCTCGGCGCGGTTTGGATAATCGACGTCACAATCGATACAATCGCCACGTAAAAGGCCATAATGGGAACGCGGCGATGCAGCGTTGTGATCGTAATCGCCGGCGGGCGCAGGCGGCGCGCGGTCGGCCGGCTGCACCGGCTCCGCTGGCGCTGTTGTGCGTTTTTAACTTGGTCAGATCGTAGCGTTCGCTGAATCGGCCGCGTGCTGATTCAGATCGAGGTCTGCCGGGTCGCCAGGCGGAGCGGGTTGCGATGCTCGCGGATCGATTATCGCGCGTCACGAATTGCTAGCGAATCAGGCTACGGCTACGATACGCCACACGCAATGTCACCCACCGCCTTTAATTGAAGTTTAATTGAAACATGCCATAATGCACATATCTCAAATATTTACTTCTGCAATAGTGTTATGTTTCGCACAGCGCAAATTATCACATGAATAACTCAATAAGTGGGATCGAATGGAAAGGCTCGAGGCCTCACAATAACAATAAGTAGTAAGACTTTTCATTAGCAGTAACTTAACAAGTGAATATTGAACATTATAGGTAGAAAATAGGTCGTATATTTTGTAAAGTTTTTAGTGTCTGATTGTTTTATGGTTATCGAGTGTAGAACTTTCAACATTGTAGAAACAAACGATTTATATGCAGGGATCGTTATTTTAGTTACTTCAAAGCAATCGTGTGGGGAACATAAATAGCTTTGAATGAGCAAGCCTTTTTATTTTTGCATAATCTATTTATGCACACATATTGAATGAAAAAAGTGATCGAATCATGTACAAGAACGAAAAGAAAATAAATGAAGCAAGCATTAAACGGATCAATTTATTTGATCATATTATTATTATCCTCATATCTGATACGAGGCAGTAAGACTCGCTAACAATCAATCATCAACGTAGGAGATGCCATGACAGGACGCGCCTTGCTTTATAATCATCCTTTACGGCAGATTACACGGCTGGACTGAAAATATGGGGCAATCATAGGTCGATGTCATTTCAAAATCGCTCGTCTGTCTGATATCGATGAATATTATAGGTTCGCCTGTAACGACAGCGGCGTGTGTGACCGGTATCATTGATACATTGTATCCCGGCGGCCGTATACATCCGCTTATTGTTCGCAAATAGACGGGTTAGTTTATCTATGAAACGCTGAAATATGAAAGTAATGCAGGCCGTCATGTTCGGTGTCAGTCCGGACGGACAGCCTCGGGGGTTGCGTAACAGCGTAACAATAGTCATTAGCAATCAATCAAGTGTACCCCGGTGGGTGGCTTTGAAACCGCTGCCTTTTAAAATTGGCCCTTGCGGTTAACTTGGGAAATATCGCGAGGGATAATGTAACACTATTATTTTATTTAAGTTATAGGCTCTAATAAAACACTTGAAGCGGTTTATATCGAAAACGAACCATATGCAGGGTTTAGTGCCATTGACTTTTCACCTTTACCGGGAATGAAATTATTGTGTCACGGTTAGATGGGACAATGGGATTGAGGATAGTGTTTTATCTAAACTGTGGGCGGAGGTTACGTCGATGCCAGCGGTGTGCGGCACGCGCGGCCAGTACACGTCGGTTCACGTACGGGCAATTGAAAAGAGCGCGAGTTATTGGCGGAAAATGCGGTGGATCGGGGCGCAATCGGTGCTGCCGGGCAGGCCACACAATGTGCCGGGAGATAACGACGCCACCGTAGCCGGTGTCGATCGCGCGTCACGCCTCTTGCCGCCTCCAGGCTCTGATACGATATATCGATAACCTTGACAGGCCAGACTTCCCTGTAGATTGTAGCGAAGAAAAATGGACCCTAGTTTGTCGCTAGCTATCAAGGACACGGTGTCAACGGATGCGTAAAGAGGACACAGTACCTTGATATTAACTTTATTGTGTTAGAAATATCTCTGACGGTTATTAACCCAAAGCGTTCATTATATGCGTCCGGTGGTCACGCGTTGCGTATAGAGGTTTGCGGGAAGTTGCGATTGCGACACGAAACCGTGTATGTATTTTAATTTGGGTACTTGCATGTATTTACTGTAAAAACGTAAGGATACTTCACATCACACGCGCATAAGAAGTAGTTTGTTAACTTGCCGAAAATGAACGTTCGGGACATGGAATTTTAATCGATGTCATGGCTTGAATATCATCGAAAAAAAAAGTGTCCCTTGGTATCTCCGAATTCAAAGGATTACCTGTCAATTTGAGATGGTCACATTACAGCCGCTTTATCTGATGGAGCGAGAATGTACGACTTCTTTATTTTGCTGGGATTGTGTTTTTTTGTGATAGATCATGTTGAATTCCTTGTACCGGTTTATTATGTTAATTTAAGCCGGCATATTGCGCAAGGCTACTTTTTTCTACTGCGTACACTTTAGCCAGCATTTTACCGACCCTAATTTATTCAATTATTCAAAAATTTGTAGCAAAAGAATACTTAAGCCCCACATAATACTATGTGGCATTAATAGTTAATTTTAGGCTAAGCAAAGCAAGCATATTATAATCATGTGGCTCCTATTTTAAATGCGGTTCGTTATCGTGCTTTTTTACACACGTAAAATTAATTAAGCGCGTAGTCTCTTAGATGTTATCTCCGTAGAATTCACATAAGGTGTAATAGATCAATTTCCATGGAAATGTTTTTATCTGGCACGCTCCGCTGATACATCTGAACAGCACAATGGGCAGAGAGCGCCCGTGGGAAGGCGCGGGATATCGCAGCATCGCACTTTCATCCGATCACGCATGATTTTAGTGCGAACTTGCGACTTGCAAAAATTACAAATATACAGATTACAGACCATCTGGAAATATTATAGACAGATTTTCAGCTACACGATTTAACTCATCCGATTCACAGTCTAAATATCAATCAAACACCAAGTGAAGTTTCCATAGATGCATGGCAATATTTATTGTAAGAAAAAGGTACGTAGTAATGATCAATAGTAAAATTTTACTTCTACACGTGTACACTATCGTAAAACCATAAAACTTCGAATCAAACGTTTATGTAAAATGAAACCCACAACTTCTTCTGGCACATAAAAACCTACAAATATTGTTTCAAGATATGTAATTAATGAACCCAAGTCCAATTAAACGCAAATGTAATCATCGGTTTGGCTGAAACTAATTAAAGGTAATAAAGAGAAAAGCTAGCTGTTTAAGTTCTTATTTTCCATTTTAACGTATTAATTTTCTTTTCAAATTATTCGCAGTGCTAAGTAAGACCTTTAAGAACTTATTATGCCCGCGGCTTCACAGTTTAAACGCATGAAATAACTACCTTTTTTATGCCAAGGTGAATTTTAAGTAACTATCATTGTACCAAAAAACATTTCAGTGATTTTCCATGAAACAGTAATAAACAGATTTACAATGTTATATTTCAAGATATAATAAGACTTTATAATTGAGGCTTCTTCAAGACTTCACCTCAAATCTTTAAACAAATCCAAATGTACACTCTTTGTTTTTTGAAAAGCATGTTTTAGTGCAATCATTTAATAAAAATGTTGTAAAATTAAAGTTTTTGTCTTCAGCGGTACTCGGTACTGGTAATGGGTTAGATTTAATTATTCAAATTAAAGAACTTTCCTTTAGACAAGCGCGGCTGATGCAAATTGTAAATTTTCCAGCAATTATTTGATCTAGTTCAGAATACGGTAGCAGCGACAAACAGCATTGATGCGTTTACAGGAGGACAGCCGGAAAGTTGTAACTGTCGAAGTAATAAGATGCCCAATTGATTTACTCTGCGAAAACGTGCCTTTCTAAATGGTTTCTACATTTTAAAGGATGACAAAGAACAGTGACAGAGTTATCTCTGTGTGTTAGATTCATTGTACAACATAACAAACGACTCGTATTCAATAATATTTAATCAAAATAAGTCTCAGCGTAATTGGTTGTAAAATAAAATGAAATTTATGTAGTTAAGTTTTACTGGCCAACGAAGGTATAGAATACAGGGTTTGATAACGTAATTAATTTAAAACGCGTAGCTCAAAAACTAGTGTGGATACCAGAATTTATCATTTAAGGTAGTCTCAAGACACCTCCCAGAGGTCTCACATCCTTCTGCGCATAGGTAATTTGTCACTCCACTACGCTATGCATAAAAATCGCTGCAAAGTTACATTCATCAGCACTTTCAAATAAATACAACAAAATCGTAAATTCGAAATCAAAAGTTTGAAACAAAAAGTTGAAAGTTCAATAAAGGTTATATAGAACTGTACACAAAAGGGCTATAAACCCATGGAATGGATGAACAGGGAGCACTTACATGACATGAAGCGCGTGTGCGCGTGGAGATATCGCCGAAGTCCCTTGCGCCGCGGTATCGCTACCAGTCACGACACGGAATCACCACCTACTGTCGTCGTTTTGAATGACGTATGGTGATTGGCTTAGTTTTCAAATTATTGGTCCTAAAGGAGAATGGGCAATTAGCCCTTTTGGATGGATAGTTAAAATTTTCCAACCATCAAAATGTACACGTGAAAATTATTTTTAACGCCGCTAGCAAGGTAATTTCTTACGACATTAGCCGAGTTAGCAGTCAAGTCTCAGTGTTTCAAAGTTTATTATAAGTACCTAATGTCTTTACCAAAAATTGACACAGATTTCAAAATGGACAATAAGTAAGATAAGCTTAAAGTGTGAATATTCTATTACGTTTATCATCACTTGACATTGAAAGATTGTAGTTAGTTAAGGTTTGACACTTTATGACACTCCTGAAATATGAAACAAAACTAATCTATTCGCTATACGGTGGTCAATATTGTTCATAATTCTTCTTGATAAGAAATTGTGATTGTAAAGTTTCGAAACCACTAACTCACGATAAAATGTGTGAAATAAAACACGTTGATAGCATAATCAAACATAAAGCAACCGTGAACATTACCACTTACGCTTCGTCCTATTATAACTCGAGATACCTACGCAGCTACGCTAGACCATGATTTAGCTACTTTTAATTTTAAATTCCGAGGGATTTGCTTCTACCTGACCTCCACCTCCGCAAGACAAGAGAACCAAACCATTTGAAACAAGACTACCAAATTTATCAAATTGTGCAAGTTTTCTTACAGATTTTTCTTACCACTGAAAATTCCAAGACAAATTTTGTCCATGATTTATTATGTATCTGTAACGAACAATTACAACTGTTTTTAGGGGAAATATGGTCTGTATTGCTTTATATAGCTTACGAGCTCGATAATTCCATCGATTTATAGATTCAGTTGGATTCGATATCTCAAAATGCGGAAGAAAGATAAAACTTCGTCCACGAATATACTACCATTATTATTCAAACTCAAGCACTTCGTTTCATAGATCATATTAAAAAACAACACTAAAATACAACTTGTATTTTAGTGTTGTTTTTTTATAGAACTACAAACTATAACTCAAAATCAATTTTGTCCTAACTAACAGTGTTCATCTCTGCTGGACGTCTACATTTTTGGTTTGGTCATCGTAACATCATTAATTCGGTCAATAACATATATGTTTTCATTTCTAGTGGATGTTTTAAACAAGAACGATACCACTAAATCATTAGATTACATTAAAAAACTAAAAAGAGTATCAAAGTCAAGTTTGTTTTTTACAGTGGGAGTAGATGTGTAAGCTTGTTCGCAGGCAGCAACATTATCATTAGGTTAACCGTCTACCTGGTGGGGTAACTTTTTTTATAAAAAAGATAAACCTTCTCGTGCACCTGCTTCTAATCAATTAAAATGCGTGAATGATATACCTGTTCATGAAATTCTAATCGTGATCAAAGGCGTGAATTTAAGAGCCTTTCTATGATTTGGCAGTCGATCAATGTCGTGCGTTATTTTCTCTGTATAAAAGCTGAAATGTACAAATGTACGGCAAAGTGAACGTGTGGTGTATGTAACAATTAGTTGAGCGCGTGCATTGGCGGCAATAAATCTAGTTTTAGCGCGAGGTCGATCGGTCCCGAATCGCTACCGGCTCGTGAACCTCGGCTCAGACGGGTTGCTCTAGGGTTGACATTTCTGAAACACTTTACATGCAAACATATTGGAAAATGTTTTGAAGCATCGAACTTCTATCCTATTTTTGATTATCTATGTTGATTACACTTAACTAACTGCAATAAAATCTGGTGACATGCTGAAAATTAATAGTTCTATCTGTATTCAAATCACGGGCGGTTTACGAGCAATAAAGCCAGCAAATTAAGACAAGATGCTTTAAAAATATCTTGCGTGCCGGAAATGTAAATTTACAACCAAAGTAAATAATAAACACCAAACATGGTAGACCAGAAGCCAAGTGTCAACCCTAAACGGCGGCCTTCGCGACGTTTATCACCACGTAACTTCGCAATGATGGCGTTTACGATCCAGCTCCGACACTCCTCGTCTAAATATCCTCAATTTTTGCACACAACTGACTTATCCGTTATTATGTATCGTACATTTGTGCCTTTTAAAGAAATAATCTATTTAATATTGAAGTCATCGGCAGATAGCGATAAGATTGTGTAGTTATTGGCACTACAAAGGCTTTGATTACGCATGTTATCCTAATGCGTGGTTGAATCTATTTTATGTGCATTTATTGGGAAGATTTAACAGCCGAAATTGATTCAAATATCTTAAGGGGTAAGGTCTGAAATTCCGTTAACTAACTGTGGACATTGAACTGTTATATAACACATTCGATATCATGTTACGGGGTAAACGATCCGACCTTCCACACGCTTCGCCGGTCTTTCCCGCAACTAAACTATGTTTGTTTATAGCAGAAATGTTAGCTTACGGATAGTCTTACTATAACATTTTCTTAATAAAGACGATAATTTTGCCAGCTAGTAAGGATACATGAAACAGAGTTCATGCAACATAGAATGGTGAATTCAAAAGGTTTCGGTTGTCAACTCAACATAAATATCCTTGAAGGAAAATGAGCCTGCATTCTTTAAAAAAAAAGTAACCAACGTGATGGAAGCCAATTAAACTTTATAAAGCAGTAACACTGTGACGAAAAAAGAATCCACGTGCGTCGAATACGAATCCCTCACGCGTCAAATAAGCACGCGGTCACGAGCTCCCGCGTCGTTTATTTCTGAATTGACCCTCCTTCCCGACAGTTTGGTTATCTGACGCAGCTATAGGCTTATTGTGCGGAGGTCAGGTAGCCAGAAACTACTGATAAATATTTGAGGATTTCAGGCAGCTTACCTACTCATACTGCTGATTTTCTACCAGAAGGGTACTCTATTAACCCTAAAGATTGAAGATTAATCATTTCTGCGTTGATCTGAATAAAAGCTAACATTGTTACAAAGAACAATGATGAAATTTATGAATGATCATAAATAATAGAAATATGTATAATAAAAAACACAACAGTTGATCAATGCATAAGCGTGTTAAGTGCAAATTGTATAAAAAAAAACTATTAATGTTTTGTATTTCGGGGCTAATGGAAGAGACAGACACACACTAGAAGTAGCTTCGCCGATTTTCATTCAAATCTACTTTAATAGCTCGTACGTTTGAACATCACACACCGCGTATCTTACGAGTCCGTCTCCGCTTATAAATCGACCGACTACAAGCTCGCTCCTCCAGAATGATGTGCTTCGCCTCACACGTAATGTTGAATACGTGGAACATCCACATATCCCCCGCTCAGTTGAAATGTAACGACTTATTTCTGTGGCACGTAGAGCATAATAATATATAGACTACGTTTGTTTTCATATGCAATATCCTATTTAATTAGTAATTTCATTTAAGGATATGATACTACTGCCGATACTATGATCAACAGCGAAATATTTAAAAAACAGGTACATTTTCGCTTGAAGTCAAGGTACAAGGTAAACCTTATCAGCTATTTATAATGAGGCTAAAAATACTTACTTCCCTATCAAATCCCTAGCTATGTTAGCCGCTCCGTCATAAATCAGATTAGTGAAAAACTATCTAGTTGAGGTGATACTAGTATCAGCAATTTTAATGCCCCAAAAATACAGAGTATTATAGCCATCCATTAAAGATGAAACTAAAGATTTGAATTTAAACTGTTTTACTATTAAAATATTGGTTTTAAAGTATACTCGTATAACTTTTAAAACAGGAGTTACGGATCAAGTTTCTAAGGCTATACATACTAATAAAAATGTCAGAACAATTTTTTCAGCTCCCTGACCCCGTGTTGATCGTTGCGAGCATGTCACACAGTTGACTTTTGACACCAAACTGTCGTGACTATGGAGGCAAATACGAAAACAACATTTAAATTTGATAGCGGCTTATCATCTGAAACTAAGAAATTATTTACACGGAAATGAGCCAGCCTAAAATTTTAAACAATAAATTAGGAAGTCTGTGTGTGATAACGGATAACCTTTGCCATTTCTGCGATAAAGTAGGTACAGAGTAATAGGAATAAATTATTGCTACAAAGTTAATAACTTGTTTGGTGACATTGAACTCATATTAGGTATAATCGTTGGGAATAATTTTCATTGTCGATTCAAGGCGACTTTTTTAAACTTTTTGCTTTACCAAAATTTCGCAAGTTTATTTTGTCTTTTAGCCAGATGGGATAATACTTCATGCGGTGTTAAAAAGTTTGCTTAATCTATACATCCTAGTTTCCTACATTATTTGTTAACCAGCGAGAATTTTGGCGTACTATTCAGTGTATTTACTGCTGGATAATCAACTAATGGATTTAAATAACATATTACTACCTCCGTAATTAAATTGGCTTTCATTACCGCTGCACTTTCTGTTTCAGCACTGGGAAGATTATAAAAATATACTATTTTTTATGAAAAAGATCAATTTATCATGGTAGGTCCGAGGCCCAATCGAGTATTGTCTATAAGGAATCAAGAGCGGCAGCATAAGGCGGAAAAGACACTCGAAATATGAATTAGCAGATGAAAATATCTATATTAAAGATAGGTTTTCATAACAAGAGAGATCCATAAACTTCTAAACAAAAATAATTCTTGAGTAGTCAAAAATGATATTATCAAAACGAATTCATGTTTAAAGCTTTTGTTGCAAAAGAATATAATCAGAGATTTCAGCATAATTATAAATAAAGTATATTTTAAAAATTAACGAATATAACATTTATAATCAAATCAAATAAAATGTCACAAAATTCAACATTATTTATAACATTTACTTTAGACAGATATGATCTCGAATACTTGACGTAGGTGACGTAGTATGCTCATATGCTGCTAAGCCGCGTAAGCGTCATCTCAGCTCGAGACAGAATCAATCGTGCGAGAGAGCAGCCGGGCAACTTTCCCACCGCTCTCGTATCGGCACAACCGGTGTCTGCGTACAAGTGCGACTGGTGGTGTAAAGTGTACACCGTAAACTATCTACTTGGCAACTAATTAAATCCTTCACGACTCATCGATCGAAACTTACTCAGCGTAGTTACAATCAACTTTTTGTAAGAGAAAAGTATGTTCCTAGTTAACTCGGATCCTAAATTATGGATACCTATGAAAAATTTACTGCATATTTACCTGTGGACGATAGATTTTTCCACAATCTAACTACACAAGAACAAAGAAATGACAAATTTAGCAGTAAACAAAACATTTAACAACATTTTATCCACCATCTTTGGACCAACCAATGCGGTCTGTTTGGGCCCCGTCGGGGCGTAGTGGCAGTCGCGATCGTGATATACTACGGGCAAAATCCAAACAAATACTATGGGATCGGATATTGTAGATTATATCCAGAAAACTGCCATTTATTAGTCAATTATTTACATGTAGCGTTTCATTTTAATCACATTGTATGTATAAATACGATATCTAAAGCAGATCACAGCGCAGGCGACCGTTTGCACTGATCGCCGCGTGTTGGTTTAAACATATTGCTAAAAGCACTATTGCTGTAACTGTGCCCGTATCTTGATCGGCTTATCCAAAGATAGTCCAATACATGATTCCAACAAAAAACATTAGCTAACAGTATCTGCCACACAAACAATACATATCCTATATTTAGCAACGAAAACAATACGACAATTTCCTGTTTTCGACCACGTTAGGAATATTAATTTATTCAACGCCAGTTGCGAGGCAATTGCTACAGTCAGGTTTACAATTTTGACAAAGCAAGTATGGAATTATTATTGAAAATTTAAATACCAAAGTTCATTCATACATTTCCGCATGTACTCATGACTTGCGACAGATGGGCTAGGTGCGAGAACATCGGGAAACGCAATACTATATCGGCTTTCTCCCGCGACTCACTTTATCTCGGCTTGCGTCTATAGAAAATCGCTCGGTGAAAATTATGAAATCGTCAGGCCCTACCATCACCAAACTCATTAAAAAAAAACATTAAAATTTACAAAATATCAAACTGATAATAATACATACACATGACAAAGATAACATGGCATATATTCGAATTCGAGTTACACACTGACCGACATGACATGAATCAAAAGTTTATAAGTGGCATTTGATAACCCAGCTAAATTACCAGGATACCGGAGAAATAAAGACGAATGCGACCTCAAAGCAGGACGTCTAATTTATAACCACAAACATAGATACGTCAAGCTAATGATATTTATAGAGACATCGTAAATTATGATTCCGAAGTGATAGCGTGAAATAGGAGAGAAGCGACAAATCTTGTTCGTCGATAGAAATCAAGATAAGACGACCGAGATCGGTGAGAAGGATTGGCTTTGATGTTTTCTTATAATTACTTTAGAAATATTTAAATAAAAAGCCAATAAAAATAAACGCGATTTATCAGTCTATTGGAGTGAGACAAATTAAATAGGTTGAACATCCTTTTAATGTGATGCTACTGATGTTAGCAGGAGCATGCTGCGATAAGTTTTATGTCGAGCCATTTACATTTCAATGTGTATGTATATTTCGCATAAGTAACTCTGTGTAACTATGCTTCTTTATATGTTAAAATGTATACTGTCTATATCAGGTCAATCAATTAGATATACGAACCAAATACTGGCACATTAATTGGGTAGTAAATCGCGTCTTCAGGATAATATAAATTAAGAAAAGTTAAGATTAATTTTAATCAGGATTCAGAACCCGATAATTTTAATAAATATCTTTGAGTGTGTATTAAAATTATGAGGACGATAACGCAAATAAACTAATAATCTTCTCACAATAGAAGCGATGATTTGTTGTTAAAACTGGACCAGATTGTATGCAAAGAGTCCTCGTGACGAACAGCTCTGTTAATAAACGACTAAGAGGTGCAATAATCGCATACAATGCAATCTGCACATCATTGGGATGACCATAATAACCATCGCATAAGTTTATATTCCACAGCAGCTCTTTGACAGGGTGTATAATTCTTCGTCGAGTTTATAAGTTTGAGTGCAACAGACGGTCCAGAATCAAACGAAGTTATTTTACAAAACGCTTCTATAACACGAGTCGATCTTATTTGAAGTTTTGGATGTTTGTTATAAAAAGGGAGTCTGCCAAATAAATCATGCAGACATCAAACATTAATCGCTTTACGACGAGCGATTTAACACTGGCTGATGTAAATAACGAAACAACATTTTTTCTTCGTTAAAACGCACAAGATGATTTGCATGTTCATCTTCAGTGCAAGGAGCCAACGACCTAAGTGTTGCATTCAGAAGATAAACTGTTTTAAATTAGAATATTTAAGTGTCCGTTTGTATTCAGGGATTCAAAAATATGTCTTTCAGTGTGACAAATTACCGACTCATATTGATGTTTTTCATTTGGCTGACTAACAACAAAGAAGCAATACATCGAGAGGTAATACACAGCATTGTCATAGACACTTAAATATACCGAAGACTTGAAAATATAAACATTTATACATATACCAGTCATTCTATGATCTCACTATAAGATAATAAGTGTAAAGTCTGAACAGTATGTTTTATAGTACCATCATAAAGTATTTGTCTATAAAATATTAGTTAGGTGCGAGTCGAATTAACTAGTAATATCAGACAACATCACATACTACCATTGTAATCATTCTCATAACTACCATTATCCATTAACACCAAAACATTCATATTGTATCGTAATTTTGATTTCGTTATTTAAAATGTTAGCTATTTTTACTTCTCTTCCACAATTATAAATCACATACAAGTCGGGCGGTTTGTTTACGACATATCTTCGTCTCCTTCTTTCATATTCGATAAATTATACCTTCAGTAAGACCATCACTATACCACAGTCTTAAGCAATAAAGTACAACAATAATTGTTCCCTCATATTTCGACTTCATGAGCGCACAAACTTTAAAGTGTCATCTTAAAATAGCTCTGCGATAGTTAAATTTGAATAATCTAATCAGGGCTGAGCGTAATTGTATAACATTATTTAGTATCAGCAACGTTCTATCTCGGGTGCGGGCGAGAGAAAGCCGGGAGAAACTTCCGAACGGAAACCAGCTGGCTTTCTACCCCGCCTCGCGAAGAAAACTAACCCTGGCTGCTTTTAGAAATACTGGCTACTAGCGACCTGCCGCCGACCGTCGCCGCTTGTAATGGAATTCTGAACTGTCCGACAACTTTATGGCCCCAGAGAAGAACAAAGTATACGAGATCGGTTGGTATCGTAGTCTTTGTAGAACAGCAGCAATATCAAACTATTTTATCCGGAGATAGCGTTCGAAACATTTTTAAATTCATATGGATTACACTGGAACGTTTTTGCATAGCATTGCATTGGCATACTAATGTACCTATTTACGTTTAGCTAGTGAAATTCTATATGGCAGTTAACTTTTTATGTTACATAAAACTTTGCCTATCATGTATTTACTTTATTTATGTCATGTTAAAAATTGCAAGAGATTTCCTATCTCTCTACAAACTAAGATTTATGGGCAAGTAATTTCAGTAACACCGCTTTAAATTAGACGGAGAATAATCGTCACTCTTCGTCAGGAAGGAAATATCGTAAAACGGTTTACAGCGTGTTCGTATTTCACGCTAGTTAGATACAACATTGTTTGCGGTGTTATGCGTTTACGCTGCGCCTCGAACATAACGCGATTTCTATAGCCGGCCGTATGAAAGGTCACTCGCCACGTGCGCGCGCGCCGCTAAGACAAACATACAGCGCGGGTCCATCTGCCTTTATCTGTTTTAAAAGCATTTACCTCGCATCTGTATCTGTGTTTTATCTAAACGCCTTCGCGATTCTTGTTCGCTGGAAAGTTCATTTATTTCAGATAAAGTTCGTCCCTATAAATATGTTACACTTCAAAATGTTAAACTTAGACGGTAACAGTTAAAGAAATTATATCCAGAATTTTCAACTCTACATAACCAGAATAGTTTTAAGATAACCATACATAAATTATACATCTTTCCGTAAACATCAACGGTAACTTTTATTTGGTGTGCAATAAAGAGTATCTTCTATCTATCATAAGACCATTAGAACTTGTTATGAATCCTAATGAGAAAATATTGCAAATTTTTAGACCGGGTTACATTTATGCAACTATAATTTCGAAGTGGAAATTCATCACAATCTGTCATAGACTGTTAAAAAAAAATCAACGGTGTTGTTGCTCCGCATTTAACCTGTTCATGTAAATGTGATTATGCAACAAAACACATTATTGTTACAGTGTGCGCAATGAGCGCTAACGATAAAATGGTAACAACGACCCGAAGGAATTGTAACGTGTCACGATTTCAAGTGAATATGAAATACGTGTGCTCTTGCACATGGTGCAACATTTAGAACATCTGTTACTTTATCTCCAAGATAATTATTATATTTAGAAAACTTCGGATCACGAAACGTGACTTAAACTGCAAACAAACGAGATAAAATTTTCTAACTTTTATTTTTATGATAAGGCCATCCACCATCGACCTAAATTTATTATGAAACAGTGAATATTCATGCGAGAAGCGAGGAAATGGTAAGACAGGAAAAGTTCTGACGAATTTATTAAAACTGTCTAGAGATGTGGTTTTGAAACTAGGTAGATAGACAGATTGTGATAAATTCGATTCGGTCGTAAAGCTAGAGATGGAAATAGTGACTGAAATTCATAAACAGGCTCGTAAACCGGCATATAGAAAACATAAAGAGGGAGAGCTGCGCAGTTTCATGAAAGAGCCATAAAGTGGCTGGCAAACATTAGTCATGACATTGACCAAGACCGGCGTCCTTGCTAGTGAGGAACCAACTCGTAGACACTTGAGCGTTCTATATAAACGAGCCTGTGTTGTGAACAATGTGGCATAATTGTTGAGAACATAGCGATAATGAATACTGAATATAAGAACATAATTGCGGAAGTTGCCAATTTAGAAGTGACTACCAACTACAAAATTGTAAATACCACAGCTTAATAATACACTCATTGACTACAATATTTAGTGCCATAATGCCAATGTCATATTTAACTAGGGTAGATAATATAAATTGCAAATTATCATTAAAATCTATATTAATGTGATGAAAGAAAAATGGAAGACTGGCAATCGGTTTAACCAGCAACAAAAATATTACGAAACTTTAGATTAGTTTAAATAATCTCTTATTGTGTTGATTTACAATTCTCCGCTCTCCTTTGATGACTTGCACCGCTAAGCCCCAGTAAACAAGAGCACAATGGTATATGCGTAACTAACCAACAGCTGGTGACTACAATAGAAAGTCGCGTTTACTCTTACGTAAACGCTTTGGGCATGTTTACAAAACATGCTTCTGGATTTTCAGCAACTACGTCATACACTTCTTACCGGTGGTCTTCCACGCGACCGCGAATATCATGAATAATTAAAATAACGACTCAATTCAAATTAGAATGGAGCAAAAAATACGAGCACAATCAAATAAAACAAAACCAATGTCAGGACACGGTATTTATTGTACAAAAATAGTGTGCGAGCGTGTAACTCATGTCTCACGACATACACAAACAAATATTAAACCTACATTTTTATGTATAAAATGCATTCACTCAGTATGTTAGACATAGCCTATTTTGTTTACATTACAGTGAGGGGTATCGTTGAGTTTTACAACAACGTCTGGCACCACGCCCTTCCAAATCCCAACTCGACTCAGGCTCAGCACCGTCGAGAATATTAATTTACACTATTATAACCAAACAGTAATTCCGTTAACTGTTCAATCATCAAATCCTACTGATATTATAAATGTGAAAGTTTGTAAGTATGGATTGATGCTTGTTACTCTTTCACGCGAAAACTACTGAACGGATTTGCATGAAATTTAGCATACATATAGCATATGATCTGGATTAACATATAAGAGATTTTATCTCCGATAAATGATCCTGTGATATACATTGAATAAACTAAACTAAAGATCACGCTAGCGAAGTCACGGACAACAGCTAGTGGCATATATACCACAAAATTACTAAAAGTCTTACTTTGAATAAAGAAACTATCGCCCCCTTCCTTTTATCTTAAAAGTAAACATCTAATGAAGGAGGCTCAGCTTCGAATAAAAAGCTATTGAATTGTGATAATTTAGACACCGATAAATTACCATTTGTCAGGGTCTCCCACAAATATGCATTAAAATCTGAATTTAAACTAGATAGGACTCTGTAATAACTCCTCGTCTACACTGAGCCTGTGGTAGAGAGAAAAAAAGTAAAGCAAGAAACAATTTATCATGTCGTCCCACGCACGCGCCGAGCAATATAAGCAAACAACACAAAAATAAAAAAGGAAAATATTGAAACAGCTCGTAGAGTGTAAAACCCAACGATAGAGACAGTACAACTGTACGGTCCATGAATAACTTAGTTATATTCACATTATCTACATTATGGAACTTTATCTGGTATCACTTAAGCTGTTGGACCCTTGCTCAAACAGAAACATTAAATAAGAAACAGAAAAGTACATACTTAATTCGCATTCGCCATTTAACAATGCTTATTACGATACTTTTAAAACGGTATCTCCCAATTCAACCCCAATACTCGTGTGACATTTCGTTTGTAAGCTAGAGTAACTTACTAAAAATAAGTTTGAATTTACTCTGAACTAAGAATCCGATTTAAAAGTCGTACGTGAATGTGGTAAAAAAAACTAACCGAATATTTCATTTGAATGGTATACGTCAAGGAGTGAACGACCGATATATCTCTTAGCTTATTTGACAAGCAAGATAGCAATGTTTACGAATATACTTTTATCGTAACTCTCTATCTATACTAACCCTGTTGCATAAGCGCTAGACTATGCAGGCGCTTGCAACATGGTTACAACTCATGTAACTGCAAATAACAACAATGATTTATGTGCACCCGTGAAATGTGATTGCTTTTATGACCACCTAATTATGAAAGTACAATAAATAAGAAATACGTTTTATATGATGTGTTTTCTAAGATTAAATAGAAATAAATTAGTTGACATTGAAATATTATTGTTTAATAACTAACGTCTTTGATATTGTAAGAAAACGACTTTATCGTTTTTAGGAAAACATTGAAAAGCTACTATTTTAAAGGCGTTTTGGTATGCTATTATTTTGGCAAAATTACTTGGTGGTCAAAGCAATTATTAATGATGACGTTATAAAAAGTAGCTCGTGCGCAGGAGGCGCCACCCGGAACGGAACGCGTGGTGAAAACCGCAATAGCGAGCGCGCTGCCACCGCAGCCGCGAGAACCGTGTCAGTAGTGTGAAACGCTAATTGCACAGCCAGTTGTATACCAGATCTACAGATAACTAACAATTCTCGCTACAGTCTTCAAAGTTTCGAAACTTATTCCACCGCTACCAGGCAATTTCAGTGTCTAACTTTACTTTAGAACTTAAGCCTACGCAACCTACCATTATTATTTAGTTTGATTCGTACTTCTACCTACATTCACGTCTAATATGCTACCGTATTTTCTCAAATTGATAAATGGCGAATTCTTGGTCGCCAGATAAAGCTCCCCGTCAGTTTCCTATGCTATTGTTAAACAATAAATTAATTATAGAATCTACAGGAAACCGATTCGGAGATCTTTTTATTAAATTTTAATGGGCCGTCGGGAGACGTTCCATAAATGCCACGCTGAGACAATTTGAGTCCAGCTCAAATGGCGAGCGCAGAGACCCTTAGACAGATTGATGACTTATGCTCTATTTGCGTAACTTCGATCGCAAAGATCTCAGGCAGTAACTAAAGCTAAATCACAAATGTTGCGTGAAGACTCGCCGACTACGAACGCCGTAGAACATCCCGATTCGGGCACTTCATCACTCTTTTTGTCATTCGTTTTAGCAACTGAGCTAACTTTATCACTGTTTACCGCACTGTTCACTTTATTTTCGTTGCTCGCGGTTATACATCTGTTCACGGCACTTTCACTTTTATCTGCAAAGAAGGAGCGGCGGTCGGAGTTCGTAGCCGAAGGCGAGGTCGAAAATAGCTTTATTTCCAGGTCACGATGACCATTCATTGATGTGACAATCTCAGATGATATTTCCAATGCAAGAGGAGATCGTGGCTCCGGGGAACTGGCTCGTCTTGCGGGTGGGAACAATGAGTATAAGTTAGGGGCTGAGTACGTCTCTGTATTGCTCACTTCACGACGCTCAGGCACGCGTGATGAAGGATCACTCCAACTACGTCGTAAAGTAGTATCAGCTCCTCGTCTCCCTAGTGGTCCAACCACTTTCATTGAATCTTCAAGCTTTGTAGGTGCAAAATCAACACTCGAATTCTCTTCTAATAGTTCTGCAATCGAATCTGCATCCCATATCTGACCTACAGGATCACAATAACGACATTGACAAGACGTAACAGCAGACTCCGATGGTGCAACTGCCTCCGCTATACCGAATCGAGTAGCTTCTAATGCCTCTCCGAGAGCCGATACTCGATATGTCTCCGGTACTGGTTCCGGATACTCCATCACTTTCACATCCAAACGATAAGGCAAAGAAATTTCACGACTGTAGGATTCCTCGTACATATTATGCGACGTTGTCGAGATTCCAGAAACTGCACAATGATCGATATCACCAAGATCCAGAGTACCAGCTGTTAAGTCGTGTGCAATGTTGTTGGGTTTTCTATCCTTTTTGCGTCGCTTTCGCGGTTTGATAATCCTGGGCAACATTGTTTCTGAGTTTGTCGAGCCGGAACTCTCGTCGCTTGCGACACTGACCGCATCCGTGTTGTTGTTACGTCCGCCTCTCGTGGAGCGCGATTGTTGTTGTTGGTTACGAGGCCTATTTCCCTCGGGGGCTTCGCACCTGTCCCTGGCGACGTGCTCGGAATGTCCAGGAGCCCGTTGGTTGCGCTGCTCTGGTGCCGTGGTGTACTTTCTCCGCTCGAGTCGGTTTTGAATGATCAGGGGTGCCCCTTGGGCATGCATGGCCAACTTAGATACAGGGGTGTTTCTTGCGTTCTGCGGTGCACGTCCTGCCATTGATATGAGGGGCGCACCAAGCCAGGCATTCGGGTGCGGCACGCCATAGGGCGGGTGGTAGTAGGGCGGCGGGAATCCCGGTGCGTTGGTGGCATACTGAGGGCGGGCGGGTTCGCGGCGCCCGAGGGCGGCACGCTCACCCGGACTCATCACGCGTAAAGGGGCGTTTAACCCATATTCGAAAATGTTGAGTTCACTGTCACGGTAAAAGTGCGGGTTGCGGCGCGATGTCGTAATCGTACACTAACATCTGAGTCGTGTAGGGTGAAGCGCGCGTGTAGTCGCCGGAGCAGTCGGCAGAGGACTGAGTGAATGAGCGCGGGCCGCGGCCGCGAGTGCCGAGTGGGAGTGCCTCAGCCCGCCACGCGACTATCGCCGGCGCGGCGTCGATGCACCGGAAAGCTTTACAGCCCTAATTGCTTTACAATTAAACCGGTCGTTGTTTACTTTCCTAGTGGTGTTAAGAAGTGCAAATATTTGTGTGCTCCATATTTAATGGCAGACGTATTTCTTGTACCCAGTAAACTTTCGTTCTGCCTTGGAACGTAAAGTTTTAAATCCTATTACGAAAGTTCATCGCATCGTTATCACAGGCGTAAACATTTAATTTATTTTTAACACTCGTTAAGAGTAAATAGTCATTAAGTGATCCATAAAAGCTGAAGTTTACTTACCGGGTTCATTCCAGGAGCGTTAAATAGTGGTGAAGACTTACCTGAAACAATAAAATCGTGTTCATTAGATACAAATATCATGAATCAAAAGGAGTACGGAAATGTTAAAGGGATTTAAACGTCTTATCCTTCTAAAATTATAGCGCAATTTCTCCAAGCAGTGTTAATAAAACTTTTATTGAGTCGTAAATCGTTTTCAAAGCATGCATAGTTGTTGCTCAACTTACATACGTAAGTACGTTAAATCGACTGATTTCAAGTTCTCGCTGACGCAACAATACCGGTATAAGAATTTTCACCAAATTCATTTTCGACTAAATGTATTACATTTATCATCCTAAAATTACTACAGACTCCAAGCAGTGAAAATCTTGCCAAGTCTTTAGTATGCATTTATCAGCGTTATTTATTATTACTCTGCGAATAAGATATTTTATTATTAGTGGGCTTTTTAACAGTCTGGTGACCTGATCCCGACGAGAGAACATGATCTGGTTAAATGGGGTTTTATCTTGTAAAAATTCCGTTAACTCAATATTTGCTCTAATTCAAGTCACGTTTCCTAATTCTTATCAACGAAGTAAATATTCCATAAGCTTTTAGTAGCTACAATCATTTCTCGAGAACCGTTAGTAGACAGAAATCATTCATATTTGCGTAGGAAGTCAAAGATTAATCGAAATCAACATTTATTGGTACGCTTTATTTTTTTAATAATAATTGGAACATAACTGTAGTACTATTTTCATCGAAAACGATTACTTTAAGTAGTTATTAAATAAACGTTCTTAAAGTTATAGAAATGCTGAATAAAATATATTAACACTTGTGATAAACATACAAAGAAAAAAAACCGGCCAAGTGCGAGTAGGACTCGCGCACGAAGGGTTCCGTACCATTATCCATAAAAACGGCAAAAAATTGCGTTGTTGTATGGGAGCCCCCTTAAATATTTATACTATTTTATTTTTAGTATTTGTTATTATAGCGGCAACAAAAATACACAAATTTCAACTGTCTAACTATCACGGTTTATGAGATACAGCCTGGTCACAGACGGACAGACGGACGGACAGACAGACGGACAGACGGAAAACGTTCTCTTAGTAATAGGGTCCCCTTTATTATACCCTTTGTGTACGGGACCCTAAAAATGAAAAATATTATGTTAAAATTAATAATTACAATATAAACCCATAAGAAAAACTATTACAAACATAAAATTAAAAAATATATAAAGTATATCATACTTATAAAACCGCCCAAGTGCGAGTCGGACTCGAGCACGAAGGGTTCCGTATCATTTCCTATAAAAACGGCAAAAAAATCATGTTTGTTGTATGGGAGCCCCCTGAAATATTTATTGTATTCTATTTTTTAGTATTTGTTGTTATAGCGGCAACAGAAATACATCATCTGTGAAACTCTCTAGCTATCACGGTTCATGAGATACAGCCTGGTGACAGACGGACGGACGGACAGACAGACAGACAGACGGACGGACAGCGGAGCGTTAGTAATAGGGTCCCGTTTTAACCTTTGGGTACGGAACCCTAAAAAAAGGATATGTTTATTAACTTATCAAAATATTTGTCATAAAGTTTAGCGAGTGGATGCTAAGCAAAGAGAAAAGTTGTTATTTTATAGCGCCAGTGAAGATCTGTGATCACATCACAACCCCCACCCCGCGGTTTGGTTCCAGTTGAAAGATAAACAGTAGTCCCTGCTCATGCAGTGACACTTTGAGTTATCTCCTTTTAAAATTCAAAACCTTTTTTAATATAGTTTTTTTACATTAAACTAAAGTATGTAGGTACCATTTTGTTCGATAACTTTTTTTCATCTTTTAGGTAGGGACATGATCCCATTGCTATAGAAATTTTGGGGCTTCTGATCAAAATACCGCGACAAGTGGTTTTGGCAGTCCTCTCGTGATGTTAACCTGACACTGCCTAGAGAATTCTGAAGAGAGCGAAACAGGTGGAAATCTGAAGGTGCAAGGTCAGGACTATACGGCGGATGCATTAACACCTCCCAGCCAAACTCTCTTAATTTTTGCTGAGTGGCTAAAGATATGTGAGTTCTAGCGTTACCATGATGAAAAACCACACCTCTTCTGTTAATTCTGGTTTTATTTATTTATTTATCACCTTGTTGCGAGTTAACCCGGGTTTCGTCACAGTCTGTGAAGCCTGACCGGCCTTTGACCACGACCTTTTTCGCACGTTCTTGTCGTACGTGATCCACTTTTCATCACCAGTTATCAGCTTCTTCAAAAATGGTTCAGTTTCATTACGTCATATCAAAGAATCACAAATGAGTACACAGTTCATTAGGTTTCTTTCAGTGAGCTCGTGGGGTACCCAAATATCGAGCCTTTTTATGTACCCAGTTTTTTTCAAATGCGCCAAAACTGTTTTGTGGTCAATTCCCAGTTCTTCAGCTACGTTATAACTACTGATATGCCGATCTTGATCCACTTTTAAAAAATGGCATCAATTTTATCCGTATAGGGCGACCAGAGCGACGTGCATCTTTGACATCAGAATTTCCGGATTGAAAACGCTTAAACCAAATTTTTGCTACTCTCACAGACACTGCACTAGGTCCATAAACATCGCAAATTTTTTTCGCGGCTTGCGTTGCATTTTTACCTTTTTTGTAGTTAAATTTTAAAATGTCATCATTAGATTCACTCATCTTGACAAATGAAAACACACATTTTCCTAATTTGAATTTGGAATTATCTTCTTTAAAATTTAAACTTTTAATGATACCAAAACCAGCCAGATACAAATAGTACAGCCAAAGAGATTTTATTACAAGGTCATACATACTATAATGTGAAGACTTTTTCCCCAACCTAATACGTTAACAAAGAAGTAAAAGCCTTCATGAGAATATTTGTCTTGTTAACAAAATAGCTGTCGAGACTAGTCTTGGTGGTCTATAGGATATAAACATGACTATTAGTTCCGTCATCAGCGACTGGTTAAAACGCAATCCTACAGAAGAGCGCGTCCTGTGTTTCACCAGTCAACCCTCTAACGGCGCTTTCACGTAATCCAAAATTGATGAAACGTAATGAATGAAAATTCATCAAAAACTAATAACGATATTTTCATGTATTTACTCAATTATCAATAATTTAAGTAATTTAAGTGTTATTTATCTTCAATTTAAGTGACATTGACAATTCGTCTTGAATGGCGATTCGTATTTAATGTTACTTGTAATTTTTCATAATTCACATGCTGAAATGCTCTCCGGAGTTTATGTGTTGATATTTTTTTCTGGAAAAATCCATTCTATCGCCAACAGAAAGTGACCTATGGCGTGCGTAGTCGCGGTGTTTGTATGCACTTTTGTAATTTGCCTACCCTGTTAAACTCTATTGTGGTTACTTCTTGGCGACCTCTGCGGCCCGCGCCTCGGGGGCGGGTGAAAGTGAACTTGGTGATTCACGGCCCGCTCTCTCGATAATCGCCAGCTCTGAGATTACTCTTATATACGACGCGTAACAGCTCTTAAATTAACAACTTATGACGCAACCGATCTGATTTTTACGATAAGCCAACTGCCATCGTAAAGGGGATCACTTAAAAAGCCCGAATAAAGCACCGAGACAGGCTGAGAGTTGCGTTCAATAAAGTGAGATTTTAATATGTTTTTCAACATAAAAAAGTAAACATTTTCGTCGTAGTGGTGGCGTGGCGTAGAAGTGACGTTAAACAAAACTATCTAGATATTAATTTTCAATAGCTAGCCCATGTTATTCTTTACATAAAAAGTACAAAAACCACCAACAATATCCTACTACCTTATCAAAAATAAATAAAAATATATCATTGTCACTTGGGATAATCTAGACATCTGTTCAGAATGCCATGTAGCAAAATTCTGGAAAACTTTTTACACATCTGCATGAAAAGGATTTATGATCTGCAGATTTCAACGAATGTGTGCGCGAATGATATATTTTACGACCATCCGAAGAAATCCGAAATACTGCTTTGTATTTATTTTACGAATAGCCTCGAGAGAGATTACGATGACAGCTATCATAAAGATAACACTTCAGTCGCAGTTGAGAGGTTAAACTCTCTATTAAAAGGAATTAAATGGAAAAGTTTAGCTGTTTTGATATCGTAAGGAAAGGAAATCATAAGGATAAATAAAGTTGTTTATTAATGTAAACTCTGAAGCTGCGCTACAATTAAAATAAAATAATACATGTTTGCTTCATTTTAAAATATTGAATTTTTAAGTGTCATAATAAAAAGTACTATGTGTCGATGACATGTATGATACAAGAACAAGATTGTTTTAATAGTCAAATTGAATTGAATCGGTGTTTGGAATAATGAATAAAACATGGTTATGACTATATCTGCTCCTCGTTCTACTCAACAAACAGACAAACAAGTAAACATGTGTGGTCTCCCATTTAGCATATGCACGCTAGAAGGCGAAACTTTCATCTCGGGAGCATCGAAAGTGGCCAAGACGATGACTCGTAGACATCGTAATTGTTTATTGTTATTGCGCTCGTATGAATTTCAAAAGTGTTGGTAAACACGCTATCAAAACTTAACGCAAGACTCAGCTGGATACATTTATTATCCTTGAAATCATTTTCTATAGTAACGAGAGGCCGACTGAAGTGTACTTCATAAAAAGATTTTAGTTAGGTATGGGTGAGATGATACAGACATCTTAAAAAAATGAAATGTGTATCTACGCGTATTGTAAACGTTTTAATCTATTTATTGAACACAATAAGATCTAAGAGAATGAATAAGAAATCAAACAGGCTAAAAATAAGTTAATAGTAGCCTTGAGTATTTACGCATGTTAAAATCACAAAAAGGTATAGAGTCAATGAGCAAAAGGTTATCAGGAACCAATTAATCGGAGATCATGCAACTGATGCAGATGATGGCGATAAGGAGGTATTACACGAGTTATAACTCAGTTCTTTGTTCGGCAAGAGGTTCACAGCATCAGATGAGATAATCCCGATACGTTTGATAGACAGCACAAGCGAGTGCTGTGTGTACCAGCTAGCGAACATCATGCAGAGAATCAGAGAAAGTGATCATTCGATTCGTTGACCCCGTACAGTCGCGTGCTAAGACAAAATCAATTTTCTATCCACTCTCGCTCTCGATTGGATGCGTTACCCGTCTCTGTGCCTGTTACGAGTTATGCCAGTTATTACGACAGCCGGCTCATTATAGTTTCGAAATGTGGAAAGTTATTAACTAGTGGTTCAAGACGGTTGCTAACATGGCGCTGAACCATGCCGAGATCTTACTTGATAATTTGCATGTTACGTTTGCAGGGTTTGAATATTAGAAACATTAATTCAGAATTGAACGGAGGTCATTGATATTGTTTTATGTAGAAGGATACAATGTTTTCATTAAGTTTATGCTTAATTAGCATTACATTTAATTTCAAATTAGTGCCATCCGCTGTTTAATATAATTTTGTCAAAAAAAGAAGTCTGCTCTATCCCAGAGTGAAGTCATGAAATTTAGTATAGCAATCGCAACTAAATGGGAAAACTAAAATATTTTATTGTCCTTAGTCTCTTAACTTCCTACTAGCCAAACTACTTTGTTTAACTAAGATCCAATATCGTAATTGATTAAAAAAGGAAACTAACATTTTTCATGATCTTTTGTCAAACCACAAATGGATTACGGAAGTAAACTTTAAATGTTACGTAATATTTAAGTTACCGAATATGATTTAATCAACGCATTTTTAATATATATTGTTTCCTTAATCCAATTAGTTTTGAAAACTAGCTTAGTCGTTTTTATTTTTGTGGTCCAGTGAGTTTCAGCCTTAATTTAACTCGTGGATTAAGTATGTTTCTGGTTTAACGAGTTGTTTGTCACAGGAATATGCCAAATACATTACCAACCATTACATTCGAAAGTTGTCAAACAATTTATTTGCAAAACATACTTATTATCACATTTCACTTTCCTTTTCCGTTCGATTTCGTACTTAAAAATATATGATCGCGTAAATAACAAATTAAAGTCGTCAATCTGTCGGATTTTGGATTTCACTTTCCTTAATTCACGTCTCTTTAAATGCGTATACAAATCGGAAACACTTTTGCAATTTCTTACATCCGCAATAAGGCGCCAAAACACGATCTTTCCCCTTTTTATATTGAATCTGATTGGTCGAATCGATATAGGAATAGTGTCATTTAAAAAATGGTTAAACCTTATTGCCGAATAAGGGTCTAACAATTGACGTTTCACATCATTTTACCGAATGAATTATTAAAAAAAATACACGTAGGTAGACAGAAATTTGTATTAATGACATTGGAGGAGGCCTATGTTCAACAGCACAGGTTAAAGGTCTGCTGATAAACAACGACATCAGTCATCATTTTCCTAGTTTAGATAGGCTATCTAGATTATCAACGAAAAAGTTCTATAGCCAATGGTCTTTACCCGCTGTTCCATTCATTGGGCTGATCTAATCTGCCGTTTCACCACTTTCTAGACCCATAGTCTACATTTTTAAGTTTCCCTACCTCCCAAAAGATTCGTGAGGTAACTGTGGTATAGAACCCTTGAAAACTCCGAACGGTTTTTTATGCACCGCGACACAAAGCATGTCATTTTCTCGGCCTTATTTAAAAGCACGAAGGCCTGATTTCACCATCGTTTTTCGATAAACTTAACTGTCTAACGTGTTTTTTTGTGTAAACAGCCATATTGCTGAGTGTGTGACACACATTTTGGGAAGGTCGTGGATGTTCGGTTAGTAGGTCGACAAGGGGTAAGACTTAAACAATAGCAGTTCATTTTGCAAAACTAAGCGAGGAAAAGAGCTAAATGCAAATTTATAAATAAAAATACCTTATTAGCATTTACTGTTACCGTGAGCTTCCGGTTAACGCGCTCGCAACTGGTCTTCCGTTTGCAAGCGGCGCCGGCGCAGTGTTAGCTAGGTTACTACTATTGATTCGGTAAATGCATTTGAAACGCATGACTACACACATTGTGTTCATCTTCAATAAGTAAATGTTAGTCATTGCAATTATATTAATGTGTTGTGTGTGACCTTAAAACCAAATCATAAAAGCCTCTCCCTAATGGTAGTGTGAATTACGGACAAAAAGTAAAAACATCTCAAAACTTACTCGCAATTTGCTCGGGGCGAACAATGGTCATTATTACATAAATGTATGGCAAAAGACGAATTAGGAATAAAACACAAACAGAAACGGTGTACGTGTTCGAGCGTCGAAAAAAAAGGAAATGATTGTTCGGGAGAAAATTGCAGCATGGGAACTAGAATAGGCTGATGGCGATGATGTAAGCCTCGAAGAATAAACTCAAAACATAATTATGCAGAGTATCGATAGCAAAACGCGGTGCAAAAAACTTCACTATTGAGATGCGCTCGTCGCTCGCGCCTGCGCCCGCGCAGGTTAATGCGGTTTTGATTGGCGCCGCTCAAGTCTACACTTTCACTAGTGCACGGCCGTCCGAGTTATGGTTTCTTTGGTCTGCAACGTTCACTAAACGATGTTTGTCACGCCTTCGTCGCTTAACGCAGATCTCTTATTTATTGCTGGGAAGATTTATTTTAAACCATGACATGGGCATCGATTTCTCTCCGCGCGTTTACCAAAGGTCGCAATATGGCATTTGAAACGTGGGAAACCAATTTTCCAGTTGACTGACTGAAGAAAATAGCACACAGATCTGTTTTTATACTATAAACTGAAATGTCTCTGCGTTCAGATTCTTGCGACGAATTTAAAATGTTAAGAAATGTTACATCATCCACATAGTTTAGTTATTGTGACTTCACTTCCTAATTTGCATTTAATACTACAATAGTGGATTTAAACAGCTCTTTACAAGTTTCCTGTCTCATCAGAATGAATCGCATGATTCACGGCAATCGTTTAGCTATTGTAAATGCGGCGCACTGGGAAATGGTTAAGCCTCCAGCGGCGCCAAACAAAAGCGGTAAACGTCGACCCGAAAATGGGGAATGTCAAAATCTTTATGTCCTTCAGGAATCCTGTTAACTTGTAATCGAGTATTGAAGTTTCATCTGCAATAAATATAATCGACAAAGAAATTGTAACTTAATACAAAGTTATGCGTTTTCGCGGCACGAGCTTACTTTACGAGGTAATAAACCATAGTGTGTCGAGCCTCTATGACTTGGCAATATTAAGAGCTATCCACTTGGCTCACGCTCATTTGTATTCCATTCAGCCATAAATCGCTAGACTGTTGTATACGAAAGCACCTTTAGAGATGTCATTAAAAACAGATCTGTGGCGGAGTTGGAATTAAGTAAGCAAATCGTGGAATACGATCAACATAGTCCGCACCACCTCATGAATATTAATAAGCCGCTTTAAATGTCAACTCAAAGTCATTTCAAATAGGACTGAAAAAATTCTGCTCGCGCGTAAAAAGTAAAGGTATTTGTGTAATTAAAGAAAACGACAGGTAAATTCTACATGCCAATCGAACGAACGACAACTGTTATCTTAGAATGTAATCTTAACGGTCATACATGGATTATCAAATTTTCCTGGTAATGAACGGAAACGATTTCTTTGTTTGCCTACCGTGTCAGCATAGGTAGATAGGGTTTTTTCTTTTTACAATCATCGCATGACAAATAACGAGTTAATCTTGGGCACGAAAATGTTTCCCTTACATATTTACAAAATTTCGTAGCACACAATTCCCTTTGTGCGCTACGATTTAATTTGATTATTAAAAAAAGCTTGCGCAGCTAGCTGAGCTGATATTTAAACAAATAATTATATAAAAATCAAAGGTGAGGCACAAATTGTATTTATTATTTACTCCGATATAATAGAACTCCCAGTAAGTAGTTACACCCTTCTAGCGCTTAAGGAAAAAAATAGCTATTACTGGAAAACCCTCTGAAAGAGAAAACACCTACAGAGTTTGACTAAAACAGATATGTGACCTTCAATATCAACCTCGACAAGGTCGTTCCGTCCTTGCACTCGCGAGTACGCCCTTGGAAAAGTTGGCAGAGCGATGCCATCGCGGGATTCGCGGGTTAATTACGAGTCCCACCTCGACAGCGATAGAAATTGGTCGGCGAGTTATAGGGCGACTCCAATGATAAAACGGGACAAAGTAAGGGTACATCCGCGACCTCCAGACTGCGCCCTCGGGACAAGGGCGCCTCTCTGCCCTTGCACTCCTCCGCCTAATGTCCGCCCTTCAGGCCCACCGAACAACGGGTGCACGGCCGACTTTTTATCGTTTCTTTGTATTAGGGTGGCGAGTGATGTTTAGAGATCAATCGATTCGATGCTAATCCTACTTCCGCAAACTTTTATTGTAACCGGTTTCGTGTTTTAGAAAACTGTGAGAGAGAAGTTGTTTATTTAGACTAAAAAAAGGTTTCGATGTTTTGATCTTAATATAAAGAAAGACGGATGAAAGAGCATGTTTTTTAATCAATTGGATAATGTTAAGGCAACAATGTTTGTTGAAATCGTCCTAGTAAGTTTGACATTTCGTGGTAGGTTGATAAGCTGGACTTACCTGCAAAGCAGGCGTTAAATAGGTAAAATATTATCGTATTCTAAATAAATTCTTCGTTTGTACAATAAATATTCATTGTAAGTAACCAACTCCGAAGTCAAAGAAAGATATCTGTCTGAAAACAAATCCTTTATGTGTCTGGCTGGGACGAAGCCATTATCATGTCTGTATTATATTCTAACATCGGCTTAAAACTGTTATTTGCGCAAACGTTTCAGAGTAATCTCTGAAGACCATCGAAAAGTGATAATGTTCTGTCAGAAATATCCATTACGAGTCTAAACGAGCGTCATAACGTGAAAATAAAACTATTGAAACCGGCGGCAGAATCGGTGCCCCGTCCGAGCGCAATCTAAAAATAACATTACGAGTTATATCCTCAAAAGAGCGAGATAACATTTCGCAACGTCTCTGTATAGGAGTTGGTCTTGCGCAAATCGTTGTGACGTCACCGCATTTGGTTCCGGCTTCACTTTCGCGAACACTTTCACCCGTTCGACCGGTGCGCTGGCGCCGGCCGGCGATGGAACAAGCCGAACGATACCACGCTTCACCACATGCACTCTAGTCTTCTAGTAACACCGGTCGTTTTCAAACGACAACCAAAATCTTAGTGGTCAAGCAATAGTTAATAATAGGATTGTCAGTCAACGCGAGATCCATTGGCCAGTTAAAACAGAGTCGATAATATATTCAGACAACACTATTGTGTTGCGGATATGCGGATGTTACGACTAAATGGAACAGATTAAGAGGAAAGATACTTCTTGTGTGAACTATGAGTGTGACTTCTGTGAAAAAGATGCTATCGCCCACATTGTAATGTAGATTCTGTAGATATTTTCATACTTGGGACTAGTTTTAATTATTTTCTTCTAGAAACTTTATACGAGTTTTTTCGCCAATCTTAAATTCTTAATACATAAAACAGTCGTGTTTGTTCCAACACAACTCGAGACTGGCTGGACCGATTTTCATGCTTTATAATTTGTTGGATATGTCTCGGCCCCGAATAGCAGAATCAATAATAAAAACATTGGGAAAGCGAACGAAAAATATTACTGTTAGGCGGTACGACGTTCGCTGGGACAGCTAGTTTTAAATAAATCGGAATTAATCTAATAGGAAAAGAGTAAGTACATGTGTTACTGTGTACTTAACGGTTATTAAAAGAAAACGAAGGTAAATTGTTTGTCGATTGTGTCACAAAACTATTTCAGCTGAAAGACGAACAATGAGAAACAATTTCACTAGTCGCGGACTAGAAATTGCGCTCTTAGTCCAAATCGAGTAAAACCACAAACGTTTGTACGTTTCAGTTCTCATTACGGATTCCAAACAATGGCCGCGATGCCGCGAACTATCAGAAGCAGTTTCATCGCGAGCGCGAAAGCTCAGCGAATTTCACCGGACGCTCGCGTGCCATCGGCCGTAATTATAAAAGGTTGCTTACGTAATTTAATGGCAGCCAAATTGGTGCGTAGCGCAGACAGCATAAATGCTCCGATCACGCAAGTTTTATAACACATGTTATGATTGTAATAGTCTATTCACTTTCATTGTTGTACTTTTTTATTCACATTCAGTTTTGACACGTTTAGTGTCTGTGCACAATGTACAGTCAACAGCACGTCGACCTACCCCAAAAGTCAAAAATTCTCCAATAGATTTACAACTTTAAGCCTGACATGTAGAGATCATTTTCAAATGAGAGAATTTGACATTTTGTAGTAGGTCGACGAGCTGTTGTCCGTACCTCAGACAAGTGATATAGTCCTCTATATCACTTGTCTGAGGCACATAGTGCAATTAACTGTGTAAAAGGTCTAGAAATAACAAACGCAACAATACTAAGAAAACGAGTTAAGTCACATAACATGTCGTCCACGTACGTTACACGTCTGTCTACGTACGTTAAACTATGTTGTAAAAAATCTATAAAAGCTTAAAGTTAAGTCCTCGTAAGTTTCCTTCCATATAAAACACTACTAATAGGGAAACTTTGGGGTTAAGTCCGTGTAAACTTAACCTTGCGAAGCGACCTACACCGGCTTCGTCGTCTCTATTTTTGTTTGTGGCTGTGCTGATGACCTTAATTCGTTTTTAATATTTTCAACCGAGATATTGTAAGATGTATTATTCAACCTATAACTGAAGTCACAGACGCGTTACCAAGATAAGGAAAATGGATCACGGTCGTCCATAAGAGTGCTTATTCATCCTTGTCATGGCGGGAGCATATTCGTAATTTTCATGGGGTGCCTACCCGGATGCCATGCGGGCATTCTACTGCCTTAACAATATGAATGATGAAGCAAAAAGTCCGGTTGTGACTCTCTTGGAATTTTAATACAACGAAAAAGAGTTAAGTCTCTTTAACTCACAATTTGCGTAGATACTTTTTCCTTATGAATAATAAAGAAATTACGCACCAACACAAGGTTATGTTTGAGTTTTAAGGCAAACTCGTTCCTTAGTGTCCATTTATCTGCTAGGGTACATTATAAAATAATTAATAAAGAGGTTTGCTCTTGATTAAAATCCATTTATGTAAATATTGTCTATGATGTCTAGCTAAGCTTGCCTAGAAAAGACCCAATTTTTTGGAAGTAAATAAAGCAAGAGTATCTCTTTTAAGTACTTTGTTAGTAAATTACCAAGAAAATTAATGTGGAGGGAGGGAACGGAAGAGAAATAGACTAGAAAGTCCAACTTCAACTAAGTGAAGGAAAAGTTGGGAGTCGGGTAGAAGAAAAATCAATTTAACTGTAGAGTTCTTTGTAGTAAGAAGACAATTCTTAAATTAGTAATGATGACAGCAATATTAATATTTCCGTATGTATTCATGATCATAAATAGCTTACAAATACCGGAACAACTGCGACAATTAAACATAAACTCTCGTTAAAGACTTAAAACAATCAACAATTGCGACAAATAAACATAAACTCTCGTTAAAGACATAAAAACAATCAACAATGAATCGTGTACGCCTATTTAATATATTAAGGTCATTTTATAATAGCTATTTCCTTTAAACGATGTAGTACTAGACAGCAAACATTTTCATAAACATTTCTACCGATTAGCTACGGCAACGGTCTCGATTCGAGAGACGTCTAAAACAATTAATTACCGTCACGACCGTCTTCCCACACTTTCTAACGCTATTGTATCGGAGTGAGACAATCATATTATCGCCTATTTATTGTCATACAGGCTCCGACACTAATCACGATGTTTTTGAATAAAAATAGGAACATTTTCTTTTGAGTTTATTATACGTCTTGCACGATTTATTAGACACGTGAACTTACGTTGGTTTAAGTACAAGGCCACCTAATATTATCTTTGTATTAAGCAGGACTCTAGCTAACAGGACAATCTTTAAAATAAGACTTACAAACTACAACTTACAAACGTAAACCTTTACTAGTGGCCATGCGTTTTTTTTTGTATTCTTAAGTTTGTTTAAGTCTAATAAGAGCATGTTTCACAGTCGAAAAGTAAGCACTACTCAACAAATAAATTCAAATAAATAACACATTTTGTATGAATTAACTGGCAGATTAAATTAACCGAGACTTATAGCGATTGTGAAACAGGCCCTAAATGTCATACAACTGTTTTAATCACAAAAAGTACCTATATTTACCTCGTTGTGTTTAAACTTTATAAGTAACTAGCAACCCGCCCCAGCTTCGCACGGGTGCAATGCTGATCCTAAATACACTACATTATATATATAAACCTTCCTCTTCAATCACTCTATCTATTTAAAAAAACCGCATCAAAATCCTTTGCGTAGCTTTAAAGATTTAAGCATACATAGGGATATAGGGACAGAGATAGCGACTTTGTTTTATACTATGTAGTGATACACACACATAAGTATTTCTATCTTTGGCGGTATTTTTGGCTACGGATGATATCAACTTTCGCTTTATGTAATCTTTTAAGTTGGTAAGGCTTGCACATAAAAAGAGCTCTCATGTTATTTTATTAGTCATTATTGTTAGTGCGACGACAGACTAGTGCAATGTGCATCATTGTAAGAAAATAACATTAAGTAAGATGAAAGAAACGATGACAAATTCATCAGAATCACAACTGCAGGAGCATATCAATTTCAAAGTAAAACTAAATGCTATATCTTTAACATTACATAGTTTAAAAAATGTATATGCGAAGATTAACTGCAACAACTTTATAATCCACCGCGTTCGCAGAAAGTTGGAATAACTTTTTAACTTTCAACGTGCGAATATGCATAAATGAATGTTTATGTTAACTCGTCGTTAAACGGCATAGTGCGATATGTATTGAATACTGAGAAAATTGCGACATTACGCCTGTTGCCACAATGCGGGCGATATTTATTTGCCTTTTTGTGTATTCGCGTCATCTCGCCAAGTTTCTTCCTTGAGTTTGGATTAGTGACGTACCGAAATAACATCTTGATTAAAATATCGATGTTAAGGTGTTTTATCATACAAAACAAGAGAATACACACTAAAGTAATCATTGTATAAAATAAACAATAGCTAGTGAAGTTATTTCAGACAGAGGCAGAACTTCAAATTAAAAGTTTTTAAAATTTTAAGTCATCCATTTAGAGTTGGCTTCCTACTAGAACACGAAGATTAAAAACAACTTTATTATAAGATATAGTCTATAGATAGTTATTTGAAAACACATATAATAAAAAACATATGTAAGTACAATGACAGACGAAACCATAATACAAAAAAATATATATTTAAAGCAGACAGCAAAAATGTTAGAGACAAAACGTAAAACGGTCAGCGTAATATGATGCCTAATGGGCACCAACTCAGTGCATAGTTGCTTGCGGACAAAGTTCAAAGTCATTTATTGCATTCATGAGTACAAATACAGTGTAAATAAGTGCTTACATCATGCCCGTTTGGGCATTGAAAATTAGAAAAAATAAAATTAATATTTGTGAGGCTATTAAATAGGCTATTAGTACGTTTTAAGAAGCTCATAACGCATTTAAATATATTATTTACAGGTAAAATATCACTTTACGGGAAACAGATAATGTCAAATTTATTATTTTTAAATAGCCTTTATTAATTTAATAAATACATTCAGAATTAAAACATCAAATTATATTTGGTAAGATTAAATAGGTCAAAAATAATTGTCATAATAAGTGTTATTTGTAATTGTGTAAATTTTGCTATTAAATGTATCGTTAAAATATTCTTCGAGGCTGTGTGTAGTAGCATTTTTTATTTAGCTTATCCTTTATTTTAGAAACAAACTTATTTGTGTTTTTTCCTTTGTTAAAGCATTTGGAAGTTTATTAAATATTTTTATTGCACTAACATAAGGACTTTCTTTATACATTTATATTCTAATTGTAGGCAAGGCAAGTCTATTAACTTGTTTAGTAGCATAGTCTATATTGCTTAGCATTTTTAAAAAGTGCTGGATATTTGTGTATCAACTTGCATAATTCCAATATTACATACTACAAATACAAATTTTTCACTAAGATCATCGAAGTCTTAACTTATCGATAATATGTTGGCGAGGCACCTCACTAATTTTGATGACAAAGTCGCGTTAACGTGGTTCGGTGGCGGAATGAGGGAGTCTCAACAACTACTGAAGTAATAAGTAACATTGTTATGCGTTTTCAAACTGGTTGCACCCAATGCAAAGAGCAAAGAGTGTTTCCACTTTCCATTGCAAAACCACTATGAATCATCCTATTGCGTAGGTATGTGAGGCCTGGTTAAAGTTAGAGCTTAAATAACTCTTAGCCTGGGTTGCACCATCTTACTTTAACTTTAAGAAACTTCAAAAGTCTGTCAAAATCCATACAGAAACACCGGTTATAGTTACAGTTATGGTTAAAGTTAAGATGGTGCAACCCAGCCTTAGACAATAGATAACATATCAAGGCAAAGATAGCACAACTTAAAAGAAAGTATTGCGTAGCATGGTGTAGTAAAAAATCATCATAATTGGATACAGTTACGTACGTAAGCAATGACTATTGTTCCCAAAAGTTTTAATGCACGCAGAAACAGCAAAATGACTATTTATTTTCAAAACATTAACCGCCTTGATAATCAAATCTTCGAAGGTATGATGTAAGTAAGTCAATTTGTGCGGTGAATTTACGTAAGCGAACTTTGTTTTAATTTTGACCTGGATCGACGTTGGAATAAATGGAGGAAGTGACGTCATCAAATGACTCCACCAACTTACATAATGTAAATGTTCCGATCGTAAATTGAGTATACTTTCACCTCTTATATTCTGCGCATAAACATGCCAAGAATATTAAGAGAACGTAACATTATTTTACTGAATTATTGGGGGTACATACATGTACCTCCGATTTTTTTTAAAGATTCGTGTTTACTTTTTACGCCTAGTGCAGTCCGTTAGCCTGATCTTATATTCTACATAATGTTTGAATCTTTCGAATGATAACTTTGCATACAAAAATTTTGCTGGAAAATTAATTACTATTTTCTTCTTCCTCCATTGGTAGGCTGTCAGATGATGTTTAAACGGCATTGAGATTTACATTATTACCAAAAATCAGTAGGTACATACATATAATCGAAACCTCTTTGAAAAATTGTTTACTAAATATTATTGTGGCATAACTTTTAAAAAGCTTGTCTTGTCGTTTGTCTGTCTGGCTGGGCTTCCGATAGGCAAGCCCTAAACACCGGGGATAAATGGAGAAGTTGGAGCCAGACCTTAGCCTAGCAGGAGGAGCAAGACGGCTAAATAAATATATAAAAAAGGTTCGTATTGGAATCCAAACGACACAGATTTTGAGGCGAGCATAATCATTGAACGGTTCGAAAATTCAAAATCACTTTCCCTCATTTTTACCTTTCACCCAATTTTTGACGATCCACAAAAATATGAACAAACTAGGTCACAAATTCGTGTGACAATTTCGATGGAGGCCGATACCATTCTTCGAGACGAGACAAAGAGCAGAACAGCGGGCCACGATGACCGGCCGTATAATTTGACTAACCCGGTTACCACAGGAATTCGTGCTCGTGATTTGGTAGGGCAGTTGAGTATGGTTTTTATTTTAAATTACATAAATCAAATAACACTAACTTTGTAGTTTTATACGTAACTTGTAGCGACATCTGACGCTTGAAGGATCAAGGTTAGCTATTAGCGCGGCGGGATAGATGGCGTTGGCGGTACTTAATTTATAACCGAGTTTTATATTGGGCCGGTTGGTTATTGTATATTAATCGTTACAATAATCTGAAATGACAAATTAAATGAGCTTTTAAATTATAAATATGTAAATGACTCCTCCTATATTTTCAACATTTAAGCTAATAACATGCGATTTACCAATTAAACCAATAAAAACCTAAAAATATTTTTTAAACGGGCGCAATTTTCAAATTTTAAATACATAATACATACTATATAAATCCACAAATGTGAGTTTTGATTTCACAATGCTAGTTATATCAAATATAATCATACAAAATTTACAAAATCTACTATCACTGGTATAATTTAAGGTCACTTAGTGCTCTTCAAACTGAGCTACAAAGTAGTCAAATTCTTTTTGTGCTAAAATCCAAATGTATAGCTCCTTAAAATTAAAATCCACTTACCTTGTAAATTGTCCAGCATATAGGTCAACAGCTTTGCAGTACCGTTGTTATCGTTATAAATGGACAGCATCTCCTTGCTGAGCGGGTTTCCCTGCAGGCCGAGCATTTGCAGGTGAAACAGTTTGCCCAGCTCGTAGGGTAGCACTCTCAGGTAATTGTTGTGCAAGTGGAGTTCTCTGTAACAATGATTGAATTTAGATTATCTAGTCGATAAAAGTTAAGAGATTTTATGGTAAATACAAAAGACAATGTCCTATTTTATTATTTAACCTCGTTTACGGCTGTGTCTCGATGGTCTAATAAGTAACACATTTTTTTATAACAACATTAACATGTTCAATTTACATCATTTCAATCATCGGATTGTGTCGTTATTACCAGGTTAATTTACATAGTTAAAACCTATCAAGTAGAAAATATTTTTTTGTTTGTATGTACTTCAATCACCTTGCCAGTTTTATGTTAAATAAAAATTCAATCTTGCACTTAATGGTTGATGTGATGGCAATACAGGTTATATTAATAAAGTTTACCCATTCGTTACGTGAACCATTTAGGCGCTGCGCAGACGGCGGTCTTTTTTGTTCTCCTTTTGCGTTCACGCGGCCTACCACTGAATGAACTACGGAGGTTACGTAACTGCCTGGATTGTCGCGAAAATTGCTCACACCATATAATCTGAACCACTGTTCACCAGTTAAAGAAAGCAATGAAAAGTGTTGGAACTATTAGGCGGATAGGGGCAAGGGGTCAGGGTCATGGTCGAGTTAAATAGTATAAAAACATTCAACTATATCAACAGACGACCGCCGGCACCAGCAAACTTTCTGACCGCACCTTTTGTTCTTCGTGTGGGTTTCACAGAATCCCACATGCTCTGTCTGAGAAGCGCCTAGCCATAGTTGTTGCCATACCAAAAATATTCGCGGCGTGTTTACTAATATCTAACAATTTACATACTTATCATAACATGGCTCGGGTTCAAAGACCTGGCATCGCATGCTAAACAACTGGTTTATTGTTATTCTAATATCAGCGCTGTTTTTATTCTGCATGCGTTTCAAAATATTTACTTTACATTTTAAAACGATTTTATTTTGAAATGTATTATTGTATCGATACGTGAATCTATTATAATATCGACACTGTCACTGCCATAACCGCACATAAAATTATGCACTATTCATTAGGTACAAATAAAATACGTCATTTCAAATTAAGTATGTTTGAGGGGTCAAATACCTTTACTTTTTTTGTTTCAAAAAGCAAATACAATTCAGTTACGATGTTTGTGCACAATTTTTACTTATTTTCAGACGTTGTGATACATATTAATGGTTTTGCCTGTTGTGTCTAATCTTGGACAGGCAACAGGTCAAGTCAAGTCAAGTCAAAATCATTTATTGCATTTATTAGTACAAATAGGTAACAAATACAGTGTGAAGTTCATTTCTATGTACAACTTGAGTCCCGCTGTACAATTTAATGTTAACGTAAAATGTAATCATCGTTGTTGAGTTTACAATTTTTTAAGTTCTTTTCTGTATATGGTTTAGTGTAAGCTTATTGTAAACTTGTTTGTGGTTCTTTCAATAAATAAATAAAAAAGTGCACATCATGTGCTTACGGTCAATGTAGTTCAGTGCTATACAGGGTGACTAGTAAAACGAGGGAATCGGTTAATCAGGTTATGCTACCCATTAAAATTATCAACTTTTACTATAGCACCAATATAGGGATCTGAATAAAAAAGTTTACATCTAAATGCTAAATAGTACTTTACCTCGATGATAATACATAATGTAATACACATCATCTTTTTTTTTAAATAACTTTGGCCCCATTAATATCCTATGAAACGATTTCTTCGTCTTTCTCGTCACCCGTGTATTTAATTAGTGTGTCACACGAAATCCATTAATATTCTGTCAAAATCATAGAGGTCACGGCTTTTGCGTAGGCGCTAATCATTAGTTCGTAAAAACATAACGCGAAGCGCGCTTAATCACAATAGTTGGCGACACGTCTTTGGCACATTCATTTAAATATACAATGTTGCATTGAATTTATATGGAAGGTCGACAACAAGTTAATGGGCAAATAGTTCAATGTTTGAAGATACAATCGAGGCCAGTGTGGTGTACTGATCAGAATTAAATCGCCTATTTATAGATAAAATTTACTGTAGTAGGACAAAATGTTTATTTTATGCATTTACGCGGTCACTAAGAATGGAAGGAATTCTGTTAAATAGCTAGATGCATTTATTGAAATAAATCTTACATGCCACGATCTCGATCATTCTTTCCTTGAGAAAATAAAGGTTTACGTTTATTATGACGTAGTATCATAAAATTTTAAGGTAATTATTAAAACGTCGCAGAATGGTACCTACATTATTGCCGTATGATTAGATTGTATGAGCTTGTATTGTAAGTATACATTTAGTTAAGGCAGTTAATTATCGTGAGTGTTTTAAGCTGCAAGACAACATAGAATACCCTTGATTTACAAAATTTTTAAAAACATAGCTCTTCTCCTTTAAAACTGATGTCAGCCGATTGGCGTTTAAGTATAAAGTAACGTAGGTACAAAACAGACGAAAATTAACTTCGTTTAGCCTCGTAGTTGCACTGTCAACATTTCTGTTTCATTATGCCAAGAAAAACAGAGATAATCGTTAATATTTCAATATGGTCTAATAGAATTGGCATTTCAGTAATACCACTTTCAAAACAAACCTAAAATCTCTAGTAAAAAAAAATACTATCAATTCAGAGCTGCCAAAAAAGTCTTTCGATCGAGCTATTTAGCTGAGGCCTACGTCCAGCAGTGGACTTCGGGTACTACGGTAGGCTGACAAGATGGTTAAAATAAGTATTTTATCTTTTCATTTCGCAATATTTCAACTTAATTCCTACTTATATGGTCTATAACTGAGTTAAAAATGGTATATTTCATTCATATAAAAATAAGCCGTACAGACTTTTAAATTTTTAATTTAGCTTAACCACCAATGTATTTTTTAAACAACTACAAAAACGAATCAGTTTAATGAAATTCCAATTAAAGGGCAACTACGCTAACGTTTTAAATACAATGCCTAAAGAATTACAATTAAAAACACGCAACACGACACAGTAGCCCAGTAATTTGAACTCAATACAATAATTAGTGTAATTAGTCTCAATCGGACCTCCAAATTGATACGTCATCGATTTATATTCAGATTGATCAGTGTCAACCAAGTCTGGTTAAAATTCAAAATCGAAAGTCGCGGAGGTAAGATTCGACTGAAGAAAGAAATTGTTTCTAAAACACATGTTATTTATGACATTCTTACATTCATATAAAATTATTTGTAAAATCGATTTTTATTCCCTTTGATTGAAGTCATGTACGTGTACTATGTATTCCCATTTGTTCCCAAATAAGGATTGAAAATGTGTGTTTGTGCTTCATTTCATGTTTTTATGAGATTCAAGCAAGTTATTGACATTTATACAAAACATTTAAGCCACTAGTGGGTGAGATTTTATTCTTATTGCTGTGAAGTTTGTTTAAGTGGTGATAATTTATTCATTTACAACAAGAAAGACAAGAAACGTATATCTAGGAATGACGACATTTTAGGGTCATTATCGACCATTTCAATAAAATAAGGATCCAAAGAGTTAAGAGCGACTTCTTGACTGGACTAGCAAACCTCTCGTGATTTAGTTTTTATTGCTATTATTTTTCTCTAGTAGGTATCAATTTTATTTTTGTAGCTTGACTGGTAGAGAATTCCAAAATTTTCCCGAAGCAGTGATAGGGAAACAACAATAATTAGGATGTGGAAAAGCGCTAAGTTTATTTACAGAAATAAATTGGTTTTAAAGGTTTCAATTCGTATAAGTAAAAAAGTATTTAATTTATGTGTATAAATTAATAAACATATATTATTGGCGGTGTAGCAGTTTCGAGTAAATCAGGCAACGATTCTCGGTGTTTCCTCCGACCCCACATTCATACGTCTGCCGTCCGCCAATCGCGGCTTTTCTTTTATTTTTAACCGACTTCAAAAAAAGGAGGAGTTTCTCAATTCGACTGCATGTTGTTGTTTTTTTTTTGTATGTTTGTAACGCGATTACGCCGTCAATTGTGGACCGATTTCAACATTTCTGTTTTCGTTTGAAAGAGTATACTCCCGAGGTGGTCCCATTTTTACCAAGTCAGATTCTGATGATGGGATCCCTGGGAAATCGAGGGCAACCCTCAATTTTTATAGGCACCCATAATGTTTTGCATATATTTTCTGACTCAATGCTGATTTTTGGGTCTGGTATTCATCACGTCATGTTGCTGACCTGATGATGAAAGCCACAGAACTTCTTAACGGATCGGAGTTAGAAGATAATACTACAATTTGTCGACAGAACGTATTTCGCAGTGTGTTGCGCAGACTAGTAGACAGTAGACAGTTGAATATTTATTTACTGGGGGCATAAACCCGCACACCCAGTAACTAAAAAAAATCATTTTGAAGTCGGTTTTTAGTTTTTATTATAAAACTTATTTAATGTGTGCACGCCCTCTGTAAATACATGAGCGAGACGGCAAACGCTTGCACGTAGATGTCGCCAGCAGCCACTTTACTTACTACGCTTTGTGGCTGCCGCGATTGGCCTATGTACGCTAATAAATATTAAAAATAATAAACTAACATGTAGCCAAAGATAAAAATAGCGCACCACGGTGTCTAAGACTGCCTTTATCAATTAAATATACCCGTCTTGACTAATCAATACCTTGCCTAAGCCCTGACGATGATCATCAATATCGATGATTGAAGATATCAATAAATATAAAATTTTGCATGGAGGATTGTTTTAGTAGACAAGAAAATTCAATATGGTCAGATTTAGTTAAAAAATAGCTGTGCCCGCAATATCGTTTGGTTGAACTACATGATGCTTGCTATGATACATAATGTGAAATATTCAAATAAACAACAATATATAGAAAAATATCCCACAGGTACATTTAACCAGGATAAAAAGTATCCTATATGTTAACCCAGATCATATTCTATGTGTGCAAAATTTCATCCAAATCCATTGAGCCGTTTACACGTGATGAGTCACAGACATCCAAATATCCAAACATCCTCAAAAACTTTCGCATTTATAATAATCGGGATATTTACCTTAGCTGTATCAAGTCCCCTAACTCAGCCGGCAATGAGCGCAGCTTGTTGTTGGACACATCCAAGGTGTGCAAGTTGGCCAGCTGACTGATTTCGGGGGGGATCCGTTGCAGGGAGTTGTCGTTCAGATACAGAGCGGTCAGGTGAGTCAGTTGGAACAGCTGGGGCGCAAGGGCGCGCACACCTCCTGTTACCTGGAATATGAAGACACCGTTATTTGATATCTGCTTCGATTGAAACGCTGAAATTTGACACTGAAACACACTTTTTGTGTATGTCAATAAGAAACTGCTGTTGTGCAAATTGATAATATTAAGGTCATGTTTTGAGGTCAATGATTTATAGTTTTAGTTTTTTTTTGTAGTTTGTTTAACCATCAAGATAAAGTATTTCGCAACTTAGATGCAATATCAATCTTAATGACTGAAATAAATAAATGAGTAACAACTTGGCAATACATTTTATTTAAGTATAAACACATTACTATGATTTTTAGTAAATTCCAGTTTGAAAAATATTTGTGTTCACTATCAAGTATTTTAGGTTTTTTTTGCCATCTGCAGCATCCAGTTCGAGGTTTTACATGACCTCATTCCATGTTGCTTATACTATCTCTTTCATCATCATCATCATCATCAGCCCACACTAGTCCACTGCTGGACATAGGCCTCTCCAATTGCACGCCACTCTGCACTATCTCTTTGCTGATTGCAAAATAAAAACACTCAATGGATTCTCAAAGTTATATGTTTTATCTTGCAATTAGCTTAACTAAGATTATCTTTCTCTCTCTTCATTGAAGTATGGAGCTAGAAATCTTACCTCAAGCGTGGTCCAGCCACCGCGCCGGCCAGACGCTCGTTCCGCCTCCGACATGATGTGGTACGTGCGCCCGCTAGCGCCCTCATGCTTATCTTTGTTGCGAGACATGCTGTCAACTGAAACATATTGCAGATCATTGACCTCTATGTGCACCGGGAAAATAGACAAAAATGGTTATGGAACCATACCCCCAAGTTAATGAGAGGCAAAGAGTAAGACTTTTTGCAGTCTACTGCTTTATATCCTGTTATCTTGCAACTCTTCTATTTTATTCCTCTCTGTCGCTACACTTATCCAATACTTCCCTGTCACTTGTACAAATCTAAATTGGAATACTATTGCCCAAACAAGCTGCGGACAGAACAAAGTGAAGATTTCTAAAGTAGGCCTTTGTTGGAGGTTTATCAGGACATTCTGGATGAAGTTAACAGCAACGACTATAAAATTATAATTATGGTTGTAACAAAGAAGCATGAAGGGAGACTTTCCGCCAGCAGGATAGTAGTTTTTTCTTAGTCAACCTAACCTTACCAAACCAAGTGTCTAAGGATTTTGAATATGATAGTGGAAAAATTTATAGAATGGAAAAATGTTTATTATTGGTAGTAGCATAAGAATGTAACTATGAATGCAACTCTTACTTATTTTTATGAAAGTAAACCCAAAAGTTTTTATATAAACTTTTGTGACAGTACACAATTATTTTAACAATTTTTTTTTAAGTAGGTCAATTTCTAATCTATTTTGAACAGATGTAAATGACATATAAGCAAACATCTGGTTTTATCATATATTTCTTGCAGAATTAATCAGAAAAATGATTTTTAAGTTAAAATAGTGTTTATCAGAGAAAGTATGATGTTATGATATTGTGAAAACTATGTCAAACAAATGCTATACATACATACCTACCAAAATTCCTACTAGTTACAGATATGATAGATTAAAATCAAGATTACAATAAATCTAAATGGTTAAAATACACCAAAATATCAAAATCTCAAAGTGAATGGCTAATAGTATTATTAATTAACAATATCAGTAGGTACTTCTTACTTTTTCTACATAAACATTGATAGTAATATTTGTTATTGTAGAAATACTTTGCAAGTTCTACATCAATTAATAATACTAGATATACCTTAGTAGCATCGCGAGGGGTCATTAGGGGAGATAAAGTGACTTCGTTCGATAATTTAATATCTTCTTTTGAAAAGTGAGTACAACAGGAGAGTTCCATAACCTCCGCTGTGAGAGAGGTAAACCTACAGAAAAGTTACAAATAACAGACATCTTAAGTGTGCAACAACTATACAAGGCTTATTTCAAGGAAAAAATAACGATTTAATTCATTATTTGTACGATTAGAAGGTAAATGCGTAGCATCTTTGTGTACAGCTGACATCAAAAAGATGGGTCGACTCGACACACAGCAGAACCAAAGCGCCAAATCAGAATTATCACTTACATCAATCGAACTCGAAATACTCTTAATAAATCATGTAATATATACCTTCATCTACTCCTTAAATGGTTTTACTTCAATAATGATTATAGTAACGGGAAATAAAATCACTGTAAACACAGAATAGCACAATCTTGACAAACACCACATCAAACGTCCATTTACCGACTACAGCGACAATCGACATTAGCGGCGAATTCTAGAACTTTTCTTTTGTGTTGTGGCGACAATAGACAAACTTAGCATTTTTTTTCTTGTGAAAGGTAGTGGCGTTGGCACACAATACCATTAGAACGGTCAACAGACGGATGATTATTTTATTTAACCTTGCTTAAGTTTGCTTGATCATGCCACTGAGTCATGCTTAGAGCATTGAACCAATGCTCTAAGGAGTCATGTAACAAATACAAAATTTTACCTTGATGTCGGTAAGTAGTAGCTTTAGCTTATTTAATTCGATCTTATGAAAATAATTAAAACCTAAGGCTCGGTCTATACCCAGCCGGAAACCGGACCGGGTAAATGCGGATTCAATCCATCTCTTAAGCAATAAGGTCGTTTTTGAACGGATTCTTGCGGATGCTTACCGATTCCGGCAGCGTATAGACCGAGGCTAATGCGACTGTGGCACTGCAAAGGCGCTTTTAGACATTGTATGAAAATTTGTATTGACGTGTCTGGTGCGCGTCAGTGGCGTGACTGTGACATGTTTGTGACGCTCCTTTATACCATTAAATGAAGGCACCCTAATGCTCGGGCTTCACCTGCGTGACGCCTAGCGTTCAAATAACAGGATGATTAGTGATCATTAATTAATGCACAAAACTACGCGATAAATGTGTGCTTACACTTATATGACGTTTGATTCTAGCGTCTAGCGACTTAGTGATCTGTGGATACAAGTCTTTAAAATAAAATAAAACGCTTCCAAGATACAACATTAAAGAAGACCCTATGTATAACCCAAAATAACACAAATAAACATTTTGAGTTTGAAGAACTCAATACTTTACAAAATGAGTAAATGAGTAAAGTAACTTAATAACTATGCAATTGAACATTTATTTTACTAATAGTTTCTCAAGGTGACCGTGTTTTAACATGCTTAGTGTAGTAGGTGTAGCCACAACAATGCACTAAGTCGCCCGCGAAATGCCTTTGATGCGTCGAAAGCTACCGCCGTCCTAGCTATCGCCTAACGTCTACTGTAATTAAAGCACTAAGACCGGCCACACCTGCGCATTATATCAAATAGCGCACTAATAAATGACATTCGACGCAGGTGAAGCCCGAGCATAAAACTAAATATGTGGCACTCGCACCAAGAACCTATCAATTTCCATCAAAAACATTTCAGATAAGTACTAAGTATGTACTTACTTACACACCAATGCAATGTAATCCTTTTATTAACCTTTTTGCATACTCATAGGACCTCTTAAGTATTAGGTGCCTATGCGACGGGCGACTGGGCTCTACTAACTTTGCAAAAATACAGTTTCTTGACCACATCATAGTACATGGCTACCAATTACAGTTATTTAAAACAAGTCGCGAATACCGCATAATTAGGGCTTTTAGTACCGGTACTGGGCTCAGCTTGGTACCGGTACCTACCGGTATTCTCGGTTTTTAACACTAAGCACTAAAACCCAGTAAAAGGTTCAAGGGCAGGTTTACAATCTCCTTCTCTTCCTCCTCCTTGAACAGGACTCCTAATGAAAGTCTGACATGCATAAGCACCGAGTCTGAGTGCATTAGTAGCACTACACTCACAACGAACGTGATGCGTGGTTTAAAACCAAACCCAGCTTAAACGCATGCCTGTAAATTACATGTGCACAATTGAAGATTCTCCCTAATCCAAGATTACCAGGAAGAAGGAGCCTTACCCTGGACTACTATACCCACAACCACCGAGTCTCTCATCAGGAAAACATAAAAACCTGCCTGGTTCACCTGAAAAGCCTTAAATAAACTGCAAACTACTATTAGGGTAAGCTTAATAAGTATACATGGCTCTAATACGAGTAGTGCGATTGCGTGAGCTTCTCATTTAACCTTGACTCAAATCTTTTATGTCCCGCTTGCACAGAACTACGGACCGATGAACCTAGTATCGGGACTGGCGGAATCTAGCCAGTACCGGGATTTTTCGGTATTTTCGGAACTGAGAAATTCCGGGAGCAAGCCCTACCTTATTATTAAACCTTTCTTTCATAGCTCGTGGCCTTCCACGCACTGGCTGGTATTTTAACCGACTTTAAAAACAGGAGGGTCTCAGTTTGACTCGTATATTTGTGTTTTGGTGTTCAAATCATACTGCTGAACTGATGATAAAGGCCACAGAACTCCAAGCTCCTAGTTGGGAGTTACAACTCAATACTCATACTGTGATTCGTCGACAGAACGTATTCCGTTCCGTTATACGCATACGCTTACGAAGTATAATTTTATTTACTTAAAAGCGTTAACCATCACAATCAGAAATGAGAAAACATACAAAAATTCGTTTTTCAAATTGACTTAAGTATTAAATGCAATACCTTTCCGTCCCAAGGTTACGACACTAGAATAAAGCAGGCTTATTACTTTTAACTAGAATCAGCTTTTGTTAAATATTTTTTTCATTTTAATTGACTTCTATTATAATGGATTCTCAATTTTACTCAAATGGTAACGTGTTGTTAAGCACATAACACTAAAAACTGTCAAATAAAATAAAGTTTTATAATAACTAAAAACCGACGTCAAATATTAACTAAAAGGTAAAAAATAATATTTATTAGGTATAGTAGGTATGTCCCTTAATGAGATCCCCAACATAGACCTTTCCATAGCACGCTGAGTGACGTGTAGTCGGTGGGCCAACTTGACTGTCATGTTCCACGTTTCGGCTCCGTAGGTTAAAACTGGTAGGACGCATTGGTTAATACCCGGCTTTTCAGGCACTGCGCCAGTGTCGACGTTTTTTTTTTTTTTTTAATTTAAGATGGGCTTACTCTTGACCCCAATCTTGCTCTAGAGCATAGATGGGATCTACGATGGAGCGAGCTTGCCCAGAAGATGCCTATTCACTCTGGACTTAAAGAGAGTCAGGTTATATGCACTTGGAAATACAGACGCAGGCAGGGAATTCCAATCTTTAGCTGTGCGCATTATAAAAGATGATGAGAAGATATGACACAATTTCCCAAATGGTAGGTAGGTAAGGTATGTGCCGTGTGGGGACGGCCGTAAAGAATACACTTCCTCACCGCCAACAGGAGGCGTGTCGTAAGAGGCGACTTAATCTTGTAGCACAGGTAGCAGCGTCTGCGTGCGAAATAATAAAAAAACTGCGCTCGCCAACCCACCTGCCAAGCGTGGCGAGTATGGCAAAAACCCCCCGATGACAGAAGTTACTGGGGGCAGGCATATGTTCAGCAGTGGACGTCCTGTCGCTGAAACGACGAACGAACGATAGTAGCTATACTAAATATAATAATATATATTGGACAACATCACATACATTGCTCTGATCCTAAGGTAGTAGCTAAAGCACTTGTGTTAAAGAAATCAGAAGCAACGACGGTACCACAACACCCAGACCCGAGACAATATAGAAAAGTTCGTTTTCCACATTGACCCGACCGGGTATCGAACCCGGAACCTCAGAGATGGCGGCGCCATATACAGTCCGGCGTGCTTGCCTCTCGGCTACGGAGGTCGTCGAGTTATTATCAGTTATGTTTGAAGTAGTTTTTTAGTTTTTACAAAACTTTATTTTATTTTGTTACATGATGTAGGTACATTCGTCTTGTCACAAGGAAAAACCTATCTAACGTCTACTAGCCTAATGGAGATGAAAATAAATCACGTCAATATCCAACAAGCGTTCTCCAAGTGGTATACAAAAATAAAAGATGTTTAGTGCTTTGTTTAATACTCCATCAAATATTACAAGCGTTTTCTGTCTAGAGTTAAAAAAATCTCTTGCTATCTTGGAAATGACGTAAAACCGTCTGTTACGTAGATCTTTGATTTAAGTTGTGAATACTTAACAAGTGTTTTTTAGAATTCCACAACGTTATGCATATTTTTCGTTTAGAGTTCGTTTCCGAACTAAAAGATTAAAATACCATTAAAATACATTTAATATTTTTTGGAAAATAAAATTGCACACCTACCAAAATTACCCACTTTAATATTTTAACTTAGGTACTTACTTCATTATAAACTTAGTCGAACATTAAGTTATAAAAAAATACTTCTCCAATACTTTTTATCCTCATCAAGGAAGTTTTGTAATATTCAGACTTAAAAAGACTAGTGTGAATACTATTAACCACAAGTAATATAAACAGCTGCAAATGTGTTCAATTGATATCCTAATTATAATAGTGTGCACCATATATAATACTACGGAACATATTTCTTTATGGAATATACGCTATTAGCCTGCATTTTTTATGCCTTGTCTGCTTTTCTTTATTTTTAGATTTTTATTTTATATGAATACAATACAATAGAGCAACCAGACAAAGTTCAAAGAAAAAATTAATTTGTCCCAGGGCTATCAACGTCACCGTTAATTTATTTTACCTTCCTACCAATAATTAAATTACAAAAATAGTTGAATGAACTACAAAATTTAATTTGAATATTATGTAGGTAGTACATAATTTTTGAGTAAAAATTTTGTTTTACCACGATTCCGCCACTTTTTGATCAGTTACGAACTTATTGTTTGAATAAGGAGGAAAGTTAGTAAGATTTTCTATATGCGAATACCTGTTAAAGCCTACGTTTACTTATATGATAACTCAGTACTCATAGATTGTATCAATGATGTTGGTGTTCCGAATAAAATAAAATAAAAATTCACGGTGCATGGATGCTATTCATAGATGGCTGGAAAGTAAGTAATTGAACTTTATGAAACAATAACCACCTAAATCTACCCTATTTCAAAAGCAAATAAATATTTATTTTATTTCATCCTGATAAGTTTATAGTAGGTAATTTATGTACTGTAAAGTATTTGCTCGATGATTCTAATTATAATTTTACTAAATTTAAAAAGGTGGGCCGATCAATATTTAATTTAGGTAACAGCAAGCCTTCCTTAGCCGCACAATAGCTCTATTAAATAATAATCAGATGAAATAATTTTAAAACATAAGCATACCAATTAACTCGATAACAATGTTTACAACTAGGTAAGCAATATTAGGAGATTATTTAATTACTTAGCGGGCTGGATTATATAACTTAGTTAATTAAAGTCCGATGAATGTACAACTATACATTCAGCTTCAGCAACCGCAGAGCAAATCTGTTATTTTTATTAATTTCTTTATGAACCACTCAATAATACTCAGATGATAGATACTCTTTATTTACAAAAAAATACACCAAACAAAGAAGTTACAGTTGATGTATACAGAACATTTTACAATTCTTATCGTAAGGAGCAATCTCATCTGGTGATCCCCCTTCTCCATAGTCAGTCCCTCAGAGGTTGAGGATCGTGGCCCCGTCTACTTAGTTGCCTGGATGATGAGCTGTCTCCAGGCATTTCGATCCTGCGCCCGTCTGAATGCTTCGTAAAACGGCATTTCCAGGGTTTTCACAATTAAGTCAGATCAACGTGTTGGTCTTCTGCCATGTGGTCTATATCCCTGTCTTTTTCCGATGAGGATAGCTCTCTCCAGGTAATCATAATATGGTTTCCGGGCAAGATGCCCAAAGTACCGAAAATATCGACTGAGGACGACAGTTGTGAGGCGTTCCTTGATCCGTAGTTGTTTCAGGATGGATTCATTTGTACCAGATGATACAGCACCTTAAAAAAAGGAAACAAAAACAAAGACTACCACAGATGGTTCATTAAAACAAAAGATAACAAACGCTCTACAAACGAGTACTCTACAAAAAAAACAGTACCTACGTATTAAATATTTAATTAAAGTATTAGTGGATACGTGAGTTACTACAATTCGGAAAAACGTATCCTGTTCCTGTCCGTGATTTTTTTTGAATATTTCCATTCCATTAGGCTGTTATTTTATACTACGTACGGAATCATCGTGCTTAACACAAATCATGAACGTTTTATAATGTTTTTCAGTTGCACTTTGGGCAACCCTAAACACCCATTGTATTCGATGATTTGAACTTTTCACTTACTACGTCGCTACGAGTGGTGGGTGATGTGACCTGTAAATTTACTTTTGCAATATGAATGAGGAGTTAACATTCAAAATACAAGAAGCATTCATGTGAAAATGTGGAAAGGGAATTTAAGACTATTCACAGACGCTTGATTTTTTTTTTATCGAAATGAAAATAATATAAAATATTTCTAAACTTCTGTTAAATATAACTATGTACAATAATTAGGACTCAATATGGTGGAAATAAGCAAGTTTATGCTGGACCAATCAAATGTTGGAGATGGACCGTGTTCGGAGCTTTTACACCCTTGGACTGACAGTTGCCTTTATGCCACTTGTAGCATGGTGGGTTCCTGTACTATTGGAACTATAAGGTTTTTTGCGCCTCTTTTTCTAGTAAGTACAGCTTGCAGTTGAGAATTTCTATCCTATCTAGGCTAACTAAACTATCTAAATATCTAAGCTATCTCGCTCGCCTTACAATCAAATAGTGACAGTTTTAGTACAAAATTAAGTTTAAACCTTAAGAACCGAACTGTTTCTGTATCCATAATAGGATATTACAGGCGGTTTTCAAGCTGGATATTAAAATCTGGCCATTTCTGTACCTAAAGGGTAAAACGGGACCCTATAAATAAGACTCCGCTGTCCGTCTGTATGTCTGTCTGTCTGTCCGTTTTTTACCAAGCTGTATCTCATGAACCGTGATAGTAAGAAAGTTGAAATTTTCACAGATGATGATTGTGTTTCTGTTGCCGCTATAACAACAAATACAAAAAAACAAAAAAAAAACATCGGGGCTCCCATACTCGTATTTTATGATTATTACTTTATTTACTAGGCGGATATTGTTCTTTTTTAACCGACTTCAAAAAAAGGAGGAGGTTCTCAATTCGTCTGAATGTTGTTAGTTTTTTTTTTGTATGTTTGTTACGCGATTACGCCGTCAATTATGGACCGATTTCAAAATTTATTTTTTAGTTTGAAAGGGTTTACTCCCGAGGTGGTCTCATTTACACCAAGTCAGATTCTGACGATGGGATCCCTGGGAAATCGAGGGCAACCCTCAATTTTTATAGGCACCCATAATGTTTTGCATATATTTTCTGACTCAATGCTGAATTTTGGATTTTTGGCTGACCTGATGATGGAAGCCACAGAACTCCTTAACGAATAGGAGTTAGAAGATAATACTGCTTTTTGTCGACAGAACGTATTTCGCAGTGTGTTGAGCAGACGTGGAGCTTATGAGGTACCAGACCGCCAATTTTTATTTACTGGGGGCGTACACGCACACCCAGTAACGAAAAAAAATTAAAAGCTCCTTTCTTTAATTGACTTGGTATTTAATGCAAGACCTTATCCTATGGTTACGACACCAAAATAGCCGCCGTTCTGGTTGGAGTGTAGGAAAACCCTTTCCTTAAGACTTACAAATTTTCGTCGAAATATTGACCCAATATAATACCTTATTTTTATCATACCATTCGATGGGGGGTCCATAGAGGACCAACATTAGCTAGTTACTTTGCTGTTAAGTCATTTTTGGCGGAGTTAGGAGGGGAAAAATAAACTTAACACTTAAAATTGTGAAATAAAATAAGTTTAATAAAAAACTAAAAACCGACTTCAAAATGAAACTAAAAAGCGAAAAATAATATTGAATAAAACAAACCTAATCATTTTTTTTTTGGAGTCGGTGCGAATAAACACAATTTAACTCTCGATGGCTGGCACCTTTCAAGTAGGCAAGTACCAACCTAAACGATTCACCATAAAAACAAATGCCTACTTATGTTATGAACACTTAGAATAGTCTAATCTTTCTTGTTTATCACTGGTTAGTACATGAAAGCTTGTAACGTAAAACATATTATTTATTTAATTTTATTTTACTATTTTTCGTCGTGTATAGAGTTAAACTTTTTATTTCTGAATTATATTTTTTAAATAATTTACAATAGTACAAAAAATATATAGTTATTCTAAACTATAGTTTGTTCTGTATTATTTAAAGTTATAAATGAACCACGATTGCGATTAACATGATACGCTAAGCCAAATTGACGTTAATTATAAAGCACTAATTCAATTTAAACTTCATCAGACCCTCCATCACCATCATGACGTCACGAACTACTCATCAATACATATTTAATGAGCCCAAACTCGATATGTTTATGTCAACTGGAATCTCAGATTCTAAGGTCAGATTCAGTCTCCATCATCATCGTATCACAAATTATTCGCCTAGACCATTTTAATGAGCCCAAATACTACTAGAGGCTAACGGCAAAGTCGGCAACTGGAATCTTAGATCCTAAGGCTAGGTCCATCATCATACCCTGATCTGATACTAAGGCCAAGTTCAACCTACATTATCAAACCCTGATTATCATCATTTCATTACAAATTATTCACCAGGACCAATTTATTGAGCCTAAATACGATAGTTTTACGGCAACTGGAATTTCAGATCCTATGGGCAGGTTTAGTCTACATCACCCTGATCATCATTACCACATCCCATCACAAACTATTTACCAGTACTATTGTAATAAGCCCAAACACGATAGGTTCACGGAAACTGGAACCTCAGAGTCTATGGTCAGTATCCTTCTCTACCATCATACTCTGATCATTATAATCCCGTTAAACTATTCACCAATATCATTTTTTTAAACCCAAGCACAATAGGTTTACGGCAACTGGAACTTTATATCATATGGCCAGATTTAGTCTCCATCATCATACCATATAATGACATGCAAGCATACACCTTGCACAGTATAGGTATTAATATAATTTTAGCAGCGTAAGCATTGTTACGTAATGTTATTAACGCTCTCTTTCTTTTGTAAATAATTATTTATAAGCATGTATTATTATTAATATCACTGTACGTAGCTTAAGTTTTATACCAAATAAACTTTATCTTATCTTATCTTACCCTGATCATCATCATTCCGTCACAAACTGTTTGCCAAGACCATTTTAATGAGCCCAAACACGATACGTTTCCGGCAACTAGAACTATAGATCCTATGACCTGGTTCAGTCTCCATCATCATACCCCGATAATCATCATTCCATTACAATCTATTCACCAGGACCATTTAAATGAGCCTAAACGTGATAGGTTTACGGCAACTGAAACCTTAGATTCTATGGTCAGGATCCGTCTCCATCATCATACCCTGATCATCATCATTCCGTTACAAACCATTTGCCAATACCAGTTTAATAAGCCCAAACACGATAAGTTTACGGCAACTAGAACTATAGATCCTATGACCTGGTTCAGTCTCCATCATCATACCCTAATAATCATCATTCTATTACAAACTATTCACCAGGACCATTAAAATGAGCCTAAACGCGAAAGGTTTACGGTAACTGAAACCTCAGATGCTATGGTCAGGATCCGTCTCCATCATCATACTCTGATCAACATCATCCCATCACAAACTGTTCGCCAAGACCATTAAAATGAACCCAAACACAGTAGGTTTACGGCAACTGGATCTTTAGATCCTATGGCCAGGTTGTGTCTCCATCATCATACCCTGATCATGATAATTCCATCACAAACTATTCATCAGGTGAACTTAATTAACCCCAAACACGATAGATTTACGGCAACTGAAACCTCAGATTATATGGTCAGGTTCCGTCTCCATCATCAGATCAGCCCCATGTCACTATTATATTGCATTGTCATCCGACATACGTAAGTATGCAAAAGTTCAGCTCAATCGGGTTTCGGGAAAGGGTTTCAATCACGATTAGAAGTTTGTAACCGTACAGACAGAGATATTTAAAAATATCACGGTCGTGAAACTAAGTAAAAGCTTGTAATAAGCCCGAATAAGCCCGATTTCCCAAGCACATCTTATAATGGTTACATTTTTCTTTAACTGTGTCCGTTCACCCGTAATGGTAAATTTTGTAATATTATTAGATGCATTTTACGTTGTATACTTTTGACTCGATAGATGGTGCTGAGCCAATTTTAAGTGCTAAGCATTTTTTTTTAAATTTATATTATCAGACTAACAAGTACAAGAAGTGCGTTGATGTCTCGCACTTTACAGCATACTCTTCCAATGCTATCAAATGTAGAGTTGCCCAACTAATAGGTAGTTTCGCTATCGAAGTGACCTTGGAAACTAGAACCATATACAGCGATAGTATCAATATTACAAGTAAAATAATACTGTTGATTGGAATCAATAATATCGATACTATTTCATACATATACACATTATAATACTATCAATGGTATCGATTTTTAAAGTAATAGTATCGATAGTTTGATAGTAGTAATACACTATCTGTAGTTTAATCGTTTCCCAATAGGGTATTACACTATTTTTAAAAATGTACCTATCTTACTTAATTTGATCCTTTAGTATTTATAGGCGACCAGAATTTTAATTTTATTTCATATTTTTTCATAAATTTTCATAAACTGTTCAGTAGGTACCTTAAAAAGCATTTTGATTTTACATTTTGAATTCCTGCGCGAAACGCTATCCACCATGATACCTTACATAGAAAACACTCAAATGTCAATTGTGTTTTGCGACCATCAAAGAATCAATTCTTGGCAGAATATATTTATACGTGTTACGATAGCAAATAGAGCAGTTGGCGTTATTTTAGTTTTTTACGATGTAGTGACGTCACATTTGAATGTATCATGGCCATAATCATGGCGGCAACGCGTTTATGGAAACCCTTTCAGTATTCAGAACCCTAGTACTTCTGAGCTGCAGGAGGGTTTAATGGCATTAATTCACATAAAATTACCTTAAAACAATTCGCAAGACTAGCTGATGACGTCATCAGCTGGTCTTATACAATAACTTTTCCTATGGGAGCAACATCGAAATCGTGATTTTATTTTCAGTAACTCCATACATTATCATCGAGGTATGCGAGTAAGTTTGTATAGAGAAATTGAAAAAAACTTTTCGATTTCGATGTTGCTCCCATAGGAAAAGTTGTTGTATATTATGACCAGCTGATAAGTGGTTTTAAGGAGTGTCCTGTTCCCTTGTACACCGTATAACCAGTAGATTGGTTTGAACAACGGATAAATTTACTACTATGATGCATATAATTTATTACTGCATGCACCCGCTAGGTAGCATGAGCAACAAAATACGATATGATATGATATTGCGATGTATCTACACTAAATTGTCAAAATAAGATTTTTTATCGAAACATTGAGCATAACCGTGACGTCACCAGCATCACAATATGTTCGCTGTTTCGATAAAAGTTCAAGTTGGTGGCTATGATATCATATTTTGACAATTGGGTGTCAATAAATCGCTATAAAATATCATATTATTGTGTTTTGTTGGTCATGCTATGGGAGTTGAATATAACTCCTAAACTTTAAATTACTATATTTTTTTAAGCAATATGCTTGTTACATTGCACTCCCACCAGGCCTTTATTAGAACTAAACGACCGAGCGAGACCGTGAGTCACCGACAGAGGATTATGCACTGCACTATGCAGGTCTTAGAGCATGATGCTCTAATATGCAAGTAGGCATTAGGTATGATGTGTTATTTGGTCAACACACGACTGTTCATCTTTCCGAGACGGTCAATTATAAAATTTACAACAATGTCAATGTCAGTTATTCATTCATTCAAAAACTTGACGTGTCGTCTCAATTTTGACAATTGACAAATTCATATTTGTCATTCAATAAATTGGCAAAGAATTTTTGTAGGCGCTCAGTGAGTGGTGCTATTTCTTGAACAATGAATATTATTAAGCTATGTTTAATTCGGAAGACGTACCATAATCACTAATGTCTTATTATCAGCTTGAGGACTTTGCGATAGCTAAATAATTGCCATGTGTAGGAATCAAGTCGTATAAAGATTGTCTTCCCGGTTCTGTGTTGTGATATCTTCCAAACTTTGTACATTATTTCCCACTAAGATAAGAATAAAGTATTGTCGTTACAATGGTAGAAGCGAGCAAACTTTGGTTTGAGAAAGCTTGCAGCAGTAGCGAATGCCGTTCGCTTATCCATCCTTGGACAGACACATGCTTTGACGCGACAAGGTCTATGCTATGGAGTTGTATCAAAGGGAGTTACAAATTTTATGCTATGGTATATCTCGTAAGTATCCTATTATTTCTGTCTTTCGTTAGCACTCAGCAACCAATTATTATTACGACTGAAAGATATTTATACAGAAATACTTGGGTATTTTATATTTAAAATGAGAACAATGTGTGTTACAGTCTTACAGTAAAGTAATAATTTGTTTCCTTCAAACGACACATATAAGTAGGTGTAAAATGAAAGATTGTTTACTGAAGAATATTCATATTTTTGTACCATAAGCTGATTATTGTTTTTAGAGATTAGCTATCAGTCTCTACCCAAACTGAGTTGCATCACCATAACTTTAACCGGTGTTTCTGTATGGAGTTTGATACACTTTTGACTTTGTTTAAGTAAGATGATGCAACCCAGCCTAAGTAAGATAAGGTTTTAATTGTTGATTAAAGGCAGTTTGTACTCAAAAACTTGTTTCTAGCAATGATAGGATATGAGAGATGGATGAATAGACAGATTAAACTTGAAACAAAGTTCTTTTTGATTAATGATTGGCTAATGTCCAGTGTTGATATTACTAAAGTAGCACTAAAAAGAAAACATAAAACTGAAATATAAGTTAACCATAATTTGGGCGGATGACAGTACCTACACCATAAACTATTCTTCATCTATTCTTTTACCTCCATTTTTAAAGCTGCTCTCCTCTCCTCTTGTTTTGTTTGAAATACTTACAAGGCCCTTACCCTTTGCAAGGCTGAGACAAAAGTATTGCTACTATATTTTTAACCTTATTTAATACTATTGAGAATCAATAAAAATATTTTTGCATGGTGAAGGTGTAACAATAAAATTCTATTGTACCTCATTTGCTGGGCTAAAGGGTTAAGGTCTTACTAGTAATAAACTGTATCAAAAGGACATACTCCGTTAAAATATACCAGACTTCATAAACATAATGTACACTAAATATGTATTTCAAGACACTTACATAAATGTGAAACAGTCATGTTAATGTGTCACATAATTTGTTATGTTAAAGCTTTTATGGCATGACATATTATTTCAACTCTGAACGCCTAATTAGCTTTATGGTTTATTTCTTTTTTATTTCAGATCCAAATATTGATGAGAGGCAAGAAACTTAAAAAGAAAGATGTGATTGAACATATGAAAATGTACATTAAATCAGGAATATTTGGTTTGACTGTTGGAAGTTCATTTGTCACATTGAATTGTATATTTAGGTAATAATTTAATTATTATTGCACTAAATGTATTCTAGACCAGTCAACCGTTGAGCCAGACAGAGAACAAAAACAGTGAATTTGAGAAAATGTTGCTCATGTAAAGCAAACAATACGTTATAGTATGCTAGATTAGTCACCTTAAACGCAAGGGTTCATGGTTAAATTGGTTCATGTCTCAGTGTGCTAGGAGACGCCCCTGACAACTTTCACTGATGCTCGTAACATCTTAATTGATTTAAGACCATGACAATTGTGTTGATTAGCATATTTATTAATAAATACCTATTAAATTTATGCAAACTCTACTAATATGTAATTACTTTTAAACTTTCGCGTTGCATAATTTAAAACTCAATGAAACGGGAATTAACGCGATCATAATTTAGGTACAAAATGTTACCTCTTTTGCCTGACGTTTCGATCGGGTTACACCGACCGTGGTCACAGGCTGACTGGAACAGCGATGTCTTCACTCCGTATGAGAGGCAGATTCTTCATTTACCCTCATAATATTATTTTCACGCCAAGTACCGTCACACACTACACTCACTGTGTCCCTATTCTGCACAAGAGTTGTGCGTGAAGCTATTGAAATCTTATAAAAAAGTATAAAAATTTCAATCGGGAAGACGGTTTCAAATTATCCGCGACATGGAATCCAGTGATTAAAAATAGACAATCTCGTTTTATTTCGCGATCGAGTTCTCACCTGAATACGGACGCGGCGGTTAGTGTGCAGAATAGGGACACAGTGAGTGTAGTGTGTGACGGTACTTGGCGTGAAAATAATTTTATGAGGGTAGATGAAGAATCTGCCTCAGGCAAAAGAGGTAACATTATGTACCTAAATTATGATCTACTAATATGTGTTTGTCTGCTTTCAGGAAATTGTTCTTCAGTCAATTCAATTACTATACAACTGTATTGTTGCCATGTACCCTCAGTGGGCTGGCTGTGTATTTCGAGCCTCCTTACAGAAGAGTTTTAGTAGTCAATCTGTTTGTCAATTTGGTAAGTTCTTATAAAATTCAGATATTATTCAGGCATACCTATTACTTAATATTAATAATAGTGATGCAGTGCACAGTGATTTGGGTAGATACCGATTATCCGGGTTAGTCTTAAGCCAAAAAACCGGCCGCTGGATAGTTTGCAGTCCAGCTGAAATAACCAGATAATAGCCAGTCGCCGTTCGGCCAAATACTTACAAATAAAAGGGGGCATATAGATTTTCTAATTGCAACCTACCACTCTCTAATTTGTTCACTTGTCATAAGATTGAAATCTTAAGAAAAGTTTAACAAGCTTGCATTATAAAAGGTAAAGCTATCCCGCACCAGAATAGCGTATTTCGGTTCCAAAAGAAAGATCTATAATAATTATTTGTAATGTTGGATTTTTTAAATAAACAAAAAAAAAAGTAAAACTAAAATGCGTAACTACCGCTTATATTCAGTGGCAGACAATATGTTTGATGTGAACTGTTTGCTTGCTGCATATCTTGATTCGTTTCTAATAATATTAGTTTTGTTACAGGTATTTGAATATTGGCTCCGCACGCTAGAAATGAAAGGATGGCATCGGCGGACGCCTGGCAAGGAGACGCTCATATTTATGATGGGCAGTGCCGTTTTTTTCTACTTGCTCAGGCTTGATAGGGAAAATGAAAAACGTACACCATTATTTTGGTAAGTATGATACTTGTTTAAATAAATATCTACGTAAGTCAGTGGCGTAGCGGTCATTGGTTTTATTTCGAGGTATGCAGTAGATACTTACTAACATGTTTTATTGATGAAAGTCAGTAGTTTACATTAATAGCACACATTTGTACCTACTACCTACCTCATTTCATTTATCGGGTAGGCACTGCTTTATTGCCTATATGCACCGCACGCCCCTGACATAAGTATTAGGGTGATCTAGACCTGGCCAATGCGCCGCGAATGCGCAGCTACACTCGTGCATTTCATGTTCGTGCGCCGCACGCGAGTCGTACGCGCGTAAACTACGCGCCGTGCGCCGTGTAGCTCACACCTACTTCCTTGAACGTGAACTTGAACCGTACGGAACACGGTACAAACCTTGCATGAGTTGTGCTAAAGAGGCGCAGCGCACCAAACGATTCGCGTAACGGAACGCGTGCTGCGCATATTCGCGGCGCATACGTCCCTTGAGCACCCTTTGACACTTTATTTTTTTAAATAAATGTTTCTGTTTTAGGTTCTTCACCCCACCACGCGTTTCGAAAGAAGTCGGTAAACCAATGACTGGACTTAATGGCAGAAGTCCTGCGTGCCCACACAATGAACCTTGCATAAGCTATATTTTAAAGGTATTCACTAAGATTTATGTAATCTAACAATTTATACCTTTATGAAATATAAGAAACAGCATAAATCCGGCCCACTAAACAATATTCAAACCAGAAACAGGTGATTGATTTGATTTGATCTCTTAAGTGAGCTGGTGGTTCTTGGAATCAAACCCAATATTTTATTTAAGATCAGTCGCACTTTGAAACGTATTCGCACGAAAGTGAAACTTGCCAATAAACCATATGAAATCATACACGCAGATAATGTCGTGGATTGACGAGTGGTGCTGGCCGCAGACCCTGGAGGGTAGTGTTGCCAAAAAAATAATTACTTATCAACTAATAGATCGTCGCCACTCCGAAAAATAAAAAAATCGATTGGACTATCGATAATATCGGTCCAATCGATAGTATCGTTTCGATACCTGAATCAAGACAATACTATCGATTACATTGATTATGTTGCTGCAATCTATATAGATCTACATATCATTTTTAGATATAATCATCTTTCATATTTCGTCTTCTATCCGATTATACATATTTGGTTGGAAAAAAAAAATGTAATCGGTTTTTTTGGCCCCAATTGAACTTTCCATCTATCTATTCAGCCTATTGCTAGTCGTAAGCCAAAGAGCGCCAAAGAGCACGATCTCCCGCTTTTTTCATCTATCTACTGCCAGCATCTTCTTAAGTTCATCTGGATCGATTGCACTATCGATTAATAATCGATTGATAGTTCGGCTACACTACGGAGGGATGCAGGAATGATGAGACTAGACCAGGCTCGCACAGGACGCATAAAAAGTTACGGCGCTGCTCCCATATAGTTACGAGGACACGGGTTATTCGTATTCAAGACTCAAATTCATACGAAAACGCATTCAAAAAATGGCTAGCCTAAAAGTGTTTTCTCGTTTCAGGGAACAGCGCGGTTGTTCGGTGTTGGTTGCGCCATGACGATGCTGCGAGCAATACTGCCCAAAATCCTGACACCTACCAAGGCCTTGAAATCGCTGAAGATGTCACATTTGAAGCTGGGCCTGTTCTTCGGTGGATACATTGGTATCTATAGGGTAAGTAAAACTATACTTTTTTTCTCTTTTTAAAATAACTTTATTTCTATGTGTGTGGACCTGTAAGTGGTTTTTTAAATGTTATTTGTGTATAATTATTGAAATATTGTAAACCTTGGTAATCCTAATAAAAAAAATATTAAAAAAAAACAAAGTAAGCCTATATAGATACGTATATAGATACGTTCTACTGTAAGCCACACGCCTCATTATCATCATTCCAGCCTCAGGATGTCTACTGCTAAACATAGACCTCCCCAGTGACTTCCAGATCGGCCTGTTGGAAGCGGCCTGCATCCAGCGGCTTCCTGCAACCTTTTTTATCAGGTTGTCTGTCTACTTTGTGGGTTGTGGGTGGCAAAGCCCCCCCCATATAATAAAATAAAATAAAATGAAAAAGATGGTTTGGGCTATGGCCAATCATCTCATACTACAGCTACTACAAGAAGTAGGCTTCACCACCCACCCAGTGCGGATTGGTAATAGAGATGTTGCAAGGCCATATATATACATATATATTATTGATATGTTAGTTCTGCTGAAGTCATAAGTGCTATTTGATTAAATTGTAAATTAATTGTAAATACAAAATAAACCCTACATGTTAATCGCCCAATCGACAAGCCGCTCTGACTGTATGACGTGGTGTGTTCAAGTGTATTAAGTTGTAACAAATGAGTGTTGTGTCGACTAGTTTAACAACTTGTTTGGAATAACAATTGAAGTCTATTGCGTGACATGATGTCTTTCAGTTTCCGTTTGAGGTCAAAATGTTGCGCTTCCGGCAGACTTTATTATTATGTATTGTTATAGTGATACCTATGTGTCCGCCCGCAAGGTAGACAAACACCAGGTAAAGGTTGTTGGAAGCCGCTGGATGTAGCCGATGAAAGGTTGAGTAAACTGGTTCTCGAGTGGATACCACGCCTTGGAAAACGTAGTGTAGGACGCCCTTCGGCTCGATGGTCCGACGACCTTAGTTAGTAAGGTGGAATAAAGTAGATAGATGAAAAAAGCGGGAGATCGTGCTCTTTGGCGCTCTTTAATTGGGTTCGTCCAGCAGTGGACTGCAATAGGCTAAGATGAATGAATTAATGATTACCAATAGGGTACAAAGCATCCTACAATTCTACACACAAATGTACGTCCGGTTTTGCTAGGTAATATTAATACACATCAGTATTCTGTCAGTCAGTTGATTGCACGATCATTCTTCCGTCATTCCCACCATTGGAAAATTTTGTAGAAAAGAAAGATGATAAGTTTGATAGTCAACGGGCACTATTTGTTTGCAGTTAATAGTGTGCCTGCTGTGTCGGTCGCAAGGAAGAGACAGCGCGCTATACGCGCTGCCCGCGGGTTTCCTCGCCGGCGCCGCGTTTAGGGCGTCTCCTTCTACGGCCATCTCGTTGGCGCCGGTCACCTCCACACTTCAGGTCAAGTAAAATGAGCCTATACAAGTTGTAACGCTAAATAAGCAAAACCCTTAAGAGGTTGTACTGATGCTCAAGTTCAATATCACGGCCGGCGGTGCAGGCGCGTCTCACGACTAGCCAATCACGTAATCGTAATGGCCTCTGCGAAACCTTCGCTCAGCGCTCAACTTCCGTGCCGCTAGTTGTAACACTAAAATAGGTTGTGAATTTGAAAACACTGGCTTTTTATTTCCTTTTTAGGGTTCCGTACCCAAAGGGTAAAACGGGACCCTATGACTGAGGCTCCGTTGTCCGTCTGTCTATCCGTCTGTCACCAGGCTGTTGAGATACCTAGACAGTTAGACAGTTGGAATATTTTACAGATGATGTATTTCTATTGTCGCTATAACAACAAATACTAAAAACCAGAATAAAATAAATATTTAAGGGGGCTCTCATACAACAAACGTGATTTTTTTGCTCGTTTTTATAGATAATGGTGCGGAACCCTTCGAGCGCAAGTCCGACTCGCACTTAGCTGGTTTTTTTTTAGTAAATTAGGATCAAGTTTTATCCTGCCTTCCAAATATGGCGAATATATTTAATGATTTTTTTTCTAATAAAAACGCTCTAGCGTCACTACTATACTTGGGTCGAAATAACAAAGAAAGTATCCATCTAATGGTACCGTCGTTGTTTTCTGATTTCTATAACACATTTAGCGCTTTATCTACCTTAGGATCAGAGCAATGTATGTGATGTTCCAATAATAATAATATCCATCTTATCTCCATAGATCCTCGGCTCCTGGGGCTACCGCAAGGGCATAATCCCGGCGGACTGGCCTCTAGTCGAGCTGCTGTACTGCGCGTGCCAGGGGCTGCTGTTCCACGCGCGCGTCATGCACGAAGACGTGTGTCCGCGGTACATCATCAACCTGATGACCACCGTCACCAGCGCCAAGTGAGTAGTGGTACAATTGTAATCATCATTAGGCTAGAATGTAGACATCGTTTTAGAAAACCTTTAGCATCATTTCAGAAACATTTTACAATCTGTGAAACAGAATACCAAAAAATTGTGTGGCGGCATTTTCATCAAACTGTAGAGATTTTTTTCAGGATTCTTTGGCATCATTTGCACTACCAATAGGATGTCATTCCAGAATCTTTGGAACATGTTACAGCAATTCAGAAAACTGTGGATCATAGTTCCAGTATCCTGTAGGGCATCATTTCAGAAAACTGTACGATATCATTCCAGCAATCTGTGAAACATTAGCAGACTATAAAACATGATTTTAGCAACATTTAGGGGCGTCATTTTCGGCTAGGGGGAAATTATTCGGAAGGGTATTATTCTGAGATTCTGTGTGTCGTTTCGGTAAACTGAGCATCATTCTGGTAAAGTGAAGGCATCATCAACCTGATGACCACCGTCACCAGCGCCAAGTGAGCTTTATTTGAGAGTATGTTAGTATTGCATCATTACAGCAAACTGTAGGGTTTTTCTTCCAGAAAATGTGGAGCATGATTCTACAATCTGAGTACCAGAATACCAGCAAACTGTGTGGGAACATTCTGGCAAACGCTAGAGCACGGTTCCAGTGATCTTTGGGCATTATTCCGGCAAATTGGAAGGTATCAAGGTATCCTGTGGGACAAGGTTCCAGCGAACTGTTGAGCATAATTCCAGATTTCTGTAGGGCATCATTTCAGCATTCTGTAGGGAACTATTTCAACAAACTTTAGGGTATCATTTCACAATCTGTGGAACAAAATACCAGCAAAGTGTGTGGCAGTATTCCAGCGAACTATTAAGCATAATTCCAGCATCATATAGGGGCATTATTGCAGCAAAATGTGGAGTACCATTCCATTAACCTCTAGTATAGGGCATCAATTCACCAAAGTAAAGCATAATTCTGGAATATTAGAGGATGCTGGCATCACGTGGGTTATCATTCTAGGGAATAGGGGATTATTCTTGGCGAATGAGTGTTATTTCGGCAAACTGGCAAAGTAAAAGCATCAAAGCAACAGTCTGAGGATCATTATGGAAAACAATAAGGGTACCATTCCTTTGTACAAAAGCACCGTCCTAGTTTAGCGTAAGCACCATTCTAGCAATGACTTTCCCATCTATTATGTGAATCAGATTTTTTATTGAAATTTATATGAGACCACTTAATGCGTGTTTTAAACGTGCACTTACATACACCTACCCACACAACTAAACACCATAGAAACCCACTTATGCAAAAAATTTGGGTTCTCCTACAGAAATAATTTAAATAATATTATTCTTATTTTTTCCTTCTTTTCAGAGCCGACCATATCCAAGCTGTCTTCATTGAAAAGCTGCTAAGAATAATACTATGATGTTAGCGGACATAACTTACGAGGTAGTATCGTTAACTATACTGGCGTGCAAATAAATACCACCGATTTTTTTCCATTACAATATACCCATAACTTTTTCAGTTTTCAAAACATCAATAACCCTCGTTTGGCAGTCGGGTAAAAATAAAGCAACCTAAATAGTTTGAAGTTTGTTGAAACATGTCACTTTAACAAGGCATATTTTTTTCTCTATGACAAGGCCTTTCAACCAGGTGTCACCGTATACCCAGTAGCGGGCATTGGTTTAATTTCGAGGTAGGCAGTAATATGTTATATTGATGAAAATCAGTGGTTTTCATCAATTAACACATTTATAAGTACCTACTGCCTACCTCATTTCATTTATCAGGTAGGCACTGCCTAATTGCCTATATACACCGCACGCCCCTGCGTATACCTACTTGCTTTTTGTAACCAAACGACTGGGTACTGCTATACAAGCTTCATATGGTTTTTTAACAAACTTTAATACCATGTCTCTAACTCAACGAATACTTAAGCGATTTTAGTAAGATTTTTACGCTACAAGTCGATTATGAACAATAAAGAAACATTATTCAGTGTCCGAATTTGATTGCACGCCAGTTTATTTTATGTTTCAATTCTGTGATTGTTTAAATTTTTATTTGGCACAGGGATTATTATGAGGTGGGGTATTTTAATGATGTTGGTGGTTCTTTTTAAGTCTGATAGAAAATATTATTTTTAATTTAAAAAGTATAATAAAAGTCAACGGATAACAACCTAGAAGACTTCAGGAGCGAACTTTAGAAGTAGACTGGGACCCCGATTCCTTGTATAAACAATTGACAACCAATAAATGACGCCAATAAATGCTATATCATATTGTCACGTGATTTTGCAGTAGACAATTTGATACTAAACGGTTCTGAAACGGGGGTCAGGACCGGCAGTTCTCCGTAAAAAATAATTGATATCAGCTTCGGCCATCTACCTTACCCACCAGGTTTCTTTGATGAGTAAGAGAGAGATGCAAAGAGCCTATATCGAAATCCAATTTTGATTTAGGCTCTCATGTAACGAATATTGTTTCGCATGAAATAACCCTTTAGTGACTATCTAGCGGCTTCGGTTAAGTATCGCGTCAATTCTATTGTTTCTTTTGTATCAGGGGGCTTAGCACGAAAGTGTATCTTTCGTTCGGTCGTATAAACCTAACAAATTAAAATGGCCAGTCTCATGTGCCAATCCTTTGATAAAATATGACCAGCTCAATCTAGCCGTGAAAAAAACCCGACCATTTTCAATTGTTCATAAATTGTCAAACCTTTGATACGGGGGATGGATGTTTTAATTTGATCGGATAATACGACCGACCGAACGATGGGCTTTCGTATTAGGCCTCCAGACCCATTATCATAACAAGTCCTAGACCATAAATCATTTCATGACCAAGGTGTAATTAATATTTGTGTTTTCTTCACATCGAATGAGTAGTTCAGGAGATTAAAGCCTACATCTAAACTCCCTTTTTATAACTTTAGTACAGACTAATAGAGACAGCGCTATACAATACAAAACCGAAACAACCCGATCTCTCTCGAACATTCATAGAAAACTCGTATTATTTATTTTATTAGCGATCTTACTATTTAGCGAGTATTCATTGTGTGACACTGGGTTCAATTCCAAGATTTTTACTAGCGCCATAACTGATAGTCAGTACTTCTCTTTCTCGCGTTACTGAATGGAAAGAGACAGCAAATGACCGCCCCTTCAAGGAAATTGACACAAGGTTTTGTTTTAATTTTTTACAGTCCGTTATTTGTTTGACAGGAGTTTGACCGACGCGGTCTCTAAATTTTTATAGTCGGTCTCTATTATTTCTTAGTAAGAGAAAGAGAAAGATGAACTCAAAATTTGCTTTAGAGTTTAGAAAGTGGACTCTTGGCATCGAGCCCGTGACAAGTAAAATTTGCCTTAGCGATCAAAAGCCTTACTGATGACTTTTGCTTATTGTTATTAAATTATTATTAATATAAGGTAATGTATGTACATTGTACCATGGAAACTGCAGTTCAAAGTACTTATGTGTTTAATTAAAAATACTTCTATATACGAGTATGCTACAAATTAAAACATGTTGGCCTTACTACAAAAAGACTAGTGTTAAACACTTGTCTAAAGATTAGTTAACCAATTTAAAATGTTTGTTAATATTATGTCTCGAATGTCTAATGTGTCAACATTTCAAATTGGTTGACTTATTTTAGACAATTGTTTAACACTAGTTTATCTATATCACTATCTTTTTTGTAGTAAGGCCAGTAATATTCAAAACGAAACAATTGTTATGGAATTGATTAAGCTGTCTATAAGTGTGATGGTTGTTATTGTCAAACATTGAAATACTTATTTTAGTGTCTTCTTTTTGTCGCCTGTATTCGTCTAATCAAAGCGGAATTAAAGTATGCATTATTATAAAAACCTATGGATAATATTTGTTGTATTATTGACAGACAGACAATAGGTGGAAGTCACCATGTCATGACAGATAATTAATTATATAACCTAGCATTAATTAAGCACATAGTCTGTGCGCGTGTGCTAGGTATCTTCTGAGGCCCATAACAAATACAATAGGCGAGGCAGGTGGGGTGCAGGCGAAGCACATGTAGGGCTTTCGTATTTTATAATTATACATTCATGATATACAGGATCAAGCCGAAACTAGCTAATGTTAACATATGCATAGAAATAGTATGGTAGTCAGAAATACAGCCTTTTGCATATCTCGTGCCACGTGTTTTTTAAATAAATTTGTATGAAATACGAAAGGAGCTGGGTCGCGTTTACGCCACATTTGTGCCACAAAGACGCCCGACTCCTCTTGTGTATATCTTAGCTTTTGTATTCGTATCACCGTATCATTTGGCCTATTAAATCATTTTTTTTCCTCTCGGTTTTATTCGTATTATAAATACCTACGTGACGTAAATCTATATAATCAATATGCAGTGGTGGGCATTGGTTTTATTTCGAGGAAGCCATTTGATACTTATTTAGGTGTTTCTTGATGAAAATCAGTGGTTATCATCAATTATACACATTTGTAAGTACCTACTGCCTACCTTATATCATTTACCAGGTAGGCACTGCCTAATTCTCTATATGCACTTCACGCCCCTGTCAATATGTTTTTAAATCATGTAAAATTTTGACTTAATAACAAAAGTGCCGCGCGCGGTAAGGTTGTCTACACTTGCGCGTGGACAACGGGGCAACACAGAAAGCTTGGAACTTTGTGAGTTTTTAAGGTATCGTTATCATTTTTTTTATACTGATTCTGAAAATAAAAATACGTGACCCGTGTTTCGGCTTTCGTATAAACAAAAAATGATGTTGTATTATAGTAAACATCAAAAATAGTTGTTCTTTTAGATTCGTGCGATTTGGTTTACTCTACGGAATTTATCATCCGAAAAGTTAAACAGTGTTGCGTATCCTAACAAACTTGATAAAGTCCCAAAGAACACAAAATTTCACAAAATATCTTATTTCGTGAACATCCTATAATATTCTTATTCGTCCGAAACTGGCCACTGACCGGATAAATTTGTACAATAAATAAATTGTTACCTAGCATGTTTATCCAATTTTAATTGTCATTCCGTTTCACGTCAACCTAGTTTTTGACTGCAATGGAACCATACCCTCATTAAGTCCAAAATTAACAGAAAGCATTTATACATCGAAATAGATTGTTATGTATAGATTATAAATAATATAAAACACAAATTAGGTAGATATAATAAACAAATTATTATTGATTGTGAGTAGTTAAATTCCGCTTACATAGAATAGTAACTTCCATTAATTCGATAAGTTAAATTTAAGGTTCAGGAAAATGTAGAATATTACTTTTTTGAATTGCCTCGGTTCTGTGTGTCCTGAGAGGTGACTCTGCCAAATAATCTTTGGATTTTATTTTTTTATCAAGACAATTAGTAGGGTTCATGACTTTATAGAGTGTTGCCTAAAGCATGTTTTCTATTTATTTATTTTAATTACGGTGCATCCACACGCAAGTATGATTGTATCTGCACAAACAATTTTATCACAACTAAGTATGGAGTAGCAATACTAATTATGCAATAATTCGATGTTTTTTCCTATTGTAGTTTGATGTCTATCAAAAGTAGATTATCAAAAATGACAAAGTAGTGGTTTTGAATTTCATTAAACTCCTCATAATTCATATCTTATTACGCCAAATAACTATTGGATCTACTGGGGGTCTTATTTCGAGATTTATTCAATAGCCTTCGATATAAACGTAAACGTGTTGCGTCAAGTATCTAAACCTGATAAGATACAAGACGAAATATCTGAATGTGATCTAAACTTCTCTATATTGTCTCGGGTCTGGGTGTTGTGGTACCGTCGTTGTTTCTGATTTCTATATATACAAGTGCTTTCGCTATTTACCTTAGGATCAGAGCAATGTATGTGATGTTGTCCAATATTTATATTTAATCTGAATAGCATTGATCTTTGTTATGCTCAAGTCATCGATGCTTCACTTTTAATATAACGAACCGAGAAGGGCTAGTTAAATCAGCTCGTTTATTCAAATAAATATGCAGCAGTATTCAATTCAGGGAATGATCAAGTTGAGCAAGCCCTGGATTCGATGTGTTCATGTAAATTTGAAACATTGGTAAAGTTAGAATATCAATGCTATGTAGATAAGATAATATTCAAACGGCCTAGTGCGAATGCCACAATATAATCAAGTCAGTTACTTCAATCGAAAAGTCTGTTTACTTTTCGATCGATTTAAGTGACTTGGTTGTTTTGTGCAACTCGCACTAAGCACCCAGATAATAATTATTGTCCTGTAGGTCAACACGCATATAAAACAACGCGCTCACTGTCTGTATCATTATCAGGTTTAGGTACCTACTTGACGACATGATGTCAGCCTGAAACGCTACAAATTGGTAAAGCGCATCCACTTGCTTGAAAGGTCCACATGCAAATACGATAGGCGGCGCTACTTGGAATGCCATAAAATTTTGCGTTAACGTTTTCATCAAATACTATTGAGTGAAACAGGGTGCCTAGTACGATTTGCAAAAAACAACCAAATTTGATCGATCGAAATGGAATACAAATTAAGATTGACTTTTCGAAAAAAGTAAGCAGCGCGTCCATTTTGTTGCACTCGCACTCTTAATGTTAACTAATATGTGTACTTTTTGTTTTGTTGTGTGTACTTTTTGTTTTGTTAACTAGTCTGCAGCAGGTTCTGATAGAGAATGAAGTGTGAAGAAGCGAAAGTCTACATTCGGAAATGACAAATTTGATAGATGTTTTACGAGATTAGACAATGTTACAGATATAAAAATTATATACATCTAGTTTATTTAAAGTAATTTGTGCACAATTAGCTTTTTAGCGTAATTCACCAAATATTTAATGCTCGGACATATTGTTATATTTTTGTAATAAATAATTTTATATAATAAATTGTTTTCTTTACCTAGAATAAAAATATTTTTGTGTATACTGATGTTTATTTTCATAATTAATAAATCTAGGCGCTAAAAAGTTTTATAAAATTCTGTTAGCTAATCGTCACTTTGATACCAATTAGGCAAAATAAAAGAATTTCTCTATTGTAGCTGTTCAAACTGTACGGCGACAAAGGGTCTTTTGCGTTCGACAGGTTAACCAATTGCTGTTTTATTTAAATATGGAGGGGACTCGCCGTTTATGGATCTTTAGACTCTAATCAGTAGGTATATACGGAATATGTACATTAACAGGCGAGTAAATACAATACCCTCCTTTATTTAGTCTAATGACTAAAAGAAAGTATAACTTTATTAATTAGCTGTATTTACACGCCTGGTTTATTCAGCGCATAACCTGAATTTTCTCCAGTATTATACGACTTCCGGTTTTCAGCAAATGTTTTAATGAATGTGTACATGTTCCATTTTAATATGGAAGACTACAGCGCTGATAAGGTCTATATTTTCTGCGACACTAGTTTTGAAAGCATTCAGTCAGTTTGTGGTCGACTAGTCGATTTCCTCAACTCTGGGCCCTCCGCAACTGGCTGGCCTAGCACAGCTTGGGCCCCCTCCGCCGAGTGCCCCGTGAAGCTTCATCATTGAGGGCTGGCAGATGTTCTGAGCCCTTTTCAGACGGTTCTCCAGTTCTTCCTTAGAAGCCTCAGGGTTGGACTCCAGCCAGTGAAGCTGGTCGTTGCATTCATTCAGAACGGCCGTTCGTTCTTCATTCGTCAGTCTGCTGCTTGCGTTCTCCACTGCCTGTTATAAAGTTACAAAAACTAAATCAGAATCGGTTATTTTAACCTCAGTACCAGTATGGAAAAAGAGAAAATAGTCTATCAGACTTGTTTACCTATATTAAAAGTCAAGCCAAATCGCCTCATGAGAACACAGCACAATAACATCTTGTAATTAGTGCTTAGCGCGTATCGACTCGCGCGAATAAGGATTTTTAAATGTGGTTTTTGAACACATGAACAGGTAGTTCAAGAAGATTTTGTGGTATTGTATTGAAAAGTATTATAACTTTGTACATAAATAAATTAAAAGCTTGAGACAAACTTCAAACATGCCATTCGACACAAACTTTAAAGTAAAATTTGCGTGATGAGATATTCAGAAGTGTATGTTTGAAGAATATACCAAAACTACTAACCGTTTTACATCCAAATAAATAACCCTCCAGCTGATTCCTTACTTCGACTTTCTTCCTAACGGCATCGTCTTCCGCCTTAAATTTCTCAGCATCGTTGAGCATTTTCTCAATCTCTTTCTTACTGAGACGACCTTTGTCATTGGAGATGGTAATCTGTTCTGATCGCCCCGTACTTTTGTCTTGAGCACTCACGTTAAGAATACCATTTGCATCTATGTCAAAAGTTACCTGAAATATCCAGGAAGTTAAAATCTTAGAATTCATTTATAAACAGATAATGATAATGGATTTATAAACCTCAACTTGTGGGACTCCTCTTGGTGCAGGCGGGATACCAGTCAAGTTAAATGTACCAAGAAGGTTGTTGTCTTTAGTCATTGCTCTTTCACCTTCATAAATCTGCAATAATTTTTTTATCCGTTCAGTAGTAGGTATTCTGTAGGCAAAGAAAATAGAATGAACTGGTTACTATTTATGATAGTACCTGAATTGTAACAGCAGGCTGATTGTCGGAATAAGTGCTAAATATTTGTTTCTGTGCAGTGGGAATCCTTGAGTTTCTTTCCACCAAACGCGTCATGACACCTCCAGCTGTTTCTATTCCAAGGGACAGTGGCGTGACATCTACTAATAACACGTCTTGGATACGTGTATCTTTGGATCCAGTTAGAATGGCTGCTTGGATGGCAGCACCATATGCTACTGCTTCGTCGGGATTGATTGACAAATTAAGCGATTTGCCGCTGAAGAATTCCTGGAAAAGAACCCACGGGTTATTAAAAAACACAAGTAATTATCAATTCAAGTATAATTTTCTTGGACAACATTATTTTGTTGCTTTATACCTGTAACAACCTCTGTATTTTTGGAATGCGCGTTGAACCCCCAACCATGACAACATCGTGTATCTCTCTAGTATTTAGTGATGCGTCTTTCAAAGCTCTTTCAACAGGTCCAAGTGTTTGTCTGAATAAATCGGAGCACATCTCTTCGAAGCGAGCTCTGGTGATTTTTGAATAAAAATCTATACCGTCGTGCAATGCATCTATCTCTAAACTGGCTTCAGTGCTGGATGATAACGTTCTCTTTGCCCTTTCACAAGCCGTTCGAAGTCTTCTAAGAGCTTTTGGATTTTCTTTTATATTCTTCTTGAATTTTCTCTCAAATTCTTGAGAAAAATGATCTACCATTCTGCAATCGAAATCTTCACCGCCCAAATGGGTGTCTCCCGATGTTGACCGCACTTCAAACAATGAACCTTCTGCTATTTGTAGGATCGAGACATCAAAAGTGCCACCTCCAAGATCAAAAATAAGAACATTTTTGTCTCCTTTCAAATCCTTATCCAGACCATAAGCAAGAGCAGCAGCAGTTGGTTCATTAATGATTCTAATAACGTTGAGAGCTGCAATAACTCCTGCGTCTTTAGTTGCTTGCCTTTGAGAGTCATTGAAGTACGCTGGTACCGTAATTACAGCATCTTTCACGGTTCCTCCAAGATACGATTCAGCTGTTTCTTTCATTTTAGTAAGAACCATAGATGATATTTCTTCAGGGGTGAATCTTCGTTTCTCTTTTTTGTACTCAACTAATATTTTTGGCTTGCCGCTTTCAGAAATCACTTCAAAAGGCCAGTTTCTGATATCTTGTTGAACTTTTGGGTCTTCAAACTTGCGTCCGATCAGTCTTTTAGCATCGAACACGGTGTTCTTTGGGTTCATAGCGGCCTGTAAAAATTGATTACGACATCAGTACATTTGCACACGTCGCGTCGAAGGTTCCGTACCCTATGAGATTGTAGAGAGTGTCTGAATAGTATTTGATCGGTCATGTTAGTTTTTAACTTTACAGTGTTTTACGTCACAGTCACACATGTTATTATTTGTCTACCCTTAAGGTCTTACCTACAGCATGTCTGGTCAACGCCATATATCGTAGGTTTAGTACATATTAAAAACGAATAGATGTCACTACAAGGCTCATTAGGATTGGGGTTGATTTCAATGAACGATAACTCTTGATAAAAACGTTATCAAAACACTTTTATAACACTTTTGTTTTTTAAAAATGAAATGTTAATAGAATTTAAACATTTATTTCAAAACAAATCATTTTAACTAAAATTCAAAACATTTACTGTATAATGCCATCTATCGGTTTTAACTTAAACTATCATTTATGGAAACGCAACGTCAGTTATTGGATTGAAAAAAACTATTCACGGCATTTATGTTGATTATAGAGGTAATATGCATTTCGTATTATTTTATCGAATAATTTATAAAAATAAATAAAGGAAATCCAAAATTTTAAATATAAGTATTTTTTTTTAAATGAGTTATTATATAAGTACTCTCTGGTAATTAACGGGCAAAAGCAAGAAGCTTCAAAATAATGTTGGTTTTCGACAGCCGTCAAATATTTGTTTGTACGTACCGTACCAGTTGGAGCATTGTAGTTTTATAATATGGGGATTTGTTTTAATATTTGGGAAGTGATTTTAAAAATCATTTTTTAGGAGAAAAATATGGACTAGCAATGTTTAGCCAAAAAACGTTTCCCAAAATATTGCAACCCATTTATTTTACGCAAATTTTCATTTGGCAAAAAAGCATTTATCAAAACAACTCATTGCAATTTTTCAGTCACGAAATCTCTTTTTTGGGATATTATTGTATAACAAATAATTGTTTGGTCAGGTTTCATTTATTCAAATATTATTTAATCAGATGATTCATTTGGCACAACTTACTCTTTGCAAAATATTGCATGACATACGTTTTACATGCTTACGATCAAACATTGAAATTATCATGTTGCATCGACGTTTGTTTTACCTTGGAAAAATAATAATTACCGGTAAAAAATGGTTGAAATGGCTAAAAGGGTTTTAAGAGTTTTGCTTTGATCGAGAGAGAGATTTGATCCCATAAGCAATAATTTTGGAATAAATTCTGAAGGTGAATCTAAAAAAGACAATTTGGTAACCCTATTCACGATTCCAATTTTTTTCATCAATCATTTTATTTGAAGGCATTTGTGTGTCACGTCCAAAGGTCAAGTCTAAATGACGTAAATATGTCATAAACGGTCGTTTCAAGTTAAAACCTAATTAGTAATTTCGTTATTGATTGTCAAGTATCGATGCCCAAGTGCTAATAATTCGGGATAATATTCCATGGGGTGCGACTTCGGATCTTGGTCGGCGGCAATATTTTTTCGAAATCCAGACTTTAGTAAAATATTTTGATGTAAAATTGTTTATTTACATTTAAAACAATTTTTAATTACTAAAGTTAGTACTAAACTTTTGCATATATTTTTTTACATAATATTCACAAAATAAATAAAATTAGTAAATGGGTCAAAGCATCATCAGTTTTCATAAAAATTAGGATCATACTCTAGTGAAATCAGAAACCGACTAAAATGAAAATAAATTCAAAAGTTATGAATGCGCACAAAAAGTTATTCAAGATAATGTAACCACTAGAAAAAAAAAAGACCGCAACAGGCGGGATCCATACTCACACGTCTCAATACACTACGAGCGAGTGCCTTTCCAACTAAGCTACGAGGACGTTAGAACGGTTTTCGAAATTTGTCAAGTGTTAGTTTATATTTTTTTGACAGAAGTGTGCAAACAATTGTAAACCTTATGGTGGTTTGTCATTCTCTGACGGAACGAAACAGAAATTAATGTAAATAAATTATGCTCTATGAATTATGTGCAAGTTATCTATCATTGCGCAGTAGCGCCATCTAGTCAGAGAATGAAACAAACGATGGCGTAGGTAAGTTTTAATTCCATTTACTCACCACCTTCGCTGTCTTTCGCGCGAGTTAAGGTGGAAATTTTCAAAGTACCGAGACTGACTCTCTGTTTTACGTAGTATAATTTTTTCTCTATGCCTACAGGGACTCAAATGCAGCCCTTCAAAGGTTGAACGGTCATGCTATAATCTTTGTAATAGGAATAATTGGGGTTTTTGGATATTATAAACATATTTCATCCATTCAAACTAGAACGTTGCATGGCAGAAAAGCATAGTTTCGGTGGATATACTTTTATAAAAAGGTAGTACCTAACTACTTATCTGCTCAAAGTTTAAATAGTTCCGCCAACGATCAAAGTGATTATTCCAAACATTCTTGTTCTAAGAGAGGCGGGTAACTATCGATTGAACATACCTACTTTTCCTTTGAAGAGACGCCCTCTCGCGTTTAGTTAGTTTAATAGTTTCTTAAGCGTTCATAATTTGTTCTTTATTTTAATCTAAATGAGGTTGTAACAAAATGTTGAGTATGGTGCTCAAAGTTTGGTTGGTGAAAGGGAGGAACATTAAGTAGAGCTGCTCTTGAGACCTAAATTGCACTAAGTAATGCATCCGGCCTGCTCACGGTCCACGCTGTGTCTTCCAGTTCGTAGTCGTCACTCGAAAACTTACTTTTCAACGGATGACGACTAGGTAAAAGAAAATAAAATTCTACTTAGTCCGTCAGTTAGATTATCAAAAAATAATGGACTCGTTATTTTTTCTTTTATCAATCAACCAAAAAATTACAAAGATAAAGCGCGTCAAAGTTCGGGCATGACGTCATGCAACATTTCAAATCAATATATTATATGTGTAATTGTTTATTTACTCAAATCGTTTATTTAAATAAATGAATTACAATTATTTGCAAAAATCCGAACATTGTCCGTCGTGCGCTTCGGCAAGCGGCGCGGGAAGTCCCTGCGGGGGAAGGACGCGGGCGGTGGGGGCGCGTCCCGATGACGTCAAGGGCGCGGCACCACAGACTTTTAGCCAAATATTTTTACGTTGGCGCGCGTTTTGATAACGTTGCGCGTTACAGCCTCCCCCTCTAGTTCAGACGGCGCAACGCAGTCTGGACTAGCCTAAGATTTACGCGGTCTACCTCGGCGACGTTTTTCCCTAACAGGTGGCTGGAGGTGACCAACAAACGGGGTAAGTTGTGAGACGTGATACTTTCCTAACTTCCCGGACTCTCCATCGAGGAGGTAAGTAGTGTCACTCAAGACTTTCGAGATCTTATACGGACCGTCGCGTCTTGTTTTGAATTTCGGGGTTTGCCCTCGACCAGTGTCGTTCAAACCTTGAGTTTTCAACAGGACCAAATCACCCACCTTATAATCTGGCGGTGGCCGACGACCTTCGTCAGCATACTTCTTCTGGACCGCCTGGGCTCGCTCTTGGGAGTCTCGAGCATCGAGGAGAGCGGATGACAGCTTCCTAAGGTAAGGACTTATGTTAGCTACAAACTTGTCATTCTCAACAATCTCTCGCATATCCGTGATGGCATCAGCAGGTGCGCGCATCTCTCGTCCAAAGGTGAGGAACGCAGGTGAGTACCCTGTACTAGAACATAAAGCCGAATTCATCGCGAATCTCACGGATGCTAAGTACTCGTCCCATGAAAAATGGTCTTTACCCACCAGGATTGCCAGCTGTGGCTTGAGATCCCTGTTTTTTCTTTCTACAGGATTGGCCTCAGGATGGTAGAAAGGCGTCAGGCACTGATCAATACCAAACGTGTTACAGACCTGCTGCATGATCTCGCTAACAAATTGCACTCCGTTATCACTTATCATCCTTCTTGGCACACCAAATCTAAGAAACACTTCCTCTATAAGGGTTTTAGCGCATTCCACGCGTGTGGCGCTCTTTAATGCGAAGAGTTCGACCCATCTACTGCAAACATCTTCTATAATTAATATCCATCGGTTTCCCGCTGGTGTCTCAGGCAAGGGACCGAAAAGGTCAACAGACATAACTTCAAAACGACGAGCTCCGGCAGGGGACTGGAGTAGACCGGCTGGTTTGCGATTATCAGCCTTGTACCGCTGACATGGCACGCAATTCTTAACATACTCGGTCACCGTCGCTCTCATGCCGGGCCAATAGAAGCGTGAACTGATTCGATGCAACGTTCGTTCAACCCCCATGTGACCAGCTGTAGGCGCATCATGAAAATCAGAGAGGATTTTTGATCTCTCGCTCGTGGGTACGACTAGGCATGCATCGTCGTTCTCGTCTGATTCCGGACCACACCTATACAAAACACCGTCTGACATCACGTATCCACGGTTTGCCCACTGTCTCCCCCTAAAGGGTTCGTCGTCCGCTTCTAAGTCGTCTATGATCCTCTTGACGTCGGGGTCCAGAAGCTGCTGCGTACGCAGATCGGAAGCGCTCTGAGTCGGGAGATCGACCATGGTAACGCAGAGATCGCAACTTACCTCATCTGTACAAGCGGGCCGCGATAGTGTGTCAGCTACGACATTGGACTTACCCGGCGCATAATCAATGCGCAGGTTGTACTCTTGAAGTGTCAACGCCCACCTCGCGAGTCTGCCGCTCGGTGACTTGACACTCATCAGCCAACGCAAGGGCTGGTGATCTGAAATAACAACTACCTCTGAACCTTCGATGTACCCTCGAAATTTCGTGACAGCCCATACAACAGCTAGGGCCTCACGCTCTGTCGTCGTGTAGTTCCTCTCGGCGGCAGTCAGGAGGCGGCTGGCGTACTCGATTGGTCGCTCGTCCGGCCCCTCCCCCTGCATCAAAACTGCCCCGAGGCAATAGCCACTGCTATCTGTCCTTAACCTGTAACAAGGAGTTGTTTCAGATGTTCGAAAGCTGTCTGCTGCTCCGGCGTCCACTTCCAGTTGGCGTCCTTCTTTAGCAGCGTCGTCAACGGCCGGGCCACATCTGCATAATTGGGAATAAACCGCCGGAACCAACTCGTAGTCTGAATAAAGCACTTGAGGTGTTTTAGGTTGCTCGGCGCTGGCAGAGATGTTATGGCCGCGGCTTGGCGGGATCCACCTGTATACCACCTGGTACTATTAGGTGCCCTAAAAACTTCACCGAATCTCTGGCGAAGAAGCTTTTCTCGCGATTCACACGCAAGTTAAATAGCGCTAGGCGGTCAAACACCGCTTCCAGGTCTTCCGGGTGCCTTTTATACGAATCTGATAGGACTATTAGGTCATCTAGGTAGCACAGGACGGAGACATCGCCCCGGATATTCGACCTGAACCTATCCATAAGCCTCTGAAAAGTTGCCTCAGAGTTACGCAAACCCATTGGCATCCTTTTAAATCGGTATGTACCTAGAGGGGTGATAAAAGCGGTCTTATCGCGATCCTCCTCTGAAACACTCACCTGGAAGTAGCCTGATCTCAAATCGAGCGTACTCATGAAATTGCTGGTCTTAGCGGCGTGCAGGATATCTTCCATCCTGGGCAGCGGGTAGCGGTCTGGTTCTGTCACAGCATTAAGCCTGCGGTAATCCACGCAGAGGCGCACACCACCATCTTTCTTCGTGACCAGCACCACATTCGCAGCCCAGGGCGACTCACATTCCTCTATGACGTCAGCCTGCAGTAACTTATCCAGCTCTACCTTTAGAAGCTGCTTCTTACCTTGTGATATGCGGTAAGGCGGAGAAGCGATAGGTTCCTGCTTCTCGTCTGTCCTGATGTGGTGCGTCGCGAATTCAGTGGACTTGCCATAAGGAGCGAAACGGTCAGCATTCCGCACTATCAGCTCGTCAAGCCTGTCGCGCTGCTCATCACTCAGGTTCACACCTTCATCATCTCTCAACTTAAGCTCGGCGGACTCAACACGCATCAGTTCAGCGTCAGCGGCAGAGGTAAGTACGTAATTCTGCACAAAACTGTAACGCTTACCCGGTGTGTCGGTAAAATTCCACAAAGCTTTCTGGATATCTATAATAATACCTGCATCACTGATGAAATCACGCCCCAACAGAGTCCTCGTGTTAGCTCCGGGGATCACCATGAACGAAGTAGGTATTTTACGACCATGCAGCTCGACGGATATATCACCTATGAGGACATCACGTACCTGCTGTGTTCCATCTGCTAGCCCGATTGCACGTCGCGTCTCTACGAAGCGCACGCCACCATTCACCAACATGCCATAAAGCAACGGACTGGCGAGGCAGTTCGTGGCACCCGTGTCCATAATGGCAACACCACTGCGGCCTAATATGTTGACGTTAATCACCGGTTTGAACTGGTCGAACTCAACTCCCGCTGTATACAACTCCAGGTGAGGGAGGAAACAATAATCGTGAGGCGCACCCTTCACCTGGGTGGAATCAACCTCACTATAACCTGTAAAAATCTGCAATTTCTCGAAAACTGCGCACAAGTTCGGCTTCAATAGGCATTTGAGCCGTTTCACACTTGACTAGGATGTTTTTATCGGTCGGGGACCCTAACGGTTTACTACCCGAAAAACCGGAAGAATCTTTATTACCATCCTGTATACACTCAAAGTTCCGATTGCCACCCTGTATACTACAATTATCCCAATTGTCGCTCTGTATACGATGGCAATCCCGATTGACACTCGTTATACTACTATGACAAATACGGTTGTAACCCTGTATGCTATAAACATTCTGGTCGACACCCTGTATATCAAAAACATTACGATCATCAACCTGTATACGCAAACAATCCTGATCATTACAATATTTATCCACTTTGTAACCCTGTATGCAACGGAACTCCGGTTTGCAACCCTGTGTGCAACGGAACCCGTTTTTGCAACCCTGTATTGCAGAGTTATCGTGATAAGACTGATAAGGCGTTTTCTTCGGATTTTTACGTGTAAATGACGTTGTGGGTATCTGACGATTGTTATCATTACTAGGGTGGGTACCTAACGTGTGGAAGTCTACTTTAGATTTAGGGCTACAAGTCTCACACTTAGATTTAATCACGCCTTGTTGGCCACATCCATAACACCGTATTGCGCTGTTACGACTACTATTATTACTATCAGTATTTATGTCAATCTCTTTAGTTTTACTAGCGTTTTTATCGGATAAATCACGACAATCTTCTACTTGATGTCCAAACTTTCTACAATATGAGCACCGTGTGCGATTACGACTGCCGGTTTTGGCGTCGTTTGAACTAGAGGGCGAGCGTAAGGGCACGTTACCATTATTATTATTATGTGAGTTACTACTTACAGTTGACCGCGGTTTTGGATGGGTACCTGTGGTGCCGCGTGGACCTTTACCTTCGTCCCCGTACGTCACTTCAGCGAGCGACTCCTCGAACTCGCGGGCCCTATCCACCAGCTGATCTAACGACACTACACTTTCGCGCGTTACACGTTTACGCACTCTGCGGTCAAGCAGCCCGTACACAAAGTCTATTTGTACGCACTCGTCCAGTTCATACGGAAGTTTAGCGATTAACGCTCTCGTTCGCGATACAAACACGTCGCAACGTTGCTGTCCTTGCTCCTGCGAGAAGATCTCGCGCAGTATCTTGTAGGCTGGTCGTGCAGCGCCGTACATCCCACGTAGGCGCGCGACCGCGTCATCCCATGTATAGACGGAGGTCTTAACACCACGCCACCAGACCGCCGCGTCACCCTCCAGCAGGATGGGGAGGCCGCGTAGCGCATGCTCATCGCTTACGCTCAGGCACTCTTTGTAGGTGATCACAGCGTCTAGGAACGCTTCCAGCTTGTCAGCGTCGTCCGCTCGTCCATCATAGCGCGCCGTGCATTTAGCAAACGACCCGCCCCGGTACTGCGTCTCGTGCGTTGACATCGGTGGCGTCGGGGGTGGGACCTCCTGTCCCGTGCTCGTCGTGCGGCTCAGCGTCGTCAGAATACTCTCGAAGAGGATGCGGTTGCTTTCTTGCTGTGATCGCGCGAATGCCTCCAACAGAGAAGACACCTGCGTCTCGGTCATGAACGGGCCAGGCACATCACGGGTCACACCCGGAGTAGGCGCTGGCCGTCCGGCGTCGTACTGGGTGACGTCACAATCACCCGCGACTGCCGAAGTTCCCGGAGAATCATCGTCGTCGATCGCGTCTCGGGCAGCCCCGGACTTCGATCGCGTTGCTGAAGCCATAATTCTTCGCGTCCTTACGGAGAAATAACCGTTTTTCACACCGCGGCGTCAATGGCGGTTCCGGTGAAAACTGGTTTCTACTTGTCGCGCACGCACGTGGCACACGTACTTCACTTTGCCGGCACTGGATTACGAGTTCGGCCTCGAGTTGGGCGCCATTGTAATTGTTTATTTACTCAAATCGTTTATTTAAATAAATGAATTACAATTATTTGCAAAAATCCGAACATTGTCCGTCGTGCGCTTCGGCAAGCGGCGCGGGAAGTCCCTGCGGGGGAAGGACGCGGGCGGTGGGGGCGCGTCCCGATGACGTCAAGGGCGCGGCACCACAGACTTTTAGCCAAATATTTTTACGTTGGCGCGCGTTTTGATAACGTTGCGCGTAACATATGTTATATTTTGATTATGAGAAAAAGGGAAAAATGCGTGTCCATACTTTATAATAATCTGCCGGATAAACGAAGAAAAAAAGTTACTCGTCATCCCTACTATGGGAGGCAATTGAATAAGACTACACTATATGTATGTCCAGTAGTCCAGTTTGTTTTTTTGGAGGGGTTCACATAATTATTACCTGGTTCTTAGCGGGATCGCCAATCAGCCTCTCTGTATCTGTGAAAGCGACGTATGATGGCGTGGTGCGGTTGCCCTGGTCGTTGGCGATGATCTCCACCTTGCTGTGCTGGAACACGCCCACGCACGAGTAAGTAGTGCCCAGGTCGATGCCCACCGCTGGGACCGCCATGCTTGCTTGTCAGCCGCTGTGAGATAAGTATTTTCAACGTCAGTTGGTTTTTATTTATGTGTGTCATGGTGTGTGTCTTTTAGCTCATTCCGTTGCTTAAGCCGTTGAAGCGATGTGTGTGTTAGTTACTTACAAAATATTAATAAATAAATATATTGGACAACATGACATACATTGCTCTGATCCTAAGGTAAGTAGCTAAAGCGCTTGTGTTATAGAAATCAGAAACAACGACGGTACCACAACACCCAGACCTGAGACAATAAAGAAAAGTTCGTTTTCTACATTGACCCGACCGGGGATCGAACCCGGAACCTCAATGGCAACGCCATCCATATACATAGTCCGGCGTGCTCGCCTCTCGGCTACGGAGGACGTCAAATAAGTTATGATCAATCTTATCATGTGAATCATAGCCTGTAGTCAAAAGCAAATTCATTAATGATTACTTATAGAGATTGACAGAATAAAATATAAATTTGTTTTGTTCTAAAGACTTAGCACCTTATATTCTTTTCGTGATGCTCGTAGGATCCTCGGATCGTGCTGCGGCTGCGGGAAAGGCCCTTAAGGGCCGATTATAAAAGTGGTTTAGTTTTGATACTGTCTATAGAATTTATCATTTTTTATGAGGTAGGTAATATGGTATTAGATATACCTCTATAGTTTTCGTATCCTAGTTGTAGATAGGTTAGGAACAAATAAATCATTTATATCGTCTTGTTTTTTCTGATTTCCCTTTTAGAGGGCATAACAGGATAAATAAAAATTGCGTAAGGGGCAGACAGGCCCTTAATGCCTGCACCTGGTTTACACACACCGCACGGGTAGTCTTAAAATAACCCACACTTAAATAAATTTGCAGATTATAATAATTCAGCAATGGGGGAGGTCTATGGCAGTGGACGTCCTGTGGCTGAAATGATGATGATGATAATTCAGTCACCTACCGCAGGTATTCTGGACTCACTTCAGTCTTAACTTTCAAGTACATATTGATATTTTCACTTTAAATTTTATTTTATATTTTGGGTTACATTTTTGGCATATTTTTATTACATTGACATCAAAGATGTTTTATGTCACATGCTCCCATCTTCTTCGAAATTGGAAATGAATAAATACTTTCCTTTCGATAAAACTTTTTTATGTTCTGAGATGTAATAATTATCATCAAACCAATTTATGAAAGCGAAAGAAACTCTGTTTGTATGTTACGTTTTTACGCCTAATTAAACCACTGTGAATCGGTTTAGATATTATTTCTTGAGATAGATAGGATCTTAGAGAAATACCTACATGTGCTAATAATATTTTGTAAAAAAAAATATTTGGCAGGCAGTCGTACGCTACCTACTTTGGTACTTCTGAAAATTTTCGTGTTATTACCTTACATCTATTGTTTTGACTTAATTTAAGCCTAAGCTAGAGGTACAGTCAACAGCACGTCGACTTACCCCAAAAGTCAAAAATTCTCCAATAGATTTTCAGCTTTAAGCCTGACAGTTCATTTTCAAATGAGAAAATTTGTCATTTTGTGGTAGGTCGACGTGCTGTTGTCCGTACATGCATAACTAATCATTGTTTAAAATTGACTAACCCCAGACCACGGACGTAATTTTACGTCCGTGCCCCAGACATGAATTTAAATTATAGTTTTCTATAAAATAAAACAATTATTAGACACAAATGGCTACATTTTAATAACTAAAAATCTCGAAAGAAATAAGCGATATATAGGAGGATACAATGAAACATTAATTTCAAAGAATGCTTAGCAGTATCAAAAAGATAGTTATATGGAAACCATGATTTATCGCTTCCCTTTCTTCTTCTTCTTTGTGAAGTCAGGAGGATGGAACCCCCTCGCTGCTAGAAGCTCCTGTACATTATGACAGGCGTAGTACACATTGTCCATGGCTGCTTCAGTCAGCATATCCACGTTGCATCGCCCTTTGGACTTACCCTTCTTCCCTCTACCTCCCTTTTTAGTTTTCTTCTCATCACCACCGTCTTCTTTTTTCTCCTTTTTCTTTCCTTTCCCTTTACCAGCCATTGCGTTTGCGAAATCGTGCGAAAATTTGATACCGTGGCGACGGTTGTTAGGTGTTATTGATCACACACTGCGTATTAACTCTGCAAAGGTAGGGTTCTAAGGGGCTCATTTTCTACGTACTTAATACCAAATGAATTTGCGTATACATTTACGTTTAGATGATAGTTTTCATGGTTTAAATATGGATTGTTCTGCAACAGGTAAATGTATGCGAAGGTTCTGCGTATAGGTGAAAAAACATGCTATTGTGGATTTGGTCTGAAATGAACCTGAGATTGGTTACGTAGGTATTTTTAAATACATCTCTCGAAGGATTGTAGATAGAGTTAGATCCTATGTTTGTATTTACATTTATTAGCATTGGAACAGAATATTTAATCACAATAATTATTTACGAGTATGATCGAAGGTGGTGAGTGGAGATTTATGAATATGTATTATTTTCTTATAACAAGTGGAATTGAGTGTGACTCGCCCGTTTTTACTTTGTGCAAAGCACGTATTTCATTATGAAAGTGCCATTATTTTTCTAACAATTTCCGTCCAGTTCCGCCGGCATTGGCACCCCATCGCACTACAGAGTGTGGGTCACTCCGTGAACAAACACAAGCAAATCTAAAAAAACACATGCGAGACAGATGAATGCAAACCCAACACCTTCATAAAACCTCGAGGCGTTTCTACGACCGAACCAGGGCCCTAACCATGAACTGTTAAAACCATAGACTTAGGATTCGCTATTCTATATCTATGGTTAAAACAATCACAAATCTGTCAAACATTATCATTTCTGTCAAATTTTGTATGAAATGACGTACCAAAATTGACAGATTTGACAACTTTGAGATTGTTTTAAGAGTTCATGGTTAGGGGGCTGAAATAGTACGCAATTTCTTTGCGTTTTTCCACTTCACGTGGCATCTTTAGGAGAGATGTTGTTGCCACGGCTTCGATGACTATAACTAAGTAATAACATTCTCATAATTTCCGCAATTGTGAATTATGGATTTGCACAAGAAGTAACCTAACGCCTCATTCTAATAATTTTACGTGTTTCTTATCTATTTTCGAACTAACGTCCACTGTTGGACATATTGCCTCCCCTATAGAACGCCAAGCACCAACGCTTCTTCTATTTCATACTGACTAACCGGCCAAGTGCTAGGCGGACTCGCGCACAAAGAGTTCCGTACAATTATCTATAAAAACGCCAAAAAAACATGTCTGTTGTATGGGAGCCCCACTTAAATATTATTTCATTCTGTTTTAGTATTAGTTGTTATAGCGGCAACAGAAATACATCACCTGTGAAAATTTCAACTGTCTAACTATCACGGTTTATGAGATTCAGCCTGGTGACAGACGGACGGACAGCGGCGTCTTAGTAATAGGGTCCCGTTTTACCCTTTGGGTACGGAACCCTAAAAACAATAGTGTTCATTGGTATGCGCATCAATTGATACGAGTCCAGCGATTTGTCTTGATTTTTGTTAAAAAAATATTTACCTATTTTAAATAATAATGTGTCCTAATAGGGAAAGGAAGAAGACTGAAAATGCTATTTCTATGGGTCAGAAAAGTACGTTTTCTGGAAGGAACTGTCCGGGAATCGAACCCTCTCAGAGAAAAAGTCATGGTTGACCTTTATTGATAAATAAAAAATTGTAGGTACTTACCGTATTACAAACCGTACATAATTTCGCTAAAGCAAAAAATATATCTACAAACAATTTGTCAGTGGCCAATTGGCCAGTCGCGTACACAAAACAAACCGCAAAGAAGCTAAAATATTGTTATCAAAACTAAAAGGTGCTGGTTGTGCCAAAATTAAATAGTTTTCGATCTAATGATTAACACAAAATATGGTTTATAATTTTAAGTTGTTTTGTATATTTAAATTTGGATTAAAAGTAAAAAATCATTTATTTATTTTAAAGGATCTGCTTACCTACTAGAAAATTGTTAAGTTTCTTCATAAAAATGTAAAGCCTTTCCAGCTGCGTTTGATTGAGGTGCTACATCTAGGTATTTCGGTGACCGTTTTAATGTGTGATAATCAGAATTCTACTACTCCTCTAAAAGAAAATACGGAACTTCTTTGGCTGGTTACTTTCCTTTCTTTTTCTTCTTATCAAATCCAGGGGCTTGGTATCCTCGAGCTTCTAAGAGTTCTTGCACATTATGGCACCCATAGTAAACGTTGTTCATTGCAGCAGGACTCAGTATGTCCATCTCTTTGGATTTCTTTTTGCCACCCGCTTTTTTGGCGCCATTGTCGTCAGCCATTGCTGAGCCAAGACTAAAACAAGCGCAGTATCAGCGAAAAGTGCAATATTTTTGCAGTTGTGGTTCATAAAGTTGCAGGCGATTAGGTACTATGGTATTGCATTTTAAGTAGTACTTAACTATCATAATTAATTACAAAGACTTTCTGGGATATTGATTTTGGTTTAACCAATAAACTTTATGATTTAGTCATACCACAGGCAAGGCTTTAATGTTGACTTTTGTAGAAGTAATTATTGACACAATGAGTCTTTAAATTTCTTAGATGGTTTGTCTTATGGATACACATGCGTACGAAACCCTAAGGATATCGTCTCTCATTTGAGAATCTATTCATATCTTATTTATTTACATTCAGTCACGTTTTTCACAAATAAGTCACTTTCAATTCATACATATCACACACACATAATCAATTCCTTTGAAATTTTAAAAGCAAACGTGAATACAGCACTTTCAGTAACAAGTTGGGCGCCACTTTGAAAAAAATCATCGTTACAATCAATTAAAAAAAAGTAAAAGTCACCGAAATATAGATTTCATAGGCGAATTGACCGTTCATTGTAGATAAAAAGTACATAAATTGACAAAAGTTAGGTCTGTTATAATTATCATAGAAATTCTATGATAGAATAAACCAAAAAAGACATCTTAAGATATTTAATGGTATTTTTGTGTAAATGCATCAGATATTATTATTTAGAAATGTAGTCTGAACTTAAAATAATAATTCTAGGTACAGAAGGGTCATTTGATGTTATACAGCGGTTCCCTGAGGATATGCTCAACTTCTTTTCGGTGTAGTACTGCTGCCCCGACGGCCGGAGTGGCGGCCTCCGACCGGCCTGCATATTGTATCTGAAAATAGATATTTAAATTCTTGTTCTTAGCAATTACCATGCTAGGTTTATCTAAGATTTTTAATACTTGAAAACTGGGTAGTCTATAGATTTTACAATTTGAAATCTTATATTTAATATGTCTCGTTACTGGTGACTCCCTTTAATTCGTTGGCTTATCAGGGGAAAATATTTAGAACGTATTTTACAATTTTAAATTGTTTTTAAATATTTACACTTTAGGCAGTCTTGTCGCTTGAAATTTAATACATAAATTATGTCTAGACAGAACATGCTGGGCATAAAAACTTGTACCATGCTTTATACAAATAAATCATTTTTATTCTCATCTTCATATCTTTTCGCATTTCTAGTTACTAACCTTTCGTCCTAATAAGTTTTCAAATCTCGGTTTGATAAACGTCCACGCTCCCATATTTCTGTGTTCTTCTTGACTCCAAATGAATTCTGCAACAAAGAAGTTTAAAATTTGTACTCTTACCAGTATTTTATCGACCTCTCAGAATTTTTTGTAATAGAATTTGTCGAATTTTATTACTAGAATAGTAATGCTTACTTCTAGCATTAGGAAACTTTTCTAGCTCCTTCTGTAGGCCCGGCAGAGGGAAGGGGCTGAGGGATTCTACCCTCACGATGGCCACATCCTCGATCCCCGCCTTTAACCTCTCTTTGTGCAGTTCGTAGTAATGCTTCCCGCTTACCAGAATCACTCGCTTCACCTTCAGAGGATCTGCTGTTTTGTCTCCTGGAATTTAAGTATTCATTAATATTTAAGAACCTACAGACAAATAGACTCAGATTGCCATTAGATTTCTGAAGATGGGTTTCTATCGCCTTATAGAGGACGTTTAAAGAAACTATAGCCTGAGGATTCGGAGAGCCATAGAGATTGGCAGAATTAACCCTCAACAGAGAACCATGGGAGGACTTGGGAAAGAGACCTTTGCTCTGGAGTGGGACACCTAGGTAAAAAAAAACTGATTAGCCAGTTGTCCATGAAAATCTTTGTTCATTTGTTCTTGCACTTAAAGTGTAATATTAGTAAAATAAGTCTACCACCAGCATCGAGATAAGCTATTCTATAACTATTAACCATCAGATGATGTTAAGCATGTCAATGATAATACATAAATGTTCCTATCTTTGCCATCCCTAATATAGCCATTATTAATTCTAACCACATGCGGTATATTGGTAAAACTTTTTTAATTATGCCCCATTTTTTAAGTCTACCATTTGGCTATTTGTACCATTTGTGTGTGCAATAACGTATAAGAAAAATAATATCTACCTATTCGAAGTTATGATAATTGTTGGAATTATTTCAGTGATCAAATATACTGCATTTTGCAATATTCCAGAAACTTTAGTTGAGCACTTTTGATTAATATCACTGTGGTTTATTTGATGAAATGAAAATTAATAAGTAAAAACTTAGTTTTAAACTCAAATGCCTGGTTTTGATTTAAGCCTAGTTTGAGAACAAAGTATCTCATTATTCAATATTTGTTTAAAACCCAACCCTTGTGTTTTGCAGTTAAACCGGTTTACTTTAATAACCGGTTATTTTAATAACGAGTATCTAGGTACTATTAACCGTTTGTTCTGTTGCCATTTATACAAACTTATCACAATTTATGAATTTGAATTTAAAGGATAGTTATTATCTGTTAATAGTATACATTAAAGCGTAACGTATTAATGATTATGGTCAATTGATTATTTATTTTTGTACAAAACAAAATTACTTAAGGACTGTATATGAAAATATCTTATTAAAATTGATCATAATTAATTTCTGTTTTTCCTATAGTCCGACACTTCCTTTGTCTTATGCCTTTGAAGTATTCAGACAGAGTTTTTTCATGAAGTTCTCTTTGCAAATGACATAAATATTCGCACCATACACTTCGGAGATCGGTCGAGGTTGGTTGGACTTGGACTACTAATCTCAGCGGTGAACCGTTAAGGCGTATTAAATGTTATGTGGTGGGGACAAAGATTATGTTGCTCAAACTTGGAGAAGTAATTACCATAGCGGCCCGTGAAGTTTCAAAGAAGTTCTGGGACACGATTTTGAGTACAACTTGGAGATTCCAGTTTTGAATTACCGTTTAGTAAGTAAAGCGTGCGACCTGTATCGAGAGTAAATTATTAAAATGTAGTCTAATAATTTTTAAACTAATACAATATTATCAGTAACCGTGGCAGTTAGTAGGTATGGTTTCGATTAATTAATCGACTAGAAAATACCTTTTTTTATTGCAATTAATTAATTGCAAGTTATTTTCTAGACTGACGACCCGCCCATAGAGCCGCGTGAGTTTTAAAGAAGTTCTTTAACACGACTTTGACTGGCAACTTGCAAGTGTTTTTTAAATTTCTTTATTGAAATAGCATGATACAACAATACATAGACATACTCTGACTAATCTATGAATACATCACAATTTGTGTTGATTGAACAATATCACAAAATAGAAAAAATACAGAAGGTCCACTCCCACCGTTCTCGAAAACAACTGCCCGAATTGGGCTGACTGCCTAGGGCTGCTATTCTGATTTTTGAAATAAATAAGTGTGCCTTATTACACCGATACAACGGTTAGTTTATTCATTCATCTTACGTTCAGGTCTAAATGGGAAGACAGAGCAATAATTACTCTCCCCAACTTGGCTTCTTCAATTGCTGTCGTTTTTAACAGCGGCGGCAGTTGCGCGTTGTTAGAAATTATACGTACTAACTACATTACTTAGGTACTGTTATGACATATACTGACATTTCTAGGTGGAGTATTTATCCTAGCAACGACAATGTAAAAAAAATCAATGAATAATTTAATATGTTTATAATCTTTTATTCAACGCTTACCTAAAACACTGGTGTTAAACCAATGACGATTTAAGTAAAATTTAAAAGCTTACTTACTTTACTTTACTTACAAGAGAAAACCTAGACCTAGTTTTATATACCTTTTATTATTATTTTGGAAATTTAAAGAACGTGTAATCACAATTTTGTGTTGTATTCAAACATCCAAACACACTGCAGCAGTACCTAATAAAAACGCTTATATCCATTTTTCGCACGTAACAATGATCAATGCGTAGTAAACTGTCGTGAGTGACAGTCCGCTGTAGTACTGCCCCGGATCGTCCGATATTGCATATAAACGCAATTGTCAATTTGCGCGTAACGATTTTGACGCTTAGTTCCGAGTGGCCTATCTGTCTAGCGCGCCGCCGCTATACGTAATTTGTGACAATATGGACTAAAAGCTCAGTATTTAAATTACCGATTAGACTGGGTGAGGGCCTATATTGGGAGTAAATGAATAAAATGTAGATATTTTAACGTATAGCCATATAATTAGTAATCGTGGCAGTCATTAAGTTCCAATAAAAAGTTATTTTTTAGACAGTCAAGGTAGCTGAAAGTCGCTGGATGCACAAATTACGTATAGCGGCGGTCGTGCTGGATGTCTACGGCCCAGCGTCGCTCGCAGTGGCCATCTATTGGGAAGACCTATCTCCGTGAGTGTGTCAGTGATGTGGATGATGATGAAATATTGCGATTTAGACGCAGGCAATAATTTGTGGAAAATAAAAACTACCTTACCAATGACTGGCTGGAAATGCGTGCCAGGGCCGAAGTCTGATAACGGTGATACAGCATCAGCTAATCGCAGGAGCAGCTTCGGAGCCACTACTACTAGCGGCTTTCTGTAGTTTCGCACTATCTGCGAGAAACATTTACAATTTTATTTCATGACAAGATATCTTTTAGAATTACTTTTTATTCTGATAGCGTCCCCTGCTCCTCCGGGAGGGAGGCAAAATCCATAGCTACGCTTATGACGGAAAAAAAATAATAATATAAATTCAAAAGTCCTTGTTCATGAGCGATTTCGTACCTACTCCGATTCTCACTTCTGTCCGATTTTCGGGATCCGCCCTTGCTACAAACTTATACTAGTTACGATAAGACGAAGTTGAGATTTTAGTCGTAGAAAATAATTGCTGTAATTTTATGACTCGAGGAATCGTAATTACTACATTTACTCACAGTTAGTTCATGATTGAATAAGAAAGTTCTGCTGCAGTTAATTAGCTAGTTAAGTTTTCTCAGTCCTTCACTGTGGAATCCATCCGCTTATGGAATTCCTTGCCGATGTCTATTCGGCAGTCCGGATCACTTTTAAGCTTTAAAAGTAAACTTAAAACCTATCTTCTTTCCCATTAGCTTTTTCCTGTCTTTTCGTCATGATTGTTTCATGTAAATTGGGTTTGCATAATATAAGTATGTTTATTATTTATTTTGTTAATTTAAGTTTATGTATTATTAACTATGTATATTTTTTTTCTTTCTTTAACTCTTTACCGCCTTCCCCTCTCGACTTTTTAAACTGTCCTCTACCTGAAGGTTGTCTGGAAGAGATCGCTTCTAGCGATAAGACCGCCTAAATTGTACCATTCTAAATGTATTTTCTTTGTTTTTTGTACTGTATGTTTTTGTGTGGTGTGGTGTGCAATAAAGAGTATCTATATATCTATCTAAGTACCCTGTAAACGAACGATTTCACACCCAGAGAAACGTAAAAATCAAATTTAGTGCAGTATCTGAGTACCTAGGTATTTTTAGATGTTTCATATCCTAGTCAATAAACCCGATTTGAGGATTTATAATCGGCTGATTTTAGAGTTTATTTTCTGCTAAGGAAAACATTAATTAAAAATTGTGCAGTTTGGTCGGCAGGTAAGAACTTAAGAAGTTACTTTCAGTCTGTAAGTACAATATTTACTTCACTTTTTATATTTCTGATACACACGTTCGCAAAATTAAAAATTAAAAATTTTTTCAGTGTTTTTATATCATTTTATCCAGGAAGTGATGCAGATTCCGAACTTCAAATTATGCTTTTTCTTTAAAGTTTCGCGTTGTATCTGACAGAGTTCCGACCGACTGGTACTGTTGATATTTCTCCTACAGACCTGCTAGAAAAACTTAAGCATAATTATGTAATTTTCTTGCCATTTTAATAGGCAGTACTTAAACCTACATTATTGTTCCGATGATATTCTATTCTTACAGTAAATTACGCATGCAAGAAATGAAAGAATTCACATTTTACTCATTGACATTTAACTGTAAACAGGGCGGTTACCACGAACTCTTAAAACAATCTCAAACCTGTCAAACATTATCATTTCTGTCAAATTTTGTATGAAATGACGTACCAAAATTGACAGATTTGACAACTTTGAGATTGTTTTAAGAGTTCATGGTTATGGCCATGGTATTATGGGATTGTTAACTTTAAAATGTTGCAGCATGGGGAAACTAACTTACCTGTCTTCGTAACAAATGGAAGTACTGTGCTGGCGTGGTGGGATTGGCCACGTGCAGGCAAACCGCTTCGGAGTCAGGAGCGGACTCCAGGCTGTCCGTCAGCTGCAGGAACCGCTCCATCCTGCAGGAACTGTGTTCCGACGCCGCCCCGTCGTACCCGTGGGGGAGCAGCATGACTAAGCCATTGCTTCTGACCCATTTTGCTGGCAAATACGTAAATAATTGTACCATCGACAGATATTATCTTTGCTTCGTTTCGCTTAATGTATTACTAATATTTTAAAAGTTGTTCTGCCTTCGGGATAGCTTATTCGATTTTAATAGTTCTTCGACTTGAAATCTAGTGGGCCAAAAACGACTAAATACTCTTAAATGGATCTCAAGCTATGACGAAACCGTATCAACCGCTCATTAAAAATGTCTATGTGACAGAATTAAGCGTTGTAATTGCCTGTGGCTCTTATAATAAAACTATTAAGTATAATTAAATTATGGAATTTAACCGTAACGTAAACCGTCCTTACTTAATTATTCAGTCAGTGCTTCTGTGTCATAGACAACAATTGTTTTGTTAAACGTCGTAAACATATAAGACCGAGTAACAATAGAACTTTCATTGTCTCTTTCCCCGCGACAAGGGTTTGGTTTTTTTAAACTTTCCAAACAGGTTTCGTCCTACCTTCCCCAGAAGCGATGTAAGCGTCCACTATGATCTGAGCCCCGTTGTAAAAGTCTCCGAACTGCGCCTCCCACACGCACAGGTTGTCGGGGTTGTCATACGCCATTCCGTACTCGAAGCCCAGCACTGCTTCCTCGGATAGGATCGAGTTTGCTACCTGTCGCAAAATTAGTAGGAATTCAATTAGGTATAATACGATAGTTAATCGACTACGACGACCTCCGTAGCCGATAGGCGAGCACGCCGGACTATATGGCTTCGCCATCTCTGAGGTTCCGGGTTAGATCACCGGTCGGGTCAATGAACAAAAACATTTTCTATAGATTTCTTACATTTCTTAGACCCGAGACAATTGTCGGGTCTGGGTGTTGTGGTACCTTTGTTGTTTCTGATTTCTATAACACAAGTGCTATAGCTACTTACCATAGGATCAGAGCAATGTAAGTGATGTTAAAAAAAACATGATTACCTGACCGTTTTTAACTTAATTTTCCCAACTGAGATACCGAGAGAGAGGACGTTAGCTTACCCGTTGAATTTTTGTGAAAAAAATTTCGCTGTTAGAACAAGCGTTCAAGAATAAACGTTTCGGTTTTAAATAAGTAGGTACTAACATTAGAGCACTGTAAGTGCTATTCTAATAAGATTAATTAGCTAAGAATTCAGTGGGACAGCTATATTTATAAACTATATTATATTGAAGATGTAAGTATTATTGATTAAAAAAAGTTAAAGAACACGTACCTCACTTCACGACCAGTCTCGAACTCGCAACCTCCTGGGATTGTTATACGATAGTTGCGAACTTTTATTCAGTTATGTAGCACGTTCCAAACTAATCTAAACTTTTTCTCGCAAATGGAATTGTTTTAGGTTTCCAATTGTATGAATGGCAGTTAGAACAACGAATAACGATGTGAGAGAACCACGGGCATACTACTGATACTACTGCAATATGGTACCACTGTGGCTGATTGACGGAAACTAGGCGATAAAACTTCATCGTTGAATCTTCTAAAATATATTCAGAGGAAGATGTGTGTTTCGTTGTTATCAATGATCGATTAAGTGTGCAGGCCAAGTACAAACTAGATGAACCAACGATTTGGCAAAGGTGAATAAAGGGGATACATGCAGGGCTCAAAACCCTTTAAAATGGCGTGCTATGGAGGATACCTACACTCCGCATTGTTTTACGTGGATAGGACAAAAATTAGGTGTAGTGTATGGTGGTGGTTTAGCTGTGACTACGGTGGTGTTAAAGTGCCTTTAATGGCCAATTTTCAGAAATAAATGATTTTAATTTATACTATATAATTATTACCTCCAAGAACCCCTTCTGATCCTTGTGTATATGGTTGAGTGGGACGTATATCTGCTCTGTCTCCTGGTCTACCAGCATCGCGTGTCTGTGGGAGAAGGTACCTCTGCCTACGTCTTCCCCACTCAGCCTTACGTTATGGCCTTCCATTAGGAGCGAACCTGGTAGTGGAAGTTTCGGTTAAGAGCTTTTTAGTTTTGCTTTAATGCGTTCTTCCACAAAAACTAAAATAATAGTAGTAAGAGACACGCGTCTGATTTGACAATCTAAAGTAGATGATGCAGAAAGCAAATAACACTTCAATGGCGCCGTTTATTAATAATTCTAAGAAAAATAATGAAAATGTAAACATAACTAAGAACCTGAATACCTTATAGAAGCAACTTGTTACCTAAGCAACTTGATTCACAAAAAACTAAATATTACCAAATGCTAAAGCTTCTGCAGTGGCCCAATCAAGATCTTTCTCATCGGAAATTTTATTTAGACGATTTTTAACATGTGTCTTTGCAAGATGTTGGTGGGTGTTCTGAAAGAAACAAATACGAGTTATTAAATCAGAATGCTTTATTAAAAACCCACAAAAATGATGTTGAAGAGATGGTTAAGTACTTACAAAGTCACTCGGCGTCTGTACGGAGGCGAATCCTACTAATTTAAGAAGACCTGTATCCACTCCTGTGTCCCAGGTCTCAACTGAACGTGGAGCGGGAACCATGTTCGACCATTGCTCTTGGAAGTATGTAACCTGAAAATATTCGAAGAAATGGGATTTGGACTTGACTCCTAGTTCGGGTATGTCCTAAAAAGAAACTTATCTAAGTTCTGGGTGTGCACACCAACTAAGAAAGTTCGTTTTCAGAATCAGCTCCGGAAAATAGAAAATCCATTGTTTCGAACCACACAAGGATTCAATTCAATTCAATTCAATTCTTTATTTGCATACTATTTTCCTCGAAACCATGACAAAAGTGTATTTTCTGATTATCTGACGCATATTTATAATTCAGTGTCGTGCCCAGGGGCGTGCGGTGCATATAGGCAATTATGCAGTGCCTACCTGGTAAATGAAATGAGGTAGGCAGTATGTACTTACAAACGTGTGTCATTCATGAAAACCACCGATTTTCATCAAAAAATACTTAAGTTAGTATCTACTGCTTATCTCAAAATAAAACCAATGCCCGCCACTGGTCGTGCCATACTCAACTGACAAGCGTTTGTTATCTAAAATATATTTAGTGCAAACTCAGCAGGCAACTGAAAACGATACGCCCATAGATCTCACTTATACGACTGGTTAAAAAAATAATCGTTTCGTTTTGGGATTAAAAATGTTCAGGTTTCTTAGATACCTGCCATTTCCATCACTGCCTTAAAAGAGGATTAAATTGAAACCCTCGAGTGCACCTCGTCGTCGTCTATTAAGTTTATTTACGGCTTACAGATCAGAATCCTACGAGTACCTACCAAAGTAATTAAATTAGTTTCTGTATTTGTGTCAAATAAACCATTTTCTATTTATAATTTTATTCTATTTCTAGTTACTCACCTCAGGTTTATAGGAAGGCACAGACTCGTATTGCGACTGCAAGTATTTAGTGTATTCAGTGGATATGTTGATCACTTCTTCTTCAGCAATAATATTTTCAGATACTAATTTATCTGCGTAAAGATCAGGAATTGACCTACAAACAATGATGTCAATAATTACTGATCTTAGCGGCTTTCCTGTTTCTTCAAAATAAAGTTATTGTAAACAGCGTGACTGATAAGACAAGGGAATCGCTTCTACTAATTGAAATGAACAACTTACAATGACACCAATATCGAAATCGGTAGAAAAAAAGATTCTTAATATGTATTGAGCATCAGCATTTTTTTGTGTTGTGACTTTGGATCTATGCTTAAAATTGTCTTAGCGATATCCCCCAACCTTTACCAGGTCCCACCAAAGGTGGACAGACGACCATACATCACGATTCGTGATGAAATAATACACTGGGAAAACCCTAGTGAATTTTAAGAACTAGATGAGCTAATAGCTACAGATCTTTGCAATGTAACATTTTAAAAGAATATTCTAAACTGGTTTAATCACTCACTTTCTGCTTCGTATAAGCTTGTAGAGCAAGGGGTTTGTGAAAGTAGGATCGTCGAGCTCGTTGTGCCCCCAGCGCCTGAAGCAGTTATAGTCGATGAACACGTCCTTCCTGAACTGCCGCTGGTACTCGAATGCGATGTTCGTTGCCTTTGCTACAAGCTGTGGGGAGGGGATGGCTAATTTAATATGGAAATATTTTAAATTATTAGATTAAATTAATCATTATAGTTATCAATTCAGCCAGATTACAGCCAGCCATTTCAGAACATAGGCAACATTTTCAGCAAAACGGTAAGTACCGGATCGAATAGGAATTTTCAGACTTCATTTAAAATGGTATTCTGAACAATCCTACCAACTTTGAGCTGTGTGCGAACTTTTGTACCTTCGGATGTCTGAATTGAACGAACTATAAACTATGTTTTCTAAATTATGTGCCCAGCCCAGACCTTAACTAATTTAGAAAAGTTAGTTTTAGTACTAGACGAAAGTTGGTTTTATGAGGTCTGTAAGACGGTTTCCAATATGAAAGTGGGAACTGTTTTTTTTGTATTTATGACTAATTATTATTTGAGTTATACTGTTAGTCCTCAGTAAATATCTATAGTAAATAGAAATTAAACAATTTGATTTGCTATTATTAAACAATTTGATTTGCTATTTAACAAATATAATAATTTTACGGTTCTTGTGGTAAAAAACAACTTGCTCCACTTTATTTTTAAGTTTAATGAGACCCATATATTTACCTCTGGATGGTCTCCATTGACGTGGATGACTGGCGCGGCTATTGTCTTCGCTAAGTCGGTCACATACCGACACGAGCGACCTCTAGCCGCTGGCAGAGTGAACCCAACCTGGATAATACGAATGGTATGGTAAACTCATTCAAATTCAGCAGTTTAATAGTCTTTCTATTTTCGTCAGCATTGTTGTAATAATGTGTTTCAAAAATATCTGTCGCAACTGCTATGGATGAAAGTATTACTTTTTATTTTACTTTATTAAGAAAACCAACAGCGTATTTATACAATGTTAACATATTTTAGTTGACACTTAATATGGCCAATAACAGGTTTCCCTTAACTTACTTATATGAATAAAAGGTTCGAAATGCTACCAAAGTCTACGTAACACTATACAACACACAGAATACACAACAAAACAAAGATCAACTCAGTAACCAACTCAATGTCATTTGAGAGATAGAAAGGACATCTAAGTGGTAATAATGACTTAATTTTAATTTAGTACTACACTCTTAGTACAATTACATAATACCAGTATTATTCTTTCTCTATGATAATACTTACTCTGTGGTATTACCTAGCTAGATAGATTACGATAGCGAAGAAATTTTATAAATAATAAATAAATATTGGACAACATCACATACATTGCTCTGATCCTAAGGTAAGTCTTAGCTAAAGCACTTGTGTTATAAAAATCAGAAACAAAGACGGTACCACAACACCCAGACCCGAGACAATATAGAAAAGATCGTTTTCTACATTGACCCGACCGGGGATAGATCCCGGAACCTCAGAGATGGCAGCGCCATATATAGTCCGGCGTGCCCGCCTCTCGGCTACGGAGGTCGTCAATAAGCCGGACGTCATCTGTTTTTTTTACTTTGTTTAAAACCATCCACCTGTCCAACTAGCCTCTTACTACGTCCTGCGGATAGTTGGTTAGTTGTGGAAGATTGTTTAGAACAAAATGAAGCTGAATATTTACTTTATTATTTTTTAAATAAAAAATAGATGACGTACGGGGCATGAATTTCTATAACATCGTAATCTATATAATGAAGCTGAATATTTACTTTATTATTTTTTAAATAAAAAAATAGATGACGTTCGGGGCATGAATTTCTATAACATCGTAATCTATATAAGTAATACTTTCATCCATAGCAGCAGCGGCAGATAATTTGAAACACCTTATCAGTATAAGGTGTTTCAAATTATCTGACTGATGACTTTTTTTACCGTCAAGAAAATAAACGTGTGCGATAGGTAAATGATATAGGTGATGATAACATGATAATTTAAAAAAAAAATATTTTATTTTATTTTTATCAACTATTTATCCTCATAACCATCTAATTCTAAGTTAATTTTGACTAACTGACCATTAAAAAAAGAATATTGGTAAAAAAATAATAAAAATATGAAACCGACCAAAACTCAAACGCATATTCACTGATGTATTCTATGTTTATGCATTTTTTTGGACATTCCAAAATTTATAAAATCTGTTGTATTTTATAAACACACTCACATAATATCACATAGTTTTAGGTACAGAATACACAGTTATTTTTTCCTGACGGTAAAAAAAGTCACCTATATAAGTGCCCGGATTAGCGCCTAGTATACCGAATAATGAATTTCATTTCATTTCAGTTAAAGTCATGCTGAATTGATTACGGGATTCCTGTTTTAGCCATAAAGACTATCCTTACAATTTTTGTACGCCCGTAGCAACTGTGTCGTAGCATGGCAGTCCTACTTTTTAGCCGGAACCTAAGATCTAAAAGCCTGCCGCACTTATTAACTTTAGAAAAACTTTTGGTATTTTAAGTCGCGAGTAGAAAGAAAGAAAGAAAAAATATTTATTTGGCACCAAATTTACATGCAGCGCAATCTATAATAACTTAAATTAAAACTTAAACTAGTGGTACCAAAATGGTCTAAGCTCAGTAAAGGGTAATGACGCAACGAGCACGACACGGGCACTGGTATTCTGCGCAAACCATCAGATGCCCCAGCGTTTGCCAAGCCTACGGCCGGCAAGACAAAAATACTACAATATGAAGACTTATGTAAAGATAGTACAACACACTACAAGACTAAATTACTAAAATTTTTAAATTAAAAACTAATATGCGTGAATACATGTCATACAGTCATAGGTGAATGGGGGTAGTCAGTCACATTTGCTTCTGTAGGTTCAGTAAATACTCCTTATACTTTAACTTAAAAGTGCGAACAGTCAAAGAACGTCTAATGGGTGGGGGAATATTGTTCCATCACTTCGTTGCACAGTATCTGAAACTACCCCGGAATGCAACGGTGCGATGTTTTGCAAAAAGAAGTCGGTCGGGAATGCGAGAATTGCATTTACAAAAGGTTAACTTTTGAAAAAGGTATGATGGGCTGTGATACTGTATTACATCAAAAAGCAAGCCAGCAAAATGCAAAGCACGTCTCGACTCCATGCTGATGAGATTGGACTTATTTAAATATGGAGAAACATGCGCCCGACGTGGTATCGAAAAACAGTATCTGGCGCATGAATTTTGGACTCTGTATAAGCTTTTGAGTTCGCACCAAGAGACGTCCGCCGATGACAGTATCCGCATAATTAAATTTCGATAAAATAAGTGACTCGCACAGATTAATTCTCAGTTCTGGGCCCTAACCATGAACTGTTAAAACAATCTCAAATCTGTCAAACATTATCATTTCTGTCAAATTTTGTATGAAATGACGTACCAAAATTGACAGATTTGACTGCTTTGAGATTGTTTTAAGAGTTCATGGTTATGGCCCTGTACTAAGGTATTGTCAAATTTGATAGAGCACTTTCAATCTGTAGTAGTACTGCCTGACTATACCAAGTATGTGGTTTTCAAACCTTAAATTACCATCGAAGAGAACACCTAAATTGCTAGCTTCGTGCACTTGTTCAATCTTGTGGTCTTTAATCTTGACTTCGGGTTGGCATAAGTTTATTCGATTTATTTGCTTCTTTGTACCTATCATTAAGAATTTTGTCTTTGTCGGATTTAAGACAAGGCCATTTTTCTCAGACCAGTTGGATATTTCCGCAAGATCTTTATTGATTTTAGTTGTAGCTGCCTTTGTTTCGTCAGGCTTGAAACTTTTATAAACCTGCAAGTCATCGGCATACAAGTGATGGTTACAGTAAGAAATACAAGGAGGCAGGTCGGCAGTGTAGAGGATAAAGAGTATTGGGCCCAATATATTTATTGTGTCAAATGCGCGAGAATAATCAAGCAAGACAAGGATGGTGCCCTCACCCACATCCTGCCCCGCAAGCACATCGTCAATCACATCCAAAAGTGCAGAGGCCGTGCTTCTGCCCGCTCTAAAACCTGACTGTTTTTGAGGAAGTATGTTATTGCTAATTAAATATTCAGTCATTTGCATACACACAACCTTCTCCGCAATCTTAGATAGAAAAGGAAATATGCTAATAGGGCGTAAATCTTTTAAGTCTCTGGGATCACCGACTTTAGGAAGCGGCTTTATAATTGATTCCTTCCAAATGTTAGGAAACGTGCCTGTTTCAATTGACATGTTAACAATAGATGTAATAACACTCAAGGTACGCGGGAGAGTTAGCAGGATCATTTCCGATGATATGCCATCCACACCTTGGGCATAGTGCGTGCTTACTCGTGCACTTTTGGCATTTTTGATAAGCACGTCTGGACGTGGTCGCTGGCCAAAAAGCTAAGAAAAGCTAGACTTGTATTTATTTAGCCGGAAATGTACGACTCTAAAATCAGATAGAATCAGTCAAAATATGTACTACCCATATTTTTAGCTAAAATAGCAATTTATTTAGTCCAGAAAGCAAGAAAACGACTAGTATCAGACGGTCGCTTTACGTTAACCGCTGTGGCAAACTTTTGTACCTAACCTCATTGATTTAATTCTATTGTGAGTTTGAAAAGGTCACGAAATATCAAAGAAAAGATAATTGCCCGATCCTATGCGGATCACTAAACACAAAGAGTAGCTACTCTTTCAAGTTATCGGGTTACTGAAATATTTTGTCCCTTAATTTGATATTGGATGCCCGATAGTTCCTACAAATGTCAAACGACCGGATACATCTATTGAATCTTCGGCAATTCGCTTGTAGGTGTAGGATTTAAAAAAAATAGCAAAGTTGTGTATAAATTTCTAGACTAAAGTACTAAACTATTTTTGTGCGCCCTTTTGCCTTAAATATACCAGTATTATACCATAAAAAATAGCCTTTAAATTTGAAGTTGATTCTCAAAAGCAAGTATCTACTTTTAACTTCGATACAGTATAGGTTGATTATGGAAAATAATACGAAAGTACATGACTCAAATATCCAACAAATTAAAGGTTATGGCGGAAGGAATTTTTTATTGTGTTAGGTAACTTAGAAGCTTGAATTTTCTACACCTCATCGGGACTAAAGATCAGATTAATTTTATGTATTTTCTGAAATAGAAATTCAACGTTAACCTGATTTGATACTTCCATTCTTCATTCGTTAGTTATAAAAGTTATAAATAGAAAGCTACGTTTAGTGATATGAGAGAGATATTAGACGCCTGTTACTATAATTTAAATATGCCTTGACATACAATCCCTATATGGTTTCCGTATTTTTTGGTTCAGATTCAAAACCAACGCGTTTATGTAAACAAAGCCCAGTACCACTAAGCAGAATTTTGTCTTTCCGACTAATTCTACAAAGCAAAACGAAACAAGGTACAAGTAATACTGCTACAAGAGATCAGTAAGCCCCTTGAGGCCCCAACCGGAATTCGGCATTTGTTTTGCTAGTTCAGCCAGTACTAACTTGGTTGTTGACAACCACATGCAAGGAGACGTGAATTCGTCATTTGTTTTGTAATTTCACACAGTACTAACTTGGTTATTGACAACCAAATGAAAGGAGACGTGAATTCGTCATTTGTTTTGTAAGTTCAGCCAGTACTTACTTGGTTGTTGACGACCACATGCAAGGAGCCGCCCACGTGGAAGTGCGGCGCCTGGGACAGCATGAGCGTCTCCTGGTTGACGCCCTGCCCGGTGAACGCTGCGTCCCCATGGATCTAAAAAGGGTAGACAATCATATTAAAGGTTTTCATCATCTAACCAGTTACCCAGCATTGTCCATCATAGTCATCGAGGAAAAGTGAATAATAATTAATTATCAGACCACGTCAGTCTACTGCAGTGGACACTCCTAATGCACGCCAAAGAGCTCGATCCTCGGCTATTCTTTTCCACCCGGTAGTGTATGTCATAGTTTTAGGTACCTACCTAAAACTATGCCGAGTCTATAGTCTATACTATGAGTCGCCCGACGATGTAATGTCACTTTTTTAACAATGGAGGGAAAACAATGGAATATGATACCGCAATGATGCTGTTCTTATTCAACTTAATTTACTGACTTTTTACCTTAGGGCAACCAAATGAGGACCTTCGTTCTAAATCGAACAAATCCGAGTAAGGCTACTTGCAACACTTGCTATGCAACTCACTTTTGTTTTGTTCATTAGGATCTTTGTTTGGCTTTTTTATTTCAGCACAAACCCAGTTATCGCAGCGTAGACCTGACCTGGAAAAATATTATTGTAAAAGGGGTCCTTGGTTGAAAATGATAAGCTTACCTGGACATTCAGGACCTTGTCTCCCATTGCGGATGACCCATCAGGTGAGTAGTCGCCTTCTTTCATTTGCAGCTGCCTAGACCGGGCTTTTCCCATGGAAACAGGATTAGCTGCCTAATAAGATAAAAATAATTGGATTTATGTCTCCGTCAGTAATGCAATGGAGATTAACTATTGGTACTGATTATAAAGGCGAAAGTTACTTTGTTTATTTGTTACGTTTTTACAGCAATTTTTTGTGCGGTAAAGCTTGACCCTCGGAAAATGTTATCAACTTTTAATGGATTTTTTATAGCTTGACTTCTAGCCGTGTGTAGATACCATGTCATTAAGCAGGTATATTTATTATTTATTTTAACAAAAACAATATAAAATTACAGGTTTCATTTTACAGCTTACAGAAATGTAAATATCTTATAAAAAACTAATTGCATTTAAATTTATTTCAAGAAGTTCTATTGAAAGTTGACTAGAGATTTAAGGAACAAATCTTCTGTGTCGAGGTGAAATAAGTACGAGGAGAACATCGAAAAACTAGGAAAAAAATTGAAAATTTTACTGGTCAAAAGGTAAAATGCTTCTAGCATTAATTGTACACTAACTATAAGATTGTATAATAAAATTTTAAATAAAAACATACAGTTACATTAATCAATAAGTCGTAGTTACAGATTAACTTGGCTTTAGTATAAGTTCAACTCATGTATATTACTTATAAAACAACATAGAAAAGTTTTGGAGAACTCTAATAGAAGCGCAACAATTTGTACACAAACATCAATATTTTAGATACCAACATTCAGAAAAGTCCTAAAAATATTTTTGTATGGATAAAAAGAAGATTTAAAAGTAATATTCTGTATAGAAACACTGACCTCCAAATGGGACGGATTGTTAAGCAGGGATAACCTGACCGATTTCCCTTTTACAGCGATATCTACTGAAGCACCTGGAATGGAAATACATTATTTGGTGAAATGGACGGGTTTATTGAATCAGTGTATATTTGGAAGTAAAAAGGTTTATCCCCGACAGTATTTATCAAATGAAATGAAAATGGTATTTTTAAAAGTTTTTGCGGTAAAGATTGATTTCTAATTGAGTTACCAAGAATGGTAACATGAATAACATGTTTGGGTGGTATTTCCGACCTCCGTAGCCGAGAGGCAAGCATGCCGGACTGTAAGGCGCCGCCATCTCTGATGTTCCGGGTTCGATCCTCGGTCGGGTCAATGAGGAAAACGAACTTTTCTATATTGGCTCGGGTCTGGGTGTTGTGGTACCGTCATTGTTTCTGATTTCTATAACACAAGTGCTTTACCTACTTACCTAAGGATCAGAGCAATGTATATTATGTTGTCCAATATTTATTTATTTATTATTTATTATATTTATTTCCAAAACTGAATATGGGTCCAGTCTAGTTATTACTTTGTTAATTTAATGGCTAAATTAAACTTATTAAACCTTATTCTGGCAAGAAACTGGCTGCCAGTCGATCACAATAAGTACAGAGCTATTGTTAAAGTCAAACTGTCCTGTTGATAAGCAAGGACAAACACAAGTTTGTCCTTGCTTATCAACAGGACAGTTTGACTCATCGACACTCTTAGGATTGATGGGTTGGCATATTCATAGAAACTGTTAATTAAATATGTTTATAAATAAATGAGTACAGAGATAAACAAAACAATCTTAGAGTTAAAAAATTTTCACTTTCTTAATGATGTTAGTAGATATTATTAACATGGCTCTATATTTCTCAATCATATATCTACAACAAAATATAAAATATACTGAGAGAATATGAATAAAAATATTTAAGAGATAAATATAACTGTTTGATGACGTAATGAAAAAATTATTGCTTTACTAAACAATACCAATATTAATTTATATTGGTCTACTGGAATCTTCTCTTCTATAGCCAAACCCATCATCAGCCTTAAGAAATCTACTGCCGAACATAAGGGCTGCCCTAGAGAACGCCACAAAGAGTGGCTCTGGGCCGTTTGCACCCAGCGGCTGCCCGCAATCATGACTAGGTCATCAGTACACCGGATGGGGCTGCATTCGCAGCGTCTTCCAGTTCCGCTTTTAAGGAATTTTCGTCCCCAACCCCAACGTTTATCAGGTCTGTGAACGTTCAGCGAAACCCAACTCATTCAAATCTTACTTAGATGTGTGGAGATGTCGCAAGCTGCGTTAGCTTCCAGCGGGAATTCGGGCTGTCCACTAAATTTGTGGAAGATTTTGACAGGAGGACACTGGAGCAACCCGCTGAGTACATTCAGCTTGCCTCGGTGAGCCATTGCGACTATTACTTCCTTAACGCCCTCTGAAAAATTTTAAACAAAGTCTAGTCATCACCATTTTTGCAGCAATAGGATGTCCACTGCTGATCAAGGCTTCCGCCAATGACTTCCAGATCGGCCAGTTGGAAGCGGCTTGCATCAAGCGTCTTCCTGTAACCTTTATCAGGTCACCTGTCAACCTTTTGGAATTAATATAGTTTAGAAGAGTTTGCAAGTATATTTTGTGACATAATTGCCATATTGCCAATAAGATGCTTCAACGTTTTACAATTCTTGGGCCCTTAGTATTTAAACTTGAGGTTTTTTGAGGCTTGTAGTCAGGAGGAACCCGTACTTAAAAGGGTCTAAAGTCTGGACAGACCAACAGACGTAGGTCCAAAAATGTACATACTAATTTTATTTTTTGGATCCGTGTTTTATATAATCGTATAACAAAATCTGGTGTTAGCATTTCCTCGCTCTTTTTCATAAAAGTAATATACGTTTTAAGAGCGCTATCCAAAAGTATTTATCGAGTAAGTTTTATAAAAGCCATGCAATCTCGTTGCTCGCCATATAAATATAGAGGAAAACATTTTCGCTCCGCCTCTCCCGCCAACAGACTCGACACGACATTTCAGGTATTTTCAACTCAAATAAATAAACTTCGCAGGAATAAACTCCGCAGGCACCTGCGGAGTTTTCGAACTTTCGTTTCAGTATTGCTTGTTTAATATTGGCAAATGTATTTGCAATAATGTTTGTACGGTGTGCTTTAAAAATGAGTGGTAAAATTGGATATAGGTCAATATCGTTTCTACTGAGTGACCTAGTAACTTTCTAAAGTAAGGGAACATAGATTTTTGACAATGGATGGGACCTAATACCCTAAACTTAACTTTGGCCAACTGGCTTTAGCTGTTAGTTGTTGTCACGTGGTAAGCTCTGAGTAGGTAATAGCTGTTTCTCATATGAAGACGATATAATAACAGAGGATAATAGTTTATTAACATTAAAATCGAATTAATGCATGAATTGACGACCTCCGTAGCTGAGAGGCGAGCACGCCGGACTACTAACTCGTATATGGCGTCGCCATCCCTGAGGTTCAGAGTTCGATTGAACGAAAACGAACTTTTCTATATTGACTGTGGTGCGTTTGCTACTTACCTTAGGATTAAAGCAATGCTTGTAATGTTGTCGAATATAAATATATATAGTGACGTTGAAACCGCCTTCCTCGCTACAAGTACCTATCGATATTATTTATTTATTTGACGTCAATACGGCTGTCAGCTTTACAAGTGAAACCGTTGCCTGTTTTCACGCACACACTGAACAAGTAATCACTACGTGACACGCACACTAACCTGACGTAGTCAGCTGGAACAAAGTGGAGAAGAATGTGAGAAGGGACTCAGCCCCTTCCCCGCAGTACCGCTTCACTGTGGGATACTTCACGCCCAGGAATTTGTCCCACGCCTGGGAGTGTAGCATCTCCCTCGCGATCTCTATCCTTCTCTCTTTTTCAAGAGCATCTGTGGAGCTCTCGATCCGCTGGGCGAACCATTCTCGTTCTGTTTCTGTCTGAAAATAGAGTCGGTAAGTATGACTCTTTATATATTTTAATATCTAATCTAGATGGTTTTATATAACCGTTCTATTTTAGATGAAAACTCTATGAACTTGATTGAACACATTACTCAAATAAGACAAGGTAGGTAACTACTGAAAATACCAATGTTACAAAGTAACTTGTTTTATTGGTATTTGTCTGTTATTTCTCGTATACAACGTTTACTATAGACCATTAATGAAATCTCAAAGATCAGGTGAATCGAACAGGTGATCGGCTGCCTAAATATACGAGTAATGCACTGTTAACTAGACCTGCTTGATACGACCATATTTATAAAGCCCTCTAAGCGCAAATGAGTCTTGTACAGCAATTTAAAGCAATCGGAATTTTGTCAAAACTAGGTTACGACACCTTGAAGAAGAGACATTATCGATAGAACTATAAACAATATCGATACAATAGAATATGGATATTTAATATTATCCAACAGTTTTGAACGTGTGCTATACGAAGGATAATGTAAATTAAAAAAAAATACTATTTTACGAAGCCACCTTATAATAATAAAGCATCAATGTATTTCTTTGAATTTAAAGCCCACCTCTAAGTAAGCGAACTCGTACGAGATGGGTCCGCAGTATATCTTCTCTAGCGAATCTACTAAAGTCTTGATGGACTCACTGCCGGAGTATCCGTACAGAAGACTGACGTCTACTAGGTCTTCTGGCGAAAGACCGTATCTTGCTGCATTCAGTTCTTTAACATCTCTGAAAAAGTTGATAATTATTATGGCCTTAGTGAAATCAGTCATTAACCTCACAAACAACTTTGTGACAAGACTTCTTCTTTTGTGATCATAATGTTTGACTTATTGAGATCAGATTCAAGAGGTCATAGATGCAATTAAAACTTACTTAATTTATGTTCGAAAGACGGAAAAATTTAGGCCCTATTACATAGGTTCTCGCCTAACATCAGCAGAAAAGTGGAAGTGGCACAAAACCAGCGCTGGGTGGGATCGCGTTCCCATATCAGCACAAGCTGAGTCACCTTCAATTGCTTTTCTGATAAGCTAAAAATAATCTTATAACTCCATGGAAGCAATAAACTTCTTTTTTTCATTTCATTAAAACAACAGAGTACAGATGAATTCTTTGACTAAAATATAGAGAATAGACCTTATGCGTGGACTTAAGCAATAGATAGATACTTATGGACTTATTACAAAAAAGATAGACTAGGTTTAAACCATGTCTAAAGATTAGCCAACCAATTTTAAATATGGGTCATTATTACCGTGTCTGATGTGTCAATATTATAAATTGGTTGGTCAGTCTATCTTTATTGTAATAAGGCGATACGCGATACCAAGGCGGGTCGCTAGAGAATAAAAACAATGGTTTTGAATACCTCCTTCATACCTATTCGCATTCTTATAATCAACATTATCTATGGAGGCTTTGAGGTGGCCGTGGGTGCGGTAAGCATTGACTAGTTGTTGCGCCCGACAGTTCTCGTATCTTCGTTTTGTTACTTCTTCAGGCACATCTGAAATATTTATCAAAAGGCTATTTATTTACATGTTGTAACTGTACCCATTGTCTAGATTTCAGAATCATGTAAAAGGTGGATTTAATGCTGTGTGGCTTGCTCTACCAGCTGATTATACAGGGTGTAAAAAAAGGCTTAACGAAGCCTTAAACCATAAATTCTATACATAAAACCAAGTAGAATGCAAAAAAAATTATTGTTGGGAAATGACTTTTATTTTTGGGTATCAAAAACATTCATTATTTCTAACCCGCAATGTATAGCGCGCTGCCACAGAAGAAAGAAGTAATGAACATTTTTATCATGTTTCTTTGTAAAAAAGTTTAGTATTATCAAACAGAAGTCAATTTTGTAAAAATCTTTAAAAAAAAATGTAACTTTGACTGTCAATAACTCGATAACCCCTCATTTCCCAGGTATAGTGTAAAAGAAAAAAATGATCGTAATAATACGTAGAATATGTGGTATTCGGCTTCGTTAAGCCTTTTTTTACACCCGATATATTAGTAGTGCAGCAAAAACGATCATTGCAAATGGAGATTTTTTTAAAGTACAGTTCCGGTCTTAAAACTCACTTTCTCTGTCGCTATAATCCTTATGTATGCTTAAATCTTTAAAACTACGCAACTGATTTTGATTTTTAATAGAAAGAGTGATTGTAGAGGAAGTTTTATATGTATAATAACATCCATTAAATACGTGGCCCTAGGCGGTACGAAGTTCGCGCGGGTCAGCTAGTATGATTTATATTAATTTCGTGACAAATCTATGCTAAACGATCGATGATATGAAAGTGATTTAATTAGGTATAGAGGATACATAGACGTATTTTTTAACACGAGTATCTGTCGCTAAGGTTAGTCTATACTAGGGTAGAATAGTTCTCCTTCCGCCTCCTCCTCTCAACTTTTTTAAACTGTTCTCTACCTGAAGGTTGTCTGGAAGCGATCGCTTCTAGAGCTGCCAAAAAGAAAAACCGCCTAAATTGTACTTTTTTCTTTGACTGTCAGAGTATCTATCTATCGATACCTATAGTCGTCCAGGATATCCTAGACGTTTTTAAACAAGGTTATTAATTGTCAATATTTTTGTTAAATACTATAAATCATATTGCATTAAGATGTTATAAAAATACCAACATTCATCAAGCGAGGTGGAACTACAAAAATGAAAATAAAAAACATATTTTTTTAAGGAGAATTAATCAATATAAACGCGATCTATAAAAAAAAAGTTTCGAAAACAGAATAGTGTATTATTGAAATCATGACAAGTATTTTCGTTAGACATTGTTTACAGTTTTCAAACATTACGTAGAACAGCCGGCTTGACCTTTGATTAGCTTGTATGAGTCAGTGTTTTACAATTTGTTTTCATAAAATATGCGTTGATAAAAATCTCAATACTCGTATTTTAACAGTTGTCACAATCTGTTTCTATCCGATCCCAGAAACATTAACATCAGACAAAACAAGCAATTATAGATCATGATGCGCCTCAAAATTAAAGAAACTAGTTTACGATATATTTTTGTCCCATTTTCAGTCGCATTGCTAATTTTTTAAATAAAATCTCATCAAAAAAGCAAAACGAGGACAATCTGGTGCAGTAGTTCGCGCTCCGGACTACAAAGCCTAACGCTAGGTCGTGGGTTCGAATACCGGCAGGGACAAATGTTTGTGTGATAAGGACGAGTATTTGTACGTCAGTCACGGGTTTTTAAAATCCGTTACCTAATAATTAGTGCGATTGTAGAAAAAATATTTAAAAATTTAATTAAAAGTTTACGTTAATACCGTTTTTGATAGTGTTATTTATATGTAAATGGGTCATGCATGATCAACTCTGTATTGTAACTACTGTTAAGTAACCTGAATTGTGGTTCAGTAGTAATAAACATCCTTTGATCACCTACAATAAATAGTACCCTATGTTTACTATTCATTGACATTTTTACGCATGCTTCATTGACAGCATATCAACTACTTCACATAATCATTAGGAGCGTTCAAACTTCACACCAGTTGAAGGGAGAAGGCTGATTCCCTACCGGCTTCGCTCGCTCTCCGCGGTCGATGGCCGAACACACCAACTCCGGAATGGTATTTAACACGTCGCAACAAACAATCCTTCACCGCTAAATTACTCTTACACACTTTTAATAAACCCAACATCATCACTTAATAACAAATACACTAAATTTAAAACATGCTAAAGATCCAAGGACGTTTATTTGGACGTGCGCAGGAGTGCCCAAACGCGCTGCCGGGTCGGCACTGACAGGTCGATACAGAGATATTCACTTGTTTACAAAGAATGTTGTGTTGATAATTCGCGTTATTTGAACGATTTTGATAAGAAAACGATACAGATGACATGCTTAAAAGAGATTTTTAATAATTTGCTGACGTCGGCTTTATCAAATGTATCAGTTTAGTTTAAGAGATAATTACAGTGTCTATGATAGAGTTAGTTACTTGCTTCTTTACAAAATAAAGATACTTATGGGTTTTCTTGTTAACAATGTTAGAATTAGGGATAATAAGGAAAAACATAACTTATTGCGATGTTTTAAAAGAACAGATATAATTAATTATCGCTATACGCATCAAATAAGGAGTAGAATGCAGCTAAAAAGTAGGAAAAATCGAAGTTTTGGTGAAGGAACCCTCTTAAATGTTTGTGAAAGAAGTTAGTAAAAATCGACACATCAAAAAAAAATCTTCTACTCAATTAATTACACCCAGCTTTACTAATGGTATATAATTAGTAACCACTACAAGTAAAGAACAATATACTCAATGTTGACTGTATTCAATTACTTATTTTAAAGTTTTATAAATTGTGGAAGAACTTATTTTATGTCAAAATTAAAGTTTTGTTGAGTTAGGTCAAAATAAATTGAGCGCGAAGTCAAAGAATTAGGTAAAGTGATAACATTGTTGAAACATCGTTAAACGATAACGATGGTGATAAAAATGTTATTGTAGATATTAATCACGATAAATAACATGGCAACTAATTAAATTCTAGACCCCACTGAAAATATAAGATAATACATAACTCAGATACTAGTAGGTGCTTAGATGTACGAGTATTTTTGTAACAGATGAATTGTTTCTACAAACTATGACAATTATGAAAACAGCTAACCAAAACTCATGGAGTCTAACCATGAGCTCTTAAAACAATATTGCTTGAACCTTGTTTTGTTTTTTTCTGTGAAAGTTTTGAGCAAAATTTCACAAATTACTGTTTAGATTTTATAGGTACTAATACTAATTCATTTAAATATTTGGTTGTTTCGCAACTCGACTAAAGATGACTAATAAGATGCATAACTAGTTAATTAAAAGTATTTTCAATAAAACGACATTAAGTTTTCAACCCCATAATTATTTAAAATCAGAATTCTTAGGAAACAAGCGTTTTAACTTTTCTTATACAACAGAATCATTCGAAATAATAAATCTGTTCATACTCACTTCAGTAATATACTGGATGACTTTTTTTACCGTCAGGAAAAAAATACTGTGTATTCTGGACCTAAAACTAAGTGATATTATGTGAGTGTGTTTATACAATACAACAAATTTTATACATTTTGGAATGTCCAAAAAAATGCATAAACATAGAATACATCAGTGAATATGCGTTTGAGTTTTGGTTGGTTTCATATTTCTAATATTATTTTACCAATATTATTTTTTTAATGTTCAGTTAGTCAAAATTAATTTAGAATTAGATGGCTATGAGTATAAATAGTTTATAAAAATAAAATAAAAAATTAAACTTTTTTTAAATTATCATGTTATCATCACCTATATCATTTACCTATCTCACACGTTTATTTTCTTGACGGTAAAAAAAGTCATCCAGTATGTCCAGTCAATGGCATTAACTTTTGTGATGCTAAACATTCATGTTCTACATAATGCTTTTAGTTCCAGTGATTATGATCTAAAACTTGTTTGTGAAACAGATAATTATACAAACTTATAATAAATGGCATCAATGCATTTATTTACATGTTATGTCCATTAGTGTGCACCATTAAATTTCATCATGATATTAAAACTAATAGTTAACAACATAACTAAGTTAGGTCATTTTCTGAATGTGTTCTTTGTAATCGACCAGTTTACGACAAAAATAACAATAGTTGAAGTTTTGTAAAATGTATCAGGGTGTGGAAAATAGATCGTTTTGTAGTTCTTTTATAGAAAAACTAAAAAATATTTTAGGTTATTTCGGAGACAATACTACTTTGCACGGAGTTCGCTATGTCATTTCTATGTCATGCATACCATTGTATACGAGGTTAGTGATTTTGTAATACATTTAACTTTTTAGGAGCTTATTTATCTGGTTCGTAACGTCACTATATATGAAACACTCAACTTTCAACTGTGTTTTACAACCATCAAAGAATCAGTTCTTGGCAGATTAGTGGTATCTCATGATATATCTATAATTCGCGCTTTATTTTTTTGTAATACTGTGACAAAATAATACGTTAGCAAACAGAGCAGTTGGCGTTGTTTACGATGTAGTGACGTCACATTCAGCATCATACGTTTACGTGTTTGTGGAAAAAAAATGTTCAAACTTTTAACTCAAATAATAAAACCATTTTGCATTTTTACGAGTCAAAATTAACATATTTGATTGCTTTCGGTGATAAGCAATTATATTGTATCGTTTTTAGCTTTTTTCGCAATCATAGTAAAATAGGTTTTAGGTCCTATTTTACTATGATTGCGAAAGGTAGGTAGTAGGTCTTAACTTAGGTACATGTTGTTACACTTTATCGTATTTTTTTTTGGAATATTTAGTAATATTAAGTTGCTTTTTGTGTAGCTGTTTTACTGGACTGCCAGTAATTCAATGCTCGAGCGTTTAAATAAATAAAAAACAGCGATTTGTGTATTTTTGATTTAATTGAAATAATTTTAAGTCATTTTGTCGATGGCCAGCATAAAGTAGGTTTAAGAGAGTTGTCCCTATATTATTTTCTCAACACAGACGAAGTATAGGGGAGTTGTGTAGGTATTATGGTTTATTATTATTTATTTTAAATGTTTCATGAATACAAATTCCCACTCATTTTATAGTTAGAAATGTTTTTCAAACGGATCAGCTTTTGAATGTTCCGTGTGAGTAAATACAATTCAGTTGCGAGAGAAATTGCTGGCATGTTGTGTTTAGGAACGTAATAAAAAGAATTCTTTTAGGCAACAATAACGCTTTGTAGAGTTTGAACTACCACGCTAAAAATTGTAATGATAACTTAATAAATAAATATTAGACAACATCACATACATTGCTCTGATCCTATAGTAAGTAGCGAAAGCACTTGTGTTATAGAAATCAGGACAACGACGGCACCAAAACACCCAGACCCGAGACAATATAGAAAAGTTCGTTTTCTACATTGACCCGACCGGGAAACAAACCCGGAACGCGCGTGCAAACGCTAAATGTCAAGCTGCACGCCGCCGCTGTCCGCACCGGTGTGAACTCGTCGTACAAATGCTATGGCACGATCTGAACGCCCACGCCCAAGCCACTACGCACACCATTGCGCACGCGTTGGTTTGGCCGGAATTTAACTTATGATGATGACGTTTGGCCTTGAATACTTTTAGCCTACTTTAATATGGTTATACTTACTGTATGAAAATACCTACTATCCAATTGGCTATTTACGATTGTTTTACAAACATAATTCTCGATGAAGGTCTTTTAAAACTGGTTCGCGTCCGGATTGCAACGCCTGGCAGTTGCGGGTTCGAATCCCGCAGCTTCCGCAAAGGTCTAATGTTTGTATGATAAGCACGAACAGTTGCCCGCATTTGTAACTCAATCATGGATGTTAAAAAACGTATTTTTGTATGATTTAAGTATCAGTTATCTAACAGCCTTAGGACAAGCTTTGCTTTAGTTTGGGGCTAGATAATTGATGTGATTGTGGAAACTATAATTTTATGTTATTAGAAAGATCTATTTTGTTCTAGAGTATTCTGGCTGCTAATCCTGACAGCGAGCGCCGCGTGCGCAGGCGTCATCATGCGCAAAGTGATCGGCTTGTACTCAGGCGAGTCGGTCTCGTATCTCATCGAGACCGATTACCTGGAGTTCGACACCCCCTTCCCCGCGGTCACTATATGTGAACAGATGAACGCTGAGAGAGTTAATGCGTATATTAAACAGTAAGTACTCAATGCAGGATTCAGAAACCTGTTAATTTAGATACTATGTTGCCTCATAAGCCCTTACACTGCGACTTCTGCAGGGATATCGCGTTTGCATTCTCCTTGTTGAAAGACGAAGATAGCACACCAGTGAATGTCGCTGCTGACAATGATATCAGAAAGGTTTTAGAAGGTGCTAGGTAGTTTGTAGGATGCATCGCCGCACACGCCATCATTCTTGTGTTAGTATTTAATTGAGTTTACTGTGTAGTTACATAACACAGGTACACGCAGTAGTATGTATATGTATGTATTGCGACTATATCACTATAGCTAGACGGCCAGACTGTATCGCAATTGTATCGTTGCTTTTAGTATGTTAGTAACGCGTGTGTAAAGGTAGTCTATCGATGCTGCATCGAGACTGTTTGTATCGCTGCATCAAGTCGCAGTTTATTAAGTGCCTAACCGGAAAATAAAGGTTTTGGGGTACTACGGACTTAAAAGCTATACCAAAAGGTTTGACAATTTGTGAACAATCGAAAACGGTCCGGTTTTTTACATAGCTAGATGAGTTGGTCATATTTTGTCAAAGGATTGATACATGAGCATTGATGTAAATACGAAGTAATATATAAGTCAATGTACATGAGACTGGTTATTAAATTTATTAGGTTTATACGTCCGAACGAAAAATACATTTTCGTGCTAGGCCTCCTGAATCGCATTTGTATTGCTGCATAATGTAGCAGTTTATTAAGGGCCTAACTAAAAAAATAAAGGTTTTTGGGATACTACGGACTTAAAAGCTATGGCCAATCTAGTTTCATGGTCAAATCTTTGCAACTTCTATCAAATATTAGGATTGGGTCTTGTACCTTTATTCGGAAATTAATAAAATAAAATATCGATCCTCGCTTAAAAGTACAAGTATAAAAGACCCACTATCAGCCTGCGGAATTCCACTGATAGACTTAAGACCTAGTGTCTTACTAATGTCACAAGATTTAAAACATGTTGTGCAATTGAGTTAAATTTGATTTGGATGTTTGTTAACTACCAGATAGCTGATGTAAATGGAAACGGCACACAGATAGCTTAATTTCTTAAAATGTACTAGCTCTCGGACCTGATTGAAAAAAAAGATAAATTCCACGTACGTTTGATTGTAAGTCTTTTATAATGATAACGTAATAGCACTTCCTTAACAGCTTTATTGGCCTTAAAGCTCGATAGCCTTTTAAATATTTAGTCATGAAAGCTTTTACCTGTTGTCTCAATTTAATGCTTTATGAATAAGTAATTCTTCTTCACAAAATGAAAAGCCGTGTGAGAAATTCATTTTATGAAAGAATTATAATTAATTTATTGTTAAATATATTTTTTTGTAAAACAAAAGATTTATGTTACATAATAAGATTAACGGAACTACTGTTTAAATGATAAGTTATTCTTGAAAAATATTTTGGACTAAGTTAGTTGTTTTATGATAATGATCTTAAGTCTTAAGGGGAACTATTGTTCTAGACATCCCAGCAATTCTTACGTTCTTTAAAATGTTTACATTGTATGCAGACCAAAATGTAATTCATAACATTATTTTTAGTAAAGGTGGCGTTCTTAACCGTTTACGACGTAAAATGTGTTACAGATTATAATTAATAAGTGTTAAATATATAAATATTAAACTTCTTAATTCCCAGTGTACCCCAAAAGCTGATAAGGCATACTTCTTTTTTAAGTAGATATTGATAAGAACGATCACTGGCTGTCAATCAATTGAATTATTTATTTAGGAACAAACTACCGCCGACTCAGAACATGTTTCTGAAAGACGTAGCGTATTGGGACGCTAAGGTGTGCAAGATCTGCGCCACTTGCAAGCCGGACCAGACTTGCATCGAAGACTTCTATGACGTCGTCAAGGCTATCAGGTCCAGCTGTAAGGAGCTCCTGACCGACTGCTGGTGGGCAGACCAGCCGTTTCAATGCTGTGAAAGGTAATTTTTAGTACATGTGCTACATTAGCTGAGGCTTTTCTTCATCATCATAATAGCTTACTGCTGTCCACTTCTAGATGGAAATACACAGTACTCATTATTATACCTACTATAACGGAAGCCTCAACCAAAGAGCACCAAAGAGCACGATCTCCCGCTTTTTTCATCCAGCCACTGCCAGCTATCTTTTTAAACTACCGTCCATCGAGCGGGCGCGTCCCAGACTACGTTTACAGTCGCGTGGTCTCGAAAACCACTTCACCATGTCATTCGGATATCGAACAGAAGTTGGTTCGAATCCAACCTGAGGCAGACAACATTTTGACAAACATAGCTAGCTAGTCGATTGTTTTACTTCGAGTCTCAGTATAAAATTTAGTAGACTCTATTTTCACAAAGATACGCCATGCAAAACTAATCACTCCAAAAGAAAAAAAACCTACTGTTTATTTAAACACAACCTTCTTTTAATTTTATAGTCCCACAATGTTATGGCACCTAGCATAGCAAGCACCTGAAGCATGTGTACATTACATTTACCTATATTTTTACCATTATGACTTGGGAAACCTCATAATTATTTTATGGTCTATCGTAATGGTTGCTCGTAAATGGTACAAATTTATATGTGCCTAAAATATACGAGTAGCATACTCATTAATATTTCGTGAGGGTTTTACTTCTTCAAGCATTACGTAGGTACATGTCTCTGCGACTTTGAAGTCAGTTTATTCGCTAAATGGGGCTAAGTCGTGTGTGTGGGGCTATTACGGCAATTAACTTGAAGCCTGCTTGCCGGACTCTTTCCGGGGCAAATATTTTCTTTACAGTACAATCTAGCTCTATATGAACGCTTGCATTGACCGACTTAGGCAGATACACCTGGAAATAAAAATTTGATATCTGCATCTAATAAATAAAACCTGTAACTAACGGGACCATATTGGCTCTCATAAAATTATTGTTCCTATTTTTGATTTTACTACCGTTTTGTGTTCATAATAATAACTTTTCATAAATTTTTTTTCTCATACTTTTTTGTTCATCAATTTTAATTACTACTATCGGAACTCATAACAGTGAGTTCTCATATTATTTTTATGAATACTTTTATTACTAAGAAATGTTTCAACTTATAATTTTGTTTTTCATAATAATTTTCTTCATAACAGTCAGTAATCATAATTTTCTTATTAATAATTGCATTACTAAGAAACTATTCGAACTCATAATTGCATTATTAACTAGTAAAATATTTTTTTCGTGTAAAAATTAAGTCATCTCTAAACCGTTAAGTATAGACCGTTAAGTATAATAGAGCGCTAGTACCAATTTAACTTATATTGTAATTTAGCGCTCGCCGGCCGCACGCACGCTACGCTCGCTGCTCTCGCTCCGCTCGCTCGGCTTCGCGCTTTGTGTGGTCAATGTTCTAACTTAACCTAACCTAGATGAGATTTGTGACAAGTTTAACCATAAATTGATTTGACTCCAGCAAGTGCTCTTTCGTCGTGAGACGACTTAAAATAAGACATTGTAAACGTAGACCTAACAACGATCCATACCGTTTAACGACTATTAGATATTATAAAATCAGGCCTTCCACCCGTAAGGCTATATAAACTAACCAGGGTAACCTTTAGAATTTAACTTATGAGACAACCAGTTTCATTTTCCTACACTTATGATTAAAAACTATATTAATGTACTAGTCTAAGTAGTCCAAAAACACGATTAAATAGCGCTCTCCAGCCCCCCCCCCCCCCTACCATGACCAACAAAACACGACACGAACCAATTGTCAAGATACGATATACATTTAATATACATACTTGAACTTTTATCGAAACAGCATGTCCGTGCCTTTGACGTCACTCGCTGTTTCGATATAAGTTCATATTTTGACAGTTGGGTGTCGATAACTCGCTATATCATATCATATCGTGTTTTGTTGGTTATGCTAGAGGGGCAGGCCATCTGCTAGATACAGTCAACATCACAATTCACAAGTAGCTTAGTATTGAAACTTTTCAAAAACATCCTATTGCAAAACATATCACAACAAGAACAAACTCACTCAAAATCAAAATTTTATTTTAAGTGAGGTCTAGGCAAAGCTGTTTGTTACCATTATATACAGTACTACATCTAGTATAGGACTAGGGAAACTTTTATCTTTTCTCAAGGCAAAATAAACTCACTTACTTTAAAAAATTGCAGGGAGGTCCAAATAAGTCACACATGATTTACCTAGCATTTCGCTCGGTAAATCATGTAATGTGTCAAAGAAAACGTTTCGATACCGGCTTAAGCCATGCCCAATTGGGTCATGGCCTTGTCATGACAAGAGGCTCGAAGATAATTAAAAATCGTATTAGATAAAGGTATGCACACCCAGCTTTTGGCACCGTAGAGATAGACCAATATCATCATCATTTAAGCTATAGGACGTCCATTGTTGATTATGGACCTCCCCTTATGACTTCCAGATTTGCTAGCTTGAAGCGGCTTCCATCCAGCGGCCTCCAACCTATAGCAAGACGTCTATCCATCTTGTGCGTGACCAACATTCTAGAACCTCTGTGCCCCATCGTACATCAGCTTTACGTGCTATATACTGGCGCACTGCCACTTTAGCTTGCTAATTCCGACACAAAATATTTTTTAGTAGTTACATTATATCCTTTTATTGCTTGTATTTTAAAGCTACCTTCAATGTCGTAGGTTCCTTCCTATAGAAACGGAGTACGGAGTGTGCTTCGTGTTCAACTCCAGACTGACCGGCAACGAGACCTCCCTGACAGTCAATCGGAAGATCGGCCTACCGCACCTGGTCTTCTCCGCTATACAAGAAGTGGGAGTAAGTGACTGATTTGTCCAAATGTTAAGGCTCAATAAGTAAAAATTAAAAAAGCACAGCTGCAGCGCGGTGTTAATTTATACAAGACATGGTAGGTACATTGAGGTATAATGTACTAGCGTACTAGAGAACACATCTCGAACTAAATTTTTCAGCCAAGAATTGTAGTCCAGTGGACTGCAAAGCTTCAGTCAGTGTCAATAATTGAAGTTGTCAAAACTGCTTCTTGATTGTTCAATACTACTACAATGCTTGGCTGAAACATTTAGTTCGAGATGTGCTCTAGTACGCTAGTAGTACATTATACCTCAATGGGTAGGTATCAATATCAATGTACTGGACACACTACTGACTAAAGCGGACCCGTAAACAAACTGCTGCGCCACCCAAGCTATATTTCGGGACATGCTTAAGTTCCCGGAAGAGAGCCTATATTATGATATATCATCTTTATACATATATAAAACAAAGTCGGGTTTGTTATAACACTTATAACTCGAGAACGGCTGGTCTGATTTTCATGGTTCATAATTTGTTAGGTTTGTCTCGGCCCCGAATAGCAGAATAAATAATAAAAAATCCTGCGGGATATTTTTCTATATATTGTTATTTATTTGAACGTTTTTTCTTACATATCATAACAAACATCATGTAGTCCACTAAAACGAAGGTGCTAGGCGCAGCTAGTACTAAAATGACTTTCACTAACTAAAATGTCATATCTCTGACTAAAAATATCACATCTCGTGCGCTAACTAATAGTATTGCAGCTCAGTAGTGCAGTGCGGCACCATTATTTAATTATGGCAGTATTTGGCCCACTTACCCGCCGTACCGGGAGCAATGGGTACGCAGCGTGATCTCAGGAGGCCTACTATGAAAACGTTTCGTTCGTTCGAACGTACGAACCTATCAAATCAAAATGACCATTCCCTTGTATTAAACCTTTGACTTTGTGAACTATTGAAATCGGCCGTGCTCTTTACACGGCTAGTTTGAGTTGGTCATTTTGTCAAAGGATTGATACAGGGAGATGGTAATTTTAATCGGTTAAGGTTTATACGTAGTAGGCCTTCAGCTACAAGACGTGACGGTTGTATTTGGGTTATATTTCGCTCCCGTATAAACATGTAACGACTCAACACCACAGTTGTTACGACAAAAATCCATAGGGTCAGGATCAAGGGCCACCATATTCGTATTTGGTCGAGTACAAAAAATAACAAAATGATAATTTTAAGGTTCAGTACGAAAACCGGGAATGAAGAGGATCTTCAAATTACTACAGCTAGGAAGAATAATTAAAACTTAATAATTACAAAACTTTAGCTAACCTGCGTCATCACTCAAAACTTTCTACGATAGATTAACTTACTTACACGAACTCCGGTGGCATATTCAGCTAGTTTCTTATAAAAGTTTTAATGGTAGGTACCCTTAAGTCCTAAACTTTATTTATTGCTCAACAAAAATGACGTTTGACTTTGGGGAGATGGGAATAAGGAACGGAAGCTAAAAGGTTTTTTTCGGTTGAGAAGTGTGCAGACAATCCCAAAAATATTCTTACTTGTGGCGAATAGCTATACCTACCTAAGGCTGACAACAAAAATGAAGAAAGAATACAAAAGAAATACATAATTACGATTTTGTAAGAAGCTGTAACTGTACGCTCCATATGCTCAAGGTTGTACATGGTATTATTAATATGGCCTCCCTACTATCAGTGAATACATACAACTTATTTAATGGAACACGTGCTCTCGAGTCTCTTTATTTCTCGAGGCTAACTCTACCGTCCTATATTAACTCCTTAGTTGCGCGGTAATCGCCTTTTAAACAAAGGGGTTTTCGGCTAAGGTTAATTTTAGGAAACAACCACTTTTAACATTTTCTAACAACACGCCCGTAGATGTAATATAAATGAAACTTTACATGTCTTATTCAGAGTGCATTTGCTAGTCCGGGACCAAGGTTAAAACATTGTACTACTGTAAATTCACCTATTTACATACTTCCTCGTTTACCGAGAGTTAAGTTGCAACAAACGCATTTAGCGTTTGTTGCAAGTCAACTATATAATGGAGCTTAAAGTATGTACTTAATTACCCTTTTCAGGAGCTGCAATCCTCTTATGTACCTCATAGGCCTTGTAGATTTTGTGTATAAAATAGAAAAAATTACACACTGCATCATAACTTACTGTACTAATGACAGTGTTATTGTTTCAGATACGGGTCCATTCCCCCGACGACAGGGTGTCCGTGGCGATGGAGAACGCACTGGGCCGGCCGCTAATCCTACCCATGATCACTGATTTTGAGGTTATTTTGAAGGTAAGCATAATATTTGCCAAGGGCTGAATGTCGCCTTAGAGTGATAACCTTATAACTGTGAGTGAGGAAACTACATGAGGGCAAAAAAACCCGTCTTTTTTGTTTAGTTTTCCGTCTATTACTAAAGATGGTACAAGTATAGATTTGCTTGTTGTTAGTAAATTAGAATATGCATTGGTGCATTTTTTTCTGTCCAAGTCGAATGGAAGCAAAAGCAATAAAAATGAAGTATTATTATATTTTATACGATTATTCTGCAACTCACAATTAACCGAGACGTTCTATTGTGGGTAGACGTCACCGTCAAGTAATTAGTAGCTTATTAAACTTTAAAAAAAAAAAACCAAAATCTCTTGCCAACACTAATAGAAACCTTAGTTACGTAGTATAATTTTTTCTCTATGGTATAGGCAATATAGCTGTCGTAATACAGTCTTTACAATTTTGCCTCTGTGGGTATGTTAAATTTGGTAGAATTTTTAAATATCTTCCCTAATAGTCATTGTCAATACTAGCATTGTGAATGGTTATTTTTTTTCTATACTGACTGATGTAGTATGTATTATTTTTACAGACTCTTTACATTGAAACCATACATGTACTTTCCTACGTTACTAAGCGATGTAAACGCAATCTCAAAAATAAATACCTTCACGAGAATGTGTAGGTTCTTACATTGGGATAACATTGTACGAATACAAAGAGAAAAACGGCACGTATTTATATACCGCGGCTTGAGATATTATTTCTCATTCGTATTGCTCAAGAATGCGCTGTTTCTATGACATGCTAAAAATTTGTTCAGTTTTTCTTTGTCGTGACAATATTTTAGGAAACGATAAATTTTCCAGTGGACTTTTCTAGCTGTTTTGTATTGTGAAACTCATTCTACAAGCAAACAAACGAAATTATGGCGACACTCAACATGACGGACCTAAACATTATCTTTGGGTGTATTTTTATCCGATTTCTATCACACAAGGACTTTAGCTACTTTTCTATGAACAGAACAAGGCAAGCATCTATGAGATTTTGTCCAAAATATTAATTTATGGTACTTAAAGTTGGCTTGTGGAGATATTATTTCTTGGCAGCTAGTGAATGTTTCCCAAAAGAATAAAAAAAAAAATTTTGGTCAGACAAATATCCTGTTGGGCAGTACATACATTACTGCAGGGCATCATCATCATAAAAATACCCAATATGACTGAGCATTATAATTACAACTGATGAAATTATCGGATTGTCTGACCATTTCGTCGTAGCAATATTCATAATGACTAGACACGTTAAAAAATTGTGAAGTTTCGGCAAAAAATTATCACTTGACCCGATTTGCCTTTCCATTATGCACAACGGCCAGACATTATGCAAAATGACTTTATCAATTATTTGGTCTATAAAACATACATGACAACGACAGAAAGGCCTATTTTCTGACAGGTGGAAGAAACCCAAGCGACCATTATTGCGACTTGGTATTATTCATGGCCCGGGAATCATACTCACTTGGTCTATTCATGGCAAAGACCTATCCTTCCCCAGATAGAAGAGACGCTAAGCGACCAGTCCGTGTGGGCCATGCCGCCCAGCGTGCGCGGCTGCCTGTTCAAGCAAGAGCGGCCGTCGTTTGCGCGGGAGTGGCCCTTTGAGCGCTACTCGTACAGCACTTGCATGCTGTACTGCAGGGCATCATGATCATAAAATATGTCCATTATGAGAGAGCATTTAAGATAATAACTGATATAATTATCGAATTGCCTGACTATATCGTAGCAATATTCATGACCAGACAGATTAATGAATAGCGAAGTTTCGGTAACAATTAATCACTCACTTTGCCCGATTTGCCTTTCCATTATGAATAACTACCGGACATTATACAAATGAATTCATCAACTAATTGATCTTTAACGCATACATGACAACAACAGACAGGCCTATTTTCTGACAGGTAGAAGAAACGCTAAGCAACCATTATCGCTACAGGAATAAGAGAATAGAGAAGTTTCGGTAACAATTAATCACTCACTTGGCCCGATTTGCCTTTCCATTATTAATAACGGCCAGACATTATGCAAAATGACTTCATCAATCACTTGGTCCATAAAAAATACATGACGAAGTCAGAAAGGCCAATCTTCTGACAGGTAAAGAAACCCAAGCGACCATTATTGCGACTTATTATTATTCATGGCCCTGGAATCATACTTACTTGGTCTATTCATGGCAAAGGCCTATCCTCACCCAGGTAGAAGAGACGCTAAGCGACCAGTCGGTGTGGGCCATGCCGCCCAGCGTGCGCGGCTGCCTGTTCAAACACGAGCGGCCGTCGTTTGCGCGGGAGTGGCCCTTTGAGCGCTACTCGTACAGCACTTGCATGCTGTACTGCAGGGCAATGTCGCAAGCTGACCTGTGCAACTGCACGCACCACCTTATGCCAAAGATAGGTACGTGGAATGCTCAGTTATGATTTGTGATTGATACGTAATAGTATAGTTGTGAGTAGGGGATTGTAGGAGTCTTCCTGTTTTAGAAAAACTCTGTATTAACCTTTTACCCAGTGTGGTGGCTTAATAGCTGCCTTCATATTTTGAACTTTATGGCCTTCAGTTTGAATTGAAAACAAATAAAAGTTAAAAACATTTATACCAGTCAAAGGGTTAAGTATACAGTTTTGATTTAATAGGAGTTTGTCTTATCTACAACCTTGAATAGATTTTGGTGACACTATTGTAACAAAGCACTACCCCAAACAAAAGCCTGTCTAATAAAATGTCCTATTATGTTCCCAGGCTACGTTCCTCCGTGCAATATTCAGGGCTTGGTATGCCTAAGTAAGAGCAAAGGTGGGTTATAGGATTTCCTAAGTAGCTTACAAAAGAATGCCATCAAAAACAAAACTTGTAAAAAAAAACAAGTCTCGCAACTCAGTTCTTCTACCGTGAAAAGTTGTTAGATCCATGTAATACCAAGTCGGTTAATTTATTCAGTCTCTACATAAGGGACCTTTTGTCTTAATTATTACGTAAGTAGCTAACCTTACAACATCCCATAGTGACCATATCAATATTAAAAATATTTTATGTTTTTAATAAATTAATTGACTTGGTTTTTTTTACAAGTTTGTTTTTGATGGCATCTCATTTCTTTTTGTAGACGTAAGTTATATAAGTCGTGATTTGTGTTGTGTGTATACCTGCGATATCGCAGTAAGACCCAAAGGTTGCCTGGAAGAAAGTGTCCGCCTTACTGTGACGGACGGGAAGCGTGGAAGCCGCGGCGCGGGAAAGCCACCTCCGCCGACCGCGGTTATGATTATTAGTGTTTTTTCTTTTATGGCAATTTCAAACAATTTATTTTACCTAATAAGTACTTTTCGGGATTTTGGTATAACTTTATAAGACATGCCCCATTCTTTCTTTTGCATTCTGTTGATTGACCATTTTTACAAGCTTGTAGTTAGTTTCACTCTCACCTGTCCCGTTGTCTGTAATCAAATCTTGCAAGTTAAATTTGTTTCATTTCCCCGTTACCGATTGACCTGAAATTTTGCACACATGTGTGAACTGCGTGACAATGCAATATTATGATGAAATGTTACTAATCTGATGATGGAGCTGGAAGGTGGCCATAGGAACTTCACAATGAAACGAAACAACCTCATCGAGTTTGGGCTCGTTTGAATCGTCTTGACGAGTAGTTTGTCTTTAAATGGTAACCAGGGTCTGATGATGGAACTGGAAGGTGGTCATAGGAACTCTGTAATAAACGACGCAACCCCATCGAGTTTCAGCTCGTTTAACTCGTCTTGACGAGTACCTTGCAAGGTAATTAAAGCATTAAGATGGTTACTAGGGTCTGATCTGATCATGGAGCTGAAAGGTGGTCATAAGAACTCAGTAAACACATAACGCAATCCCATCGAGTCTGAGCTTGTTTGATTCATCTTGACGAGTACTTTGGTGCTAGATGGTAACCAGGGTCGATGATGGAGCTTGAAGATAGCCATAGGAACTCAGTGATTAAACAAGATAACCCGATCTAGTTTGGGATCGCTTGATTCGTATTGACGAGTTGATACTTTGGTGCTTGATGGTCACTAGGTTCTGATAATGGAGCTGGAAGGAAGCCATAGGAAATCAGTAATTAAACGACATAACCCGATCGAGTTTGGGTTCGTTTAATTCGTCTTGACGAGTACTTTGGTGCAAGATGGTAACTAGGGTCTGATGATGGAGCCGGAAGGTGGCCATAGGAACTCAGTAATTAAGCGACACAACTGCGTCGACTTTGATTCGTTTTGATGGGTGGACTGTATTTGATGGGGAGTGAGTGTGGTGACAGGTGATGGTTTTGGTGGACGAGAATATGCGACTCCATTATCTTTGGGAAAATAATTAAGTTCGTTCGTTCCGTTTGTTATGAATGTGGATTCTGACTATAATAATATGTCTGCTACGTACTTAAAAATATGCTTAATGTTCTTTAATGTTTTATCAAAACACAAATTTTATTGAAGTTTGTTTGCGCTACGAACTACGCCGTAGTCGCCGACGCCGTATTTTTGATGCAAGATTATCCTGTAAAAAATTCTAAAAAGTTAAAAATTAAGTTAAAAAGCATTTTTTTTTAAAACAAGCTTTTATTACTTAATTATTATAAAAACAAACTAAAAAGTTAAAAATAAATTTACCTGATGAGATTTCGTTTCATTTTACTTCGTTTCTTGGGAGCACCATTTCATCGAAGTGCGACATTGATGCCGAAATTAACAGCAGAATCGGTGCTGCTGCAGCAGCCTTTGGCAAATTAAACTCCAAGGTCTTCCGCTCGCATGACCTGAAGTTAGCCACTAAAGTTGCTGTTTACATGGCTATCGTGCTGCCTAATATTTTTTACTCCGCTGAAACATGGACACCGTATCGACGCCACTTTCGCCAACTAGACCGTTTCCATATAAAATTTCTTCACTCGATTCTTAACATCCATTGGTCCGATCGTGTGCGTAATACTGAAGTCTTGAGACGAGCCAATGTAGGTGGCATTGAGTCGTATCTTATGAGACGACAACTTCAACTGGCGTGGCCATGTTTCGCGTATGTCGGAGAAGAGAGTGGCGAAGCGCATCATTTACTCTGAGCTTCAAGAGGGCAAGCGTAAGCATGGCGGACAACTTTTGAGGTTCAACGATGTGCTGAAGCGCCATATTAAGGGATGTGACATATAGATCCTCCTCTCTAGGCGGATTTCTCCAACCGTGGAGAGTGGAGAAAGCGCGTGAATGTCAAAGTCGCTGACTTTGAATCCCGGCGGCTTTCTCATCTTGACGCCAAGCGCGATGAATTGAAAGCCCGACTACCTGCGGCTATCAGTTATAATTTTAATAACGGTGTGCTAACATGGACATGTTAGCGTAAGCGTAAGTACGCGTACCTTTGGTAATGAAGTTGGGTACGTAAGCCATGTTAGGGCACACGAACGACGACAGCAAAATGGGGAGTAAAGTGGTCGCCGTAACCGAACGCGGTTAGGATTATTAACAAGTAATAAAAGCATGTATAAAAAAAAACCTTTTAATTTTATTACAAGTTACTATTGAACATAATCCATAACCGCAAATGTAACTTTGTAATCCTATATATTTATATGGGATTACAAAGTTATTTATGCAGTTGGTGAATCTAGAAAACTGGACTGACATTGCAAAATATTTTAGTTTTTCCTTGATTTATACACTAAACACTAATTGAATTAATTTAAAGCTTCTATGTATACTAGAAGTGCCTTAGAGTTTTGATGATCGGTCAGTCAGTGAGTGACAAAATTAAGAACTTTGACTTGTTGTAATTCTTACCCTACTGGTTCAAATTGAATGAAATATACCGTGTTTATACAATGCTTGCCTGGTTACTAGAAATACAGGCTTCTATTTAAATCCACAACGAAGTTATAGGGGGTCGAAAATGGCCTGAACTGCTTCGAGAAAAGAATGGTACGGCCGTGCCGCTTTTTTTTTGCTCGACTTGGCGGGGGCACTGCCGTGCCCCCAGATAATGAGCCAACTGAACGAATAATATGATTTAACTTTTAACGCAGACATGTCAATCTACAATATTTTTATTTCAATTATGTTTCAAATATCATAAATATCTTACATTAAATTAAAATAGCAATAATGATGCGTATACTAGAAGTGCCTTAGAGTTTTGATGATCGGTCAGTCAGTGAGTGACAAAATTAAGAACTTTGACTTGTTGTAATTCTTACCCTACTGGTTCAAATTGAATGAAATATACCGTGTTTATACAATGCTTGCCTGGTTACTAGAAATACAGGCTTCTATTTAAATCCACAACGAAGTTATAGGGGGTCGAAAATGGCCTGAACTGCTTCGAGAAAAGAATGGTACGGCCGTGCCGCTTTTTTTTTGCTCGACTTGGCGGGGGCACTGCCGTGCCCCCAGATAATGAGCCAACTGAACGAATAATATGATTTAACTTTTAACGCAGACATGTCAATCTACAATATTTTTATTTCAATTATGTTTCAAATATCATAAATATCTTACATTAAATTAAAATAGCAATAATGATGCGTAAATTAACATTAAATAAATAATCAAAATAGTGTGTCATTTATTGTGTATTTTTAAATTTATTATTTTATGTATGTTAGATAATAAGGTATTTATAATATGGGCCTGTATTATTTATAATGTGCTGCCTGAATTAAATAAATAAATAAAATAAAAGAAATTAAAATTCAGACGGTGAAAATTTAAATTCAGTGTAAAAAGTATTTAAAAAAACAGAGCCAAATTACTTATAAGTATAACTTCTACTCTCTATTTACATGCCTCCTGTACCAACTGTTCCTCCTAAATGCCAACCGATTTAAGGGGCCAGTCTGAAAACCAGCGCTGGGCTAAGTTTCAGCACAAGCTGAGACTGGTACCCATTTCCAAACATTGTTACTATTTTTATATGTATTAAACTATAGTTTAATAAGTTAAGAAAACGAAATGTATTACCTATTCTATCACGTTATGGCAATAAAGCTTTTTTCATTTCATTTCATTTATAAGTAATATGTCTTAGCAATTGTTTAAATTATCAAAAGCGCCTTGGAGGGCTGAGATAAAATTGCGTAAATGATTATGTAGGTACTTTGACGGTCATATACAGACCCCTCTTGTCAATAATAACGGATTAGAGAGTCCCAATCTCAGAGAACTTTGATGAGGCTAAATCCAAGTTCAAATAGATATTTGCTCTGCGTATTGTGTGGCTAATTGGATAAAGATAATAGCCCATTAAACTTCTAACCTTATAATGGAAATAAATTATAATAATGCTAAGATTTTATACACAATAAATTTGATCTTACCTCATCTTTATCTTAAAGAGAACCTCTATAATATCACTTTATTTTATTGTAGAGGTCACAACCATTTTCCACGGTAACGACTAGAAGCGTGAATTTATGGTGAATATCATCATAATATAATTTTAATACTGAGTATATGACACAGAATATTTTCACACAGCCCCGTAGTTAAGCCATGTTAGGGCACACGAACGACGACAGCAAAATGGGGAGTAAAGTGGTCGCCGTAACCGAACGCGGTTAGGATTATTAACAAGTAATAAAAGCATGTATAAAAAAAACCTTTTAATTTTATTACAAGTTACTATTGAACATAATCTATAACCGCAAATGTAACTTTGTAATCCTATATATTTATATGGGATTACAAAGGTATTTATGCAGTTGGTGAATCTAGAAAACTGGACTGACATTGCAAAATATTTTAGTTTTTCCTTGATTTATACACTAAACACTAATTGAATTAATTTAAAGCTTCTATGTATACTAGAAGTGCCTTAGAGTTTTGATTATCGGTCAGTCAGTGAGTGACAAAATTAAGAACTTTGACTTGTTGTAATTCTTACCCTACTGGTTCAAATTGAATAAAATATACCGTGTTTATACAATGCTTGCCTGGTTACTAGAAATACAGGCTTCTATTTAAATCCACAACGAAGTTATAGGGGGTCGAAAATGGCCTGAACTGCTTCGAGAAAAATTACTTATAAGTATAACTTCTACTCTCTATTTACATGCCTCCTGTACCAACTGTTCCTCCTAAATGCCAACCGATTTAAGGGGCCAGTCTGAAAACCAGCGCTGAGCTAAGCTTCAGCACAAGCTGAGACTGGTACCCATTGCCAAACATTGATACTATTTTTGTATGTACTAAACTATAGTTTAATAAGTTAAGAAAACGAAATGTATTACCTATTCTATCACGTTATGGCAATAAAGCTTTTTTCATTTCATTTCATTTATAAGTAATATGTCTTAGCAATTGTTTAAATTATCAAAAGCTCCTTGGAGGGCTGAGATAAAATTGCGTAAATGATTATGTAGGTACTTTGACGGTCATATTATACAGACCCCTCTTGTCAATAATAACGGATTAGAGAGTCCCAATCTCAGAGAACTTTGATGAGGCTAAATCCAAGTTCAAATAGATATTTACTCTGCGTATTGTGTGGCTAATTGGATGAAGATAATAGCCCATTAAACTTCTAACCTTATAATGGAAATAAATTATAATAATGCTAAGATTTTATACACAGATCCTATCTCATCTTTACCTCAAAGAGAACCTCTATAATATCACTTTATTTTATTGTCGAGGTCACAACCATTTTCCACAGTAACGACTAGAAGCGTGAATTTATGGTGAATATCATCATAATATAATTTTAATACTGAGTATATGACACAGAATATTTTCACACAGCCCCGTAGTTAATAAAACCTATCGGGTGACCTTAAAACACAAAGAGAGGCAACGCAAAATAAGGAAGAAAAATGGTTAAAGTTATATATTATGATCTTACTTTAAAAAAAATCGACTAGGCTTAAACACTGTCTAAAGATTAGTCAACTAATTGAAAATGTTTGTTAATAATGTCTCGAATGTCTGATGTATCAACATTTCAAATTGGTTGGCTATTCCTTAGACATGGTTTAAATATAGTCTATCTTTTGTAGTAAGGCCAATAATGTTTTCTTTTTTCAGTATCACTGGGGGCGAGTAGTTGTAACTGCCCAATGAGCTGCGAAGAGGTTACTTACAAACCAGTGCACATATTTTCAACGTAAGTTTTAGATAGATAAAGTCATTATCTTCATCATTATTACAGCCATAGAACGTCCACCACTGAACATAGGCCTCCCCCAATGACTGCCAGATTTTCCGGTTGGATGAGGCCTGCATCCAGCGGCTTCCTGCAATCAGAAGGAAAAAGCAAGTAAAGTATGGGAAAGCATATTAATTGTATCTTGGCGGGCATTAGTTTTATTTCAAGGTAGGCAGATGATACTTATTTATGTATTTTATTGATGAAAATCAGTGGTTTTCATCAATGACACACACTTGTAAGTACCTAATGCCTACCTCATTTCATTTACCAGGTAATAAGCACTGCCTCATTGCCTTATGCACCACACACCCCTGATTGTATCCAAGGAAAGGAAAGGATAACTTACTGTTTTAATTCACCTCCCAAGAGAGTAAAAGAGGGCGATAAGCCGTATTTAACGCAAAGCCGTATGCACAGCTAATAGGTACTTCTTATTTGCTAAACACATTTATTTTCATCTCACTGGAATCAAATTGAAAAAAATCTTTCTCTATGTGTAAGATGTGAGTAAAGTAAGTTGTATTAAGTTAAAATTAAATCTCCAGGTACACTTCTATCCACTTCAGACGATGATACATAGAAACCTAATCTCTCGTTAATCGCTTCGGCTTAAATGTAATTTTAATTCGGTTCTAATGTTCTTAACTCTTTCTGACTTTAAATTAACACAAAATTGACTTTTAAATTGCACGAAAGAGTGCCTTTGTAAAAGTTTTATAGCCTTTATTTTTAATAACAACTTGAATGCCCTATTTCTCGATGCATATTTTAACGGCGCTAAAGAGCTATATATTTTAACGGCGCTAAAGAGCTATATTTTTTGTAGCAATCCGCTTTAAGTTTTCATTTTTGTCTTGTCTGCTTCATTAATTCGAACTACAGACGATTTTAATAGAATTATAATGATCAGGAAATAACTATGTAGCCAGTCAACAACTACTACGTTTGGGACTGAACGCGTAAGTAGTCGTAATAAAACTACTACTACGTTAAGTCCCAAACTTTTTCAGTTTAATTTGAACTTATTTTTTTAGATTAAATTCCATTGAGTTATTTAAAATTTAACCACACAACCACCCACACACTTACACATAAACTTAAACACACACATACACACACACACGTTTGATGGATGGTTCACATAGCTGGACTTGCATAGACGAATTGTTAATTTAAGAAAAACCTGTTATTGGCCTTACTAAAACACATGTACGTACTTTTAAGTACATTTGTAAGTTACGCTGTTGTTTTTTTTTAAATAAATTAAAAAAAAAAAATACTAGTACAATACTTTAGACAAGATGAATGTGTGTATATCTGTTAACATACAGATATACACACAATACAATGTCATTTCCTAAAATTAGTTTTGTTTCGTTCACTCATTTATTGCTAAAAAATCTCACCAATTACATAGTTCACTGAGCAAAGCTTATACATGGCGACTAGATAACGGATAAACATACTTACCTTAATATGCTTTAATCCATACTTGGGTACAAAATTATATGTTTGTGCTCGTCACACAAACACTTGCGTCCATTGGGATTCGAACCCCCAACCTTCGCCCAATAATCTCTCGATAGTTAAATTTAAAAAAAAAATGGTGACGATTGACGATACTGGGTTTGCATCTTGTCAACACAAAAACATGACTATTTAATACCACAACACAACAAACAAACAAGTTTGTTTAGAAGCAAAATAATTATTTGTCAATTTTTTTCCTTAGACGTTCCGATGGTTCTGCCACTAGTCATTTAGCAATTGAGGTGAACCTGGGTATTCGATTGTATTATGGGTGGCACTATGTAGGTAATATTAAATTGACTTGTAATTATTAGTAAGTGGAATACCTACGCCGTATCGTTAGTTCCCAGGGAATAGCAATTAGTCGGGGCAGACAAAACAGTTCATTATGACGGTAATTTGGGCGGCAAAGTGAAGTGAGGAATAATGGTTGAATACGCCACGTTGTTTCTATACAAATATTAGAATTATGTTTGTTAGGATGTGGAATAAAATCGACGTAAAAAGATAGGTACCCGGAACGATTATTTCGATATGTCATTATTTGTGGAATCATATAAAACTTAATTCACCTATCCGCGCTCGGTTGCATTCCCGTTAAACGGTAAGGAAAATACCTTCGTCGAGTTTGGTGGGGTATGGGTCAGTGGCCAGTGCGTTTACATTAAAACCTCCAAGCAGTGGGGTTTGTCTACCGTATATCATGTATGCTTTCTATCTCTAAGATGACATTTAACAGCTTTTGCCCCCCCAACTGTCAACCCCACCTGCCCGTGATGCATTCTGCTTACACAAGGTCGAGGCTCTGACAACTGAATCGATACCGGTATAATTATCTACATGCCGAATCTAATACCTTTGGCCGATGACAAGTAGCTGCATTGTATGTAGATACGACACCGAGAACCCGCTTGCTCAGCGTGGTAAGCATGGGCATTTACCCAGATGATTGGTGGATGGATGATCCCTTTTGTGCAGCAATACTTTAATATGCTTATAGTCGTCACACCGGCAAAGCATCGCCGTCGTTGGCGGCTCGGGGGACCCGAGGACTGGTGAGGTTGGCCCAGCTCCCCGCTTCGAGGGTGCGAAGAGCTGCTATCAGACACACGCTAGGATTAGTCGGTAATAGAAACAGATCTTTGTTGAAGTGTGGTTGAAGTAAGACGCAACTATGTACGTGGTCTGTCGAATTACGCCTTCTTAATTTACTTATTAATCAAAATCTAAGTTATAGATTTTAGCGATATTGTCTCCACAACGTCTGATTACGCCAAGACGTTAATTAGTGTCTGTCACTTATTTCTGACAAATAAATTAATTTGGATTGGCGTAATTTTTTGACAGACGTACTCGACTACTTGAGTATGTTTACCTTAGCTGCCTTAGCATTATATATCCTGAAATAGACTGCCATTTTTACACCTTAGCTAAGATTTGTATATTATGTATTTTTACGTTTTTTTGGATTTTATTTATTAACTTTTTTAACCGAATCGCTGACTGACTGACTGCTTAAATAAAATAACTTTCGCTTTGGAACCAGACAAAAAGCACACTGCTTACTTACACGTTGCTTAAATTATTAGTGTTCATGCTTCATCGTGGAGGTGCTCGGCCCCTTAGTGGAGGTTATCTATCTATCTTATTAAGCACAAGCCACAATTAGATCGTACCGCTTAGCTCATACCGCTATCTCGTCTTTTCATATTTCTGAACCAGCGAAGCGAAATTGCCAGCTCTCATAGTTGTGGTAATCATTGTTTCTATATTAGAAAGAGATTTGTTAGGGTGTAAAAGGAGATCAATGTCTATGATACCAGGAACTAAAATTTCGATTTAAATAGTTTTTGTCAAATGTTACAATGCTGCTGCTGCATGCTCACATTTCTTGAGGGATGTGAGACGTTTAAGAGACTGTTTAGTGCAAATTTGAAGGTGTGTAGCCACGATCCAAACGGTCTGGTGGCTGTCTAAGGGTTATATAGAGGTCAGATGGCAATCGCTTCAAATGTAATTACTAGGACCATGCTCCTAAGAAGATGAGAAATACCTGTATGAAGAACCTGTATGAACCTATTAGATGTAACCGTTGCTTACGGTACCTGCTCTTCACTAGGTATTGTTGCACTCTGCCATATTTCAGTTCACACACCGCGAACCAGCGAAGTGAAATTGCTAGCTCTCATATTTGGGTCTATCTTTGTTTCACTTCGCTTCCCTGAATTAAAAATCTATAAGCGTTAAGTACACTACACTACAACTTTAGAAGTGTAATTTTCTTCAATGTAAACTTGCCGTTACTAGTTTTATTTTCTCCGTGTTCATTGTAACTTTGTTTGTTTAGTTTGTGGTTTTATTGCATTTTTATTTCCACCAACCCACTTGTGCTAAAAAACTGTGTTTTCCCGTAAGTGATTTTAAATCTTTCGAGAAATAAAGATAAGATCTTCAACAATTGTTTTGTGTTTCAGTGGATATCGGCGGAGTAGGGGGTGTGTTCTTCGGCGCTTCCTTACTCAACGTTATCGAAATAATTTATTTGTTATGCATTCGACGGCAAAAATAAACTCACTTAGGTTTGTAAAATTCATTGTTGAAATTATAAATTCGAATTTATTGTTTACTTTAAAAATTATTATATAAACAGTGTTACATAAATGGTATATCAAGCCGAAACCAGCCTATGTAAATATAATGTGTAAAAAAAATTATATTAAGAGTATGGTGAGTGATTTTATCATCATTGTAATTATTTAATTCAAATAAATTTTCCATAAGTAAGAAAATTAATTAAAATTATTCTCTTCCGAAAACCTATAAGTAACTAAACATAACAAATAAATATTGGAGAACATCACATACATTGCTCTGATCCTATGTTAAGTAGCTAAAGCACTTGTGTTATAGAAATCAGAAACAACGACAGCACCACAGACGTCTGAGAAATTCTTTTTCCTCATTGACCTGACCGAGAATCGTAGACGCGGCCTCAGGGGCCTAGCAAGAAAGTGTATCTTTCGTTCCGTCGTATAAACCTAAAAAATTAAAATAACCTGTCTCATGTGTCAATCCTTTGATAAAATATGACCAACTCAATCTAGCCGTGTAACCCGACCGTTTTCAATTGTTCATAAACTGTCAAACCTTTGATATGGGGGAATGGATGTTTTAATTTGATCGGATAATACGACCGACCGAACGATGCGCTTTCGTATTTGGACTCCTGGTATGGCAACGCCAAGTCTAGCGCGCTCTCCTCTCGGCTACGGAGGTTGTCAAAGGAACCTAGGAAACTCTATGTTACCAAAACTTTTAGCAACATAGATAGTACTCGTATAACAAAGTACTACCCAGTGATTAGCCGACTGGCGTGTGGCAAAGAGGCGTTCAGCTGTCTATAATTAAGTTACCCATAGCTCGTTACAAGCTGCATTGGCGCAACACGAATGCTTTAAGTCATATAACATTTACGGCACCTTTACTACTACTTGGTAATTAACTTATTTGTAGAAATACTATGCGCTAATGGATTGGTAATATTTAAAAAATTCTTGAGGGAATAAAAAATATGGTGGAATAATTGTAATTGTCACTTATAGAATAGAGTATATAGAATCTATTTGTCTCAATGCAGATTAAAGATACACATAGTAACATGCAAACTTAATGCTATAAGACAAAATGGTCTTTATGGCTCAACAAAGGCTATGGTGAATAAAACCCGAAAAGTATGTTATTCTGTTAATAGTTAAGGGAGAGGTTCTCAATTCATGGGAATCTTTTTATTTGATATTTTTGTGTTAAGTCTTTTTCCACGTTGACTGATTTGATTTCGATGCAGTTATTTTACGAAAGAGATAAAGACTTTGTGAATGCTTACCATCGTCATTGAAATAACGGTCAAGTGCGAGTTGAACACATTTGATTTGCACCTTGCCACTTGACCCAATTGGTAGACCTTTTATAGGTTATACTGTAAGCTACAAGCAATGAACTTTTTATTTCAAAATTTTGGCTCATTTGTTTCGGAGATCATCTCAATAGAAAATTTTTGTCTTCTTTCATGAATTAAATCAAAACTATTTATTTTACCTAGCAGAAATATATTTGAGATCCTCATAATAAGCCCTTTCGTTTGATATATGACTCAGTAAGGTTTTCTAAACTCTTTTTTTTAATTTCCTAATTTGACCCACGTAAATGACCCTTATATAAAAAAATACTTTGCACATCTGTGTTCGGGTCATAGGATTACACGATCCTACCAAAATACACCTGATTTGGTCGAGTAGATTCGGAGCAAATTGGCTGTGTGTGAAATACGGACGGACAGACGGATGTACGAGTCATCCTCTACTAGGGGTTCCGTTTTTTATTTTTTTGTACGGAACCCTAAAACAATAAAGTGTCCCTACCAACTAAACTAGAGTTAAAAAAACATAAGCCTCTTTTAGCAGTCGAGTAAAAAATAAGAAAGACTCCAGGATTTAATGAAAGTAAGTAATAGCACGCAACTTCTAAGGGACTTCCTTTTGCCTCCGAGTGGTGAGGAAATGGGAGACTTCTTCCTCCGGCCTATGTAATAAACTAGACAAAGTCATAGCTTAAGTTAGGATAACATACCCTGACTAAAGGCTTTTGGCAAATTTATCCTATTGTCTTAGGAAGATTTTTAACTTACTTCTTGTAGAATTATTGATGGTTTAAACTATTATGCCATAAACAAATTTTACCATTTTTGATTGAAAGTGAAACAAAAACATTGAAACCCACTATAGAGTGTAAAATTAGCATAATAATATTAAAAGTGAAAGTCCAAAGTGAAAAGTCGGTTGAAATACAGATGATACAAATAATGAAAGCATTTCCACAAAAATCCGGAATAGCTATTGCCTTAGCAATAAATAGCTATTGCTACTTCACAAAAGCAAAATGAAAACTGCATGTATGAAAACCTTTTTAGTCTGGTTAAGAACCCAAAAACCCAGGCCAAAGAAAAAAAAAATTGACATTGAAATATTTTTTGGAATTTGATCAGTGACTACAAAAAAATCGTTTTGGTTCATAACCTTTCTAAAATGTATTTGAAAGTTTTTTCAATAGGAGTATTGGTTTTTGGCTTGATTACTGCCCAAAACCTTGAATGGGATCCCTTCCCAAGGCAAATGGAAAAAATAGGTGAGTATCGCTAAAACCTTATAGGTAACAGAATCCACTACAGATTCATGGATTGAAATTAATCCCACCGGAATAGTGCAAACGACCTGGTAAAGGTTGTAGGACGACGCTGAATGCAGGCCGATTCCAACCGGCTAATCTGGATGTCATTGGGGTAGGAGGCCGTTGTTCAGCAGTGGACGTCATATGGCTGAAACGATAATGATTCTGTTAGTCAGTAGATTACCCAATCATCATCATCATCATCATTACCATTTGAGCCACTGGACGTCTACTGCTGAACAAGGCCTCCTCCAATGACTTCCAGATTGGCCAGTTGGAAGCGACTTGCATCCAGCGGCTTTACACGATCAATATGTTAGATTCCTATACCAAATCCTTGCTAGAACGACCGCTCGTATAATGGACGGACACTGGGTAGGGGCAACATATATTTCTCATTGGTATCAGAAATCATGTCAAGTGCATAAGGGCTCTTTCAAATAACCGGTTATTAGCAGGACGTAAGTAGTATGTTTGCAGAACTGCACAGATATTTTTAGAAAACTACGTTATCAAAAAATATGTCAACTATAACAGTTAGTATGCGGTCGCACGAGGTCATCCTGCTCAAAATGTCTTATTATATATTGGAAATATATAATATATTTTTACCCTTTAAAGGATAATGCAATGTGAGACGTTGAGAGACCAAATAAAAGAGGTGTTTGGCGCGCAATCAGAGTATATAATGATCAATAATGTGATTTAACCTAAGCTTATATACTAACTTAGTACATAATGCGGGGTGAAGTGATGCACACACTACAATAACGCCAAAAGTCAGCAGTGTTGTTTTATGGCAAAATCTATTAAAAAACAAGATCCAGTTAATACTCATGTTGATGAGCACATTTTTATAATAATATAGACACTAAGTAAAACTACATCCTGTATTTTTATCAAGGAGCAAGGTATTCTAGGAAACGAAGTTGTCAACCTAAAAAGAACTTCCTCATCGGCAAAAATGATTTTTCTGGTACCTCTTAACAAAATGACGCGAATTTCGTACCACAAACCATGGCACTAGTGTTGTCAAGCTAATTTTATTTTGACAGACCCTCGCGAACACTGCAATCAAAGCTTCTGCGACCAACCCTGCGAGTTTACGGCCCCTCCACCATTCTGTCCCGAGAAGAACCCAGAGTGTTCCACGGGATGCGTCTGCATGGCTATCTGCGGGACACGCGCTATCTTGTGCTATGAGACTAAGCACTGTCGAGAAATAAAAAGGATTTTCACAAGAAGGAGAAAGACTACTACACTAAGACTTACTACTAATAGTACGAGGCGATACGCCAGGCAATATTAAATCCTCGTTTAAAGCCCAAGCGTCATAACAGCAGCACATCAGCAGCGTGGCAGGTTTGCGTAACAATTGGTACCTAAAAAAATTGTTAAGTAGCGACAGTATCGATATTTTTGTTCCTCCCTATTGTTTAGCATTGAGATATAATGTACTTAGGGTCGTAATATAATTGATTTATTGTCGATTGCTTTGCCATTAGACAAAAAAATGATGTGTTGTGATACTAGGCCGTTTTCTATAAAATTAAATCTTATGATCAGTGTTAGTAATAATTTTCCTATTAACTATGTTTGCTATAGTTGATATTCCGCGTTCCGGCAAAACATATGACACGTGTGTCTTAAATCTGCCAGATTCGTGGACTTAAAATTCTTTTAGATTTTTTGTATTTTTTGTGTCGATTTTTACGAGTTTTTTTGTTATAGTTTTTGTTTTGGAATTATACTGTTTGGTAAAAAATATATGGTTATTTATTTTGCATTAACTACAGAGCATTGGCACGGTTCTGTTGTAAATACAACCTTAGAACCGAATCTGTAGATGGACGGCACGGCTTAATCGAAACCCAAACAAATACAGAATTTGAACGTGTAACTTTTTGAACTAAGTCTCTGGTATTTTAGCAATGTTGCCAGTACTAACCAAAATATTAAAGACGCATTAAAAAAAATAATTAAATCGTGTATTTTCCAAGGTCTGTGATCCTGAAAGCTTTAATTTTTATGTAGTATAATACTTACTCTGTCCTTTTATTAAACCAAAAAAGTAGTTTATGGGCAAGTACTGCATAAGTTCTGTATAGGCTATTTGTTACTTATTATTAGAATAAAAACTATTTTTGCGTTTCTTTTAGGGATGCTGTCGATTTTGTTAATAATGCTTTATGGTCAAAGACCATCGATGTAATATATAAGTCAATGTCAGAGACTAAGAGCCTGTTTCACAATGTACAGATAACTCTTAGGATAACTTCTACATAAGTTCTGAATTAGCTATTTTTACTTAACTAAAGGACAACGACTTTTTGCGTCTGACGACCGTCAAAAAGCGCTAAAATTAATTTCAAGAACTTTTATGCTCCATATTATTTATCAACCAATACTACTTTTCGTAAGTAGTAGTACTAGGTATCAACGAATATACCGAAGCGTGTTATATGTCACTGAATGTAGCCGGAATGGTCACCCATCCACTCACAACTGCACCGTGGGTTTTATCATAGAGATAGTATTATCACAGAGTAAGTATTACACTACGGTATTATGTTTTATCTATCTACAATTTATCTGTTTAAAATCAGTATGAAACATTTCAATTTTACGATACACAAGAATCAGTCGTGTTGTTTCAGTTGATTGAATCTAAAGTTAAAATATATTTTTAAGCAAACATTTGGTTCTTGTTTGATTTGGATTATCGTTACTGGAATTTATTACGTTCAATGGAATATTTTTCAATGCTTTATTTCTATATAGAATCCATAAATACTGAGGAGTAAATGTTTTGATAAACATTTATTCACATTACTGCTCTCTGCTGTTGGGGATCTCATTAAGGGATAAGATCCGGAACGAGGTCATACGACATAAGACTAAGGTGACTGATATTGTCCAAAAATGTAGCAAGCTGAAGTGGCAGTAGGCTGGCCATGTCTGTCGCAGAACCGACGAGAGGTGGAGCAGGAAGGTTCTCGAATGGAGACCACGCTTAGGCAAACGTAGTGTAGGACGCCCCACGGCTAGATGGACCGATGACCTAAATAAAGTAGCTGGCAGCGACTGGATGCAAAGGGCGGGAGATCGTGTGCTGTGGCGCTCCTTGGGGGAGGTCTATGTCCAGCAGTCGACTGCTACAGGTTGAAATGATGATGATGATGACTGCTCTAGGCTTTATACTAGTGATTGCCCAAAGTTTTGTTCTTCTCTATTGCTTTTTATACCTATTACATGTTTGTGTTAAAGCGCAGCAATCATAATATTATGTGAGTTTAGGTTTTTTTGACAACATTATATGCATTGTTCTGATCCTAAGGTAAGTAGCCAAGCAATTGTGTTATAGACATCAGAATCAACGACGGTACCACAATACCTAGACCGGAAACAATAATGATAGCCAAGTTCGGTTCCTCCATTGACCCGACCGGAACGAACCCGGAACCTCAGTTCGCGACGCCTTACTGGCCGGCGTACTCGCCTCTCGGTTAGGGAGGTCGTCGATTATCTCCATATCAGCAATATTATTATCACCATCAGCACAAAATAGAAAAAAACGCCGCTATACGTAATTTGTGCCATTAGCGTCTATAGCCCACAGCTGGATGTAGGACCCCCAATGATATTTTATTAAAAACATATTAAATACGGTTTTTAATATCGTTGAGGCCGCCATTAAGACGCCTTACATACATTTTCCAAAGCAAGGCAGCACCTGAGCCGCTATTTATTAAGAATGAGGAGCTGATATTTCTTTCAAAATATAAATGTTATTGTACTTATTTAAGCAGTAAATCCCTTTCATAAAGAATAACGATGCCTGTAAGACTTTTTAATTAGATTCGTTCAACATTTATATCGCGGGTTAATTAATGTTTTTTCAAGCCATATATAAGAGCTTTGGCAGACTATTATCAATTTTATACCTTTTGGTCAAGAGTTTCCATTAGGAGGAGTATTTCGTGCTATCCGCACCCTTATTACGAATCTTGCAAAAGCAATGCGTTAGCGAAAATTAAACTATTCTGGCTTTGAAATCGCAAATTGACAGCAAAAAAACAAAGCAATCTATTAGAAACAGATTTTAACATTAAGAAATCGGGCGATGAATACGCGATTATGGTTGATTGCTAATTATTAGGTACTAAACGTGCAGAATTGATTCTAATTCAGAGCCAGGCCTTTGATTTCAGGAGTGCAATCAGGAAAATTGTAAACATATCGATACAATGCAGTGTGTGTGCTATGTGCAGTGCTACTATTATAAGTATAATAGAAGGAACTACAGAAGACTCAATTTAGTTTAATGTTTGATTGCATAACCACATTGAAAGATACTAGCTGTTAGGTACTCGCGAATTTGTTTACATGGTCATTAATATAATTAAAAAACTTCCCTATTTGAATCGGAATTGTTTCACATTTTTTGTTTTTATTGCGCGGAACCCCAATTCTTTTTCCAAAATAAAAGTTGTCGAACAAAACTTCTTGTAACATAAGAGTATCAGACCGTGAATGTCCCTTAAATCAGTGGTTTTAAATAAATAAATATCGGACAACATCTTGCACGTTCAAGGTACAGGGGATAATTTAATCTAGACACTCGTCAGCGTGTCAAGCCAAGTTTAAGCAAAGGAACTGGCTAGCCAGCGCCGAGTGTATTATCATTTAAATTAATTGATGGACCCTTGCTGTATCGGGGCCGATAAAGAATGGGCGGGTAAGTTATCCTTATCGATATTGTTATTTTGCTTATTACTTTCATCACTGCGATCTCAACAATGACTTGGCGACCTATTTCTTCAATTGCTTTGCTTTTATTTGGACAATCTCTTTTGAAACTTATAATAATACTTATGTATTGTTTTCGTTGACAATACTTGATTAGTAATGAAATTTCTTTATGCACATTGGTAATTGATATTCACGTAACGTTCTAGCTATACAAATCTATATTGACATTAAGGGCTGATTTTTTCAATACAATCCATATGGGTTTTATTTGACGAATAAGTTTGATATCTTGCCAGTTTTAGTATAAAGAAAATGTATTTGTGTTTATTCATCGGATAAGGCTAAGAACAATGCCATCAAAAACAAAACTTGTAAAAAAAAAAACAAGTCTCGCAACTCAGTTCTTCTACCGTGAAAAGTTGTGAGATCCATGTAATACCAAGTCGGTTAATTTAAGCAGTCTCTACATAAAGATCTCCTATCTTAAGTTATTGCGTAAGTAGCTAACCTAACATTCATCGGATAAGGCTAAGAACAATATTAGCTACAACTTGAAATCTTAATGTAGTTCTGTAAGAACGCGTTAGTAGACGTAAATTAGTTTCAAAGCAATACTTAATATTCACTCTGTAACAACTACACAGTCCAAGATAACACACTAACCTATAACTATACAATATACTCGAAATACGGATTTGATCCTATAAAGTTTCCCCTTCTCTTTCTTTAAGGATGGGAATGTTAAAAATACCGAAGCATCTCGGGATTACGCAATAATGATTGCTTTCATTAATTGAAGGAGATTATTTCGAAAGTGTCTCAGAGTTATAAAATTGGTCTCAACTCAAAATAAATTTCATTACCAAGCAATAGGAGCAAAATTAATATCAAACTTTACTCTAGCTAGGAGAAATGAAGAGGTTTGATTTACATTTTAGACAGCTTTCAATTTTCGTACAATTATATTATAAAAACATTGTTACATAACTTGTTTTAAATTTTTTTTATAACTACTAATGTAGCTCTACCTCATTGTATAATCACAGGGGATCGAATTTTAAACCCTTCAAACAATTGATAAATACTATAACCCCAACACCGAAAAAAAAAATATATGTTTTAACAATATCACAAACTTATGTAACTTTAAGTCTTTGTGAATGTGCGGTCTAAGGTGAATCGTAATTAGTGACACTTGCCGAAACATAGTCTTACTAAGATCTTATAGTTAAGTTAAGATTTAGTAATGGATCCTCTTAAAATGTATTATAACCGCTCATATCTTTTGATAACCCACTTATGAAGGCTCCGGTTCCTTCTCCGGTAGCTTTTTGAAAGCTAAAAGCCTCGACGTAACGATTTCGCACTAACTCCTCGTCGTAAAACAAAATATAAAGTGGACTGAACACCGAAATTCTTTCACAACCTTTGGTAAGTAATAATATCAGAAACGCTTCAGTCGAACCTTTGTTATAGAGCGAATAAAACAGTCACCCCATATATGCATATGTCGTGGTTCGACCTTAGAATTAATCACTTCATGATTTGGTCAACCATTTCATATGGTCGTTTTTTATGATGTGGCACAGAACCCGCTGGCCACATCATGATCAATGAATCAGTCAGCGTTTGACGATACGACCGACTACTTTATGAAATGGCCAAACGTTGGTGGTCATATCGTAAAACAGTTATATAATCCACCGTTATTGTGGTACATCATCAATTATTCTGTTCTTGAAGTGAATAATAATGCGTAAATAGAAGATTAAAGGGCAGTGCATAGGATATTTAAATCTTTTTATTTTTTACTTTTTTTCAAAATCACAAATGTTTATATTGTTTTATTAATGTATTGCCCAAAATTAATATTAAACGAATTCCAGTACGTATATGATACGTATTTTAATGATATCGCCAAACGCTTGCACGTTGACTTTTTAACGATATGGCCAGTTTGGTTTGGCCGTTGCATGAAATACGACCATTTTATTAAATGGTCACCGGCCACATCAGAAAAGTGAAAAGAAGATCAGGCCACGACATGTTCATCATGCGGTCATTATAATTAAATAGATATCAATAAATGTATCGTAATTACCATTATTTAGGCGATATTACTTGTAGATTATAAAATCATGATTTTAACCTTCTTCTTTTCCTTTTGTTTAGCTCTCGGCTGCCGCCTTTACCAGATTATTTCAGATTTGAACTGGACTAATTGAATCGTAAGTCCAAAGAGAAACAGCAGTCCAACTATCCCTTTTTGCGCCCATAGAAATCAGACTCACTGATCCCAAAAGAACATTTAGGTTTTCATTTAAAAAAAAAATACAAACCTTGTCCTAAAAATAACGAACAGAAACCAGCCACATAGGTCTAGACCTAGACATTCTCAAGCTTCTTACGTATGGCAAATAATTTTTATATCCTTTCAATGCTCAGTAAAAAAAAAACTAAAACTAAACTGCTTATAGATATAGTTTCAATTGATAGTTAAACTGTGCCTTTAAGGACGATCGCGAACATTTCAGATCGCGTGTTTTGGACTTCCAGTGCTTCTCCAATCATTTGAGGCTGGCTAACAGTTCATAAGCAGAGCAACTGAAACCATTTCGCAAGCTTTCTGCATGACCTATAGGTTGACTGGCAGAGAATGCTTCTAGAATTAAGTCCACCTATTGTACACTTTTTTATAAGTTTGTGCAATAAAGTTTTAAATAAATTAAAAATAAATAAATCGTAGGTATTACCTGTTCTCTCCGGGCTGTGGTCATGGTTGAATCTCCATTTTTATTAGCGGGCGTAAAATAGGGTATCTCCTATCTCCCTTTGAAGTCGCTGTCACGTTTTATTGAAAGTTGGGAAATAAATAATTGCCTTTAAGACATTCATCGTTTTTCATTACGGTAGGGAACTTTTTATCTGCAGGTATTGTCAGTTATTAGCTCTATTAACATCGATAGGGTAACTGTTAAGACCATAGATCCAGTCTATGGTTAAGACAAGGGTTTGACAGGTAAAATATTTAATTTCAGGCAAATTAGTAATAAGTCCACTTGGTTAGAAACAATTTACTTACTTAAAATTATCTTTGTTGTACAATGTATATTATGAGCTATTTTAATTAAATTATGCCTAAGATAAACAGCCAACGACAAAAAAACTGATACCCTTAAATTATCGTCGAGGTAATTTTATTTTTTATAGATAAATGAGTAAAAGTTTTTTCTTTCTAGTGATAATATAATTATTATATCCATGTTTCTTTTTAGTTTGAAAGTAATAATACTAAAAAAAACGAAAACGTTATAATTGAAAAAAGAAATGTCCATTCAACGGTTATATTATTCAGAATTCTAATCGTGTTTACCAATTGTAATGAACGGTTTGTTTTGGACAGCATTTTATAAATTAATATTTGCCGGAATTAATATAACTCCGGCAAAAAACTCCGGTTCTCATTTCCATTTGTAGGTATTTATTTCGTTAGTTGTGGAATTAATTTAAAAAATGGCTGGTATAAGTTTTTAAGACTGTACTGATGTGAATTTACATTTTTTATCTGTAAATATGCATGTTTCAAAAATGCTATTACATGCGATACTAGTAATTGTTCTTGATTTTATTAATCTCGACAGGATCATACCATAGAGAAAGAATAATACTACGTAAAATCATACGCTGTGATAAGATTAGCCGCTGAGCGCTTGCAAAGCTGATATAAAAGCTAATGAAATGCATATTTCAAATTTCCACTGCTCCTGAACATAATATTAAGATTTACACACTTGAGATAAATTAAGTACGGATTTATGCGGAGTTATTACAGCAGAAGGTACGGAAGGTATTTTTAAATAATACCGTTGATCAACGGAGAAAAATCGCATTAATATTTATTAATTAAGTAAGTAATCGACTTTTGTAATTGATTTTCTCTTCTGGTTTTAAATTAGCTGGTAATTTCCAAAACAAAAAAGATGACCTGTTTTAATTTTTACCTCTTTTTGTCACGGTGAGACGCCATTTTTTTCTGGGAGATATAACATATAGCATTAATATTGTATATTTCGGCTTATAATTAAAAACTTGGATAGTGGCAGTGGTAGACAGCAGTCCTTACCTACGTGGGCATTAGAAGTGAGTTCTCAGGGGAAATTTCACTTTACTTTTCAATATTTCATTTAGGGATGTGAAAGAAATCTCAGGCCAATTAGAGATATTGCTTTAAATCTTCCCTAAAACCATGAATACGAGAGTTTCACTTTGTTGTTATAAGGTTGGACAGTTTTAGGGTTCAGTACCCAAAGGGTAAAACGGGACCCTATTACTAAGGCTCCGCTGTCCGTCTGTCACCAGGCTGTATCTCATGAACTGTGATAGTTGGAGAGTTGAAATTTTCACAGATGATGTATTTCTGTTGCCGCTATAACAAAAAATACAAAAAAACAAAATGCAATAAATATTTGAGGGTCGTATTATCGTTTTTATAGATAATGGTACGGAACCCTTCGTGCGCGAGTCCGACTCGCACTTGGCCGGTTTTTAATTAGGTGCCTTTCTACTTTAAGTCTACTTTCTACTTGTAAGTGACTGATTGACTTTGATTGTCTTTTTTCATCGTGCTACGTTGAAACAATTTGGCTTGGATTCACACGTTAGGGATGCTACACACATTTAGGGTTCGCACTAATAGATTCGTGACTTGACTAAATTTCAGATGTTTATAGTTGCTTGTTGGCATAAAAGGAAAACGCGCTGAGGAAAACCTTTCTTAGGTACGTGTTCGTCCTGCATTAGCAAGGTACCTGTTAGCTTGGACTTATTTAGCTACAGTTGTGGCTATTTCCAGGCGTACGTGACGTTTACGTACTTATTTTTACCCGACTATGGCGAAGCCAAAAGGAAGGGTAGTGATTTTAGCAGTCTATGTATGTAAGTATGTTCCGCCTAAACTACTGAACCGATTTTAATGAACGAGGTGTCAATAGATTTGTAATAATGGCCGGGTAGAATAGGTTATTGAATGTTATCAAAATTGTATATGACGAAATTTAAACCTCAGATTCTAACCTCGAAAAAATAAAACTGGGATAATTACCACGTGTTTGGTATCAAAAGACGGGTCTTGGCAAGCAAATTACAAATATATATTGTTTAAATCAAAATATATCTTTATTGTGCGGTTGACCAGTTCGCGCGGCCCAATCGTAGTCGGGTTATAATTATTAGACGGATACTTACACACATCCATTGCGGTAGTAAGTGTAGTTAAAGGACGTGCAACACTTAGGTACGACGCACACCAATGCAACGTACCTACGTGTTTGCTTGCCCATAAATACAAATGAATATGTAGGTATGTACTGTGGTACCCATGCTTTAATTGAGAACAAAATCATTTTTTATGAGTTTTTTATTACAAAGAATTTGCCTTTAAACAGAATTTCATTTATGAAATTATTATATTCGTCCAAATACTATCAATTGGAAAGCTCACACCAATTATAATTGTAAAATTGTAATAAAAAAAAGTGATAATACAATTAGAAAATACAATATTTTTTGTAAAAAGTAAAGTATGCCTTTATACGTCCCACTGCAGGGCACAGGCCTCACCTCAACTATGAGGTGGTTTTGGGCCATACTCCATCACGCGGCCCAGTGCGGATTGGTGGAGGGGTGTTCTAAGGCCAGTGACTGAACCTTATTTTCAGATGTAATCAAGCCGCCATAAGGCCTCTGACTAGGCTTCACGACTAATATCAAGCGATATCAGCCGGGACCAACTTTTAACGTGCTTGTGCTTTAAATGTGGTCGGAATGGTCGGTCACCCATCCACTCACAACCGCGGCGTTGGTTACTTAACTTTAGTAATCGATACCAAAGCGCTGCCGCCACTGAGCTACGAGCACCTTTTTTGTACAATATATGTAATAATATTTACATAAGTACCTGAAATCATCTGTACAGATAATTTGACTAAAATAATAAGGAACTATACAATCACATTGAGATCTCAAATAAAAAAAAAAACATACTACTATGTACCGTAATAATAAAGTTTTGATATTAGGGGAACATTCAGGAACTAAATACGTACCAAGCATTTTTTTCTTACAATAAAAATAAATAAGTTTCTTCTGACATTTTTATGGTTGCAACGATCATGAAAATTATACTTTTCGAAGCACAAAATACTTATTTGTATTTTGTCCTAACTTTATTAAAGATATAAATGCAATCGAAAAAATTGCTCATGTCCCTCAGGCAATAAAAAGCATAGATAATGGAAATCATGTAGTAGGACAAATACAATACCATTAATTTACAACGTTATCATACCTAATATGTATAGTTTTTACTACATTGTTCAATTAATTGCCTAGACATCCACAGAAATAAAATCACTCTGCGCCACTATTCAAGCGGCCTCTCCGCATCAGGTAACTGGTTCAGCCTGTGGTTCCTTCTCCTTGCTTAGCGGACTACTCGTAGGATCCGTGTTGCCGTCACCACTGTTGCCGCTGGTGATTGCTACAGATGTAAGAGGCACCTGTAGCAAAAAAAATTTTTGGGTTATAAAATATTTTGTTCTATTTATAGGACAGATTTATTTATAGTTAATTGTATGATAGGATAAGATAACATATATTTTGTGTAGAACTAAGCAATAATACATGGAACTTAATAAATTAAGTTAATAATTAACGACCCGATAAATGTAGTGGCGCGGACATTCTTATTAAGCAAAGAGGTTCTATTCTCGGTTCAGATTAATTTAGAAAACAATCTTTTCCATAAGTATTGGCTGGCTGTACTTGGAGACGCCCCGTGGCAAAGTACATTGTCTGGTATCTTATATCACAAGGATATTCGGTAATCACTCGTCACCCTCACTCCACTTAAGTACGTTAATAACTAGTAAATTAATATAGGCTAGTAACATAATTTGAACATGAGAAATCTACTCTTATTCCATAAATACTTCTTTTATTTTGTCTTTTGTCTTTCCATTGCAACCAGGACATAAGATGTGCTTCATCATCATCATCATCATCATCTCAGCCTAAGCCTAAGTAAGCCTCCCCAAAAGAGCGCCAAAGAGCACGATCATCTCCCGCTTTTTTCATCCATTCACTGCCAGCCATCTTCCTCGGGTCGTCGGTCCATCGAGCTGGGGGGCGTCCTACACCACGTTTGCCTAGGTGTGGTCTCCACTAGAGAACCCGTTTACTCCACCTTACATCGGTTGCGACAAATAAGATGTGCTTAAGGATACAATATTATTACGTTTGCACAAAGAGTAGAATGGGCGTTATTTAGTGCGCACCAGCAACAGCTGGTCATTTTTCCGTTTTCCCCCGTTAAAGGCTGACAGGTAATTTCCACTCGTTGTGTGATGTGTCAGCCAGTCTTAATTACATTTCTACTAACTAAACCAACTAGTTTCATTCGGTCAATATAAACCTGTTCTTTTGGTTTTTCGTAAATAGCGTGATCATTTTGATATTCATCTTTGTGCCCAGTTTTTATGTTATACAAGTATGCAGTATGGTGTCATAATTAAATAGTCGGCTGGTCAAATTGTATCAAAATATAGCATAATTTCTTTCGTTCAAAGAAATTACTACTAACTTAACTACTTTGTTCCAAAGTAGCTAAAGCACTTGTGTAAATAGAAATCAGAAACGACGACGGTACCATAACATGCAGACTCGAGCGAGACAATATAGTGAAGTTCGTTTTTCCACATTGTCCTGACGCGGAATCGAACCTGAAATCTCAAAGATGGAAACGCCAAGTCATGTTCGCCTCTCGGCTACGGAGGTCGTCAAAATATAGTAATTTCATAATTAAACCAAAAAAGTTGATGTCCTTTCTGACTCCACCGTATTATTTATATGGATATGTTAGCACATAGCGTCTGTTGTAGAACTGCCCCTGTTAAAATTTAAATCGCATATTAAAACAACTTTAATGAAAAAAGGATATTATACTGTAAATGATTATATAAACGATAAAAATATTTGGAAATAAATACTGCCCTGCTCGCACAGGTACATTTATCTTGTAATGTAAAATATATACTATTTAAAAAGAGGTTGACAATAGTGACCGAGTTTCTTGCGCTACTTCTTCTCGGCGCTAGCCCAAAATTGTCCCGAAGTAGTGGTAGGGAAAAATAATATTGGGACGTGTAAAAGCGCTTAGTTTAAGCCTATTTACAGAAATAAATTGGTTTTAATGGTTTTCATACCTTTTTCATCTTTATAGGGTGATAACCTAACACCCTATTTAACTTTTATTAACAATTTGTAACATCTGCTCCCGAGCTAGGATAAATTAATATTCTGCATTTCAGCATACAGCTGCATCAAGCGCTTATTGCCTCAGAATATTACATTATTTATGTGCTAAAACCGTACGATTCATTAATTTAATTATTCATTCCTTAATTGGGTCATTGTTCAGAATAATTATTTAGGCAAACTCAATTTACCTACGTATGACAGTCCTTTTGTGATGGGAGTGTGTGTATTTTTGTGTGAGCTCTGGTAGCTTATTTTCTATAATAATACCGCCTGCCTGGTCTTGTAAAAACTTATCTACACGGTACAATCACAGCCGTGGGAGCACAGATGAATAAATTCCGTTAGTCGTAATAGCTTTGCCCTTTTGTACGGAACCCCTTAAAACTAACCGCAAAAAAATTGTGTCCCTATCTCATTAATAAAGGGTACCGTCATAATATTTATGGCCTGTGGTCCTACTGCGTGATCCTACTAGTTGAGTTGTACCGGGCAATTTTTTTGTAGCACTATAACAAAAATATAATTATTTATTTTGTATGGGCAATGGTCCTACTAATCGAGTAGCATAATCAACGTCAACCTGGGACTAAAACAATCAATGTCTTCAAACGTTTTTTTAATCTTCATTTGTTTTCCTGATTGTCATTTCTTTTCTCGATTGTCATTTGTTTTCCTGGTTTTGTAGAATCCGATTTGTATGTTTTTTTATTATTTTCGTATTACTCCTAGTTGATCTACGGGCACAGTTACTTGTCCGTAGTCCTATTGATAGAATTTCCTCCTATATCCTATTGATAGAAATACGGACAAATAAAATTGCCCGTGGTACTACCAGTAGGACCACGGGCCATAAATGCGTCATAATAGGTAGATGGTCAGTGGCCTTTCTTAGCCACGTCCCTATATCATCAATATAAACTATTTATATTTGCTCCATCACATTTAATTGGTCAAAAGATAACGATCATTGAAAGACTAATTTTCGAAATCCACAGCACAAACCATATATGTCACATCACAGGTGGTTATTATCTCAAATCGGTTCCAGTCTATTTTTTTTTCCTGAAATTGGTAGAAATTATAATCTACAACTTATTTTATTTTTTACGCTTCTATCGCATGGCATGGGATGGGGAAAGGCGGGTGTCGTTAAATAAGTCGTTTAAAAATATTGTGTATTCCACGATTTATGTATCCTTTTGCGCATTATTAAGTTTTAAAGTGTTTTTTTTTTGTTTGAGTCAAGTGAACCCTTCAGTTAGCGAAATGGTTTTTAATATACATATAACAGCTAGGTACGCTAGGGGCGTGCAGTGCACATAGGCAATTAGTCAGTTCCTACCTGGTAAATTAAATGAGGTAGGCAGTAAGTACTTACAAATGTGTAGTATTGATAAAAATCACGGATTTTCATCACTAAAACACTTAAGTAAGTATCTACTGCCTACCTCGAAATAAAACGAATGCCCGCCACTGGAGACTTTAAATGTTAAATGTACTAGTAAGAAGGAAATTATTTAGCTGATGAAGTTGTAATTAAGTAAAACAAGTAGTAATTCCGCGGATTGTGATAGGAATCCTATTATACATTGCGCGTGGCCGGACAACATTCGGACACTCACTTCGCCAGTTATATAAAACTTATTTTTTTGTTTAAGGTTTTTTTTTGTCGCGCCACTTGTTGCACGTTTTCCATTCCTATTAAATCTAATCCTATTCTGGTATTGTTTTTAAAGATTAAATTTTCTTAGCAACATGGTATGAATACGATGATTTGTTATACTCCATATTCATATTTTGAGACTTTCAAAGTATTGAAATGAGTAAATATCATGAGAAATAACACAATAGGTCGCGTGCGGATAAACACGTAGTATACCTACCTATACAGCGTGAATTTTTACTGGTTGTTTTCCGCAGCGTAAAGATTTGGTGTCAATATTACAATCCATTTGTAAACACTTTTGTCCTGAAAGTCAAATGATGACTGATGTACAAATTGTGGCCGCGATACGTAACAGTCTAGTGAGTTACTATTGTTTTTCACGCTTTTGAGTTGGTGTTTTTTTTTTATTATTCGAAACCTAAAATACGTTATTTTCAAAATTTTACTTAATGAATAAAAGGTACTACTGATAACTAATTGTTCTGCTGCGGAAGGATATATACCTATAGGGTTAAGTTGTTTAAAATTAGCATGTCTAACAACAACAGTTTGGTGGCACGTCTAAGCAGTAATATTTCATCACTGATACAAGAAAAATAACAATGTTTTATTAATTAAATCATAACAATCAATAAGTATAACTTCTTTTTTATAAATATTTTGATTTTTCAAAAACTTTATTTGTACCAGCTAGTCATCATTTTTATAATGGATTTTCAGAAAAAGGCAAAAAAGATTGACTTCATTTCTGGTAGTCCTGTTAAATGCCCAAAAGGGCCAAATACCCAATTTTATTTTTCTATTTGAAAGAATAGTTGTAACATTTAGTGCCAGACAATAGACTTGTGTATAAGATTATTATTATTGTTATTTATTCTTTTATTGCACGAAATAAATGTACAATTGGCGGACTTAATGCCTTAAGGCATTCTCTACCAGTCAACCATTGGGCGAGGCGGAAACATTGAATGGCGGTGTGGTAAATTAAAGAGTTTAAATTGAGAAACAAAAAAAACTTTTAATATATATAAATCTATATATATATAAATACATATATAAATGATAAAATATATTATATATTATGCACAAATATTTTAACTATATATAAATAAATTACTAAGATAATATAAACATACATAAAGATAAATATATAAATAGGTACACAAACTATACACAACGGGCGAATAGATCCAGAACCATTTGAGAAGGGTCAAAGTAAAAAGTAAACAGTAAGTAATTATAAAGCCTTAGAACCCAGAAAAGGATGTGAAAATCCATTTTAGGAATAAAAAGACGTATTGAGCTTGGCACGTAACAGAATACAATTTACGAACATTACGAAATAAGTCACGAATCTCGATCCATAGAAAGGAGGGAGCGAATACATATACATAATATTATCTATAATAGCTGCGAAAATGTAATAAGAGTGAATATCGCAGAATAGAATGTCGAATCTTCTTGGAAAAATATTATAAAAGAAATCCTAACGCCTTATGAAGTTGTAACTTTGGGCATACATTTTTGTTAATATCGTAAATTGTCACGCTTTGGAAATCTTGTATAATAGCTACTGCTGGTTAGTCAAAGGCTGGTTGGTTGGGAAAATTCTCAGAAAGGTAATTTAAATTCGTTTGTTGTAAACGGTGAATGAGCGTCCGAACAGCCAGTCAATGTAGTCAAAACTGACCTTTATATGCAAGTACGTGTTGTTACAATTTAGCTCCATTATTTACACTTCATTCCTTTAATGCAACTTAGCTATCTTAGTTAATTAGGAGAAAGCTTTCCATAGAGACTTCATTTGCAAATCTGCACTTCTGAAGTCAAGCATTTTTAGCTAAAAGCGCGATTGTCCTGATGCATCCGTCGGTTAGACATAAAACTTTATAAAACTTCAGCCGCACAGGCGTAGCTATCACCAATTTTGTAAAATGGCGGTGACTCTATGAATCTATGAAATCACAACGGCTGCCAGACTTTAGAAATGACAGCCGCATAAAAATCGATTTTCTACGTCTAATGGTATGGCTGCATGGCTAATGGCTCTTGTAGACTAGCAATTTTTCAGTGCCATTTACGCTTGTTTGTTGCTTGTGGCGAAGCTCGTTCGTGATAAACTGACGATCCCAGCGGTACGCGAAGATAAGTCGTAATAGGCGGCTCGTGCACGTATGAGACGCTCGTCTAGTACAAAGATGGTGTATTTTACGTAATTGTGGTATAATGTAGTACAAGTTTAGTTAGTTTAACTTATCTGGGCTGTTTTCGCATTTAGCCTCTTGATTGGGCTATAGTGCGTGCTGCGTTTTTTCCCTTACTCCAACCAGCCTAGGTCATCCCAGAAGGTCAGCAACCTTTTCAGCCTCTTGAGTCCGGAGTTCCAGGAGTGATCCTGGAGATTGGAGAATCCGTTCCCGTTGTTCTGCCATGCTCCCGCATTCCATAAGCACGTGCTGTGACGTTTCTTCTGCTTCCATGCACCCTCTGAATATGGGGCTGTCTGTTACACCATCTATGTAATACCACGTTTATGCAAATAAATTGATTTGATTTGATTTGATTTGAACAGGTGTTTGTTTAGAGAACAGTGGCCGGTTATAACCTTGCGAAGTACGTCCCTTTTTAGTCCGATGAGGTTGAATAATGTAGTTACAAAATAGAGGATGTACTCACCGACAAGACGCTAATCTGAAAGAACCTTTAGTCACCTTCTATGAAATAACTATTACTTACTACTTTAGTTAAAGAGTAATTAGTTAGCTTACCATAGACACTGCAGTGCAAATCTGCGCGTCTGATGGTCTTGGAGGTGGTGACAGCGCTGCGTCGTACCGCAGGTCGAGTTGCAGCATAAACGCAGCTGCTGCCAGCGTGGTCACCGACACCGTCAGCTGGGCTGCGGCCACTCCTATACACGTTTTGCTGCCACAGCTGGAAGCGACACGATTGAGTGAATGATAGTTTGAAGACAATTATTGAGTGTATGACAATTCGAAGCCACTGTTCCCGAAAGAACAAGGGGGAGATGCTAGCGTTTGCGGCAACGGTATAACTCGAAACCTCGGAACTGATAACTAATATGATTTATGTTTGCTGTAGGAGTTCTATTATCGTGGCTAATTTCGGGAGTTTCGCCCCCTAGCTGCATGTTTAGGCACAATCATTAATTTTTGATTGAACTATTCTAAAAAACCTTAAAAACCTTACTTAGTCCTAAAAATATTTATCAAATAAAAAATATTTTTTACGGGCTTTGGTTTTGTAGATTGTTGTAAGGCATTAGTAATAGTTTACGTAGTATAATACTTTTACTACTTTTACTTAAGATAATAGTTATCTACCAGATTGTATCACCCAATATTCATGAGAAGGTAATTAAGTATATTAATCTCAACAAACTTTCCCTTAAAACACAAAGGTGACTTAAATCAACACTAGGCCTGATATAAAACCTTTTAATAAAGAATCTGCAATTTATTAAGAATTTAATATTCAATTGAAATCGTCAAGATTTTGCTCCCAATGAAACTTGTTGATTAGAAATCTCGATCGGAGCTGCGCTTTGCGATTGCCGCGGAAATTTGTGGCCTCGCTGATAGAGCCTCGCTCGCAACCAGCCAGCCGGCTAATCAGAGAGCGGGCTTTTGACCGACATAAATTGTACACGGTGACAGTCAAAACATAAATTCCCTATTTAGCACATACCTAGCTGTTTGATAATTCATTGTAGAAATTCATAAAATTGTAGAAAATATTATTAACCTGTTTGTAGTCATTCGTAAACAGTTCTCCTTTAAGAAACTTCCTTAGAACATAATTAAGAACGTGATTGAGAAGTTCTCATGTTGCTTTAAACTACGACAGGTGTCACGGAAGACTGCAGAGGGTGATAAGTATGTGGTGGCGGTACTGCGACGCAGGGAAGGGCCCAGGGCGCGCCCCATCGCAAGTTGTACACTGCCCTTGTTGTCTCAATTTCTCGCACATTGCCCACTGATCTAAAACTCACCCAATATTTATTAATTATCTTATCAGAGCAGTCAGCAAGACCACAGCGCACAGGCCAGGGCGCACCATCACCACCGCCTTCTACTCTCCCACTCTAACTCAATCTCTGGCACTTTGCCCATTTTTAAAAAGCTCACCTAATATTCATCAATGATCTATCTACCGCAGTAGGCCAGCATGGCGATGACGGCTCACAGTGGTGTCAGCGGGACAGCGGCGCAGGCGACGGCACCAGGGCCCGCCTGAGCGCTCCCTACCGCAAGTTCGACATCGCACGCACTGACTCATTCTTTTGCACATCATCATCATCATAATTTCAGCCACAAGACATTCACTGCTGAACATAGGCCTCCCCCGGTGACTTTCAGATTGGCCGGTGGAAAGCGACCTACATACAGCGTCTTCCTGCAACCTTTACCAGGTCGTCTGTCCACCTTTTGGGTGGATGTACCACGCCGCGCTTGCCGGTACGTGCCCTCCATTCCAGAACTTTTCTGCCCCATCGGCTGTCAGTTCTAAGTGCTGTATGCCCCGCCCACTGCCACTTCAGCTTCCTAACCCGTCGGGCTATATCTCTTGCACATTGCCCATTTTTCAAAAAACTCACCCAATATTCATCAATGATCTAATACAGAAGGCCAGCATGGCGATGTGAGCAGCTAAGGCAGTGGCCCACAGTGTGGTCAGCGGGACAGCGGCGCAGGGGGAGGGCCCCAGGGCCCGCCAGGGCGCGCCCCACCGCCGACTCGACCGCGCCCGCGCCGACGCCCAGCCGCCGAACCCTCGGCTGTAGTACACCGACGTTGCTATAGTAATTATCACTAATTTAATTAAATAAGTCGTATCTTATTAGGATGGTGGCTTTAGTTAAGATAACCAGAGCTTGCCGATTAATATGACTAGCGAGGAGTATCGGATTTGCACGGAGTACCTACTTACTCTGTTTCTAACTAAATATTTTATAATTATCTACTCGTACAACATAATTATAACAATTCATACAGATTTTAAGGCAACGCAGAAACTAAACATGGTAAAAACGTTACTAAAAACAGAAATTGAGTTTGTTTTTAATAAAAAGTCCTTACGACGATTGTGGCCCTTTTTCGCAGATGGAAAAAATCAATGCTTCATACAATGCGGGTGTTTTTTTGTGACGAGCGGATATTTTTGTCAAACAATCATGAATAATATTAACTTCAAAATATTTAAGAAAACAAAGGTCCTTGAATTTTCCTGTAAGATCTTACTCAAATGCGACTCAAGGGACAAACCCCACATGAAAATCAATGATTTAATAAACTAGCCTTTATGTAAACTGGTATTATACAGGCTGTACGAAAGAATGGAAAAAATTAAGAAACTACCACTTATTTTCATTTCCTTATCTTTAAAACAAAAAAAAGCCTCTCGTGGAAAGTTGCTGTTTTGCAGTTACGGCCCTTTTCATAGGATACGACGTTATAAAGGTTTATGGTGCTGACTACTCACTGGCCATCATCTACATCATTCTGATTTGAAAAAGTGTATACTTTCTATTTTTAATTTAGATTTTAGTCCCATAAAGTCTATTTCATCACCATAGCCAGCGCGTAAAATATAACACATAGCCCTGTCCAGAAACTTTAGCCAAATATTGTCTTAAGTCGTTAAAACTTCGGAATCAAACTACAACTGTTAAAAAAATTTTGTAAAAGTGAAAACTTTTCTAAGAATAATGGAAAGACGAGTTTTCCATTACTGCCGCGCCTGACCTACTTGTGTCCTTAGATGTTTTCCCACTTTCCTTTACAAGGAAAACGCGTTCTATCTAAACGGGTCAAGCGCTGGCTTTGAGATTGCAATCTCGATCGAAAAAGTAAAGGGAACATGCATGCCTGTCAAGCTATCAGGATGTTCCAAAAGATAACGGAATTGGCTGGGGAAGAGACACTTTAAAGCAAAAGCTGAAACATCATCTTTGAAAAAAATAATTTAGAAATTCAACATTTTTGTAAACGTAGTAAGATTACAAAAAAAAAAACGAGCATGTCAAAAAGTTTTGATTTCAACTGAGGTAGCTTTACAACTTTACAATCGTGTCGATCGATAGCTGAGGCAAGAGAACTTACATGCACACGTCACATCACACTTTGTGTTAGGAATAGCCGATCTTGTTAAAGGCAGCTTTTGTGCGAAATATGAGCTTCATTTTTACGGGTTCGATTTTGAAGACTGTGTCGACTGCGAATTTGCAATGATAGAATCTGGATTTTAATTCCTGGAGTTTCTCTATAGTGTTCCATATTAGGCAGACGGCAAAACGAAAACCTTATCGTCACTTTGATGTCTGTCTGAGTCTGACCAACGTAAAAATTTGGAAATGAATTGAGTTGGAACCTAAATCGGATATTTTTTGTAAAATTATGATCCAAAATTGAATAAAAACTATTTTTCGTAAACAAAAGTTAAGTAAACCCATTTTATTTTAGATAATTTTGAAACGTTTATAAAAGTTGTTCATTATCATGGTAAGAATATCATGTATACGTCTTTAAAACGGCTATTATTGCACGGTGTTTATGTATGTTAGGCATAGAATGTTGTTTTTACGTTTACTCTACGAGTATAACTATATTACAATAGACAAAACAATTTAATGTCTTAAGTAATACTGCCATAGGAGATCATAACTCACCCTCTTATTAATAACTTTGGCTAAACTGAAAGTCATTAAACTGCCTTTGTAGACAGCGGAGAGCGGTTGAAGGGTTGACCTACCGATGCTTGTGAATGTATTCATATGTTAGCGCATAGGTGCTGAATTTTCTTCTGATCTGTTGCGCCAATACATATTAGGACCTCAAATATAATGTAGGATTACTATTATACAGGGTGTCAGTATGGATCAAATAGAACAAGCGCATAGTGGGTTTGATTCCCAACCGACCGACCTTCACTTGGCCGGTTTTTGTTTAAATGTTGTAGGAGGGTTTGCCATGCCTTAGGCAGGTAATTGATCAACTAGCAAACGTGATAAAAATGAAAAAGTTTTTTAAAATTTTATTCGTCATTAATAAAACCTACATTCATATAGTCAAAAAGTTCGGGAATCACCCCCGCTACGCTCCTGTTTGATTTGATCCATACCTCCTGGGACATCCTGTATAGTAGCTTAAAAAATATGCAAAAATTTTAAATACGTAGGAATGCACGTAGGATCACTATTATTTAAGCTGAACCCTAATTTAATGACCCTATTAAAGTTTTCGGGGTATAAAATTTAAATGTTGTTACAAGTTCTAATCCAAGTAATTAAGAGAAGAGCACGCTTTGGAAGATATTAGAATAAGGTAAAAGAACGTTGTTTTAAGTTTGTGCAAACTGTTGTTGTAAGTCAGACTATGTTTTTATTACTTTACGCTTAGCTACACATTAAGCTATACATTTCTATTAGCTGCCCCTCTAGCATGAGCAACAAAACACAATATGATATGATATGATATGATATAGCGATTTTTTGCATATGTTTTGTCAAAATATGAACTTTTATAGAAAAATCGAGCATGACCGTGATGTCACCGGCACGGTTTCAATAAAAGTTCAAGATAGCGGCTATGTTATCATATTTTGAAAGTTGGGTGTCGATAAATCACTATATCGTAACATATCATATTGTGTTTTGTTGCTCATGCTAGAGGGGCTGAACTTCATTATTACAGTTACAGTAAATGTATTAGAGTTTGCTTAGTACACTGCATTAACACGTCATCTCAGTATTAAATAGTGTTTTATTATGAAAATCAGATCATGAATATTAATAAGTTTTATAAAATGAAATACAAGCACGAGACCTTGCTATTAATTCTTCAGAATGTTATGCAAACAATGACCTACATACGTAGTTAATTACAATTTTGAGATAATATTATGTTTGTAGTGAAAAAAGAACTCTTAAAATAAAGTTAAAGATAAATAAGAAACTCTTTCATCAATAACCTACCCCAAATAAGCAAATATGAACTATGACGACTAGAAATCAGAATAAATATACATATGTTAATACATTTATATTATTAATGATTTAGATATGTGCTCGTGCTTATCATATGTACCACTAGCTGGATTCGAACCCTGAACCGCCTAGCTAGTTTTTAGCCCGAATCGCTAAACGCCACACCGAACGGCTGATCTAAAAAAAAACATTTGTTCAATAGGGCTTAACTGAATGGCTAAACGAACTCTATTCCAAGAAACATACTACATATTCTCGAAGTATTAATGACTTTCTTTGACGAACAGTTACTGCGGATATAGGAAAACATTTTCTACAACTAGCTGTACATACTTGTATTTTCCATCTGGATTATCTGGTGCTATTTTCTACCCTTTTATCTATTAAATGACTATCCGTCTTCGTAAAGTACCCCTATCTTCGTGTAATCGTTTTAAACTCGCATAAATCAGAACACTTCCATTCGGAACGAGGTCTTTATCAATGCTACTGAATACATACCTCAAATAGAGGTATTTAAAAAATCCCTAAATAAATATTGGACAGATCAAATACATTGCTCTGATCCAAAGGTAAGTAGCTAAAGCATTGTGTTGTATAAATCAGGAACAACTGAATGGGAAAGGCGGTTTAAGTTTTTTTGATGTAACTCTGTAGTGAAATTTGTTGTATGTATTTGAACTTTAGTAGGCCCACCCCTAAAAAGAAGGTATGTCATAAAACCTCCTTATAATATTGTTATTTAAAATTAATCTTTGATATTACTAAACATTTGTAAATGAAAAAAATTCCCTTTTAATTAATTATAAACCAGTTAGGGACACAATAATCTAACTATCTGTTTCGGGAACAAATCTACGACGGAACCACGGATTGGGAAATCCACTAACTCTAATTAGTTGTCAAGTCTCAATTCAAATACCTCGGGAGTATTATATTATTCTAATAATCTCTACGCCAAGTTAGAATTGCAATTCGTGGGCAAAGTTAGCATAGAGATAAATTGTTCTCGGGTAATTTATTGAGGAAGCATTTAATATTTATACCTTCTCATCCCCCCTAGCATAACCAACAAAACACAATATGATATGATATACTGACCGATTTATCGACGCCCAACTGTCGAAATATGATATAAATAGCCGCCATCTTGAACTTTTATCGAAACTTCGAGTATGTCCCTGATGCCAGTGACGTCCGGTCATGCTCGCTGTTTCGATAAGTTTATATTTTGACAGTTGGGTATCGATAAATCGCTATATCATATCGTGTTTGGTTAGTCATGCTAGGGGGGCTGGGTATGACAGAGGGTAGTGTCAACATTTCTCTAATTAAACTGCGATGGGACCGCTGTGTGGTTTTCTGCGAAGTTGGACTGAGAGCCCTGAGAGTTAGCTTTACTATAAATTAAATACCGAGATGACCCAGGACAGAGTGATTTAATACTACAAAGAGTGTTTGCACAATGTTAGCCAATATTTGACAATTGGGTACAATGTTATTAGGTTTACGTTAATAGTTTGTTCTGCTCCCTAAACCCAGACTTAGCTCTAGTTTGATAAGATCTTGCTCCTACTTTCCTTAAAATTACATAATATTCCATTATTTACTCAACCTACAGTCTACACGCTCTTGTGCTTTATATTGTGTGCTTTGCAACTAAGATATTTACATCTCTAATAAAACATATTAATATGTTAAAGAAGGCAATATTCAACTAACTATTTATCTATACTAATATTATAAAGAGGAAAGATTTGTACCTATTTTTGTATGTTTGTATGTTTGTAATGAATAGGCTCAAAAAGTACTGAGCCGATTTAAAAAAATCTTTCACCAATAGAATGCTACATTCTTCCAATTTGACATAGGCTACATTTCATTTTGAAAAAAAATAGGGATCCTTGGTAAAATTTGAACAATGTAACCGAAGGTGTAGAAAAATGAGTCTTAAAATGTCTTTCGTCGAATGCGCTGCCGAAACTATTAGCGATAATTGTCTACCCCGTGCGAAGCCGGGACGGGCTGCTAGTTGTTAATAAAGCAAAATAAACAATAAAGTTGCAAATATATCATTAAAGGAACTTTTACAAACTTCCCCATTTTTTCCTTACCACTGTTTTGGGACAATTTGTGGGCTAGTGACGAGAAGATTAGTTTTTTAAACAAATATGTTGTAATAAAAAAACGCATGCTGTAACAAACCTGCTGCAAGAACCGTGACTGCTCCTGCGGGTACTCCGAGCCCCAGCATCGGCTTCTGCCTCTCTTCCAGCCAGCCCACGGCACCCACCACCAGGCCGCCGATACCGCAGACTATCTGCCACAAATACGATACGGAACATAGTATAATAGCAAAACAATGGTCTTTATTGTTTCGTTACTTAATTTAAAAGTAAATAACAAATAAGATTTAACGGAGTAGCTTATAAATTAATCGATACAAAAATACACCTCCCTGACAAGCGATTTAATTTTAATACAGTTTGCTCGGCCGAATTAATCATCACATTGCATTCAGGTTCGTTAATTGTGTACAATAATTTACTAACTTTTCTTTAACCCACTTGCTACTACCGTCTAATAAAATAAGAAAAAATGCAATGTCTAGCAAAATGAGACACATTACAAATTGTATTGTCACGTGGTTTCATGCGACCTCAGAGTGTAAGGAGTTAAAATGAAAACATAAGGTGCTGTTGTACCGTCGTTGTTTCTGATTTCTATAACATAAGTGCTTTAGCTACTTACCTTAGGATCAGAGCAATGTATGTGATGTTGTCCAATATTTATTTATTTATAAAGAAACTCATAACATCAGTACAAAACAGATAGATTGGTTCTACTGACCCCATCTAGAATTAAAATCTTAAATACTAAATGGCAATAAAAATATTTAACAAATTACCACTTGATATAAAAGCAATCCAAAAATTTAAACTTTTAAATCTTTGAGAAAATACCCAATATCAAAGTTCCTTTATTCGGTTAATCCTAAATACATTAATTATTGCATCCCTTATAAAGCAATAAAGATTTAGATTAGAAAAATAAGAAGATAAATTGTAACTTTACTTGACTCACTACAGTAATGTATTTTTATTACATTTTCTGCACTTTACTAGTGAAGATAAGAGTTCGTTATTTATTTTCAGTTTTTGTGTCGGAAGCGCCCGCAGCTCCCTGAGTGATGATTAATCCCGCCGAGCAAACTAGATTAAAATTTAATCGCTAGTCAGGGAGGTTGATAGTTGTATCGATCAATTTCCTAAGCTACTCCGTTAAAGCTGATGTTTAAAATTGATTAACGATACGTTATTTTGTCCATTGTATTGTTCCATAAATCCACATAATAATATTGTAACAGGTTTGTTAGTTATTTATTAAATGAAACTACTTTAAAGTTTAAGAATACAGTTTTGAAAGCTCTTGGTTCAAGTAACTTATATTAGATAAAAAGTAAAACACTCTAAATAATTTGTTTTATCATAAGAATGTAATTAGAGTGTAAAGTGACTGAAGTTAATGGCAGTAATTTGTATGTATAATACCAGTTGAGCTAAATTGGCAAGACTGCTGCTACGCGTATTGCACATACGATTACTTGATTTAATATTGTAGTTAGTAATATTAAAAGTAGGGTTGTGCATCTTCACACAACTTTAATATCACAATTAATTATAATAAAAACTGTTCTATAATTTAAGCACTTTGCTACGACTTTTCGTAGCGTCGTAGTGCGGATAAAATTATTTTAATAATTTTGTTCAATTCAAAGTCATCAATTGCACGCTACGATTGGATTATGAATAGATTAAATAAAGTTGCACAAAATACATTTTATTTAATCTATTCATAATCCAATCGTAGCATGCAATTGATAACTTTTGAACAAAATTATTGAAATAATTCTATCCTGCGCTACGACGCTACGAAAAGTCGTAGCAAAATGCTTAATTAAAGAACAGTTTTCATTTTAATTAATTGTGATTTTAAAGTTGTGTAAATATTACAAAGCTAATTACGACATTTTTACTTGTAGTGCTTCTAACTGACCAATGTCGGCTTACTGATTGGATGTCGATTATTGCATGAGATTGCGTAGCATAAAAAAATGTGTTTCGTTTTTCTGAGTTGAGGGGATTTATAATGGCTAAAAGTCTTCGTGCTACGAGACGTCGTTGTTCAATGTGACGTCGTAACTTAGCGATAAACGTGTCAACATAACAAGGCCGCCTGATTGTACATAACTACATAAGTCTCGTTTGTAATGATATTTTATGTTATATGTAAAATACCCTGTCAAATATAAGTAGCTACCTGCAGGACTCTGACACGTAAAGCTATAGCGAAGGGGTATATCTGCTAAGTATAAGTAGGGGTAAGGGGTAAGTATTTGCAAATTGCAAGTCATTCAAAGTCGCAAAAAAAGCAGTCTGCAGTAACGTTACTGCACTTTACTCGTAGTGCTACAAATTAGTATAGCATATTATGACAAGCTTTTTGTTTATTGGTTCTTTATTTTGCATACGAAATTCCAAAAATCAAATGTTAAAATTTTAAAAGAATTGTCTTGAAATAAAATTCTGATTCTAACGATTTCAAAATACGTATCCTGGTCACTGAACTAAAAGTAGTTACCTGCAGGACTCTGACTCGTAAAGCAACAGCAAAGGGGTATATATGCAAGCCGCTCGCGAACGCATCAGCATCGTCACACTTGGACGCTCCGCTGACGGCGCTGCAAACCGACTGCTTGCGCGACCACATCGTCCTCGCATGGAGCACTGGGGACAAAACATACTATAAGAGACTACATATACATATTCTTTATTCAGTATCAGGGCTTTAACATCCGCCGTATCACAAACCAACTAGTTGTTTTACAAAACGGAGGCGTTTTGCAATATGGCGGATCGACGATACGGCGCATTGTCATTGCAAAGTGTACTCCGATATGACGTCTCACGTTTATATACAGGGTTACATTCCAAGGTATTGCCAATTTTTCAGAGAACACTCAAAAATAGTAACCAAATCGGTCTAAGTCAATAAATATTTAAATGTCCCCCCTTCTCCATAACTGCAATCATAGTGATACTTATTATGTAATATTGTAATATACTATTTTCAGATGAATGTATTGCTAAGCAATATTACACAAGTTCACTGAATTGCACGTACAATGCATGCACCGATGCACGTATTGCGTATGCCTCGGTGAGTCGCAGTTCAACTCGGATTTCGGATTGTAACTCGTAACTAGATTAGAACTAGTATTGGGGTCATAATTAATAATAATACTAACATAAATTTTAGAGTAGCATGTTACGTAACATGTAAGCTGCACGGGCTCTTATTTACTGATTTGATTCATCGTTATTCAGCCGTAATCGTTGCACGATTTTACTACCTGAAATTGAGCGGTTGAATAAACAATGTAAAACTCTTTCGTCGTTTTACAAACCGCCTTAACACTGACTTAAATTGGGGTAATGAACTGAAAAATTGAAAGAATGGCCCGTATTAATCTTGGCCTTTTTTGGAGGCTTAATTAATCTTTGTCGAAACTTTTAAATAAGCTCGATAAAAATGCAGTGAGCAGCCCCTCTAGCACGAACAATAAAACACGATATGATACGATATGATATTAGCGATTTATCGCCTCTTTACTTTCAAAATATGATAACATAGCCGCAATCTTGAACTTTTATTGGAACAGTAAGCATGTCCGTGCCGGCGACGTCACGGTTATGCTTGATATTACGATTAAAGTTCATATTAAAAAAAAAATGCTGCTCATGCTAGAGAGGCAGGATAAATTACAGTAATAAATGAAGCGACAAAGTTGTCTGTTTCTGTAGCCGTATTATCATGCGTCAAGCATTGATGATTCAATTCGATCGATTATAGAATTTGAAAAAAAAATACCCTGAACTGTTATTAAAGGGGACAACCTGTATAATGGAATTTTAGCTTTTATTAGAATTGTAGGTTTAGCTTGACTTTTAAAAGCCGGTAATGGAACTACTATCTATATAAAGTCATGCGCGTTTTGAAAAATATGTTCACTTTATAAAACTCATATTTTACCAAATGTCAGTTTTTTTCTACTTTTAAAATATAGGCTCCGGACATACACGACGAAAGCTTTCTGTGAAAGTACATTATCTAAAATTCTGGTAAGCGAAACAGTGGTCAAAAGGTTTTTCGAATTAGGTACATAGAATAAATTCACTAATTTAAAGAGGATTCTCCAAGGAAGCATTTTTCAAGAAATCTTTACAAACTTCTTTAGAATATCAATGAAGGGTAAATTGCTTGATGTTTATTTTTACTAGTCTTACCAACCTAAAGTACAAATTTTATTTTACATTGTACGAAATTTCAGAAAGGGATGATTTCGAAACTTATGCAAAACATGATGTTTTGATTTTAATATCTGTTCCCGAGAAATCAGGTAATATTTAACTCATCTCCGATAACTTTTATCATATTAATTTGGAGTCAGGGTAATTTGACGTGTTAACAACCCTGTTACCTGGTAACTAAGCAATAGGGTTAAAATAAGCGAATAACATCATAATATTTGTATGTTACAAAATATTATTTTAGCTAAGAAACATGAAAAAAGTGGATGTAATACCGTTAAAAAAGCTTAGGGCTATTTAGATCCCATGTCGTTTTTTTTTAATTATTGCAAAAATTAAAATCGTAAAAAGGTGGACTTATTGCTTTAGGGCATTGTCAGCATGTTTTAGTAATAATGTTAGCAAACAAGGCAAGGCTAAGCCATACTTTCTACAGCAAGATTGGGGTCAAGAGTAAGCCCATCTCGAGTAAAAAAAAAAAAAATACTTGAACATTTAAGTGAATATATTTAATAAGTTTAGATAATACTTACTTTTTTATTATTGATTCAAATGATATTTTTTTAAAGTAAAGGTACTTTTACAAATATCAGCTTTTTGTTTTGCTGTCTTTAAAATTCTCTACACATTGCGTACAAGTATACTTAGTTTTTGGTAACCTAGTTCTGAACTAAGTTATACTTCAGAGATAGGTAACATTAACTTTACTAGTCCTCGGATAATACTTTACGACACCAAAAACGACACGGGCCATAAAATAGTGTGGCCTGCTATTTTTCAATGCTTTTACTGCAATGCTTATCGCGGTCTCTATTTATTTATTTATTTTTATTTATTTATTTATTAAAGGAGTTGAAGTTTATAAGTACTTGTATAGACTGCATGGTATCATGTGCATTCTCCTTGATGACTAATATAAGGTAATATAAGTTGTCAATAGATGGCGCTGGCTGTCTATTGCTACGCGCAAGAATATCGATATTTTGAGCGCATAAGACTCGACGGCTTGTATATTTAAATATTTTTTAAATTACCACCGCGCTTCGATTGTGATTTTTACACTATATTGAATACAGTGTCTTAATTTCGTCCTGCAGCCTCACCGTTATTCAATACTCATGAATTAAGCAAGTTTCAACACAAGACTATATTGAATAACAGTCTTCGCACTCCAATGCGAGTCAGTCACGGGTTTGAATCCCGCTAGGGGCAAGTGTTTGTGTGATGAGCACGAACTTTTGTGCTCATGTCATTGATAATGTGTTTAAGTATGTTTATTTTATCTATTTGTGATAGTTGGTTTGGGACTAGATATAATCAACGGCGTACAGCGGGGCTTTGTACATGGATCATGCATTCTGCGCTACTGAATACACCTTCATTAAAAGGTCTCTTTGTATCCGAGCAGTGGTGAGCACTACACTTAGCCTCGTCGCAGCGAATTTGTAGCCTAATCAGTGTTGTAAACAGCACTTTATATATTACGTGACATAGCTGTTGCCCGTGACTTTGTACGGGTGGTCTTTAATTTCAATCAGAAACCTTCCCCGGTATGTGCACAACTTTCTAAAGTTTATTTCCAATCTTTCTACGATTCAAATCCCTTTAATAAAGTTATTGCGTTAAATAAGTATTTATGCATATCACATACTTATAGTATGTATGTAGACGACATCCGTAGTCGAGAGGGCACGCCGGTCTTGGCCGCGTCGTCGTCGAGAATGGGACACTCCTTAAAACCATGTGATCAGCTGGTTATTATACATACAATATCGAAATCGTAATTTAATTTTCTGCTGATGCTCCATACATTATCATCGAGGTATGCAAGAAGTTTGTATGGAGAAGCTGAAAAAAACCTCGATTTCGATGTTGCTCCCATAGAAAAAGTTGTTGTATATGACCAGCTGATCACGTGGTTTTAAGGAGTGTCCTATTCTCTTGTGCACCCTGTATAAAACAAGTACTGTAGAATTTTAAATCCCTGGTAAAAGAGTGCTTGATTCTGACCGAAACGTTTCGACGCAAGCCAAAAACCAATATCTGGCCATCCATCCATATTCATAAAAACCGTGCTACAAGCAAAAACCTCTGTAGAACCTCATACCTCTGTAGGACACGTTTCCTATTTGCGTAAACGAATTATGTACCTTACGGTAACTTCTGATAATAAATTGTATTAGCGTGATAGAACTAAAGTTTCTTAACGAGCTAAGTATGAAATGAAGTTAAGTCTTTTCATTTTTTGTTTGCGTTTTCAAATATGAGTGTTTAAAACTAACTAACGAACGAACGTCACAAATTACGTTAGCGCCGGCGCGCTAATGTAGGTTATTATTCTTGTGACTTTATTATTTTAAAATGAATAATTTCGTAAATAAATGTCAAGATTGTTTTTAATATTCGGCAAGCAAAGACAAACGAAGTTGACGTAAAAGATTTGTAGTACATAGGTATGTATAGTGGAAAATCGCCTTTGGGATTTTCGAGATGGCCCGCCCCTCAAAGATTATTACAGTAGGTACTGTGTAATTTTAATTAAAGAAAAAATTATAAATTCAAAAACCTACGATAAGATAATGTTCACTAAGTTTTTGCACGTAAATTTTTAGGGTCCCGTACCCAAAGAAAGGTTCAAGGTAAATGACAGAAAGGTTCTGAAATGAAGGCCACGTAGCGGCAAGCGCAGCGTGAGACGTCCACCCACAAGGTGGCCACTTGACCTGGTAAAGGTTGCAGGAAGCCGCTGGATGCAGGTCACAGGTTCTTAACATTGAATATAATATTTTGTACAAACATTTAAGTAAATTAGCAAAATATAAATTCATATTAAAATTGCAGCGAAATGCAAATAGGAACAATTTACTTAGCAATTTTAAGTAGGTACGAGTAACGACGCTGTTCCAGATAAAAGTTAAGTTGAGATGCAAAATGCCATGTTTGCGTTGTAAAATTATAATATGCTGACGACCCCTTCACATTGAAAATATATGTAATAAGCTCAAAACTAACAGCCCTGTTAGCTGACTTTTTTCAAATAATGAATATCCTACAACATCACAAACATTTTTCTGATCCTAAAGTAAGTAGCCAAAGCACTTGTGTTATAGAAATCAGAAACAACGACTGCGCTACAACACCCGAACCCGAAACAATACAGAAAAGTTCGTTTTCCACTTTGACCCGACCGGGAATCCAACCCGAATCCTCATAGATGGTGACGCCAAGTCCAGCGTGCTGGCCTCTCGGCTACGGAGGTCGTCAATGACTTGTAGAGCATCTCTATCTGGAGGTATTTGTGCCCTGGAGGAACCAGGGGCAGGAAAGGACAATGTACTCTGGCTCGCACGCCAGCTAAGGGACCCCCTACACTGGCGTCTTTCGGGCGTCAAAGTCGTGGCAGCCGTCTAATCAGTGTTGACGCAACGCTAGCGCAGCGGCATTTACTTAACGCTGATTGGACACTGCCACGAATCAACGCTCGAAAGACGCTATTGTAGAGGAAAATCTAAGTGTGGCAGGACCTGAATTATTTACTAAAATGACGTCAGGCTTTAGATTCGACAAGCGTTGGCTGGTACGGCATACCTTTAGTATTGTCAATGTATTCGGTGTAAGTAGAAAACTGCTTAACACATCCACTATATCTGGCTCTGACCTACGTTGCTCGAGTATGGCGCACGATCTTTACGGGTAGGTAATAAAAAGTACCCTTTCCCTTACCCCCTATTAGATAAATATAGACTAGATTCAAACCATGACTAGATATTAGCCATCCATTTACAATGTTTTTCAATTAGACTTTAAGTCAGTTCTCTGTACGTGGGGTATGAGTTGGATATGAGACGAGACCCAGCCTGAATGTAGTTGTAGGTATTTTTAACTTCGAACGTAATTTGTGGTTGACTTCAATTAGGTACACACCTAATGGTAAATGATTGTGAGGTCTAAGACGCTTACATGGCTTGAGTAAACAGGCTATAAGAGTTTCACTGTTTACCGTACGGATGATAAATGTAGAAGCAAACCATGAAGGAAAGTTCCCACCTACCTTCTTACCTATTTGCCATCCATCAACAGTAACTAGGTACTAGACTTTAGACTTGTGTTCAGCATAAATAAACAAATGAAATTATGATGTTGCCACGTGACATTTTGGACAGGTTGTGTAGTGTCAGCATACGCTAAGCACACTGGATACCGAGAGGAAACTCCATTATGATAATATGCTGACGGTACCTCGTTACCGGGGTGACTGCCGTTATTATTCTGTTGCCTTGGCGATGTTATCATATCTCTTTTGTTTAAGTTAAGTGGAAAAATAATTAGAAAGCTTATGATAGGCATTGATTTGATTAGAATTAACGCAAAAACGAATCAAATGAAGGCTATGATTTAAATAAATTAACTAAATCACCGATTTTGTGTTATTGGCAAACAATAATTTAAAGAGATGTTTTAACTACTTTGCTGTAGTGTTGCCGCTCGATAGTCCATATTTCGGACACGTTTTTGCCAGTTGGTCAATTTACCTGTATAGTCAAATGTCCCCGTTCTCCCCTATAATGTAATTATTTTTATATTAAGCTTAAGCCTTAACCTATAAAATTTAATATAATAAATTTTATTTGACAGCAATTCCGCCATGATTTAATTTGTGACGTATTTTAGTAGTGCGAGAGTTGTCGAAACTTGTCAACTTTTACTCAATTTTTCTGAAAATCACTAAATAAATTCGTAGATAGATGGTCCGTATAAATGCTCCTGTCTGTCCGTCTGTCACCAGGCTGTATCTCTTGAACCGTGATAGTAAGACAGTTAAAATGTTCGCAGATGATGTATTTCTGTTGCCGCTAATATACTAAAAAACAGAATAAAATAAATATTTAGCGGGCTCCCGTACAAAAAACATGATTTTTTTTGCTCGTTTTTATAGATAAGTGCGGAAACCTTCGTGCGCACTTGACCGGTTTTTTCTTTGAATTAACAAGGTGTTAATAATTTACTAGTGTTTTTCGAAATAAGTAATAAATAATAAATAATCTCTTTAAGATTCTCTAGGGAAATTGTGATGACCTCGAATTAGAAAGAAGTCGAACCTCTTTATTTCTAAGTTATCGCTAGTTTTAATTAACTAGAGGTGACTGTCCTATTTCTCTTCACAGTAATTAAACTCATGCTGTGCAAAATTACGAAAGTTTCTTTCGTCCAGTTAACAATTAGAATGAAGACGAACGACGAACGAAGAAACTAGAGTACACTTAAACTTATTACTCTCATTCAAAATCAAAATCAAAATCATTTATTTCTGTAAATTGGCCATAAAAGGCACTTTTACATGTCCCAATTTTTTTACCTACCACTGCTTCTGCATTAGTAGTTACCTCTTTGTAAAAGTTTATTTTATTAAATAAAATCTTAGAAGTGTGAAAACAAAATTAACCCTATGTGTGTCACTCAGACTAATGTGACTTTGATAATAGAGTTTATTTTCAAGATTTATGTTGAAATACATTCATACTATATTAGTCGTATAGATGTCTAGTACTTAGAGTCTCCAAGCTAAGCCACAAACAAACAGACGAACAGACATGGCGAAACTATTAAGGGTTCCGTGTTGCCTACGAAACTTAAATTGACGCGAATAATTACCACGCAAACTTATAATGGGATGTCCGAATGTATTTATAATTTGTATAAAAATACTGAGGAACCGACCACGGCAGTCTGTGGCTCTACCTTGACCATTTTTGTACCTATCCATTTCTGGATTGCTATCTGAATTATTTTCTAGTTTCTTCCTTTGAGACCCCATTTTTTGCGTAGTCCTTTTTCCTTTTTATTGTTTAAGTTATCATTTAAAAGTGATTTCTCTTGATTTTTTCACAACACCGTCTACTAAAATCACAACAAAAAAAAACCTATTGATAACGAAAAAATAAAATCAACTTTTTGTAAAAAAAATATTAATTACAGCATCTTTTAGAAAGGTTGGTAAGTTTTAAATGTATGTCCTTAGATTCTTATTTTATGTCTTTTTCACTTTGTGACAATCTTTTCTATTAATTCCTTGCGCCTAAGGATTTTACATTAATTTAATTGACATAATCCTTTAATTAAGATTTGCAGTTGTATCTAAAAATATGGTTTGTTTCGTTGAATAATGTAAACATATTCTACCTACGTAGTATTTATTTTCTCTATGATATTACCATATAATTTTAGCCACAGGACGTCCATTGCTAAATATAGTTAAGTAACTTCATTCAATTTATTTGCATTTGAATAGAATTTTATTGCGTTTATAAACAACTTATTACAACAACATTGTGTTCCAAAGCACTCTAGAAGTTAGAGTCACTAAATTGATTCAATTTAATTGATTAACAAATAAAAAACTGGTTTGACTAAGCCTTAAATTTTGGTCTGAATCCATTCTGTAAATCAACATTATGTCTACTTTCGCTGTTACGTCACTCTTTCAGCACCAAATTTGTTAGAGAGTTGTTTGCGTACCCTTATCAAACCTTTACTATTGTGTAATAATCTAACGCGTTAATAATAAGCTAGAGAAGTTACTGAGTATGCATTTACATTCGTCAGTAATCATTTCAAAGTCAAATGAACGATGAAAGAAAGAAAAAAATATATCTGCAGTTACAATAGAGCAGACATTAGGTAAAACAACTTTTTAGGGTTCCGTAGTCCTGACAAGGAACCCTTATAGTTTCGTCATGTCCGTCTGTCTGTCTGTCTGTCCGTCCGTCCGAGGTTTTATAATAATAATAATAAAAATTATTAAATTATTTCGACCAACATAAGATCATAGTGTGTTAGTAAAAGAATAAAAATTATCTAAGCCTAGTGTTAGTAATATTATTGACAAAATGGACAAGTATTTACTATTTATTTGTCAGCCTGTCATTACGTGCATCATTGAGCAATGATTCACGTAATGACAGTCAAACCTCTCAGCAAACATGCACAAGACGCCGTTGGCGCTAGCCCGCACCAACTTGCTTTTTTTTGTTTGGAGACTGTTGACCCTACAGAGCTATACATTTGTGTAGATATGTACGAGTATATCAATCATGCCGACAAAGTGGTAGAATAAAATTACACACATATAACGTAGGGATGGTTTTTTTTCATGGTCTACTCCATCGTGTAGGGTATCGTTGATAGGTCCTTTGAAATGACTTTCGAAATACGTTTGCGAAATACTAAACATTAAAGTGCCAATTTTTGTTTGAGTAGGGCGTCCCCCCCCCTCTCCCTCTAAAAGCTAAACTATTAACTTGAAAAATCTGAAAAAATCTTGATAAAAGTTTTTTTCATGCACTTTAAAAGAAAATCATAAGGGTTAAGATCAGTTAGTTTAAGAGTAATAGTCGTTCAACTTTCCTTAGAGTTAAACATTAAAAGTGACTTAAATGAAGTAATTGCTGAAATATATTGTGGTAACGACGGGCAAAGTTTTTCCAAACATTTAACAGGTGACGCTTTAAATTAAACAGATGATAGGTTCGAAAATGGTAAATACTACCAAAAATCACAAAACTTACTTTATTTGATTTTTGGTGAGATTCGGTTAACCGGCCCCCTTATACGTATCTTGCAAAAGCAATGCGAGAACGATAATTGAGCAATTCCGGCTTTAAAATCGCAAATTGACAGCAAAAAACAAATTCAAAGCAATCTACTGACAGTGCTGCCAATAGATTATGACAGCGCGACAACTACGCTGGTGTGGTCATGTCTCCCGTATGGCTAACGAGAGAATAGCCAAGCGCATCTTTTACTGCGGTAAAAGATGCGCTTGGCTATTCTCTCGTTAGGCAAGCGAAAGCAAGGCGGTCAACTCTTGCGTTACAAAGATGTGCAAAAACGCCACATGAAGAACTGTGGTATTAACTACTCTGAATGGGAGTCGCTTGCAGGGAATCGGCCATAATGGAGAGCAGTCGTTAAAGAAAAAATCCACGCTTTTGAAAGGAAACGACTTGAGGAGCTCGACGCTAAGCGCGATGACCTCAAAGCACGACCACCAGCTGCTGTTACATATAATTATAACGCTGGTGTCCTGACCTGCCCAAAGTGCGATCGCACATTCCTCGCCAAGATCGGCTACATCAGCCACTGGCGTGCACACGAGAGGGCGGAATAGCAGGGCGCTTGCGTCAGTTGTCCACGAAGCGGTCGCTGAAGCCGAAATCGGCTAGGACCAGTATATATAGTATATGACAGCGCGATTATTGATAATTGCTAATTTTTAGGAATTAAGTGTGCGGATGTTCTATCTGACACTAGCTTTTGAGATTTACAGTATAATTTTAATAATTATTAGTGTAATCTTTGTACAACTATTTTACATTTCTAAGTTGTTCAAAATTTTAGTCTTTAGTATCATTTTTTGAAGAATGAAATATTTATATTTTGCAATGTAGGTATTAATAAATTACTAATACTTTAGTATTCTTACATAATAAATTAATTGGTGCTTACAGCGACAGGTCAAACAGACCCCTTTTAGATTATATACATGTCTAGATTCCCTGTTCAAGTGTCATAAATGTCACAAAATATTTAAGCCAACTGTTGGCGTCAAAGTTTGTTTCGCCCGCTCAGTGGCGCGCTTGTTACCATAGTAACCCATAATTTTTACCATCCATAGTGACAATAACAGCACTATACTCTATCTAGACATGTTTATAATCAAAGACAGGCTTTTTCTGTTCTGAAAAAATCCAGCGTTTCTGTACTGAAATTAATTACACCGTGCTTCAGCTTTTGTAAGCTGCACGACGTATCTCTCGTTAAATATGGCGAAATTCAGCGAATTTTCCAACCATATCAATTACCTACATGATTTATCCGCCATCACGTCAGTTATGATAACATTTAATTGACTGCCTTAGGTTTGATAAATGGGTCTGTAATGTAATATTGATTAGAATATACTAACGTGGTATAGTATTTTTGGGATCTCGTTTAAAACGAAATGGATTAAATGTTAATAGTATTTGAATGTTTATGGGATATTAGTACGACCAACATATAAGACATCATAATTAGAATGTGTTTGTTCCGATTTTAAGGCTAGAATAACAAGAATATTCGATTTTAGATCTGGGTGTTGTAGCCCCACGGACCTACGAGACCGCATAGCAATAGAATTTTGATTGTTTGCTGTCTTTGTCTGCGGACAGGACTTTAACATTTTTATCTCGAAAACTATTTGAGGAAATGTAGAAAGTTTAGAAAAAAACCATAAAAACACTATTCTGTTTGGTTTGTATCGAATTCAAATCAACTGACAGCTTAACTGACAGATAAAATGTAAACTTGTGTGACGTTTTCGCAGAAACGCTAAATTAAAATCATAGTTTTATACTGAACTGCATACAAATACAGTAATTTCTTGATTAAATGGATGACCTATAGATAGAGATAACGACGTAATTTAATATGTCATATAGTTTTAATAGTTTGTACAAACTACTTAAAATAAAATGAAATGTGGATGGAAAAAAAATAACAAAGTTTTTTTAACTGACTTTGGTTCGATAAAAAAACAACTGAAAAAGTTGTCTACGATAAATTGTAGTGTCGTTAAATAAACAGATGGCGCCAGTGGATAATTTTTAATTTAATAGTACTACATTGCAGTTAAAATTAAAATTACCTACGTGCATTTCTTTTGTTTAATTATTTTGTAATTTACTTACCAGGCATCGAAATAAAAGTTCTGTAAAATTCACATTTCACTTGAAACTTTCCGCAAAAAGTAACTTATTAATTTACAATACTGGCACAAAATTTGGAAAAAAATATTTATTTTTTCTAACGTTTAATTCAAAACAAGAAGCACTCGACTGATTTCGTAAACTTGTTAGAAACAAAAGAGAACGCGCACTCGAACCTCGAACACGGAGAGCCACTGAAGGCTGAATGCGAATTATTCCCTCGGTGAGTTTCAGCGGCGATGTTGACTGGGATAAACATTTGTTGATGTTGGACGGCAGAGTTTTTGTCGGACGGCTAAATGTGGTAAGGACGTAATGTAGACTCGGGTAAAATCCAACAGCTAGATGTAATATTTGCACTACACAGCATTTTTTTTTGCTAGCCTATAGTATAGTTTCTTGTTGGTTACAATCACACAGAATGGAAGTGGACATACATGTATTTATTTATATGTTTCTTATTTGCACCAATAAAATGCATTTTTAGGAGTTTTATTTTTAAATTTTTTCAACGGCGAACAAAGCTAGGTAATAAAATCAGAATTACATTTTAATTACAACAGATATAACTACTTACATTTAATATTGAATACTCCACTACCGTAGACGTAGAGGTTTTGAACGTAGAGGCTCTATGTTCAAAATATATGAAACGAAAGTTCGCAATAAATGTAACAAAATCCAAACCATGTGACCCAATTTCCCCTTTCGGCATGTGATATGTGACGTTTCCCTCGCCACCATTGGGGGCTAACGTAACGTTAACCGTCAACATTACCGGAATGGGTTAGAATTGGGATAGCCCCGGGAGAGTTGTTTGACCTATTGATTTATTTTGCAATTGGGCTCGATTCTCACTTAACTTTTTATTTTAGCATTATTATGTTTATAAATTAAAATAATGAACAACATCGCATACATTGCTCCGGTTCTTAGGCAAGTAGCTAAAGCACTTGTGTTATAGAAATCAGAAACAACGAAGGTACCACAGCACTAAGACCCGAGACAATATAGAAAAGTTCGTTTTCTGTACATTGACCCGACCGGGAATCGAACCTGGAACGTCAGAGATGGCGACGCCATACTTATAGTAGGCGCCCTTATTCCCTAAAAATTAGCAATCAGCAATAATCGAGCAATCATCGCCCGATTGATGCCTATTGTCAAAATCTATTGGCAGCACTGACAGTAGATGGCTTTGGTTTTGCCAGAATTGCTCAATTTTCCCTATCGCATTGCTTTTGCAAGACACGTAATAAGGGTGCCGGCGTGCTCGCCTCTCGGCTATGGAGGTCGTCAAAATAATTATATATGAGAACCAAAGCGTTGTACAAAGGTTGTAAACAATTCGAATGCACCATTTAAACTTACGCTCTACCATGATGATAAATACCTAAAAAGTTTCATTTTTTTCATGCCCTTTAGTAAAAGTGTTTGTATATCAGAAACTAATAACGTGGTTATAAAAAATGAGCTATTATTTTATGAAGTACTTACAACATATTCACCTATGTATTAAGAGTTACATGTTCTTGTGGCCAATTTAATTTTATACACAGGCTGCATAACATGTCTTTACGCATGCAGATAAACAGACACGCGGAGAATGATCAATCTCTCTAGGTATATATCCCCGTCACCTCAGATTATCCTTGCAGTGGCCTACATCCCTGTTTAGGGATTTCCAGCCATGGCTGATCTTTGCCTGGCTTGTTCCGCATGTAATATCTTCAACTACCTGGAAAATACTAGAAAGTCCATCAGATCTTCGTTATAATGTATCATGAATCACGAACCGGTAGACTCAGGGTAAGCAGCCGTTAGATGCAAACAGCCAGACCCGCTGGCTGTGTGGCATTCTGTATGCCCAGCAGTGGACTTCCATAGGCTAGGCAAAGCAGTATCAAACATTGGGTGCCATGGATGTTCCTCTACAAATTTTCGCCCCTTTCCTGCATATTTCTGAGCTGGAACAGGCTACAGTGTGACTAATTGAAATCGATACTGAACTCCCGATGTCATAGATTTTTGTAGCGTCGTGACTGCATTTTGTTTTTGTAACGGAACAATTTTTTATTGAGTTCTATATTAGTTCTTTAAGTCTTGAATAGATCCTAAGAAGATTAAATCTCTTCACAGCTTTGAGCAATTAAGGCGCGATTGCTTGAGGAGGGTTGACACCCCTTCTCATCAGTTGAGTCGCGCGTTCAATTCCTTTAATCTACCATTGAGTTAACAGATGCTTGCCTGCATTGTCTGCTTACAGCAATAAAACGAAATTGAGCGTCGAATTTTCAATATATTGCCGTTAAACAGAAGCAGAGGCGTAAATCTTTTAATCTGTCAGTGCCTCATTCTGCTGAAATAAAACGCGCCATTTTGAGCGCGCATTTAATAATTATTTCGCGTTTTGATAAAACGAGAAGTGAAATGTTTAACACCCCTGATGACAGACACTGTACAAAGTGCACAGTAACCACACTCTTTTAATTAACTCTTAAGTGTTCTGCTAAAAGCTTTAAACATGTTTATCTTTACAAAAGATAGGTTAAGTGCAGAGTAAATTGAATTTGTTACAATAAGTGATTATAATGCAAAGCTTTATATGCTTAGCTACAACTTACGCTTTGGAAGTAAGTTCGGAATTGACGTGGAAGCAGTGAGGCGGCATGAGTTTGAAGATAATTTGTGGTCCCATTATGGTTAGTACTAGGTCTTATAATCCTGTTGACATATTAAAATTTTTGTTTTTTTAGCAATTACCATGCTAGGTTTATCTAAGATTTTTAATAAAATTTATTTTTTAATAAAACTGGCTTTAACAGCGAGAACCACTTGAAAGATTTCGTCGAGTCGGCTAACGTCTCGGTAGCTTAGTGGTAAAGCACTCGCCCGGTATGCGATGGACGTGGGTTCGGATCCCACCTGAGGCGGACGATTTTTTTTTCAAGTATTAAAAAACCTGTTGACATACTTTAGGTCCCTTACGTTTGTAGTCGGCGTAACGTCACAAAAATTTTTTTTGATCAATCTAAAAAAAAAACTCGCGAAAACCTTCGAGACTCGTCATTCACGTTTTGGACAAACTATAAAACTACTTACCTACATATTTTTTTGCGAATCCCTAGCGAGTTCGACTCGCACTTAGTCAGTTTTATTTAAAATTATCTTGTAGGTAGGTACTTCGGAAGACTAATTGTCTTTTTTTAAAGTGATTAATGAGTTTTTAAATAAGATTTTAAGTTCCTCTTACATTTGGTACCCTGATTTTAATACATATTCAAGACTATTTTCAAGTTGCATGAGTAGCTACTCATTATGAGTTTCAATATCGTAGATCAAAAACTTGCCTTCTTTTAGGAAAATGAAGTCTTGAGGCAATTTGTCTGTCTGATGCGTCTTGTCCGTCGACATACTATTATGAGGCCATGACCCTTTTATGAACTAGATTATTTATTCTGAATGTAAATAGAAGAGGAACTTCTTTGTGGATGTTATTAACAGCGTCAGTTTTAAAAACGTGTCCTAATAAGTGCAACAGCTACGATGCTTTTGTAATTTGAATTAACTATATAAAATAAGCTTCAGCTATTGCCGAAGCCATTTCAACATTTCATTTATTAGGTAATACTAACTCCTTTAAATGGGTAAATGATCGTACAAATTTGAGCTGCACTGTTACTTTCTTAATAGAAATGACCAAATAGAATAGGTACGTCTGCCTTCCTTCACGTCACTTGTGCGATAAAACTCTTACTAAAGCAAATATTTTAATTTCAATTATCATCGGCGTCAAACTGTCTACTATGCAATCTGTCTCAAAAACTATCCAGACTCTTCATTCGAAAAAAGTAGGCTAATAGTCGAAGAAAATGTCAACCCAATTTCTGCTTTTTCGGGATAAACATCCATTACTAAGTATTCCGTTCCACAGGGCGGTGAATTTGAAAAGATATCGAGGATTCTTCCAAGATTTGTTCAATAATAAAGTTTTCAGCGCATATCTATTTGCAGCGCGGATTGGGACCCGCAGGCATGCTGGCGATATGGGTGCTTCTTCGAGCAAGGCATAATTTGGTGATTTGCGTGGCAATTTTCAAATTTAATATATTTTATAAATCGACCTCTTTATCTTAAAATATACGTAAAAGTAATGTTTTTTATGGAAAAGGCACATAATAGAGCGATATACTTACAGAGATAATCGAGGTCAAAAAATTGGAGGCCACGCAAATCACAAAACACTCCACGAAAATGATTTTTTATTTATTTAAATTTCTTAGATAAGTTAATAAATGTTATTTTATATATACAATAAGTTATTATATTATAAGTTGAAAGAATAGGTAAGTTACTAACACAGAAATTGTTTTTTTAAGCTTTTATTTAAATTTATATTAGAATCAATCGAGCATTATTTATTTAAAGACATGACATGAATGACAAACCTATATAATTACACTTGAGTTTTCGTCGTTAAGACAAGAGATCACAGCTCTAGTAGTTTTTGTAGTCATCAGTTCTTCGTAGTCTTTGGCCAGGCCTGGAACTTCTATGTCGTCTAGCTTTTTGTTCGCGGCGGTTCAAGTAATGAATACTAAGTATTTTTCCTTCGGCTTTCCTTCTATAATATCTCGCCCGGTTTTTTACCTTGAACTCTTCATTATTTTTAAGCCTCTCTCTTCTTCTTCTTTCTTAGAAAGAAAGAAGTTATCCTTCTTTCTTTCTAATTTTTTCTCTCATGTTTAGGCATTTTTGGTCTAAAAAATTATTCATTACAATTTTATTACTACGCAGCTACAATACTCGCCTCATAGAGGACGCGATTGAGCAGAATCAGGGGTCAAAGGTCTTCACTAAAAGATTGGGAAAAAGTCACCTGACAAAGCTAAAAACCTCGGATGGCTGAATCTTCTCATCGGTTCCGGAGATTCTGGCCGAATTCGAAGGCTTTGCGGCCGATTGTACGCATTGTATTCCCTACATACAGCCGCAGCCCGACGCGAATGATCCGAGAGCCAAGCTTACCCGCTACTTCACTGAAGATCTCCCAGATGTGGAGGAGGATAAGATTGAGGCGGCCCTCGGACAGCTTAGTAATGGGAAGGCTCCCGGGCCCGGCGAAGACGGAATCACATCTGAGCTCTTAAAAGCTGCAGGCCAACCTGTGCTTGGCGAACTTAAGAGGCTCTTCAACTCCGTCATAGCCAATGGGGCAACTCCGGAAGTGTGGAGTGGGGGCGTGGTTGCATTGTTTTTCAAGAAAGGAGACAAAAGTCTCCTGAAAAACTATAGACCAATAACGCTCCTGAGTCACGTTTACAAGCTGTTCTCGAGGGTCATCACAAACCGTCTTTCCGCAAGATTTGACGCTTTCTAGCCACCGGAACAGGCTGGGTTTCGCAAAGGTTACAGTACCATAGACCACATTCATATGGTGCGGCAGGTCATATAGAAGTCCGAAGAGTATAACCAGCCCCTGTGCCTGGCCTTTGTGGACTATGAGAAAGCCTTCGACTCGGTCGAAACCTGGGCTGTTCTGGAATCCTTGCAGCGATGCCAAGTCGATTGGCGGTACGTGAAGGTGCTAAGAAGCCTGTACAGTATGGCATCAATGTCCGTCCAAGTACAAAACCACCGAACAAAACCCATCCAGCTGCTCCGAGGTGTTAGACAGGGAGATGTTATATCTCTGAAACTGTTCACCAACTGTTGACCCAATTTCCGTCAAGGGCACTACGCTCGAGGTTGTCCAAGAGTACGTCTACCTTGGACAAGTACTACAGCTCGGTAGAGACAACTTCGAGCGGGAAATCGCCAGAAGAGTGCAGCTTGGCTGGGCAGCATTTGGGAAATTGCGTCACATCTTCACGTCGACACTGCCGCAGTGCCTGAAAAGCCGGGTGTTTAACCAATGCGTCCTACCAGTTTTAACCTACGGAGCAGAAACGTGGAACATGACAGTCAATTTGGCCCACCGGCTACACGTCACTCAGCGTGCTATGGAAAGGTCTTTGTTGGGGATCTCATTAAGGGATAAGATCCGGAAGGTTCTCGAATGGTAACCACGCTTAGGCAAACGTAGTGTAGGACGCCACCCGGCTAGATGGACCGATGACCTGAAGAAGGCAGCTGGCAGCGACTGTATGCAAAGGGCGGGAGATCGAGCGCTGTAGCGCTCCTTGGGGGAGGCCTATGTCCAGCAGTGGACTGCAACAGGCTGATATGATGATGGTATGATGACAATTTTATTATTTATCAATATAGGTAGCTTATCTGACACTATTTTTACTATAATAAGGTACTTATAAAATTAAAAACCCATCAACTGCAACATTTTAATTGTGATTTAAACGTATTGCCATTTCAAAATTAAAATGATCACACAATACTATTACAAAAGCCGAAAGTTATTTCATTTGCATGGCCAATAATTGACTTGCGTGGGTCAAAACTGCCACGTAAACCACGCAAATCACGACCACGAAAATCAAAATAAAACCTTTATCCTAAAAATATACATAAACCTTTTAAGCAAATAAACTGTATTTTTAATATAGGTTACGTAACCTATTATTTGATCGCTACAAAATTTTATTCAATAAATAAATTTATAGACACCGGAGAAAATTGTACCACACAAATCAAATTTTTGAGAAACCATACCCATGCAACGAGGTTCTTACCTTAATTTTTCGGACACTCGACGCGTCGTCACACTAGTACTCTGCCCGGCCGTCGGAGCGCGACTAGTTTTAAAGTGAATTAGGATGACGCAACATCAGGTCGCGAAATTAGGGTTTTGCAAGTGAATTTATAACGATCCACGCAAATCAGTAACTACCCCGGGACAGTCACATTTTAATTTTTTTTAGATAATATATTTCTTTTAGAACGTCGATCTCATTTTTCATAGAATTGTCAACTTCTTATGACTTAGTATATTTTTTTTGGTAAGCATGTACCGTTTAGTTTAAAATATATAATTTACTAAGTGACCAGATCGGGGTTAGGGACACTCCACGAAAATCAAAGAATCGGTGTGTCTTATTTTTTTAATGATATTAAATATAAAGATAATTGAATAATAATCAATAACCCAGTTAAGAGAGGAGTGGAAGTATACCCGAAAAAAAAAGTGGCTAGCTGGCTTTTCGATTTCCATTCTTTATAGGTGATGCCGCTTAAAAAACGTGGCTTGAAGAACGACCCATATAATCAAACGAGTCACTTTTGTAACGTTCGATTTAGATTTTACAGCTTTCGATTCGATTTATGACTCGATTCCGTTCCGATTTTTTTTTAAGAGAGGGGTAGGAAGATTTTTTGCAATTTGAAAATTACAATTTCAAAACGACGTCAGGTTTGTCAAACCATGTCCATGTAGGGTTATTAATTTATTCATTTTTTAATATTATATTGATATTTGTTTTACTTGATAGGCGCTATAATAAAGCTTTTCCCGTAATGTTTAGGCCCGCTGATCCATATATATATATATATATATATATATATATATATATATATATATATATATATATATATATATAAATATAGTTTATTTTTTGAATGCTAAAAAAATCAAATGGCGGTCATTTCAAGAGGGGGGAGGAGAGCTATAATACATATAATATACCTAGATAACACATTTTTACCACAACAATGGCGTTGCATTTGTTTATGCATTTGTTTATGATGGGATCTACATTGGGCTATCAATAATTATTTTAGAACTTGAAAAATCCACAAGGCGTGTTATTTTGGTCTCGTCACATGTAAAAGCTTGTCGATCTCCAAAGTAAATCTCCTGGGGCACGAACCCGGCAAATGGCCGCTACCCAAGCGGTTCCAGACAATAGCCTCTGAGCGTATTTGCTTACTGCTTGCTGGACAAATACTATACCACGTCTACTTATATCTTGAATCTTATGAAATTCAGGTCAATGACCTAAAAGTTTGCAACTCCATTTACTTATCTATCTTTGTTTGGTAATGGGTACTTATTTTATTTACATCAAATGTTATGTTATGGGTTATGGGTACATCACACTGACGCTAGTATGATGTACCCATAACCCAATGCATTTATATATGGTGAAGTCAGAAAATTGAATATCGTCATTTTATTTTTAAATTTGAACACAAATCCAATTTTTTATCCGATTTATATGAACTTTTTTTTAAATTATGTAATTCTATTCTAGCTTTACCATACTATTTAACATATGTTAACATAGGCTAGTGTCGGCTTTATATACCATTTATGATTTACCTAACACCCTGTATACTTTCCGACTGTATGCAGGCACCTTCTTATTCCACATAGGTAGACTAATTTTAGCCAGGAGCGCAGCTACCTATGCGCTTCGGCAAAAAATTTAATTTTGCGCATTCTATGTTCTGGTATAACCTGTAAAATTATGGTCTACTGCTATAGGACAAGGTATGCAAGCTTGAGGCCATAGGTTCCTTGTTTATAATACTATTTTATTTTATTTTTTATTTTATTTATTCATAGCACACAAAACAGATTACAATCAAAGTGAAAATCTTATATATATCATGCATATGTACAGATCTAGATCATAATCCAAAGATATGTATGCCTAGAAGCTTACAATTCGATTTTATTTATTTATGCGCTAAAGAGCGCTACACTTAAGAAACAATGCCAAACTTAGAAAAATTTACACAAGTTAAAATTTTAAAAATTTAGTTTGGAATTAGTGCGAAAAACCAGGAAAATAAAATGAGAGAACTAATTAATTAATAAGATACCTATTTATAAACAAATCTTACTTAAATGTGTGTTTAATTGTCTCCGAAACTGAGGCAGCGTGAAGTGGAATATATCTATTTCTCTGTTTATTGCAAGAAAGGGTTGTAGTAAGAGCCTAAGAGGTGTTATTAGAGAAGACTTCAAGAGAGAAAATATTATAATTACGATTGCGGACTCTAAATCTAGTGTTAAAATTCAGCAAAGAAAGAAGATGAGAGGAGTCCATTTGATGGTGCAGTATTTTATAGAGCAAGACAAGGTCAATCATATGTCGGCGCAGGTATAGAGGACTTATGTGGAAATAGCTGAGGCGTTCTTTGTAGGACCCGAGTTTCCGGCCCATACCACATCTATAACTAAGGATTTTCAGACAACGTCTCTGGACACCCTCCACACGATAACTATGAACCTTGTAGAAGGGAGACCAGATAGCTGAATTATATTCAAGGACACTACGTATTAGCGAGTAATATAAGTAAATTAAACTCTTACTTTGTCGAAACTGTGTGGTGGTCCGGGTTATAAATCCTAGTAGAGGATAACTACGCTCTACGATATTATTGTAGTGTTCTCTAAAGGTAAGCTTGTCGTCGAAGACATAGGCATAGGTAGTTCTTATACTCAAGAAGGTTGGATGTGGTAGACATGCTGGTCACAAATCCGTGATGTAGAAAGGGCCTTACATGACCATAAAAAACATCATACACCACACTTTCGAATAGTTTAGATAGACGAGATAGAATGCTAATAGGTCTGTAATTGCTACAGTCTGACTTATCACCTGATTTGAAGATCGGAATGACATGAGCCACTTTCCAGAAGGTGGGGAAGGTCCCTGACTTAATGGACTTATTAAAGAGTATCTCTAGAGGTAACTATTTGTATGCAGTTAAAATTAAGGAACCAAAGTCCTATCTATTTGTCTTGTCTTTTAACGCCATAGACTATTTCGTCTAAAAGCTAATTCAAATGAAATGAGATTCTTTACATGCAATATATACGCACTTTTTGTTGATCAGTTCAGTTCCCATAAATATTTAATTGGCAAGATCAAGGCAAAGCTAGAACGTTAACAGAGCGTATTTAAAAGAGAACAAAGCACAGTGTTTATTGCCTAAACAGCTATTTTTATTACCGTCCACTGTCAAGATCTCCATACAAAGTGATTTATTTATAGGGAAGATGTGGGAATATATCCGCAATCCAAAATGTTGCTTTATCGACTTTACTACCTCCGTAGCCGCACGCAGCGAGCACGCCCGACCGTTATGGCGTCGCCCTCTTGAGGTTCCGGGTTCGATTCCCGGTCGGGTTACTGCAGAAAACGAACTTTTTTATATTGTCTCGGGTCTGGGTGCTGTGGTATCGTCTTTGTTTCTGATTTCTATAAAACAAGTGCTTTACCTACTTACCTAGAATCTGAGCAATATAGGTATGTGATGTCCAATAATTATTTTATTTATTGATTTTTAATCCATTTAAATAGTAATTATTTGTTATAATGTATAACAAATAACTATGTATGCGTAGTAATCTGAGGTATTACCTAGTTATTATTATTATCGGAAGACCGGAGTCTAGACTATGGAGTATAGAAGGTAAAGGAGATGGAGAACCATCTCTGTGTATCAAAGAGTGTCTGTAAAACAGCGTAAACCGGCGCCGGCACTGTAAATTAAATTGCTGTCTGGTTGTACCTTGTAAGCACCACGCATTGAGGTATAATGTACGGACAACAGCACGTCGACCTACCACAAAATGTCATATTTTCTCATTTGAAAATGAACTCTATATGTCAGGCTTAAAGTTGAAAATCTATTGGAGAATTTTTGACTTTTGGGGTAGGTCGAAGTGCTGTTGACTGTACTGGCGTACTAGGGAACACATTTCGAACTAAATGTTTCAGCCAAGCATTGTAGTATTGAACAATCAAGAAGCAGTTTTGACAACTTCAATTATTGACACTGACTGAAGCTTTGTACTGGACTACAATTCTTCACGTCTGCCCAATATACTGCAAAATATCTTCTATCGACAAAAATCTGTGATGTGCATACATTTTTGAGGATTCGAAACGTCAAATGTAACGTCAGTTTTTTCAAATAAAAAGGATAATGGGCGAAATAGGTCCATCTCCATTAAGTAAGAATGACTCAATTACTTATCAGAAAAGTGCATGGTAGAATTCGATGTCAAAAAATCTACATGCTAAGTTTAAAAATAGAAAGTATTAAAACTTAATGAAACGGGAATTAACGCGAGCATACTTTAGGTACAAAATGTTACCTCTTTTGCCTGACGTTTCGATCGGGTTACAAAGAAAAAGAAAGAAAGGGGATAGAGAGTATTAGCTTCGAAAACTCGTTTTTAGTTTTGAAAACCGTTTTTTCTGGACGAATACCTACGTAAACAATTTTTTTTTCATTAATTACAACATCAGTTTTTTAAGTTAGAACGATAACTAATATTATCTAAGCTATCAATAAAGAACATCATCTGTCTCTCTTATTTTAGCTCATTCTTAAAATGTGATCAGTTATCATTCTTATTGTGAAGTTTTATTTTAAGTAGTGCCGTTACTATCATGTTTATAATTACTCATGTTCGTACTATTACACCTTAGTACTATTAACCTACAGATTATGTGTTTTAACCGTAATATTTGCAAATCATTGCGCGATTTATATTTTAACGTGTTTATTAAGTTCTTAGTCTCTTGGTTAATACACTAAGAGAATTAAATAATAATAAGATTTGAAAATTATTTATTTACAATTTTTTGTATTGAATAACCCCAGTTAAACAGAAGATTCTGGCATGCACTTCAATGATAATGAACATATGTATGCAGACCTTTATTTAATTACAAGTCACTTTATAAGACGGCCCATACTTCATACCTATATGTTTGCCCAATATCCTTTTTTTTAATGTGGGCTGGGTACCTTGGTGGTTTACATTTAATTACAACTCTTCTTTTTTTAGAAAATATTCCGTAATCTTAACTATAATAATTACTCTGTGCTATCGCTTTGCTTTTGCAGTTAAATCACGTATCACCAATCACCATACGTGATAATAGTTACTTACATTAATAATTTATAGTAATTTAAAGTGATCATAGACTATAAGAGCCATTGTTAGCTCGTGTCCATGTGTGATTTTCTTACCTGATCAGTGTCCATGACCACAGCGAAACATTTAAACTGTCATTATTGACAGCATGGTGACGTTGTCAAGATCCTTTCGGGTTTTACAAAATATTTTACACATATTAGGGAGTTATAAAGGGAGTATTAGGATAAATGGCACCAACTCGTAAAAACAGTTCCCAAAAGAAACAATCGGACCATCCAAATATACCCCATAGCCTTCCTCAAACCTTGCCTCAGCCCTCAGCTGAAAACGCGGTACCTTCAACGGCACATGGCACAGTACCTGCCGCCGTATCAGCAACGGTACACGGCACAATACCTGCCGCGGTATCTACAACGGCACAAGGCACTGCACCTGTCGCGGTTTCTGCAACGGCACATCCATCGGTACCTGCAGCAGGGTCTGCAACTGCACATGGAAAGGTACCAACTGAACGTAAGAAACGTTCAAAAGCACCTGCAATGGGACCAAGACCAACCACTTCTAAATCCAAACAACCAACGATCGCCCAACCACCCGCAGAACAAGAAGAATTATCATGTAAGGAGAAATTTCGCAAATGCCTTTACGACAAAGAAAAGGGTCATTATTGTGGAAGGTCCTGCAAAAGTTGGCTTTACATCATCTCTTACTCCGTAATGTACTTTATATTCCTAACCACCTACATGCTATTTTTCCTATTTGTTACGCTTATGATTATAAAAGGCCGTGCAAATTTCGACACCCTCGACAAAAGCGAACTGCTTACTTACTCAGAATATGGAATAGGACTGACTGCTACACCCACATCAGAGAGCAGTTATCCCTTGATTTGGTACAAAAATGGTGAAAAAGGAGATTACGAGAAGTATATAAAGTCGATTGATAAGTTATTGCTAAGTAGACAGACCAGAGGTGCGGATAAGAGTTTAGGTCAATGCGGGCAGTCTCCATACGGGTATGGCAGTGCGCCGTGTGTTATTGTAAGAATTAATAAGCAATTAAAGTGGACTGGCCAAGCTTTAGTTCCGAACTCGACCTTAACTGCAAGTGCTCCGAAAGACGTGAAAGACTGGGTGAGTTCTGGCAGACGGATGCTATGGCTGCATTGTGGGGGGTATCACTCGTATGATCAGGAGCACATTGGTGGTATACGTTATTACCCAAACCCTCCGGGTTTTGATCCAGCTTTGTTCCCTCTTGATGTCCGAAACGATCCCCCGCTGGTTGCTGTGCAGTTTTCCTCTTTCACTGAAGGGGTTTCGTTGGCCATCGAGTGTAAGCTGTGGCATGAACACGGACCGTCATCAGTGGAATTTATTATTTACGTTGAACCTCAGGGTAGGACATATAATTTGAACATCCGTGATATCAGCAAGTAGATAACTCATTTGGGGCCGATTTTCAATAGCCAGTTAACTTTTATTAAGACGAAAAAGTTTGGCATGTTGTTTTTGTATTAGAAAATGTGTCAAACGTACATCTTATTCATTGGATAAAAGTTTCTGGCGGTTGAAATTCGGCCCTAAACAAAATAAGTTTCTTTTTTTATTTAAATAAAGATAGCCCAGTTAAAAATAATTAAGCACTACATTTTATTTACCTAATGTAGCATTAAAATATAAATATGGATATAATGGAATAAATTCAGCTTATAGAATTTTAAACACATTGGTTTACGCAATAAATTGGCGTAGTGGCTTGTTAATTTAAATGTAAGAGTTCCCAGGTTCGATTTCCGTATTTAAAAAGTTTTGTCACAAATTGACTGTAGTCTGGGTGTGGGTATTGACTGAAAGAGGCCCGTGGCAAAATACATTGCCTCGTAAGTTCAAAACCGAAACACAATAAATGTATATCCTTACTTGTAGAATGGTCTACTCTAGAATGTCTACTACTATGGTACTCATGGGAGTAACCTGACATTTAAGGTGGCCGTAGCGCATGTCAACATTGCAGTAGGTACCTGCAAGCATCGGCAGTATGCGGCCGATGCGCTCGCTGCGCACTGCGCGCGGCTTCATACATAGAATTCCAAAATGCAAAGACTGCGGTGCTTGCAGGTACTACAGTGTTGATAGATGCTACATACCTTTAGTTGTGGTGGCTGGCTCATATAAACCCTACTAATATTGTAAATGCGAAAGTTTGTACATCATACTAATGTTTGTTACTGTTTCACGCAAAAACTACAGACCGATATTTGGATGAAATTTTGCACACATATAGAATATGATGGTGATGTGTATAACAAAGTGATGGTGGTGGACGGAGCGCAAGTTTTAAGTCCATTACATGCGCTCAAGGATTATGAAAAAGTGGAGGAATTTATATACTTGGGGTCGCTGATCTCTAACAGTGGTAACTGCGAGAAAGAAATCGGACGCCGTATCGGGATGACTGAAAGTGCCATGACTAGCCTCGATAAAATCTGGAAAGACCGTAATATTCGCCGAGTAACTAAGATGCGTTTACTCTATCTTCCTGTACGGGGAGAAGACTTGGTGTCTCAAGAAAAAGGAACGCAACAAGATCCATGCCTTTAAAATGTGGTGCTGGAGAAAGCTGCTGCGCATTCCTTGGACAGCTATGAGAACCAATGTCTCCATCCTCGAAGAGCTAAAGGTCACCAAGCGCCTGCTGACTACGTGCCAGGAAAGGATCCTGTGATCGAGGATCGCATTATGTGCCTAAAGGTTTCTTTGGGCACATAATGCGATCCCCATTGCACAGCCTGGAGAAACTTATCATTCTCGGACAAATGGAGGGGAAGCGCGCTAGAGGAAGAGCGTCAGCTAGATGGGTAGACCAACTCAAGGAGGTGACTGGAGGCCAGATACAGGGAGCGGTACATATGGCGAAGAACCGGACCGAGTGGAGAAGATTGACATACAGTCACGATTCTCAGCATTGAGGGAACGACCAGAAAGAGAGAATATGATCTGGATTAACATATAGGATAATGTTTATCCTGGTTGAATGATCCTGTGGGATATAATGACTAAACTATCTTCATACTTTAGGCGTCGATATAAGTTCAAACACCAACTTGATGATTTTCAACAGTATTTATTCCACAGAGTCTGCTTTACAAAAATAGGTCTGGTCACTACGACAGTACACTACCCAATGCGCCGCCATTGCGGCGCGGACGCCATACTGTGGTTTTCGCCGGAAGCGGAAACTACGGTATTTTAAATTAAAGATAATTAAATTAGGCTATACTTAATACATTTTAATGCGATTATAAATTCATAATATTTTAAACAAATCCGAATGTATTTTTAAATTGTTGTCATACTTAAATTAATTGTTTTCAGTATTTTACATTAATCATAACATTAAATTAGCAACCGGAAGTGCAGAGTGTAAACGTCATTCCTTTACGTTTTGGATAATTACCGGACATTACATCAAATAATATAAATTAATATGACTTTAAAATTAATTAAACCTAACAGCTCGGCCTTCCTGTTAGACGCGAGTCCCATCGCGTAAATGTTTACGATCGCAATAATGTTTGGTAATATACATTAAATTATGACAAGCATTGGACAGAATCACCTACATATATACATTACTTAAATCCTAAGGTGAACATGTAATTACTTAGCTTATCTATGTTACAGAAATCAGAAACCACAACGGTGCCCCAACAAAGAACAATCGATAAATTAGTTTTTGTTGGGTACAATTATTATGATTGATTGATTATTATAATAAACATTAGCTTTGAAAGGGTGCATGATACCATTTAAGAATAATATTATAGTTTAGACGTTATTCACAAAGTAAAAAAAAAATTGTAAAAAAAAGTCCTAATTAGCAACATGTTTTTTTTTTCATTACAATTTCATAATAAGTATGTGTTTAATACTTATAGTAAACATTATTTAGACTGGCTACAATCATCGTCTAAATTTTTATCTACATCTAGACCGTTGCCAACATCATCTTCATCACCCGTGCTACTGTCAAAATCCCTATCAAAACTCATCCAAGGCTGAATTTTATCAATCGCTACCGTGCCCTCATATCGACGGCCGTTCCTACGTGACAAGGGCGTATCTTCGACAATAAACCTATCATGCTCAAGTACTTTAATGATTCTGTGAGGGCCTTGGTATTTAACCACTAATTTCTGCGATTGACCGTCATAAGGTACCTGTCGCTCAACCCTAACCAGATCCCCCACTTTGTACTTTTTACTTGGTTTTCTGCGTAGATTATACCGCTCAGCATCTTTAACCTGCCCAGCTTCAACGCGTTTATTTACTTCCTCCCTAACAGTTTCTAGTTCTTCGGGTGAAATTACATTGCTGGTGTCATTAATAACGGTACTTAGCATGCCCTGTGTTCTATGGTTTAGAACAAAACCAAACAGAAGTTCGGATGGGGACTTTTGGGTGGTTTTATGAACTGTAGTGTTTAGCCCAATTTGAATGTCGGGAATGCGCTCATCCCAGGATCTTCCGTCTCTACCGTGATTTGACGTAGCTAATGCCTCTGTGATCGTTCGGTTAAAGCGTTCGACTTGACCATTAGCCCTTGGAGTAGCAACTGCGTTCAAGATGTGTTTTATCCCGTGTTCCTCGATGAAATCTTTAAATGTTTTGCTGGTGAGGCTAGATACTCTATCGGTAATTAAACGAGTTGGTACTCCAAAGAATCTGATATGGTCTCTTAAAACTTTTATAGTGGTTAGTGTTTTTGTATTTTTGACAGGTGTGATATTTATGAATTTTGTCATACTATCAATCAAAACTAATAAATAACAGTTGCCGGCTTTACTTTTTACGAAAGGGTCCAGGTGGTCTGCGTGGATGGTATGTAAGGGCTTAGTACCTTTCTCTATTGGATGTAATTCTCCTTCACGCTTACCACCTGGGGCCCAGGGGCGTGCGGTGCATATAGGTAATTAGGCAGTGCCTACCGGGTAAATGGAATAAGGTGGGCAGTAAGTACCAACAAACGTATGTCATTGATGAAAACCACTGATTTTCATCAATAAAACACCCAAGAAAGTATCCACTGTCCACCTCGAAATTAAACTAATGTCCGCCACTGCTGGGGCCTTATGATGCGCGTATTCCAGACAGGCAGAAACATATTTTTTTGTGAATCGCCTCATTCGTCGAAACCAAAAATGTTTTCTAATACGACCTAGCGTCTTCTCGTAGCCATAATGACCTACGTCATCGTGGTTTTTCTTTAAAATTTGTCAGCGAACTCCCTTCGGCACTACCATTTTAGTTCTTCTCCTACCAACCGATATAAACGTCCGTTTTTGATTTTATAATTTTTGTAGACACCGGCAGTTTTTTCTGTGTTTGGGTCGTTAAAAATGGTTTTAATTTCTTGTATCTCAGTATCCGCGGATTGAACGGTGGTGCTCCAATCTTGCTCGGACTCAATTGCCAGTACATCTAAAATATGAGACTCATTAAATTGTGTATCTATCGGGTTGCGGCTAAGGGCATCAACATGCGCCATCTTTGCCCCCGGCCTATAGTCGATTACGCAGTCATACTTTTGCAGTTGGATCCACCACCGAGCAACTCGCGGAACTAAATCTCTTTTAGTTAGCGTTGATCTAAGTGCGTTGCAGTCAGTCAGTATAGTAAAAGGAATTTCAACCAAATACACCCGAAACCGATGCAGTGAGGCTATAACCGCGAGAGTTTCGAGTTCAAAAGAATGATACTTTTGCTCTTCTGGGGGAGTCTTTCGGCTAAAGTACAAGACGGGCTGTATTATACCTTCCCTATTTCGTTGAAGTAGGATACCAGCAAGACCATTCTTGCTGAAGTCTGTGTGGAGTTGAGTTTCAAGCTTAGGGTCATACATAGCGAGTAACGGTCGTTCGGCTAATAAGTCTTTAATGCGTTTAAATGACTCGTTCTGAAGTTCTCCCCACACCCACCCAATATCCATCTTTAGCAAATCAGTCATAGGGGAAGTTTTTATAGCATAACTTTTAATGAACCTCCTCAAGAACCCGGAGAGGCCTAAAACTGACTTTTCTTTACGAGAATAATTGGACTCGCGTAAGGTGATGCAGATTCCTTAACTATACCGCTATAAATCATTTCTTGAACCATGTTTTGAACTAAACACCTTTCTGAGTGGGACATACGGTATGGCCTATAAACAACTGGCTCAGAATCTTCGAGCTCAATCGTCATCTCAGTAGCATTAGTAAAACCCAAGTCTTTTAAGCTACTCGAGAAACAGTCTCCGTACTCTGCTAATACGTTTTAAAGTGCCATTCGCTGTTCGATTGTCAAGTTAGGGTTACAAACTAATGTGTTGTCTGGTTCGGTTTTACTAATAGTAATTTCAGAGATATTGGCTGTCACGTGAATCTGGTTAGCCTTAGTCAACAAGACCCCCTTTTGAATAATAATATCGCTATCGGACACATTGTGAATAAGAAGTGCACACTGATTATTGGCTACAATATATTCACCAGGCAAAAGATAATATGTTTTTTTATCTGGACCCCTAATTAACCCATCAACATAAACATTTCCCTTAGCCAAAGATTCGCATCTAACAGGAATAGCTCGCAACGTGTTGACAGGAATCGTTGTATCTTCCCGGGAAATCATATGTATCTCTTCATTAAATTTAACCTTCTCGATTACTACTTTATCGGGCATTTTAGTTATGACTCTGTGAACGAGTGGCCCAACAAAATTGGATACTTAAGAACATAATCCTCAACAACATATATCTCTACAACCTCCTTGACATTTTGTACCTCTACGGTTGAAACCACAAGTCCTAACGGTTGAACAAGATTCGCGCCAATTCCTCTCAACATTGGCAGTTCAACATCTGTTTTTAAATCAAGATTTAATAATTTCGCCTCACTTTCTCTTATAAGAGAGCACTGACTACCCAAATCCAAGTGACATTGCAATATAGAATTGTTTACCTTGATATCCATTATGTATTTACTATTTGTTTTATCGTCAATACTAACTTCAGAGACCTTTTTTTCGTTTTTATCATTTGTACGAGAATTTAAAGGAGTTTCAGTAGTTTTATTTCTATAACAATTTACCGTCTGATGACCTATCCTGTCACAATTTGTACATTTGATTAGGGGTTTTTCGCATTTAGCAGCAGCTAAGGTGCCCTTTTTGATTACAATTGAAGCATCGTATACTATTGTTATTTAAACCCGTTTTGCTCGGTCGGTTATTAATTGAGTAAGACTTATCAAATTTTTTTCTCCTTGGATTATCATTATCTTTATTACTTGTATAGCCTACCTTGACTGATCAAAAAAATACTTTAATACCTGTTCGGGTTCCGAAAATTGCGCCGCTTGAGCGCCAACCTTAACAGCACGATCATCTACGCCGTGAAGTAAGCAGTCTACTGCCTGCCATCCAGTTATCTTACAACGGTTTAAGAGGTTGATTTTGACGTAATAGTAATGCTCTAACGATTCACCATATCGAACTCTGCTGTTCAACAGAGTGGGCAGACCCTGATACCATGACTTCGTGACGCCACATAATTTTAAAAGAGAATAATGCATAATTTCCCTTTCGGACCAGTTATACATTTCTTCTCTTCTACCTTATTTATCCATGTTAGAACTGTCTGTTCCTTAGTCATGGGATCAAAGTCTGGGATCACATTATCTTTGTACGAAAGTTTAGGTTTATCAGTGTTTTTCACATCTTTAATAATAGAAAGTACTTTATCTAAAAGAGTATTCGTGTCATTTTCAGTAGTTTTTAAACGTTTAGGCTTTGAACGAGTTCTGAAATAAATGACTCACCCCTAACCGATAAAGATGATGTCGACGAAGTACTTCGATGCCTGTGTCTAAGTCTCGTTCGCAGCTCGCGAGATTGTCAAATCCTTTCTCTTGATTTCCTGCTTCCACGATTTTCATATTCATCCGATTCTTCAGACGATTCTCTCCTTCTTTCACGTGTGCTTCCTTTCTTGTTTGGTGCTCGCTCTTGCATCACGCTATCGCGTGATGTTCCAGGAATTTGCGCCGTGCAATAGTTTCCGTTCCTTCCATTATCCCGTCCTCTAAAAATCCTCCTTCCGTCAACGTCACTTCTATTCGACCCTTGAGATTGGATTCCATCTACAAAAAACTTGGCTACTGTTTTCAATGGGTATGCGCCCTTGACCTCGAGCATCACCCGATCTACGCCCTTGACCTCGGGCACCATCCATTCCCAGCCCTTGACCTCGGGCATCATCAAAACCAGACCCTTGACCTCGGGCACCATCCATTCCCAGCCCTTGACCTCGGGCATCATCAAAACCAGACCCTTGACCTCGGGCACCATCCATTCCCAGCCCTTGACCTCGGGCATCATCAAAACCAGACCCTTGACCTCGGGTATCATCCATATTTGGCCCTTGACCTCGAGCATCATCATATCTTGGCCCTTGACATCGGGCAATATCATAATAATACCATCCATGTTTCTGGAACTCGAAAGAAAACAAAGCTTAGAATGACTATACACCATAAAGATTACATCACTTCAATTAAACTTTCTACAAACGATATTTACCAACAAGAAAATAAAGGTAGGTATTTAAATTTCAGCTAAAGAAAAAACCAGTAAGTACTAAAACTAGTAATAAAATTATATTTTGCGATCATTTCCCCAAATTACTCACAGTAAAATCGAAAGAATAAAGAAGCTTTAATTATACTTTTGGATAAATATCTTAAATACCTATGTAGACTGGTATTACACGGCTAAGGCGTCGCTAAACGTTAAACTATTCGCGCAAAAGTCAAGTTAAAATAGGTAAAAGCCCTAACTTATTCGTTAGTAAATTAAAGTGAAATTTAATCATTGGATTCGCTTTGCTTAGTTCGACTTTTACTTTATTTTTATTCTATAGCTAAATACTTTTGAATTTACTATTAATTCATTTCAAAAGAAAAACTGTAATAATATAAAATAAATTGTTTCCACAATCACACCAATTATCTAGCCCTAAACTAAGCAAAGCTTGTGCTATGACGACTAGATAACGGATAAACATACTGAAATACGTTTATAAACTTCCATGACTTAGGTGCAGATGCTCGTGCTCATCTCACTAACATTTGCCCCTCGCGGGATTCGAACTCGCAACCGCCAGGCATTGTAGTCCGGAGCGCAAACCACTATACCAGACGATCGTCGCCGTAATAAGAAAAAAAAGAAAGACGAGAAAAAGAAAAAAAAAAATATTTAAATCTAACTAAGTTCCCATTTATTCCAGTGCAATATATCTTCTTTGATTATAAAGTTTTAAAAAAAAAACTTATTCCTTTTAAATCTAGACCACTCATAGCAAAGAAAATTCACTGTACTTACACTTTGCAGGCGTGCAAGGAAATTTTATTTATCCTTTGTTTATCCCATTTCTGAACTTTAGGCGTCGATATAAGTTCAAACACCAACTTGATGATTTTCAACAGTATTTATTCCACAGAGTCTGCTTTACAAAAATAGGTCTGGTCACTACGACAGTACACTACCCAATGCGCCGCCATTGCGGCGCGGACGCCATACTGTGGTTTTCGCCGGAAGCGGAAACTACGGTATTTTAAATTAAAGATAATTAAATTAGGCTATACTTAATACATTTTAATGCGATTATAAATTCATAATATTTTAAACAAATCCGAATGTATTTTTAAATTGTTGTCATACTTAAATTAATTGTTTTCAGTATTTTACATTAATCATAACATTAAATTAGCAACCGGAAGTGCAGAGTGTAAACGTCATTCCTTTACGTTTTGGATAATTACCGGACATTACATCAAATAATATAAATTAATATGACTTTAAAATTAATTAAACCTAACAATACTACCACGCGAGCGTAGTCGCTAGTTTATTATAAGGTTTGGCTAATAAATCTAAACAAGATTTGACCTGTCCGTTTATGAGTTTAAAAATTACATTTTAAAAATTCTTATGAAAAAAGAATAAATATTAGACAACATCACATAAATTGCATTTATAGTGGGCAAGGTAAGTAGCGAAAGCACTTGTGTTATAGAAATCAGAAACAACCGACGGTTAATACAAAGTTGTAAATTATTTGAACTACAAGAGTGTACGGAGTTAAGAGGCTTATTACAACATTTTGACAGTGTTGCGGTTTTTTGGTGATAACTCGTAAATCAAAAAATATATCGAAAATCGGAGGCCGCTACGTATACTATAGTGCCCGTCCGGGGTATTGTACCTACACGTCTCAAAAATATAAATTAGCTTTACCACCGTTTCGGAATATATAATACATAATTATTGTGGTAAGACGGCCGGGCAACTACGGAACCCCTGCTCGTGGCACGACACGCACTTTGCCGGTTTTTTTTAAGGATTTTTTTTGGTTCTTGTCAAAGTCAAAGTCATTTAATTCTGCAAATTGGCCATCAATGGCTTGAACTTACCTGATTTCATACATCCACTTTTTCTAAGGCAAAAAAACACGTCTTGTTCCCAAATCGCCGGCCAGTTGACATCTGTTTGTATGGTATTATATTATAATATGTTTTTTGTAATTTTAAGATGTCTGTCTCATAGAATTTTGCATTTGAGTTTGATTTGGTTTCTTTCATTTATCGAAATCGTGATTTTTTGAAACTGAAACTCACTCGCTTACCTCGATGATAATGTATAGAGAGTCTGAAAAAAAAACGATTTCGATGTTGTTCCCATAGGAAAAGTTGTTGTTTATCACCAGCTAATCACGTGGTTTTAAGGAGTGTCCTATTCTTTTGTACACTATGTATACCATTTACAGTACATATCAATTGTTAGGTAATATACATATCGTAAATATTGGTATGAACCAACTACGAGTCCACTTCACTGTAAGTACTTAGTTCCACAGATTTCTATTATATCTAGTAGTTACTAACTCTTTTAGAATCAACAAGGAAACTCCATTAGCCACGGTAAACGCATAAAGTATATCTGTCCGAAGTATTAATGCTGAATGTGACCTAATTTCTTTTATATCTTGTAAGTATTATTATTTTGTGTTTGACTGTGGCGAGACCCACGGAAAGGAGCAAAAACGGGGTAAGTTTCCTATTTTTGCGACATTATTATTTAAATACGTTAGTTATAGACATGAAGACGAGACATTAAAGACGTTACTGTTGTGTTTGTTCTTTTAAAAGATAATAATAAATTCAGTGTACAGAAGTAGGTACTCAGATGTAGGTATTAGCGGATAATTAAAGTCATTTGAAATAGTCCACCATACCCAGATAAAAATAGTCCGCATGGATTTTGAAGTCTTGACATTTAGGTAATATTGATTCTATTCGAATACCTACGTATTGTTGATAGTATTTCCAGTTTCTACCATTTTTCGTATTTCTATAATGCTGATGCTTCAAAAAATATATTACAGAGTGCTAGGTAAATGGTTATATCTAGCCATGACTAGCCTATGTTAACATATGCATATAAATACAATTATACTTACTACGGTTAAGTCTGAAATTTGATATGATCATTTTATAATTTTTTGCATTTTCATACAGAAAATATTTTTTAGATAAAAATAATTATGTTGATGAAAGCACCAGAATCAACCTTTGAAGCTGTGTAGTATAAAGACACACTTTTATAGTTTAGTTAGTAGTTAGTTACATCTCGTTTTAGTCCTAGGCCTACCTGTAGGGTCTGTAGGACTCACTAATTCTTAAGACCACATAGTTGGACCATCCTTGACCTTTTACTTGTGCCAATGCCAACATTATGTTTAAATCACAATAAGGATTTACCAAGCGCGTTTCAAATAGATTCTTATCCCGTAATCCTGTGGGATCCTACAGAGCAATGTCTACCAACTACCAGTTAAGTTTATACTTTACAACCAGAGATAAACAGTAGGCGCACATTGGCGAGAAACGGCTGACAAAATAATATTGTCGTAGTGAGATAGTTTTTACGCCTAGAAGTATAAACGCCTATATAACCTATATTTTATGATTACTACTTAATTCCGTTGGAAGTGGTCTGGGGAGGCCTATTATGTTCAGCAGTGGACGTCCTCTGGTTGAAACGATGATGATGATGAGTCTCTTTCGTATTTTCTTTAAATCTCCCAAACATTATATTTACTATCTCAGACCAAAGAAGGTAGAGCATTATAGCATTAAATTAACGACTATATTAGTTTCGAACTTACTAATTTATGACATTTATGTATCGGGTACCAATACTTCGCTTTGTAGTCCCTTAGGTGGATTTGCGCACCACCGGATTAGTTTTGTACGAGATTAAGAGATCGTTATGGCTTTGTGTGTAACGACAAATGCTGAACCTTTTTACACTATTTTTATGTTAATTTGATATTGTATGTAATTGTGTGTCAAATAAATGTTTTCTATTTCTATCTTCCTGTCTCTGTCGTTTTCATACATACTGACTGCTATATAATGATTTTTCGGGATTAAATTCGTTAATCCTGAGATGCACAAGTGGGCCTAAGTGTAGTCCGGACTTCAGACCACTATGTTCTTACTAAAACCACAGAATATCTATGGCGGGCGCTGACTCTATGTTTTGGGCTAAAACGATCCTTTTGTTTTTGGTATTAAGAATAGTGCGAGGGTGTTTCTCTCTGATATAAATGAGGATAGAGTAGGTATTCTGTCTTTACTTGTTTTGTGGTAAAGCCGATAGGGATCGGTGTGTGCAGTTAATTCTGTTAATTAATCTGGGAATTGAGCCCTCCAACAATGGCGTAGCGAACAACAAGACTAGAATCTATTTCCATTGTGACCTCATCAGTTAATTTGCTGGCCGCAAATTGAGTGCGAAGAAAAACTTTATAAATGAAGAATATATCACTAGGGATTGTAATGTAATTGTACCTATCTACTTACTATTTCCTTGTTTTTGCAAAATAAGTGTTTATTCAGATTACTAGCAGTAGTATAAATTGGCTTTACATATTTTGATATGCGCCATAGAACTCACTCACCAATTATCTAGTCGAAGTAGGTACAAGTTAACGCCTTAGGTTACAATAATGCAATGAATTAAGTACTCTGAGCAATTCAGCACATCCATTCATAACAAAAATTGAATCCGGCCGGGACTGTTAACTTAAATTCATAATTCCAAAAAAATATATAGGACGATTAGTGTCTATTCCCGTGGTTCCGGCATGGTATGAGTTTACGTTTATTTTACAGCTAACTTTAAATGAATAAATAAATATGGGACATCACATACATTGCTCTGATCCTAAGGTAATTAGCTAAAGCACTTGTGTTAAAGAAATCGGAAACAACGATGGTACCACAACTCCCAGACCCGAGACAATACAGAAAAGTTCGTTTTTCTATATTTACCCGACCGGGGATCAAACCCAGGACCACAGAGATGGCAACGCCAAGTCCAGCGTGCTCGACTCTCGGCTACGGAGGTCGTAAAAAATCCCAAACTTAAAGAGCCGAATGCTCTTGATCTAAATTGTTGGCAACAATAAAACTTTTTTAAATATTTTTATATGGTATCATATATCGTAAAAGTGTTTGATCTGAGCAATAGAAGTACCCCTCAAGGAAAATAATAACTAATGAAATAAGACCAGAAACAATAAATAGATGATTATTTTTCTAACGCAATATCACTTCAAAGATAATGATATTGTTTGGCGCAAGTCGGTTCAATTCCGCGCCCCGCGGGGCGTCTCATTCAATTATGGGCGCCATGATCACTGGGTTGGCCGCAGCGAGCTCGATTACTTACAAGTGCTCTCTCCTATTAGGAAATGAATTTGGATTGGAACTGGCTAGCTAGGTAGGTACGTAAACGTACAGCCAGCGGCAAAATGTATTTACTATTTTGACAAACATTGATAGGTACATAACACTGGTATTTATTTGGTAAAGTCAAGGAATTTAGGTAAAACACATATTTTACGTATACTTATTTGTCCGGAGGAATTTTGCACTCGGTATGTATTTCCCTCGTGTGACTTAGCTGATGCAGTCGTAAGCGACCTACCTAGAAGACTGGCCTTCTATGCGGGCATCAAGAGCGACGACTTTTAATAATGTCGGTCGTGTGTTAGTTAATACAATGGTGGCACAAGACCAGTCTCGATGACGTGTAAATTCGGGTATATAATAAGTAGTTTTCTATATTGACACAAACCGGGAATCGAACCCGGGACCGCTTGCGTTAAAGGCCCTACAACGCAATAAAGGTCATCGAAATAAATATGGTCAACAATAATGACTTTTTATTGTAAATTCATGTTAAAAATGGGTTATCGACTTTGGTTAACCAAATCAAACAACTGCAGTTTACGTAATAATTTATTGATACGCTAATAATTCAATGATTACCTATTTATTTCACACTATTTAGTAGACTTGTTAAAGTAGTGAAGACAAAACATTCCTTGTCCCCTTTCTTTAAAGGAATACTCCACAAATTCGCTTATTACTTGTTCGCTTTAATAAATATTATTTACAGCTTTATCACGATTTTATGGTATTCTACCCCTTCAAACTTTGCCAAAAATATACATCTTTTTATTAAAGTATAGGTCTGCTGCTAATGTAAGACTATTCTTGAGGTAGCTACGGGTATGGTAGGAAAAGAAACCTCGCTTGGTCCTCCCTTTTATAGCCAAACTACCACAGAATAGACTTGACCATTTTATGACCTAAACTTTCATTTACAACAATAAATAAAATATATTTCATCTGTCTTTAAAACAAAGTTTGAAAGGATCCCTTAAATAAATCAATAATATTTTTGATTATTTCGCATCAAATATATTTCACATTCAAGTAAACTCCACAACATATAAACTCTTGGACACGACAATTAATTACGACGAAAATTAAATCAATTTCAAAGTAAAACAGAAGCAGTTGCAAAATATTGATTGTTGCAATTATTTTTAGATTGTCTTATGAAATAATCCATTCATTGGCACTTGCTATCGCTATCACATAGGACCTTGCTGAGGAGTTAGACTATCTTAAATTTCAATTTATAGGTCATTATCAGAACTATACATTAGACTATGAGAGTAAGTGTTCAAGGAATCCCTTTCAAAATTAACACATAAAACCTTTGACCTCAAATAACCAATGTGTACAAATATATTAGTACTTATGTACAAAATAAGGTACAATAACTAATTAAGTATTAAAACAATTTAGGTTAATGACTATATTAACCTTTTCTTGAATACTTACGCTCAGTGAAATGTAAGATGGTATTTACTACACGTTCGTATCTTAGTAAAATTATATCTATTTCGAAGAAAGAATGAGAGACAACACTTTATAAAATATTAACAAGCGTCTAATCTATAGTCCTATAATTTGAAAATGTTATGAGTATGAAAAATCTGCATAGTTAATTATTTTATACAACGGTTTAGTTTGATCTATTCTATGTTTATGATCTGACAATTGACTCTGCGACACTGTAAGCTACGTAGAAGCAGTAACTTTTAACTTTTAGTGATAATTTGCTATACAATTCCTTTTCAGGTCAGCAATACTCATTGTAGGCTTTATCAAAAATAGAAGGATTAGAGTTATATATATCACAAAATATATTCATTGTTTCAACGACATTCCTTTGTTTTCAATACCAAAACTCTGGACAACCAACGATTTGTGTGATTGTAATCGAAACTATCATGAGAAATTATATCAGATGGCATTGAAAACAAAAGTCAACAAGTAGGCCTGATACCACATTCGAACTGGACCACTGAAGAAGAGGTATTTAATTGAATTTACTCATTAGATAAATAATTTAACATCAAGCTATACCATGCATATAATTCCAAAAAGATTCCAACCAAAGAATTAGCGTGCAAAAAGTGCTATCGTACTTGTCTTGCAAACTTCACAAACAATATCAAAAATTACGAGAAAAAGACAGAACAATATTGCAGAAGCAGTAAATATAAAATAATTTTATAAATAAGCCACTTTGGACACCGTACAATACAAACAACATCTCTTAGAGTAACTATACCAGCGGAATAGCCCTGAAATACTTAAAGTCAGTCAATACATTCCTAATTATATACGTACAATGACATATGTATATGTTACAGCATGCTTTGTAGATAGAAACAGCTACCGACACGTTAATATATGTAATAAAATATGTTTTAACGAGTTAACCTGATAGAATTTGTAAACAGCTAAACAATGAAAATATTAGAGCCTAAATATAGTTAATAGGATCAAGCGTTTATTTAAAAGTTAACCATTTTGAATTAGTGTGATATTTGGTATGGAAAACTTCTTTGTACAAATATTTGTTCATTTAAACTGTAAATAGGGTATACTAATAACCACTATGTAAGTTGAAAATAGACGAAAAGACGAAAGAATTGAAATGATGATGTACATTTAAATCTAACGTTCTCTATTTGACAAACGAATAGCCTATAATAACATTACAAATCTATATAATGGACGAACACATCATTCGAGCGAATACAGTCTACTTAGACTTTCGTAATAAGTCATTGCTTTCGTGTGAACTTATCTTAATACACTTTCGTAAATGCAACACATTTAAAGACACATTAAGTGCACTTCCACACTTCATGATTAAATAATCGATCGACGCACCTCTGGACTTTATTTCGTTTTACAATCAAGAAAAAGAACACTAAAGGCCGTCACGACGTTAAAAAAGAAAACTTAAAGCTATGCACTCAAAACAAAACCAATAACAATAAGTGATAAAATTATTCATAACATTTCTACAGGGTGTCCCTGAGAATAGGACACTCCTTAAAACCACGTGACCAGCTGATCATATGTAACAAGTTTTTCTATGGGAGCAACATCGAAATCAAGTATCTTGTTTTAGCTGCTCCATACAAACTTCTCGCACACCTAGATGATAATGTATAGAGCATCTGAAAAAAAAAACACGATTTCGATGTTGCTCTCATAGGAAAAGTTGTTGAATATCCCCAGCTGATCACGTGGTTTTAAGGAGTGTCCTATTCTTTCGTACAGCCTATATAATCAATCCCCTGAGATCACACTCCTCAATTTAAACAGTAAATCACAATTTAGTAGGCTTCACTAGATATCGCAACTACTTATAAAAAGTCACTGAACTTTGCCATTTCCATACGACGATTAGGGCAACATTGTTCTCTCCTACCACTAGGGTTCGGCTATTATGGATCCCCTCAAGAGATTTTTGAATGCAGTTTAGGCCACATAAACAGGTACAATTACTCCATTTTCTGGTAATCTCACTCCTTTTTTGGCGTTATAATTTTATCAGAGGATACTCTATTTTTGACTGGTCTATTTACACGTACACGTCAGTATACATTTGTGAGCAAGTTTGTACCATTTTCAAATTCATGATACAAGCTAAAATCGCTTAAAACTGGTACACTCTTGCTAGAATTAGGTAGAATTCTTCGTAAACCCCAAGCATCCAAAACAACCCTCAAATGTATAGGTACGTTAAAAACGACATTCCTATAATAATGTACAAGTTGGGGGAACTGAAAAAGCCTTTGTTGTAACTGCAGTCCAAATCCCTTTGCAGAACCTGAAACAATTAAGAGATGAAATTAATTCTCTTCTCATCACATTTTGTATTTTTTTGGTAAAAAATCTAGAAGGGAATCGATTGTTAACACGTTCACTGTCTCAAAAAATATAACAATTAAGAATTAATAATTGTTATGCAATATGTATAAGTGGAGGTACCATCGTTTTTTCTGATTTCCATAACACAAGTGCTTTAGCTGAGCACATTGCTCTGATGTGATGTTATCCAATATTTATTAATATTATAATATAGTCTGTGGCGCAGTTAATTGGCTAGATGGCAGCTTAAAGGGGTAAATTTTTTTCTTCTATTTAGCCCTAAACTAAATAAAGCTTGTACTCTGGCGACTAGGCAAAACATTAACAACAGTATCAAACCTGCAACTGCCGACCAGAGACTATTTAAGTCAACAGCCATGCGTAATCGAGACACAATACATATTTCATTGTACGCGGTTTATCAGACCACTTGGATGTTGACTAGTTAAATGTATTTACAGTGTTTAACATAACTTGTTACTAGCCACTATACTCACATCAACAAGGGTTCTGTTTTCGTTGAGCGGACACGACGCGAACCTGACGTCGTCTCGAGTGGCCACGCAGTCGAGCGGGCTGTTACAGAGGTACTGTCTTCGTTTTCTGTCCCACGCTTCTATCCAGCTAAAAATAAATTTAAAGTTTCAAATCGATACAAGAATACGAATGACGACTACTGGGTAAAGAAAATAACATTCTATTTAGACTCTTATTTTTTCTTTTGTCAATCAACCAAAAAATTACAAAGTTAAAGCGCGTCTAAGTTCGGGAGTGGTGGTTCGTGACGTCAGCTCTTAGTAAAAATTGTAACTAGACGTGACGTCATGCGACAAAGGCGAGTTGTTAGGACCAATTTGTGACCTTAATGGCCCCTCTACACTCGGAACACGAATATAGGTATTAATACGATGCTATATTCGTTTAAACTACGACTTCAAAATCTGAGATTATGTTATCATCTTATTCCATTCATTTATTTCAACTTTTTTTGAAATAAAAACAATAAAGAATTAAGATTTTTAAATTATCTTACCCGATTCCACAGTCGCAAATAAGCGGGTTCCCTGATATCAGTATATCATGTAGGAACATGTTGTTTGGGACCCCCGGCCACTCCTTCTGGGCTGGGTTGCTGACCTTCGTGATGTAGTTGGACCGGAGGTCCAGGGTCAAGTTCCTGATTCGACCTGGCTTCCAGAAAGTCTGGCTTTCTATCTCTTCGATACTTGTGTTGTATACTGTTAGTCGTAGTACTTTTGAATGTACACCCTGTAATGAAAACGGATTGTGAAAAAGGTTTAAGGCCTTAACATGAGTGAAACGCCTAAAATCTCGAATGTGAAATTCTGACTATCCGAATGCCTGTTACTTGAATCGAAAAACTAAAATACGATATGCTAGAAAAGGATTTGATAAACAACTTCAATTGAACAATTTAGTTATTTAGTTTACTCCCTTGTATTTAAAAAAAAAAAAAAAAGTGTTTATTTTATCGTAAATTGCAAAAAAAACATAAACGGCACAAGTTATGTTCTTACTAAGCTGTTTTTGTACAAAACAAAGATATGGAAATATAATTAATTCGAATTTAGAGTTTTTTCATTTTTCTTCTTATTAGCATTAATTTCATAAAACCATATTTTTCCGTTTTTAGAGGGCATCCGCGCGCTCGCGTTTGTGTGGCCGCGCCATTGTCAAGATTATTCGTGTTTAAGTCTTAACTATTAGTCAGATAGTGGCACTACCCATTTCCTCGCGCGCTCGCCGGAGACTGGGAGAAAACAGCATACCCCTATAAATCGGGTGGCACTCGCTCTTAAGACTATGACCCTAGTAGACCTTTGACGAAACCTGAAGTCAGTCAGTTGGGCGAAACCTTTGACGAAACCTGAACCTAATTAGACGGTTCTTTGGTGCCATAATAAGGCACCAAAAAACACCCTCTGATTAGTAGGCTCTTACTATTAGAGCTGGAGTCCCACATAACCACTGGCTGCCCTCGCGGCTTATATAGGGCGTACAAAAGAATGGGACACTCCTTAAAACCACGTGATAAGCAGGTCATATATAACAATTTTACCTATGGGAGCAACATCGAAATCGTGATTTTATTTTCAGATGCTCCATACATTATCATCAAGGTTTGCGAGTAAGCTTGTATGGGGAAGCTGAAAAAAAATAATCGATTTCGATGTTGCTCCCATATAAAAAGTTGTTGTATATGACCAGCTGATCACGTGGTTTTAAGGAGTGTCCTATTCTCTTGTACACCCTGTAGAATAGCATTTTTTTCAGATGTTAAAAAACTATCCAAAATTATAGATACACTTCGTCTATAAACACGTTTTGAGATGCCCTTTACACTTATTGCTATCACTTTTTTTCACGAAGTTATTTATATCGGAACATTCATATTCTATCGGTTTTCAGGTTTATGGCAAATTGTGATCAGCCCACTGTCACCCAGCTTGCTTCATCATTTCAGTCGAAGGAAGTCAACTGCTGAACATAGCCCCTCCCCCCCCCCCCCCCTCCTAGTAACTTCCAGATCGGCCGGTTTGAAGCGGCCTGCATCCGGCGTCGTCCTGCAACCTTTACCAGGTTGTCTGCCCACCTTGTGGGTGGACGTCCCACGCTGCGCTTGCCGGTATATGGCCTCCATCCAGAACCTTTCTGCCCCATAGGCCGTCAGTTCTACGTGCTATGTGCCCCGCCCATTGCCACTTTAGCTGGCTAATCCGTCGGGCTATGTCAGCGACTTTTGTTCGTTCACGGATCTCCTCATTTCTGAAAAAAACACCGAGCATACCCCTTTCCATAGCGCTCTGTGCAACTTTGAGGTTTCTAATAAGGTTTCTAATTCCATAGTAAGCTTGCTTGCAGGAAATATATTTCTCCAAGTTTCTAGACTCCATTCTAAATGACCCCTTACGAACTAGAAGCTTTCAATAAATACTTACGAACAACAGATACGGTGCTAAAGAGACCAATGACCGGCCCGTAATAGTGATATTGTTCAGTTTGCAAGGTAACGCCGCGCTCATTTGCTGTCCGAACTCTGGGCTGTACTCCACGTCTATGTAAAGGTTCTCCAGGGCCGCATTGTAGGCCAGCATGCGTGGGACATTGAACTCCCTCAAGTCAGGGGAAGTTGAGATTTTTAGTGTGCGCAGTGCATACATCTTGCCGAATACTCCATGCTGCAAATAAATAGGAACATTATTTACGTAAAACTAATAGTAACGCAATTGTTTGTTGTATCGATGTCGAAACTATACAATACTAATGAAAAAGAGCAATCGATCTATCGATAGTATTGTTGCTCATACTATCGATAGATCGATCGCTTATTTACTTTATGGTCCACCTATGGTAAGACCTATGTCTCACATCAACTATGGGGTAGTTTAGGCCATACCCCACCACGCGAGCCCAGTGCGGAGTGGAAGGGTTTAGTAAGGCCAGTGACTAAAGTTTACTGTCAGATGTAATTAACCCGGCATAAGACCTCTGACTAGGCTCGGGTGGGCTGCTTAATTTCGGTAAATTATTTTTGAACTACAGTTTAGTCTTTATCTGAGAACTCTTTTTAGTTATAAGCAAGTTAAGACTGTAATCTGTCTGTGTACTCTTCAAATGAAATAAAATAATAACAAAACACATCAAAATCTTCACTACAGTTGATTGATATTAAAATTAGAAATAGTTCACACTCACCTCTAAAATTCTCAATTTCAGCTTTGTTACGTCCAAATACTCCAGTCTTGATGAAACTCCATAGAGGCTGTTATTCATCAGAGCCGTTATAGGGTTGCCAGATAGCGACAACCACCGCAGGTCGTTCAGAGATTGGACGGCCTAAAACATTATGAATATTTGCACCTAAGTCATGGATGTTTATAAAAGTATTTAAGTACCTATGTTTATCCGTTATTTAGTCGCCATAGCACAAGCATTGCTTAGTTTGGGGCTAGATAATTGGTGTAATTGTGGAAACAATTTATTTTTTATTTATAAAATAATACAACGTAAGTCTCAAATAATGTAAGAATTAATTAATATTGCTCCACAGACACCGCACCTCGCTGAGAGCACAGTACAGTCTTTTATTCGGCTGACAGTTGGATCGTTCTTTGAACGACTACGAAAAATCGACAGAGTACGAATCGTTTCAGTGTGCGCATTCACTTGTCTATTATAATCAAATAAACCGATAAAACTATTGGTCGATTTAAAGGTAATGCGGGGCATCGTACTCAATTACAAAAAGTGTTAAACTTTAAATCGTATTTGTGAAGTAGTCGCCTCGGCTCTACAGCAGAAGGCTTAATAAAGCTAATAAGATTGAGTTATTTTAAGAAGTGACGGTGGAGGTGTTAAGTATGCAGCAAGCCTTATTTTCATAGTCAAACATAGATAGGTATATACATACACTTTATTTACAAACCACAACCTTTAGTTTCCGAAGCTGTGAAGACTATGTTCCCAATTTCTTTCTTCAAAATCAGCCTCATTGCAAAGTCTTATCCCAGGTAATAAAATAAGTGGAAAACAAGAAAAACTTACTACAGGTACTGTAGATAGGTCATTGTATGAGAGATCTATCTTCCTCAAACGGGTCAAATTCGCTGTAGTGTCCAATGGGATTGACGGTAGATTGTTGTATGACAGATCCAAGCTCTTCAGTTTTGGCAATAGCATTGATGGCACCTGGAAAAATAAGATAAAAGTACTGTCTGTTTGTGAGCTTCATTTCAGAAGCAGGAAATTTAAATGGTAGATCAAAATATGTTGGTCACGACTTTAGAAATAAATTTAGTGTGATATGGATAACCGATCAGAGTATTTTTCATTGTTAAATAGAAATTAAATACTTTTTCATTCGTCCGATAAATTAAAAAATGCCTGGTGGACTGTTAGAAACCTTAAAATCAAAGTGAATTTAAAAAATGTAAAAGCCCCCTCAACTAAACTTGTGAGGTTAAATCATCTTACTATGATATGGAGGCCCCTGGTATCATGAGATTAAAAAAAAGTTTTTATTTGTTATGGGTATTTTCTAATCGACTCAAATATTCATTCATTCGGAGTTCAAATCTAGTTCTCAATACGCTTTCGAACTGGCATGGAGAGTTTTTTTTTAATAGGTACATACATTAGTAAGGCTGACGTTCTTGAGTCCCAAATGGAAGAGTCTTCTCTCGAGTCCCTTGAATACACTGATTCCTCTCTCACCGCTGTTAAACGGCGAATTGTCGCTCAGATCCAACCAGCGGAGTTTGGGCAGCACCGAAAACGTGTTCCCTTCGATTCTGACCAAGTGGTTGTCTGAGAGATCCAGGCTCAGTAGAGACTGAAAAATGTTGATATTGTTAGTCTAGAATAAAATAATTACGTACCGACAACGGCTTATCAACTTTTCACAATAATCAACTTAAGAGCAGGAGTGATAGTGGCATCTCAGTTTTGTTTATGTTATCTACGAGACGTCGAATTTATTACATTTTGAAAGAAAAACGTTATGAAAACGTTAAATTAATCAGCAGGTAGAGTTTACTAATAAATGAGAATAATTTTAAGTGGGAAGTTGATGTGCTGTTGATAGTTCTATGTTTTTGTTTCGTGTATCTTTATGACCTTTAAATTAAAATACTAATTATAGCCAAACGAAATTGTATAAAAAAATAAAATATGGATGAAAATATAGTGTAATAATTTTTCTTTGAAAAATAAAGGAGAAACAGAACCTATTCCAAGTTTTACTCGATAGCTCGATAGATTAGTATCGAAAAATGCTTTCATTTAGATAGAAATACCATACGAATTCACGTTCATAACTTGATCGGTTTAAAAATTACATTAGGTAAGATAGATTTTGAGCTCGTTTAACAACTTAAATATAACATACCTAAATACTGGAAAAATATTAG